>CM060835.1:92217500-93417500 GCA_030762175.1 Metallyticus violacea | reverse complement strand
AGTTCAGTTTAGTTTCATTTAGGTTAATTTAGTTTAGGTTAGGTTAAGTTAGGTTAGGTTAGGTTAGTTTAGTTTAGTATAGTTTAGTTTAGTTTAAAATATAGTATCTTTAGTTAATAGTTTAGTTCATAGTTTTCTTTAGATTAGTTTACTTTAGGTTAGGTTAGAGTAGTTTAGTTTACTTTAGGTTAGATTAGGTTAGGTTAATGTAGTTTAGTTTAATTTTGTTTAGTTGAATTTAATTTAGTTTAGTTTAGTTTAGTTTAGGTTAATTTAGGTTCGTTTAGGTTAGATTAGGTTAGGTTATGTTAGATTAGGTTAGGTTAGGTTAGCTTAGTTTAGTTTAGTTTAGTTTCGGTTAGGTTGGGTTAGGTTAGTTTACTTAAGTTTAGTTTAGTTTAGTTTTGTTATGTATAGTTTAGTTTATAGTTTAGTTCAGTTCATAGTTTAATTTATATTTAGGTTTAGTTTAGTTTAATTTAGTTTAGCTTATTTAGTTTAGTTTAGTTTATTTTACGGTAGCTTATGTTAGGTTAGGTTAGGTTAGTAAAGTTTATAGTTTAATTTATAGTTTACTTTAGTTTATAGTTTAGTTTATAATTTAGTTTAGTTTAGTTTAGTTTTATAATAGTTTAGTTTAGCTTAGTTTAGGTTAAGATAGTTTAGTTTAGTTTAGTTTAGGTTAGGTTAGGCTAGGTTAAGTTATATTAGGTTAGTTTAGATTAGTTTAGTTTACTTTATAGTTTAGTTTACTTAATTTATTATTTTGTTTATTTTAGTTTAGTTTATAGTTTCGTTTATAGTTTATTTTGATTTAGTTTAGTTTAATTTAGTTTACCTTAGATTAGTTTAGTTAGTTTTAGGTTAGGTTAGGTTAGGTGAGGTTAGTTTAGTTTAGTTTAGTTTAATTTAGTTTAGTTTAGTTTATAGTTTAGTTTAGTTTATAGTTCAATTTATAGTTTAGTTTAGTTTAGTTTATCGTTTAGTTTAGTTTAGTATAGTTTAGTTTAGGTTAGAGTAGGTTAGTTTAGATTAGTTTAGTTTAGCGCAGTTTAGGTTACGTTAAGTTAGGTTATTTTATTTAGTTTAGTTTAGTTTAGTTTATAGTTTAGTTTATAGTTTAGTTTATATTTTAGTTTAGATTAGTGTAGTTTAGTTTGGTTTAGTTTATTTTAGTTTAGTTTCGTTTAGCTTAGGTTATATTATATTAGGTGAGCTTAGGTTAGCTTAGTTTACCCTAGTTTAGTTTAGGTTAGGTAATGTTAGAATATGTTAGTTAAATTTAGTTTAGTTTAGTTTAGCTAGGTTTAGTTTAGTTTATAGTTTAGTTTAGTTTAGTTATAGTTTAGTTTATAGTTTAGTTTAGGTTATAATTTAATTTATAGTTTAGTTTAGTTTAGTTTAATTTAGTTTAGCTTTCTTTAGTTTCCTTTAGATTATTTTAGTTTAGGATATGTTAGGTTAGGTTAGTTTAGTTTAGTTTAATTTATAGTTTATTTTATAGTTTTGTTTATAGTTTAGTTTAGTTTATAGTTTAATTTAGTTTAGTTTAGTTTAATTTAGTTTAGTTTAGTTTAATTTAGGTTAGGTTAGTTTAGTTTAGTTTAGTTTAGGTTAGGTTAGGTTAGGTTAGGTTAATTTACTTTAGTTTAGTTTAGATTAGTTTATTTTAGTTTAGTTTCTGGTTTAGTTTAATTTATAGTTTTGTTTACAGTTTAGTTTAGTTTAGTTTAATTTAGTTTATTTTGGGTTAGGTTAGGTTAATTTAGTTTAGTTTAGTTTAGTTTAGTTTATAGTTTAGTTTAGTTTAGTTTACAGTTTAGTTTATCCTTTAGTTTATAGTGTAGTTTATAGTTTAGTTTAATTTATGTAATTTAGTTTGGTTTAGTTTAGTATAGTTTTGTTTACTTTAGGTTAGGTGAGATTATGTTAGGTTAGGTTAGCTTACTTTAGTTTAGTTTAGTATAGTTTAGGTTAGGTTAGGTTAAGTTAGTTTAGTTTAGTTTAGTTTGTACTTTAGTTTAATTTAGTTTACAGTTTACTTTATCCTTTAGTTTATAGTGTAGTTTATAGTTTAGTTTAATTTAGTGTAGTTAAGTTTGGTTTAGTTTAGTATAGTTTTAATTACTTTAGGTTAGGTTAGATTATGATAGGTTTGGATAGCTTACATTAGTTTATATTAGGTTAGGTTAGGTTAGTTTAGTTTAGTTAACTTTGGTTTAGTTTAGTTTAGTTTAGTTTACAGTTTAGTTTATAGTTTAGTTTAGTTAAGTTTATAGTTTAATTTATAATTTAGTTTAGTTTAGTTTAATTTAGTTTAGAGTAGGTTAGGTTAGGTTAGTTTAGTTTAGTTTAGGTTAGGTTAGGTTAGGTTAGGTTAATTTAGTTTAGTTGAGTTTAATTTAGTATAGTTTATTTTAGTTAATAGTTTAATTTATAGTTTAGTTTAGTTTTTTTATACTTTAGTTTAGTTAATTTAAAGTTTAATTTAGTTTAGTTTAGTTTAATTTAATTTAGTTTGTAGTTTAGTTTAGTTTAGTTTAGGTTAGGTTAGGTTAGGTTAGAGTAGTTTAGTTTAGGTTAGGTTATGATAGGTTAGTGCAGTTTAATTTAATTTAGTTTAGTTTAGTTGAATTTAATTTAGTTTAGTTAGGTTAGTTTAGATAAGTTAGGTTAGTTTAGTTTACTTTAGTTTATGTAAGGTTAGGTTAGGTTAGTTTAGTATTATTTAGTTTACTTTTGCTAATAGTTCAGTTTAGTTTAGTTTATATATCAGTTTATAGTTCAGTTCAGTTTAGTTTAGTTTAGGTTACGTTGGGTTAGTTTTGTTTAGTATAGGTTAGGTTAGGGTAGGTAAGTTTAATTCAGTTTAGTGTAGTTTAGTTTATAGTTTAATTTATAGGTTGGTTTATAGTTAATTTAGTTTAGTTTAGTTTAGGTTAAATTGTGTTAGGTTAGTTAAGTTTAGTTTAGGTTAGGTTAGGTTGGGATAGGTTAGTGTAGTTTAATTTAATTTAGTTGAATTTAGTTTAGTTAAGTTTAGCTTAGGTTACGTTAGGTTAGTTTAGTTTAGTTTAGTTTAGGTGAGGTTAGGTTAGGTTAGTTTAGTTCTGTTAATTTATTTTAGTTTATACATTAGTTTAGTTTATAGTTTAGTTTAATTTAGTGTAGTTTAATTTTGTTTAAGTTAGGTTAGGTTAGGTTAGTTTGGCTTAGTTTAGTTTAGGTTAGGTTATGTTATATTAGGTTAGGTTAGGTTAGTTTGGTTTCGTTTAGTCAAGTTAAGTTTAGTTTAGTTTATTTTATAGTTTAGTTTAGTTTTGTTTATAGTTTAGTTTGCAGTTTAGTATAGTTTAGTTTAGTTTAATTTAGTTTAGGTTAGGTTAGGTTAGGTTAGGTTAGGGTAGTTTAGTTTACTTTAGTTGAATTTAGTTTAGTTCAGTTTAGGTTACGTTAGGTTCCTTTAGTTTAGTTTAGGTTAGGTTAGGTTACGTTACGTTAGGTTAGATTAGTTTAGTTAAGTTTATTTTAGTTTAGTTTAATTTAGTTTTGTTTAATTTAGTTTAGTTTATAGTTTAGTTCAGTTTAGGTTAGTTTAGTTGAGTTTAGTTTAGTTTAGTTTAGTGTAGTTTAGCTTAGGTTAGTTTAGTTTAGTTTATTTAGTTTTGTTTAATTTAGGTTAATTTAGTTTAGTTAATTTAGTTTAGTTTAGTTTAGTTTACGTTAAGTTAGTTTAGGTTACGTTAGGTTAGGTTAGGTTAAGTTAGTTCAGTTTAGTATAGTTTACTTTATTTTAAAATATAGTATCTTTAGTTTATAGTTTAGTTTATAGCTTTGTTTAGTTCAGTTTAGTTTAATTTAGTTATTTAGAGTAGTTTAGTTTAGTTCAGTTTAGGTTAGATTAGGTTAGGTTACTGTTGTTTAGTTTAGTTTAGTTTAGTTGAATTTAGTTTAGTTTAATTTAGGTTAGGTTAGGTTGTTTTGGTTTAGTATAGGTTAGGTTCAGTTAGGTTAGGTTAGTTTAGTTTAGTTTAGTTTCGTTTAGCTTAGGTTATGTTACATTACGTTAGCTTAGGTTAGCTTAGTTTACTCTAGTTTAGTTTAGGTTAGGTTAGGTTAGAATAGGTTAGTTAAGTTTAGTTTAGTTTAGTTTAGTTAGGTTTAGTTTAGTTTATAGTTTAGTTTAGTTTTGTTTATAGTTTAGTTTAGTTTAGTTGTTTAATTTAGTTTACCTTTCTTTTTTCGGTTAGAGTACTTTAGTTTAGGGTATGTTATGTTAGGTTAGCTTGGTTAGTTTAGTTTAGTTTAAGTTAGGTTAGGTTACCTTAGGTTAGGTTAGGTTAGGTTAATTTAGGTTAGTTTAGAATAGTTTAGTTTAGTGTAATTTAGTTTATAGTTTAGTTTAGTTTAGTGTAGTTTATAGTTTAATTTAGTTTAGTTTAGTTGAATTTAGTTTAGTTTATTTTAGTTTAGGTTAGGTTAACTAAGTTTAATTTAGTTTAGTTTAGTTTAATTAAGTTTAGTTTATAGTTTAGTATATAGTTTAGTTTGTAGTTTTATTTTAGTTTAGTTTAGTTTAGGTTAAGTTATATTAGCTTCATTTAGCTTAATTTAGTTTAGATTAGTTTACGTTATATTAGGTTAGAGTAGTTAAGTTTAGTTTAGTTGAATTTAGTTTATAGTTTAATTTATAGTTTAGTTTAGTTTACTTTATAGTTTAGTTTAGTTAATTTATAGTTTAATTTACTTTAGTTTAGTCTAGTTTAATTTAGTTTACTTTAATTAATAGTTTTGTTTATAGTTTAGTTTAGTTTAGGTTAGGTTATGTTAGATTAGGTTAGGTTAGGTTAGTTTGGTTTAGTTTAGTCTAGTTAAGTTTAGTTTAGTTTATTTTATACTTTAGTTAATTTTGTTGATAGTTTGGTTTGCAGTTTAGTATAGTTTAGTTTAGTTTAATTTAGATTAGGTTAAGAAAGGTTAGGGTAGGTTGGTTTAGTTTAGTTTAGTTTATGTTATGTTAGGTTAGTTTAGTTTAGTTTTGTTTATAGTTTAGTTTAATTTATATTATAATTTAGTTTATAGTTTATTTTAGTTTAGTTTGTAGTTTAATTTAGTTTAGTTTAATTTAGTTTAGTTTAGGTTAGATTAGGTTAGGTTAGGTTAGGTTAGTCTAGTTTAGTATAGTTTAGTTTAGTTTAAAATATAGTATCTTTAGTTTATAGTTAAGTTCATAGTTTTATTAAGTTTTATTTAGTTTCGTTTAGGTTAGGTTAGAGTAGCTTAGTTTAGTTTAGTTTAGGTTAGAATAGGTTAGGTTAGTGTAGTTTAGTTTAGTTTAGTTTAATTTAATTTAGTTTTGTTTAGTTTAGTTTAGGTTAGGTTAGGTTAGTTTAGTTTAGTATAGGTGATGTTAAGTTAGTTAAGGGTAGTTTAGTTTATAGTTTAGTTTAGTTTAGTTTAGTTTAGGTTATGTTAGGTGCGTTTAGTTTAATTTAGTTTTAATTAGGTTACGTTAGATTAGGTTAGGGTAGTTGAGTTTACTTTAGTTGAATTTAGTTTATAGTTTAATTTATAGTTTATTTTAGTTTACTTTATAGTTTAGTTTAGTTAATTTATAGTTTAATTTACTTTAGTTTAGTCTAGTTAATTTAGTTTACTTTAATTTATAGTTTTGTTTAAAATTTAGTTTAGTTTAGTTTAGTTTAGGTTAAATTATGTTAGGTTAGGTTAGTTTAGTTTATTTTAGGTTAGGTTAAGTTAGGTTAGTGTAGTTTAGTTTAGTTTAGCTAAATTTTGTTTAGTTTAGTTTAGTTTAGGATACGTTAGGTTAGTTTAGTTTAGTTTAGTTTAGTGTATGTTAGGTTAGGTTAGGCTAGATTAATTTAGTTTAGTTTATTTTAGTTTATAGTTTAGTTTAGTTTATAATTTATTTTATAGTTTAGTATACTTTAGTTTATAGATTAGTTTATAGTTTAGTTAACATTTTAGTTTAGTTTAGTTTAGATTAGGTTAGAGAAGTTTAGGTTAGGTTAGTTTATTTTAGTTTAGTTTATGTAAGCTTAGATTAGGTTAGTTTGGTATAGTTTAGTTTAATTTAGTTCATTTTATAGTTTAGTTTAGTTTAGTTTATAGTTCAGTTTATAGTTTAGTATTGTTTAATTTAGTTTAGGTTAGGTTGGGTTAGTTTAGTTTAGTTTAGGTTAGGTTAGGTTAAGTTAGGTTAGTTTAGTTTAGTATAGTTAAGTTTAGTTTAGTTTAGTTTATAGTTTAGTTTATTTTATTTTATAGTTTAGTTTATAGTTTTGTTTAGCTTAGTTTAATTTAGTTAGTTTAGGTTAGGTTAGGTTAGATTATTTTAGTTTAGGTTAGGTTATGATAGGTTAGTGCAGTTTAATTTAATTTAGTTTAGTTTAGTTGAATTTAATTTATTTTTGTTAGGTCAGTTTAGGTAAGTTAGGTTAGTTTAGTTTAGTATAGGTTAGGTTAGGTTAGGTAAGTTTAATTCAGTATAGTTTATTTTAGTTTATAGTTTAATTTATAGTTTTGTTTATAGTTAGTTTAGTTTAGTTTAGTTTAGGTTAAATTATGTTAGGTTAGTTTAGTTTAGTTTAATTTATGTTAGGTTAGGTTGGGTTAAGATAGTGTAGTTTCATTTAGTTTGGTTTATTTTAGTTTAGTTTAATATGTTGTTCCGTTTAGTTTAGTTTTGTTTAATTTAGTTTAGTTTATAGTTTAGTTGAGTTTAGTTTAGGTTTGGTTAGGTTAGGTTAGATTAGTTTTGTTTAGGATAGGTTATGTTAGATTAGGTTAGGTTAGGTTAGTTTGGTTTAGTTTAGTCTAGTTAAGTTTAGTATAGTTTATACTTTAGTTTAGTTTAGTTTATTTTATAGTTTAGTTAAGTTTTGTTTATACTTTAGTTTGCAGTTTAGTATAGTTTAGTTTAGTTTAATTTAGTTTAGTTTAGTTTAATTTAGTTTCGTCTAGTTTATGGTTTTGTTTATAGTTTAGCTTAGTTTAGTTTAGTTTAGATTAGTTTAGGTTAAGTTATGTTAGGGTCGTTTAGTTTAATTTAGTTTAGATTAGGATAGGTTAGGTTTGGGTAGTTAAGTTTAGTTTAGTTGAATTTAGTTTAATTTAGTTCAGTTTAGGTTACGTTAGGTTAGTTTAGTTTAGTTTAGTTTAGGTTAGGTTAGGTTAGTTTAGTTTAGTTTATTTAAGTGTAATTTAGTTTATAGTTCAGTTTAGTTTAGTTTGGTTTAATTTAGTTTAGTTTATAGTTTAGTTGAGTTTAGGTTAGTTTAGTTGAGTTTAGTTTGGTTTAGTTTATTTTAGATTAGGTTAGTTTAGGTTAGTTTAGTTTAGTTTAGGTTGGGTTATGTTAGATTAGGTTAGGTTAGGTTAGTTGCTTAGTTTAGTCTAGTTAAGTTTAGTTAAGTTTACACTTAAGTTTAGTTTAGTTTATAGTTTAGTTTAGTTTTGTTTATAGTTTAGTTTATAGTTTAGTATAGTTTAGTTTAGTTTAATTTAGTTTAGCTAAGTTTAGTTTAGTTTAGTTTTGGGTGGGTTATGTTAGGTTAGGTTAGGTTAGTTTAGTGTAGTTTAGGTTAGGTTAGGTTAGGTTAGTTTAGTTTAGTTGAGTTTAGTTTAGTTTAGATTAGGTTAAGTAAGATTAGGTTAGGTTAGGTTAGGTTAGTTTAGTTTTGTTTATAGTTTAGTTTAGTTTAGTTTACATTTTCTTTATAGTTTAGTTAGTTTAGTTTATAGTTTAATTTAGTTTAGTTTAGTTTAGTTTTCATTAATTTAGGTTAATTTGTTTAGTTTAGTTTAGTTTAGGTTAGGTTAAGTTAGGTTAGGTTAGGTTAGTTTAGTTTACTATAGTTTAGTTTAGTTTAAAATATAGTATCTTTAGTTTATAATTTAGTTCATAGTTTTCCTTAGATTAGTTTATTTTCGGTTAGGTTAGAGTAGTTTAGTTTAGTTTAGTTTAGATTAGGTTAGATTAGGTTAGTTTAATGTAGTTTAGTTTAATTTAGTTTAGTTGAATTTAATTTAGTTTAGTTTAGGTTAGGTTAGGTTTGTTTAGGTTAGATTAGGTTAGGTTATGTTAGATTAGGTTAGGTTAGGTTAGCTTAGTTTAGTTTAGTTTAGTTTCCGTTAGGTTGGGTTAGGTTAGGTTAGTTAAGTTTATTTTAGTTTAGTTTAGTTAAGTATAGTTTAGTTTATAGTTTACTTTAGTTTAATTTATAGCTTAGTTTATAGCTTAGTTTAGTTCATAGTTTAATTTATATTTAGGTTTAGTTTAGTTTAGTAAAGTTTATTTTAGGGTAGCTTATGTTAGGTTAGGTTAGGTTAGTATAGTTTATAGTTTAATTTATAGTTTACTTAAGTTTATAGTTTAGTTTATAGTTTAGTTTAGTTTAGTTTATAATAGTTTAGTTTAGTTTAGTTTAGTTTAGGTCAGATTAAGATATTTTAGTTTAGTTTAGTTTAGGTTAGGTTAGGCTAGGTTAAGTTATATTTGGTTAGTTTAGATTAGTTTAGTTTAGTTTAGTTTATAGTTTAGATTAGTTTATTATTTATTTTAGTTTAGTTTAGTTTATAGTTTCGTTTATAGTTTAGTTTGGTTTAGTTTAGTTTAATTTAGTTTACATTAGATTAGTTTAGTTAGTTTTAGTTTAGGTTAGGTTAGATGAGGTTAGTTTAGTTTAGTTTAGTTCAATTTAGTTTATTTTAGTTTATAGATTAGTTTAGTTTAGTTTATAGTTCAATTTATAGTTTAGTTTAGTTTAGTTTATCGTTTAGTTTAGTTTAGTATAGTTTAGTTTAGTTTAGGTTACAGTAGGTTAGTTTAGATTAGTTTAGTTTAGCGCAGTTTAGGTTAGATTAATTTAGGTTATTTTGTTTAGTTTAGTTTAGTTTAAATTAGTTTATAGTTTAGTTTATAGTTTAGTTTATAGTTTAGCTTAGATTAGTGTAGTTTAGTTTGGTTCAGTTTATTTTAGTTTAGTTTAGTTTAGTTTCGTTTAGCTTAGGTTATGTTATATTAGGTTAGCTTAGGTTAGCTTAGTTTACCCTAGTTTAATTTGGGTTAGGTAAGGTTAAAATAGGTTAGTTAAATTTAGTTTAGTTTAGTTTAGTTAGGTTTAGTTTAGTTTATAGTTTTGTTTAGTTTAGTTATAGTTTAGTTTATAGTTTAGTTTAGATTATAATTTAATTTATAGTTAAGTTTAGTTTACTTTAGTTTAATTTAGTTTAGCTTTCTTTAGTTTCCTTTAGATTACTCTAGTTTAGGATATGTTAGGTTAGGTTAGTTTAGTTTAGTTTAATTAAGGTTAATTTAGTTTAATTTAGTTTAGTTTAGGTTAGGTTAGGTTAGGTTAGTTAAGTTTAGTGTAGTTTAGTTTAGTTTAAAATAAAGTATCTTTAGTTTATAGATTAGTTCATATTTTTGTTTAGTTTAGTTTAGGTTATGTTAGAGTAGTTTAGTTTAGTTTAGTTTACTTTAGGTTAGAATAGGTTAGGTTAGTGTAGATTAATTTAATTTAGTTTAGTTGAATTTAATTTAGTTTTGTTTAGTTTAGTTTAGGTTAGTTTAGTTTAGTATAGGTTAGGTTAAGTTAGGTTAGCTTAGTTTAGTTTATAGTTTAGTTTAGTTTAGTTTACTTTATAGTGTGGTTTATACTTTAGTTTTTTATTTTAGTTTATAGTTTAGTTTAGATTAGTGTAGTTTAGTTTGGTTTAGTTTTGTTTAGTTTAGTTTAAATTAGTTTCGTTTAGGTTAGGTTAAGTTAGAATAGGTTAGGTTAGGTAAGCTTAGTTTAGTTTAGTTTTGGTTAGGTTAGGTTAGGTTAGGTTGGTTAAGTTCAGTTTAGTTTAGTTTAGTTAAGTTTAGTTTAGTTTATAGTTTAGTTCAGTTTAGTTTATAGCTTAGTTTATAGTTTAGTTTAGTTTATAGTTTCATTTATAGTTAAGTTTAGTATAGTTTAGTTTAATTTACTTTAGTTTAGTTTATTTTAGGGTAGCTTATGTTAGGTTAGGTTAGTTTATAGTTTAATTTATAGTTTAGTTTAGTTTATAGTTTAGTTTATAGTTCAGTTTATAATAGTTTAGTTTAGGTTAGGTTAGGTTAGGTTAGTTTAGTTTAGTTTAGTTTAGGTTAGGTTTGGCTATGTTAGGTTAGGATAGGTTAGTTTAGATTAGTTTAGTTTAGTTTAGTTTATAGTTTATTTTATTTTAGTTTATTATTTAATTTAGTGTAGTTTAGTTTATAGTTTCGTTTATAGTTTAGTTTGGTTTAGTTTAGTTTATTTTAGTTTAGCTTAGATTAGTTTAGTTTGTCTTAGGTTAGGTTAGGTTAGGTTAGGTGAGATTAGTTTAGTTTAGTACAGTTTAATTTAGTTTGGTTTAGTTTATATTTTAGTTTAGTTTAGTTCATAGTTCAATTTATGGATTAGTTTAGTTTATAGTTTATGTTATCGTTTAGTTTAGTTTAGATTAGTTTAGTTTAGGTCAGTTTAGGTTAGGTTAAGTTAGGTTAGGTTAGTTTAGATTAGTTTAGTTTAATTTAGTTTAGTTTATAGTTTAGTTTATTTTAGTTTAGAGATTAATTTAATTTAGTTTAGTTTAGTTTAGGTTAGGTTAGGTTAGGTTAATTTAGTTTAGTTTAGGTTAGGTTAGGTTAGGTAAGGTTAATTTACTTTAGTAAAGTTTCGTTTAGTTTATTTCAGTTCAGTTTATAGTTTAGTTGAGTTTATAGTTTAGTTTACAATTTTGTTTCGTTTAGTTTAGTTTAGTTTAGTATAGTTAAGGTAAGGTTGGGTTAGGTTAGGTTAGTTTAGTTTAGTTTAGTTTATAGTTTAGTTTAATTTAGTTTACAGTTTAGTGTATTCTTTAGTTTATAGTGTAGTTTATAGTTTATTTTAATTTAGTGTAGTTTAGTTTGGTTTAGTTTAGTATAGTTTTGTTTAGTTTAGGTTAGGTTAGGTTAGGTTAGTTTAGTTAACTTTGGTTTAGTTTAGTTTAGTTTTGTTTAGTTTAGTTTAGTTTTGTTTAGTTTATAGTTTAGTTTATAGTTTAGTTTAGTTTAGTTTATAGTTTAATTTATAATTTGGTTTATTTTTGTTTAATTTGGTTTATAGTAGGTTAGGTTAGGTTAGTTTAGTTTAGTTTAGGTTAGGTTAAGTTAGGTTAGTTTAGGTTAATTTAGTTTAGTTGAGTTTAATTTAGTTTAGTTTATAGTTTAATTTATAGTTTAGTTTACCTTATAGTTTAGTTTAATTAATTTATAGTTTAATGTAGTTTAGTTTAGTTTAATTTAGTTTAGTTTAGTTCATAGTTTTGTTTATAGTTTAGTTTAGTTTAGTTTAGTTTAAGTTATGTTAGGTTAGTTTAGTTTAGTTTAGTTTAGGTTAGGTTAGGCTAGGTTAGGTAAGTTTAATTTAGTTTAGTTTAGTTTAGTTAAGTTTAGTTTATAGTTTAGTTTATAGTTTAGTTTGTAGTTTAGTGTAGTTTAGTTTGTTTTAGTTTAGTTAAGGTTAAGTAATGTTAGGTTCGTTTAGTTTAATTTAGTTTAGATTAGGTTACGTTAGATTAGGTTATAGTAGTTAGGTTTAGTTTAGTTGAATTTAGTTTATAGTTTAATTTATAGTTTAGTTTAGTTTACTTTATAGTTTAGTTTAGTTATTTTACAGTTTAATTTAGTTTAGTTTAGTCTAGTTTTGTTTACTTTAGGTTAGGTGAGATTATGTTAGGTTAGGTTCGCTTACTTTAGTTTAGTTTAGTTTAGTTTAGTTTAGGTTAGGTTAGGTTAGGTTAGGTTAGGTTAGTTTAGTTAACTTTGGTTTAGTTTAGTTTAGTTTTGTTTAGTTTATATTTTAGTTTATATTTTAGTTTAGTTTAGTTTATAGTTTAATTTATAATTTGGTTTATTTTTGTTTAATTTAGTTTATAGTAGGTTAGGTTAGGTTAGGTTAGTTTAGTTTAGTTTAGGTTAGGTTAAATTAGGTTAGTTTAGGTTAATTTAGTTTAGTTGAGTTTAATTTAGTTTAGTTTAGTTTATAGTTTAATTTATAGTTTAGTTTACCTTATAGTTTAGTTTAATTAATTTATAGTTTAATTTAGTTTAGTTTAGTTTAATTTAGTTTAGTTTAGTTCATAGTTTTGTTTATAGTTTAGTTTAGTTTAGTTTAGTTTAAGTTATGTTAGGTTAGTTTAGTTTAGTTTAGTTTAGGTTAGGTTAGGCTAGGTTAGATAAGTTTAATTTAGTTTAGTTTAGTTAAGTTTAGTTTATAGTTTAGTTTGTAGTTTAGTTTAGTTTAGTTTAGTTTGGTTTAGTTTAGTTAAGGTTAAGCAATGTTAGGTTCGTTTAGTTTAATTTAGTTTAGATTAGGTTACGTTAGATTAGGTTAGGGTAGTTAGGTTTAGTTTAGTTGAATTTAGTTTATAGTTTAATTTATAGTTTAGTTTAGTTTACTTTATAGTTTAGTTTAGTTATTTTATAGTTTAATTTAGTTTAGTTTAGTCTAGTTTAATTTAGTTTACTTTAGTTTATAGTTTTGTTTATAGTTTAGTTTAGTTTAGTTTAGGTTAATTTATGTTAGGTTAGTTTAGTTTAGTTTAGTTTAGGTTAGGTTAGGTTAGGTTAGGTTAGGTTAGTGTAGTTTAGTTTAGTTTAGCTGAATTTTGTTTAGTTTAGTTTAGTTTAGGTTACGTTAGGTTAGTTTAGTTTAGTTTAGTTTAGTGTATGTTAGGTTAGGTTAGGTTAGTTTAATTTAGTTTAGTTTATTTTAGTTTATAGTTTAGTTTAGTTTAGTTTATAATTTATTTTATAATTTAGTATACTTTAGTTTATAGATTAGTTTATAGTTTAGTTAATATTTTAGTTTATTTTATTTTACGTTAGGTTAGGGAAGTTTAAGTTAGGTTAGGTTAGGTTAGTTTAGTTTAGTTTAGTTTATGTAAGGTTAGGTTAGGTTAGTTTGGTATAGTTTAGTTTAGTTTAGTTTTGTTTATATTTAGTTTAGTTTAATTTATTGTTCAGTTTATAGTTTAGTTTAGTTTAGTTTAGGTTGGGTTAGTTTAGTTTAGGTTAGGTTAGCTTAAGTTAGGTTAATTTAGTTTAGTATAGTTTAGTTTAATTTAGTTTAGTTTATAGTTTAGTTCATTTTATTTTATAGTTTAGTTTATAGTTTTTTTTAGTTTAGTTTAGTTTAGTTAATTTAGGTTAGGTTAGGTTAGGTTAGAGTAGTTTAGTTTAGGTTAGATTATGATAGGTTAGTGCAGTTTAATTTAATTTTGTTTAGTTTAGTTGAATTAAATTTAGTTTAGTTAGGTCAGTTTAGGTAAGTTAGGTTAGTTTAGTTTAGTATAGGTTAGGTTACGTTAGGTAAGTTTAATTCAGTTTAGTTTAGTTTAGTTTATAGTTTAATTTATAGTTTTGCTTATAGTTATTTAGTTTTGTTTAGATAAGTTTAGTTTAGGTTAAATTATGAGAGGTTAGTTTAGTTTAGTTTAGTTTAGGTTAGGTTAGGTTGGGTTAGGTTAGTGAAGTTTCATTTAGTTTAGTTTATTTTAGTTTAGTTTAGTATGTAGTTCAGTTCAGTTTTGTTTTGTTTAATTTAGTTTAGTTTATAGTTTAGTTGAGTTTAGGTTAGTTTAGTTGAGTTTAGTTTAGTTTAGTTTAGGTTAGGTTAGGTTAGTTTAGTTTAGTTTAGGATAGGTTATGATAGATTAGGTTAGGTTAGGTTAGTTTGGTTTAGTTTAGTCTAGTTAAGTTTAGTTTAGTTTATACTTTAGTTTAGTTTAGTTTATTTTATAGTTTAGTTAAGTTTTGTTTATAGTTTAGTTTGCAGTTTAGTATAGTTTAGTTTAGTTTAATTTAGTTTAGCTAAGTTAAGTATAGTGTAGTTTAGTTTAGTTTATAGTTTAATTTATAATTTAGTTTAGTTTAGTTTAGTTTACTTTAGTTTAGGTTAGGTTAGGTTAGGTTAGGTTAGGTTAGTTTAATTTATTTGAGATTAATTTAGTTTAGTTTATAGTTTAATTTATTTTACTTTATAGTTTAGTTTAGTTAATTTATAGTTTAATTTAGTATAGTTTAGTTTAATTTAGTTTCGTTTAGTTTATAGTTTTGTTTATAGTTTAGCTTAGATTAGTTTAGTTTAGTTTAGTTTAGGTTAAGTTATGTTAGGTTAGTTTAGTTTAGTTTAGTTCAGGTTCGTTTAGGTTAGGATAGGTAAGTTTAATTTAGTTCAGTTTAGTTTATAGTTTAGTTTATAGTTTAGTATGTAGTTTTGTTTAGTTTAGTTTAGTTTAGTTTAGTTTAGGTTAAGTTATGTTAGGTTAGTTTAGTTTAATTTAGTTTAGATTAGGTTAGGTTAGGTTAGGTTAGGTTAGGTTACGGTATTTAAGTTTAGGTTAAGCAAATTTAGTTTAGTTTAGTTCAGTTTAGTTTAGTTTATTTTATAGTTTATTTTTGTTTTGTTGATAGTTTTGTTTGCAGTTTAGTATAGTTTAGTTTAGTTTAATTTAGATTAGGTTAAGTAAGGTTAAGGTTAGGTTAGTTTAGTTCAGTTTAGTTTATGTTGAGTTAGATTAGTTTAGTTTAGTTTTGTTTATAGTTTAGTTTAATTTATTTTATAATTTAGTTTATAGTTTAGTTTAGTTTAGTTTGTAGTTTAATTTAGTTTAGTTTAGTTTAGTTTAATTTAGTTTACTTTAGTTTAGGTTAGGTTATGTTAGTTTAGTGTAGTACAGTTTAGTTTAGTTTAAAATATAGTATCTTTAGTTTATAGTTTAGTTCATAGTTTTGTTTAGTTTAGTTTAGATTAGTTTAGGTTAGATTAGAGTAGTTTAGTTTAGTTTAGTTTAGGTTAGAATAGGTTAGGTTAGTGTAGTTTAGTTTAGTTTAGTTGAATTTAATTTAGTTTTCTTCAGTTTAGTTTAGGTTAGGTTAGGTTAGTTTAGTTTAGTATAGGTTAGGTTAAGTTAGGTAATGGTAGTTTAGTTTATAGTTTAGTTTAGTTTAGTTTAGTTTATAGTGTAGTTTATACTTTAGATTATATTTTAGTTTATAGTTTAGTTTATTTTAGTGTAGTTTAGTTTGGTTTAGTTTGGATTAGATTAGTTTAAATTAGTTTCGTTTAGGTTAGGTTATGTTACATTAGGTTATGTTAGGTAAGCTTAGTTTAGTTTAGTTTAGTTTAGGTTAGGTTAGGTTAGGTTATGATAGGTTAGGTTAGTTAAGTTCAGTTTAGTTTAGTTTAGTTAAGTTTGGTTTATAGCTTAGTTTATAGTTTAGTTTAGTTTATACTTTAATTTATAGTTAAGTTTAGTTTAGATTAATTTAGTTTAGTTTAGTTTATTTTAGGGTATCTTATGTTAGGTTAGGTTAGGTTAGTTTAGTTTATAGTTTAATTAATAGTTTAGTTTAGTTTAGTTTATAGTTTAGTTTAGTTTATAATAGTTTAGTTTATGTTAGGTTAGGTTAGGTTAGTTTAGCTTAGTTTAGTTTAGGTTAGGTTTCGCTAGGTTAAGTTAGGTTGGGTTAGTTTACATTAGTTTATATTAATTTAGTTTATAGTTTAGTTTACTTTAGTTTATTATTTAATTTAGTGTATTTTAGTTTATAGTTTCGTTTATAGTTTAGTTTGGTTTAGTTTAGTTTTTTTTTGTTTAGCTTAGATTAGTTTAGTTTATCTTAGGTTAGGTTAGGTGAGATTAGTTTAATTTAGTTGAGTTTAATTTAGTTTATTTAAGTTTATAGTTTAGTTTAGTTTAGTCTATAGTTCAATTTATAGTTTAGTTTAGTTTAGTTTATAGTTTAGGTTATCGTTTAGTTTATTTTAGATTAATTTAGTTTAGGTCAATTTAGGTTAGGTTAACTTAGGTTAGGTTAGTTTAGATTAGTTTAGTTTAATTTAGTTTAGTTTATAGTTTAGTTTATTTTAGTTTATAGTTTAATTTAGTTTAGTTTAGTTTAGTGTAGTTTAGTTTAGGTTAGGTTAGGTTAGGTTAATTTAGTTTAGTTTACGTTAGGTTAGGTATTTTTAATTTAGTTTGTTTGGTTATGTTTAATTTTTAGTTTATTTTGTAATTTTGTTTATTGTTTAGTTTAGTTTATACTTTAATTTACATTAGTTTAGTTTAGTTTAGTTTAGTTTAGTTTAATTTAGGTTTTTTTAGGTTAGTTTAGTTTAGTTTAGTTTAGGTTAGGTTAGGTTAGGTTAATTTACTTTAGTATAGTTTAGTTTAGTTTATTTTAGTTTAGTTTATAGCTTACTTTACAGTTTAGTTTAGTTTAGTTTAGTTTAGTTTGGGTTAGGTTAGGTTAGGTTAGTTTAGTTTAGTTTAGTTTAAAGTTTAGTTTAGTTTAGTTTACAGTTTAGCTTATCCTTTAGAATATAGTGTGGTTTATATTTTAGTTTAATTTAGTGTAGTTTAGTTTGGTGTAGTTTAGTATAGTTTTGTTTACCTTAGGTTAGGTGAGATTATGTTAGGTTAGGTTAGCTTACTTTAGTTTAGTTTAGTTTAGGTTAGGTTAGATTAGGTTAATTTAGTTTAGTTTACTTTAGGTTAGAATAGGTTAGGTTAGTGTAGATTAATTTAGTTTAGTTTAGTTGAATTTAATTTAGTTTTGTTTAGTTTAGTTTAGGTTAGTTTAGTTTAGTATAGGTTAGGTTAAGTTAGGTTAGCTTAGTTTAGTTTATAGTTTAGTTTAGTTTATAGTGTGGTTTATACTTTAGTTTATATTTTAGTTTATAGTTTAGTTTAGTTTAGTGTAGTTTAGTTTGGTTTAGTTTTGTTTAGTTTAGTTTAAATTAGTTTCGTTTAGGTTAGGTTAAGTTAGAATAGGTTAGGTTAGGTAAGCTTAGTTTAGTTTAGTTTTGGTTAGGTTCGGTTAGGTTAGGTTGGTTAAGTTCAGTTTAGTTTAGTTTAGTTAAGTTTAGTTTAGTTTATAGTTTAGTTCAGTTTAGTTTATAGCTTAGTTTATAGTTTAGTTTAGATTATAGTTTCATTTATAGTTAAGTTTAGTTTAGTTTAGTTTAATTTACTTTAGTTTAGTTTATTTTAGGGTAGCTTATGTTAGGTTAGGTTAGTTTATAGTTTAATTTATAGTTTAGTTTAGTTTATAGTTTAGTTTATAGTTCAGTTTATAATAGTTTAGTTTAGGTTAGGTTAGGTTAGGTTAGTTTAGTTTAGTTTAGTTTAGGTTAGGTTTGGCTATGTTAGGTTAGGATAGGTTAGTTTAGATTAGTTTAGTTTAGTTTAGTTTATAATTTATTTTATTTTAGTTTATTATTTAATTTAGTGTAGTTTAGTTTATAGTTTCGTTTATAGTTTAGTTTGGTTTAGTTTAGTTTATTTTAGTTTAGCTTAGATTAGTTTAGTTTGTCTTAGGTTAGGTTAGGTTAGGTGAGATTAGTTTAGTTTAGTACAGTTTAATTTAGTTTGGTTTAGTTTATATTTTAGTTTAGTTTAGTTCATAGTTCAATTTATGGATTAGTTTAGTTTATAGTTTATGTTATCGTTTAGTTTAGTTTAGATTAGTTTAGTTTAGGTCAGTTTAGGTTAGGTTAAGTTAGGTTAGGTTAGTTTAGATTAGTTTAGTTTAATTTAGTTTAGTTTATAGTTTAGTTTATTTTAGTTTAGAGATTAATTTAATTTAGTTTAGTTTAGGTTAGGTTAGGTTAATTTAGTTTAGTTTAGGTTAGGTTAGGTTAGGTAAGGTTAATTTACTTTAGTAAAGTTTCGTTTAGTTTATTTCAGTTCAGTTTATAGTTTAGTTGAGTTTATAGTTTAGTTTACAATTTTGTTTCGTTTAGTTTAGTTTAGTTTAGTATAGTTAAGGTAAGGTTGGGTTAGGTTAGGTTAGTTTAGTTTAGTTTAGTTTATAGTTTAGTTTAATTTAGTTTACAGTTTAGTGTATTCTTTAGTTTATAGTGTAGTTTATAGTTTATTTTAATTTAGTGTAGTTTAGTTTGGTTTAGTTTAGTATAGTTTTGTTTAGTTTAGGTTAGGTTAGGTTAGGTTAGGTTAGTTTAGTTAACTTTGGTTTAGTTTAGTTTATAGTTTAATTTATAATTTGGTTTATTTTTGTTTAATTTGGTTTATAGTAGGTTAGGTTAGGTTAGTTTAGTTTAGTTTAGGTTAGGTTAAGTTAGGTTAGTTTAGGTTAATTTAGTTTAGTTGAGTTTAATTTAGTTTAGTTTATAGTTTAATTTATAGTTTAGTTTACCTTATAGTTTAGTTTAATTAATTTATAGTTTAATTTAGTTTAGTTTAGTTTAATTTAGTTTAGTTTAGTTCATAGTTTTGTTTATAGTTTAGTTTAGTTTAGTTTAGTTTAAGTTATGTTAGGTTAGTTTAGTTTAGTTTAGTTTAGGTTAGGTTAGGCTAGGTTAGGTTAGTGTAGTTTAGTTTAGTTTAGCTAAATTTTGTTTAGTTTAGTTTCGTTTAGGATACGTTAGGTTAGTTTAGTTTAGTTTAGTTTAGTGTATGTTAGGTTAGGTTAGGCTAGATTAATTTAGTTTAGTTTATTTTACTTTATAGTTTAGTTTAGTTTAGTTTATACTTTATTTTATGGTTTAGTATACTTTAGTTTATAGGTTAGTTTATAGTTTAATTAACATTTTAGTTTAGTTTAGTTTAGATTAGGTTAGAGAAGGTTAGGTTAGGTTAGGTTAGTTTATTTTAGTTTAGTTTATGTAAGCTTAGGTTAGGTTAGTTTGGTATAGTTTAGTTTAATTTAGTTTTGTTTATAGTTTAGTTTAGTTTAGTTTATAGTTCAGTTTATAGTTTAGTATAGTTTAGTTTAGTTTAGGTTAGGTTGGGTTAGTTTAGTTTAGTTTAGGTTAGGTTAGGTTAAGTTAGGTTAGTTTAGTTTAGTATAGTTAAGTTTAGTTTATAGTTTAGTTTATTTTATTTTATAGTTTAGTTTATAGTTTTGTTTAGCTTAGTTTAATTTATTTAGTTTAGGTTAGGTTAGGTTAGATTAGTTTAGTTTAGGTTAGGTTATGATAGGTTAGTGCAGTTTAATTTAATTTAGTTTAGTTTAGTTGAATTTAATTTATTTTTGTTAGGTCAGTTTAGGTAAGTTAGGTTAGTTTAGTTTAGTATAGGTTAGGTTAGGTTAGGTAAGTTTAATTCAGTATAGTTTAGTTTAGTTTATAGTTTAATTTATAGTTTTGTTTATAGTAAGTTTAGTTTAGTTTAGTTTAGTTAAGGTTAAATTATGTTAGGTTAATTTAGTTTAGTTTAATTTATGATAGGTTAGGTTGGGTTAAGTTAGTGTAGTTTCATTTAGTTTGGTTTATTTTAGTTTAGTTTAATATGTTGTTCCGTTTAGTTTAGTTTTGTTTAATTTAGTTTAGTTTATAGTTTAGTTGAGTTTAGGTTAGTTTAGTTGAGTTTAGTTTAGGTTTGGTTACTTTAGGTTAGATTAGTTTTGTTTAGGATAGGTTATGTTAGATTAGGTTAGGTTAGGTTAGTTTGGTTTAGTTTAGTCTAGTTAAGTTTAGTTTAGTTTATACTTTAGTTTAGTTTAGTTTATTTTATAGTTTAGTTAAGTTTTGTTTATACTTTTGTTTGCAGTTTAGTATAGTTTAGTTTAGTTTAATTTAGTTTAGTTTAGTTTAGTTTAATTTAGTTTCGTCTAGTTTATAGTTTTGTTTATAGTTTAGCTTAGTTTAGTTTAGTTTAGTTTAGTTTAGGTTAAGTTATATTAGGTTAGTTTAGTTTATTTTAGGTCGGTTATGTTAGGTTAGGTAAGTTTAATTTAGTTCAGTTTAGTTTAGTTAAGTTTAGTTTATAGTTTAGTTTATAGTTTAGTTTAGGTTAAGTTATGTTAGGATCGTTTACTTTAATTTAGTTTATATTAGGATAGGTTAGGTTAGGGTAGTTAAGTTTAGTTTAGCTGAATTTAGTTTAATTTAGTTCAGTTTAGGTTACGTTAGGTTAGTTTAGTTTAGTTTAGTTTAGGTTAGGTTAGGTTACTTTAGTTTAGTTTATTTAAATGTAGTTTAGTTTATAGTTCAGTTTAGTTTAGTTTGGTTTAATTTAGTTTAGTTTATAGTTTAGTTGAGTTTAAGTTAGTTTAGTTGAGTTTAGTTTAGTTTAGTTTATTTTAGATTAGGTTATGTTAGGTTAGTTTAGTTTAGGTTGGGTCTTGTTAGATTAGGTTAGGTTAATTTAGTTTAGCTTAGTTTAGTTAGTTTAGGTTAGTTTAGTTTAGTTTAGTTTATGTTAGGTTAGTTTAGTTTAGTTTAGTTTAGGTCAGTTGAGGTTAGGTTTAGTTAGGTTAGGTTAGTTTAGATTATTTTAAATTAGTTTAGTTTAGTTTATAGTTTAGTTTAGTTTAGTTTATAGTTTAATTTACTTTAGTTTAGTTTAATTTATTTTCGTTTAGTTTAGTTTACGTTAGGTTATATTAGGTTAAAATAGTTTAGTTTAGTTTAGGTTAGGTTAAGTTAGGTAAGTTTAATTTAGTTAAGTTTGGTTTAGTTTAGTTTATAGTTTTGTTTATAATTTAGTTTAGTTTAGTTTTGTTTAGGATAGGTAACGTTAGGTTAGGTTATGTTAGATTAGGTTATGTTAGGTTAGTTTAATTTAGTTTAATTTAGTTTATGTTAGTTTACGTTAGTTTAGTTGAGTTTAGTATTGTTTATAGTTTAGTTTACTTAGTTTATAGTTTAGTTTAATTTAGTATATAGTTTAATTTAGTTTAATTTAGTTTAGTTTAATTTAATTTAGGTTAGGTTAGTTTAGTTTAGTTTAGGTAAGGTTAGGGTAATTTAGTTTATTTAGTTTAGTTTATTATAGTTTAGTTTAGTTTAGTTTATAGTTTAGTTTAGTTTAGTTTAGTTTATAGTTTAGTTTAGTTTAGTTTAGTTTAGGTTATTTTAGGTTAGGTTAGAGTAGTTTATTTCAATATAGTGTAGTTTACTTTTGCTAATAGTTTAGTTTAGTTTAGTTTATATATCAGTTTATAGTTCAGTTTAGTTTAGTTTAGTTTAAGTTAGGTTGGGTTAGTTTAGTTTATTATAGGTTAGGTTAGGTTAGGTAAGTTTAATTCAGTTTAGTTTAGTTTAGTTTATAGTTTAATTTATATATTTGTTTATAGTTAATTTAGTTTAGTTTAGGTTAAATTGTGTTAATTTAGTTAAGTTTAGTTTAGTTTAGGTTAGGTTAGGTTGGGTTAGGTTAGTGTAGTTTAATTTAATTTATTTGAATTTAGTATAGTTAAGTTTAGTTTAGGTTACGTTAGGTTAGTTTAGTTTAGTTTAGTTTAGGTGATGTTTGGTTAGGTTAGTTTAGTTCTGTTAATTTATTTTAGTTTATACATAAGTTTAGTTTAGTTTATAGTTTAGTTTAATTTAGTGTAATTTAATTTTGTTTAAGTTAGGTTAGGTTAGGTTAGTTTGGTTTAGTTTAGTTTAGGTTAGGTTATGTTATATTAGGTTAGGTTAGGTTAGTTTGGCTTAGTTTAGTCTAGTTAAGTTTAGTTTAGTTTACACTTTAGTTTAGTTTAGTTTATAGTTTAGTTTAGTTTTGTTTATAGTTTAGTTTAGTTTTGTTTATAGTTTAGTTTATAGTTTAGTATAGTTTAGTTTAGTTTAATTTAGTTTAGCTAAGTTTAGTTTAGTTTAGTTTTGGGTGGGTTATGTTAGGTTAGGTTAGGTTAGTTTAGTGTAGTTTATAGTTTATTTTAGTTTAGTTTACATTTTCTTTATAGTTTAGTTAGTTTAGTTTATAGTTTAATTTATTTTAGTTTAGTTTAGTTTTCATTAATTTAGGTTAATTTGTTTAGTTTAGTTTAGTTTAGGTTAGGTTAAGTTAGGTTAGGTTAGGTTACTTTAGTTTAGTATAGTTTAGTTAAGTTTAAAATATAGTATCTTCAGTTTATAATTTAGTTCATAGTTTTCCTTAGATTAGTTTATTTTAGGTTAGGTTAGAGTAGTTTAGTTTAGTTTAGTTTAGTTTAGGTTAGATTAGGTTAAGTTAATGTAGTTTAGTTTAATTTAGTTTAGTTGAATTTAATTTAGTTTAGTTTAGTTTAGGTTAGGTTAGGTTTGTTTAGGTTAGATTAGGTTAGGTTATGTTAGATTAGGTTAGGTTAGGTTAGCTTAGTTTAGTTTAGTTTAGTTTCGGTTAGGTTGGGTTAGGTTAGGTTAGTTAAGTTTATTTTAGTTTAGTTTAGTTAAGTATAGTTTAGTTTATTGTTTACTTCAGTTTAATTTATAGCTTAGTTTATAGCTTAGTTTAGTTGATAGTTTTATTTATATTTATGTTTAGTTTAGTTTAGTAAAGTTTATTTTAGGGTAGCTTATGTTAGGTTAGGTTAGGTTAGTATAGTTTATAGTATAATTTATAGTTTACTTTAGTTTATAGTTTAGTTTTTAGTTTAGTTTAGTTTAGTTTAGTATAGTTTAGTTTAGTTTAGTTTAGGTTAGGTTAAGATAGTTTAGTTTAGTGTAGTTTAGGTTAGGTTAGGCTAGTTTAAGTTATATTTGGTTAGTTTAGATTAGTTTAGTTTAGTTTAGTTTATAGTTTAGATTAGTTTATTATTTATTTTAGTTTAGTTTAGTTTATAGTTTCGTTTATAGTTTAGTTTGGTTTAGTTTACTTTAATGAAGTTTACATTAGATTAGTTTAGTTAGTTTTAGTTTAGGTTAGGTTAGATGAGGTTAGTTTAGTTTAGTTTAGTTCAATTTCGTTTATTTTAGTTTATAGTTTAGTTTAGTTTATTATTCAATTTATAGTTTAGTTTAGTTTAGTTTATCGTTTAGTTTAGTTTAGTATAGTTTAGTTAAGTTTGGGTTACAGTAGGTTAGTTTAGATTAGTTTAGTTTAGCGCAGTTTAGGTTAGATTAAGTTAGGTTATTTTGTTTAGTTTAGTTTAGTTTAGTTTAGTTTATAGTTTAGTTTATAGTTTAGTTTATAGTTTAGCTTAGATTAGTGTAGTTTAGTTTGGTTCAGTTTATTTTAGTTTAGTTTAGTTTAGTTTCGTTTAGCTTAGGTTATGTTATATTAGGTTAGCTTAGGTTAGCTTAGTTTACCCTAGTTTAGTTTGGGTTAGGTAAGGTTAAAATAGGTTAGTTAAATTTAGTTTAGTTTAGTTTAGTTAGGTTTAGTTTAGTTTGTAGTTTTGTTTAGTTTAGTTATAGTTTAGTTTATAGTTTAGTTTAGATTATAATTTAATTTATAGTTAAGTTTAGTTTACTTTAGTTTAATTTAGTTTAGCTTTCTTTAGTTTCCTTTAGATTACTCTAGTTTAGGATATGTTAGGTTAGGTTAGTTTAGTTTAGTTTAGTTTAATTAAGGTTAATTTAGTTTAATTTAGTTTAGTTTAGGTTAGGTTAGGTTAGGTTAGGTTAGTTAAGTTTAGTATAATTTAGTTTAGTTTAAAATATAGTATCTTTAGTTTATAGATTAGTTCATATTTTTGTTTAGTTTAGTTTAGTTTAGGTTATGTTAGAGTAGTTTAGTTTAGTTTAGTTTAGTTTAATTTAGGTTAGAATAGGTTAGGTTAGTGTAGATTAATTTAGTTTAGTTTAGTTGAATTTAATTTAGTTTTGTTTAGTTTAGTTTAGGTTAGTTTAGTTTAGTATAGGTTAGGTTAAGTTAGGTTAGCTTAGTTTAATTTATAGTTTAGTTTAGTTTAGTTTATAGTGTGGTTTATACTTTAGTTTATATTTTAGTTTATAGTTTAGTTTAGTTTAGTGTAGTTTAGTTTGGTTTAGTTTTGTTTAGTTTAGTTTAAATTAGTTTCGTTTAGGTTAGGTTAAGTTAGAATAGGTTAGGTTAGGTAAGCTTAGTTTAGTTTAGTTTAGTTTAGGTTAGGTTAGGTTAGGTTAGGTTGGTTAAGTTCAGTTTAGTTTAGTTTAGTTAAGTTTAGTTTAGTTTATAGTTTAGTTCAGTTAAGTTTATAACTTAGTTTATAGTTTAGTTTAGTTTATAGTTTCATTTATAGTTAAGTTTAGTTTAGTTTAGTTTAATTTACTCTAGTTTAGCTTATTTTAGGGTAGCTTATGTTAGGTTAGGTTAGTTTATAGTTTAATTTATAGTTTAGTTTAGTTTATAGTTTAGTTTATAGTTTAGTTCAGTTTATAATAGTCTAGTTTAGGTTAGGTTAGGTTAGGTTAGTTTAGTTTATTTTAGTTTCGGTTAGGTTTGGCTATGTTAGGTTAGGATAGGTTAGTTTAGATTAGTTTAGTTTACTTTAGTTTAGTTTATAGCTTAGTTTACTTTAGTTTATTATTTAATTTAGTGTAGTTTAGTTTATAGTTTCGTTTATAGTTTAGTTTGGTTTAGTTTAGTTTATTTTAGTTTAGCTTAGATTAGTTTAGTTTGTCTTAGGTTAGGTTAGGTTAGGTGAGATTAGTTTAGTTTAGTAGAGTTTAATTTAGTTTAGTTTAGTTTATAGTTTAGTTTAGTTTAGTTCATAGTTCAATTTATAGATTAGTTTAGTTTATAGTTTATGTTATCGTTTAGTTTAGTTTAGATTAGTTTAGTTTAGGTCAGTTTAGGTTAGGTTAAGTTAGGTTAGGTTAGTTTGAATTAGTTTAGTTTAATTTAGTTTAGTTTATAGTTTAGTTTATTTTAGTTTATAGATTAATTTTGTTTAGTTTAGTTTAGTTTAGGTTAGGTTACGTTAGGTTAGGTTAATTTAGTTTAGTTTAGGTTAGGTTAGGTTAGGTAAGGTTAATTTACCTTAGTAAAGATTAGTTTAGTTTATTTTAGTTCAGTTTATAGTTTAGTTGAGTTTATAGTTTAGTTTACAATTTTGTTTCGTTTAGTTTAGTTTAGTTTAGTATAGTTCAGGTAAGGTTGGGTTAGGATAGGTTAGTTTAGTTTAGTTTAGTTTATAGTTTAGTTTAATTTAGTTTACAGTTTAGTGTATTCTTTAGTTTATAGTGTAGTTTATAGTTTATTTTAATTTAGTGTAGTTTAGTTAGGTTTAGTTTAGTATAGTTTTGTTTACTTTAGGTTAGGTGAGATTATGTTAGGTTAGGTTCGCTTACTTTAGTTTAGTTTAGTTTAGTTTAGGTTAGGTTAGGTTAGGTTGTTTAGTTAACTTTGGTTTAGTTTAGTTTAGTTTTGTTTAGTTTATAGTTTAGTTTTAAGTTTAGTTTAGTTTAGTTTAGTTTATAGTTTAATTTATAATTTGGTTTACTTTGGTTTAATTTAGTTTATAGTAGGTTAGGTTAGGTTAGTTTAGTTTAGTTTAGGTTAGGTTAAGTTAGGTTAGTTAGGTTAATTTAGTTTAGTTTAGTTTATAGTTTAATTTATAGTTTAGTTTACCTTATAGTTTACTTTAATTAATTTATAGTTTAATTTAGTTTAGTTTAGTTTAATTTAGTTTAGTTTAGTTCATAGTTTTGTTTATTGTTTAGTTTAGTTTAGTTTAGTTTAAGTTATGTTAGGTTAGTTTAGTTTAGTTTAGTTTAGGCTAGGTTAGGCTAGGTTAGGTAAGTTTAATTTAGTTTAGTCTAGTTAAGTTTAGTTTAGTTTATATTTTAGTTTAGTTTAGTGTATAGTTCAATTTATAATTTAGTTTAGTTTAGTTTTTAGATTAGGTTATCGTTTAGTTTAGTTTAGATTAGTTTAGTTTAGGTCAGTTTAAGTTAGGTTAAGTTAGGTTAGGTTAGTTTAGATTAGTTTAGTTTAATTTAGTTTAGTTTATAGTTTAGTTTATTTTAGTTTATAGTTTAATTTAGTTTAGTTTAGTTTAGTGTAGTTTAGGTTGTTTAGGTTAGGTTAGGCTAATTTAGTTTAGTTTAGGTTAGGTTAGGTAAGTTTATTTTGTTTAGTTTAATTTATAGTTTTTTTTATAGTTTTGCTTATAGTTTAGTTTAGTTTATAGATTAATTTAGTTTAGTTTAGTTTAGTCAAGGTTAGGTTAGGTTAGGTTAGGTTAATTTACTTTAGTATAGTTTAGTTTAGTTTATTTTAATTTAGTTTATAGTTTAGTTTACAGTTTAGTTTAGTTTAGTTTAGTTTAGTTTGGGTTCGGTTAGGTTAGGTCAGTTTAGTTTAGTTTAGTTTATAGTTTAGTTTAGTTTAGTTTATAATAATTTAGTTTAGTTTAGTTTAGGTTATGTTAGGTTAGTTTAGTTTAGTATAGGTTAGATTAAGCTAGGTTAAGTTAGGTTTGTTAGGTTTAGTTTAGTTTAGTTTAGTTTAGTTTGTAATTTAGTTTATACTTTAGTTTATATTTTAGTTTATAGTTTAGTTTAGTTAAGTGTTGTTTATTTTGGTTTAGTTTTGTTTAGTTTAGTTTAAATTAGTTTCGTTTAGGTTAGGTTAGGTAAGTTTAGGTTAGGTTGGGTTAGGTTAGTTTAGTTCAGTCTAGTTTATGTTAGGTTAGGTTAGTTTAGTTTACTTAGGTTTTGTTTATGGTTTAGTTTGCTTTAGTTTATAGTTTAGTTCATAGTTTATTTTAGTTTAATATATAGTTTAATTTAGTTTAGTTTAGTTTAGTTTAATTTAGGTTAATTTAGTTTAGTTTAGTTTAGGTTAGGTTAGGTTAGGTTAGGTTAGGTTAAGTTAGTTCAGTTTAGTATAGTTTAGTATAGTTTAAAATATATAATCTTTAATTTATAGTTTAGTTCATAGTTTTGTTTAGTTTAGTTTAGGTTAGGTTAGAGTAGTTTAGTTTAGTTTAGTTTAGTTTAGGTTAGATTAGGTTAGGTTAGTGTAGTTTAGTTTAGTTTAGGTTAGTTGAATTTAGTTTAGTTTAGTTTAGGGTAGGTTAGGTTGGTTTAGTTTTAGTATATTTTATTTTCAGTTAGGTTAGGTTAGTTTAGTTTAGTTTAGTTTACTTTAGTTTATTATTTAATTTAGTTTAGTTTAGTTTATAATTTCGTTTATAGTTTAGTTTGGTTTAGTTTAGTTTAATTTAGTTTAACTTAGATTAGTTTAGTTATTTTTAGGTTAGGTTAGGTTAGGTGAGGTTAGTTTACTTCAGTTTAGTTTAATTTAGTTTAGTTTAGTTTATAGTTAAGTTTAGTTTAGTTTATAGTTCAATTTATAGTTTAGTTTAGTTTATTTTATCGTTTAGTTTAGTTTAGTATAGTTTAGTTTAGGTTAGAGTAGGTTAGTTTAGATTAGTTTAGTTTAGCGCAGTTTAGGTTAGGTTAAGTTAGGTTATTTCGTTTGGTTTAGTTTAGTTAGTTTAGTTTATAGTTTAGTTTAGTTTAAAGTTTAGTTTATAGTTTAGTTTATAGTTTAGTTTAGATTAGTGTAGTTTAGTTTGGTTTAGTTTATTTTAGTTTAGTTCAGTTTAGTTTCGTTTAACTTGGGTTATGTTATATTAGGTGAGCTTAAGTTAGCTTAGTTTACCCTTGTTTAGTTTAGGTTAGGTAAGGTTAGAATAGGCTAGTTAAATTTAGTTTAGTTTAGTTTAGTTAGGTTTAGTTTAGTTATAGTTTAGTTTATAGTTTAGTTTAGATTATAATTTAATTTATAGTTTAGTTTAGTTTAGTTTAATTTAGTTTAGCTTTCTTTAGTTTCCCTTAGATTACTTTAGTTTAGGATATGTTAGGTTAGGCTATTTAGTTTAGTTTAGTTTAATTAAGGTTAATTTAGTTGAATTTAGTTTAGTTTAGGTTAGGTTAGGTTAGTTTAGTTTAGTATAGTTTAATTTAGTTTAAAATATAGTATCTTTAGTTTATAGTTTAGTTCATATTTTTGTTTAGTTTAGTTTAGTTTAGGTTAGGTTAGAGTAGTTTAGTTTAATTTAGTTTAGTTTAGTTTAGGTTAGAATAGGTTAGGTTAGTGTAGTTTAATTTAGTTTAGTTTAGTTGAATTTAGTTTAGTTTTGTTTAGTTTAGTTTAGGTTAGGTTAGGTTATTTTAGTTTAGTATAGGTTAGGTTAAGTTAGGTTAGCTTAGTTTAGTTTATAGTTTAGTTTAGTTTAGTTTAGTTTATAGTGTGGTTTATACTTTAGTTTATATTTTAATTTATAGTTTAGTGTAGTTTAGTTTGGTTTAGTTTGGTTTAGTTTAGTTTAAATTAGTTTCGCTTGTATTAGGTTAAGTTAGAATAGGTTAGGTTAGGTAAGCTTAGTTTAGTTCAGTTTAGGTTAGGTTAAGTTAGGTTAGGTTAGGTTGGTTAAGTTCAGTTTAGTTTAGTTTAGTTAAGTTTAGTTTAGTTTATAGTTTAGTTCAGTTTAGTTTATAGCTTAGTTTATAGTTTAGTTTAGTTTATAGTTTAATTTATAGTTAAGTTTAGTTTAGTTTAGTTTAATTTAGGTTAGTTAATTTTATTTTAGGGTAGCTTATGTTAGGTTAGGTTAGTTTATAGTTTAATTTATAGTTTAGTTTAGTTTATAATTTAGTTTATAGTTTAGTTTAGTTTATAATAATTTAGTTTAGGTTAGGTTAGGTTAGGTTAGGTTAGTTTAGTTTAGTTTAGTTTAGGTTAGGTTTGGCTAGGGTAGGTTAGGATAGGTTAATTTAGATTAGTTTAGTTTAGTTTAGTTTATAGTTTAGTTTACTTTAGTTTATTATTTAATTTAGTGTAGTTTAGATTATAGCTTCGTTTATAGTTTAGTTTGGTTTAGTTTAGTTTGTCTTAGGTTAGGTTAGGTTAGGTGAGATTAGTTTAGTTTAGTTGAGTTTAATTTAGTTTAGTTTATAGTTTAATTTAGTTTAGTTTATAGTTCAATTTATAGATTAGTTTAGTTTATAGTTTATGTTACCGTTTAGTTTAGTTTATATTAGTTTAGTTTAGGTTAGTTTAGGTTAGGTTAAGTTAGGTTAGGTTAGTTTAGATTAGTTTAGTTTAATTTAGTTTAGTTTATAGTTTAGTTTATTTTAGTTTATAGTTTAATTTAGTTTAGTTTAGTTTAGTTTAGTTTAGGTTAGGTTACGTTAGGTTAGGTTAATTTAGTTTAGTGTAGGTTAGGTTAGGTTAGGTAAGGTTAATTTACTTTAGTAAAGTTTATTTTAGTTTATTTTAGTTTAGTTTATTGTTTAGTTTATTTTATAGTTTATTTACAATTTTGTTTAGTTTAGTTTAGTTTAGTTTAGTTTGGGTTAGGTTGGGTTAGGTTAGGTTAGTTTAGATTAGTTTAGTTTATAGTTTAGTTTAATTTAGTTTACAGTTTAGTGTATCCTTTAGTTTATAGTGTAGTTTATAGTTTAGTTTAATTTAGTGTAGTTTAGTTTGGTTTAGCTTAGTATAGGTTTGTTTACTTTAGGTTAGGTGAGATTATGTTAAGTTAGGTTAGCTTACTTTAGTTTAGTTTAGTTTAGGTTAGGTTAGGTTAGGTTAGTTTATTTAACTTTGGTTTAGTTTAGTTTAGTTTAGTTTATAGTTTAGTTTATAGTTTAGTTTATATTAGTTTAGTTTATAGTTTAATTTATAATTTAGTTTACTTTAGTTTAATTTAGTTTACAGTAGGTTAGGTTAGGTTAGGTTAGTTTAGTTTACTTTAGGTTAGGTTAAGTTAGGTTAGGTTAGGTTAATTTAGTTTAGTTGAGTTTAATTTAGTTTAGTTTACTTTATAGTTTAATTTATAGTTTAGTTTAGTTTACCTTATAGTTTAGTTTAGTTAATTTATATTTTAATTTAGTTTAGTTTAGTTTAATTTAGTTTAGTTTAGTTAATAATTTTGTTTATAGTTTAGTTTAGTTTAGTTTAGTTTAGGTTATGTTAGGTTAGTTTAGTTTAGTTTAGTTTAGGTTAGGTTAGGTTAGGCTAGGTTAGGTAAGTTTAATTTAGTTTAGTTTAGTTTAGTTAAAATTAGTTTGTAGTTTAGTTTATAGTTTAGTTTGTAGTTTAGTTTAGTTTAGTTTAGTTTGGTGTAGTTTAGTTTAGGTTAAGTAAAGTTTGGTTCGTTTAGTTTAATTTAGTTTAGATTAGGTTACGTTAGATTAGGTTAGGGTAGTTAAGTTTAGTTTAATTGAATTTATTTTGTAGTTTAATTTATAGTTTAGTTTAGTTTACTTTATAGTTTAATTTAGTTAATTTATAGTTTATTTTATTTTAGTTTAATCTAGTTCAATTTAGTTTACTTTAGTTTATAGTTTTGTTTATAGTTTCGTTTAGTTTATTTTAGGTTAATTTATGTTAGGTTTGTTTAATTTAGTTTAGTTTAGGTTAGGTTAGGTTAGTTTAGTTTAGTTTAGTGTATGTTAGGTTAGGTTAGGTTAGTTTAATTTAGTTTAGTTTATTTTAGTTTATAGTTAATTTATAATTTATTTTATAATTTACTATACTTTAGTTTATAGATTAGTTTATTGTTTAGTTAATATTTTAGTTTATTTTAGTTTACGTTAGGTTAGGTTAGGCAAGATTAGGTTAGGTTAGGTTAGGTTAGTTTAGTTTAGTTTAGTTTATGTAAGGTTAGGTTAGGTTAGTTTGGTATAGTTTAGTTTAGTTTAGTTTTGTTTATAGTTTAGTTTAGTTTAGTTTATTGTTCAGTTTACAGTTTAGTTTAGTTTAGTTTAGGTTAGGTTGGGTTAGTTTAGTTTAGTTTAGGTTAGGGTAAGTTACGTTAATTTAGTTTAGTATAGTTTAGTTTAGTTTAGTTTAGTTTATAGTTTAGTTCATTTTATTTTATAGTTTAGTTTATAGTTTGGTTTAGTTTAGTTTTGTTTAGTTAATTTAGGTTAGATTAGGTTAGGTTAGAGTAGTTTAGTTTAGGTTAGGTTATGATAGGTTAGTGCAGTTTAATTTAATTTAGTTTAGTTTAGTTGAATTTAATTTAGTTTAGTTAGGTCAGTTTAGGTAAGTTAGGTTAGTTTAGTTTAGTATAGGTTAGGTTACCATAGGTAAGTTTGATTCAGTTTAGTTTAGTTTAGTTTATAGTTTAATTTATAGTTTTGCTTATAGTTAATTTAGTTTTGTTTAGTTTAGTTTAGTTTAGGTTAAATTATTTTAGGTTAGTTTAGTTTAGTTTAGTTTAGGTTAGGTTAGGTTGGGTTAGGTTAGTGTAGTTTCATTAATTTAGTTTATTTTAGTTTAGTTTAGTATGTAGTTCAATTAAGTTTTGTTTTGTTTAATTTAGTTTAGTTTATAGTTTAGTTTAGTTTAGGTTAGTTTAGTTGAGTTTTGCCTAGTTTAGTTTAGTTTAGGTTAGGTTAGGTTAGGTTAGTTTATTTTATTTTAGAATAAGTTATGATAGATTAGTTTAGGTTAGGTTGTTTTGGTTTAGTTTAGTCTAGTTAAGTTTAGTTTAGTTTATACTTTAGTTTAGTTTAGTTTATTTTATAGTTTAGTTAAGTTTTGTTTATAGTTTAGTTTGGAGTTTAGTATAGTTTAGTTTACTTTAATTTAGTTTAGCTAAGTTTAGTTTAGATTATTTTAGTTTATTTTATAGTTTAATTTATAATTTAGTTTAGTATAGTTTAGTTTAATTTAGTTTAGAGTAGGTTAGGTTAGGTTAGTTTAGTTTGGTTTAGTTTAGTTTAGGTTAGGTTAGGTTAGTTTAATTTATTTGAATTTAATTTAGTTTAGTTTAGTTTATAGTTTAATTTATAATTTAGTTTAGTTTACTTTATAATTTAGTTTAGTTAATTTATAGTTTAATTTAGTTTAGTTTAGTTTATGTTATGTTAGATTAGTTTAGTTTAGTTTTGTTTATAGTTTAGTTTAATTTATATTATAATTTAGTTTATAGTTTATTTTTGTTTAGTTTGTAGTTTAATTTAGTTTAGTCTAGTTAAGTTTAGTTTAGTTTATTTTATACTTTAGTTAATTTTGTTGATAGTTTGGTTTGCAGTTTAGTATAGTTTAGTTTAGTTTAATTTAGATTAGGTTAAGAAAGGTTAGGGTAGGTTGGTTTAGTTTAGTTTAGTTTATGTTATGTTAGGTTAGTTTAGTTTAGTTTTGTTTATAGTTTAGTTTAATTTATATTATAATTTAGTTTATAGTTTATTTTAGTTTAGTTTGTAGTTTAATTTAGTTTAGTTTAATTTAGTTTAGTTTAGGTTAGATTAGGTTAGGTTAGGTTAGGTTAGTCTAGTTTAGTATAGTTTAGTTTAGTTTAAAATATAGTATCTTTAGTTTATAGTTTAGTTCATAGTTTTATTAAGTTTTATTTAGTTTCGTTTAGGTTAGGTTAGAGTAGCTTAGTTTAGTTTAGTTTAGGTTAGAATAGGTTAGGTTAGTGTAGTTTAGTTTAGTTTAGTTTAATTTAATTTAGTTTTGTTTAGTTTAGTTTAGGTTAGGTTAGGTTAGTTTAGTTTAGCATAGGTGATGTTAAGTTAGTTAAGGGTAGTTTAGTTTATAGTTTAGTTTAGTTTAGTTTAGTTTAGGTTATGTTAGGTGCGTTTAGTTTAATTTAGTTTTAATTAGGTTACGTTAGATTAGGTTAGGGTAGTTGAGTTTACTTTAGTTGAATTTAGTTTATAGTTTAATTTATAGTTTATTTTAGTTTACTTTATAGTTTAGTTTAGTTAATTTATAGTTTAATTTACTTTAGTTTAGTCTAGTTTAATTTAGTTTACTTTAATTTATAGTTTTGTTTAAAATTTAGTTTAGTTTAGTTTAGTTTAGGTTAAATTATGTTAGGTTAGGTTAGTTTAGTTTATTTTAGGTTAGGTTAAGTTAGGTTAGTGTAGTTTAGTTTAGTTTAGCTAAATTTTGTTTAGTTTAGTTTAGTTTAGGATACGTTAGGTTAGTTTAGTTTAGTTTAGTTTAGTGTATGTTAGGTTAGGTTAGGCTAGATTAATTTAGTTTAGTTTATTTTAGTTTATAGTTTAGTTTAGTTTAGTTTATAATTTATTTTATGGTTTAGTATACTTTAGTTTATAGATTAGTTTATAGTTTAGTTAACATTTTAGTTTAGTTTAGTTTAGATTAGGTTAGAGAAGTTTAGGTTAGGTTAGTTTATTTTAGTTTAGTTTATGTAAGCTTAGATTAGGTTAGTTTGGTATAGTTTAGTTTAATTTAGTTCATTTTATAGTTTAGTTTAGTTTAGTTTATAGTTCAGTTTATAGTTTAGTATTGTTTAATTTAGTTTAGGTTAGGTTGGGTTAGTTTAGTTTAGTTTAGGTTAGGTTAGGTTAAGTTAGGTTAGTTTAGTTTAGTATAGTTAAGTTTAGTTTAGTTTAGTTTATAGTTTAGTTTATTTTATTTTATAGTTTAGTTTATAGTTTTGTTTAGCTTAGTTTAATTTAGTTAATTTAGGTTAGGTTAGGTTAGATTATTTTAGTTTAGGTTAGGTTATGATAGGTTAGTGCAGTTTAATTTAACTTAGTTTAGTTTAGTTGAATTTAATTTATTTTTGTTAGGTCAGTTTAGGTAAGTTAGGTTAGTTTAGTTTAGTATAGGTTAGGTTAGGTTAGGTAAGTTTAATTCAGTATAGTTTATTTTAGTTTATAGTTTAATTTATAGTTTTGTTTATAGTTAGTTTAGTTTAGTTTAGTTAGGTTAAATTATGTTAGGTTAGTTTAGTTTAGTTTAATTTATGTTAGGTTAGGTTGGGTTAAGATAGTGTAGTTTCATTTAGTTTGGTTTATTTTAGTTTAGTTTAATATTTTGTTCCGTTTAGTTTAGTTTTGTTTAATTTAGTTTAGTTTATAGTTTAGTTGAGTTTAGTTTAGGTTTGGTTAGGTTAGGTTAGATTAGTTTTGTTTAGGATAGGTTATGTTAGATTAGGTTAGGTTAGGTTAGTTTGGTTTAGTTTAGTCTAGTTAAGTTTAGTATAGTTTATACTTTAGTTTAGTTTAGTTTATTTTATAGTTTAGTTAAGTTTTGTTTATAGTTTAGTTTGGAGTTTAGTATAGTTTAGTTTACTTTAATTTAGTTTAGCTAAGTTTAGTTTAGATTATTTTAGTTTATTTTATAGTTTAATTTATAATTTAGTTTAGTATAGTTTAGTTTAATTTAGTTTAGAGTAGGTTAGGTTAGGTTAGTTTAGTTTGGTTTAGTTTAGTTTAGGTTAGGTTAGGTTAGTTTAATTTATTTGAATTTAATTTAGTTTAGTTTAGTTTATAGTTTAATTTATAATTTAGTTTAGTTTACTTTATAATTTAGTTTAGTTAATTTATAGTTTAATTTAGTTTAGTTTAGTTTATGTTATATTAGATTAGTTTAGTTTAGTTTTGTTTATAGTTTAGTTTAATTTATATTATAATTTAGTTTATAGTTTATTTTTGTTTAGTTTGTAGTTTAATTTAGTTTAGTTTAGTTTAGTTTAGTTTAGGTTAGGTTAGGTTAGGTTAGGTTAGGTTAGTTTAGTTTAGTATAGTTTAGTTTAGTTTAAAATATAGTATCTTTAGTTTATAGTTTAGTTCATAGTTTTGTTTAGTTTTGTTTAGTTTAGTTTAGGTTAGGTTAGAGTAGCTTAGTTTAGTTTAGTTTAGGTTAGAATAGGTTAGGTTAGTGTAGTTTAGTTTACTTTAGTTTAATTTAATTTAGTTTTGTTTAGTTTAGTTTAGGCTAGGTTAGGTTAGTTTAGTTTAGTATAGGTTAGGTTAAGTTAGGTAAGGGTAGTTTAGTTTATAATTTAGTTTAGTTTAGTTTAGTTTAGGTTAATTTATGTTAGGTTAGGTTAGTTTAGTTTATTTTAGGTTAGGTTAGGTTAGTGTAGTTTAGTTTAATTCAGCTAAATTTATTTAGTTTAGTTTAGTTTAGTGTATGTTAGGTTAGGTTAGGCTAGATTAATTTAGTTTAGTTTATTTTAGTTTATAGTTTAGTTTAGTTTATAATTTATTTTATAGTTTAGTATACTTTAGTTTATAGGTTAGTTTGTAATTTAGTTAACATTTTAGTTTAGTTTAGTTTAGATTAGGTTAGAGAAGATTAGGTTAGGTTAGGTTAGTTTATTTTAGTTTAGTTTATGTAAGCTTAGGTTAGGTTAGTTTGGTATAGTTTAGTTTAATTTAGTTTTGTTTATAGTTTAGTTTAGTTTAGTTTATAGTTCAGTTTATAGTTTAGTATAGTTTAGTTTAGTTTAGGTTAGGTTGGGTTAGTTTAGTTTAGTTTAGGTTAGGTTAGGTTAAGTTAGGTTAGTTTAGTTTAGTATAGTTAAGTTTAGTTTAGTTTAGTTTATAGTTTAGTTTATTTTATTTTATAGTTTAGTTTATAGTTTTGTTTATAGTTTAGTTTGGTTTAGTTTAGTTTAATTTAGTTTACATTAGATTAGTTTAGTTAGTTTTAGTTTAGTTTAGGTTAGGTTGGGTTAGTTTAGTTTAGTTTAGGTTAGGTTATGATAGGTTAGTGCAGTTTAATTTAATTTAGTTCAGTTTAGTTGAATTTAATTTATTTTTGTTAGGTCAGTTTAGGTAAGTTAGGTTAGTTTAGTTTAGTATAGGTTAGGTTAGGTTAGGTAAGTTTAATTCAGTATAGTTTAGTTTAGTCTATAGTTCAATTTATAATTTAGTTTAGTTTAGTTTTTAGATTAGGTTATCGTTTAGTTTAGTTTAGATTAGTTTAGTTTAGGTCAGTTTAAGTTAGGTTAAGTTAGGTTAGGTTAGTTTAGATTAGTTTAGTTTAATTTAGTTTAGTTTATAGTTTAGTTTATTTTAGTTTATAGTTTAATTTAGTTTAGTTTAGTTTGCTGTAGTTTAGGTTGTTTAGGTTAGGTTAGGTTAATTTAGTTTAGTTTAGATTAGGTTAGGTAAGTTTATTTTGTTTAGTTTAATTTATAGTTTATTTTATAGTTTTGCTTATAGTTTAGTTTAGTTTATAGATTAATTTAGTTTAGTTTAGTTTAGTCAAGGTTAGGTTAGGTTAGGTTAGGTTAATTTACTTTAGTATAGTTTAGTTTAGTTTATTTTAGTTTAGTTTATAGTTTAGTTTACAGTTTAGGTTAGTTTAGTTTAGTTTAGTTTGGGTTCGGTTAGGTTAGGTCAGTTTAGTTTAGTTTAGTTTATAGTTTAGTTTAGTTTAGTTTATAATAGTTTAGTTTAGTTTAGTTTAGGTTATGTTAGGTTAGTTTAGTTTAGTATAGGTTAGATTAAGCTAGGTTAAGTTAGGTTTGTTAGGTTTAGTTTAGTTTAGTTTAGTTTAGTTTAGTTTGTAATTTAGTTTATACTTTAGTTTATATTTTAGTTTATAGTTTAGTTTAGTTAAGTGTTGTTTATTTTGGTTTAGTTTTGTTTAGTTTAGTTTAAATTAGTTTCGTTTAGGTTAGGTTAGGTAAGTTTAGGTTAGGTTGGGTTAGGTTAGTTTAGTTCAGTCTAGTTTATGTTAGGTTATGTTAGTTTAGTTTACTTAGGTTTTGTTTATGGTTTAGTTTACTTTAGTTTATAGTTTAGTTCATAGTTTATTTTAGTTTAATATATAGTTTAATTTAGTTTAGTTTAGTTTAGTTTAGTTTAATTTAGGTTAATTTAGTTTAGTTTAGTTTAGGTTAGGTTAGGTTAGGTTAGGTTAGGTTAAGTTAGTTCAGTTTAGTATAGTTTAGTATAGTTTAAAATATATAATCTTTAATTTATAGTTTAGTTCATAGTTTTGTTTAGTTTAGTTTAGGTTAGGTTAGAGTAGTTTAGTTTAGTTTAGTTTAGTTTAGGTTAGATTAGGTTAGGTTAGTGTAGTTTAGTTTAGTTGAGGTTAGTTGAATTTAGTTTAGTTTAGTTTAGGGTAGGTTAGGTTGGCTTAGTTTTAGTATAGTTTAGGTTCAGTTAGGTTAGGTTAGTTTAGTTTAGTTTAGTTTACTTTAGTTTATTATTTAATTTAGTTTAGTTTAGTTTATAATTTCGTTTATAGTTTAGTTTGGTTTAGTTTAGTTTAATTTAGTTTAACTTAGATTAGCTTAGTTATTTTTAGGTTAGGTTAGGTTACGTGAGGTTAGTTTACTTCAGTTTAGTTTAATTTAGTTTAGTTTAGTTTATAGTTAAGTTTAGTTTAGTTTATAGTTCAATTTATAGTTTAGTTTAGTTTATTTTATCGTTTAGTTTAGTTTAGTATAGTTTAGTTTAGGTTAGAGTAGGTTAGTTTAGATTAGTTTAGTTTAGCGCAGTTTAGGTTAGGTTAAGTTAGGTTATTTCGTTTGGTTTAGTTTAGTTTAGTTTAGTTTATAGTTTAGTTTAGTTTAAAGTTTAGTTTATAGTTTAGTTTATAGTTTAGTTTAGATTAGTGTAGTTTAGTTTGGTTTAGTTTATTTTAGTTTAGTTCAGTTTAGTTTCGTTTAGCTTAGGTTATGTTATATTAGGTGAGCTTAAGTTAGCTTAGTTTACCCTTGTTTAGTTTAGGTTAGGTAAGGTTAGAATAGGCTAGTTAAATTTAGTTTAGTTTAGTTTAGTTAGGTTTAGTTTAGTTATAGTTTAGTTTATAGTTTAGTTTAGATTATAATTTAATTTATAGTTTAGTTTAGTTTAGTTTAATTTAGTTTAGCTTTCTTTAGTTTCCCTTAGATTACTTTAGTTTAGGATATGTTAGGTTAGGCTAGTTTAGTTTAGTTTAGTTTAATTAAGGTTAATTTAGTTGAATTTAGTTTAGTTTAGGTTAGGTTAGGTTAGTTTAGTTTAGTATAGTTTAATTTAGTTTAAAATATAGTATCTTTAGTTTATAGTTTAGTTCATATTTTTGTTTAGTTTAGTTTAGTTTAGGTTAGGTTAGAGTAGTTTAGTTTAATTTAGTTTAGTTTAGTTTAGGTTAGAATAGGTTAGGTTAGTGTCTTTTAATTTAGTTTAGTTTAGTTGAATTTAGTTTAGTTTTGTTTAGTTTAGTTTAGGTTAGGTTAGGTTATTTTAGTTTAGTATAGGTTAGGTTAAGTTAGGTTAGCTTAGTTTAGTTTATAGTTTAGTTTAGTTTAGTTTAGTTTATAGTGTGGTTTATACTTTAGTTTATATTTTAATTTATAGTTTAGTGTAGTTTAGATTGGTTTAGTTTGGTTTAGTTTAGTTTAAATTAGTTTCGCTTGTATTAGGTTAAGTTAGAATAGGTTAGGTTAGGTAAGCTTAGTTTAGTTTAGTTTAGGTTAGGTTAGGTAAGGTTAGGTTAGGTTAGGTTGGTCAAGTTCAGTTTAGTTTAGTTTAGTTAAGTTTAGTTTAGTTTATAGTTTAGTTCAATTTAGTTTATAGCTTAGTTTATAGTTTAGTTTAGTTTATAGTTTAATTTATAGTTAAGTTTAGTTTAGTTTAGTTTAATTTAGGTTAGTTAATTTTATTTTAGGGTAGCTTATGTTAGGTTAGGTTAGTTTATAGTTTAATTTATAGTTTAGTTTAGTTTATAATTTAGTTTATAGTTTAGATTAGTTTATAATAGTTTAGTTTAGGTTAGGTTAGGTTAGGTTAGTTTAGTTTAGTTTAGTTTAGGTTAGGTTTGGCTAGGGTAGGTTAGGATAGGTTAATTTAGATTAGTTTAGTTTAGTTTAGTTTATAGTTTAGTTTACTTTAGTTTATTATTTAATTTAGTGTAGTTTAGATTATAGCTTCGTTTATAGTTTAGTTTGGTTTAGTTTAGTTTGTCTTAGGTTAGGTTAGGTGAGATTAGTTTAGTTTAGTTGAGTTTAATTTAGTTTAGTTTATAGTTTAATTTAGTTTAGTTTATAGTTCAATTTATAGATTAGTTTAGTTTATAGTTTATGTTACCGTTTAGTTTAGTTTATATTAGTTTAGTTTAGGTTAGTTTAGGTTAGGTTACGTTAGGTTAGGTTAATTTAGTTTAGTGTAGGTTAGGTTAGGTTAGGTAAGGTTAATTTACTTTAGTAAAGTTTATTTTAGTTTATTTTAGTTTAGTTTATTGTTTAGTTTAGTTTATAGTTTATTTACAATTTTGTTTAGTTTAGTTTAGTTTAGTTTAGTTTGGGTTAGGTTGGGTTAGGTTAGGTTAGTTTAGATTAGTTTAGTTTATAGTTTAGTTTAATTTAGTTTACAGTTTAGTGTATCCTTTAGTTTATAGTGTAGTTTATAGTTTAGTTTAATTTAGTGTAGTTTAGTTTGGTTTAGCTTAGTATAGGTTTGTTTACTTTAGGTTAGGTGAGATTATGTTAAGTTAGGTTAGCTTACTTTGGTTTAGTTTAGTTTAGGTTAGGTTAGGTTAGGTTAGTTTATTTAACTTTGGTTTAGTTTAGTTTAGTTTAGTTTATAGTTTAGTTTATAGTTTAGTTTATATTAGTTTAGTTTATAGTTTAATTTATAATTTAGTTTACTTTAGTTTAATTTAGTTTACAGTAGGTTAGGTTAGGTTAGGTTAGTTTAGTTTACTTTAGGTTAGGTTAAGTTAGGTTAGGTTAGGTTAATTTAGTTTAGTTGAGTTTAATTTAGTTTAGTTTACTTTATAGTTTAATTTATAGTTTAGTTTAGTTTACCTTATAGTTTAGTTTAGTTAATTTATATTTTAATTTAGTTTAGTTTAGTTTAATTTAGTTTAGTTTAGTTAATAATTTTGTTTATAGTTTAGTTTAGTTTAGTTTAGTTTAGGTTATGTTAGGTTAGTTTAGTTTAGTTTAGTTTAGGTTAGGTTAGGTTAGGCTAGGTTAGGTAAGTTTAATTTAGTTTAGTTTAGTTTAGTTAAAATTAGTTTGTAGTTTAGTTTATAGTTTAGTTTGTAGTTTAGTTTAGTTTAGTTTAGTTTGGTGTAGTTTAGTTTAGGTTAAGTAAAGTTTGGTTCGTTTAGTTTAATTTAGTTTAGATTAGGTTACGTTAGATTAGGTTAGGGTAGTTAAGTTTAGTTTAATTGAATTTATTTTGTAGTTTAATTTATAGTTTAGTTTAGTTTACTTTATAGTTTAATTTAGTTAATTTATAGTTTATTTTATTTTAGTTTAATCTAGTTCAATTTAGTTTACTTTAGTTTATAGTTTTGTTTATAGTTTCGTTTAGTTTATTTTAGGTTAATTTATGTTAGGTTTGTTTAATTTAGTTTAGTTTAGGTTAGGTTAGGTTAGTTTAGTTTAGTTTAGTGTATGTTAGGTTAGGTTAGGTTAGTTTAATTTAGTTTAGTTTATTTTAGTTTATAGTTAATTTATAATTTATTTTATAATTTACTATACTTTAGTTTATAGATTAGTTTATTGTTTAGTTAATATTTTAGTTTATTTTAGTTTACGTTAGGTTAGGTTAGGCAAGATTAGGTTAGGTTAGGTTAGGTTAGTTTAGTTTAGTTTAGTTTATGTAAGGTTAGGTTAGGTTAGTTTGGTATAGTTTAGTTTAGTTTAGTTTTGTTTATAGTTTAGTTTAGTTTAGTTTATTGTTCAGTTTACAGTTTAGTTTAGTTTAGTTTAGGTTAGGTTGGGTTAGTTTAGTTTAGTTTAGGTTAGGGTAAGTTACGTTAATTTAGTTTAGTATAGTTTAGTTTAGTTTAGTTTAGTTTATAGTTTAGTTCATTTTATTTTATAGTTTAGTTTATAGTTTGGTTTAGTTTAGTTTTGTTTAGTTAATTTAGGTTAGATTAGGTTAGGTTAGAGTAGTTTAGTTTAGGTTAGGTTATGATAGGTTAGTGCAGTTTAATTTAATTTAGTTTAGTTTAGTTGAATTTAATTTAGTTTAGTTAGGTCAGTTTAGGTAAGTTAGGTTAGTTTAGTTTAGTATAGGTTAGGTTACCATAGGTAAGTTTGATTCAGTTTAGTTTAGTTTAGTTTATAGTTTAATTTATAGTTTTGCTTATAGTTAATTTAGTTTTGTTTAGTTTAGTTTAGTTTAGGTTAAATTATTTTAGGTTAGTTTAGTTTAGTTTAGTTTAGGTTAGGTTAGGTTGGGTTAGGTTAGTGTAGTTTCATTAATTTAGTTTATTTTAGTTTAGTTTAGTATGTAGTTCAATTAAGTTTTGTTTTGTTTAATTTAGTTTAGTTTATAGTTTAGTTGAGTTTAGGTTAGTTTAGTTGAGTTTTGCCTAGTTTAGTTTAGTTTAGGTTAGGTTAGGTTAGGTTAGTTTATTTTATTTTAGAATAAGTTATGATAGATTAGTTTAGGTTAGGTTGTTTTGGTTTAGTTTAGTCTAGTTAAGTTTAGTTTAGTTTATACTTTAGTTTAGTTTAGTTTATTTTATAGTTTAGTTAAGTTTTGTTTATAGTTTAGTTTGGAGTTTAGTATAGTTTAGTTTACTTTAATTTAGTTTAGCTAAGTTTAGTTTAGATTATTTTAGTTTATTTTATAGTTTAATTTATAATTTAGTTTAGTATAGTTTAGTTTAATTTAGTTTAGAGTAGGTTAGGTTAGGTTAGTTTAGTTTGGTTTAGTTTAGTTTAGGTTAGGTTAGGTTAGTTTAATTTATTTGAATTTAATTTAGTTTAGTTTAGTTTATAGTTTAATTTATAATTTAGTTTAGTTTACTTTATAATTTAGTTTAGTTAATTTATAGTTTAATTTAGTTTAGTTTAGTTTATGTTATGTTAGATTAGTTTAGTTTAGTTTTGTTTATAGTTTAGTTTAATTTATATTATAATTTAGTTTATAGTTTATTTTTGTTTAGTTTGTAGTTTAATTTAGTTTAGTCTAGTTAAGTTTAGTTTAGTTTATTTTATACTTTAGTTAATTTTGTTGATAGTTTGGTTTGCAGTTTAGTATAGTTTAGTTTAGTTTAATTTAGATTAGGTTAAGAAAGGTTAGGGTAGGTTGGTTTAGTTTAGTTTAGTTTATGTTATGTTAGGTTAGTTTAGTTTAGTTTTGTTTATAGTTTAGTTTAATTTATATTATAATTTAGTTTATAGTTTATTTTAGTTTAGTTTGTAGTTTAATTTAGTTTAGTTTAATTTAGTTTAGTTTAGGTTAGATTAGGTTAGGTTAGGTTAGGTTAGTCTAGTTTAGTATAGTTTAGTTTAGTTTAAAATATAGTATCTTTAGTTTATAGTTTAGTTCATAGTTTTATTAAGTTTTATTTAGTTTCGTTTAGGTTAGGTTAGAGTAGCTTAGTTTAGTTTAGTTTAGGTTAGAATAGGTTAGGTTAGTGTAGTTTAGTTTAGTTTAGTTTAATTTAATTTAGTTTTGTTTAGTTTAGTTTAGGTTAGGTTAGGTTAGTTTAGTTTAGCATAGGTGATGTTAAGTTAGTTAAGGGTAGTTTAGTTTATAGTTTAGTTTAGTTTAGTTTAGTTTAGGTTATGTTAGGTGCGTTTAGTTTAATTTAGTTTTAATTAGGTTACGTTAGATTAGGTTAGGGTAGTTGAGTTTACTTTAGTTGAATTTAGTTTATAGTTTAATTTATAGTTTATTTTAGTTTACTTTATAGTTTAGTTTAGTTAATTTATAGTTTAATTTACTTTAGTTTAGTCTAGTTTAATTTAGTTTACTTTAATTTATAGTTTTGTTTAAAATTTAGTTTAGTTTAGTTTAGTTTAGGTTAAATTATGTTAGGTTAGGTTAGTTTAGTTTATTTTAGGTTAGGTTAAGTTAGGTTAGTGTAGTTTAGTTTAGTTTAGCTAAATTTTGTTTAGTTTAGTTTAGTTTAGGATACGTTAGGTTAGTTTAGTTTAGTTTAGTTTAGTGTATGTTAGGTTAGGTTAGGCTAGATTAATTTAGTTTAGTTTATTTTAGTTTATAGTTTAGTTTAGTTTAGTTTATAATTTATTTTATGGTTTAGTATACTTTAGTTTATAGATTAGTTTATAGTTTAGTTAACATTTTAGTTTAGTTTAGTTTAGATTAGGTTAGAGAAGTTTAGGTTAGGTTAGTTTATTTTAGTTTAGTTTATGTAAGCTTAGATTAGGTTAGTTTGGTATAGTTTAGTTTAATTTAGTTCATTTTATAGTTTAGTTTAGTTTAGTTTATAGTTCAGTTTATAGTTTAGTATTGTTTAATTTAGTTTAGGTTAGGTTGGGTTAGTTTAGTTTAGTTTAGGTTAGGTTAGGTTAAGTTAGGTTAGTTTAGTTTAGTATAGTTAAGTTTAGTTTAGTTTAGTTTATAGTTTAGTTTATTTTATTTTATAGTTTAGTTTATAGTTTTGTTTAGCTTAGTTTAATTTAGTTAATTTAGGTTAGGTTAGGTTAGATTATTTTAGTTTAGGTTAGGTTATGATAGGTTAGTGCAGTTTAATTTAACTTAGTTTAGTTTAGTTGAATTTAATTTATTTTTGTTAGGTCAGTTTAGGTAAGTTAGGTTAGTTTAGTTTAGTATAGGTTAGGTTAGGTTAGGTAAGTTTAATTCAGTATAGTTTATTTTAGTTTATAGTTTAATTTATAGTTTTGTTTATAGTTAGTTTAGTTTAGTTTAGTTAGGTTAAATTATGTTAGGTTAGTTTAGTTTAGTTTAATTTATGTTAGGTTAGGTTGGGTTAAGATAGTGTAGTTTCATTTAGTTTGGTTTATTTTAGTTTAGTTTAATATTTTGTTCCGTTTAGTTTAGTTTTGTTTAATTTAGTTTAGTTTATAGTTTAGTTGAGTTTAGTTTAGGTTTGGTTAGGTTAGGTTAGATTAGTTTTGTTTAGGATAGGTTATGTTAGATTAGGTTAGGTTAGGTTAGTTTGGTTTAGTTTAGTCTAGTTAAGTTTAGTATAGTTTATACTTTAGTTTAGTTTAGTTTATTTTATAGTTTAGTTAAGTTTTGTTTATAGTTTAGTTTGGAGTTTAGTATAGTTTAGTTTACTTTAATTTAGTTTAGCTAAGTTTAGTTTAGATTATTTTAGTTTATTTTATAGTTTAATTTATAATTTAGTTTAGTATAGTTTAGTTTAATTTAGTTTAGAGTAGGTTAGGTTAGGTTAGTTTAGTTTGGTTTAGTTTAGTTTAGGTTAGGTTAGGTTAGTTTAATTTATTTGAATTTAATTTAGTTTAGTTTAGTTTATAGTTTAATTTATAATTTAGTTTAGTTTACTTTATAATTTAGTTTAGTTAATTTATAGTTTAATTTAGTTTAGTTTAGTTTATGTTATGTTAGATTAGTTTAGTTTAGTTTTGTTTATAGTTTAGTTTAATTTATATTATAATTTAGTTTATAGTTTATTTTTGTTTAGTTTGTAGTTTAATTTAGTTTAGTTTAGTTTAGTTTAGTTTAGGTTAGGTTAGGTTAGGTTAGGTTAGGTTAGTTTAGTTTAGTATAGTTTAGTTTAGTTTAAAATATAGTATCTTTAGTTTATAGTTTAGTTCATAGTTTTGTTTAGTTTTGTTTAGTTTAGTTTAGGTTAGGTTAGAGTAGCTTAGTTTAGTTTAGTTTAGGTTAGAATAGGTTAGGTTAGTGTAGTTTAGTTTACTTTAGTTTAATTTAATTTAGTTTTGTTTAGTTTAGTTTAGGCTAGGTTAGGTTAGTTTAGTTTAGTATAGGTTAGGTTAAGTTAGGTAAGGGTAGTTTAGTTTATAATTTAGTTTAGTTTAGTTTAGTTTAGGTTAATTTATGTTAGGTTAGGTTAGTTTAGTTTATTTTAGGTTAGGTTAGGTTAGTGTAGTTTAGTTTAATTCAGCTAAATTTATTTAGTTTAGTTTAGTTTAGTGTATGTTAGGTTAGGTTAGGCTAGATTAATTTAGTTTAGTTTATTTTAGTTTATAGTTTAGTTTAGTTTATAATTTATTTTATAGTTTAGTATACTTTAGTTTATAGGTTAGTTTGTAATTTAGTTAACATTTTAGTTTAGTTTAGTTTAGATTAGGTTAGAGAAGATTAGGTTAGGTTAGGTTAGTTTATTTTAGTTTAGTTTATGTAAGCTTAGGTTAGGTTAGTTTGGTATAGTTTAGTTTAATTTAGTTTTGTTTATAGTTTAGTTTAGTTTAGTTTATAGTTCAGTTTATAGTTTAGTATAGTTTAGTTTAGTTTAGGTTAGGTTGGGTTAGTTTAGTTTAGTTTAGGTTAGGTTAGGTTAAGTTAGGTTAGTTTAGTTTAGTATAGTTAAGTTTAGTTTAGTTTAGTTTATAGTTTAGTTTATTTTATTTTATAGTTTAGTTTATAGTTTTGTTTATAGTTTAGTTTGGTTTAGTTTAGTTTAATTTAGTTTACATTAGATTAGTTTAGTTAGTTTTAGTTTAGTTTAGGTTAGGTTGGGTTAGTTTAGTTTAGTTTAGGTTAGGTTATGATAGGTTAGTGCAGTTTAATTTAATTTAGTTCAGTTTAGTTGAATTTAATTTATTTTTGTTAGGTCAGTTTAGGTAAGTTAGGTTAGTTTAGTTTAGTATAGGTTAGGTTAGGTTAGGTAAGTTTAATTCAGTATAGTTTAGTTTAGTCTATAGTTCAATTTATAATTTAGTTTAGTTTAGTTTTTAGATTAGGTTATCGTTTAGTTTAGTTTAGATTAGTTTAGTTTAGGTCAGTTTAAGTTAGGTTAAGTTAGGTTAGGTTAGTTTAGATTAGTTTAGTTTAATTTAGTTTAGTTTATAGTTTAGTTTATTTTAGTTTATAGTTTAATTTAGTTTAGTTTAGTTTGCTGTAGTTTAGGTTGTTTAGGTTAGGTTAGGTTAATTTAGTTTAGTTTAGATTAGGTTAGGTAAGTTTATTTTGTTTAGTTTAATTTATAGTTTATTTTATAGTTTTGCTTATAGTTTAGTTTAGTTTATAGATTAATTTAGTTTAGTTTAGTTTAGTCAAGGTTAGGTTAGGTTAGGTTAGGTTAATTTACTTTAGTATAGTTTAGTTTAGTTTATTTTAGTTTAGTTTATAGTTTAGTTTACAGTTTAGGTTAGTTTAGTTTAGTTTAGTTTGGGTTCGGTTAGGTTAGGTCAGTTTAGTTTAGTTTAGTTTATAGTTTAGTTTAGTTTAGTTTATAATAGTTTAGTTTAGTTTAGTTTAGGTTATGTTAGGTTAGTTTAGTTTAGTATAGGTTAGATTAAGCTAGGTTAAGTTAGGTTTGTTAGGTTTAGTTTAGTTTAGTTTAGTTTAGTTTAGTTTGTAATTTAGTTTATACTTTAGTTTATATTTTAGTTTATAGTTTAGTTTAGTTAAGTGTTGTTTATTTTGGTTTAGTTTTGTTTAGTTTAGTTTAAATTAGTTTCGTTTAGGTTAGGTTAGGTAAGTTTAGGTTAGGTTGGGTTAGGTTAGTTTAGTTCAGTCTAGTTTATGTTAGGTTATGTTAGTTTAGTTTACTTAGGTTTTGTTTATGGTTTAGTTTACTTTAGTTTATAGTTTAGTTCATAGTTTATTTTAGTTTAATATATAGTTTAATTTAGTTTAGTTTAGTTTAGTTTAGTTTAATTTAGGTTAATTTAGTTTAGTTTAGTTTAGGTTAGGTTAGGTTAGGTTAGGTTAGGTTAAGTTAGTTCAGTTTAGTATAGTTTAGTATAGTTTAAAATATATAATCTTTAATTTATAGTTTAGTTCATAGTTTTGTTTAGTTTAGTTTAGGTTAGGTTAGAGTAGTTTAGTTTAGTTTAGTTTAGTTTAGGTTAGATTAGGTTAGGTTAGTGTAGTTTAGTTTAGTTGAGGTTAGTTGAATTTAGTTTAGTTTAGTTTAGGGTAGGTTAGGTTGGCTTAGTTTTAGTATAGTTTAGGTTCAGTTAGGTTAGGTTAGTTTAGTTTAGTTTAGTTTACTTTAGTTTATTATTTAATTTAGTTTAGTTTAGTTTATAATTTCGTTTATAGTTTAGTTTGGTTTAGTTTAGTTTAATTTAGTTTAACTTAGATTAGCTTAGTTATTTTTAGGTTAGGTTAGGTTACGTGAGGTTAGTTTACTTCAGTTTAGTTTAATTTAGTTTAGTTTAGTTTATAGTTAAGTTTAGTTTAGTTTATAGTTCAATTTATAGTTTAGTTTAGTTTATTTTATCGTTTAGTTTAGTTTAGTATAGTTTAGTTTAGGTTAGAGTAGGTTAGTTTAGATTAGTTTAGTTTAGCGCAGTTTAGGTTAGGTTAAGTTAGGTTATTTCGTTTGGTTTAGTTTAGTTTAGTTTAGTTTATAGTTTAGTTTAGTTTAAAGTTTAGTTTATAGTTTAGTTTATAGTTTAGTTTAGATTAGTGTAGTTTAGTTTGGTTTAGTTTATTTTAGTTTAGTTCAGTTTAGTTTCGTTTAGCTTAGGTTATGTTATATTAGGTGAGCTTAAGTTAGCTTAGTTTACCCTTGTTTAGTTTAGGTTAGGTAAGGTTAGAATAGGCTAGTTAAATTTAGTTTAGTTTAGTTTAGTTAGGTTTAGTTTAGTTATAGTTTAGTTTATAGTTTAGTTTAGATTATAATTTAATTTATAGTTTAGTTTAGTTTAGTTTAATTTAGTTTAGCTTTCTTTAGTTTCCCTTAGATTACTTTAGTTTAGGATATGTTAGGTTAGGCTAGTTTAGTTTAGTTTAGTTTAATTAAGGTTAATTTAGTTGAATTTAGTTTAGTTTAGGTTAGGTTAGGTTAGTTTAGTTTAGTATAGTTTAATTTAGTTTAAAATATAGTATCTTTAGTTTATAGTTTAGTTCATATTTTTGTTTAGTTTAGTTTAGTTTAGGTTAGGTTAGAGTAGTTTAGTTTAATTTAGTTTAGTTTAGTTTAGGTTAGAATAGGTTAGGTTAGTGTCTTTTAATTTAGTTTAGTTTAGTTGAATTTAGTTTAGTTTTGTTTAGTTTAGTTTAGGTTAGGTTAGGTTATTTTAGTTTAGTATAGGTTAGGTTAAGTTAGGTTAGCTTAGTTTAGTTTATAGTTTAGTTTAGTTTAGTTTAGTTTATAGTGTGGTTTATACTTTAGTTTATATTTTAATTTATAGTTTAGTGTAGTTTAGATTGGTTTAGTTTGGTTTAGTTTAGTTTAAATTAGTTTCGCTTGTATTAGGTTAAGTTAGAATAGGTTAGGTTAGGTAAGCTTAGTTTAGTTTAGTTTAGGTTAGGTTAGGTAAGGTTAGGTTAGGTTAGGTTGGTCAAGTTCAGTTTAGTTTAGTTTAGTTAAGTTTAGTTTAGTTTATAGTTTAGTTCAATTTAGTTTATAGCTTAGTTTATAGTTTAGTTTAGTTTATAGTTTAATTTATAGTTAAGTTTAGTTTAGTTTAGTTTAATTTAGGTTAGTTAATTTTATTTTAGGGTAGCTTATGTTAGGTTAGGTTAGTTTATAGTTTAATTTATAGTTTAGTTTAGTTTATAATTTAGTTTATAGTTTAGATTAGTTTATAATAGTTTAGTTTAGGTTAGGTTAGGTTAGGTTAGTTTAGTTTAGTTTAGTTTAGGTTAGGTTTGGCTAGGGTAGGTTAGGATAGGTTAATTTAGATTAGTTTAGTTTAGTTTAGTTTATAGTTTAGTTTACTTTAGTTTATTATTTAATTTAGTGTAGTTTAGATTATAGCTTCGTTTATAGTTTAGTTTGGTTTAGTTTAGTTTGTCTTAGGTTAGGTTAGGTGAGATTAGTTTAGTTTAGTTGAGTTTAATTTAGTTTAGTTTATAGTTTAATTTAGTTTAGTTTATAGTTCAATTTATAGATTAGTTTAGTTTATAGTTTATGTTACCGTTTAGTTTAGTTTATATTAGTTTAGTTTAGGTTAGTTTAGGTTAGGTTACGTTAGGTTAGGTTAATTTAGTTTAGTGTAGGTTAGGTTAGGTTAGGTAAGGTTAATTTACTTTAGTAAAGTTTATTTTAGTTTATTTTAGTTTAGTTTATTGTTTAGTTTAGTTTATAGTTTATTTACAATTTTGTTTAGTTTAGTTTAGTTTAGTTTAGTTTGGGTTAGGTTGGGTTAGGTTAGGTTAGTTTAGATTAGTTTAGTTTATAGTTTAGTTTAATTTAGTTTACAGTTTAGTGTATCCTTTAGTTTATAGTGTAGTTTATAGTTTAGTTTAATTTAGTGTAGTTTAGTTTGGTTTAGCTTAGTATAGGTTTGTTTACTTTAGGTTAGGTGAGATTATGTTAAGTTAGGTTAGCTTACTTTGGTTTAGTTTAGTTTAGGTTAGGTTAGGTTAGGTTAGTTTATTTAACTTTGGTTTAGTTTAGTTTAGTTTAGTTTATAGTTTAGTTTATAGTTTAGTTTATATTAGTTTAGTTTATAGTTTAATTTATAATTTAGTTTACTTTAGTTTAATTTAGTTTACAGTAGGTTAGGTTAGGTTAGGTTAGTTTAGTTTACTTTAGGTTAGGTTAAGTTAGGTTAGGTTAGGTTAATTTAGTTTAGTTTACTTTATAGTTTAATTTATAGTTTAGTTTAGTTTACCTTATAGTTTAGTTTAGTTAATTTATATTTTAATTTAGTTTAGTTTAGTTTAATTTAGTTTAGTTTAGTTAATAATTTTGTTTATAGTTTAGTTTAGTTTAGTTTAGTTTAGGTTATGTTAGGTTAGTTTAGTTTAGTTTAGTTTAGGTTAGGTTAGGTTAGGCTAGGTTAGGTAAGTTTAATTTAGTTTAGTTTAGTTTAGTTAAAATTAGTTTGTAGTTTAGTTTATAGTTTAGTTTGTATTTTAGTTTAGGATAGTTTAGTTTGGTGTAGTTTAGTTTAGGTTAAGTAATGTTTGGTTCGTTTAGTTTAATTTAGTTTAGATTAGGTTACGTTAGATTAGGTTAGGGTAGTTAAGTTTAGTTTAATTGAATTTATTTTGTAGTTTAATTTATAGTTTAGTTTAGTTTACTTTATAGTTTAGTTTAGTTAATTTATAGTTTATTTTATTTTAGTTTAATCTAGTTCAATTAATTTACTTTAGTTTATAGTTTTGTTTATAGTTTCGTTTAGTTTATTTTAGGTTAATTCATGTTAGGTTTGTTTAATTTAGTTTAGTTTAGGTTAGGTTAGGTTAGTTTAGTTTAGTTTAGTGTATGTTAGGTTAGGTTAGGTTAGTTTAATTTAGTTTAGTTTATTTTAGTTTATAGTTTAGTTTATAATTTATTTTATAATTTACTATACTTTAGTTTATAGATTAGTTTATTGTTTAGTTAATATTTTAGTTTATTTTAGTTTACGTTAGGTTAGGTTAGGCAAGGTTAGGTTAGGTTAGGTTAGGTTAGGTTAGTTTAGTTTAGTTTAGTTTATGTAAGGTTAGGTTAGGTTAGTTTGGTGTAGTTTAGTTTAGTTTAGTTTTGTTTATAGTTTAGTTTAGTTTAGTTTATTGTTCAGTTTACAGTTTAGTTTAGTTTAGTTTAGGTTAGGTTGGGTTAGTTTAGTTTAGTTTAGGTTAGGGTAAGTTACGTTAATTTAGTTTAGTATAGTTTAGTTTAGTTTAGTTTAGTTTATAGTTTAGTTCATTTTATTTTATAGTTTAGCTTATAGTTTGGTTTAGTTTAGTTTTGTTTAGTTAATTTAGGTAAAATTAGGTTAGGTTAGAGTAGTTTAGTTTAGGTTAGGTTATGATAGGTTAGTGCAGTTTAATTTAATTTAGTTTAGTTTAGTTGAATTTAATTTAGTTTAGTTAGGTCAGTTTAGGTAAGTTAGGTTAGTTTAGTTTAGTATAGGTTAGGTTACCATAGGTAAGTTTGATTCAGTTTAGTTTAGTTTAGTTTATAGTTTAATTTATAGTTTTGCTTATAGTTAATTTAGTTTTATTTAGTTTAGTTTAGTTTAGGTTAAATTATTTTAGGTTAGTTTAGTTTAGTTTAGTTTAGTTTAGGTTAGGTTAGGTTGGGTTAGGTTAGTGTAGTTTCATTAATTTAGTTTATTTTAGTTTAGTTTAGTATGTAGTTCAATTAAGTTTTGTTTTGTTTAATTTAGTTTAGTTTATAGTTTAGTTGAGTTTAGGTTAGTTTAGTTGAGTTTTGCCTAGTTTAGTTTAGTTTAGGTTAGGTTAGGTTAGGTTAGTTTATTTTATTTTAGAATAAGTTATGATAGATTAGGTTAGGTTAGGTTGTTTTGGTTTAGTTTAGTCTAGTTAAGTTTAGTTTAGTTTATACTTTAGTTTAGTTTAGTTTATTTTATAGTTTAGTTAAGTTTTGTTTATAGTTTAGTTTGCAGTTTAGTATAGTTTAGTTTACTTTAATTTAGTTTAGCTAAGTTTAGTTTAGATTATTTTAGTTTATTTTATAGTTTAATTTATAATTTAGTTTAGTATAGTTTAGTTTAATTTAGTTTAGAGTAGGTTAGGTTAGGTTAGTTTAGTTTGGTTTAGTTTAGTTTAGGTTAGGTTAGGTTAGTTTAATTTATTTGAATTTAATTTAGTTTAGTTTAGTTTATAGTTTAATTTAGTTTAGTTTAGTTTATGTTATGTTAGATTGGTTTAGTTTAGTTTTGTTTATAGTTTAGTTTAATTTATATTATAATTTAGTTTATAGTTTATTTTTGTTTAGTTTGTAGTTTAATTTAGTTTAGTTTAGTTTAGTTTAGTTTAGGTTAGGTTAGGTTAGGTTAGGTTAGGTTAGTTTAGTTTAGTATAGTTTAGTTTAGTTTAAAATATAGTATCTTTAGTTTATAGTTTAGTTCATAGTTTTGTTTAGTTTTGTTTAGTTTAGTTTAGGTTAGGTTAGAGTAGCTTAGTTTAGTTTAGTTTAGGTTAGAATAGGTTAGGTTAGTGTAGTTTAGTTTACTTTAGTTTAATTTAATTTAGTTTTGTTTAGTTTAGTTTAGGCTAGGTTAGGTTAGTTTAGTTTAGTATAGGTTAGGTTAAGTTAGGTAAGGGTAGTTTAGTTTATAATTTAGTTTAGTTTAGTTTAGTTTAGGTTAATTTATGTTAGGTTAGGTTAGTTTAGTTTATTTTAGGTTAGGTTAGGTTAGTGTAGTTTAGTTTAATTTAGCTAAATTTATTTAGTTTAATTTAGTTTAGTGTATGTTAGGTTAGGTTAGGCTAGATTAATTTAGTTTAGTTTATTGTAGTTTATACTTTAGTTTAGTTTATAATTTATTTTATAGTTTAGTATACTTTAGTTTATAGGTTAGTTTGTAATTTAGTTAACATTTTAGTTTAGTTTAGTTTAGATTAAGTTAGAGAAGATTAGGTTAGGTTAGGTTAGTTTATTTTAGTTTAGTTTATGTAAGCTTAGGTTAGGTTAGTTTGGTACAGTTTAGTTTAATTTAGTTTTGTTTATAGTTTTGTTTAGTTTAGTTTATAGTTCAGTTTATAGTTTAGTATAGTTTAGTTTAGTTTAAGTTAGGTTGGGTTAGTTTAGTTTAGTTTAGGTTAGGTTAGGTTAAGTTTGGTTAGTTTAGTTTAGTATAGTTAAGTTTAGTTTAGTTTAGTTTATAGTATAGTTTATTTTATTTTATAGTTTAGTTTATAGTTTTGTTTATAGTTTAGTTTGGTTTAGTTTAGTTTAATTTAGTTTACATTAGATTAGTTTAGTTAGTTTTAGTTTAGTTTAGGTTAGGTTGGGTTAGTTTAGTTTAGTTTAGGTTAGGTTATGATAGGTTAGTGTAGTTTAATTTAATTTAGTTCAGTTTAGTTGAATTTAATTTATTTTTGTTAGGTCAGTTTAGGTAAGTTAGGTTAGTTTAGTTTAGTATAGGTTAGGTTAGGTTAGGTAAGTTTAATTCAGTATAGTTTAGTTTAGTTTATAGTTTAATTTATAGTTTTGTTTATAGTTAGTTTAGTTTAGTTTAGGTTAAATTATGTTAGGTTAGTTTAGTTTAGTTTATTTTATGTTAGGTTAGGTTGGGTTAAGTTAGTGTAGTTTCATTTAGTTTGGTTTATTTTAGTTTAGTTTAATATGTTGTTCCGTTTAGTTTAGTTTTGTTTAATTTAGTTTAGTTTATAGTTTAGTTGAGTTTAGGTTAGTTTAGTTGAGTTTAGTTTAGGTTTGGTTAGGTTAGGTTAGATTAGTTTTGTTTAGGATAGGTTATGTTAGATTAGGTTAGGTTAGGTTAGTTTGGTTTAGTTTAGTCTAGTTAAGTTTAGTTTAGTTTATACTTTAGTTTAGTTTAGTTTATTTTATAGTTTAGTTAAGTTTTGTTTATACTTTAGTTTGCAGTTTAGTATAGTTTAGTTTAGTTTAATTTAGTTTCGTCTAGTTTATAGTTTTGTTTATAGTGTAGCTTAGTTTAGTTTAGTTTAGTTTAGTTTAGGTTAAGTTATGTTAGGTTAGTTTAGTTTAGTTTAGTTCAGGTTCGTTTAGGTTAGGATAGGTAAGTTTAATTTAGTTCAGTTTAGTTTATAGTTTAGTTTATAGTTTAGTATGTAGTTTTGTTTAGTTTAGTTTAGTTTAGTTTAGTTTAGGTTAAGTTATGTTAGGTTAGTTTAGTTTAATTTAGTTTAGATTAGGTTAGGTTAGGTTAGGTTAGGTTAGGTTACGGTATTTAAGTTTAGGTTAGGCAAATTTAGTTTTGTTTAGTTCAGTTTAGTTTAGTTTATTTTATAGTTTATTTTTGTTTTGTTGATAGTTTTGTTTGCAGTTTAGTATAGTTTAGTTTAGTTTAATTTAGATTAGGTTAAGTAAGGTTAAGGTTAGGTTAGTTTAGTTCAGTTTAGTTTATGTTAGGTTAGATTAGTTTAGTTTAGTTTTGTTTATAGTTTAGTTAAATTTATTTTATAATTTAGTTTATAGTTTAGTTTAGTTTAGTTTGTAGTTTAATTTAGTTTAGTTTAGTTTAGTTTAATTTAGTTTACTTTAGTTTAGGTTAGGTTATGTTAGTTTAGTGTAGTATAGTTTAGTTTAGTTTAAAATATAGTATCTTTAGTTTATAGTTTAGTTCATAGTTTTGTTTAGTTTAGTTTAGATTAGTTTAGGTTAGATTAGAGTAGTTTAGTTTAGTTTAGTTTAGGTTAGAATAGGTTAGGTTAGTGTAGTTTAGTTTAGTTTAGTTGAATTTAATTTAGTTTTCTTCAGTTTAGTTTAGGTTAGGTTAGGTTAGTTTAGTTTAGTATAGGTTAGGTTAAGTTAGGTAATGGTAGTTTAGTTTATAGTTTAGTTTAGTTTAGTTTAGTTTATAGTGTAGTTTATACTTTAGATTATATTTTAGTTTATAGTTTAGTTTATTTTAGTGTAGTTTAGTTTGGTTTAGTTTGGATTAGATTAGTTTAAATTAGTTTCGTTTAGGTTAGGTTATGTTACATTAGGTTATGTTAGGTAAGCTTAGTTTAGTTTAGTTTAGTTTAGGTTAGGTTAGGTTAGGTTATGTTAGCTTAGGTTAGTTAAGTTCAGTTTAGTTTAGTTTAGTTAAGTTTAGTTTATAGCTTAGTTTATAGTTTAGTTTAGTTTATACTTTAATTTATAGTTAAGTTTAGTTTAGATTAATTTAGTTTAGTTTAGTTTATTTTAGGGTATCTTATGTTACGTTAGGTTAGGTTAGTTTAGTTTATAGTTTAATTTATAGTTTAGTTTAGTTTATAGTTTAGTTTAGTTTATAATAGTTTAGTTTATGTTAGGTTAGGTTAGGTTAGTTTAGCTTAGTTTAGTTTAGGTTAGGTTTCGCTAGGTTAAGTTAGGTTGGGTTAGTTTACATTACTTTATATTAATTTAGTTTATAGTTTAGTTTACTTTAGTTTATTATTTAATTTAGTGTAGTTTAGTTTATAGTTTCGTTTATAGTTTAGTTTGGTTTAGTTTAGTTTTTTTTTGTTTAGCTTAGATTAGTTTAGTTTATCTTAGGTTAGGTTAGGTGAGATTAGTTTAATTTAGTTGAGTTTAATTTAGTTTATTTAAGTTTATAGTTTAGTTTAGTTTAGTCTATAGTTCAATTTATAGTTTAGTTTAGTTTAGTTTATAGTTTAGGTTATCGTTTAGTTTATTTTAGATTAATTTAGTTTAGGTCAATTTAGGTTAGGTTAACTTAGGTTAGGTTAGTTTAGATTAGTTTAGTTTAATTTAGTTTAGTTTATAGTTTAGTTTATTTTAGTTTATAGTTGAATTTAGTTTAGTTTAGTTTAGTGTAGTTTAGTTTGGGTTAGGTTAGGTTAGGTTAATTTAGTTTAGTTTACGTTAGGTTAGGTAATTTTAATTTAGTTTGTTTGGTTATGTTTAATTTTTAGTTTATTTTGTAATTTTGTTTATTGTTTAGTTTAGTTTATACTTTAATTTATATTAGTTTAGTTTAGTTTAGTTTAGTTTAGTTTAATTTAGGTTTTTTTAGGTTAGTTTAGTTTAGTTTAGTTTAGGTTAGGTTAGGTTAGGTTAATTTACTTTAGTATAGTTTAGTTTAGTTTATTTTAGTTTAGTTTATAGCTTACTTTACAGTTTAGTTTAGTTTAGTTTAGTTTAGTTTGGGTTAGGTTAGGTTAGGTTAGTTTAGTTTAATTTAGTTTAAAGTTTAGTTTAGTTTAGTTTACAGTTTAGCTTATCCTTTAGAATATAGTGTGGTTTATAGTTTAGTTTAATTTAGTGTAGTTTAGTTTGGTGTAGTTTAGTATAGTTTTGTTTACCTTAGGTTAGGTGAGATTATGTTAGGTTAGGTTAGCTTACTTTAGTTTAGTTTAGTTTAGGTTAGGTTAGATTAGGTTAATTTAGTTAACTTTGGTTTAGTCTAGTTTAGTTAGTTTAGTTTATAATTTAGTTTATAGTTATGTTTTGTTTAGTTTATAGTTTAATTTATAATTTAGTATAGTTTAGTTTAGATTAGTTTAGTTTAATTTAGTTTAGAGTAGGTTAGGTTATGTTAGGTTAATTTAGTTTAGTTGAGTTTAATTTAGTTTAGTTTAGTTTAGTTTATAATTTAAATTATAGTTTAGTTTAGTTTACTTTATAGTTTATTTTAGTTAATTTATAGTTTAATTTAGTTTAGTTTAGTTTAATTTAGTTTAGTTTAGTTTATAGTTTTGTTTATAGTTTAGTTTATTTTAGGTTAAATTATATTAAGTTCGTTTAGTTTAATTTAGTTTTGATTAGGTTACGTTATATTAGGTTAGGGTAGTTAAGTTTGGTTTAGTTGCATTTAGTTTATAGTTTAATTTATAGTTAAGTTTAGTTTATTTTATAGTTTAGTTTAGTTAATTTACAGTTTAATTTATTTTAGTTTAGTCTAGTTTAATTTAGTTTACTTTATTTATAGTTTTGTTTATAGTTTAGTTTAGTTTAGTTTAGTTTAGGTTAATTTATGTTAGGTTAGTTTAGTTTAGTTTAGGTTAGGTTAGGTTAGGTTAGGTTAGGCTAGTGTAGTTTAGTTTAGTTTAGCTAAATTTTGTTTAGTTTAGTTTAGTTTAGGATACGTTAGGTTAGTTTAGTTGAGTTTAGTTAAGTGTATGTTAGGTTAGGTTAGGTTAGTGTAGTTTAGTTTAGTTTATTTTAGTTTATAGTTTAGTTTAGTTTAGTTTATAATTTATTTTATAGTTTAGTATACTTTAGTTTATAGATTAGTTTATAGTTTAGTTAATATTTTAGTTTAGTTTAGTTTAGATTAGGTTAGGGAATGTTAGGTTAGGTTAGTTTATTTTAGTTTAGCTTATGTAAGGTTAGGTTAGGTTAGTTTGGTATAAATTAGTTTAATTTAGTTTTGTTTAAGTTTAGTTTAGTTTATAGTTCAGTTTATAGTTTAGTTTAGTTTAGTTTAGGTTAGGTTAGGTTAGGTTAAGTTAGGTTAGTTTAGTTTAGTATAGTTTTTTTATTTTAGTTTAGTTTAGTTAGTTTAGGCTAGGTTAGGTTAGTATAGAGTAGTTTAATTTAGGTTAGGTTATGATAGGTTAGTGCAGTTTAATTTAATTATTTTAGTTTAGTTGAATTTAATTTATTTTAGTTAGGTCAGTTTAGGTAAGTTAGGTTAGTTTAATTTAGTATAGGTTAGGTTAGGTTAGGTTGGGTTAAGTTAGTGTAGTTTCATTTAGTTTGGTTTATTTTAGTTTAGTTTAATATGAGGTTCCGTTTAGTTTAGTTTTGTTTAATTTAGTTTAGTTTATAGTTTAGTTGAGTTTAGGTTAGTTTAGTTGAGTTTAGTATATTTTAGTTTAGTTTAGGTTACGTTAGGTTAGGTTAGATTAACTTTGTTTAGGATAGGTTATGTTAGATTAGGTTAGGTTAGTTTGGTTTAGTTTAGTCCAGTTAAGTTTAGTTTAGTTTATACTTTAGTTTAGTTTAGTTTATTTTATAGTTTAGTTAAGTTTCGTTTATAGATTAGTTTGCAGTTTAGTATAGTTTAGTTAAGTTTAATTTAGTTTAGCTAAGTTTAGTTTAGTTTAGTTTATAGTTTAATTTATAATTTAGTTTAGTTTAGTTTAATTTAGTTTAGTTTAGGTTAGGTTAGGTTAGTTTAATTTAGTTGAGTTTAATTTAATTTAGTTTAGTTTATAGTTTAATTTATAGTTTAGTTTAGTTTACTTTATAGTTTAGTTTAGTTAATTTATAGTTTAATTTATTTTAGTTTAGTTTAATTTAGTTTTGTTTAGTTTATAGTTTTGTATATAGTTTAGCTTAGATCAGTTTAGTTTAGTTAAGGTTAAGTTATGTTAGGTTAGTTTAGTTTAGTTTAGGTTCGGTTAGGTTAGGTTAGGTAAGTTTTATTTAGTTCAGTTTAGTTTAGTTAAGTTTAGTTTATAGTTTAGTTTATAGTATAGTTTAGGTTAGGTTAGGTTAGGGTAGTTAAGTTTAGTTTAGTTGAATTTAGTTTAGTTTAGTTCAGTTTATTTTACGTTAGGTTAGTTTAGTTTAGTTTAGTTTAGGTTAGGTTAGGTTAGGTTAGTTTAGTTTAGTTTAGTTTATTTAAGTGTAGTTTAGTTTATAGTTCAGTTTAGTTTAGTTTTGTTTAATTTAGTTTAGTTTATAGTTTAGTTGAGTTTAGGTTAGTTTAGTTGAGTTTAGTTTAGTTTAGTTTATTTTAGATTAGGTTCGGTTAGGTTAGTTTAGTTTAGTTTAGGTTGGGTTATGTTAGATTAGGTTAGGTTAGGTTAGTTTGGCTTAGTTTAGTTTAGTTAAGTTTAGTTTATTTTATACTTTAGTTTAGTTTAGTTTATAGTTTAGTTTAGTTTTGTTTATAGTTTAGTTTATAGTTTAGTATAGTTTAGTTTAATTTAATTTAGTTTAACAAAGTTTAGTTTAGTTTAGTTTTGGGTAGGTTATGTTAGGTTAGGTTAGTTTAGTTTAGGTTAGGTTAGGTTAGGGTAGGTTAGTTTAGTTTAGTTGAGTTTAGTTTAGTTTAGATTAGGTGAAGTAGGATTAGGTTAGGTTAGGTTAGGTTAGTTTAGTTTTGTTTATAGTTTAGTTTAGTTTAGTTTATAGTTTACTTTATAGTTCAATTAGTTTAGTTTAATGTTTAATGTAGTTTAGTTTAGTTTAGTTCAGTTTAGTTTCATTTAGGTTAATTTAGTTTAGGTTAGGTTAAGTTAGGTTAGGTTAGGTTAGTTTAGTTTAGTATAGTTTAGTTTAGTTTAAAATATAGTATCGTTAGTTAATAGTTTAGTTCATAGTTTTCTTTAGATTAGTTTACTTTAGGTTAGGTTAGAGTAGTTTAGTTTACTTTAGGTTAGATTAGGTTAGGTTAATGTAGTTTAGTTTAATTTTGTTTAGTTGAATTTAATTTAGTTTAGTTTAGTTTAGTTTAGGTTAATTTAGGTTCGTTTAGGTTAGATTAGGTTAGGTTATGTTAGATTAGGTTAGGTTAGGTTAGCTTAGTTTAGTTTAGTTTAGTTTCGGTTAGGTTGGGTTAGGTTAGTTTACTTAAGTTTAGTTTAGTTTAGTTTAGTTATGTATAGTTTAGTTTATAGTTTAGTTCAGTTCATAGTTTAATTTATATTTAGGTTTAGTTTAGTTTAATTTAGTTTAGCTTATTTAGTTTAGTTTAGTTTATTTTACGGTAGCTTATGTTAGGTTAGGTTAGGTTAGTATAGTTTATAGTTTAATTTATAGTTTACTTTAGTTTATAGTTTAGTTTATAATTTAGTTTAGTTTAGTTTAGTTTTATAATAGTTTAGTTTAGCTTAGTTTAGGTTAAGATAGTTTAGTTTAGTTTAGTTTAGGTTAGGTTAGGCTAGGTTAAGTTATATTAGGTTAGTTTAGATTAGTTTAGTTTAGTTTATAGTTTAGTTTACTTAATTTATTATTTTGTTTAGTTTAGTTTAGTTTATAGTTTCGTTTATAGTTTATTTTGATTTAGTTTAGTTTAATTTAGTTTACCTTAGATTAGTTTAGTTAGTTTTAGGTTAGGTTAGGTTAGGTGAGGTTAGTTTAGTTTAGTTTAGTTTAATTTAGTTTAGTTTAGTTTATAGTTTAGTTTAGTTTATAGTTCAATTTATAGTTTAGTTTAGTTTAGTTTATCGTTTAGTTTAGTTTAGTATAGTTTAGTTTAGGTTAGAGTAGGTTAGTTTAGATTAGTTTAGTTTAGCGCAGTTTAGGTTACGTTAAGTTAGGTTATTTTATTTAGTTTAGTTTAGTTTAGTTTATAGTTTAGTTTATAGTTTAGTTTATAGTTTAGTTTAGATTAGTGTAGTTTAGTTTGGTTTAGTTTATTTTAGTTTAGTTTCGTTTAGCTTAGGTTATATTATATTAGGTGAGCTTAGGTTAGCTTAGTTTACCCTAGTTTAGTTTAGGTTAGGTAATGTTAGAATAGGTTAGTTAAATTTAGTTTAGTTTAGTTTAGCTAGGTTTAGTTTAGTTTATAGTTTAGTTTAGTTTAGTTATAGTTTAGTTTATAGTTTAGTTTAGGTTATAATTTAATTTATAGTTTAGTTTAGTTTAGTTTAATTTAGTTTAGCTTTCTTTAGTTTCCTTTAGATTATTTTAGTTTAGGATATGTTAGGTTAGGTTAGTTTAGTTTAGTTTAATTTATAGTTTATTTTATAGTTTTGTTTATAGTTTAGTTTAGTTTATAGTTTAATTTAGTTTAGTTTAGTTTAATTTAGTTTAGTTTAGTTTAATTTAGGTTAGGTTAGTTTAGTTTAGTTTAGTTTAGGTTAGGTTAGGTTAGGTTAGGTTAATTTACTTTAGTATAGTTTAGATTAGTTTATTTTAGTTTAGTTTCTGGTTTAGTTTAATTTATAGTTTTGTTTACAGTTTAGTTTAGTTTAGTTTAATTTAGTTTATTTTGGGTTAGGTTAGGTTAGTTTAGTTTAGTTTAGTTTAGTTTAGTTTATAGTTTAGTTTAGTTTAGTTTACAGTTTAGTTTATCCTTTAGTTTATAGTGTAGTTTATAGTTTAGTTTAATTTATGTAATTTAGTTTGGTTTAGTTTAGTATAGTTTTGTTTACTTTAGGTTAGGTGAGATTATGTTAGGTTAGGTTAGCTTACTTTAGTTTAGTTTAGTATAGTTTAGGTTAGGTTAGGTTAAGTTAGTTTAGTTTAGTTTAGTTTGTACTTTAGTTTAATTTAGTTTACAGTTTACTTTATCCTTTAGTTTATAGTGTAGTTTATAGTTTAGTTTAATTTAGTGTAGTTAAGTTTGGTTTAGTTTAGTTTAGTTTTAATTACTTTAGGTTAGGTTAGATTATGATAGGTTTGGATAGCTTACATTAGTTTATATTAGGTTAGGTTAGGTTAGTTTAGTTTAGTTAACTTTGGTTTAGTTTAGTTTAGTTTAGTTTACAGTTTAGTTTATAGTTTAGTTTAGTTAAGTTTATAGTTTAATTTATAATTTAGTTTAGTTTAGTTTAATTTAGTTTAGAGTAGGTTAGGTTAGGTTAGTTTAGTTTAGTTTAGGTTAGGTTAGGTTAGGTTACGTTAATTTAGTTTAGTTGAGTTTAATTTAGTATAGTTTATTTTAGTTAATAGTTTAATTTATAGTTTAGTTTAGTTTTTTATACTTTAGTTTAGTTAATTTAAAGTTTAATTTAGTTTAGTTTAGTTTAATTTAATTTAGTTTGTAGTTTAGTTTAGTTTAGTTTAGGTTAGGTTAGGTTAGGTTAGAGTAGTTTAGTTTAGGTTAGGTTATGATAGGTTAGTGCAGTTTAATTTAATTTAGTTTAGTTTAGTTGAATTTAATTTAGTTTAGTTAGGTTAGTTTAGATAAGTTAGGTTAGTTTAGTTTACTTTAGTTTATGTAAGGTTAGGTTAGGTTAGTTTAGTATTATTTAGTTTACTTTTGCTAATAGTTCAGTTTAGTTTAGTTTATATATCAGTTTATAGTTCAGTTCAGTTTAGTTTAGTTTAGGTTACGTTGGGTTAGTTTTGTTTAGTATAGGTTAGGTTAGGGTAGGTAAGTTTAATTCAGTTTAGTGTAGTTTAGTTTATAGTTTAATTTATAGGTTGGTTTATAGTTAATTTAGTTTAGTTTAGTTTAGGTTAAATTGTGTTAGGTTAGTTAAGTTTAGTTTAGTTTAGGTTAGGTTGGGATAGGTTAGTGTAGTTTAATTTAATTTAGTTGAATTTAGTTTAGTTAAGTTTAGCTTAGGTTACGTTAGGTTAGTTTAGTTTAGTTTAGTTTAGGTGAGGTTAGGTTAGATTAGTTTAGTTCTGTTAATTTATTTTAGTTTATACATTAGTTTAGTTTATAGTTTAGTTTAATTTAGTGTAGTTTAATTTTGTTTAAGTTAGGTTAGGTTAGGTTAGTTTGGCTTAGTTTAGTTTAGGTTAGGTTATGTTATATTAGGTTAGGTTAGGTTAGTTTGGTTTCGTTTAGTCAAGTTAAGTTTAGTTTAGTTTATTTTATAGTTTAGTTTAGTTTTGTTTATAGTTTAGTTTGCAGTTTAGTATAGTTTAGTTTAGTTTAATTTAGTTTAGGTTAAGTAAGGTTAGGTTAGGTTAGTTTAGTTTAGTTTAATTTATGTTAGGTTAGGTTAGGTTAGGTTAGGTTAGGGTAGTTTAGTTTACTTTAGTTGAATTTAGTTTAGTTTAGTTCAGTTTAGGTTACGTTAGGTTCCTTTAGTTTAGTTTAGGTTAGGTTAGGTTACGTTACGTTAGGTTAGATTAGTTTAGTTAAGTTTATTTTAGTTTAGTTTAATTTATAGTTCAGTTTAATTTAGTTTTGTTTAATATAGTTTAGTTTATAGTTTAGTTCAGTTTAGGTTAGTTTAGTTGAGTTTAGTTTAGTTTAGTTTAGTGTAGTTTAGCTTAGGTTAGTTTAGTTTATTTTATTTAGTTTTGTTTAATTTAGGTTAATTTAGTTTAGTTAATTTAGTTTAGTTTAGTTTAGTTTAGGTTAAGTTAGTTTAGGTTACGTTAGGTTAGGTTAGGTTAAGTTAGTTCAGTTTAGTATAGTTTACTTTATTTTAAAATATAGTATCTTTAGTTTATAGTTTAGTTTATAGCTTTGTTTAGTTCAGTTTAGTTTAATTTAGTTATTTAGAGTAGTTTAGTTTAGTTCAGTTTAGGTTAGATTAGGTTAGGTTACTGTTGTTTAGTTTAGTTTAGTTTAGTTGAATTTAGTTTAGTTTAATTTAGGTTAGGTTAGGTTGTTTTGGTTTAGTATAGGTTAGGTTCAGTTAGGTTAGGTTAGTTTAGTTTAGTTTAGTTTCGTTTAGCTTAGGTTATGTTACATTAGGTTAGCTTAGGTTAGCTTAGTTTACTCTAGTTTAGTTTAGGTTAGGTTAGGTTAGAATAGGTTAGTTTAGTTTAGTTAGGTTTAGTTTAGTTTATAGTTTAGTTTAGTTTTGTTTATAGTTTAGTTTAGTTTAGTTGTTTAATTTAGTTTACCTTTCTTTTTTCGGTTAGAGTACTTTAGTTTAGGGTATGTTATGTTAGGTTAGCTTGGTTAGTTTAGTTTAGTTTAAGTTAGGTTAGGTTACCTTAGGTTAGGTTAGGTTAGGTTAATTTAGGTTAGTTTAGAATAGTTTAGTTTAGTGTAATTTAGTTTATAGTTTAGTTTAGTTTAGTGTAGTTTATAGTTTAATTTAGTTTAGTTTAGTTGAATTTAGTTTAGTTTATTTTAGTTTAGGTTAGGTTAACTAAGTTTAATTTAGTTTAGTTTAGTTTAATTAAGTTTAGTTTATAGTTTAGTATATAGCTTAGTTTGTAGTTTTATTTTAGTTTAGTTTAGTTTAGGTTAAGTTATATTAGCTTCATTTAGCTTAATTTAGTTTAGATTAGTTTACGTTATATTAGGTTAGAGTAGTTAAGTTTAGTTTAGTTGAATTTAGTTTATAGTTTAATTTATAGTTTAGTTTAGTTTACTTTATAGTTTAGTTTAGTTAATTTATAGTTTAATTTACTTTAGTTTAGTCTAGTTTAATTTAGTTTACTTTAATTAATAGTTTTGTTTATAGTTTAGTTTAGTTTAGGTTAGGTTATGTTAGATTAGGTTAGGTTAGGTTAGTTTGGTTTAGTTTAGTCTAGTTAAGTTTAGTTTAGTTTATTTTATACTTTAGTTAATTTTGTTGATAGTTTGGTTTGCAGTTTAGTATAGTTTAGTTTAGTTTAATTTAGATTAGGTTAAGAAAGGTTAGGGTAGGTTGGTTTAGTTTAGTTTAGTTTATGTTATGTTAGGTTAGTTTAGTTTAGTTTTGTTTATAGTTTAGTTTAATTTATATTATAATTTAGTTTATAGTTTATTTTAGTTTAGTTTGTAGTTTAATTTAGTTTAGTTTAATTTAGTTTAGTTTAGGTTAGATTAGGTTAGGTTAGGTTAGGTTAGTCTAGTTTAGTATAGTTTAGTTTAGTTTAAAATATAGTATCTTTAGTTTATAGTTTAGTTCATAGTTTTATTAAGTTTTATTTAGTTTCGTTTAGGTTAGGTTAGAGTAGCTTAGTTTAGTTTAGTTTAGGTTAGAATAGGTTAGGTTAGTGTAGTTTAGTTTAGTTTAGTTTAATTTAATTTAGTTTTGTTTAGTTTAGTTTAGGTTAGGTTAGGTTAGTTTAGTTTAGCATAGGTGATGTTAAGTTAGTTAAGGGTAGTTTAGTTTATAGTTTAGTTTAGTTTAGTTTAGTTTAGGTTATGTTAGGTGCGTTTAGTTTAATTTAGTTTTAATTAGGTTACGTTAGATTAGGTTAGGGTAGTTGAGTTTACTTTAGTTGAATTTAGTTTATAGTTTAATTTATAGTTTATTTTAGTTTACTTTATAGTTTAGTTTAGTTAATTTATAGTTTAATTTACTTTAGTTTAGTCTAGTTTAATTTAGTTTACTTTAATTTATAGTTTTGTTTAAAATTTAGTTTAGTTTAGTTTAGTTTAGTTTAGGTTAAATTATGTTAGGTTAGGTTAGTTTAGTTTATTTTAGGTTAGGTTAAGTTAGGTTAGTGTAGTTTAGTTTAGTTTAGCTAAATTTTGTTTAGTTTAGTTTAGTTTAGGATACGTTAGGTTAGTTTAGTTTAGTTTAGTTTAGTGTATGTTAGGTTAGGTTAGGCTAGATTAATTTAGTTTAGTTTATTTTAGTTTATAGTTTAGTTTAGTTTAGTTTATAATTTATTTTATGGTTTAGTATACTTTAGTTTATAGATTAGTTTATAGTTTAGTTAACATTTTAGTTTAGTTTAGTTTAGATTAGGTTAGAGAAGTTTAGGTTAGGTTAGTTTATTTTAGTTTAGTTTATGTAAGCTTAGATTAGGTTAGTTTGGTATAGTTTAGTTTAATTTAGTTCATTTTATAGTTTAGTTTAGTTTAGTTTATAGTTCAGTTTATAGTTTAGTATTGTTTAATTTAGTTTAGGTTAGGTTGGGTTAGTTTAGTTTAGTTTAGGTTAGGTTAGGTTAAGTTAGGTTAGTTTAGTTTAGTATAGTTAAGTTTAGTTTAGTTTAGTTTATAGTTTAGTTTATTTTATTTTATAGTTTAGTTTATAGTTTTGTTTAGCTTAGTTTAATTTAGTTAGTTTAGGTTAGGTTAGGTTAGATTATTTTAGTTTAGGTTAGGTTATGATAGGTTAGTGCAGTTTAATTTAACTTAGTTTAGTTTAGTTGAATTTAATTTATTTTTGTTAGGTCAGTTTAGGTAAGTTAGGTTAGTTTAGTTTAGTATAGGTTAGGTTAGGTTAGGTAAGTTTAATTCAGTATAGTTTATTTTAGTTTATAGTTTAATTTATAGTTTTGTTTATAGTTAGTTTAGTTTAGTTTAGTTAGGTTAAATTATGTTAGGTTAGTTTAGTTTAGTTTAATTTATGTTAGGTTAGGTTGGGTTAAGATAGTGTAGTTTCATTTAGTTTGGTTTATTTTAGTTTAGTTTAATATGTTGTTCCGTTTAGTTTAGTTTTGTTTAATTTAGTTTAGTTTATAGTTTAGTTGAGTTTAGTTTAGGTTTGGTTAGGTTAGGTTAGATTAGTTTTGTTTAGGATAGGTTATGTTAGATTAGGTTAGGTTAGGTTAGTTTGGTTTAGTTTAGTCTAGTTAAGTTTAGTATAGTTTATACTTTAGTTTAGTTTAGTTTATTTTATAGTTTAGTTAAATTTTGTTTATACTTTAGTTTGCAGTTTAGTATAGTTTAGTTTAGTTTAATTTAGTTTAGTTTAGTTTAATTTAGTTTCGTCTAGTTTATGGTTTTGTTTATAGTTTAGCTTAGTTTAGTTTAGTTTAGATTAGTTTAGGTTAAGTTATGTTAGGGTCGTTTAGTTTAATTTAGTTTAGATTAGGATAGGTTAGGTTTGGGTAGTTAAGTTTAGTTTAGTTGAATTTAGTTTAATTTAGTTCAGTTTAGGTTACGTTAGGTTAGTTTAGTTTAGTTTAGTTTAGGTTAGGTTAGGTTAAGTAAGATTAGGTTAGGTTAGGTTAGCTTAGTTTAGTTTAGTTTAGTTTCCGTTAGGTTGGGTTAGGTTAGGTTAGTTAAGTTTATTTTAGTTTAGTTTAGTTAAGTATAGTTTAGTTTATAGTTTACTTTAGTTTAATTTATAGCTTAGTTTATAGCTTAGTTTAGTTCATAGTTTAATTTATATTTAGGTTTAGTTTAGTTTAGTAAAGTTTATTTTAGGGTAGCTTATGTTAGGTTAGGTTAGGTTAGTATAGTTTATAGTTTAATTTATAGTTTACTTAAGTTTATAGTTTAGTTTATAGTTTAGTTTAGTTTAGTTTATAATAGTTTAGTTTAGTTTAGTTTAGTTTAGGTCAGGTTAAGATATTTTAGTTTAGTTTAGTTTAGGTTAGGTTAGGCTAGGTTAAGTTATATTTGGTTAGTTTAGATTAGTTTAGTTTAGTTTAGTTTATAGTTTAGATTAGTTTATTATTTTTTTTAGTTTAGTTTAGTTTATAGTTTCGTTTATAGTTTAGTTTGGTTTAGTTTAGTTTAATTTAGTTTACATTAGATTAGTTTAGTTAGTTTTAGTTTAGGTTAGGTTAGATGAGGTTAGTTTAGTTTAGTTTAGTTCAATTTAGTTTATTTTAGTTTATAGATTAGTTTAGTTTAGTTTATAGTTCAATTTATAGTTTAGTTTAGTTTAGTTTATCGTTTAGTTTAGTTTAGTATAGTTTAGTTTAGTTTAGGTTACAGTAGGTTAGTTTAGATTAGTTTAGTTTAGCGCAGTTTAGGTTAGATTAATTTAGGTTATTTTGTTTAGTTTAGTTTAGTTTAAATTAGTTTATAGTTTAGTTTATAGTTTAGTTTATAGTTTAGCTTAGATTAGTGTAGTTTAGTTTGGTTCAGTTTATTTTAGTTTAGTTTAGTTTAGTTTCGTTTAGCTTAGGTTATGTTATATTAGGTTAGCTTAGGTTAGCTTAGTTTACCCTAGTTTAATTTGGGTTAGGTAAGGTTAAAATAGGTTAGTTAAATTTAGTTTAGTTTAGTTTAGTTAGGTTTAGTTTAGTTTATAGTTTTGTTTAGTTTAGTTATAGTTTAGTTTATAGTTTAGTTTAGATTATAATTTAATTTATAGTTAAGTTTAGTTTACTTTAGTTTAATTTAGTTTAGCTTTCTTTAGTTTCCTTTAGATTACTCTAGTTTAGGATATGTTAGGTTAGGTTAGTTTAGTTTAGTTTAATTAAGGTTAATTTAGTTTAATTTAGTTTAGTTTAGGTTAGGTTAGGTTAGGTTAGTTAAGTTTAGTGTAGTTTAGTTTAGTTTAAAATATAGTATCTTTAGTTTATAGATTAGTTCATATTTTTGTTTAGTTTAGTTTAGGTTATGTTAGAGTAGTTTAGTTTAGTTTAGTTTACTTTAGGTTAGAATAGGTTAGGTTAGTGTAGATTAATTTAATTTAGTTTAGTTGAATTTAATTTAGTTTTGTTTAGTTTAGTTTAGGTTAGTTTAGTTTAGTATATGTTAGGTTAAGTTAGGTTAGCTTACTTTAGTTTATAGTTTAGTTTAGTTTAGTTTAGTTTATAGTGTGGTTTATACTTTAGTTTTTTATTTTAGTTTATAGTTTAGTTTAGATTAGTGTAGTTTAGTTTGGTTTAGTTTTGTTTAGTTTAGTTTAAATTAGTTTCGTTTAGGTTAGGTTAAGTTAGAATAGGTTAGGTTAGGTAAGCTTAGTTTAGTTTAGTTTTGGTTAGGTTAGGTTAGGTTAGGTTGGTTAAGTTCAGTTTAGTTTAGTTTAGTTAAGTTTAGTTTAGTTTATAGTTTAGTTCAGTTTAGTTTATAGCTTAGTTTATAGTTTAGTTTAGTTTATAGTTTCATTTATAGTTAAGTTTAGTATAGTTTAGTTTAATTTACTTTAGTTTAGTTTATTTTAGGGTAGCTTATGTTAGGTTAGGTTAGTTTATAGTTTAATTTATAGGTTAGTTTAGTTTATAGTTTAGTTTATAGTTCAGTTTATAATAGTTTAGTTTAGGTTAGGTTAGGTTAGGTTAGTTTAGTTTAGTTTAGTTTAGGTTAGGTTTGGCTATGTTAGGTTAGGATAGGTTAGTTTAGATTAGTTTAGTTTAGTTTAGTTTATAGTTTATTTTATTTTAGTTTATTATTTAATTTAGTGTAGTTTAGTTTATAGTTTCGTTTATAGTTTAGTTTGGTTTAGTTTAGTTTATTTTAGTTTAGCTTAGATTAGTTTAGTTTGTCTTAGGTTAGGTTAGGTTAGGTTAGGTGAGATTAGTTTAGTTTAGTACAGTTTAATTTAGTTTGGTTTAGTTTATATTTTAGTTTAGTTTAGTTCATAGTTCAATTTATGGATTAGTTTAGTTTATAGTTTATGTTATCGTTTAGTTTAGTTTAGATTAGTTTAGTTTAGGTCAGTTTAGGTTAGGTTAAGTTAGGTTAGGTTAGTTTAGATTAGTTTAGTTTAATTTAGTTTAGTTTATAGTTTAGTTTATTTTAGTTTAGAGATTAATTTAATTTAGTTTAGTTTAGTTTAGGTTAGGTTAGGTTAGGTTAATTTAGTTTAGTTTAGGTTAGGTTAGGTTAGGTAAGGTTAATTTACTTTAGTAAAGTTTCGTTTAGTTTATTTCAGTTCAGTTTATAGTTTAGTTGAGTTTATAGTTTAGTTTACAATTTTGTTTCGTTTAGTTTAGTTTAGTTTAGTATAGTTAAGGTAAGGTTGGGTTAGGTTAGGTTAGTTTAGTTTAGTTTAGTTTATAGTTTAGTTTAATTTAGTTTACAGTTTAGTGTATTCTTTAGTTTATAGTGTAGTTTATAGTTTATTTTAATTTAGTGTAGTTTAGTTTGGTTTAGTTTAGTATAGTTTTGTTTAGTTTAGGTTAGGTTAGGTTAGGTTAGGTTAGTTTAGTTAACTTTGGTTTAGTTTAGTTTAGTTTTGTTTAGTTTAGTTTAGTTTTGTTTAGTTTATAGTTTAGTTTATAGTTTAGTTTAGTTTAGTTTATAGTTTAATTTATAATTTGGTTTATTTTTGTTTAATTTGGTTTATAGTAGGTTAGGTTAGGTTAGTTTAGTTTAGTTTAGGTTAGGTTAAGTTAGGTTAGTTTAGGTTAATTTAGTTTAGTTGAGTTTAATTTAGTTTAGTTTATAGTTTAATTTATAGTTTAGTTTACCTTATAGTTTAGTTTAATTAATTTATAGTTTAATTTAGTTTAGTTTAGTTTAATTTAGTTTAGTTTAGTTCATAGTTTTGTTTATAGTTTAGTTTAGTTTAGTTTAGTTTAAGTTATGTTAGGTTAGTTTAGTTTAGTTTAGTTTAGGTTAGGTTAGGCTAGGTTAGGTAAGTTTAATTTAGTTTAGTTTAGTTTAGTTAAGTTTAGTTTATAGTTTAGTTTATAGTTTAGTTTGTAGTTTAGTGTAGTTTAGTTTGGTTTAGTTTAGTTAAGGTTAAGTAATGTTAGGTTCGTTTAGTTTAATTTAGTTTAGATTAGGTTACGTTAGATTAGGTTATAGTAGTTAGGTTTAGTTTAGTTGAATTTAGTTTATAGTTTAATTTATGGTTTAGTTTAGTTTACTTTATAGTTTAGTTTAGTTATTTTACAGTTTAATTTAGTTTAGTTTAGTCTAGTTTTGTTTACTTTAGGTTAGGTGAGATTATGTTAGGTTAGGTTCGCTTACTTTAGTTTAGTTTAGTTTAGTTTAGTTTAGGTTAGGTTAGGTTAGGTTAGGTTAGGTTAGTTTAGTTAACTTTGGTTTAGTTTAGTTTAGTTTTGTTTAGTTTATATTTTAGTTTATAGTTTAGTTTAGTTTAGTTTATAGTTTAATTTATAATTTGGTTTATTTTTGTTTAATTTAGTTTATAGTAGGTTAGGTTAGGTTAGGTTAGTTTAGTTTAGTTTAGGTTAGGTTAAATTAGGTTAGTTTAGGTTAATTTAGTTTAGTTGAGTTTAATTTAGTTTAGTTTAGTTTATAGTTTAATTTATAGTTTAGTTTACCTTATAGTTTAGTTTAATTAATTTATAGTTTAATTTAGTTTAGTTTAGTTTAATTTAGTTTAGTTTAGTTCATAGTTTTGTTTATAGTTTAGTTTAGTTTAGTTTAGTTTAAGTTATGTTAGGTTAGTTTAGTTTAGTTTAGTTTAGGTTAGGTTAGGCTAGGTTAGATAAGTTTAATTTAGTTTAGTTTAGTTAAGTTTAGTTTATAGTTTAGTTTGTAGTTTAGTTTAGTTTAGTTTAGTTTGGTTTAGTTTAGTTAAGGTTAAGCAATGTTAGGTTCGTTTAGTTTAATTTAGTTTAGATTAGGTTACGTTAGATTAGGTTAGGGTAGTTAGGTTTAGTTTAGTTGAATTTAGTTTATAGTTTAATTTATAGTTTAGTTTAGTTTACTTTATAGTTTAGTTTAGTTATTTTATAGTTTAATTTAGTTTAGTTTAGTCTAGTTTAATTTAGTTTACTTTAGTTTATAGTTTTGTTTATAGTTTAGTTTAGTTTAGTTTAGGTTAATTTATGTTAGGTTAGTTTAGTTTAGTTTAGTTTAGGTTAGGTTAGGTTAGGTTAGGTTAGTGTAGTTTAGTTTAGTTTAGCTGAATTTTGTTTAGTTTAGTTTAGTTTAGGTTACGTTAGGTTAGTTTAGTTTAGTTTAGTTTAGTGTATGTTAGGTTAGGTTAGGTTAGTTTAATTTAGTTTAGTTTATTTTAGTTTATAGTTTAGTTTAGTTTAGTTTATAATTTATTTTATAATTTAGTATACTTTAGTTTATAGATTAGTTTATAGTTTAGTTAATATTTTAGTTTATTTTATTTTACGTTAGGTTAGGGAAGTTTAAGTTAGGTTAGGTTAGGTTAGTTTAGTTTAGTTTAGTTTATGTAAGGTTAGGTTAGGTTAGTTTGGTATAGTTTAGTTTAGTTTAGTTTTGTTTATATTTAGTTTAGTTTAATTTATTGTTCAGTTTATAGTTTAGTTTAGTTTAGTTTAGGTTAGGTTGGGTTAGTTTAGTTTAGGTTAGGTTAGCTTAAGTTAGGTTAATTTAGTTTAGTATAGTTTAGTTTAGTTTAGTTTAGTTTATAGTTTAGTTCATTTTATTTTATAGTTTAGTTTATAGTTTTTTTTAGTTTAGTTTAGTTTAGTTAATTTAGGTTAGGTTAGGTTAGGTTAGAGTAGTTTAGTTTAGGTTAGATTATGATAGGTTAGTGCAGTTTAATTTAATTTTGTTTAGTTTAGTTGAATTAAATTTAGTTTAGTTAGGTCAGTTTAGGTAAGTTAGGTTAGTTTAGTTTAGTATAGGTTAGGTTACGTTAGGTAAGTTTAATTCAGTTTAGTTTAGTTTAGTTTATAGTTTAATTTATAGTTTTGCTTATAGTTATTTAGTTTTGTTTAGATAAGTTTAGTTTAGGTTAAATTATGAGAGGTTAGTTTAGTTTAGTTTAGTTTAGGTTAGGTTAGGTTGGGTTAGGTTAGAGAAGTTTCATTTAGTTTAGTTTATTTTAGTTTAGTTTAGTATGTAGTTCAGTTCAGTTTTGTTTTGTTTAATTTAGTTTAGTTTATAGTTTAGTTGAGTTTAGGTTAGTTTAGTTGAGTTTAGTTTAGTTTAGGTTAGGTTAGGTTAGTTTAGTTTAGTTTAGGATAGGTTATGATAGATTACGTTAGGTTAGGTTAGTTTGGTTTAGTTTAGTCTAGTTAAGTTTAGTTTAGTTTATACTTTAGTTTAGTTTAGTTTATTTTATAGTTTAGTTAAGTTTTGTTTATAGTTTAGTTTGCAGTTTAGTATAGTTTAGTTTAGTTTAATTTAGTTTAGCTAAGTTAAGTATAGTGTAGTTTAGTTTAGTTTATAGTTTAATTTATAATTTAGTTTAGTTTAGTTTAGTTTACTTTAGTTTAGGTTAGGTTAGGTTAGGTTAGGTTAGTTTATTTATTTGAGATTAATTTAGTTTAGTTTATAGTTTAATTGATTTTACTTTATAGTTTAGTTTAGTTAATTTATAGTTTAATTTAGTATAGTTTAGTTTAATTTAGTTTCGTTTAGTTTATAGTTTTGTTTATAGTTTAGCTTAGATTAGTTTAGTTTAGTTTAGTTTAGGTTAAGTTATGTTAGGTTAGTTTAGTTTAGTTTAGTTCAGGTTCGTTTAGGTTAGGATAGGTAAGTTTAATTTAGTTCGGTTTAGTTTATAGTTTAGTTTATAGTTTAGTATGTAGTTTTGTTTAGTTTAGTTTAGTTTAGTTTAGTTTAGGTTAAGTTATGTTAGGTTAGTTTAGTTTAATTTAGTTTAGATTAGGTTAGGTTAGGTTAGGTTAGGTTAGGTTACGGTATTTAAGTTTAGGTTAGGCAAATTTAGTTTAGTTTAGTTCAGTTTAGTTTAGTTTATTTTATAGTTTATTTTTGTTTTGTTGATAGTTTTGTTTGCAGTTTAGTATAGTTTAGTTTAGTTTAATTTAGATTAGGTTAAGTAAGGTTAAGGTTAGGTTAGTTTAGTTCAGTTTAGTTTATGTTAGGTTAGATTAGTTTAGTTTAGTTTTTTTATAGTTTAGTTTAATTTATTTTATAATTTAGTTTATAGTTTAGTTTAGTTTAGTTTGTAGTTTAATTTAGTTTAGTTTAGTTTAGTTTAATTTAGTTTACTTTAGTTTAGGTTAGGTTATGTTAGTTTAGTGTAGTATAGTTTAGTTTAGTTTAAAATATAGTATCTTTAGTTTATAGTTTAGTTCATAGTTTTGTTTAGTTTAGTTTAGATTAGTTTAGGTTAGATTAGAGTAGTTTAGTTTAGTTTAGTTTAGGTTAGAATAGGTTAGGTTAGTGTAGTTTAGTTTAGTTTAGTTGAATTTAATTTAGTTTTCTTCAGTTTAGTTTAGGTTAGGTTAGGTTAGTTTAGTTTAGTATAGGTTAGGTTAAGTTAGGTAATGGTAGTTTAGTTTATAGTTTAGTTTAGTTTAGTTTAGTTTATAGTGTAGTTTATACTTTAGATTATATTTTAGTTTATAGTTTAGTTTATTTTAGTGTAGTTTAGTTTGGTTTAGTTTGGATTAGATTAGTTTAAATTAGTTTCGTTTAGGTTAGGTTATGTTACATTAGGTTATGTTAGGTAAGCTTAGTTTAGTTTAGTTTAGTTTAGGTTAGGTTAGGTTAGGTTATGTTAGGTTAGGTTAGTTAAGTTCAGTTTAGTTTAGTTTAGTTAAGTTTAGTTTATAGCTTAGTTTATAGTTTAGTTTAGTTTATACTTTAATTTATAGTTAAGTTTAGTTTAGATTAATTTAGTTTAGTTTAGTTTATTTTAGGGTATCTTATGTTAGGTTAGGTTAGGTTAGTTTAGTTTATAGTTTAATTTATAGTTTAGTTTAGTTTAGTTTATAGTTTAGTTTAGTTTATAATAGTTTAGTTTATGTTAGGTTAGGTTAGGTTAGTTTAGCTTAGTTTAGTTTAGGTTAGGTTTCGCTAGGTTAAGTTAGGTTGGGTTAGTTTACATTAGTTTATATTAATTTAGTTTATAGTTTAGTTTACTTTAGTTTATTATTTAATTTAGTGTAGTTTAGTTTATAGTTTCGTTTATAGTTTAGTTTGGTTTAGTTTAGTTTTTTTTTGTTTAGCTTAGATTAGTTTAGTTTATCTTAGGTTAGGTTAGGTGAGATTAGTTTAATTTAGTTGAGTTTAATTTAGTTTATTTAAGTTTATAGTTTAGTTTAGTTTAGTCTATAGTTCAATTTATAGTTTAGTTTAGTTTAGTTTATAGTTTAGGTTATCGTTTAGTTTATTTTAGATTAATTTAGTTTAGGTCAATTTAGGTTAGGTTAACTTAGGTTAGGTTAGTTTAGATTAGTTTAGTTTAATTTAGTTTAGTTTATAGTTTAGTTTATTTTAGTTTATAGTTTAATTTAGTTTAGTTTAGTTTAGTGTAGTTTAGTTTGGGTTAGGTTAGGTTAGGTTAATTTAGTTTAGTTTACGTTAGGTTAGGTAATTTTAATTTAGTTTGTTTGGTTATGTTTAATTTTTAGTTTATTTTGTAATTTTGTTTATTGTTTAGTTTAGTTTATACTTTAATTTAGATTAGTTTAGTTTAGTTTAGTTTAGTTTAGTTTAATTTAGGTTTTTTAGGTTAGTTTAGTTTAGTTTAGTTTAGGTTAGGTTAGGTTAGGTTAATTTACTTTAGTATAGTTTAGTTTAGTTTATTTTAGTTTAGTTTATAGCTTACTTTACAGTTTAGTTTAGTTTAGTTTAGTTTAGTTTGGGTTAGGTTAGGTTAGGTTAGTTTAGTTTAATTTAGTTTAAAGTTTAGTTTAGTTTAGTTTACAGTTTAGCTTATCCTTTAGAATATAGTGTGGTTTATAGTTTAGTTTAATTTAGTGTAGTTTAGTTTGGTGTAGTTTAGTATAGTTTTGTTTACCTTAGGTTAGGTGAGATTATGTTAGGTTAGGTTAGCTTACTTTAGTTTAGTTTAGTTTAGGTTAGGTTAGATTAGGTTAATTTAGTTAACTTTGGTTTAGTCTAGTTTAGTTAGTTTAGTTTATAATTTAGTTTATAGTTATGTTTTGTTTAGTTTATAGTTTAATTTATAATTTAGTATAGTTTAGTTTAGTTTAGTTTAGTTTAATTTAGTTTAGAGTAGGTTAGGTTAGGTTAGGTTAATTTAGTTTAGTTGAGTTTAATTTAGTTTAGTTTAGTTTAGTTTATAATTTAAATTATAGTTTAGTTTAGTTTACTTTATAGTTTATTTTAGTTAATTTATAGTTTAATTTAGTTTAGTTTAGTTTAATTTAGTTTATTTTAGTTTATAGTTTTGTTTATAGTTTAGTTTATTTTAGGTTAAATTATATTAAGTTCGTTTAGTTTAATTTAGTTTTGATTAGGTTACGTTATATTAGGTTAGAGTAGTTAAGTTTGGTTTAGTTGCATTTAGTTTATAGTTTAATTTATAGTTAAGTTTAGTTTATTTTATAGTTTAGTTTAGTTAATTTACAGTTTAATTTATTTTAGTTTAGTCTAGTTTAATTTAGTTTACTTTATTTATAGTTTTGTTTATAGTTTAGTTTAGTTTAGTTTAGTTTAGGTTAATTTATGTTAGGTTAGTTTAGTTTAGTTTAGGTTAGGTTAGGTTAGGTTAGGTTAGGCTAGTGTAGTTTAGTTTAGTTTAGCTAAATTTTGTTTAGTTTAGTTTAGTTTAGGATACGTTAGGTTAGTTTAGTTGAGTTTAGTTAAGTGTATGTTAGGTTAGGTTAGGTTAGTGTAGTTTAGTTTAGTTTATTTTAGTTTATAGTTTAGTTTAGTTTAGTTTATAATTTATTTTATAGTTTAGTATACTTTAGTTTATAGATTAGTTTATAGTTTAGTTAATATTTTAGTTTAGTTTAGTTTAGATTAGGTTAGGGAAGGTTAGGTTAGGTTAGTTTATTTTAGTTTAGCTTATGTAAGGTTAGGTTAGGTTAGTTTGGTATAAATTAGTTTAATTTAGTTTTGTTTAAGTTTAGTTTAGTTTATAGTTCAGTTTATAGTTTAGTTTAGTTTAGTTTAGTTTAGTTTAGGTTAGGTTAGGTTAAGTTAGGTTAGTTTAGTTTAGTATAGTTTTTTTTATTTTTGTTTAGTTTAGTTAGTTTAGGCTAGGTTAGGTTAGTATAGAGTAGTTTAATTTAGGTTAGGTTATGATAGGTTAGTGCAGTTTAATTTAATTATTTTAGTTTAGTTGAATTTAATTTATTTTAGTTAGGTCGGTTTAGGTAAGTTAGGTTAGTTTAATTTAGTATAGGTTAGGTTAGGTTAGGTTGGGTTAAGTTAGTGTAGTTTCATTTAGTTTGGTTTATTTTAGTTTAGTTTAATATGAGGTTCCGTTTAGTTTAGTTTTGTTTAATTTAGTTTAGTTTATAGTTTAGTTGAGTTTAGGTTAGTTTAGTTGAGTTTAGTATATTTTAGTTTAGTTTAGGTTACGTTAGGTTAGGTTAGATTAACTTTGTTTAGGATAGGTTATGTTAGATTAGGTTAGGTTAGTTTGGTTTAGTTTAGTCCAGTTAAGTTTAGTTTAGTTTATACTTTAGTTTAGTTTAGTTTATTTTATAGTTTAGTTAAGTTTCGTTTATAGATTAGTTTGCAGTTTAGTATAGTTTAGTTAAGTTTAATTTAGTTTAGCTAAGTTTAGTTTAGTTTAGTTTATAGTTTAATTTATAATTTAGTTTAGTTTAGTTTAATTTAGTTTAGTTTAGGTTAGGTTAGGTTAGTTTAATTTAGTTGAGTTTAATTTAATTTAGTTTAGTTTATAGTTTAATTTATAGTTTAGTTTAGTTTACTTTATAGTTTAGTTTAGTTAATTTATAGCTTAATTTAGTTTAGTTTAGTTTAATTTAGTTTTGTTTAGTTTATAGTTTTGTATATAGTTTAGCTTAGATCAGTTTAGTTTAGTTAAGGTTAAGTTATGTTAGGTTAGTTTAGTTTAGTTTAGGTTCGGTTAGGTTAGGTTAGGTAAGTTTAATTTAGTTCAGTTTAGTTTAGTTAAGTTTAGTTTATAGTTTAGTTTATAGTATAGTTTAGGTTAAGTTATGTTAGGGTCGTTTAGTTTAATTTAGTTTAGATTAGGTTAGGTTAGGTTAGGGTAGTTAAGTTTAGTTTAGTTGAATTTAGTTTAGTTTAGTTCAGTTTATTTTACGTTAGGTTAGTTTAGTTTAGTTTAGTTTAGGTTAGGTTAGGTTAGGTTAGGTTAGTTTAGTTTAGTTTAGTTTATTTAAGTGTAGTTTAGTTTATAGTTCAGTTTAGTTTAGTTTTGTTTAATTTAGTTTAGTTTATAGTTTAGTTGAGTTTAGGTTAGTTTAGTTGAGTTTAGTTTAGTTTAGTTTATTTTAGATTAGGTTCGGTTAGGTTAGTTTAGTTTAGTTTAGGTTGGGTTATGTTAGATTAGGTTAGGTTAGGTTAGTTTGGCTTAGTTTAGTTTAGTTAAGTTTAGTTTATTTTATACTTTAGTTTAGTTTAGTTTATAGTTTAGTTTAGTTTTGTTTATAGTTTAGTTTATAGTTTAGTATAGTTTAGTTTAATTTAATTTAGTTTAACTAAGTTTAGTTTAGTTTAGTTTTGGGTAGGTTATGTTAGGTTAGGTTAGTTTAGTTTAGGTTAGGTTAGGTTAGGGTAGGTTAGTTTAGTTTAGTTGAGTTTAGTTTAGTTTAGATTAGGTGATGTAGGATTAGGTTAGGTTAGGTTAGGTTAGTTTAGTTTTGTTTATAGTTTAGTTTAGTTTAGTTTATAGTTTACTTTATAGTTCAATTAGTTTAGTTTAATGTTTAATGTAGTTTAGTTTAGTTTAGTTCAGTTTAGTTTCATTTAGGTTAATTTAGTTTAGGTTAGGTTAAGTTAGGTTAGGTTAGGTTAGTTTAGTTTAGTATAGTTTAGTTTAGTTTAAAATATAGTATCTTTAGTTAATAGTTTAGTTCATAGTTTTCTTTAGATTAGTTTACTTTAGGTTAGGTTAGAGTAGTTTAGTTTACTTTAGGTTAGATTAGGTTAGGTTAATGTAGTTTAGTTTAATTTTGTTTAGTTGAATTTAATTTAGTTTAGTTTAGTTTAGTTTAGGTTAATTTAGGTTCGTTTAGGTTAGATTAGGTTAGGTTATGTTAGATTAGGTTAGGTTAGGTTAGCTTAGTTTAGTTTAGTTTAGTTTCGGTTAGGTTGGGTTAGGTTAGTTTACTTAAGTTTAGTTTAGTTTAGTTTTGTTATGTATAGTTTAGTTTATAGTTTAGTTCAGTTCATAGTTTAATTTATATTTAGGTTTAGTTTAGTTTAATTTAGTTTAGCTTATTTAGTTTAGTTTAGTTTATTTTACGGTAGCTTATGTTAGGTTAGGTTAGGTTAGTATAGTTTATAGTTTAATTTATAGTTTACTTTAGTTTATAGTTTAGTTTATAATTTAGTTTAGTTTAGTTTAGTTTTATAATAGTTTAGTTTAGCTTAGTTTAGGTTAAGATAGTTTAGTTTAGTTTAGTTTAGGTTAGGTTAGGCTAGGTTAAGTTATATTAGGTTAGTTTAGATTAGTTTAGTTTACTTTATAGTTTAGTTTACTTAATTTATTATTTTGTTTATTTTAGTTTAGTTTATAGTTTCGTTTATAGTTTATTTTGATTTAGTTTAGTTTAATTTAGTTTACCTTAGATTAGTTTAGTTAGTTTTAGGTTAGGTTAGGTTAGGTGAGGTTAGTTTAGTTTAGTTTAGTTTAATTTAGTTTAGTTTAGTTTATAGTTTAGTTTAGTTTATAGTTCAATTTATAGTTTAGTTTAGTTTAGTTTATCGTTTAGTTTAGTTTAGTATAGTTTAGTTTAGGTTAGAGTAGGTTAGTTTAGATTAGTTTAGTTTAGCGCAGTTTAGGTTACGTTAAGTTAGGTTATTTTATTTAGTTTAGTTTAGTTTAGTTTATAGTTTAGTTTATAGTTTAGTTTATAGTTTAGTTTAGATTAGTGTAGTTTAGTTTGGTTTAGTTTATTTTAGTTTAGTTTCGTTTAGCTTAGGTTATATTATATTAGGTGAGCTTAGGTTAGCTTAGTTTACCCTAGTTTAGTTTAGGTTAGGTAATGTTAGAATAGGTTAGTTAAATTTAGTTTAGTTTAGTTTAGCTAGGTTTAGTTTAGTTTATAGTTTAGTTTAGTTTAGTTATAGTTTAGTTTATAGTTTAGTTTAGGTTATAATTTAATTTATAGTTTAGTTTAGTTTAGTTTAATTTAGTTTAGCTTTCTTTAGTTTCCTTTAGATTATTTTAGTTTAGGATATGTTAGGTTAGGTTAGTTTAGTTTAGTTTAATTTATAGTTTATTTTATAGTTTTGTTTATAGTTTAGTTTAGTTTATAGTTTAATTTAGTTTAGTTTAGTTTAATTTAGTTTAGTTTAGTTTAATTTAGGTTAGGTTAGTTTAGTTTAGTTTAGTTTAGGTTAGGTTAGGTTAGGTTAGGTTAATTTACTTTAGTATAGTTTAGATTAGTTTATTTTAGTTTAGTTTCTGGTTTAGTTTAATTTATAGTTTTGTTTACAGTTTAGTTTAGTTTAGTTTAATTTAGTTTATTTTGGGTTAGGTTAGGTTAGTTTAGTTTAGTTTAGTTTAGTTTAGTTTATAGTTTAGTTTAGTTTAGTTTACAGTTTAGTTTATAGTGTAGTTTATAGTTTAGTTTAATTTATGTAATTTAGTTTGGTTTAGTTTAGTATAGTTTTGTTTACTTTAGGTTAGGTGAGATTATGTTAGGTTAGGTTAGCTTACTTTAGTTTAGTTTAGTATAGTTTAGGTTAGGTTAGGTTAAGTTAGTTTAGTTTAGTTTAGTTTGTACTTTAGTTTAATTTAGTTTACAGTTTACTTTATCCTTTAGTTTATAGTGTAGTTTATAGTTTAGTTTAATTTAGTGTAGTTAAGTTTGGTTTAGTTTAGTATAGTTTTAATTACTTTAGGTTAGGTTAGATTATGATAGGTTTGGATAGCTTACATTAGTTTATATTAGGTTAGGTTAGGTTAGTTTAGTTTAGTTAACTTTGGTTTAGTTTAGTTTAGTTTAGTTTACAGTTTAGTTTATAGTTTAGTTTAGTTAAGTTTATAGTTTAATTTATAATTTAGTTTAGTTTAGTTTAATTTAGTTTAGAGTAGGTTAGGTTAGGTTAGTTTAGTTTAGTTTAGGTTAGGTTAGGTTAGGTTAGGTTAATTTAGTTTAGTTGAGTTTAATTTAGTATAGTTTATTTTAGTTAATAGTTTAATTTATAGTTTAGTTTAGTTTTTTTATACTTTAGTTTAGTTAATTTAAAGTTTAATTTAGTTTAGTTTAGTTTAATTTAATTTAGTTTGTAGTTTAGTTTAGTTTAGTTTAGGTTAGGTTAGGTTAGGTTAGAGTAGTTTAGTTTAGGTTAGGTTATGATAGGTTAGTGCAGTTTAATTTAATTTAGTTTAGTTTAGTTGAATTTAATTTAGTTTAGTTAGGTTAGTTTAGATAAGTTAGGTTAGTTTAGTTTACTTTAGTTTATGTAAGGTTAGGTTAGGTTAGTTTAGTATTATTTAGTTTACTTTTGCTAATAGTTCAGTTTAGTTTAGTTTATATATCAGTTTATAGTTCAGTTCAGTTTAGTTTAGTTTAGGTTACGTTGGGTTAGTTTTGTTTAGTATAGGTTAGGTTAGGGTAGGTAAGTTTAATTCAGTTTACTGTAGTTTAGTTTATAGTTTAATTTATAGGTTGGTTTATAGTTAATTTAGTTTAGTTTAGTTTAGGTTAAATTGTGTTAGGTTAGTTAAGTTTAGTTTAGGTTAGGTTAGGTTGGGATAGGTTAGTGTAGTTTAATTTAATTTAGTTGAATTTAGTTTAGTTAAGTTTAGCTTAGGTTACGTTAGGTTAGTTTAGTTTAGTTTAGTTTAGGTGAGGTTAGGTTAGGTTAGTTTAGTTCTGTTAATTTATTTTAGTTTATACATTAGTTTAGTTTATAGTTTAGTTTAATTTAGTGTAGTTTAATTTTGTTTAAGTTAGGTTAGGTTAGGTTAGTTTGGCTTAGTTTAGTTTAGGTTAGGTTATGTTATATTAGGTTAGGTTAGGTTAGTTTGGTTTCGTTTAGTCAAGTTAAGTTTAGTTTAGTTTATTTTATAGTTTAGTTTAGTTTTGTTTATAGTTTAGTTTGCAGTTTAGTATAGTTTAGTTTAGTTTAATTTAGTTTAGGTTAAGTAAGGTTAGGTTAGGTTAGTTTGTTTAGTTTAATTTATGTTAGGTTAGGTTAGGTTAGGTTAGGTTAGGGTAGTTTAGTTTACTTTAGTTGAATTTAGTTTAGTTTAGTTCAGTTTAGGTTACGTTCGGTTCCTTTAGTTTAGTTTAGGTTAGGTTAGGTTACGTTACGTTAGGTTAGATTAGTTTAGTTAAGTTTATTTTAGTTTAGTTTAATTTATAGTTCAGTTTAATTTAGTTTTGTTTAATTTAGTTTAGTTTATAGTTTAGTTCAGTTTAGGTTAGTTTAGTTGAGTTTAGTTTAGTTTAGTTTAGTGTAGTTTAGCTTAGGTTAGTTTAGTTTAGTTTATTTAGTTTTGTTTAATTTAGGTTAATTTAGTTTAGTTAGTTTAGTTTAGTTTAGTTTAGGTTAAGTTAGTTTAGGTTACGTTAGGTTAGGTTAGGTTAAGTTAGTTCAGTTTAGTATAGTTTACTTTATTTTAAAATATAGTATCTTTAGTTTATAGTTTAGTTTATAGCTTTGTTTAGTTCAGTTTAGTTTAATTTAGTTATTTAGAGTAGTTTAGTTTAGTTCAGTTTAGGTTAGATTAGGTTAGGTTACTGTTGTTTAGTTTAGTTTAGTTTAGTTGAATTTAGTTTAGTTTAATTTAGGTTAGGTTAGGTTGTTTTGGTTTAGTATAGGTTAGGTTCAGTTAGGTTAGGTTAGTTTAGTTTAGTTTAGTTTCGTTTAGCTTACGTTATGTTACATTACGTTAGCTTAGGTTAGCTTAGTTTACTCTAGTTTAGTTTAGGTTAGGTTAGGTTAGAATAGGTTAGTTAAGTTTAGTTTAGTTTAGTTTAGTTAGGTTTAGTTTAGTTTATAGTTTAGTTTAGTTTTGTTTATAGTTTAGTTTAGTTTAGTTGTTTAATTTAGTTTACCTTTCTTTTTTCGGTTAGAGTACTTTAGTTTAGGGTATGTTATGTTAGGTTAGCTTGGTTAGTTTAGTTTAGTTTAAGTTAGGTTAGGTTACCTTAGGTTAGGTTAGGTTAGGTTAATTTAGGTTAGTTTAGAATAGTTTAGTTTAGTGTAATTTAGTTTATAGTTTAGTTTAGTTTAGTGTAGTTTATAGTTTAATTTAGTTTAGTTTAGTTGAATTTAGTTTAGTTTATTTTAGTTTAGGTTAGGTTAACTAAGTTTAATTTAGTTTAGTTTAGTTTAATTAAGTTTAGTTTATAGTTTAGTATATAGTTTAGTTTGTAGTTTTATTTTAGTTTAGTTTAGTTTAGGTTAAGTTATATTAGCTTCATTTAGCTTAATTTAGTTTAGATTAGTTTACGTTATATTAGGTTAGAGTAGTTAAGTTTAGTTTAGTTGAATTTAGTTTATAGTTTAATTTATAGTTTAGTTTAGTTTACTTTATAGTTTAGTTTAGTTAATTTATAGTTTAATTTACTTTAGTTTAGTCTAGTTTAATTTAGTTTACTTTAATTAATAGTTTTGTTTATAGTTTAGTTTAGTTTAGGTTAGGTTATGTTAGATTAGGTTAGGTTAGGTTAGTTTGGTTTAGTTTAGTCTAGTTAAGTTTAGTTTAGTTTATTTTATACTTTAGTTAATTTTGTTGATAGTTTGGTTTGCAGTTTAGTATAGTTTAGTTTAGTTTAATTTAGATTAGGTTAAGAAAGGTTAGGGTAGGTTGGTTTAGTTTAGTTTAGTTTATGTTATGTTAGGTTAGTTTAGTTTAGTTTTGTTTATAGTTTAGTTTAATTTATATTATAATTTAGTTTATAGTTTATTTTAGTTTAGTTTGTAGTTTAATTTAGTTTAGTTTAATTTAGTTTAGTTTAGGTTAGATTAGGTTAGGTTAGGTTAGGTTAGTCTAGTTTAGTATAGTTCAGTTTAGTTTAAAATATAGTATCTTTAGTTTATAGTTAAGTTCATAGTTTTATTAAGTTTTATTTAGTTTCGTTTAGGTTAGGTTAGAGTAGCTTAGTTTAGTTTAGTTTAGGTTAGAATAGGTTAGGTTAGTGTAGTTTAGTTTAGTTTAGTTTAATTTAATTTAGTTTTGTTTAGTTTAGTTTAGGTTAGGTTAGGTTAGTTTAGTTTAGTATAGGTGATGTTAAGTTAGTTAAGGGTAGTTTAGTTTATAGTTTAGTTTAGTTTAGTTTAGTTTAGGTTATGTTAGGTGCGTTTAGTTTAATTTAGTTTTAATTAGGTTACGTTAGATTAGGTTAGGGTAGTTGAGTTTACTTTAGTTGAATTTAGTTTATGGTTTAATTTATAGTTTATTTTAGTTTACTTTATAGTTTAGTTTAGTTAATTTATAGTTTAATTTACTTTAGTTTAGTCTAGTTTAATTTAGTTTACTTTAATTTATAGTTTTGTTTAAAATTTAGTTTAGTTTAGTTTAGTTTAGGTTAAATTATGTTAGGTTAGGTTAGTTTAGTTTATTTTAGGTTAGGTTAAGTTAGGTTAGTGTAGTTTAGTTTAGTTTAGCTAAATTTTGTTTAGTTTAGTTTAGTTTAGGATACGTTAGGTTAGTTTAGTTTAGTTTAGTTTAGTGTATGTTAGGTTAGGTTAGGCTAGATTAATTTAGTTTAGTTTATTTTAGTTTATAGTTTAGTTTAGTTTAGTTTATAATTTATTTTATAGTTTAGTATACTTTAGTTTATAGATTAGTTTATAGTTTAGTTAACATTTTAGTTTAGTTTAGTTTAGATTAGGTTAGAGAAGTTTAGGTTAGGTTAGTTTATTTTAGTTTAGTTTATGTAAGCTTAGATTAGGTTAGTTTGGTATAGTTTAGTTTAATTTAGTTCATTTTATAGTTTAGTTTAGTTTAGTTTATAGTTCAGTTTATAGTTTAGTATTGTTTAATTTAGTTTAGGTTAGGTTGGGTTAGTTTAGTTTAGTTTAGGTTAGGTTAGGTTAAGTTAGGTTAGTTTAGTTTAGTATAGTTAAGTTTAGTTTAGTTTAGTTTATAGTTTAGTTTATTTTATTTTATAGTTTAGTTTATAGTTTTGTTTAGCTTAGTTTAATTTAGTTAGTTTAGGTTAGGTTAGGTTAGATTATTTTAGTTTAGGTTAGGTTATGATAGGTTAGTGCAGTTTAATTTAACTTAGTTTAGTTTAGTTGAATTTAATTTATTTTTGTTAGGTCAGTTTAGGTAAGTTAGGTTAGTTTAGTTTAGTATAGGTTAGGTTAGGTTAGGTAAGTTTAATTCAGTATAGTTTATTTTAGTTTATAGTTTAATTTATAGTTTTGTTTATAGTTAGTTTAGTTTAGTTTAGTTTAGGTTAAATTATGTTAGGTTAGTTTAGTTTAGTTTAATTTATGTTAGGTTAGGTTGGGTTAAGATAGTGTAGTTTCATTTAGTTTGGTTTATTTTAGTTTAGTTTAATATGTTGTTCCGTTTAGTTTAGTTTTGTTTAATTTAGTTTAGTTTATAGTTTAGTTGAGTTTAGTTTAGGTTTGGTTAGGTTAGGTTAGATTAGTTTTGTTTAGGATAGGTTATGTTAGATTAGGTTAGGTTAGGTTAGTTTGGTTTAGTTTAGTCTAGTTAAGTTTAGTATAGTTTATACTTTAGTTTAGTTTAGTTTATTTTATAGTTTAGTTAAGTTTTGTTTATACTTTAGTTTGCAGTTTAGTATAGTTTAGTTTAGTTTAATTTAGTTTAGTTTAGTTTAATTTAGTTTCGTCTAGTTTATGGTTTTGTTTATAGTTTAGCTTAGTTTAGTTTAGTTTAGATTAGTTTAGGTTAAGTTATGTTAGGGTCGTTTAGTTTAATTTAGTTTAGATTAGGATAGGTTAGGTTTGGGTAGTTAAGTTTAGTTTAGTTGAATTTAGTTTAATTTAGTTCAGTTTAGGTTACGTTAGGTTAGTTTAGTTTAGTTTAGTTTAGGTTAGGTTAGGTTAGTTTAGTTTAGTTTATTTAAGTGTAGTTTAGTTTATAGTTCAGTTTAGTTTAGTTTGGTTTAATTTAGTTTAGTTTATAGTTTAGTTGAGTTTAGGTTAGTTTAGTTGAGTTTAGTTTGGTTTAGTTTATTTTAGATTAGGTTAGTTTAGGTTAGTTTAGTTTAGTTTAGGTTGGGTTATGTTAGATTAGGTTAGGTTAGGTTAGTTGCTTAGTTTAGTCTAGTTAAGTTTAGTTAAGTTTACACTTAAGTTTAGTTTAGTTTATAGTTTAGTTTAGTTTTGTTTATATTTTAGTTTATAGTTTAGTATAGTTTAGTTTAGTTTAATTTAGTTTAGCTAAGTTTAGTTTAGTTTAGTTTTGGGTGGGTTATGTTAGGTTAGGTTAGGTTAGTTTAGTGTAGTTTAGGTTAGGTTAGGTTAGGTTAGTTTAGTTTAGTTGAGTTTAGTTTAGTTTAGATTAGGTTAAGTAAGATTAGGTTAGGTTAGGTTAGGTTAGTTTAGTTTTGTTTATAGTTTAGTTTAGTTTAGTTTACATTTTCTTTATAGTTTAGTTAGTTTAGTTTATAGTTTAATTTAGTTTAGTTTAGTTTAGTTTTTATTAATTTAGGTTAATTTGTTTAGTTTAGTTTAGTTTAGGTTAGGTTAAGTTAGGTTAGGTTAGGTTAGTTTAGTTTACTATAGTTTAGTTTAGTTTAAAATATAGTATCTTTAGTTTATAATTTAGTTCATAGTTTTCCTTAGATTAGTTTATTTTTGGTTAGGTTAGAGTAGTTTAGTTTAGTTTAGTTTAGATTAGGTTAGATTAGGTTAGTTTAATGTAGTTTAGTTTAATTTAGTTTAGTTGAATTTAATTTAGTTTAGTTTAGGTTAGGTTAGGTTTGTTTAGGTTAGATTAGGTTAGGTTATGTTAGATTAGGTTAGGTTAGGTTAGCTTAGTTTAGTTTAGTTTAGTTTCCGTTAGGTTGGGTTAGGTTAGGTTAGTTAAGTTTATTTTAGTTTAGTTTAGTTAAGTATAGTTTAGTTTATAGTTTACTTTAGTTTAATTTATAGCTTAGTTTATAGCTTAGTTTAGTTCATAGTTTAATTTATATTTAGGTTTAGTTTAGTTTAGTAAAGTTTATTTTAGGGTAGCTTATGTTAGGTTAGGTTAGGTTAGTATAGTTTATAGTTTAATTTATAGTTTACTTAAGTTTATAGTTTAGTTTATAGTTTAGTTTAGTTTAGTTTATAATAGTTTAGTTTAGTTTAGTTTAGTTTAGGTCAGGTTAAGATATTTTAGTTTAGTTTAGTTTAGGTTAGGTTAGGCTAGGTTAAGTTATATTTGGTTAGTTTAGATTAGTTTAGTTTAGTTTAGTTTATAGTTTAGATTAGTTTATTATTTATTTTAGTTTAGTTTAGTTTATAGTTTCGTTTATAGTTTAGTTTGGTTTAGTTTAGTTTAATTTAGTTTACATTAGATTAGTTTAGTTAGTTTTAGTTTAGGTTAGGTTAGATGAGGTTAGTTTAGTTTAGTTTAGTTCAATTTAGTTTATTTTAGTTTATAGATTAGTTTAGTTTAGTTTATAGTTCAATTTATAGTTTAGTTTAGTTTAGTTTATCGTTTAGTTTAGTTTAGTATAGTTTAGTTTAGTTTAGGTTACAGTAGGTTAGTTTAGATTAGTTTAGTTTAGCGCAGTTTAGGTTAGATTAATTTAGGTTATTTTGTTTAGTTTAGTTTAGTTTAAATTAGTTTATAGTTTAGTTTATAGTTTAGTTTATAGTTTAGCTTAGATTAGTGTAGTTTAGTTTGGTTCAGTTTATTTTAGTTTAGTTTAGTTTAGTTTCGTTTAGCTTAGGTTATGTTATATTAGGTTAGCTTAGGTTAGCTTAGTTTACCCTAGTTTAATTTGGGTTAGGTAAGGTTAAAGTAGGTTAGTTAAATTTAGTTTAGTTTAGTTTAGTTAGGTTTAGTTTAGTTTATAGTTTTGTTTAGTTTAGTTATAGTTTAGTTTATAGTTTAGTTTAGATTATAATTTAATTTATAGTTAAGTTTAGTTTACTTTAGTTTAATTTAGTTTAGCTTTCTTTAGTTTCCTTTAGATTACTCTAGTTTAGGATATGTTAGGTTAGGTTAGTTTAGTTTAGTTTAATTAAGGTTAATTTAGTTTAATTTAGTTTAGTTTAGGTTAGGTTAGGTTAGGTTAGTTAAGTTTAGTGTAGTTTAGTTTAGTTTAAAATATAGTATCTTTAGTTTATAGATTAGTTCATATTTTTGTTTAGTTTAGTTTAGGTTATGTTAGAGTAGTTTAGTTTAGTTTAGTTTACTTTAGGTTAGAATAGGTTAGGTTAGTGTAGATTAATTTAATTTAGTTTAGTTGAATTTAATTTAGTTTTGTTTAGTTTAGTTTAGGTTAGTTTAGTTTAGTATAGGTTAGGTTAAGTTAGGTTAGCTTAGTTTAGTTTATAGTTTAGTTTAGTTTAGTTTAGTTTATAGTGTGGTTTATACTTTAGTTTTTTATTTTAGTTTATAGTTTAGTTTAGATTAGTGTAGTTTAGTTTGGTTTAGTTTGGTTTAGTTTAGTTTAAATTAGTTTCGTTTAGGTTAGGTTAAGTTAGAATAGGTTAGGTTAGGTAAGCTTAGTTTAGTTTAGTTTTGGTTAGGTTAGGTTAGGTTAGGTTGGTTAAGTTCAGTTTAGTTTAGTTTAGTTAAGTTTAGTTTAGTTTATAGTTTAGTTCAGTTTAGTTTATAGCTTAGTTTATAGTTTAGTTTAGTTTATAGTTTCATTTATAGTTAAGTTTAGTATAGTTTAGTTTAATTTACTTTAGTTTAGTTTATTTTAGGGTAGCTTATGTTAGGTTAGGTTAGTTTATAGTTTAATTTATAGTTTAGTTTAGTTTATAGTTTAGTTTATAGTTCAGTTTATAATAGTTTAGTTTAGGTTAGGTTAGGTTAGGTTAGTTTAGTTTAGTTTAGTTTAGGTTAGGTTTGGCTATGTTAGGTTAGGATAGGTTAGTTTAGATTAGTTTAGTTTAGTTTAGTTTATAGTTTATTTTATTTTAGTTTATTATTTAATTTAGTGTAGTTTAGTTTATAGTTTCGTTTATAGTTTATTTTGGTTTAGTTTAGTTTATTTTAGTTTAGCTTAGATTAGTTTAGTTTGTCTTAGGTTAGGTTAGGTTAGGTTAGGTGAGATTAGTTTAGTTTAGTACAGTTTAATTTAGTTTGGTTTAGTTTATATTTTAGTTTAGTTTAGTTCATAGTTCAATTTATGGATTAGTTTAGTTTATAGTTTATGTTATCGTTTAGTTTAGTTTAGATTAGTTTAGTTTAGGTCAGTTTAGGTTAGGTTAAGTTAGGTTAGGTTAGTTTAGATTAGTTTAGTTTAATTTAGTTTAGTTTATAGTTTAGTTTATTTTAGTTTAGAGATTAATTTAATTTAGTTTAGTTTAGTTTAGGTTAGGTTAGGTTAATTTAGTTTAGTTTAGGTTAGGTTAGGTTAGGTAAGGTTAATTTACTTTAGTAAAGTTTCGTTTAGTTTATTTCAGTTCAGTTTATAGTTTAGTTGAGTTTATAGTTTAGTTTACAATTTTGTTTCGTTTAGTTTAGTTTAGTTTAGTATAGTTAAGGTAAGGTTGGGTTAGGTTAGGTTAGTTTAGTTTAGTTTAGTTTATAGTTTAGTTTAATTTAGTTTACAGTTTAGTGTATTCTTTAGTTTATAGTGTAGTTTATAGTTTATTTTAATTTAGTGTAGTTTAGTTTGGTTTAGTTTAGTATAGTTTTGTTTAGTTTAGGTTAGGTTAGGTTAGGTTAGTTTAGTTAACTTTGGTTTAGTTTAGTTTAGTTTTGTTTAGTTTAGTTTAGTTTTGTTTAGTTTATAGTTTAGTTTATAGTTTAGTTTAGTTTAGTTTATAGTTTAATTTATAATTTGGTTTATTTTTGTTTAATTTGGTTTATAGTAGGTTAGGTTAGGTTAGTTTAGTTTAGTTTAGGTTAGGTTAAGTTAGGTTAGTTTAGGTTAATTTAGTTTAGTTGAGTTTAATTTAGTTTAGTTTATAGTTTAATTTATAGTTTAGTTTACCTTATAGTTTAGTTTAATTAATTTATAGTTTAATGTAGTTTAGTTTAGTTTAATTTAGTTTAGTTTAGTTCATAGTTTTGTTTATAGTTTAGTTTAGTTTAGTTTAGTTTAAGTTATGTTAGGTTAGTTTAGTTTAGTTTAGTTTAGGTTAGGTTAGGCTAGGTTAGGTAAGTTTAATTTAGTTTAGTTTAGTTTAGTTAAGTTTAGTTTATAGTTTAGTTTATAGTTTAGTTTGTAGTTTAGTGTAGTTTAGTTTGGTTTAGTTTAGTTAAGGTTAAGTAATGTTAGGTTCGTTTAGTTTAATTTAGTTTAGATTAGGTTACGTTAGATTAGGTTATAGTAGTTAGGTTTAGTTTAGTTGAATTTAGTTTATAGTTTAATTTATAGTTTAGTTTAGTTTACTTTATAGTTTAGTTTAGTTATTTTACAGTTTAATTTAGTTTAGTTTAGTCTAGTTTTGTTTACTTTAGGTTAGGTGAGATTATGTTAGGTTAGGTTCGCTTACTTTAGTTTAGTTTAGTTTAGTTTAGTTTAGGTTAGGTTAGGTTAGGTTAGGTTAGGTTAGTTTAGTTAACTTTGGTTTAGTTTAGTTTAGTTTTGTTTAGTTTATATTTTAGTTTATAGTTTAGTTTAGTTTAGTTTATAGTTTAATTTATAATTTGGTTTATTTTTGTTTAATTTAGTTTATAGTAGGTTAGGTTAGGTTAGGTTAGTTTAGTTTAGTTTAGGTTAGGTTAAATTAGGTTAGTTTAGGTTAATTTAGTTTAGTTGAGTTTAATTTAGTTTAGTTTAGTTTATAGTTTAATTTATAGTTTAGTTTACCTTATAGTTTAGTTTAATTAATTTATAGTTTAATTTAGTTTAGTTTAGTTTAATTTAGTTTAGTTTAGTTCATAGTTTTGTTTATAGTTTAGTTTAGTTTAGTTTAGTTTAAGTTATGTTAGGTTAGTTTAGTTTAGTTTAGTTTAGGTTAGGTTAGGCTAGGTTAGATAAGTTTAATTTAGTTTAGTTTAGTTAAGTTTAGTTTATAGTTTAGTTTGTAGTTTAGTTTAGTTTAGTTTAGTTTGGTTTAGTTTAGTTAAGGTTAAGCAATGTTAGGTTCGTTTAGTTTAATTTAGTTTAGATTAGGTTACGTTAGATTAGGTTAGGGTAGTTAGGTTTAGTTTAGTTGAATTTAGTTTATAGTTTAATTTATAGTTTAGTTTACTTTATAGTTTAGTTTAGTTATTTTATAGTTTAATTTAGTTTAGTTTAGTCTAGTTTAATTTAGTTTACTTTAGTTTATAGTTTTGTTTATAGTTTAGTTTAGTTTAGTTTAGGTTAATTTATGTTAGGTTAGTTTAGTTTAGTTTAGTTTAGGTTAGGTTAGGTTAGGTTAGGTTAGTGTAGTTTAGTTTAGTTTAGCTGAATTTTGTTTAGTTTAGTTTAGGTTACGTTAGGTTAGTTTAGTTTAGTTTAGTTTAGTGTATGTTAGGTTAGGTTAGGTTAGTTTAATTTAGTTTAGTTTATTTTAGTTTATAGTTTAGTTTAGTTTAGTTTATAATTTATTTTATAATTTAGTATACTTTAGTTTATAGATTAGTTTATAGTTTAGTTAATATTTTAGTTTATTTTATTTTACGTTGGGTTAGGGAAGTTTAAGTTAGGTTAGGTTAGGTTAGTTTAGTTTAGTTTAGTTTATGTAAGGTTAGGTTAGGTTAGTTTGGTATAGTTTAGTTTAGTTTAGTTTTGTTTATATTTAGTTTAGTTTAATTTATTGTTCAGTTTATAGTTTAGTTTAGTTTAGTTTAGGTTAGGTTGGGTTAGTTTAGTTTAGGTTAGGTTAGCTTAAGTTAGGTTAATTTAGTTTAGTATAGTTTAGTTTAGTTTAGTTTAGTTTATAGTTTAGTTCATTTTATTTTATAGTTTAGTTTATAGTTTTTTTTAGTTTAGTTTAATTTAGTTAATTTAGGTTAGGTTAGGTAAGGTTAGAGTAGTTTAGTTTAGGTTAGATTATGATAGGTTAGTGCAGTTTAATTTAATTTTGTTTAGTTTAGTTGAATTAAATTTAGTTTAGTTAGGTCAGTTTAGGTAAGTTAGGTTAGTTTAGTTTAGTATAGGTTAGGTTACGTTAGGTAAGTTTAATTCAGTTTAGTTTAGTTTAGTTTATAGTTTAATTTATAGTTTTGCTTATAGTTATTTAGTTTTGTTTAGATAAGTTTAGTTTAGGTTAAATTATGAGAGGTTAGTTTAGTTTAGTTTAGTTTAGGTTAGGTTAGGTTGGGTTAGGTTAGTGAAGTTTCATTTAGTTTAGTTTATTTTAGTTTAGTTTAGTATGTAGTTCAGTTCAGTTTTGTTTTGTTTAATTTAGTTTAGTTTATAGTTTAGTTGAGTTTAGGTTAGTTTAGTTGAGTTTAGTTTAGTTTAGTTTAGGTTAGGTTAGGTTAGTTTAGTTTAGTTTAGGATAGGTTATGATAGATTAGGTTAGGTTAGGTTAGTTTGGTTTAGTTTAGTCTAGTTAAGTTTAGTTTAGTTTATACTTTAGTTTAGTTTAGTTTATTTTATAGTTTAGTTAAGTTTTGTTTATAGTTTAGTTTGCAGTTTAGTATAGTTTAGTTTAGTTTAATTTAGTTTAGCTAAGTTAAGTATAGTGTAGTTTAGTTTAGTTTATAGTTTAATTTATAATTTAGTTTAGTTTAGTTTAGTTTACTTTAGTTTAGGTTAGGTTAGGTTAGGTTAGGTTAGGTTAGTTTAATTTATTTGAGATTAATTTAGTTTAGTTTATAGTTTAATTTATTTTACTTTATAGTTTAGTTTAGTTAATTTATAGTTTAATTTAGTATAGTTTAGTTTAATTTAGTTTCGTTTAGTTTATAGTTTTGTTTATAGTTTAGCTTAGATTAGTTTAGTTTAGTTTAGTTTAGGTTAAGTTATGTTAGGTTAGTTTAGTTTAGTTTAGTTCAGGTTCGTTTAGGTTAGGATAGGTAAGTTTAATTTAGTTCAGTTTAGTTTATAGTTTAGTTTATAGTTTAGTATGTAGTTTTGTTTAGTTTAGTTTAGTTTAGTTTAGTTTAGGTTAAGTTATGTTAGGTTAGTTTAGTTTAATTTAGTTTAGATTAGGTTAGGTTAGGTTAGGTTAGGTTACGGTATTTAAGTTTAGGTTAGGCAAATTTAGTTTAGTTTAGTTCAGTTTAGTTTAGTTTATTTTATAGTTTATTTTTGTTTTGTTGATAGTTTTGTTTGCAGTTTAGTATAGTTTAGTTTAGTTTAATTTAGATTAGGTTAAGTAATGTTAAGGTTAGGTTAGTTTAGTTCAGTTTAGTTTATGTTAGGTTAGATTAGTTTAGTTTAGTTTTGTTTATAGTTTAGTTTAATTTATTTTATAATTTAGTTTATAGTTTAGTTTAGTTTAGTTTGTAGTTTAATTTAGTTTAGTTTAGTTTAGTTTAATTTAGTTTACTTTAGTTTAGGTTAGGTTATGTTAGTTTAGTGTAGTATAGTTTAGTTTAGTTTAAAATATAGTATCTTTAGTTTATAGTTTAGTTCATAGTTTTGTTTAGTTTAGTTTAGATTAGTTTAGGTTAGATTAGAGTAGTTTAGTTTAGTTTAGTTTAGGTTAGAATAGGTTAGGTTAGTGTAGTTTAGTTTAGTTTAGTTGAATTTAATTTAGTTTTCTTCAGTTTAGTTTAGGTTAGGTTAGGTTAGTTTAGTTTAGTATAGGTTAGGTTAAGTTAGGTAATGGTAGTTTAGTTTATAGTTTAGTTTAGTTTAGTTTAGTTTATAGTGTAGTTTATACTTTAGATTATATTTTAGTTTATAGTTTAGTTTATTTTAGTGTAGTTTAGTTTGGTTTAGTTTGGATTAGATTAGTTTAAATTAGTTTCGTTTAGGTTAGGTTATGTTACATTAGGTTATGTTAGGTAAGCTTAGTTTAGTTTAGTTTAGTTTAGGTTAGGTTAGGTTAGGTTATGTTAGGTTAGGTTAGTTAAGTTCAGTTTAGTTTAGTTTAGTTAAGTTTAGTTTATAGCTTAGTTTATAGTTTAGTTTAGTTTATACTTTAATTTATAGTTAAGTTTAGTTTAGATTAATTTAGTTTAGTTTAGTTTATTTTAGGGTATCTTGTGTTAGGTTAGGTTAGGTTAGTTTAGTTTATAGTTTAATTTATAGTTTAGTTTAGTTTAGTTTATAGTTTAGTTTAGTTTATAATAGTTTAGTTTATGTTAGGTTAGGTTAGGTTAGTTTAGCTTAGTTTAGTTTAGGTTAGGTTTCGCTAGGTTAAGTTAGGTTGGGTTAGTTTACATTAGTTTATATTAATTTAGTTTATAGTTTAGTTTACTTTAGTTTATTATTTAATTTAGTGTAGTTTAGTTTATAGTTTCGTTTATAGTTTAGTTTAGTTTTTTTTTGTTTAGCTTAGATTAGTTTAGTTTATCTTAGGTTAGGTTAGGTGAGATTAGTTTAATTTAGTTGAGTTTAATTTAGTTTATTTAAGTTTATAGTTTAGTTTAGTTTAGTCTATAGTTCAATTTATAGTTTAGTTTAGTTTAGTTTATAGTTTAGGTTATCGTTTAGTTTATTTTAGATTAATTTAGTTTAGGTCAATTTAGGTTAGGTTAACTTAGGTTAGGTTAGTTTAGATTAGTTTAGTTTAATTTAGTTTAGTTTATAGTTTAGTTTATTTTAGTTTATAGTTTAATTTAGTTTAGTTTAGTTTAGTGTAGTTTAGTTTGGGTTAGGTTAGGTTAGGTTAATTTAGTTTAGTTTACGTTAGGTTAGGTAATTTTAATTTAGTTTGTTTGGTGATGTTTAATTTTTAGTTTATTTTGTAATTTTGTTTATTGTTTAGTTTAGTTTATACTTTAATTTAGATTAGTTTAGTTTAGTTTAGTTTAGTTTAGTTTAATTTAGGTTTTTTAGGTTAGTTTAGTTTAGTTTAGTTTAGGTTAGGTTAGGTTAGGTTAATTTACTTTAGTATAGTTTAGTTTAGTTTATTTTAGTTTAGTTTATAGCTTACTTTACAGTTTAGTTTAGTTTAGTTTAGTTTAGTTTGGGTTAGGTTAGGTTAGGTTAGTTTAGTTTAATTTAGTTTAAAGTTTAGTTTAGTTTAGTTTACAGTTTAGCTTATCCTTTAGAATATAGTGTGGTTTATAGTTTAGTTTAATTTAGTGTAGTTTAGTTTGGTGTAGTTTAGTATAGTTTTGTTTACCTTAGGTTAGGTGAGATTATGTTAGGTTAGGTTAGCTTACTTTAGTTTAGTTTAGTTTAGGTTAGGTTAGATTAGGTTAATTTAGTTAACTTTGGTTTAGTCTAGTTTAGTTAGTTTAGTTTATAATTTAGTTTATAGTTATGTTTTGTTTAGTTTATAGTTTAATTTATAATTTAGTATAGTTTAGTTTAGTTTAGTTTAGTTTAATTTAGTTTAGAGTAGGTTAGGTTAGGTTAGGTTAATTTAGTTTAGTTGAGTTTAATTTAGTTTAGTTTAGTTTAGTTTATAATTTAAATTATAGTTTAGTTTAGTTTAGTTTAGTTTAATTTAGTTTAGTTTAGTTTATAGTTTTGTTTATAGTTTAGTTTATTTTAGGTTAAATTATATTAAGTTCGTTTAGTTTAATTTAGTTTTGATTAGGTTACGTTATATTAGGTTAGGGTAGTTAAGTTTGGTTTAGTTGCATTTAGTTTATAGTTTAATTTATAGTTAAGTTTAGTTTATTTTATAGTTTAGTTTAGTTAATTTACAGTTTAATTTATTTTAGTTTAGTCTAGTTTAATTTAGTTTACTTTATTTATAGTTTTGTTTATAGTTTAGTTTAGTTTAGTTTAGTTTAGGTTAATTTATGTTAGGTTAGTTTAGTTTAGTTTAGGTTAGTTTAGGTTAGGTTAGGTTAGGCTAGTGTAGTTTAGTTTAGTTTAGCTAAATTTTGTTTAGTTTAGTTTAGTTTAGGATACGTTAGGTTAGTTTAGTTGAGTTTAGTTAAGTGTATGTTAGGTTAGGTTAGGTTAGGGTAGTTTAGTTTAGTTTATTTTAGTTTATAGTTTAGTTTAGTTTAGTTTATAATTTATTTTATAGTTTAGTATACTTTAGTTTATAGATTAGTTTATAGTTTAGTTAATATTTTAGGTTAGTTTAGTTTAGATTAGGTTAGGGAAGGTTAGGTTAGGTTAGTTTATTTTAGTTTAGCTTATGTAAGGTTAGGTTAGGTTAGTTTGGTATAAATTAGTTTAATTTAGTTTTGTTTAAGTTTAGTTTAGTTTATAGTTCAGTTTATAGTTTAGTTTAGTTTAGTTTAGTTTAGTTTAGGTTAGGTTAGGTTAAGTTAGGTTAGTTTAGTTTAGTATAGTTTTTTTTATTTTAGTTTAGTTTAGTTAGTTTAGGCTAGGTTAGGTTAGTATAGAGTAGTTTAATTTAGGTTAGGTTATGATAGGTTAGTGCAGTTTAATTTAATTATTTTAGTTTAGTTGAATTTAATTTATTTTAGTTAGGTCGGTTTAGGTAAGTTAGGTTAGTTTAATTTAGTATAGGTTAGGTTAGGTTAGGTTGGGTTAAGTTAGTGTAGTTTCATTTAGTTTGGTTTATTTTAGTTTAGTTTAATATGAGGTTCCGTTTAGTTTAGTTTTGTTTAATTTAGTTTAGTTTATAGTTTAGTTGAGTTTAGGTTAGTTTAGTTGAGTTTAGTATATTTTAGTTTAGTTTAGGTTACGTTAGGTTAGGTTAGATTAACTTTGTTTAGGATAGGTTATGTTAGATTAGGTTAGGTTAGTTTGGTTTAGTTTAGTCCAGTTAAGTTTAGTTTAGTTTATACTTTAGTTTAGTTTAGTTTATTTTATAGTTTAGTTAAGTTTCGTTTATAGATTAGTTTGCAGTTTAGTATAGTTTAGTTAAGTTTAATTTAGTTTAGCTAAGTTTAGTTTAGTTTAGTTTATAGTTTAATTTATAATTTAGTTTAGTTTAGTTTAATTTAGTTTAGTTTAGGTTAGGTTAGGTTAGTTTAATTTAGTTGAGTTTAATTTAATTTAGTTTAGTTTATAGTTTAATTTATAGTTTAGTTTAGTTTACTTTATAGTTTAGTTTAGTTAATTTATAGTTTAATTTAGTTTAGTTTAGTTTAATTTAGTTTTGTTTAGTTTATAGTTTTGTATATAGTTTAGCTTAGATCAGTTTAGTTTAGTTAAGGTTAAGTTATGTTAGGTTAGTTTAGTTTAGTTTAGGTTCGGTTAGGTTAGGTTAGGTAAGTTTAATTTAGTTCAGTTTAGTTTAGTTAAGTTTAGTTTATAGTTTAGTTTATAGTATAGTTTAGGTTAAGTTATGTTAGGGTCGTTTAGTTTAATTTAGTTTAGATTAGGTTCGGTTAGGTTAGGGTAGTTAAGTTTAGTTTAGTTGAATTTAGTTTAGTTTAGTTCAGTTTATTTTACGTTAGGTTAGTTTAGTTTAGTTTAGTTTAGGTTAGGTTAGGTTAGGTTAGGTTAGTTTAGTTTAGTTTAGTTTATTTAAGTGTAGTTTAGTTTATAGTTCAGTTTAGTTTAGTTTTGTTTAATTTAGTTTAGTTTATAGTTTAGTTGAGTTTAGGTTAGTTTAGTTGAGTTTAGTTTAGTTTAGTTTATTTTAGATTAGGTTCGGTTAGGTTAGTTTAGTTTAGGTTGGGTTATGTTAGATTAGGTTAAGTTAGGTTAGTTTGGCTTAGTTTAGTTTAGTTAAGTTTAGTTTATTTTATACTTTAGTTTAGTTTAGTTTATAGTTTAGTTTAGTTTTGTTTATAGTTTAGTTTATAGTTTAGTATAGTTTAGTTTAATTTAATTTAGTTTAACTAAGTTTAGTTTAGTTTAGTTTTGGGTAGGTTATGTTAGGTTAGGTTAGTTTAGTTTAGGTTAGGTTAGGTTAGGGTAGGTTAGTTTAGTTTAGTTGAGTTTAGTTTAGTTTAGATTAGGTGATGTAGGATTAGGTTAGGTTAGGTTAGGTTAGTTTAGTTTTGTTTATAGTTTAGTTTAGTTTAGTTTATAGTTTACTTTATAGTTCAATTAGTTTAGTTTAATGTTTAATGTAGTTTAGTTTAGTTTAGTTCAGTTTAGTTTCATTTAGGTTAATTTAGTTTAGGTTAGGTTAAGTTAGGTTAGGTTAGGTTAGTTTAGTTTAGTATAGTTTAGTTTAGTTTAAAATATAGTATCTTTAGTTAATAGTTTAGTTCATAGTTTTCTTTAGATTAGTTTACTTTAGGTTAGGTTAGAGTAGTTTAGTTTACTTTAGGTTAGATTAGGTTAGGTTAATGTAGTTTAGTTTAATTTTGTTTAGTTGAATTTAATTTAGTTTAGTTTAGTTTAGTTTAGGTTAATTTAGGTTCGTTTAGGTTAGATTAGGTTAGGTTATGTTAGATTAGGTTAGGTTAGGTTAGCTTAGTTTAGTTTAGTTTAGTTTCGGTTAGGTTGGGTTAGGTTAGTTTACTTAAGTTTAGTTTAGTTTAGTTTTGTTATGTATAGTTTAGTTTATAGTTTAGTTCAGTTCATAGTTTAATTTATATTTAGGTTTAGTTTAGTTTAATTTAGTTTAGCTTATTTAGTTTAGTTTAGTTTATTTTACGGTAGCTTATGTTATGTTAGGTTAGGTTAGTATAGTTTATAGTTTAATTTATAGTTTACTTTAGTTTATAGTTTAGTTTATAATTTAGTTTAGTTTAGTTTAGTTTTATAATAGTTTAGTTTAGCTTAGTTTAGGTTAAGATAGTTTAGTTTAGTTTAGTTTAGGTTAGGTTAGGCTAGGTTAAGTTATATTAGGTTATTTTAGATTAGTTTAGTTTAGTTTATAGTTTAGTTTACTTAATTTATTATTTTGTTTAGTTTAGTTTAGTTTATAGTTTTGTTTATAGTTTATTTTGATTTAGTTTAGTTTAATTTAGTTTACCTTAGATTAGTTTAGTTAGTTTTAGGTTAGGTTAGGTTAGGTGAGGTTAGTTTAGTTTAGTTTAGTTTAATTTAGTTTAGTTTAGTTTATAGTTTAGTTTAGTTTATAGTTCAATTTATAGTTTAGTTTAGTTTAGTTTATCGTTTAGTTTAGTTTAGTATAGTTTAGTTTAGGTTAGAGTAGGTTAGTTTAGATTAGTTTAGTTTAGCGCAGTTTAGGTTACGTTAAGTTAGGTTATTTTATTTAGTTTAGTTTAGTTTAGTTTATAGTTTAGTTTATAGTTTAGTTTATAGTTTAGTTTAGATTAGTGTAGTTTAGTTTGGTTTAGTTTATTTTAGTTTAGTTTCGTTTAGCTTAGGTTATATTATATTAGGTGAGCTTAGGTTAGCTTAGTTTACCCTAGTTTAGTTTAGGTTAGGTAATGTTAGAATAGGTTAGTTAAATTTAGTTTAGTTTAGTTTAGCTAGGTTTAGTTTAGTTTATAGTTTAGTTTAGTTTAGTTATAGTTTAGTTTATAGTTTAGTTTAGGTTATAATTTAATTTATAGTTTAGTTTAGTTTAGTTTAATTTAGTTTAGCTTTCTTTAGTTTCCTTTAGATTATTTTAGTTTAGGATATGTTAGGTTAGGTTAGTTTAGTTTAGTTTAATTTATAGTTTATTTTATAGTTTTGTTTATAGTTTAGTTTAGTTTATAGTTTAATTTAGTTTAGTTTAGTTTAATTTAGTTTAGTTTAGTTTAATTTAGGTTAGGTTAGTTTAGTTTAGTTTAGGTTAGGTTAGGTTAGGTTAGGTTAATTTACTTTAGTATAGTTTAGATTAGTTTATTTTAGTTTAGTTTCTGGTTTAGTTTAATTTATAGTTTTGTTTACAGTTTAGTTTAGTTTAATTTAGTTTATTTTGGGTTAGGTTAGGTTAGTTTAGTTTAGTTTAGTTTAGTTTATAGTTTAGTTTAGTTTAGTTTACAGTTTAGTTTATCCTTTAGTTTATAGTGTAGTTTATAGTTTAGTTTAATTTATGTAATTTAGTTTGGTTTAGTTTAGTATAGTTTTGTTTACTTTAGGTTAGGTGAGATTATGTTAGGTTAGGTTAGCTTACTTTAGTTTAGTTTAGTATAGTTTAGGTTAGGTTAGGTTAAGTTAGTTTAGTTTAGTTTAGTTTGTACTTTAGTTTAATTTAGTTTACAGTTTACTTTATCCTTTAGTTTATAGTGTAGTTTATAGTTTAGTTTAATTTAGTGTAGTTAAGTTTGGTTTAGTTTAGTATAGTTTTAATTACTTTAGGTTAGGTTAGATTATGATAGGTTTGGATAGCTTACATTAGTTTATATTAGGTTAGGTTAGGTTAGTTTAGTTTAGTTAACTTTGGTTTAGTTTAGTTTAGTTTAGTTTACAGTTTAGTTTATAGTTTAGTTTAGTTAAGTTTATAGTTTAATTTATAATTTAGTTTAGTTTAGTTTAATTTAGTTTAGAGTAGTTTAGGTTAGGTTAGTTTAGTTTAGTTTAGGTTAGGTTAGGTTAGGTTAGGTTAATTTAGTTTAGTTGAGTTTAATTTAGTATAGTTTATTTTAGTTAATAGTTTAATTTATAGTTTAGTTTAGTTTTTTTATACTTTAGTTTAGTTAATTTAAAGTTTAATTTAGTTTAGTTTAGTTTAATTTAATTTAGTTTGTAGTTTAGTTTAGTTTAGTTTAGGTTAGGTTAGGTTAGGTTAGAGTAGTTTAGTTTAGGTTAGGTTATGATAGGTTAGTGCAGTTTAATTTAATTTAGTTTAGTTTAGTTGAATTTAATTTAGTTTAGTTAGGTTAGTTTAGATAAGTTAGGTTAGTTTAGTTTACTTTAGTTTATGTAAGGTTAGGTTAGGTTAGTTTAGTATTATTTAGTTTACTTTTGCTAATAGTTCAGTTTAGTTTAGTTTATATATCAGTTTATAGTTCAGTTCAGTTTAGTTTAGTTTAGGTTACGTTGGGTTAGTTTTGTTTAGTATAGGTTAGGTTAGGGTAGGTAAGTTTAATTCAGTTTAGTGTAGTTTAGTTTATAGTTTAATTTATAGGTTGGTTTATAGTTAATTTAGTTCAGTTTAGTTTAGGTTAAATTGTGTTAAGTTAGTTAAGTTTAGTTTAGGTTAGGTTAGGTTGGGATAGGTTAGTGTAGAGTAATTTAATTTAGTTGAATTTAGTTTAGTTAAGTTTAGCTTAGGTTACGTTAGGTTAGTTTAGTTTAGTTTAGTTTAGGTGAGGTTAGGTTAGGTTAGTTTAGTTCTGTTAATTTATTTTAGTTTATACATTAGTTTAGTTTATAGTTTAGTTTAATTTAGTGTAGTTTAATTTTGTTTAAGTTAGGTTAGGTTAGGTTAGTTTGGCTTAGTTTAGTTTAGGTTAGGTTATGTTATATTAGGTTAGGTTAGGTTAGTTTGGTTTCGTTTAGTCAAGTTAAGTTTAGTTTAGTTTATTTTATAGTTTAGTTTAGTTTTGTTTATAGTTTAGTTTGCAGTTTAGTATAGTTTAGTTTAGTTTAATTTAGTTTAGGTTAAGTAAGGTTAGGTTAGGTTAGTTTAGTTTAGTTTAATTTATGTTAGGTTAGGTTAGGTTAGGTTAGGTTAGGGTAGTTTAGTTTACTTTAGTTGAATTTAGTTTAGTTTAGTTCAGTTTAGGTTACGTTAGGTTCCTTTAGTTTAGTTTAGGTTAGGTTAGGTTACGTTACGTTAGGTTAGATTAGTTTAGTTAAGTTTATTTTAGTTTAGTTTAATTTATAGTTCAGTTTAATTTAGTTTTGTTTAATTTAGTTTAGTTTATAGTTTAGTTCAGTTTAGGTTAGTTTAGTTGAGTTTAGTTTAGTTTAGTTTAGTGTAGTTTAGCTTAGGTTAGTTTAGTTTAGTTTATTTAGTTTTGTTTAATTTAGGTTAATTTAGTTTAGTTAATTTAGTTTAGTTTAGTTTAGTTTAGGTTAAGTTACTTTAGGTTACGTTAGGTTAGGTTAGGTTAAGTTAGTTCAGTTTAGTATAGTTTACTTTATTTTAAAATATAGTATCTTTAGTTTATAGTTTAGTTTATAGCTTTGTTTAGTTCAGTTTAGTTTAATTTAGTTATTTAGAGTAGTTTAGTTTAGTTCAGTTTAGGTTAGATTAGGTTAGGTTACTGTTGTTTAGTTTAGTTTAGTTTAGTTGAATTTAGTTTAGTTTAATTTAGGTTAGGTTAGGTTGTTTTGGTTTAGTATAGGTTAGGTTCAGTTAGGTTAGGTTAGTTTAGTTTAGTTTAGTTTCGTTTAGCTTAGGTTATGTTACATTACGTTAGCTTAGGTTAGCTTAGTTTACTCTAGTTTAGTTTAGGTTAGGTTAGGTTAGAATAGGTTAGTTAAGTTTAGTTTAGTTTAGTTTAGTTAGGTTTAGTTTAGTTTATAGTTTAGTTTAGTTTTGTTTATAGTTTAGTTTAGTTTAGTTGTTTAATTTAGTTTACCTTTCTTTTTTCGGTTAGAGTACTTTAGTTTAGGGTATGTTATGTTAGGTTAGCTTGGTTAGTTTAGTTTAGTTTAAGTTAGGTTAGGTTACCTTAGGTTAGGTTAGGTTAGGTTAATTTAGGTTAGTTTAGAATAGTTTAGTTTAGTGTAATTTAGTTTATAGTTTAGTTTAGTTTAGTGTAGTTTATAGTTTAATTTAGTTTAGTTTAGTTGAATTTAGTTTAGTTTAGGTTAGGTTAGGTTAGGTTAGAGTAGTTTAGTTTAGGTTAGGTTATGATAGGTTAGTGCAGTTTAATTTAATTTAGTTTAGTTTAGTTGAATTTAATTTAGTTTAGTTAGGTTAGTTTAGATAAGTTAGGTTAGTTTAGTTTACTTTAGTTTATGTAAGGTTAGGTTAGGTTAGTTTAGTATTATTTAGTTTACTTTTGCTAATAGTTCAGTTTAGTTTAGTTTATATATCAGTTTATAGTTCAGTTCAGTTTAGTTTAGTTTAGGTTACGTTGGGTTAGTTTTGTTTAGTATAGGTTAGGTTAGGGTAGGTAAGTTTAATTCAGTTTAGTGTAGTTTAGTTTATAGTTTAATTTATAGGTTGGTTTATAGTTAATTTAGTTTAGTTTAGTTTAGGTTAAATTGTGTTAGGTTAGTTAAGTTTAGTTTAGGTTAGGTTAGGTTGGGATAGGTTAGTGTAGTTTAATTTAATTTAGTTGAATTTAGTTTAGTTAAGTTTAGCTTAGGTTACGTTAGGTTAGTTTAGTTTAGTTTAGTTTAGGTGAGGTTAGGTTAGTTTAGTTCTGTTAATTTATTTTAGTTTATACATTAGTTTAGTTTATAGTTTAGTTTAATTTAGTGTAGTTTAATTTTGTTTAAGTTAGGTTAGGTTAGGTTAGTTTGGCTTAGTTTAGTTTAGGTTAGGTTATGTTATATTAGGTTAGGTTAGGTTAGTTTGGTTTCGTTTAGTCAAGTTAAGTTTAGTTTAGTTTATTTTATAGTTTAGTTTAGTTTTGTTTATAGTTTAGTTTGCAGTTTAGTATAGTTTAGTTTAGTTTAATTTAGTTTAGGTTAGGTTAGGTTAGGTTAGGTTAGGGTAGTTTAGTTTACTTTAGTTGAATTTAGTTTAGTTTAGTTCAGTTTAGGTTACGTTAGGTTCCTTTAGTTTAGTTTAGGTTAGGTTAGGTTACGTTACGTTAGGTTAGATTAGTTTAGTTAAGTTTATTTTAGTTTAGTTTAATTTATAGTTCAGTTTAATTTAGTTTTGTTTAATTTAGTTTAGTTTATAGTTTAGTTCAGTTTAGGTTAGTTTAGTTGAGTTTAGTTTAGTTTAGTTTAGTGTAGTTTAGCTTAGGTTAGTTTAGTTTAGTTTATTTAGTTTTGTATAATTTAGGTTAATTTAGTTTAGTTAATTTAGTTTAGTTTAGTTTAGTTTAAGTTAAGTTAGTTTAGGTTACGTTAGGTTAGGTTAGGTTAAGTTAGTTCAGTTTAGTATAGTTTACTTTATTTTAAAATATAGTATCTTTAGTTTATAGTTTAGTTTATAGCTTTGTTTAGTTCAGTTTAGTTTAATTTAGTTATTTAGAGTAGTTTAGTTTAGTTCAGTTTAGGTTAGATTAGGTTAGGTTACTGTTGTTTAGTTTAGTTTAGTTTAGTTGAATTTAGTTTAGTTTAATTTAGGTTAGGTTAGGTTGTTTTGGTTTAGTATAGGTTAGGTTCAGTTAGGTTAGGTTAGTTTAGTTTAGTTTAGTTTCGTTTAGCTTAGGTTATGTTACATTAGGTTAGCTTAGGTTAGCTTAGTTTACTCTAGTTTAGTTTAGGTTAGGTTAGGTTAGAATAGGTTAGTTAAGTTTAGTTTAGTTTAGTTTAGTTAGGTTTAGTTTAGTTTATAGTTTAGTTTAGTTTTGTTTATAGTTTAGTTTAGTTTAGTTGTTTAATTTAGTTTACCTTTCTTTTTTCGGTTAGAGTACTTTAGTTTAGGGTATGTTATGTTAGGTTAGCTTGGTTAGTTTAGTTTAGTTTAAGTTAGGTTAGGTTACCTTAGGTTAGGTTAGGTTAGGTTAATTTAGGTTAGTTTAGAATAGTTTAGTTTAGTGTAATTTAGTTTATAGTTTAGTTTAGTTTAGTGTAGTTTATAGTTTAATTTAGTTTAGTTTAGTTGAATTTAGTTTAGTTTATTTTACTTTAGGTTAGGTTAACTAAGTTTAATTTAGTTTAGTTTAGTTTAATTAAGTTTAGTTTATAGTTTAGTATATAGTTTAGTTTGTAGTTTTATTTTAGTTTAGTTTAGTTTAGGTTAAGTTATATTAGCTTCATTTAGCTTAATTTAGTTTAGATTAGTTTACGTTATATTAGGTTAGAGTAGTTAAGTTTAGTTTAGTTGAATTTAGTTTATAGTTTAATTTATAGTTTAGTTTAGTTTACTTTATAGTTTAGTTTAGTTAATTTATAGTTTAATTTACTTTAGTTTAGTCTAGTTTAATTTAGTTTACTTTAATTAATAGTTTTGTTTATAGTTTAGTTTAGTTTAGGTTAGGTTATGTTAGATTAGGTTAGCTTAGGTTAGTTTGGTTTAGTTTAGTCTAGTTAAGTTTAGTTTAGTTTATTTTATACTTTAGTTAATTTTGTTGATAGTTTGGTTTGCAGTTTAGTATAGTTTAGTTTAGTTTAATTTAGATTAGGTTAAGAAAGGTTAGGGTAGGTTGGTTTAGTTTAGTTTAGTTTATGTTATGTTAGGTTAGTTTAGTTTAGTTTTGTTTATAGTTTAGTTTAATTTATATTATAATTTAGTTTATAGTTTATTTTAGTTTAGTTTGTAGTTTAATTTAGTTTAGTTTAATTTAGTTTAGTTTAGGTTAGATTAGGTTAGGTTAGGTTAGGTTAGTCTAGTTTAGTATAGTTTAGTTTAGTTTAAAATATAGTATCTTTAGTTTATAGTTTAGTTCATAGTTTTATTAAGTTTTATTTAGTTTCGTTTAGGTTAGGTTAGAGTAGCTTAGTTTAGTTTAGTTTAGGTTAGAATAGGTTAGGTTAGTGTAGTTTAGTTTAGTTTAGTTTAATTTAATTTAGTTTTGTTTAGTTTAGTTTAGGTTAGGTTAGGTTAGTTTAGTTTAGCATAGGTGATGTTAAGTTAGTTAAGGGTAGTTTAGTTTATAGTTTAGTTTAGTTTAGTTTAGTTTAGGTTATGTTAGGTGCGTTTAGTTTAATTTAGGTTTAATTAGGTTACGTTAGATTAGGTTAGGGTAGTTGAGTTTACTTTAGTTGAATTTAGTTTATAGTTTAATTTATAGTTTATTTTAGTTTACTTTATAGTTTAGTTTAGTTAATTTATAGTTTAATTTACTTTAGTTTAGTCTAGTTTAATTTAGTTTACTTTAATTTATAGTTTTGTTTAAAATTTAGTTTAGTTTAGTTTAGTTTAGTTTAGGTTAAATTATGTTAGGTTAGGTTAGTTTAGTTTATTTTAGGTTAGGTTAAGTTAGGTTAGTGTAGTTTAGTTTAGTTTAGCTAAATTTTGTTTAGTTTAGTTTAGTTTAGGATACGTTAGGTTAGTTTAGTTTAGTTTAGTTTAGTGTATGTTAGGTTAGGTTAGGCTAGATTAATTTAGTTTAGTTTATTTTAGTTTATAGTTTAGTTTAGTTTAGTTTATAATTTATTTTATAGTTTAGTATACTTTAGTTTATAGATTAGTTTATAGTTTAGTTAACATTTTAGTTTAGTTTAGTTTAGATTAGGTTAGAGAAGTTTAGGTTAGGTTAGTTTATTTTAGTTTAGTTTATGTAAGCTTAGATTAGGTTAGTTTGGTATAGTTTAGTTTAATTTAGTTCATTTTATAGTTTAGTTTAGTTTAGTTTATAGTTCAGTTTATAGTTTAGTATTGTTTAATTTAGTTTAGGTTAGGTTGGGTTAGTTTAGTTTAGTTTAGGTTAGGTTAGGTTAAGTTAGGTTAGTTTAGTTTAGTATAGTTAAGTTTAGTTTAGTTTAGTTTATAGTTTAGTTTATTTTATTTTATAGTTTAGTTTATAGTTTTGTTTAGCTGAGTTTAATTTAGTTAGTTTAGGTTAGGTTAGGTTAGATTATTTTAGTTTAGGTTAGGTTATGATAGGTTAGTGCAGTTTAATTTAACTTAGTTTAGTTTAGTTGAATTTAATTTATTTTTGTTAGGTCAGTTTAGGTAAGTTAGGTTAGTTTAGTTTAGTATAGGTTAGGTTAGGTTAGGTAAGTTTAATTCAGTATAGTTTATTTTAGTTTATAGTTTAATTTATAGTTTTGTTTATAGTTAGTTTAGTTTAGTTTAGTTTAGGTTAAATTATGTTAGGTTAGTTTAGTTTAGTTTAATTTATGTTAGGTTAGGTTGGGTTAAGATAGTGTAGTTTCATTTAGTTTGGTTTATTTTAGTTTAGTTTAATATGTTGTTCCGTTTAGTTTAGTTTTGTTTAATTTAGTTTAGTTTATAGTTTAGTTGAGTTTAGTTTAGGTTTGGTTAGGTTAGGTTAGATTAGTTTTGTTTAGGATAGGTTATGTTAGATTAGGTTAGGTTAGGTTAGTTTGGTTTAGTTTAGTCTAGTTAAGTTTAGTATAGTTTATACTTTAGTTTAGTTTAGTTTATTTTATAGTTTAGTTAAGTTTTGTTTATACTTTAGTTTGCAGTTTAGTATAGTTTAGTTTAGTTTAATTTAGTTTAGTTTAGTTTAATTTAGTTTCGTCTAGTTTATGGTTTTGTTTATAGTTTAGCTTAGTTTAGTTTAGTTTAGATTAGTTTAGGTTAAGTTATGTTAGGGTCGTTTAGTTTAATTTAGTTTAGATTAGGATAGGTTAGGTTTGGGTAGTTAAGTTTAGTTTAGTTGAATTTAGTTTAATTTAGTTCAGTTTAGGTTACGTTAGGTTAGTTTAGTTTAGTTTAGTTTAGGTTAGGTTAGGTTAGTTTAGTTTAGTTTATTTAAGTGTAGTTTAGTTTATAGTTCAGTTTAGTTTAGTTTGGTTTAATTTAGTTTAGTTTATAGTTTAGTTGAGTTTAGGTTAGTTTAGTTGAGTTTAGTTTGGTTTAGTTTATTTTAGATTAGGTTAGTTTAGGTTAGTTTAGTTTAGTTTAGGTTGGGTTATGTTAGATTAGGTTAGGTTAGGTTAGTTGCTTAGTTTAGTCTAGTTAAGTTTAGTTAAGTTTACACTTAAGTTTAGTTTAGTTTATAGTTTAGTTTAGTTTTGTTTATAGTTTAGTTTATAGTTTAGTATAGTTTAGTTTAGTTTAATTTAGTTTAGCTAAGTTTAGTTTAGTTTAGTTTTGGGTGGGTTATGTTAGGTTAGGTTAGGTTAGTTTAGTGTAGTTTAGGTTAGGTTAGGTTAGGTTAGTTTAGTTTAGTTGAGTTTAGTTTAGTTTAGATTAGGTTAAGTAAGATTAGGTTAGGTTAGGTTAGGTTAGTTTAGTTTTGTTTATAGTTTAGTTTAGTTTAGTTTACATTTTCTTTATAGTTTAGTTAGTTTAGTTTATAGTTTAATTTAGTTTAGTTTAGTTTAGTTTTCATTAATTTAGGTTAATTTGTTTAGTTTAGTTTAGTTTAGGTTAGGTTAAGTTAGGTTAGGTTAGGTTAGTTTAGTTTACTATAGTTTAGTTTAGTTTAAAATATAGTATCTTTAGTTTATAATTTAGTTCATAGTTTTCCTTAGATTAGTTTATTTTTGGTTAGGTTAGAGTAGTTTAGTTTAGTTTAGTTTAGATTAGGTTAGATTAGGTTAGTTTAATGTAGTTTAGTTTAATTTAGTTTAGTTGAATTTAATTTAGTTTAGTTTAGGTTAGGTTAGGTTTGTTTAGGTTAGATTAGGTTAGGTTATGTTAGATTAGGTTAGGTTAGGTTAGCTTAGTTTAGTTTAGTTTAGTTTCCGTTAGGTTGGGTTAGGTTAGGTTAGTTAAGTTTATTTTAGTTTAGTTTAGTTAAGTATAGTTTAGTTTATAGTTTACTTTAGTTTAATTTATAGCTTAGTTTATAGCTTAGTTTAGTTCATAGTTTAATTTATATTTAGGTTTAGTTTAGTTTAGTAAAGTTTATTTTAGGGTAGCTTATGTTAGGTTAGGTTAGGTTAGTATAGTTTATAGTTTAATTTATAGTTTACTTAAGTTTATAGTTTAGTTTATAGTTTAGTTTAGTTTAGTTTATAATAGTTTAGTTTAGTTTAGTTTAGTTTAGGTCAGGTTAAGATATTTTAGTTTAGTTTAGTTTAGGTTAGGTTAGGCTAGGTTAAGTTATATTTGGTTAGTTTAGATTAGTTTAGTTTAGTTTAGTTTATAGTTTAGATTAGTTTATTATTTATTTTAGTTTAGTTTAGTTTATAGTTTCGTTTATAGTTTAGTTTGGTTTAGTTTAGTTTAATTTAGTTTACATTAGATTAGTTTAGTTAGTTTTAGTTTAGGTTAGGTTAGATGAGGTTAGTTTAGTTTAGTTTAGTTCAATTTAGTTTATTTTAGTTTATAGATTAGTTTAGTTTAGTTTATAGTTCAATTTATAGTTTAGTTTAGTTTAGTTTATCGTTTAGTTTAGTTTAGTATAGTTTAGTTTAGTTTAGGTTACAGTAGGTTAGTTTAGATTAGTTTAGTTTAGCGCAGTTTAGGTTAGATTAATTTAGGTTATTTTGTTTAGTTTAGTTTAGTTTAAATTAGTTTATAGTTTAGTTTATAGTTTAGTTTATAGTTTAGCTTAGATTAGTGTAGTTTAGTTTGGTTCAGTTTATTTTAGTTTAGTTTAGTTTAGTTTCGTTTAGCTTAGGTTATGTTATATTAGGTTAGCTTAGGTTAGCTTAGTTTACCCTAGTTTAATTTGGGTTAGGTAAGGTTAAAGTAGGTTAGTTAAATTTAGTTTAGTTTAGTTTAGTTAGGTTTAGTTTAGTTTATAGTTTTGTTTAGTTTAGTTATAGTTTAATTTATAGTTTAGTTTAGATTATAATTTAATTTATAGTTAAGTTTAGTTTACTTTAGTTTAATTTAGTTTAGCTTCCTTTAGTTTCCTTTAGATTACTCTAGTTTAGGATATGTTAGGTTAGGTTAGTTTAGTTTAGTTTATTTAAGGTTAATTTAGTTTAATTTAGTTTAGTTTAGGTTAGGTTAGGTTAGGTTAGTTAAGTTTAGTGTAGTTTAGTTTAGTTTAAAATATAGTATCTTTAGTTTATACATTAGTTCATATTTTTGTTTAGTTTAGTTTAGGTTATGTTAGAGTAGTTTAGTTTAGTTTAGTTTACTTTAGGTTAGAATAGGTTAGGTTAGTGTAGATTAATTTAATTTAGTTTAGTTGAATTTAATTTAGTTTTGTTTAGTTTAGTTTAGGTTAGTTTAGTTTAGTATAGGTTAGGTTAAGTTAGGTTAGCTTAGTTTAGTTTATAGTTTAGTTTAGTTTAGTTTAGTTTATAGTGTGGTTTATACTTTAGTTTTTTATTTTAGTTTATAGTTTAGTTTAGATTAGTGTAGTTTAGTTTGGTTTAGTTTGGTTTAGTTTAGTTTAAATTAGTTTCGTTTAGGTTAGGTTAAGTTAGAATAGGTTAGGTTAGGTAAGCTTAGTTTAGTTTAGTTTTGGTTAGGTTAGGTTAGGTTAGGTTGGTTAAGTTCAGTTTAGTTTAGTTTAGTTAAGTTTAGTTTAGTTTATAGTTTAGTTCAGTTTAGTTTATAGCTTAGTTTATAGTTTAGTTTAGTTTATAGTTTCATTTATAGTTAAGTTTAGTATAGTTTAGTTTAATTTACTTTAGTTTAGTTTATTTTAGGGTAGCTTATGTTAGGTTAGGTTAGTTTATAGTTTAATTTATAGTTTAGTTTAGTTTATAGTTTAGTTTATAGTTCAGTTTATAATAGTTTAGTTTAGGTTAGGTTAGGTTAGGTTAGTTTAGTTTAGTTTAGTTTAGGTTAGGTTTGGCTATGTTAGGTTAGGATAGGTTAGTTTAGATTAGTTTAGTTTAGTTTAGTTTATAGTTTATTTTATTTTAGTTTATTATTTAATTTAGTGTAGTTTAGTTTATAGTTTCGTTTATAGTTTATTTTGGTTTAGTTTAGTTTATTTTAGTTTAGCTTAGATTAGTTTAGTTTGTCTTAGGTTAGGTTAGGTTAGGTTAGGTGAGATTAGTTTAGTTTAGTACAGTTTAATTTAGTTTGGTTTAGTTTATATTTTAGTTTAGTTTAGTTCATAGTTCAATTTATGGATTAGTTTAGTTTATAGTTTATGTTATCGTTTAGTTTAGTTTAGATTAGTTTAGTTTAGGTCAGTTTAGGTTAGGTTAAGTTAGGTTAGGTTAGTTTAGATTAGTTTAGTTTAATTTAGTTTAGTTTATAGTTTAGTTTATTTTAGTTTAGAGATTAATTTAATTTAGTTTAGTTTAGTTTAGGTTAGGTTAGGTTAGGTTAATTTAGTTTAGTTTAGGTTAGGTTAGGTTAGGTAAGGTTAATTTACTTTAGTAAAGTTTCGTTTAGTTTATTTCAGTTCAGTTTATAGTTTAGTTGAGTTTATAGTTTAGTTTACAATTTTGTTTCGTTTAGTTTAGTTTAGTTTAGTATAGTTAAGGTAAGGTTGGGTTAGGTTAGGTTAGTTTAGTTTAGTTTAGTTTATAGTTTAGTTTAATTTAGTTTACAGTTTAGTGTATTCTTTAGTTTATAGTGTAGTTTATAGTTTATTTTAATTTAGTGTAGTTTAGTTTGGTTTAGTTTAGTATAGTTTTGTTTAGTTTAGGTTAGGTTAGGTTAGGTTAGTTTAGTTAACTTTGGTTTAGTTTAGTTTAGTTTTGTTTAGTTTAGTTTAGTTTTGTTTAGTTTATAGTTTAGTTTATAGTTTAGTTTAGTTTAGTTTATAGTTTAATTTATAATTTGGTTTATTTTTGTTTAATTTGGTTTATAGTAGGTTAGGTTAGGTTAGTTTAGTTTAGTTTAGGTTAGGTTAAGTTAGGTTAGTTTAGGTTAATTTAGTTTAGTTGAGTTTAATTTAGTTTAGTTTATAGTTTAATTTATAGTTTAGTTTACCTTATAGTTTAGTTTAATTAATTTATAGTTTAATGTAGTTTAGTTTAGTTTAATTTAGTTTAGTTTAGTTCATAGTTTTGTTTATAGTTTAGTTTAGTTTAGTTTAGTTTAAGTTATGTTAGGTTAGTTTAGTTTAGTTTAGTTTAGGTTAGGTTAGGCTAGGTTAGGTAAGTTTAATTTAGTTTAGTTTAGTTTAGTTAAGTTTAGTTTATAGTTTAGTTTATAGTTTAGTTTGTAGTTTAGTGTAGTTTAGTTTGGTTTAGTTTAGTTAAGGTTAAGTAATGTTAGGTTCGTTTAGTTTAATTTAGTTTAGATTAGGTTACGTTAGATTAGGTTATAGTAGTTAGGTTTAGTTTAGTTGAATTTAGTTTATAGTTTAATTTATAGTTTAGTTTAGTTTACTTTATAGTTTAGTTTAGTTATTTTACAGTTTAATTTAGTTTAGTTTAGTCTAGTTTTGTTTACTTTAGGTTAGGTGAGATTATGTTAGGTTAGGTTCGCTTACTTTAGTTTAGTTTAGTTTAGTTTAGTTTAGGTTAGGTTAGGTTAGGTTAGGTTAGGTTAGTTTAGTTAACTTTGGTTTAGTTTAGTTTAGTTTTGTTTAGTTTATATTTTAGTTTATAGTTTAGTTTAGTTTAGTTTATAGTTTAATTTATAATTTGGTTTATTTTTGTTTAATTTAGTTTATAGTAGGTTAGGTTAGGTTAGGTTAGTTTAGTTTAGTTTAGGTTAGGTTAAATTAGGTTAGTTTAGGTTAATTTAGTTTAGTTGAGTTTAATTTAGTTTAGTTTAGTTTATAGTTTAATTTATAGTTTAGTTTACCTTATAGTTTAGTTTAATTAATTTATAGTTTAATTTAGTTTAGTTTAGTTTAATTTAGTTTAGTTTAGTTCATAGTTTTGTTTATAGTTTAGTTTAGTTTAGTTTAGTTTAAGTTATGTTAGGTTAGTTTAGTTTAGTTTAGTTTAGGTTAGGTTAGGCTAGGTTAGATAAGTTTAATTTAGTTTAGTTTAGTTAAGTTTAGTTTATAGTTTAGTTTGTAGTTTAGTTTAGTTTAGTTTAGTTTGGTTTAGTTTAGTTAAGGTTAAGCAATGTTAGGTTCGTTTAGTTTAATTTAGTTTAGATTAGGTTACGTTAGATTAGGTTAGGGTAGTTAGGTTTAGTTTAGTTGAATTTAGTTTATAGTTTAATTTATAGTTTAGTTTACTTTATAGTTTAGTTTAGTTATTTTATAGTTTAATTTAGTTTAGTTTAGTCTAGTTTAATTTAGTTTACTTTAGTTTATAGTTTTGTTTATAGTTTAGTTTAGTTTAGTTTAGGTTAATTTATGTTAGGTTAGTTTAGTTTAGTTTAGTTTAGGTTAGGTTAGGTTAGGTTAGGTTAGTGTAGTTTAGTTTAGTTTAGCTGAATTTTGTTTAGTTTAGTTTAGGTTACGTTAGGTTAGTTTAGTTTAGTTTAGTTTAGTGTATGTTAGGTTAGGTTAGGTTAGTTTAATTTAGTTTAGTTTATTTTAGTTTATAGTTTAGTTTAGTTTAGTTTATAATTTATTTTATAATTTAGTATACTTTAGTTTATAGATTAGTTTATAGTTTAGTTAATATTTTAGTTTATTTTATTTTACGTTGGGTTAGGGAAGTTTAAGTTAGGTTAGGTTAGGTTAGTTTAGTTTAGTTTAGTTTATGTAAGGTTAGGTTAGGTTAGTTTGGTATAGTTTAGTTTAGTTTAGTTTTGTTTATATTTAGTTTAGTTTAATTTATTGTTCAGTTTATAGTTTAGTTTAGTTTAGTTTAGGTTAGGTTGGGTTAGTTTAGTTTAGGTTAGGTTAGCTTAAGTTAGGTTAATTTAGTTTAGTATAGTTTAGTTTAGTTTAGTTTAGTTTATAGTTTAGTTCATTTTATTTTATAGTTTAGTTTATAGTTTTTTTTAGTTTAGTTTAATTTAGTTAATTTAGGTTAGGTTAGGTAAGGTTAGAGTAGTTTAGTTTAGGTTAGATTATGATAGGTTAGTGCAGTTTAATTTAATTTTGTTTAGTTTAGTTGAATTAAATTTAGTTTAGTTAGGTCAGTTTAGGTAAGTTAGGTTAGTTTAGTTTAGTATAGGTTAGGTTACGTTAGGTAAGTTTAATTCAGTTTAGTTTAGTTTAGTTTATAGTTTAATTTATAGTTTTGCTTATAGTTATTTAGTTTTGTTTAGATAAGTTTAGTTTAGGTTAAATTATGAGAGGTTAGTTTAGTTTAGTTTAGTTTAGGTTAGGTTAGGTTGGGTTAGGTTAGTGAAGTTTCATTTAGTTTAGTTTATTTTAGTTTAGTTTAGTATGTAGTTCAGTTCAGTTTTGTTTTGTTTAATTTAGTTTAGTTTATAGTTTAGTTGAGTTTAGGTTAGTTTAGTTGAGTTTAGTTTAGTTTAGTTTAGGTTAGGTTAGGTTAGTTTAGTTTAGTTTAGGATAGGTTATGATAGATTAGGTTAGGTTAGGTTAGTTTGGTTTAGTTTAGTCTAGTTAAGTTTAGTTTAGTTTATACTTTAGTTTAGTTTAGTTTATTTTATAGTTTAGTTAAGTTTTGTTTATAGTTTAGTTTGCAGTTTAGTATAGTTTAGTTTAGTTTAATTTAGTTTAGCTAAGTTAAGTATAGTGTAGTTTAGTTTAGTTTATAGTTTAATTTATAATTTAGTTTAGTTTAGTTTAGTTTACTTTAGTTTAGGTTAGGTTAGGTTAGGTTAGGTTAGGTTAGTTTAATTTATTTGAGATTAATTTAGTTTAGTTTATAGTTTAATTTATTTTACTTTATAGTTTAGTTTAGTTAATTTATAGTTTAATTTAGTATAGTTTAGTTTAAATTAGTTTCGTTTAGTTTATAGTTTTGTTTATAGTTTAGCTTAGATTAGTTTAGTTTAGTTTAGTTTAGGTTAAGTTATGTTAGGTTAGTTTAGTTTAGTTTAGTTCAGGTTCGTTTAGGTTAGGATAGGTAAGTTTAATTTAGTTCAGTTTAGTTTATAGTTTAGTTTATAGTTTAGTATGTAGTTTTGTTTAGTTTAGTTTAGTTTAGTTTAGTTTAGGTTAAGTTATGTTAGGTTAGTTTAGTTTAATTTAGTTTAGATTAGGTTAGGTTAGGTTAGGTTAGGTTAGGTTACGGTATTTAAGTTTAGGTTAGGCAAATTTAGTTTAGTTTAGTTCAGTTTAGTTTAGTTTATTTTATAGTTTATTTTTGTTTTGTTGATAGTTTTGTTTGCAGTTTAGTATAGTTTAGTTTAGTTTAATTTAGATTAGGTTAAGTAATGTTAAGGTTAGGTTAGTTTAGTTCAGTTTAGTTTATGTTAGGTTAGATTAGTTTAGTTTAGTTTTGTTTATAGTTTAGTTTAATTTATTTTATAATTTAGTTTATAGTTTAGTTTAGTTTAGTTTGTAGTTTAATTTAGTTTAGTTTAGTTTAGTTTAATTTAGTTTACTTTAGTTTAGGTTAGGTTATGTTAGTTTAGTGTAGTATAGTTTAGTTTAGTTTAAAATATAGTATCTTTAGTTTATAGTTTAGTTCATAGTTTTGTTTAGTTTAGTTTAGATTAGTTTAGGTTAGATTAGAGTAGTTTAGTTTAGTTTAGTTTAGGTTAGAATAGGTTAGGTTAGTGTAGTTTAGTTTAGTTTAGTTGAATTTAATTTAGTTTTCTTCAGTTTAGTTTAGGTTAGGTTAGGTTAGTTTAGTTTAGTATAGGTTAGGTTAAGTTAGGTAATGGTAGTTTAGTTTATAGTTTAGTTTAGTTTAGTTTAGTTTATAGTGTAGTTTATACTTTAGATTATATTTTAGTTTATAGTTTAGTTTATTTTAGTGTAGTTTAGTTTGGTTTAGTTTGGATTAGATTAGTTTAAATTAGTTTCGTTTAGGTTAGGTTATGTTACATTAGGTTATGTTAGGTAAGCTTAGTTTAGTTTAGTTTAGTTTAGTTTAGGTTAGGTTAGGTTAGGTTATGTTAGGTTAGGTTAGTTAAGTTCAGTTTAGTTTAGTTTAGTTAAGTTTAGTTTATAGCTTAGTTTATAGTTTAGTTTAGTTTATACTTTAATTTATAGTTAAGTTTAGTTTAGATTAATTTAGTTTAGTTTAGTTTATTTTAGGGTATCTTGTGTTAGGTTAGGTTAGGTTAGTTTAGTTTATAGTTTAATTTATAGTTTAGTTTAGTTTAGTTTATAGTTTAGTTTAGTTTATAATAGTTTAGTTTATGTTAGGTTAGGTTAGGTTAGTTTAGCTTAGTTTAGTTTAGGTTAGGTTTCGCTAGGTTAAGTTAGGTTGGGTTAGTTTACATTAGTTTATATTAATTTAGTTTATAGTTTAGTTTACTTTAGTTTATTATTTAATTTAGTGTAGTTTAGTTTATAGTTTCGTTTATAGTTTAGTTTAGTTTTTTTTTGTTTAGCTTAGATTAGTTTAGTTTATCTTAGGTTAGGTTAGGTGAGATTAGTTTAATTTAGTTGAGTTTAATTTAGTTTATTTAAGTTTATAGTTTAGTTTAGTTTAGTCTATAGTTCAATTTATAGTTTAGTTTAGTTTAGTTTATAGTTTAGGTTATCGTTTAGTTTATTTTAGATTAATTTAGTTTAGGTCAATTTAGGTTAGGTTAACTTAGGTTAGGTTAGTTTAGATTAGTTTAGTTTAATTTAGTTTAGTTTATAGTTTAGTTTATTTTAGTTTATAGTTTAATTTAGTTTAGTTTAGTTTAGTGTAGTTTAGTTTGGGTTAGGTTAGGTTAGGTTAATTTAGTTTAGTTTACGTTAGGTTAGGTAATTTTAATTTAGTTTGTTTGGTGATGTTTAATTTTTAGTTTATTTTGTAATTTTGTTTATTGTTTAGTTTAGTTTATACTTTAATTTAGATTAGTTTAGTTTAGTTTAGTTTAGTTTAGTTTAATTTAGGTTTTTTAGGTTAGTTTAGTTTAGTTTAGTTTAGGTTAGGTTAGGTTAGGTTAATTTACTTTAGTATAGTTTAGTTTAGTTTATTTTAGTTTAGTTTATAGCTTACTTTACAGTTTAGTTTAGTTTAGTTTAGTTTAGTTTGGGTTAGGTTAGGTTAGGTTAGTTTAGTTTAATTTAGTTTAAAGTTTAGTTTAGTTTAGTTTACAGTTTAGCTTATCCTTTAGAATATAGTGTGGTTTATAGTTTAGTTTAATTTAGTGTAGTTTAGTTTGGTGTAGTTTAGTATAGTTTTGTTTACCTTAGGTTAGGTGAGATTATGTTAGGTTAGGTTAGCTTACTTTAGTTTAGTTTAGTTTAGGTTAGGTTAGATTAGGTTAATTTAGTTAACTTTGGTTTAGTCTAGTTTAGTTAGTTTAGTTTATAATTTAGTTTATAGTTATGTTTTGTTTAGTTTATAGTTTAATTTATAATTTAGTATAGTTTAGTTTAGTTTAGTTTAGTTTAATTTAGTTTAGAGTAGGTTAGGTTAGGTTAGGTTAATTTAGTTTAGTTGAGTTTAATTTAGTTTAGTTTAGTTTAGTTTATAATTTAAATTATAGTTTAGTTTAGTTTAGTTTAGTTTAATTTAGTTTAGTTTAGTTTATAGTTTTGTTTATAGTTTAGTTTATTTTAGGTTAAATTATATTAAGTTCGTTTAGTTTAATTTAGTTTTGATTAGGTTACGTTATATTAGGTTAGGGTAGTTAAGTTTGGTTTAGTTGCATTTAGTTTATAGTTTAATTTATAGTTAAGTTTAGTTTATTTTATAGTTTAGTTTAGTTAATTTACAGTTTAATTTATTTTAGTTTAGTCTAGTTTAATTTAGTTTACTTTATTTATAGTTTTGTTTATAGATTAGTTTAGTTTAGTTTAGTTTAGGTTAATTTATGTTAGGTTAGTTTAGTTTAGTTTAGGTTAGTTTAGGTTAGGTTAGGTTAGGCTAGTGTAGTTTAGTTTAGTTTAGCTAAATTTTGTTTAGTTTAGTTTAGTTTAGGATACGTTAGGTTAGTTTAGTTGAGTTTAGTTAAGTGTATGTTAGGTTAGGTTAGGTTAGGGTAGTTTAGTTTAGTTTATTTTAGTTTATAGTTTAGTTTAGTTTAGTTTATAATTTATTTTATAGTTTAGTATACTTTAGTTTATAGATTAGTTTATAGTTTAGTTAATATTTTAGGTTAGTTTAGTTTAGATTAGGTTAGGGAAGGTTAGGTTAGGTTAGTTTATTTTAGTTTAGCTTATATAAGGTTAGGTTAGGTTAGTTTGGTATAAATTAGTTTAATTTAGTTTTGTTTAAGTTTAGTTTAGTTTATAGTTCAGTTTATAGTTTAGTTTAGTTTAGTTTAGTTTAGTTTAGGTTAGGTTAGGTTAAGTTAGGTTAGTTTAGTTTAGTATAGTTTTTTTTATTTTAGTTTAGTTTAGTTAGTTTAGGCTAGGTTAGGTTAGTATAGAGTAGTTTAATTTAGGTTAGGTTATGATAGGTTAGTGCAGTTTAATTTAATTATTTTAGTTTAGTTGAATTTAATTTATTTTAGTTAGGTCGGTTTAGGTAAGTTAGGTTAGTTTAATTTAGTATAGGTTAGGTTAGGTTAGGTTGGGTTAAGTTAGTGTAGTTTCATTTAGTTTGGTTTATTTTAGTTTAGTTTAATATGAGGTTCCGTTTAGTTTAGTTTTGTTTAATTTAGTTTAGTTTATAGTTTAGTTGAGTTTAGGTTAGTTTAGTTGAGTTTAGTATATTTTAGTTTAGTTTAGGTTACGTTAGGTTAGGTTAGATTAACTTTGTTTAGGATAGGTTATGTTAGATTAGGTTAGGTTAGTTTGGTTTAGTTTAGTCCAGTTAAGTTTAGTTTAGTTTATACTTTAGTTTAGTTTAGTTTATTTTATAGTTTAGTTAAGTTTCGTTTATAGATTAGTTTGCAGTTTAGTATAGTTTAGTTAAGTTTAATTTAGTTTAGCTAAGTTTAGTTTAGTTTAGTTTATAGTTTAATTTATAATTTAGTTTAGTTTAGTTTAATTTAGTTTAGTTTAGGTTAGGTTAGGTTAGTTTAATTTAGTTGAGTTTAATTTAATTTAGTTTAGTTTATAGTTTAATTTATAGTTTAGTTTAGTTTACTTTATAGTTTAGTTTAGTTAATTTATAGTTTAATTTAGTTTAGTTTAGTTTAATTTAGTTTTGTTTAGTTTATAGTTTTGTATATAGTTTAGCTTAGATCAGTTTAGTTTAGTTAAGGTTAAGTTATGTTAGGTTAGTTTAGTTTAGTTTAGGTTCGGTTAGGTTAGGTTAGGTAAGTTTAATTTAGTTCAGTTTAGTTTAGTTAAGTTTAGTTTATAGTTTAGTTTATAGTATAGTTTAGGTTAAGTTATGTTAGGGTCGTTTAGTTTAATTTAGTTTAGATTAGGTTCGGTTAGGTTAGGGTAGTTAAGTTTAGTTTAGTTGAATTTAGTTTAGTTTAGTTCAGTTTATTTTACGTTAGGTTAGTTTAGTTTAGTTTAGTTTAGGTTAGGTTAGGTTAGGTTAGGTTAGTTTAGTTTAGTTTAGTTTATTTAAGTGTAGTTTAGTTTATAGTTCAGTTTAGTTTAGTTTTGTTTAATTTAGTTTAGTTTATAGTTTAGTTGAGTTTAGGTTAGTTTAGTTGAGTTTAGTTTAGTTTAGTTTATTTTAGATTAGGTTCGGTTAGGTTAGTTTAGTTTAGGTTGGGTTATGTTAGATTAGGTTAAGTTAGGTTAGTTTGGCTTAGTTTAGTTTAGTTAAGTTTAGTTTATTTTATACTTTAGTTTAGTTTAGTTTATAGTTTAGTTTAGTTTTGTTTATAGTTTAGTTTATAGTTTAGTATAGTTTAGTTTAATTTAATTTAGTTTAACTAAGTTTAGTTTAGTTTAGTTTTGGGTAGGTTATGTTAGGTTAGGTTAGTTTAGTTTAGGTTAGGTTAGGTTAGGGTAGGTTAGTTTAGTTTAGTTGAGTTTAGTTTAGTTTAGATTAGGTGATGTAGGATTAGGTTAGGTTAGGTTAGGTTAGTTTAGTTTTGTTTATAGTTTAGTTTAGTTTAGTTTATAGTTTACTTTATAGTTCAATTAGTTTAGTTTAATGTTTAATGTAGTTTAGTTTAGTTTAGTTCAGTTTAGTTTCATTTAGGTTAATTTAGTTTAGGTTAGGTTAAGTTAGGTTAGGTTAGGTTAGTTTAGTTTAGTATAGTTTAGTTTAGTTTAAAATATAGTATCTTTAGTTAATAGTTTAGTTCATAGTTTTCTTTAGATTAGTTTACTTTAGGTTAGGTTAGAGTAGTTTAGTTTACTTTAGGTTAGATTAGGTTAGGTTAATGTAGTTTAGTTTAATTTTGTTTAGTTGAATTTAATTTAGTTTAGTTTAGTTTAGTTTAGGTTAATTTAGGTTCGTTTAGGTTAGATTAGGTTAGGTTATGTTAGATTAGGTTAGGTTAGGTTAGCTTAGTTTAGTTTAGTTTAGTTTCGGTTAGGTTGGGTTAGGTTAGTTTACTTAAGTTTAGTTTAGTTTAGTTTTGTTATGTATAGTTTAGTTTATAGTTTAGTTCAGTTCATAGTTTAATTTATATTTAGGTTTAGTTTAGTTTAATTTAGTTTAGCTTATTTAGTTTAGTTTAGTTTATTTTACGGTAGCTTATGTTATGTTAGGTTAGGTTAGTATAGTTTATAGTTTAATTTATAGTTTACTTTAGTTTATAGTTTAGTTTATAATTTAGTTTAGTTTAGTTTAGTTTTATAATAGTTTAGTTTAGCTTAGTTTAGGTTAAGATAGTTTAGTTTAGTTTAGTTTAGGTTAGGTTAGGCTAGGTTAAGTTATATTAGGTTATTTTAGATTAGTTTAGTTTAGTTTATAGTTTAGTTTACTTAATTTATTATTTTGTTTAGTTTAGTTTAGTTTATAGTTTTGTTTATAGTTTATTTTGATTTAGTTTAGTTTAATTTAGTTTACCTTAGATTAGTTTAGTTAGTTTTAGGTTAGGTTAGGTTAGGTGAGGTTAGTTTAGTTTAGTTTAGTTTAATTTAGTTTAGTTTAGTTTATAGTTTAGTTTAGTTTATAGTTCAATTTATAGTTTAGTTTAGTTTAGTTTATCGTTTAGTTTAGTTTAGTATAGTTTAGTTTAGGTTAGAGTAGGTTAGTTTAGATTAGTTTAGTTTAGCGCAGTTTAGGTTACGTTAAGTTAGGTTATTTTATTTAGTTTAGTTTAGTTTAGTTTATAGTTTAGTTTATAGTTTAGTTTATAGTTTAGTTTAGATTAGTGTAGTTTAGTTTGGTTTAGTTTATTTTAGTTTAGTTTCGTTTAGCTTAGGTTATATTATATTAGGTGAGCTTAGGTTAGCTTAGTTTACCCTAGTTTAGTTTAGGTTAGGTAATGTTAGAATAGGTTAGTTAAATTTAGTTTAGTTTAGTTTAGCTAGGTTTAGTTTAGTTTATAGTTTAGTTTAGTTTAGTTATAGTTTAGTTTATAGTTTAGTTTAGGTTATAATTTAATTTATAGTTTAGTTTAGTTTAGTTTAATTTAGTTTAGCTTTCTTTAGTTTCCTTTAGATTATTTTAGTTTAGGATATGTTAGGTTAGGTTAGTTTAGTTTAGTTTAATTTATAGTTTATTTTATAGTTTTGTTTATAGTTTAGTTTAGTTTATAGTTTAATTTAGTTTAGTTTAGTTTAATTTAGTTTAGTTTAGTTTAATTTAGGTTAGGTTAGTTTAGTTTAGTTTAGGTTAGGTTAGGTTAGGTTAGGTTAATTTACTTTAGTATAGTTTAGATTAGTTTATTTTAGTTTAGTTTCTGGTTTAGTTTAATTTATAGTTTTGTTTACAGTTTAGTTTAGTTTAATTTAGTTTATTTTGGGTTAGGTTAGGTTAGTTTAGTTTAGTTTAGTTTAGTTTATAGTTTAGTTTAGTTTAGTTTACAGTTTAGTTTATCCTTTAGTTTATAGTGTAGTTTATAGTTTAGTTTAATTTATGTAATTTAGTTTGGTTTAGTTTAGTATAGTTTTGTTTACTTTAGGTTAGGTGAGATTATGTTAGGTTAGGTTAGCTTACTTTAGTTTAGTTTAGTATAGTTTAGGTTAGGTTAGGTTAAGTTAGTTTAGTTTAGTTTAGTTTGTACTTTAGTTTAATTTAGTTTACAGTTTACTTTATCCTTTAGTTTATAGTGTAGTTTATAGTTTAGTTTAATTTAGTGTAGTTAAGTTTGGTTTAGTTTAGTATAGTTTTAATTACTTTAGGTTAGGTTAGATTATGATAGGTTTGGATAGCTTACATTAGTTTATATTAGGTTAGGTTAGGTTAGTTTAGTTTAGTTAACTTTGGTTTAGTTTAGTTTAGTTTAGTTTACAGTTTAGTTTATAGTTTAGTTTAGTTAAGTTTATAGTTTAATTTATAATTTAGTTTAGTTTAGTTTAATTTAGTTTAGAGTAGGTTAGGTTAGGTTAGTTTAGTTTAGTTTAGGTTAGGTTAGGTTAGGTTAGGTTAATTTAGTTTAGTTGAGTTTAATTTAGTATAGTTTATTTTAGTTAATAGTTTAATTTATAGTTTAGTTTAGTTTTTTTATACTTTAGTTTAGTTAATTTAAAGTTTAATTTAGTTTAGTTTAGTTTAATTTAATTTAGTTTGTAGTTTAGTTTAGTTTAGTTTAGGTTAGGTTAGGTTAGGTTAGAGTAGTTTAGTTTAGGTTAGGTTATGATAGGTTAGTGCAGTTTAATTTAATTTAGTTTAGTTTAGTTGAATTTAATTTAGTTTAGTTAGGTTAGTTTAGATAAGTTAGGTTAGTTTAGTTTACTTTAGTTTATGTAAGGTTAGGTTAGGTTAGTTTAGTATTATTTAGTTTACTTTTGCTAATAGTTCAGTTTAGTTTAGTTTATATATCAGTTTATAGTTCAGTTCAGTTTAGTTTAGTTTAGGTTACGTTGGGTTAGTTTTGTTTAGTATAGGTTAGGTTAGGGTAGGTAAGTTTAATTCAGTTTAGTGTAGTTTAGTTTATAGTTTAATTTATAGGTTGGTTTATAGTTAATTTAGTTCAGTTTAGTTTAGGTTAAATTGTGTTAAGTTAGTTAAGTTTAGTTTAGGTTAGGTTAGGTTGGGATAGGTTAGTGTAGAGTAATTTAATTTAGTTGAATTTAGTTTAGTTAAGTTTAGCTTAGGTTACGTTAGGTTAGTTTAGTTTAGTTTAGTTTAGGTGAGGTTAGGTTAGGTTAGTTTAGTTCTGTTAATTTATTTTAGTTTATACATTAGTTTAGTTTATAGTTTAGTTTAATTTAGTGTAGTTTAATTTTGTTTAAGTTAGGTTAGGTTAGGTTAGTTTGGCTTAGTTTAGTTTAGGTTAGGTTATGTTATATTAGGTTAGGTTAGGTTAGTTTGGTTTCGTTTAGTCAAGTTAAGTTTAGTTTAGTTTATTTTATAGTTTAGTTTAGTTTTGTTTATAGTTTAGTTTGCAGTTTAGTATAGTTTAGTTTAGTTTAATTTAGTTTAGGTTAAGTAAGGTTAGGTTAGGTTAGTTTAGTTTAGTTTAATTTATGTTAGGTTAGGTTAGGTTAGGTTAGGTTAGGGTAGTTTAGTTTACTTTAGTTGAATTTAGTTTAGTTTAGTTCAGTTTAGGTTACGTTAGGTTCCTTTAGTTTAGTTTAGGTTAGGTTAGGTTACGTTACGTTAGGTTAGATTAGTTTAGTTAAGTTTATTTTAGTTTAGTTTAATTTATAGTTCAGTTTAATTTAGTTTTGTTTAATTTAGTTTAGTTTATAGTTTAGTTCAGTTTAGGTTAGTTTAGTTGAGTTTAGTTTAGTTTAGTTTAGTGTAGTTTAGCTTAGGTTAGTTTAGTTTAGTTTATTTAGTTTTGTTTAATTTAGGTTAATTTAGTTTAGTTAATTTAGTTTAGTTTAGTTTAGTTTAGGTTAAGTTACTTTAGGTTACGTTAGGTTAGGTTAGGTTAAGTTAGTTCAGTTTAGTATAGTTTACTTTATTTTAAAATATAGTATCTTTAGTTTATAGTTTAGTTTATAGCTTTGTTTAGTTCAGTTTAGTTTAATTTAGTTATTTAGAGTAGTTTAGTTTAGTTCAGTTTAGGTTAGATTAGGTTAGGTTACTGTTGTTTAGTTTAGTTTAGTTTAGTTGAATTTAGTTTAGTTTAATTTAGGTTAGGTTAGGTTGTTTTGGTTTAGTATAGGTTAGGTTCAGTTAGGTTAGGTTAGTTTAGTTTAGTTTAGTTTCGTTTAGCTTAGGTTATGTTACATTACGTTAGCTTAGGTTAGCTTAGTTTACTCTAGTTTAGTTTAGGTTAGGTTAGGTTAGAATAGGTTAGTTAAGTTTAGTTTAGTTTAGTTTAGTTAGGTTTAGTTTAGTTTATAGTTTAGTTTAGTTTTGTTTATAGTTTAGTTTAGTTTAGTTGTTTAATTTAGTTTACCTTTCTTTTTTCGGTTAGAGTACTTTAGTTTAGGGTATGTTATGTTAGGTTAGCTTGGTTAGTTTAGTTTAGTTTAAGTTAGGTTAGGTTACCTTAGGTTAGGTTAGGTTAGGTTAATTTAGGTTAGTTTAGAATAGTTTAGTTTAGTGTAATTTAGTTTATAGTTTAGTTTAGTTTAGTGTAGTTTATAGTTTAATTTAGTTTAGTTTAGTTGAATTTAGTTTAGTTTAGGTTAGGTTAGGTTAGGTTAGAGTAGTTTAGTTTAGGTTAGGTTATGATAGGTTAGTGCAGTTTAATTTAATTTAGTTTAGTTTAGTTGAATTTAATTTAGTTTAGTTAGGTTAGTTTAGATAAGTTAGGTTAGTTTAGTTTACTTTAGTTTATGTAAGGTTAGGTTAGGTTAGTTTAGTATTATTTAGTTTACTTTTGCTAATAGTTCAGTTTAGTTTAGTTTATATATCAGTTTATAGTTCAGTTCAGTTTAGTTTAGTTTAGGTTACGTTGGGTTAGTTTTGTTTAGTATAGGTTAGGTTAGGGTAGGTAAGTTTAATTCAGTTTAGTGTAGTTTAGTTTATAGTTTAATTTATAGGTTGGTTTATAGTTAATTTAGTTTAGTTTAGTTTAGGTTAAATTGTGTTAGGTTAGTTAAGTTTAGTTTAGGTTAGGTTAGGTTGGGATAGGTTAGTGTAGTTTAATTTAATTTAGTTGAATTTAGTTTAGTTAAGTTTAGCTTAGGTTACGTTAGGTTAGTTTAGTTTAGTTTAGTTTAGTTGAGGTTAGGTTAGTTTAGTTCTGTTAATTTATTTTAGTTTATACATTAGTTTAGTTTATAGTTTAGTTTAATTTAGTGTAGTTTAATTTTGTTTAAGTTAGGTTAGGTTAGGTTAGTTTGGCTTAGTTTAGTTTAGGTTAGGTTATGTTATATTAGGTTAGGTTAGGTTAGTTTGGTTTCGTTTAGTCAAGTTAAGTTTAGTTTAGTTTATTTTATAGTTTAGTTTAGTTTTGTTTATAGTTTAGTTTGCAGTTTAGTATAGTTTAGTTTAGTTTAATTTAGTTTAGGTTAGGTTAGGTTAGGTTAGGTTAGGGTAGTTTAGTTTACTTTAGTTGAATTTAGTTTAGTTTAGTTCAGTTTAGGTTACGTTAGGTTCCTTTAGTTTAGTTTAGGTTAGGTTAGGTTACGTTACGTTAGGTTAGATTAGTTTAGTTAAGTTTATTTTAGTTTAGTTTAATTTATAGTTCAGTTTAATTTAGTTTTGTTTAATTTAGTTTAGTTTATAGTTTAGTTCAGTTTAGGTTAGTTTAGTTGAGTTTAGTTTAGTTTAGTTTAGTGTAGTTTAGCTTAGGTTAGTTTAGTTTAGTTTATTTAGTTTTGTATAATTTAGGTTAATTTAGTTTAGTTAATTTAGTTTAGTTTAGTTTAGTTTAAGTTAAGTTAGTTTAGGTTACGTTAGGTTAGGTTAGGTTAAGTTAGTTCAGTTTAGTATAGTTTACTTTATTTTAAAATATAGTATCTTTAGTTTATAGTTTAGTTTATAGCTTTGTTTAGTTCAGTTTAGTTTAATTTAGTTATTTAGAGTAGTTTAGTTTAGTTCAGTTTAGGTTAGATTAGGTTAGGTTACTGTTGTTTAGTTTAGTTTAGTTTAGTTGAATTTAGTTTAGTTTAATTTAGGTTAGGTTAGGTTGTTTTGGTTTAGTATAGGTTAGGTTCAGTTAGGTTAGGTTAGTTTAGTTTAGTTTAGTTTCGTTTAGCTTAGGTTATGTTACATTAGGTTAGCTTAGGTTAGCTTAGTTTACTCTAGTTTAGTTTAGGTTAGGTTAGGTTAGAATAGGTTAGTTAAGTTTAGTTTAGTTTAGTTTAGTTAGGTTTAGTTTAGTTTATAGTTTAGTTTAGTTTTGTTTATAGTTTAGTTTAGTTTAGTTGTTTAATTTAGTTTACCTTTCTTTTTTCGGTTAGAGTACTTTAGTTTAGGGTATGTTATGTTAGGTTAGCTTGGTTAGTTTAGTTTAGTTTAAGTTAGGTTAGGTTACCTTAGGTTAGGTTAGGTTAGGTTAATTTAGGTTAGTTTAGAATAGTTTAGTTTAGTGTAATTTAGTTTATAGTTTAGTTTAGTTTAGTGTAGTTTATAGTTTAATTTAGTTTAGTTTAGTTGAATTTAGTTTAGTTTATTTTACTTTAGGTTAGGTTAACTAAGTTTAATTTAGTTTAGTTTAGTTTAATTAAGTTTAGTTTATAGTTTAGTATATAGTTTAGTTTGTAGTTTTATTTTAGTTTAGTTTAGTTTAGGTTAAGTTATATTAGCTTCATTTAGCTTAATTTAGTTTAGATTAGTTTACGTTATATTAGGTTAGAGTAGTTAAGTTTAGTTTAGTTGAATTTAGTTTATAGTTTAATTTATAGTTTAGTTTAGTTTACTTTATAGTTTAGTTTAGTTAATTTATAGTTTAATTTACTTTAGTTTAGTCTAGTTTAATTTAGTTTACTTTAATTAATAGTTTTGTTTATAGTTTAGTTTAGTTTAGGTTAGGTTATGTTAGATTAGGTTAGCTTAGGTTAGTTTGGTTTAGTTTAGTCTAGTTAAGTTTAGTTTAGTTTATTTTATACTTTAGTTAATTTTGTTGATAGTTTGGTTTGCAGTTTAGTATAGTTTAGTTTAGTTTAATTTAGATTAGGTTAAGAAAGGTTAGGGTAGGTTGGTTTAGTTTAGTTTAGTTTATGTTATGTTAGGTTAGTTTAGTTTAGTTTTGTTTATAGTTTAGTTTAATTTATATTATAATTTAGTTTATAGTTTATTTTAGTTTAGTTTGTAGTTTAATTTAGTTTAGTTTAATTTAGTTTAGTTTAGGTTAGATTAGGTTAGGTTAGGTTAGGTTAGTCTAGTTTAGTATAGTTTAGTTTAGTTTAAAATATAGTATCTTTAGTTTATAGTTTAGTTCATAGTTTTATTAAGTTTTATTTAGTTTCGTTTAGGTTAGGTTAGAGTAGCTTAGTTTAGTTTAGTTTAGGTTAGAATAGGTTAGGTTAGTGTAGTTTAGTTTAGTTTAGTTTAATTTAATTTAGTTTTGTTTAGTTTAGTTTAGGTTAGGTTAGGTTAGTTTAGTTTAGCATAGGTGATGTTAAGTTAGTTAAGGGTAGTTTAGTTTATAGTTTAGTTTAGTTTAGTTTAGTTTAGGTTATGTTAGGTGCGTTTAGTTTAATTTAGGTTTAATTAGGTTACGTTAGATTAGGTTAGGGTAGTTGAGTTTACTTTAGTTGAATTTAGTTTATAGTTTAATTTATAGTTTATTTTAGTTTACTTTATAGTTTAGTTTAGTTAATTTATAGTTTAATTTACTTTAGTTTAGTCTAGTTTAATTTAGTTTACTTTAATTTATAGTTTTGTTTAAAATTTAGTTTAGTTTAGTTTAGTTTAGTTTAGGTTAAATTATGTTAGGTTAGGTTAGTTTAGTTTATTTTAGGTTAGGTTAAGTTAGGTTAGTGTAGTTTAGTTTAGTTTAGCTAAATTTTGTTTAGTTTAGTTTAGTTTAGGATACGTTAGGTTAGTTTAGTTTAGTTTAGTTTAGTGTATGTTAGGTTAGGTTAGGCTAGATTAATTTAGTTTAGTTTATTTTAGTTTATAGTTTAGTTTAGTTTAGTTTATAATTTATTTTATAGTTTAGTATACTTTAGTTTATAGATTAGTTTATAGTTTAGTTAACATTTTAGTTTAGTTTAGTTTAGATTAGGTTAGAGAAGTTTAGGTTAGGTTAGTTTATTTTAGTTTAGTTTATGTAAGCTTAGATTAGGTTAGTTTGGTATAGTTTAGTTTAATTTAGTTCATTTTATAGTTTAGTTTAGTTTAGTTTATAGTTCAGTTTATAGTTTAGTATTGTTTAATTTAGTTTAGGTTAGGTTGGGTTAGTTTAGTTTAGTTTAGGTTAGGTTAGGTTAAGTTAGGTTAGTTTAGTTTAGTATAGTTAAGTTTAGTTTAGTTTAGTTTATAGTTTAGTTTATTTTATTTTATAGTTTAGTTTATAGTTTTGTTTAGCTGAGTTTAATTTAGTTAGTTTAGGTTAGGTTAGGTTAGATTATTTTAGTTTAGGTTAGGTTATGATAGGTTAGTGCAGTTTAATTTAACTTAGTTTAGTTTAGTTGAATTTAATTTATTTTTGTTAGGTCAGTTTAGGTAAGTTAGGTTAGTTTAGTTTAGTATAGGTTAGGTTAGGTTAGGTAAGTTTAATTCAGTATAGTTTATTTTAGTTTATAGTTTAATTTATAGTTTTGTTTATAGTTAGTTTAGTTTAGTTTAGTTTAGGTTAAATTATGTTAGGTTAGTTTAGTTTAGTTTAATTTATGTTAGGTTAGGTTGGGTTAAGATAGTGTAGTTTCATTTAGTTTGGTTTATTTTAGTTTAGTTTAATATGTTGTTCCGTTTAGTTTAGTTTTGTTTAATTTAGTTTAGTTTATAGTTTAGTTGAGTTTAGTTTAGGTTTGGTTAGGTTAGGTTAGATTAGTTTTGTTTAGGATAGGTTATGTTAGATTAGGTTAGGTTAGGTTAGTTTGGTTTAGTTTAGTCTAGTTAAGTTTAGTATAGTTTATACTTTAGTTTAGTTTAGTTTATTTTATAGTTTAGTTAAGTTTTGTTTATACTTTAGTTTGCAGTTTAGTATAGTTTAGTTTAGTTTAATTTAGTTTAGTTTAGTTTAATTTAGTTTCGTCTAGTTTATGGTTTTGTTTATAGTTTAGCTTAGTTTAGTTTAGTTTAGATTAGTTTAGGTTAAGTTATGTTAGGGTCGTTTAGTTTAATTTAGTTTAGATTAGGATAGGTTAGGTTTGGGTAGTTAAGTTTAGTTTAGTTGAATTTAGTTTAATTTAGTTCAGTTTAGGTTACGTTAGGTTAGTTTAGTTTAGTTTAGTTTAGGTTAGGTTAGGTTAGTTTAGTTTAGTTTATTTAAGTGTAGTTTAGTTTATAGTTCAGTTTAGTTTAGTTTGGTTTAATTTAGTTTAGTTTATAGTTTAGTTGAGTTTAGGTTAGTTTAGTTGAGTTTAGTTTGGTTTAGTTTATTTTAGATTAGGTTAGTTTAGGTTAGTTTAGTTTAGTTTAGGTTGGGTTATGTTAGATTAGGTTAGGTTAGGTTAGTTGCTTAGTTTAGTCTAGTTAAGTTTAGTTAAGTTTACACTTAAGTTTAGTTTAGTTTATAGTTTAGTTTAGTTTTGTTTATAGTTTAGTTTATAGTTTAGTATAGTTTAGTTTAGTTTAATTTAGTTTAGCTAAGTTTAGTTTAGTTTAGTTTTGGGTGGGTTATGTTAGGTTAGGTTAGGTTAGTTTAGTGTAGTTTAGGTTAGGTTAGGTTAGGTTAGTTTAGTTTAGTTGAGTTTAGTTTAGTTTAGATTAGGTTAAGTAAGATTAGGTTAGGTTAGGTTAGGTTAGTTTAGTTTTGTTTATAGTTTAGTTTAGTTTAGTTTACATTTTCTTTATAGTTTAGTTAGTTTAGTTTATAGTTTAATTTAGTTTAGTTTAGTTTAGTTTTCATTAATTTAGGTTAATTTGTTTAGTTTAGTTTAGTTTAGGTTAGGTTAAGTTAGGTTAGGTTAGGTTAGTTTAGTTTACTATAGTTTAGTTTAGTTTAAAATATAGTATCTTTAGTTTATAATTTAGTTCATAGTTTTCCTTAGATTAGTTTATTTTTGGTTAGGTTAGAGTAGTTTAGTTTAGTTTAGTTTAGATTAGGTTAGATTAGGTTAGTTTAATGTAGTTTAGTTTAATTTAGTTTAGTTGAATTTAATTTAGTTTAGTTTAGGTTAGGTTAGGTTTGTTTAGGTTAGATTAGGTTAGGTTATGTTAGATTAGGTTAGGTTAGGTTAGCTTAGTTTAGTTTAGTTTAGTTTCCGTTAGGTTGGGTTAGGTTAGGTTAGTTAAGTTTATTTTAGTTTAGTTTAGTTAAGTATAGTTTAGTTTATAGTTTACTTTAGTTTAATTTATAGCTTAGTTTATAGCTTAGTTTAGTTCATAGTTTAATTTATATTTAGGTTTAGTTTAGTTTAGTAAAGTTTATTTTAGGGTAGCTTATGTTAGGTTAGGTTAGGTTAGTATAGTTTATAGTTTAATTTATAGTTTACTTAAGTTTATAGTTTAGTTTATAGTTTAGTTTAGTTTAGTTTATAATAGTTTAGTTTAGTTTAGTTTAGTTTAGGTCAGGTTAAGATATTTTAGTTTAGTTTAGTTTAGGTTAGGTTAGGCTAGGTTAAGTTATATTTGGTTAGTTTAGATTAGTTTAGTTTAGTTTAGTGTATAGTTTAGATTAGTTTATTATTTATTTTAGTTTAGTTTAGTTTATAGTTTCGTTTATAGTTTAGTTTGGTTTAGTTTAGTTTAATTTAGTTTACATTAGATTAGTTTAGTTAGTTTTAGTTTAGGTTAGGTTAGATGAGGTTAGTTTAGTTTAGTTTAGTTCAATTTAGTTTATTTTAGTTTATAGATTAGTTTAGTTTAGTTTATAGTTCAATTTATAGTTTAGTTTAGTTTAGTTTATCGTTTAGTTTAGTTTAGTATAGTTTAGTTTAGTTTAGGTTACAGTAGGTTAGTTTAGATTAGTTTAGTTTAGCGCAGTTTAGGTTAGATTAATTTAGGTTATTTTGTTTAGTTTAGTTTAGTTTAAATTAGTTTATAGTTTAGTTTATAGTTTAGTTTATAGTTTAGCTTAGATTAGTGTAGTTTAGTTTGGTTCAGTTTATTTTAGTTTAGTTTAGTTTAGTTTCGTTTAGCTTAGGTTATGTTATATTAGGTTAGCTTAGGTTAGCTTAGTTTACCCTAGTTTAATTTGGGTTAGGTAAGGTTAAAGTAGGTTAGTTAAATTTAGTTTAGTTTAGTTTAGTTAGGTTTAGTTTAGTTTATAGTTTTGTTTAGTTTAGTTATAGTTTAATTTATAGTTTAGTTTAGATTATAATTTAATTTATAGTTAAGTTTAGTTTACTTTAGTTTAATTTAGTTTAGCTTCCTTTAGTTTCCTTTAGATTACTCTAGTTTAGGATATGTTAGGTTAGGTTAGTTTAGTTTAGTTTATTTAAGGTTAATTTAGTTTAATTTAGTTTAGTTTAGGTTAGGTTAGGTTAGGTTAGTTAAGTTTAGTGTAGTTTAGTTTAGTTTAAAATATAGTATCTTTAGTTTATAGATTAGTTCATATTTTTGTTTAGTTTAGTTTAGGTTATGTTAGAGTAGTTTAGTTTAGTTTAGTTTACTTTAGGTTAGAATAGGTTAGGTTAGTGTAGATTAATTTAATTTAGTTTAGTTGAATTTAATTTAGTTTTGTTTAGTTTAGTTTAGGTTAGTTTAGTTTAGTATAGGTTAGGTTAAGTTAGGTTAGCTTAGTTTAGATTATAGTTTAGTTTAGTTTAGTTTAGTTTATAGTGTGGTTTATACTTTAGTTTTTTATTTTAGTTTATAGTTTAGTTTAGATTAGTGTAGTTTAGTTTGGTTTAGTTTTGTTTAGTTTAGTTTAAATTAGTTTCGTTTAGGTTAGGTTAAGTTAGAATAGGTTAGGTTAGGTAAGCTTAGTTTAGTTTAGTTTTGGTTAGGTTAGGTTAGGTTAGGTTGGTTAAGTTCAGTTTAGTTTAGTTTAGTTAAGTTTAGTTTAGTTTATAGTTTAGTTCAGTTTAGTTTATAGCTTAGTTTATAGTTTAGTTTAGTTTATAGTTTCATTTATAGTTAAGTTTAGTATAGTTTAGTTTAATTTACTTTAGTTTAGTTTATTTTAGGGTAGCTTATGTTAGGTTAGGTTAGTTTATAGTTTAATTTATAGTTTAGTTTAGTTTATAGTTTAGTTTATAGTTCAGTTTATAATAGTTTAGTTTAGGTTAGGTTAGGTTAGGTTAGTTTAGTTTAGTTTAGTTTAGGTTAGGTTTGGCTATGTTAGGTTAGGATAGGTTAGTTTAGATTAGTTTAGTTTAGTTTAGTTTATAGTTTATTTTATTTTAGTTTATTATTTAATTTAGTGTAGTTTAGTTTATAGTTTCGTTTATAGTTTAGTTTGGTTTAGTTTAGTTTATTTTAGTTTAGCTTAGATTAGTTTAGTTTGTCTTAGGTTAGGTTAGGTTAGGTTAGGTGAGATTAGTTTAGTTTAGTACAGTTTAATTTAGTTTGGTTTAGTTTATATTTTAGTTTAGTTTAGTTCATAGTTCAATTTATGGATTAGTTTAGTTTATAGTTTATGTTATCGTTTAGTTTAGTTTAGATTAGTTTAGTTTAGGTCAGTTTAGGTTAGGTTAAGTTAGGTTAGGTTAGTTTAGATTAGTTTAGTTTAATTTAGTTTAGTTTATAGTTTAGTTTATTTTAGTTTAGAGATTAATTTAATTTAGTTTAGTTTAGTTTAGGTTAGGTTAGGTTAGGTTAATTTAGTTTAGTTTAGGTTAGGTTAGGTTAGGTAAGGTTAATTTACTTTAGTAAAGTTTCGTTTAGTTTATTTCAGTTCAGTTTATAGTTTAGTTGAGTTTATAGTTTAGTTTACAATTTTGTTTCGTTTAGTTTAGTTTAGTTTAGTATAGTTAAGGTAAGGTTGGGTTAGGTTAGGTTAGTTTAGTTTAGTTTAGTTTATAGTTTAGTTTAATTTAGTTTACAGTTTAGTGTATTCTTTAGTTTATAGTGTAGTTTATAGTTTATTTTAATTTAGTGTAGTTTAGTTTGGTTTAGTTTAGTATAGTTTTGTTTAGTTTAGGTTAGGTTAGGTTAGGTTAGTTTAGTTAACTTTGGTTTAGTTTAGTTTAGTTTTGTTTAGTTTAGTTTAGTTTTGTTTAGTTTATAGTTTAGTTTATAGTTTAGTTTAGTTTAGTTTATAGTTTAATTTATAATTTGGTTTATTTTTGTTTAATTTGGTTTATAGTAGGTTAGGTTAGGTTAGTTTAGTTTAGTTTAGGTTAGGTTAAGTTAGGTTAGTTTAGGTTAATTTAGTTTAGTTGAGTTTAATTTAGTTTAGTTTATAGTTTAATTTATAGTTTAGTTTACCTTATAGTTTAGTTTAATTAATTTATAGTTTAATGTAGTTTAGTTTAGTTTAATTTAGTTTAGTTTAGTTCATAGTTTTGTTTATAGTTTAGTTTAGTTTAGTTTAGTTTAAGTTATGTTAGGTTAGTTTAGTTTAGTTTAGTTTAGGTTAGGTTAGGCTAGGTTAGGTAAGTTTAATTTAGTTTAGTTTAGTTTAGTTAAGTTTAGTTTATAGTTTAGTTTATAGTTTAGTTTGTAGTTTAGTGTAGTTTAGTTTGGTTTAGTTTAGTTAAGGTTAAGTAATGTTAGGTTCGTTTAGTTTAATTTAGTTTAGATTAGGTTACGTTAGATTAGGTTATAGTAGTTAGGTTTAGTTTAGTTGAATTTAGTTTATAGTTTAATTTATAGTTTAGTTTAGTTTACTTTATAGTTTAGTTTAGTTATTTTACAGTTTAATTTAGTTTAGTTTAGTCTAGTTTTGTTTACTTTAGGTTAGGTGAGATTATGTTAGGTTAGGTTCGCTTACTTTAGTTTAGTTTAGTTTAGTTTAGTTTAGTTTAGGTTAGGTTAGGTTAGGTTAGGTTAGGTTAGTTTAGTTAACTTTGGTTTAGTTTAGTTTAGTTTTGTTTAGTTTATATTTTAGTTTATAGTTTAGTTTAGTTTAGTTTATAGTTTAATTTATAATTTGGTTTATTTTTGTTTAATTTAGTTTATAGTAGGTTAGGTTAGGTTAGGTTAGTTTAGTTTAGTTTAGGTTAGGTTAAATTAGGTTAGTTTAGGTTAATTTAGTTTAGTTGAGTTTAATTTAGTTTAGTTTAGTTTATAGTTTAATTTATAGTTTAGTTTACCTTATAGTTTAGTTTAATTAATTTATAGTTTAATTTAGTTTAGTTTAGTTTAATTTAGTTTAGTTTAGTTCATAGTTTTGTTTATAGTTTAGTTTAGTTTAGTTTAGTTTAAGTTATGTTAGGTTAGTTTAGTTTAGTTTAGTTTAGGTTAGGTTAGGCTAGGTTAGATAAGTTTAATTTAGTTTAGTTTAGTTAAGTTTAGTTTATAGTTTAGTTTGTAGTTTAGTTTAGTTTAGTTTAGTTTGGTTTAGTTTAGTTAAGGTTAAGCAATGTTAGGTTCGTTTAGTTTAATTTAGTTTAGATTAGGTTACGTTAGATTAGGTTAGGGTAGTTAGGTTTAGTTTAGTTGAATTTAGTTTATAGTTTAATTTATAGTTTAGTTTACTTTATAGTTTAGTTTAGTTATTTTATAGTTTAATTTAGTTTAGTTTAGTCTAGTTTAATTTAGTTTACTTTAGTTTATAGTTTTGTTTATAGTTTAGTTTAGTTTAGTTTAGGTTAATTTATGTTAGGTTAGTTTAGTTTAGTTTAGTTTAGGTTAGGTTAGGTTAGGTTAGGTTAGTGTAGTTTAGTTTAGTTTAGCTGAATTTTGTTTAGTTTAGTTTAGGTTACGTTAGGTTAGTTTAGTTTAGTTTAGTTTAGTGTATGTTAGGTTAGGTTAGGTTAGTTTAATTTAGTTTAGTTTATTTTAGTTTATAGTTTAGTTTAGTTTAGTTTATAATTTATTTTATAATTTAGTATACTTTAGTTTATAGATTAGTTTATATTTTAGTTAATATTTTAGTTTATTTTATTTTACGTTGGGTTAGGGAAGTTTAAGTTAGGTTAGGTTAGGTTAGTTTAGTTTAGTTTAGTTTATGTAAGGTTAGGTTAGGTTAGTTTGGTATAGTTTAGTTTAGTTTAGTTTTGTTTATATTTAGTTTAGTTTAATTTATTGTTCAGTTTATAGTTTAGTTTAGTTTAGTTTAGGTTAGGTTGGGTTAGTTTAGTTTAGGTTAGGTTAGCTTAAGTTAGGTTAATTTAGTTTAGTATAGTTTAGTTTAGTTTAGTTTAGTTTATAGTTTAGTTCATTTTATTTTATAGTTTAGTTTATAGTTTTTTTTAGTTTAGTTTAATTTAGTTAATTTAGGTTAGGTTAGGTAAGGTTAGAGTAGTTTAGTTTAGGTTAGATTATGATAGGTTAGTGCAGTTTAATTTAATTTTGTTTAGTTTAGTTGAATTAAATTTAGTTTAGTTAGGTCAGTTTAGGTAAGTTAGGTTAGTTTAGTTTAGTATAGGTTAGGTTACGTTAGGTAAGTTTAATTCAGTTTAGTTTAGTTTAGTTTATAGTTTAATTTATAGTTTTGCTTATAGTTATTTAGTTTTGTTTAGATAAGTTTAGTTTAGGTTAAATTATGAGAGGTTAGTTTAGTTTAGTTTAGTTTAGGTTAGGTTAGGTTGGGTTAGGTTAGTGAAGTTTCATTTAGTTTAGTTTATTTTAGTTTAGTTTAGTATGTAGTTCAGTTCAGTTTTGTTTTGTTTAATTTAGTTTAGTTTATAGTTTAGTTGAGTTTAGGTTAGTTTAGTTGAGTTTAGTTTAGTTTAGTTTAGGTTAGGTTAGGTTAGTTTAGTTTAGTTTAGGATAGGTTATGATAGATTAGGTTAGGTTAGGTTAGTTTGGTTTAGTTTAGTCTAGTTAAGTTTAGTTTAGTTTATACTTTAGTTTAGTTTAGTTTATTTTATAGTTTAGTTAAGTTTTGTTTATAGTTTAGTTTGCAGTTTAGTATAGTTTAGTTTAGTTTAATTTAGTTTAGCTAAGTTAAGTATAGTGTAGTTTAGTTTAGTTTATAGTTTAATTTATAATTTAGTTTAGTTTAGTTTAGTTTACTTTAGTTTAGGTTAGGTTAGGTTAGGTTAGGTTAGGTTAGTTTAATTTATTTGAGATTAATTTAGTTTAGTTTATAGTTTAATTTATTTTACTTTATAGTTTAGTTTAGTTAATTTATAGTTTAATTTAGTATAGTTTAGTTTAATTTAGTTTCGTTTAGTTTATAGTTTTGTTTATAGTTTAGCTTAGATTAGTTTAGTTTAGTTTAGTTTAGGTTAAGTTATGTTAGGTTAGTTTAGTTTAGTTTAGTTCAGGTTCGTTTAGGTTAGGATAGGTAAGTTTAATTTAGTTCAGTTTAGTTTATAGTTTAGTTTATAGTTTAGTATGTAGTTTTGTTTAGTTTAGTTTAGTTTAGTTTAGTTTAGGTTAAGTTATGTTAGGTTAGTTTAGTTTAATTTAGTTTAGATTAGGTTAGGTTAGGTTAGGTTAGGTTAGGTTACGGTATTTAAGTTTAGGTTAGGCAAATTTAGTTTAGTTTAGTTCAGTTTAGTTTAGTTTATTTTATAGTTTATTTTTGTTTTGTTGATAGTTTTGTTTGCAGTTTAGTATAGTTTAGTTTAGTTTAATTTAGATTAGGTTAAGTAATGTTAAGGTTAGGTTAGTTTAGTTCAGTTTAGTTTATGTTAGGTTAGATTAGTTTAGTTTAGTTTTGTTTATAGTTTAGTTTAATTTATTTTATAATTTAGTTTATAGTTTAGTTTAGTTTAGTTTGTAGTTTAATTTAGTTTAGTTTAGTTTAGTTTAATTTAGTTTACTTTAGTTTAGGTTAGGTTATGTTAGTTTAGTGTAGTATAGTTTAGTTTAGTTTAAAATATAGTATCTTTAGTTTATAGTTTAGTTCATAGTTTTGTTTAGTTTAGTTTAGATTAGTTTAGGTTAGATTAGAGTAGTTTAGTTTAGTTTAGTTTAGGTTAGAATAGGTTAGGTTAGTGTAGTTTAGTTTAGTTTAGTTGAATTTAATTTAGTTTTCTTCAGTTTAGTTTAGGTTAGGTTAGGTTAGTTTAGTTTAGTATAGGTTAGGTTAAGTTAGGTAATGGTAGTTTAGTTTATAGTTTAGTTTAGTTTAGTTTAGTTTATAGTGTAGTTTATACTTTAGATTATATTTTAGTTTATAGTTTAGTTTATTTTAGTGTAGTTTAGTTTGGTTTAGTTTGGATTAGATTAGTTTAAATTAGTTTCGTTTAGGTTAGGTTATGTTACATTAGGTTATGTTAGGTAAGCTTAGTTTAGTTTAGTTTAGTTTAGTTTAGGTTAGGTTAGGTTAGGTTATGTTAGGTTAGGTTAGTTAAGTTCAGTTTAGTTTAGTTTAGTTAAGTTTAGTTTATAGCTTAGTTTATAGTTTAGTTTAGTTTATACTTTAATTTATAGTTAAGTTTAGTTTAGATTAATTTAGTTTAGTTTAGTTTATTTTAGGGTATCTTGTGTTAGGTTAGGTTAGGTTAGTTTAGTTTATAGTTTAATTTATAGTTTAGTTTAGTTTAGTTTATAGTTTAGTTTAGTTTATAATAGTTTAGTTTATGTTAGGTTAGGTTAGGTTAGTTTAGCTTAGTTTAGTTTAGGTTAGGTTTCGCTAGGTTAAGTTAGGTTGGGTTAGTTTACATTAGTTTATATTAATTTAGTTTATAGTTTAGTTTACTTTAGTTTATTATTTAATTTAGTGTAGTTTAGTTTATAGTTTCGTTTATAGTTTAGTTTAGTTTTTTTTTGTTTAGCTTAGATTAGTTTAGTTTATCTTAGGTTAGGTTAGGTGAGATTAGTTTAATTTAGTTGAGTTTAATTTAGTTTATTTAAGTTTATAGTTTAGTTTAGTTTAGTCTATAGTTCAATTTATAGTTTAGTTTAGTTTAGTTTATAGTTTAGGTTATCGTTTAGTTTATTTTAGATTAATTTAGTTTAGGTCAATTTAGGTTAGGTTAACTTAGGTTAGGTTAGTTTAGATTAGTTTAGTTTAATTTAGTTTAGTTTATAGTTTAGTTTATTTTAGTTTATAGTTTAATTTAGTTTAGTTTAGTTTAGTGTAGTTTAGTTTGGGTTAGGTTAGGTTAGGTTAATTTAGTTTAGTTTACGTTAGGTTAGGTAATTTTAATTTAGTTTGTTTGGTTATGTTTAATTTTTAGTTTATTTTGTAATTTTGTTTATTGTTTAGTTTAGTTTATACTTTAATTTAGATTAGTTTAGTTTAGTTTAGTTTAGTTTAGTTTAATTTAGGTTTTTTAGGTTAGTTTAGTTTAGTTTAGTTTAGGTTAGGTTAGGTTAGGTTAATTTACTTTAGTATAGTTTAGTTTAGTTTATTTTAGTTTAGTTTATAGCTTACTTTACAGTTTAGTTTAGTTTAGTTTAGTTTAGTTTGGGTTAGGTTAGGTTAGGTTAGTTTAGTTTAATTTAGTTTAAAGTTTAGTTTAGTTTAGTTTACAGTTTAGCTTATCCTTTAGAATATAGTGTGGTTTATAGTTTAGTTTAATTTAGTGTAGTTTAGTTTGGTGTAGTTTAGTATAGTTTTGTTTACCTTAGGTTAGGTGAGATTATGTTAGGTTAGGTTAGCTTACTTTAGTTTAGTTTAGTTTAGGTTAGGTTAGATTAGGTTAATTTAGTTAACTTTGGTTTAGTCTAGTTTAGTTAGTTTAGTTTATAATTTAGTTTATAGTTATGTTTTGTTTAGTTTATAGTGTAATTTATAATTTAGTATAGTTTAGTTTAGTTTAGTTTAGTTTAATTTAGTTTAGAGTAGGTTAGGTTAGGTTAGGTTAATTTAGTTTAGAGTAGGTTAGGTTAGGTTAGGTTAATTTAGTTTAGTTGAGTTTAATTTAGTTTAGTTTAGTTTACTTTATAGTTTATTTTAGTTAATTTATAGTTTAATTTAGTTTAGTTTAGTTTAATTTAGTTTAGTTTAGTTTATAGTTTTGTTTATAGTTTAGTTTATTTTAGGTTAAATTATATTAAGTTCGTTTAGTTTAATTTAGTTTTGATTAGGTTACGTTATATTAGGTTAGGGTAGTTAAGTTTGGTTTAGTTGCATTTAGTTTATAGTTTAATTTATAGTTAAGTTTAGTTTATTTTATAGTTTAGTTTAGTTAATTTACAGTTTAATTTATTTTAGTTTAGTCTAGTTTAATTTAGTTTACTTTATTTATAGTTTTGTTTATAGTTTAGTTTAGTTTAGTTTAGTTTAGGTTAATTTATGTTAGGTTAGTTTAGTTTAGTTTAGGTTAGGTTAGGTTAGGTTAGGTTAGGCTAGTGTAGTTTAGTTTAGTTTAGCTAAATTTAGTTTAGTTTAGTTTAGTTTAGGATACGTTAGGTTAGTTTAGTTGAGTTTAGTTAAGTGTATGTTAGGTTAGGTTAGGTTAGTGTAGTTTAGTTTAGTTTATTTTAGTTTATAGTTTAGTTTAGTTTAGTTTATAATTTATTTTATAGTTTAGTATACTTTAGTTTATAGATTAGTTTATAGTTTAGTTAATATTTTAGTTTAGTTTAGTTTAGATTAGGTTAGGGAAGGTTAGGTTAGGTTAGTTTATTTTAGTTTAGCTTATGTAAGGTTAGGTTAGGTTAGTTTGGTATAAATTAGTTTAATTTAGTTTTGTTTAAGTTTAGTTTAGTTTATAGTTCAGTTTATAGTTTAGTTTAGTTTAGTTTAGTTTAGTTTAGGTTAGGTTAGGTTAGGTTAAGTTAGGTTAGTTTAGTTTAGTATAGTTTTTTTTATTTTAGTTTAGTTTAGTTAGTTTAGGCTTGGTTAGGTTAGTATAGAGTAGTTTAATTTAGGTTAGGTTATGATAGGTTAGTGCAGTTTAATTTAATTATTTTAGTTTAGTTGAATTTAATTTATTTTAGTTAGGTCGGTTTAGGTAAGTTAGGTTAGTTTAATTTAGTATAGGTTAGGTTAGGTTAGGTTGGGTTAAGTTAGTGTAGTTTCATTTAGTTTGGTTTATTTTAGTTTAGTTTAATATGAGGTTCCGTTTAGTTTAGTTTTGTTTAATTTAGTTTAGTTTATAGTTTAGTTGAGTTTAGGTTAGTTTAGTTGAGTTTAGTATATTTTAGTTTAGTTTAGGTTACGTTAGGTCAGGTTAGATTAACTTTGTTTAGGATAGGTTATGTTAGATTAGGTTAGGTTAGTTTGGTTTAGTTTAGTCCAGTTAAGTTTAGTTTAGTTTATACTTTAGTTTAGTTTAGTTTATTTTATAGTTTAGTTAAGTTTCGTTTATAGATTAGTTTGCAGTTTAGTATAGTTTAGTTAAGTTTAATTTAGTTTAGCAAAGTTTAGTTTAGTTTAGTTTATAGTTTAATTTATAATTTAGTTTAGTTTAGTTTAATTTAGTTTAGTTTAGGTTAGGTTAGGTTAGTTTAATTTAGTTGAGTTTAATTTAATTTAGTTTAGTTTATAGTTTAATTTATAGTTTAGTTTAGTTTACTTTATAGTTTAGTTTAGTTAATTTATAGTTTAATTTAGTTTAGTTTAGTTTAATTTAGTTTTGTTTAGTTTATAGTTTTGTATATAGTTTAGCTTAGATCAGTTTAGTTTAGTTAAGGTTAAGTTATGTTAGGTTAGTTTAGTTTAGTTTAGGTTCGGTTAGGTTAGGTTAGGTAAGTTTAATTTAGTTCAGTTTAGTTTAGTTAAGTTTAGTTTATAGTTTAGTTTATAGTATAGTTTAGGTTAAGTTATGTTAGGGTCGTTTAGTTTAATTTAGTTTAGATTAGGTTAGGTTAGGTTAGGGTAGTTAAGTTTAGTTTAGTTGAATTTAGTTTAGTTTAGTTCAGTTTATTTTACGTTAGGTTAGTTTAGTTTAGTTTAGTTTAGGTTAGGTTAGGTTAGGTTAGGTTAGTTTAGTTTAGTTTAGTTTATTTAAGTGTAGTTTAGTTTATAGTTCAGTTTAGTTTAGTTTTGTTTAATTTAGTTTAGTTTATAGTTTAGTTGAGTTTAGGTTAGTTTAGTTGAGTTTAGTTTAGTTTAGTTTATTTTAGATTAGGTTCGGTTAGGTTAGTTTAGTTTAGGTTGGGTTATGTTAGATTAGGTTAGGTTAGGTTAGTTTGGTTTGTTTAGTTTAGTTAAGTTTAGTTTATTTTATACTTTAGTTTAGTTTAGTTTATAGTTTAGTTTAGTTTTGTTTATAGTTTAGTTTATAGTTTAGTATAGTTTAGTTTAATTTAATTTAGTTTAACTAAGTTTAGTTTAGTTTAGTTTTGGGTAGGTTATGTTAGGTTAGGTTAGTTTAGTTTAGGTTAGGTTAGGTTAGGGTAGGTTAGTTTAGTTTAGTTGAGTTTAGTTTAGTTTAGATTAGGTGAAGTAGGATTAGGTTAGGTTAGGTTAGGTTAGTTTAGTTTTGTTTATAGTTTAGTTTAGTTTAGTTTATAGTTTACTTTATAGTTCAATTAGTTTAGTTTAATGTTTAATGTAGTTTAGTTTAGTTTAGTTCAGTTTAGTTTCATTTAGGTTAATTTAGTTTAGGTTAGGTTAAGTTAGGTTAGGTTAGGTTAGTTTAGTTTAGTATAGTTTAGTTTAGTTTAAAATATAGTATCTTTAGTTAATAGTTTAGTTCATAGTTTTCTTTAGATTAGTTTACTTTAGGTTAGGTTAGAGTAGTTTAGTTTACTTTAGGTTAGATTAGGTTAGGTTAATGTAGTTTAGTTTAATTTTGTTTAGTTGAATTTAATTTAGTTTAGTTTAGTTTAGTTTAGGTTAATTTAGGTTCGTTTAGGTTAGATTAGGTTAGGTTATGTTAGATTAGGTTAGGTTAGGTTAGCTTAGTTTAGTTTAGTTTAGTTTCGGTTAGGTTGGGTTAGGTTAGTTTACTTAAGTTTAGTTTAGTTTAGTTTTGTTATGTATAGTTTAGTTTATAGTTTAGTTCAGTTCATAGTTTAATTTATATTTAGGTTTAGTTTAGTTTAATTTAGTTTAGCTTATTTAGTTTAGTTTAGTTTATTTTACGGTAGCTTATGTTAGGTTAGGTTAGGTTAGTATAGTTTATAGTTTAATTTATAGTTTACTTTAGTTTATAGTTTAGTTTATAATTTAGTTTAGTTTAGTTTAGTTTTATAATAGTTTAGTTTAGCTTAGTTTAGGTTAAGATAGTTTAGTTTAGTTTAGTTTAGGTTAGGTTAGGCTAGGTTAAGTTATATTAGGTTAGTTTAGATTAGTTTAGTTTACTTTATAGTTTAGTTTACTTAATTTATTATTTTGTTTATTTTAGTTTAGTTTATAGTTTCGTTTATAGTTTATTTTGATTTAGTTTAGTTTAATTTAGTTTACCTTAGATTAGTTTAGTTAGTTTTAGGTTAGGTTAGGTTAGGTGAGGTTAGTTTAGTTTAGTTTAGTTTAATTTAGTTTAGTTTAGTTTATAGTTTAGTTTAGTTTATAGTTCAATTTATAGTTTAGTTTAGTTTAGTTTATCGTTTAGTTTAGTTTAGTATAGTTTAGTTTAGGTTAGAGTAGGTTAGTTTAGATTAGTTTAGTTTAGCGCAGTTTAGGTTACGTTAAGTTAGGTTATTTTATTTAGTTTAGTTTAGTTTAGTTTATAGTTTAGTTTATAGTTTAGTTTATAGTTTAGTTTAGATTAGTGTAGTTTAGTTTGGTTTAGTTTATTTTAGTTTAGTTTCGTTTAGCTTAGGTTATATTATATTAGGTGAGCTTAGGTTAGCTTAGTTTACCCTAGTTTAGTTTAGGTTAGGTAATGTTAGAATATGTTAGTTAAATTTAGTTTAGTTTAGTTTAGCTAGGTTTAGTTTAGTTTATAGTTTAGTTTAGTTTAGTTATAGTTTAGTTTATAGTTTAGTTTAGGTTATAATTTAATTTATAGTTTAGTTTAGTTTAGTTTAATTTAGTTTAGCTTTCTTTAGTTTCCTTTAGATTATTTTAGTTTAGGATATGTTAGGTTAGGTTAGTTTAGTTTAGTTTAGTTTATAGTTTAATTTAGTTTAGTTTAGTTTAATTTAGTTTAGTTTAGTTTAATTTAGGTTAGGTTAGTTTAGTTTAGTTTAGTTTAGGTTAGGTTAGGTTAGGTTAGGTTAATTTACTTTAGTATAGTTTAGATTAGTTTATTTTAGTTTAGTTTCTGGTTTAGTTTAATTTATAGTTTTGTTTACAGTTTAGTTTAGTTTAGTTTAATTTAGTTTATTTTGGGTTAGGTTAGGTTAATTTAGTTTAGTTTAGTTTAGTTTAGTTTATAGTTTAGTTTAGTTTAGTTTACAGTTTAGTTTATCCTTTAGTTTATAGTGTAGTTTATAGTTTAGTTTAATTTATGTAATTTAGTTTGGTTTAGTTTAGTATAGTTTTGTTTACTTTAGGTTAGGTGAGATTATGTTAGGTTAGGTTAGCTTACTTTAGTTTAGTTTAGTATAGTTTAGGTTAGGTTAGGTTAAGTTAGTTTAGTTTAGTTTGTACTTTAGTTTAATTTAGTTTACAGTTTACTTTATCCTTTAGTTTATAGTGTAGTTTATAGTTTAGTTTAATTTAGTGTAGTTAAGTTTGGTTTAGTTTAGTATAGTTTTAATTACTTTAGGTTAGGTTAGATTATGATAGGTTTGGATAGCTTACATTAGTTTATATTAGGTTAGGTTAGGTTAGTTTAGTTTAGTTAACTTTGGTTTAGTTTAGTTTACAGTTTAGTTTATAGTTTAGTTTAGTTAAGTTTATAGTTTAATTTATAATTTAGTTTAGTTTAGTTTAATTTAGTTTAGAGTAGGTTAGGTTAGGTTAGTTTAGTTTAGTTTAGGTTAGGTTAGGTTAGGTTAGGTTAATTTAGTTTAGTTGAGTTTAATTTAGTATAGTTTATTTTAGTTAATAGTTTAATTTATAGTTTAGTTTAGTTTTTTTATACTTTAGTTTAGTTAATTTAAAGTTTAATTTAGTTTAGTTTAGTTTAATTTAATTTAGTTTGTAGTTTAGTTTAGTTTAGTTTAGGTTAGGTTAGGTTAGGTTAGAGTAGTTTAGTTTAGGTTAGGTTATGATAGGTTAGTGCAGTTTAATTTAATTTAGTTTAGTTTAGTTGAATTTAATTTAGTTTAGTTAGGTTAGTTTAGATAAGTTAGGTTAGTTTAGTTTACTTTAGTTTATGTAAGGTTAGGTTAGGTTAGTTTAGTATTATTTAGTTTACTTTTGCTAATAGTTCAGTTTAGTTTAGTTTATATATCAGTTTATAGTTCAGTTCAGTTTAGTTTAGTTTAGGTTACGTTGGGTTAGTTTTGTTTAGTATAGGTTAGGTTAGGGTAGGTAAGTTTAATTCAGTTTAGTGTAGTTTAGTTTATAGTTTAATTTATAGGTTGGTTTATAGTTAATTTAGTTTAGTTTAGTTTAGGTTAAATTGTGTTAGGTTAGTTAAGTTTAGTTTAGGTTAGGTTAGGTTGGGATAGGTTAGTGTAGTTTAATTTAATTTAGTTGAATTTAGTTTAGTTAAGTTTAGCTTAGGTTACGTTAGGTTAGTTTAGTTTAGTTTAGTTTAGGTGAGGTTAGGTTAGGTTAGTTTAGTTCTGTTAATTTATTTTAGTTTATACATTAGTTTAGTTTATAGTTTAGTTTAATTTAGTGTAGTTTAATTTTGTTTAAGTTAGGTTAGGTTAGGTTAGTTTGGGTTAGTTTAGTTTAGGTTAGGTTATGTTATATTAGGTTAGGTTAGGTTAGTTTGGTTTCGTTTAGTCAAGTTAAGTTTAGTTTAGTTTATTTTATAGTTTAGTTTAGTTTTGTTTATAGTTTAGTTTGCAGTTTAGTATAGTTTAGTTTAGTTTAATTTAGTTTAGGTTAGGTTAGGTTAGGTTAGGTTAGGGTAGTTTAGTTTACTTTAGTTGAATTTAGTTTAGTTTAGTTCAGTTTAGGTTACGTTAGGTTCCTTTAGTTTAGTTTAGGTTAGGTTAGGTTACGTTACGTTAGGTTAGATTAGTTTAGTTAAGTTTATTTTAGTTTAGTTTAATTTATAGTTCAGTTTAATTTAGTTTTGTTTAATTTAGTTTAGTTTATAGTTTAGTTCAGTTTAGGTTAGTTTAGTTGAGTTTAGTTTAGTTTAGTTTAGTGTAGTTTAGCTTAGGTTAGTTTAGTTTAGTTTATTTAGTTTTGTTTAATTTAGGTTAATTTAGTTTAGTTAATTTAGTTTAGTTTAGTTTAGTTTAGGTTAAGTTAGTTTAGGTTACGTTAGGTTAGGTTAGGTTAAGTTAGTTCAGTTTAGTATAGTTTACTTTATTTTAAAATATAGTATCTTTAGTTTATAGTTTAGTTTATAGCTTTGTTTAGTTCAGTTTAGTTTAATTTAGTTATTTAGAGTAGTTTAGTTTAGTTCAGTTTAGGTTAGATTAGGTTAGGTTACTGTTGTTTAGTTTAGTTTAGTTTAGTTGAATTTAGTTTAGTTTAATTTAGGTTAGGTTAGGTTGTTTTGGTTTAGTATAGGTTAGGTTCAGTTAGGTTAGGTTAGTTTAGTTTAGTTTAGTTTCGTTTAGCTTAGGTTATGTTACATTACGTTAGCTTAGGTTAGCTTAGTTTACTCTAGTTTAGTTTAGGTTAGGTTAGGTTAGAATAGGTTAGTTAAGTTTAGTTTAGTTTAGTTTAGTTAGGTTTAGTTTAGTTTATAGTTTAGTTTAGTTTTGTTTATAGTTTAGTTTAGTTTAGTTGTTTAATTTAGTTTACCTTTCTTTTTTCGGTTAGAGTACTTTAGTTTAGGGTATGTTATGTTAGGTTAGCTTGGTTAGTTTAGTTTAGTTTAAGTTAGGTTAGGTTACCTTAGGTTAGGTTACGTTAGGTTAATTTAGGTTAGTTTAGAATAGTTTAGTTTAGTGTAATTTAGTTTATAGTTTAGTTTAGTTTAGTGTAGTTTATAGTTTAATTTAGTTTAGTTTAGTTGAATTTAGTTTAGTTTATTTTAGTTTAGGTTAGGTTAACTAAGTTTAATTTAGTTTAGTTTAGTTTAATTAAGTTTAGTTTATAGTTTAGTATATAGTTTAGTTTGTAGTTTTATTTTAGTTTAGTTTAGTTTAGGTTAAGTTATATTAGCTTCATTTAGCTTAATTTAGTTTAGATTAGTTTACGTTATATTAGGTTAGAGTAGTTAAGTTTAGTTTAGTTGAATTTAGTTTATAGTTTAATTTATAGTTTAGTTTAGTTTACTTTATAGTTTAGTTTAGTTAATTTATAGTTTAATTTACTTTAGTTTAGTCTAGTTTAATTTAGTTTACTTTAATTAATAGTTTTGTTTATAGTTTAGTTTAGTTTAGGTTAGGTTATGTTAGATTAGGTTAGGTTAGGTTAGTTTGGTTTAGTTTAGTCTAGTTAAGTTTAGTTTAGTTTATTTTATACTTTAGTTAATTTTGTTGATAGTTTGGTTTGCAGTTTAGTATAGTTTAGTTTAGTTTAATTTAGATTAGGTTAAGAAAGGTTAGGGTAGGTTGGTTTAGTTTAGTTTAGTTTATGTTATGTTAGGTTAGTTTAGTTTAGTTTTGTTTATAGTTTAGTTTAATTTATATTATAATTTAGTTTATAGTTTATTTTAGTTTAGTTTGTAGTTTAATTTAGTTTAGTTTAATTTAGTTTAGTTTAGGTTAGATTAGGTTAGGTTAGGTTAGGTTAGTCTAGTTTAGTATAGTTTAGTTTAGTTTAAAATATAGTATCTTTAGTTTATAGTTAAGTTCATAGTTTTATTAAGTTTTATTTAGTTTCGTTTAGGTTAGGTTAGAGTAGCTTAGTTTAGTTTAGTTTAGGTTAGAATAGGTTAGGTTAGTGTAGTTTAGTTTAGTTTAATTTAATTTAGTTTTGTTTAGTTTAGTTTAGGTTAGGTTAGGTTAGTTTAGTTTAGTATAGGTGATGTTAAGTTAGTTAAGGGTAGTTTAGTTTATAGTTTAGTTTAGTTTAGTTTAGTTTAGGTTATGTTAGGTGCGTTTAGTTTAATTTAGTTTTAATTAGGTTACGTTAGATTAGGTTAGGGTAGTTGAGTTTACTTTAGTTGAATTTAGTTTATAGTTTAATTTATAGTTTATTTTAGTTTACTTTATAGTTTAGTTTAGTTAATTTATAGTTTAATTTACTTTAGTTTAGTCTAGTTTAATTTAGTTTACTTTAATTTATAGTTTTGTTTAAAATTTAGTTTAGTTTAGTTTAGTTTAGGTTAAATTATGTTAGGTTAGGTTAGTTTAGTTTATTTTAGGTTAGGTTAAGTTAGGTTAGTGTAGTTTAGTTTAGTTTAGCTAAATTTTGTTTAGTTTAGTTTAGTTTAGGATACGTTAGGTTAGTTTAGTTTAGTTTAGTTTAGTGTATGTTAGGTTAGGTTAGGCTAGATTAATTTAGTTTAGTTTATTTTAGTTTATAGTTTAGTTTAGTTTATAATTTATTTTATAGTTTAGTATACTTTAGTTTATAGATTAGTTTATAGTTTAGTTAACATTTTAGTTTAGTTTAGTTTAGATTAGGTTAGAGAAGTTTAGGTTAGGTTAGTTTATTTTAGTTTAGTTTATGTAAGCTTAGATTAGGTTAGTTTGGTATAGTTTAGTTTAATTTAGTTCATTTTATAGTTTAGTTTAGTTTAGTTTATAGTTCAGTTTATAGTTTAGTATTGTTTAATTTAGTTTAGGTTAGGTTGGGTTAGTTTAGTTTAGTTTAGGTTAGGTTAGGTTAAGTTAGGTTAGTTTAGTTTAGTATAGTTAAGTTTAGTTTAGTTTAGTTTATAGTTTAGTTTATTTTATTTTATAGTTTAGTTTATAGTTTTGTTTAGCTTAGTTTAATTTAGTTAGTTTAGGTTAGGTTAGGTTAGATTATTTTAGTTTAGTTTAGGTTATGATAGGTTAGTGCAGTTTAATTTAATTTAGTTTAGTTTAGTTGAATTTAATTTATTTTTGTTAGGTCAGTTTAGGTAAGTTAGGTTAGTTTAGTTTAGTATAGGTTAGGTTAGGTTAGGTAAGTTTAATTCAGTATAGTTTATTTTAGTTTATAGTTTAATTTATAGTTTTGTTTATAGTTAGTTTAGTTTAGTTTAGTTTAGGTTAAATTATGTTAGGTTAGTTTAGTTTAGTTTAATTTATGTTAGGTTAGGTTGGGTTAAGATAGTGTAGTTTCATTTAGTTTGGTTTATTTTAGTTTAGTTTAATATGTTGTTCCGTTTAGTTTAGTTTTGTTTAATTTAGTTTAGTTTATAGTTTAGTTGAGTTTAGTTTAGGTTTGGTTAGGTTAGGTTAGATTAGTTTTGTTTAGGATAGGTTATGTTAGATTAGGTTAGGTTAGGTTAGTTTGGTTTAGTTTAGTCTAGTTAAGTTTAGTATAGTTTATACTTTAGTTTAGTTTAGTTTATTTTATAGTTTAGTTAAGTTTTGTTTATACTTTAGTTTGCAGTTTAGTATAGTTTAGTTTAGTTTAATTTAGTTTAGTTTAGTTTAATTTAGTTTCGTCTAGTTTATGGTTTTGTTTATAGTTTAGCTTAGTTTAGTTTAGTTTAGATTAGTTTAGGTTAAGTTATGTTAGGGTCGTTTAGTTTAATTTAGTTTAGATTAGGATAGGTTAGGTTTGGGTAGTTAAGTTTAGTTTAGTTGAATTTAGTTTAATTTAGTTCAGTTTAGGTTACGTTAGGTTAGTTTAGTTTAGTTTAGTTTAGGTTAGGTTAGGTTAGTTTAGTTTAGTTTATTTAAGTGTAGTTTAGTTTATAGTTCAGTTTAGTTTAGTTTGGTTTAATTTAGTTTAGTTTATAGTTTAGTTGAGTTTAGGTTAGTTTAGTTGAGTTTAGTTTGGTTTAGTTTATTTTAGATTAGGTTAGTTTAGGTTAGTTTAGTTTAGTTTAGGTTGGGTTATGTTAGATTAGGTTAGGTTAGGTTAGTTGCTTAGTTTAGTCTAGTTAAGTTTAGTTAAGTTTACACTTAAGTTTAGTTTAGTTTATAGTTTAGTTTAGTTTTGTTTATAGTTTAGTTTATAGTTTAGTATAGTTTAGTTTAGTTTAATTTAGTTTAGCTAAGTTTAGTTTAGTTTAGTTTTGGGTGGGTTATGTTAGGTTAGGTTAGGTTAGTTTAGTGTAGTTTAGGTTAGGTTAGGTTAGGTTAGTTTAGTTTAGTTGAGTTTAGTTTAGTTTAGATTAGGTTAAGTAAGATTAGGTTAGGTTAGGTTAGGTTAGTTTAGTTTTGTTTATAGTTTAGTTTAGTTTAGTTTACATTTTCTTTATAGTTTAGTTAGTTTAGTTTATAGTTTAATTTAGTTTAGTTTAGTTTAGTTTTCATTAATTTAGGTTAATTTGTTTAGTTTAGTTTAGTTTAGGTTAGGTTAAGTTAGGTTAGGTTAGGTTAGTTTAGTTTACTATAGTTTAGTTTAGTTTAAAATATAGTATCTTTAGTTTATAATTTAGTTCATAGTTTTCCTTAGATTAGTTTATTTTCGGTTAGGTTAGAGTAGTTTAGTTTAGTTTAGTTTAGATTAGGTTAGAATAGGTTAGTTTAATGTAGTTTAGTTTAATTTAGTTTAGTTGAATTTAATTTAGTTTAGTTTAGGTTAGGTTAGGTTTGTTTAGGTTAGATTAGGTTAGGTTATGTTAGATTAGGTTAGGTTAGGTTAGATTAGTTTAGTTTAGTTTAGTTTCCGTTAGGTTGGGTTAGATTAGGTTAGTTAAGTTTATTTTAGTTTAGTTTAGTTAAGTATAGTTTAGTTTATAGTTTACTTTAGTTTAATTTATAGCTTAGTTTATAGCTTAGTTTAGTTCATAGTTTAATTTATATTTAGGTTTAGTTTAGTTTAGTAAAGTTTATTTTAGGGTAGCTTATGTTAGGTTAGGTTAGGTTAGTATAGTTTATAGTTTAATTTATAGTTTACTTAAGTTTATAGTTTAGTTTATAGTTTAGTTTAGTTTAGTTTATAATAGTTTAGTTTAGTTTAGTTTAGTTTAGGTCAGGTTAAGATATTTTAGTTTAGTTTAGTTTAGGTTAGGTTAGGCTAGGTTAAGTTATATTTGGTTAGTTTAGATTAGTTTAGTTTAGTTTAGTTTATAGTTTAGATTAGTTTATTATTTATTTTAGTTTAGTTTAGTTTATAGTTTCGTTTATAGTTTAGTTTGGTTTAGTTTAGTTTAATTTAGTTTACATTAGATTAGTTTAGTTAGTTTTAGTTTAGGTTAGGTTAGATGAGGTTAGTTTAGTTTAGTTTAGTTCAATTTAGTTTATTTTAGTTTATAGATTAGTTTAGTTTAGTTTATAGTTCAATTTATAGTTTAGTTTAGTTTAGTTTATCGTTTAGTTTAGTTTAGTATAGTTTAGTTTAGTTTAGGTTACAGTAGGTTAGTTTAGATTAGTTTAGTTTAGCGCAGTTTAGGTTAGATTAATTTAGGTTATTTTGTTTAGTTTAGTTTAGTTTAAATTAGTTTATAGTTTAGTTTATAGTTTAGTTTATAGTTTAGCTTAGATTAGTGTAGTTTAGTTTGGTTCAGTTTATTTTAGTTTAGTTTAGTTTAGTTTCGTTTAGCTTAGGTTATGTTATATTAGGTTAGCTTAGGTTAGCTTAGTTTACCCTAGTTTAATTTGGGTTAGGTAAGGTTAAAATAGGTTAGTTAAATTTAGTTTAGTTTAGTTTAGTTAGGTTTAGTTTAGTTTATAGTTTTGTTTAGTTTAGTTATAGTTTAGTTTATAGTTTAGTTTAGATTATAATTTAATTTATAGTTAAGTTTAGTTTACTTTAGTTTAATTTAGTTTAGCTTTCTTTAGTTTCCTTTAGATTACTCTAGTTTAGGATATGTTAGGTTAGGTTAGTTTAGTTTAGTTTAATTAAGGTTAATTTAGTTTAATTTAGTTTAGTTTAGGTTAGGTTAGGTTAGGTTAGTTAAGTTTAGTGTAGTTTAGTTTAGTTTAAAATATAGTATCTTTAGTTTATAGATTAGTTCATATTTTTGTTTAGTTTAGTTTAGGTTATGTTAGAGTAGTTTAGTTTAGTTTAGTTTACTTTAGGTTAGAATAGGTTAGGTTAGTGTAGATTAATTTAATTTAGTTTAGTTGAATTTAATTTAGTTTTGTTTAGTTTAGTTTAGGTTAGTTTAGTTTAGTATAGGTTAGGTTAAGTTAGGTTAGCTTAGTTTAGTTTATAGTTTAGTTGAGTTTAGTTTAGTTTATAGTGTGGTTTATACTTTAGTTTTTTATTTTAGTTTATAGTTTAGTTTAGATTAGTGTAGTTTAGTTTGGTTTAGTTTTGTTTAGTTTAGTTTAAATTAGTTTCGTTTAGGTTAGGTTAAGTTAGAATAGGTTAGGTTAGGTAAGCTTAGTTTAGTTTAGTTTTGGTTAGGTTAGGTTAGGTTAGGTTGGTTAAGTTCAGTTTAGTTTAGTTTAGTTAAGTTTAGTTTAGTTTATAGTTTAGTTCAGTTTAGTTTATAGCTTAGTTTATAGTTTAGTTTAGTTTATAGTTTCATTTATAGTTAAGTTTAGTATAGTTTAGTTTAATTTACTTTAGTTTAGTTTATTTTAGGGTAGCTTATGTTAGGTTAGGTTAGTTTATAGTTTAATTTATAGTTTAGTTTAGTTTATAGTTTAGTTTATAGTTCAGTTTATAATAGTTTAGTTTAGGTTAGGTTAGGTTAGGTTAGTTTAGTTTAGTGTAGTTTAGGTTAGGTTTGGCTATGTTAGGTTAGGATAGGTTAGTTTAGATTAGTTTAGTTTAGTTTAGTTTATAGTTTATTTTATTTTAGTTTATTATTTAATTTAGTGTAGTTTAGTTTATAGTTTCGTTTATAGTTTAGTTTGGTTTAGTTTAGTTTATTTTAGTTTAGCTTAGATTAGTTTAGTTTGTCTTAGGTTAGGTTAGGTTAGGTTAGGTTAGGTGAGATTAGTTTAGTTTAGTACAGTTTAATTTAGTTTGGTTTAGTTTATATTTTAGTTTAGTTTAGTTCATAGTTCAATTTATGGATTAGTTTAGTTTATAGTTTATGTTATCGTTTAGTTTAGTTTAGATTAGTTTAGTTTAGGTCAGTTTAGGTTAGGTTAAGTTAGGTTAGGTTAGTTTAGATTAGTTTAGTTTAATTTAGTTTAGTTTATAGTTTAGTTTATTTTAGTTTAGAGATTAATTTAATTTAGTTTAGTTTAGTTTAGGTTAGGTTAGGTTAGGTTAATTTAGTTTAGTTTAGGTTAGGTTAGGTTAGGTAAGGTTAATTTACTTTAGTAAAGTTTCGTTTAGTTTATTTCAGTTCAGTTTATAGTTTAGTTGAGTTTATAGTTTAGTTTACAATTTTGTTTCGTTCAGTTTAGTTTAGTTTAGTATAGTTAAGGTAAGGTTGGGTTAGGTTAGGTTAGTTTAGTTTAGTTTAGTTTATAGTTTAGTTTAATTTAGTTTACAGTTTAGTGTATTCTTTAGTTTATAGTGTAGTTTATAGTTTATTTTAATTTAGTGTAGTTTAGTTTGGTTTAGTTTAGTATAGTTTTGTTTAGTTTAGGTTAGGTTAGGTTAGGTTAGGTTAGTTTAGTTAACTTTGGTTTAGTTTAGTTTAGTTTTGTTTAGTTTAGTTTAGTTTTGTTTAGTTTATAGTTTAGTTTATAGTTTAGTTTAGTTTAGTTTATAGTTTAATTTATAATTTGGTTTATTTTTGTTTAATTTGGTTTATAGTAGGTTAGGTTAGGTTAGTTTAGTTTAGTTTAGGTTAGGTTAAGTTAGGTTAGTTTAGGTTAATTTAGTTTAGTTGAGTTTAATTTAGTTTAGTTTATAGTTTAATTTATAGTTTAGTTTACCTTATAGTTTAGTTTAATTAATTTATAGTTTAATTTAGTTTAGTTTAGTTTAATTTAGTTTAGTTTAGTTCATAGTTTTGTTTATAGTTTAGTTTAGTTTAGTTTAGTTTAAGTTATGTTAGGTTAGTTTAGTTTAGTTTAGTTTAGGTTAGGTTAGGCTAGGTTAGGTAAGTTTAATTTAGTTTAGTTTAGTTTAGTTAAGTTTAGTTTATAGTTTAGTTTATAGTTTAGTTTGTAGTTTAGTGTAGTTTAGTTTGGTTTAGTTTAGTTAAGGTTAAGTAATGTTAGGTTCGTTTAGTTTAATTTAGTTTAGATTAGGTTACGTTAGATTAGGTTATAGTAGTTAGGTTTAGTTTAGTTGAATTTAGTTTATAGTTTAATTTATAGTTTAGTTTAGTTTACTTTATAGTTTAGTTTAGTTATTTTACAGTTTAATTTAGTTTAGTTTAGTCTAGTTTTGTTTACTTTAGGTTAGGTGAGATTATGTTAGGTTAGGTTCGCTTACTTTAGTTTAGTTTAGTTTAGTTTAGTTTAGGTTAGGTTAGGTTAGGTTAGGTTAGGTTAGTTTAGTTAACTTTGGTTTAGTTTAGTTTAGTTTTGTTTAGTTTATATTTTAGTTTATAGTTTAGTTTAGTTTAGTTTATAGTTTAATTTATAATTTGGTTTATTTTTGTTTAATTTAGTTTATAGTAGGTTAGGTTAGGTTAGGTTAGTTTAGTTTAGTTTAGGTTAGGTTAAATTAGGTTAGTTTAGGTTAATTTAGTTTAGTTGAGTTTAATTTAGTTTAGTTTAGTTTATAGTTTAATTTATAGTTTAGTTTACCTTATAGTTTAGTTTAATTAATTTATAGTTAATTTAGTTTAGTTTAGTTTAATTTAGTTTAGTTTAGTTCATAGTTTTGTTTATAGTTAAGTTTAGTTTAGTTTAGTTTAAGTTATGTTAGGTTAGTTTAGTTTAGTTTAGTTTAGGTTAGGTTAGGCTAGGTTAGATAAGTTTAATTTAGTTTAGTTTAGTTAAGTTTAGTTTATAGTTTAGTTTGTAGTTTAGTTTAGTTTAGTTTAGTTTGGTTTAGTTTAGTTAAGGTTAAGCAATGTTAGGTTCGTTTAGTTTAATTTAGTTTAGATTAGGTTACGTTAGATTAGGTTAGGGTAGTTAGGTTTAGTTTAGTTGAATTTAGTTTATAGTTTAATTTATAGTTTAGTTTAGTTTACTTTATAGTTTAGTTTAGTTATTTTATAGTTTAATTTAGTTTAGTTTAGTCTAGTTTAATTTAGTTTACTTTAGTTTATAGTTTTGTTTATAGTTTAGTTTAGTTTAGTTTAGGTTAATTTATGTTAGGTTAGTTTAGTTTAGTTTAGTTTAGGTTAGGTTAGGTTAGGTTAGGTTAGTGTAGTTTAGTTTAGTTTAGCTGAATTTTGTTTAGTTTAGTTTAGGTTACGTTAGGTTAGTTTAGTTTAGTTTAGTTTAGTGTATGTTAGGTTAGGTTAGGTTAGTTTAATTTAGTTTAGTTTATTTTAGTTTATAGTTTAGTTTAGTTTAGTTTATAATTTATTTTATAATTTAGTATACTTTAGTTTATAGATTAGTTTATAGTTTAGTTAATATTTTAGTTTATTTTATTTTACGTTGGGTTAGGGAAGTTTAAGTTAGGTTAGGTTAGGTTAGTTTAGTTTAGTTTAGTTTATGTAAGGTTAGGTTAGGTTAGTTTGGTATAGTTTAGTTTAGTTTAGTTTTGTTTATATTTAGTTTAGTTTAATTTATTGTTCAGTTTATAGTTTAGTTTAGTTTAGTTTAGGTTAGGTTGGGTTAGTTTAGTTTAGGTTAGGTTAGCTTAAGTTAGGTTAATTTAGTTTAGTATAGTTTAGTTTAGTTTAGTTTAGTTTATAGTTTAGTTCATTTTATTTTATAGTTTAGTTTATAGTTTTTTTTAGTTTAGTTTAATTTAGTTAATTTAGGTTAGGTTAGGTAAGGTTAGAGTAGTTTAGTTTAGGTTAGATTATGATAGGTTAGTGCAGTTTAATTTAATTTTGTTTAGTTTAGTTGAATTAAATTTAGTTTAGTTAGGTCAGTTTAGGTAAGTTAGGTTAGTTTAGTTTAGTATAGGTTAGGTTACGTTAGGTAAGTTTAATTCAGTTTAGTTTAGTTTAGTTTATAGTTTAATTTATAGTTTTGCTTATAGTTATTTAGTTTTGTTTAGATAAGTTTAGTTTAGGTTAAATTATGAGAGGTTAGTTTAGTTTAGTTTAGTTTAGGTTAGGTTAGGTTGGGTTAGGTTAGTGAAGTTTCATTTAGTTTAGTTTATTTTAGTTTAGTTTAGTATGTAGTTCAGTTCAGTTTTGTTTTGTTTAATTTAGTTTAGTTTATAGTTTAGTTGAGTTTAGGTTAGTTTAGTTGAGTTTAGTTTAGTTTAGTTTAGGTTAGGTTAGGTTAGTTTAGTTTAGTTTAGGATAGGTTATGATAGATTAGGTTAGGTTAGGTTAGTTTGGTTTAGTTTAGTCTAGTTAAGTTTAGTTTAGTTTATACTTTAGTTTAGTTTAGTTTATTTTATAGTTTAGTTAAGTTTTGTTTATAGTTTAGTTTGCAGTTTAGTATAGTTTAGTTTAGTTTAATTTAGTTTAGCTAAGTTAAGTATAGTGTAGTTTAGTTTAGTTTATAGTTTAATTTATAATTTAGTTTAGTTTAGTTTAGTTTACTTTAGTTTAGGTTAGGTTAGGTTAGGTTAGGTTAGGTTAGTTTAATTTATTTGAGATTAATTTAGTTTAGTTTATAGTTTAATTTATTTTACTTTATAGTTTAGTTTAGTTAATTTATAGTTTAATTTAGTATAGTTTAGTTTAATTTAGTTTCGTTTAGTTTATAGTTTTGTTTATAGTTTAGCTTAGATTAGTTTAGTTTAGTTTAGTTTAGGTTAAGTTATGTTAGGTTAGTTTAGTTTAGTTTAGTTCAGGTTCGTTTAGGTTAGGATAGGTAAGTTTAATTTAGTTCAGTTTAGTTTATAGTTTAGTTTATAGTTTAGTATGTAGTTTTGTTTAGTTTAGTTTAGTTTAGTTTAGTTTAGGTTAAGTTATGTTAGGTTAGTTTAGTTTAATTTAGTTTAGATTAGGTTAGGTTAGGTTAGGTTAGGTTAGGTTACGGTATTTAAGTTTAGGTTAGGCAAATTTAGTTTAGTTTAGTTCAGTTTAGTTTAGTTTATTTTATAGTTTATTTTTGTTTTGTTGATAGTTTTGTTTGCAGTTTAGTATAGTTTAGTTTAGTTTAATTTAGATTAGGTTAAGTAATGTTAAGGTTAGGTTAGTTTAGTTCAGTTTAGTTTATGTTAGGTTAGATTAGTTTAGTTTAGTTTTGTTTATAGTTTAGTTTAATTTATTTTATAATTTAGTTTATAGTTTAGTTTAGTTTAGTTTGTAGTTTAATTTAGTTTAGTTTAGTTTAGTTTAATTTAGTTTACTTTAGTTTAGGTTAGGTTATGTTAGTTTAGTGTAGTATAGTTTAGTTTAGTTTAAAATATAGTATCTTTAGTTTATAGTTTAGTTCATAGTTTTGTTTAGTTTAGTTTAGATTAGTTTAGGTTAGATTAGAGTGGTTTAGTTTAGTTTAGTTTAGGTTAGAATAGGTTAGGTTAGTGTAGTTTAGTTTAGTTTAGTTGAATTTAATTTAGTTTTCTTCAGTTTAGTTTAGGTTAGGTTAGGTTAGTTTAGTTTAGTATAGGTTAGGTTAAGTTAGGTAATGGTAGTTTAGTTTATAGTTTAGTTTAGTTTAGTTTAGTTTATAGTGTAGTTTATACTTTAGATTATATTTTAGTTTATAGTTTAGTTTATTTTAGTGTAGTTTAGTTTGGTTTAGTTTGGATTAGATTAGTTTAAATTAGTTTCGTTTAGGTTAGGTTATGTTACATTAGGTTATGTTAGGTAAGCTTAGTTTAGTTTAGTTTAGTTTAGTTTAGGTTAGGTTAGGTTAGGTTATGTTAGGTTAGGTTAGTTAAGTTCAGTTTAGTTTAGTTTAGTTAAGTTTAGTTTATAGCTTAGTTTATAGTTTAGTTTAGTTTATACTTTAATTTATAGTTAAGTTTAGTTTAGATTAATTTAGTTTAGTTTAGTTTATTTTAGGGTATCTTATGTTAGGTTAGGTTAGGTTAGTTTAGTTTATAGTTTAATTTATAGTTTAGTTTAGTTTAGTTTATAGTTTAGTTTAGTTTATAATAGTTTAGTTTATGTTAGGTTAGGTTAGGTTAGTTTAGCTTAGTTTAGTTTAGGTTAGGTTTCGCTAGGTTAAGTTAGGTTGGGTTAGTTTACATTAGTTTATATTAATTTAGTTTATAGTTTAGTTTACTTTAGTTTATTATTTAATTTAGTGTAGTTTAGTTTATAGTTTCGTTTATAGATTAGTTTAGTTTTTTTTTTGTTTAGCTTAGATTAGTTTAGTTTATCTTAGGTTAGGTTAGGTGAGATTAGTTTAATTTAGTTGAGTTTAATTTAGTTTATTTAAGTTTATAGTTTAGTTTAGTCTATAGTTCAATTTATAGTTTAGTTTAGTTTAGTTTATAGTTTAGGTTATCGTTTAGTTTATTTTAGATTAATTTAGTTTAGGTCAATTTAGGTTAGGTTAACTTAGGTTAGGTTAGTTTAGATTAGTTTAGTTTAATTTAGTTTAGTTTATAGTTTAGTTTATTTTAGTTTATAGTTTAATTTAGTTTAGTTTAGTTTAGTGTAGTTTAGTTTGGGTTAGGTTAGGTTAGGTTAATTTAGTTTAGTTTACGTTAGGTTAGGTAATTTTAATTTAGTTTGTTTGGTTATGTTTAATTTTTAGTTTATTTTGTAATTTTGTTTATTGTTTAGTTTAGTTTATACTTTAATTTAGATTAGTTTAGTTTAGTTTAGTTTAGTTTAATTTAGGTTTTTTAGGTTAGTTTAGTTTAGTTTAGTTTAGGTTAGGTTAGGTTAGGTTAATTTACTTTAGTATAGTTTAGTTTAGTTTATTTTAGTTTAGTTTATAGCTTACTTTACAGTTTAGTTTAGTTTAGTTTAGTTTAGTTTGGGTTAGGTTAGGTTAGGTTAGTTTAGTTTAATTTAGTTTAAAGTTTAGTTTAGTTTAGTTTACAGTTTAGCTTATCCTTTAGAATATAGTGTGGTTTATAGTTTAGTTTAATTTAGTGTAGTTTAGTTTGGTGTAGTTTAGTATAGTTTTGTTTACCTTAGGTTAGGTGAGATTATGTTAGGTTAGGTTAGCTTACTTTAGTTTAGTTTAGTTTAGGTTAGGTTAGATTAGGTTAATTTAGTTAACTTTGGTTTAGTCTAGTTTAGTTAGTTTAGTTTATAATTTAGTTTATAGTTATGTTTTGTTTAGTTTATAGTGTAATTTATAATTTAGTATAGTTTAGTTTAGTTTAGTTTAGTTTAATTTAGTTTAGAGTAGGTTAGGTTAGGTTAGGTTAATTTAGTTTAGTTGAGTTTAATTTAGTTTAGTTTAGTTTAGTTTATAATTTAAATTATAGTTTAGTTTAGTTTACTTTATAGTTTATTTTAGTTAATTTATAGTTTAATTTAGTTTAGTTTAGTTTAATTTAGTTTAGTTTAGTTTATAGTTTTGTTTATAGTTTAGTTTATTTTAGGTTAAATTATATTAAGTTCGTTTAGTTTAATTTAGTTTTGATTAGGTTACGTTATATTAGGTTAGGGTAGTTAAGTTTGGTTTAGTTGCATTTAGTTTATAGTTGAATTTATAGTTAAGTTTAGTTTATTTTATAGTTTAGTTTAGTTAATTTACAGTTTAATTTATTTTAGTTTAGTCTAGTTTAATTTAGTTTACTTTATTTATAGTTTTGTTTATAGTTTAGTTTAGTTTAGTTTAGTTTAGGTTAATTTATGTTAGGTTAGTTTAGTTTAGTTTAGGTTAGGTTAGGTTAGGTTAGGTTAGGCTAGTGTAGTTTAGTTTAGTTTAGCTAAATTTTGTTTAGTTTAGTTTAGTTTAGGATACGTTAGGTTAGTTTAGTTGAGTTTAGTTAAGTGTATGTTAGGTTAGGTTAGGTTAGTGTAGTTTAGTTTAGTTTATTTTAGTTTATAGTTTAGTTTAGTTTAGTTTATAATTTATTTTATAGTTTAGTATACTTTAGTTTATAGATTAGTTTATAGTTTAGTTAATATTTTAGTTTAGTTTAGTTTAGATTAGGTTAGGGAAGGTTAGGTTAGGTTAGTTTATTTTAGTTTAGCTTATGTAAGGTTAGGTTAGGTTAGTTTGGTATAAATTAGTTTAATTTAGTTTTGTTTAAGTTTAGTTTAGTTTATAGTTCAGTTTATAGTTTAGTTTAGTTTAGTTTAGTTTAGTTTAGGTTAGGTTAGGTTAAGTTAGGTTAGTTTAGTTTAGTATAGTTTTTTTTATTTTAGTTTAGTTTAGTTAGTTTAGGCTTGGTTAGGTTAGTATAGAGTAGTTTAATTTAGGTTAGGTTATGATAGGTTAGTGCAGTTTAATTTAATTATTTTAGTTTAGTTGAATTTAATTTATTTTAGTTAGGTCGGTTTAGGTAAGTTAGGTTAGTTTAATTTAGTATAGGTTAGGTTAGGTTAGGTTGGGTTAAGTTAGTGTAGTTTCATTTAGTTTGGTTTATTTTAGTTTAGTTTAATATGAGGTTCCGTTTAGTTTAGTTTTGTTTAATTTAGTTTAGTTTATAGTTTAGTTGAGTTTAGGTTAGTTTAGTTGAGTTTAGTATATTTTAGTTTAGTTTAGGTTACGTTAGGTCAGGTTAGATTAACTTTGTTTAGGATAGGTTATGTTAGATTAGGTTAGGTTAGTTTGGTTTAGTTTAGTCCAGTTAAGTTTAGTTTAGTTTATACTTTAGTTTAGTTTAGTTTATTTTATAGTTTAGTTAAGTTTCGTTTATAGATTAGTTTGCAGTTTAGTATAGTTTAGTTAAGTTTAATTTAGTTTAGCAAAGTTTAGTTTAGTTTAGTTTATAGTTTAATTTATAATTTAGTTTAGTTTAGTTTAATTTAGTTTAGTTTAGGTTAGGTTAGGTTAGTTTAATTTAGTTGAGTTTAATTTAATTTAGTTTAGTTTATAGTTTAATTTATAGTTTAGTTTAGTTTACTTTATAGTTTAGTTTAGTTAATTTATAGTTTAATTTAGTTTAGTTTAGTTTAATTTAGTTTTGTTTAGTTTATAGTTTTGTATATAGTTTAGCTTAGATCAGTTTAGTTTAGTTAAGGTTAAGTTATGTTAGGTTAGTTTAGTTTAGTTTAGGTTCGGTTAGGTTAGGTTAGGTAAGTTTAATTTAGTTCAGTTTAGTTTAGTTAAGTTTAGTTTATAGTTTAGTTTATAGTATAGTTTAGGTTAAGTTATGTTAGGGTCGTTTAGTTTAATTTAGTTTAGATTAGGTTAGGTTAGGTTAGGGTAGTTAAGTTTAGTTTAGTTGAATTTAGTTTAGTTTAGTTCAGTTTATTTTACGTTAGGTTAGTTTAGTTTAGTTTAGTTTAGGTTAGGTTAGGTTAGGTTAGGTTAGGTTAGTTTAGTTTAGTTTAGTTTATTTAAGTGTAGTTTAGTTTATAGTTCAGTTTAGTTTAGTTTTGTTTAATTTAGTTTAGTTTATAGTTTAGTTGAGTTTAGGTTAGTTTAGTTGAGTTTAGTTTAGTTTAGTTTATTTTAGATTAGGTTCGGTTAGGTTAGTTTAGTTTAGGTTGGGTTATGTTAGATTAGGTTAGGTTAGGTTAGTTTGGCTTAGTTTAGTTTAGTTAAGTTTAGTTTATTTTATACTTTAGTTTAGTTTAGTTTATAGTTTAGTTTAGTTTTGTTTATAGTTTAGTTTATAGTTTAGTATAGTTTAGTTTAATTTAATTTAGTTTAACTAAGTTTAGTTTAGTTTAGTTTTGGGTAGGTTATGTTAGGTTAGGTTAGTTTAGTTTAGGTTAGGTTAGGTTAGGGTAGGTTAGTTTAGTTTAGTTGAGTTTAGTTTAGTTTAGATTAGGTGAAGTAGGATTAGGTTAGGTTAGGTTAGGTTAGTTTAGTTTTGTTTATAGTTTAGTTTAGTTTAGTTTATAGTTTACTTTATAGTTCAATTAGTTTAGTTTAATGTTTAATGTAGTTTAGTTTAGTTTAGTTCAGTTTAGTTTCATTTAGGTTAATTTAGTTTAGGTTAGGTTAAGTTAGGTTAGGTTAGGTTAGTTTAGTTTAGTATAGTTTAGTTTAGTTTAAAATATAGTATCTTTAGTTAATAGTTTAGTTCATAGTTTTCTTTAGATTAGTTTACTTTAGGTTAGGTTAGAGTAGTTTAGTTTACTTTAGGTTAGATTAGGTTAGGTTAATGTAGTTTAGTTTAATTTTGTTTAGTTGAATTTAATTTAGTTTAGTTTAGTTTAGTTTAGGTTAATTTAGGTTCGTTTAGGTTAGATTAGGTTAGGTTATGTTAGATTAGGTTAGGTTAGGTTAGCTTAGTTTAGTTTAGTTTAGTTTCGGTTAGGTTGGGTTAGGTTAGTTTACTTAAGTTTAGTTTAGTTTAGTTTTGTTATGTATAGTTTAGTTTATAGTTTAGTTCAGTTCATAGTTTAATTTATATTTAGGTTTAGTTTAGTTTAATTTAGTTTAGCTTATTTAGTTTAGTTTAGTTTATTTTACGGTAGCTTATGTTAGGTTAGGTTAGGTTAGTATAGTTTATAGTTTAATTTATAGTTTACTTTAGTTTATAGTTTAGTTTATAATTTAGTTTAGTTTAGTTTAGTTTTATAATAGTTTAGTTTAGCTTAGTTTAGGTTAAGATAGTTTAGTTTAGTTTAGTTTAGGTTAGGTTAGGCTAGGTTAAGTTATATTAGGTTAGTTTAGATTAGTTTAGTTTACTTTATAGTTTAGTTTACTTAATTTATTATTTTGTTTATTTTAGTTTAGTTTATAGTTTCGTTTATAGTTTATTTTGATTTAGTTTAGTTTAATTTAGTTTACCTTAGATTAGTTTAGTTAGTTTTAGGTTAGGTTAGGTTAGGTGAGGTTAGTTTAGTTTAGTTTAGTTTAATTTAGTTTAGTTTAGTTTATAGTTTAGTTTAGTTTATAGTTCAATTTATAGTTTAGTTTAGTTTAGTTTATCGTTTAGTTTAGTTTAGTATAGTTTAGTTTAGGTTAGAGTAGGTTAGTTTAGATTAGTTTAGTTTAGCGCAGTTTAGGTTACGTTAAGTTAGGTTATTTTATTTAGTTTAGTTTAGTTTAGTTTATAGTTTAGTTTATAGTTTAGTTTATAGTTTAGTTTAGATTAGTGTAGTTTAGTTTGGTTTAGTTTATTTTAGTTTAGTTTCGTTTAGCTTAGGTTATATTATATTAGGTGAGCTTAGGTTAGCTTAGTTTACCCTAGTTTAGTTTAGGTTAGGTAATGTTAGAATATGTTAGTTAAATTTAGTTTAGTTTAGTTTAGCTAGGTTTAGTTTAGTTTATAGTTTAGTTTAGTTTAGTTATAGTTTAGTTTATAGTTTAGTTTAGGTTATAATTTAATTTATAGTTTAGTTTAGTTTAGTTTAATTTAGTTTAGCTTTCTTTAGTTTCCTTTAGATTATTTTAGTTTAGGATATGTTAGGTTAGGTTAGTTTAGTTTAGTTTAGTTTATAGTTTAATTTAGTTTAGTTTAGTTTAATTTAGTTTCGTTTAGTTTAATTTAGGTTAGGTTAGTTTAGTTTAGTTTAGTTTAGGTTAGGTTAGGTTAGGTTAGGTTAATTTACTTTAGTATAGTTTAGATTAGTTTATTTTAGTTTAGTTTCTGGTTTAGTTTAATTTATAGTTTTGTTTACAGTTTAGTTTAGTTTAGTTTAATTTAGTTTATTTTGGGTTAGGTTAGGTTAATTTAGTTTAGTTTAGTTTAGTTTAGTTTATAGTTTAGTTTAGTTTAGTTTACAGTTTAGTTTATCCTTTAGTTTATAGTGTAGTTTATAGTTTAGTTTAATTTATGTAATTTAGTTTGGTTTAGTTTAGTATAGTTTTGTTTACTTTAGGTTAGGTGAGATTATGTTAGGTTAGGTTAGCTTACTTTAGTTTAGTTTAGTATAGTTTAGGTTAGGTTAGGTTAAGTTAGTTTAGTTTAGTTTGTACTTTAGTTTAATTTAGTTTACAGTTTACTTTATCCTCTAGTTTATAGTGTAGTTTATAGTTTAGTTTAATTTAGTGTAGTTAAGTTTGGTTTAGTTTAGTATAGTTTTAATTACTTTAGGTTAGGTTAGATTATGATAGGTTTGGATAGCTTACATTAGTTTATATTAGGTTAGGTTAGGTTAGTTTAGTTTAGTTAACTTTGGTTTAGTTTAGTTTAGTTTAGTTTACAGTTTAGTTTATAGTTTAGTTTAGTTAAGTTTATAGTTTAATTTATAATTTAGTTTAGTTTAGTTTAATTTAGTTTAGAGTAGGTTAGGTTAGGTTAGTTTAGTTTAGTTTAGGTTAGGTTAGGTTAGGTTAGGTTAATTTAGTTTAGTTGAGTTTAATTTAGTATAGTTTATTTTAGTTAATAGTTTAATTTATAGTTTAGTTTAGTTTTTTTATACTTTAGTTTAGTTAATTTAAAGTTTAATTTAGTTTAGTTTAGTTTAATTTAATTTAGTTTGTAGTTTAGTTTAGTTTAGTTTAGGTTAGGTTAGGTTAGGTTAGAGTAGTTTAGTTTAGGTTAGGTTATGATAGGTTAGTGCAGTTTAATTTAATTTAGTTTAGTTTAGTTGAATTTAATTTAGTTTAGTTAGGTTAGTTTAGATAAGTTAGGTTAGTTTAGTTTACTTTAGTTTATGTAAGGTTAGGTTAGGTTAGTTTAGTATTATTTAGTTTACTTTTGCTAATAGTTCAGTTTAGTTTAGTTTATATATCAGTTTATAGTTCAGTTCAGTTTAGTTTAGTTTAGGTTACGTTGGGTTAGTTTTGTTTAGTATAGGTTAGGTTAGGGTAGGTAAGTTTAATTCAGTTTAGTGTAGTTTAGTTTATAGTTTAATTTATAGGTTGGTTTATAGTTAATTTAGTTTAGTTTAGTTTAGGTTAAATTGTGTTAGGTTAGTTAAGTTTAGTTTAGGTTAGGTTAGGTTGGGATAGGTTAGTGTAGTTTAATTTAATTTAGTTGAATTTAGTTTAGTTAAGTTTAGCTTAGGTTACGTTAGGTTAGTTTAGTTTAGTTTAGTTTAGGTGAGGTTAGGTTAGGTTAGTTTAGTTCTGTTAATTTATTTTAGTTTATACATTAGTTTAGTTTATAGTTTAGTTTAATTTAGTGTAGTTTAATTTTGTTTAAGTTAGGTTAGGTTAGGTTAGTTTGGCTTAGTTTAGTTTAGGTTAGGTTATGTTATATTAGGTTAGGTTAGGTTAGTTTGGTTTCGTTTAGTCAAGTTAAGTTTAGTTTAGTTTATTTTATAGTTTAGTTTAGTTTTGTTTATAGTTTAGTTTGCAGTTTAGTATAGTTTAGTTTAGTTTAATTTAGTTTAGGTTAGGTTAGGTTAGGTTAGGTTAGGGTAGTTTAGTTTACTTTAGTTGAATTTAGTTTAGTTTAGTTCAGTTTAGGTTACGTTAGGTTCCTTTAGTTTAGTTTAGGTTAGGTTAGGTTAGGTTACGTTACGTTAGGTTAGATTAGTTTAGTTAAGTTTATTTTAGTTTAGTTTAATTTATAGTTCAGTTTAATTTAGTTTTGTTTAATTTAGTTTAGTTTATAGTTTAGTTCTGTTTAGGTTAGTTTAGTTGAGTTTAGTTTAGTTTAGTTTAGTGTAGTTTAGCTTAGGTTAGTTTAGTTTAGTTTATTTAGTTTTGTTTAATTTAGGTTAATTTAGTTTAGTTAATTTAGTTTAGTTTAGTTTAGTTTAGGTTAAGTTAGTTTAGGTTACGTTAGGTTAGGTTAGGTTAAGTTAGTTCAGTTTAGTATAGTTTACTTTATTTTAAAATATAGTATCTTTAGTTTATAGTTTAGTTTATAGCTTTGTTTAGTTCAGTTTAGTTTAATTTAGTTATTTAGAGTAGTTTAGTTTAGTTCAGTTTAGGTTAGATTAGGTTAGGTTACTGTTGTTTAGTTTAGTTTAGTTTAGTTGAATTTAGTTTAGTTTAATTTAGGTTAGGTTAGGTTGTTTTGGTTTAGTATAGGTTAGGTTCAGTTAGGTTAGGTTAGTTTAGTTTAGTTTAGTTTCGTTTAGCTTAGGTTATGTTACATTACGTTAGCTTAGGTTAGCTTAGTTTACTCTAGTTTAGTTTAGGTTAGGTTAGGTTAGAATAGGTTAGTTAAGTTTAGTTTAGTTTAGTTTAGTTAGGTTTAGTTTAGTTTATAGTTTAGTTTAGTTTTGTTTATAGTTTAGTTTAGTTTAGTTGTTTAATTTAGTTTACCTTTCTTTTTTCGGTTAGAGTACTTTAGTTTAGGGTATGTTATGTTAGGTTAGCTTGGTTAGTTTAGTTTAGTTTAAGTTAGGTTAGGTTACCTTAGGTTAGGTTACGTTAGGTTAATTTAGGTTAGTTTAGAATAGTTTAGTTTAGTGTAATTTAGTTTATAGTTTAGTTTAGTTTAGTGTAGTTTATAGTTTAATTTAGTTTAGTTTAGTTGAATTTAGTTTAGTTTATTTTAGTTTAGGTTAGGTTAACTAAGTTTAATTTAGTTTAGTTTAGTTTAATTAAGTTTAGTTTATAGTTTAGTATATAGTTTAGTTTGTAGTTTTATTTTAGTTTAGTTTAGTTTAGGTTAAGTTATATTAGCTTCATTTAGCTTAATTTAGTTTAGATTAGTTTACGTTATATTAGGTTAGAGTAGTTAAGTTTAGTTTAGTTGAATTTAGTTTATAGTTTAATTTATAGTTTAGTTTAGTTTACTTTATAGTTTAGTTTAGTTAATTTATAGTTTAATTTACTTTAGTTTAGTCTAGTTTAATTTAGTTTACTTTAATTAATAGTTTTGTTTATAGTTTAGTTTAGTTTAGGTTAGGTTATGTTAGATTAGGTTAGGTTAGGTTAGTTTGGTTTAGTTTAGTCTAGTTAAGTTTAGTTTAGTTTATTTTATACTTTAGTTAATTTTGTTGATAGTTTGGTTTGCAGTTTAGTATAGTTTAGTTTAGTTTAATTTAGATTAGGTTAAGAAAGGTTAGGGTAGGTTGGTTTAGTTTAGTTTAGTTTATGTTATGTTAGGTTAGTTTAGTTTAGTTTTGTTTATAGTTTAGTTTAATTTATATTATAATTTAGTTTATAGTTTATTTTAGTTTAGTTTGTAGTTTAATTTAGTTTAGTTTAATTTAGTTTAGTTTAGGTTAGATTAGGTTAGGTTAGGTTAGGTTAGTCTAGTTTAGTATAGTTTAGTTTAGTTTAAAATATAGTATCTTTAGTTTATAGTTAAGTTCATAGTTTTATTAAGTTTTATTTAGTTTCGTTTAGGTTAGGTTAGAGTAGCTTAGTTTAGTTTAGTTTAGGTTAGAATAGGTTAGGTTAGTGTAGTTTAGTTTAGTTTAGTTTAATTTAATTTAGTTTTGTTTAGTTTAGTTTAGGTTAGGTTAGGTTAGTTTAGTTTAGTATAGGTGATGTTAAGTTAGTTAAGGGTAGTTTAGTTTATAGTTTAGTTTAGTTTAGTTTAGTTTAGGTTATGTTAGGTGCGTTTAGTTTAATTTAGTTTTAATTAGGTTACGTTAGATTAGGTTAGGGTAGTTGAGTTTACTTTAGTTGAATTTAGTTTATAGTTTAATTTATAGTTTATTTTAGTTTACTTTATAGTTTAGTTTAGTTAATTTATAGTTTAATTTACTTTAGTTTAGTCTAGTTTAATTTAGTTTACTTTAATTTATAGTTTTGTTTAAAATTTAGTTTAGTTTAGTTTAGTTTAGGTTAAATTATGTTAGGTTAGGTTAGTTTAGTTTATTTTAGGTTAGGTTAAGTTAGGTTAGTGTAGTTTAGTTTAGTTTAGCTAAATTTTGTTTAGTTTAGTTTAGTTTAGGATACGTTAGGTTAGTTTAGTTTAGTTTAGTTTAGTGTATGTTAGGTTAGGTTAGGCTAGATTAATTTAGTTTAGTTTATTTTAGTTTATAGTTTAGTTTAGTTTATAATTTATTTTATAGTTTAGTATACTTTAGTTTATAGATTAGTTTATAGTTTAGTTAACATTTTAGTTTAGTTTAGTTTAGATTAGGTTAGAGAAGTTTAGGTTAGGTTAGTTTATTTTAGTTTAGTTTATGTAAGCTTAGATTAGGTTAGTTTGGTATAGTTTAGTTTAATTTAGTTCATTTTATAGTTTAGTTTAGTTTAGTTTATAGTTCAGTTTATAGTTTAGTATTGTTTAATTTAGTTTAGGTTAGGTTGGGTTAGTTTAGTTTAGTTTAGGTTAGGTTAGGTTAAGTTAGGTTAGTTTAGTTTAGTATAGTTAAGTTTAGTTTAGTTTAGTTTATAGTTTAGTTTATTTTATTTTATAGTTTAGTTTATAGTTTTGTTTAGCTTAGTTTAATTTAGTTAGTTTAGGTTAGGTTAGGTTAGATTATTTTAGTTTAGTTTAGGTTATGATAGGTTAGTGCAGTTTAATTTAATTTAGTTTAGTTTAGTTGAATTTAATTTATTTTTGTTAGGTCAGTTTAGGTAAGTTAGGTTAGTTTAGTTTAGTATAGGTTAGGTTAGGTTAGGTAAGTTTAATTCAGTATAGTTTATTTTAGTTTATAGTTTAATTTATAGTTTTGTTTATAGTTAGTTTAGTTTAGTTTAGTTTAGGTTAAATTATGTTAGGTTAGTTTAGTTTAGTTTAATTTATGTTAGGTTAGGTTGGGTTAAGATAGTGTAGTTTCATTTAGTTTGGTTTATTTTAGTTTAGTTTAATATGTTGTTCCGTTTAGTTTAGTTTTGTTTAATTTAGTTTAGTTTATAGTTTAGTTGAGTTTAGTTTAGGTTTGGTTAGGTTAGGTTAGATTAGTTTTGTTTAGGATAGGTTATGTTAGATTAGGTTAGGTTAGGTTAGTTTGGTTTAGTTTAGTCTAGTTAAGTTTAGTATAGTTTATACTTTAGTTTAGTTTAGTTTATTTTATAGTTTAGTTAAGTTTTGTTTATACTTTAGTTTGCAGTTTAGTATAGTTTAGTTTAGTTTAATTTAGTTTAGTTTAGTTTAATTTAGTTTCGTCTAGTTTATGGTTTTGTTTATAGTTTAGCTTAGTTTAGTTTAGTTTAGATTAGTTTAGGTTAAGTTATGTTAGGGTCGTTTAGTTTAATTTAGTTTAGATTAGGATAGGTTAGGTTTGGGTAGTTAAGTTTAGTTTAGTTGAATTTAGTTTAATTTAGTTCAGTTTAGGTTACGTTAGGTTAGTTTAGTTTAGTTTAGTTTAGGTTAGGTTAGGTTAGTTTAGTTTAGTTTATTTAAGTGTAGTTTAGTTTATAGTTCAGTTTAGTTTAGTTTGGTTTAATTTAGTTTAGTTTATAGTTTAGTTGAGTTTAGGTTAGTTAATTGAGTTTAGTTTGGTTTAGTTTATTTTAGATTAGGTTAGTTTAGGTTAGTTTAGTTTAGTTTAGGTTGGGTTATGTTAGATTAGGTTAGGTTAGGTTAGTTGCTTAGTTTAGTCTAGTTAAGTTTAGTTAAGTTTACACTTAAGTTTAGTTTAGTTTATAGTTTAGTTTAGTTTTGTTTATAGTTTAGTTTATAGTTTAGTATAGTTTAGTTTAGTTTAATTTAGTTTAGCTAAGTTTAGTTTAGTTTAGTTTTGGGTGGGTTATGTTAGGTTAGGTTAGGTTAGTTTAGTGTAGTTTAGGTTAGGTTAGGTTAGGTTAGTTTAGTTTAGTTGAGTTTAGTTTAGTTTAGATTAGGTTAAGTAAGATTAGGTTAGGTTAGGTTAGGTTAGTTTAGTTTTGTTTATAGTTTAGTTTAGTTTAGTTTACATTTTCTTTATAGTTTAGTTAGTTTAGTTTATAGTTTAATTTAGTTTAGTTTAGTTTAGTTTTCATTAATTTAGGTTAATTTGTTTAGTTTAGTTTAGTTTAGGTTAGGTTAAGTTAGATTAGGTTAGGTTAGTTTAGTTTACTATAGTTTAGTTTAGTTTAAAATATAGTATCTTTAGTTTATAATTTAGTTCATAGTTTTCCTTAGATTAGTTTATTTTCGGTTAGGTTAGAGTAGTTTAGTTTAGTTTAGTTTAGATTAGGTTAGAATAGGTTAGTTTAATGTAGTTTAGTTTAATTTAGTTTAGTTGAATTTAATTTAGTTTAGTTTAGGTTAGGTTAGGTTTGTTTAGGTTAGATTAGGTTAGGTTATGTTAGATTAGGTTAGGTTAGGTTAGCTTAGTTTAGTTTAGTTTAGTTTCCGTTAGGTTGGGTTAGGTTAGGTTAGTTAAGTTTATTTTAGTTTAGTTTAGTTAAGTATAGTTTAGTTTATAGTTTACTTTAGTTTAATTTATAGCTTAGTTTATAGCTTAGTTTAGTTCATAGTTTAATTTATATTTAGGTTTAGTTTAGTTTAGTAAAGTTTATTTTAGGGTAGCTTATGTTAGGTTAGGTTAGGTTAGTATAGTTTATAGTTTAATTTATAGTTTACTTAAGTTTATAGTTTAGTTTAGTTTAGTTTATAATAGTTTAGTTTAGTTTAGTTTAGTTTAGGTCAGGTTAAGATATTTTAGTTTAGTTTAGTTTAGGTTAGGTTAGGCTAGGTTAAGTTATATTTGGTTAGTTTAGATTAGTTTAGTTTAGTTTAGTTTATAGTTTAGATTAGTTTATTATTTATTTTAGTTTAGTTTAGTTTATAGTTTCGTTTATAGTTTAGTTTGGTTTAGTTTAGTTTAATTTAGTTTACATTAGATTAGTTTAGTTAGTTTTAGTTTAGGTTAGGTTAGATGAGGTTAGTTTAGTTTAGTTTAGTTCAATTTAGTTTATTTTAGTTTATAGATTAGTTTAGTTTAGTTTATAGTTCAATTTATAGTTTAGTTTAGTTTAGTTTATCGTTTAGTTTAGTTTAGTATAGTTTAGTTTAGTTTAGGTTACAGTAGGTTAGTTTAGATTAGTTTAGTTTAGCGCAGTTTAGGTTAGATTAATTTAGGTTATTTTGTTTAGTTTAGTTTAGTTTAAATTAGTTTATAGTTTAGTTTATAGTTTAGTTTATAGTTTAGCTTAGATTAGTGTAGTTTAGTTTGGTTCAGTTTATTTTAGTTTAGTTTAGTTTAGTTTCGTTTAGCTTAGGTTATGTTATATTAGGTTAGCTTAGGTTAGCTTAGTTTACCCTAGTTTAATTTGGGTTAGGTAAGGTTAAAATAGGTTAGTTAAATTTAGTTTAGTTTAGTTTAGTTAGGTTTAGTTTAGTTTATAGTTTTGTTTAGTTTAGTTATAGTTTAGTTTATAGTTTAGTTTAGATTATAATTTAATTTATAGTTAAGTTTAGTTTACTTTAGTTTAATTTAGTTTAGCTTTCTTTAGTTTCCTTTAGATTACTCTAGTTTAGGATATGTTAGGTTAGGTTAGTTTAGTTTAGTTTAATTAAGGTTAATTTAGTTTAATTTAGTTTAGTTTAGGTTAGGTTAGGTTAGGTTAGTTAAGTTTAGTGTAGTTTAGTTTAGTTTAAAATATAGTATCTTTAGTTTATAGATTAGTTCATATTTTTGTTTAGTTTAGTTTAGGTTATGTTAGAGTAGTTTAGTTTAGTTTAGTTTACTTTAGGTTAGAATAGGTTAGGTTAGTGTAGATTAATTTAATTTAGTTTAGTTGAATTTAATTTAGTTTTGTTTAGTTTAGTTTAGGTTAGTTTAGTTTAGTATAGGTTAGGTTAAGTTAGGTTAGCTTAGTTTAGTTTATAGTTTAGTTGAGTTTAGTTTAGTTTATAGTGTGGTTTATACTTTAGTTTTTTATTTTAGTTTATAGTTTAGTTTAGATTAGTGTAGTTTAGTTTGGTTTAGTTTTGTTTAGTTTAGTTTAAATTAGTTTCGCTTAGGTTAGGTTAAGTTAGAATAGGTTAGGTTAGGTAAGCTTAGTTTAGTTTAGTTTTGGTTAGGTTAGGTTAGGTTAGGTTGGTTAAGTTCAGTTTAGTTTAGTTTAGTTAAGTTTAGTTTAGTTTATAGTTTAGTTCAGTTTAGTTTATAGCTTAGTTTATAGTTTAGTTTAGTTTATAGTTTCATTTATAGTTAAGTTTAGTATAGTTTAGTTTAATTTACTTTAGTTTAGTTTATTTTAGGGTAGCTTATGTTAGGTTAGGTTAGTTTATAGTTTAATTTATAGTTTAGTTTAGTTTATAGTTTAGTTTATAGTTCAGTTTATAATAGTTTAGTTTAGGTTAGGTTAGGTTAGGTTAGTTTAGTTTAGTGTAGTTTAGGTTAGGTTTGGCTATGTTAGGTTAGGATAGGTTAGTTTAGATTAGTTTAGTTTAGTTTAGTTTATAGTTTATTTTATTTTAGTTTATTATTTAATTTAGTGTAGTTTAGTTTATAGTTTCGTTTATAGTTTAGTTTGGTTTAGTTTAGTTTATTTTAGTTTAGCTTAGATTAGTTTAGTTTGTCTTAGGTTAGGTTAGGTTAGGTTAGGTGAGATTAGTTTAGTTTAGTACAGTTTAATTTAGTTTGGTTTAGTTTATATTTTAGTTTAGTTTAGTTCATAGTTCAATTTATGGATTAGTTTAGTTTATAGTTTATGTTATCGTTTAGTTTAGTTTAGATTAGTTTAGTTTAGGTCAGTTTAGGTTAGGTTAAGTTAGGTTAGGTTAGTTTAGATTAGTTTAGTTTAATTTAGTTTAGTTTATAGTTTAGTTTATTTTAGTTTAGAGATTAATTTAATTTAGTTTAGTTTAGTTTAGGTTAGGTTAGGTTAGGTTAATTTAGTTTAGTTTAGGTTAGGTTAGGTTAGGTAAGGTTAATTTACTTTAGTAAAGTTTCGTTTAGTTTATTTCAGTTCAGTTTATAGTTTAGTTGAGTTTATAGTTTAGTTTACAATTTTGTTTCGTTTAGTTTAGTTTAGTTTAGTATAGTTAAGGTAAGGTTGGGTTAGGTTAGGTTAGTTTAGTTTAGTTTAGTTTATAGTTTAGTTTAATTTAGTTTACAGTTTAGTGTATTCTTTAGTTTATAGTGTAGTTTATAGTTTATTTTAATTTAGTGTAGTTTAGTTTGGTTTAGTTTAGTATAGTTTTGTTTAGTTTAGGTTAGGTTAGGTTAGGTTAGTTTAGTTAACTTTGGTTTAGTTTAGTTTAGTTTTGTTTAGTTTAGTTTAGTTTTGTTTAGTTTATAGTTTAGTTTATAGTTTAGTTTAGTTTAGTTTATAGTTTAATTTATAATTTGGTTTATTTTTGTTTAATTTGGTTTATAGTAGGTTAGGTTAGGTTAGTTTAGTTTAGTTTAGGTTAGGTTAAGTTAGGTTAGTTTAGGTTAATTTAGTTTAGTTGAGTTTAATTTAGTTTAGTTTATAGTTTAATTTATAGTTTAGTTTACCTTATAGTTTAGTTTAATTAATTTATAGTTTAATGTAGTTTAGTTTAGTTTAATTTAGTTTAGTTTAGTTCATAGTTTTGTTTATAGTTTAGTTTAGTTTAGTTTAGTTTAAGTTATGTTAGGTTAGTTTAGTTTAGTTTAGTTTAGGTTAGGTTAGGCTAGGTTAGGTAAGTTTAATTTAGTTTAGTTTAGTTTAGTTAAGTTTAGTTTATAGTTTAGTTTATAGTTTAGTTTGTAGTTTAGTGTAGTTTAGTTTGGTTTAGTTTAGTTAAGGTTAAGTAATGTTAGGTTCGTTTAGTTTAATTTAGTTTAGATTAGGTTACGTTAGATTAGGTTATAGTAGTTAGGTTTAGTTTAGTTGAATTTAGTTTATAGTTTAATTTATAGTTTAGTTTAGTTTACTTTATAGTTTAGTTTAGTTATTTTACAGTTTAATTTAGTTTAGTTTAGTCTAGTTTTGTTTACTTTAGGTTAGGTGAGATTATGTTAGGTTAGGTTCGCTTACTTTAGTTTAGTTTAGTTTAGTTTAGTTTAGGTTAGGTTAGGTTAGGTTAGGTTAGGTTAGTTTAGTTAACTTTGGTTTAGTTTAGTTTAGTTTTGTTTAGTTTATATTTTAGTTTATATTTTAGTTTAGTTTAGTTTATAGTTTAATTTATAATTTGGTTTATTTTTGTTTAATTTAGTTTATAGTAGGTTAGGTTAGGTTAGGTTAGTTTAGTTTAGTTTAGGTTAGGTTAAATTAGGTTAGTTTAGGTTAATTTAGTTTAGTTGAGTTTAATTTAGTTTAGTTTAGTTTATAGTTTAATTTATAGTTTAGTTTACCTTATAGTTTAGTTTAATTAATTTATAGTTTAATTTAGTTTAGTTTAGTTTAATTTAGTTTAGTTTAGTTCATAGTTTTGTTTATAGTTTAGTTTAGTTTAGTTTAGTTTAAGTTATGTTAGGTTAGTTTAGTTTAGTTTAGTTTAGGTTAGGTTAGGCTAGGTTAGATAAGTTTAATTTAGTTTAGTTTAGTTAAGTTTAGTTTATAGTTTAGTTTGTAGTTTAGTTTAGTTTAGTTTAGTTTGGTTTAGTTTAGTTAAGGTTAAGCAATGTTAGGTTCGTTTAGTTTAATTTAGTTTAGATTAGGTTACGTTAGATTAGGTTAGGGTAGTTAGGTTTAGTTTAGTTGAATTTAGTTTATAGTTTAATTTATAGTTTAGTTTAGTTTACTTTATAGTTTAGTTTAGTTATTTTATAGTTTAATTTAGTTTAGTTTAGTCTAGTTTAATTTAGTTTACTTTAGTTTATAGTTTTGTTTATAGTTTAGTTTAGTTTAGTTTAGGTTAATTTATGTTAGGTTAGTTTAGTTTAGTTTAGTTTAGGTTAGGTTAGGTTAGGTTAGGTTAGTGTAGTTTAGTTTAGTTTAGCTGAATTTTGTTTAGTTTAGTTTAGTTTAGGTTACGTTAGGTTAGTTTAGTTTAGTTTAGTTTAGTGTATGTTAGGTTAGGTTAGGTTAGTTTAATTTAGTTTAGTTTATTTTAGTTTATAGTTTAGTTTAGTTTAGTTTATAATTTATTTTATAATTTAGTATACTTTAGTTTATAGATTAGTTTATAGTTTAGTTAATATTTTAGTTTATTTTATTTTACGTTGGGTTAGGGAAGTTTAAGTTAGGTTAGGTTAGGTTAGTTTAGTTTAGTTTAGTTTATGTAAGGTTAGGTTAGGTTAGTTTGGTATAGTTTAGTTTAGTTTAGTTTTGTTTATATTTAGTTTAGTTTAATTTATTGTTCAGTTTATAGTTTAGTTTAGTTTAGTTTAGGTTAGGTTGGGTTAGTTTAGTTTAGGTTAGGTTAGCTTAAGTTAGGTTAATTTAGTTTAGTATAGTTTAGTTTAGTTTAGTTTAGTTTATAGTTTAGTTCATTTTATTTTATAGTTTTGTTTATAGTTTTTTTTAGTTTAGTTTAATTTAGTTAATTTAGGTTAGGTTAGGTAAGGTTAGAGTAGTTTAGTTTAGGTTAGATTATGATAGGTTAGTGCAGTTTAATTTAATTTTGTTTAGTTTAGTTGAATTAAATTTAGTTTAGTTAGGTCAGTTTAGGTAAGTTAGGTTAGTTTAGTTTAGTATAGGTTAGGTTACGTTAGGTAAGTTTAATTCAGTTTAGTTTAGTTTAGTTTATAGTTTAATTTATAGTTTTGCTTATAGTTATTTAGTTTTGTTTAGATAAGTTTAGTTTAGGTTAAATTATGAGAGGTTAGTTTAGTTTAGTTTAGTTTAGGTTAGGTTAGGTTGGGTTAGGTTAGTGAAGTTTCATTTAGTTTAGTTTATTTTAGTTTAGTTTAGTATGTAGTTCAGTTCAGTTTTGTTTTGTTTAATTTAGTTTAGTTTATAGTTTAGTTGAGTTTAGGTTAGTTTAGTTGAGTTTAGTTTAGTTTAGTTTAGGTTAGGTTAGGTTAGTTTAGTTTAGTTTAGGATAGGTTATGATAGATTAGGTTAGGTTAGGTTAGTTTGGTTTAGTTTAGTCTAGTTAAGTTTAGTTTAGTTTATACTTTAGTTTAGTTTAGTTTATTTTATAGTTTAGTTAAGTTTTGTTTATAGTTTAGTTTGCAGTTTAGTATAGTTTAGTTTAGTTTAATTTAGTTTAGCTAAGTTAAGTATAGTGTAGTTTAGTTTAGTTTATAGTTTAATTTATAATTTAGTTTAGTTTAGTTTAGTTTACTTTAGTTTAGGTTAGGTTAGGTTAGGTTAGGTTAGGTTAGTTTAATTTATTTGAGATTAATTTAGTTTAGTTTATAGTTTAATTTATTTTACTTTATAGTTTAGTTTAGTTAATTTATAGTTTAATTTAGTATAGTTTAGTTTAATTTAGTTTCGTTTAGTTTATAGTTTTGTTTATAGTTTAGCTTAGATTAGTTTAGTTTAGTTTAGTTTAGGTTAAGTTATGTTAGGTTAGTTTAGTTTAGTTTAGTTCAGGTTCGTTTAGGTTAGGATAGGTAAGTTTAATTTAGTTCAGTTTAGTTTATAGTTTAGTTTATAGTTTAGTATGTAGTTTTGTTTAGTTTAGTTTAGTTTAGTTTAGTTTAGGTTAAGTTATGTTAGGTTAGTTTAGTTTAATTTAGTTTAGATTAGGTTAGGTTAGGTTAGGTTAGGTTAGGTTACGGTATTTAAGTTTAGGTTAGGCAAATTTAGTTTAGTTTAGTTCAGTTTAGTTTAGTTTATTTTATAGTTTATTTTTGTTTTGTTGATAGTTTTGTTTGCAGTTTAGTATAGTTTAGTTTAGTTTAATTTAGATTAGGTTAAGTAATGTTAAGGTTAGGTTAGTTTAGTTCAGTTTAGTTTATGTTAGGTTAGATTAGTTTAGTTTAGTTTTGTTTATAGTTTAGTTTAATTTATTTTATAATTTAGTTTATAGTTTAGTTTAGTTTAGTTTGTAGTTTAATTTAGTTTAGTTTAGTTTAGTTTAATTTAGTTTACTTTAGTTTAGGTTAGGTTATGTTAGTTTAGTGTAGTATAGTTTAGTTTAGTTTAAAATATAGTATCTTTAGTTTATAGTTTAGTTCATAGTTTTGTTTAGTTTAGTTTAGATTAGTTTAGGTTAGATTAGAGTAGTTTAGTTTAGTTTAGTTTAGGTTAGAATAGGTTAGGTTAGTGTAGTTTAGTTTAGTTTAGTTGAATTTAATTTAGTTTTCTTCAGTTTAGTTTAGGTTAGGTTAGGTTAGTTTAGTTTAGTATAGGTTAGGTTAAGTTAGGTAATGGTAGTTTAGTTTATAGTTTAGTTTAGTTTAGTTTAGTTTATAGTGTAGTTTATACTTTAGATTATATTTTAGTTTATAGTTTAGTTTATTTTAGTGTAGTTTAGTTTGGTTTAGTTTGGATTAGATTAGTTTAAATTAGTTTCGTTTAGGTTAGGTTATGTTACATTAGGTTATGTTAGGTAAGCTTAGTTTAGTTTAGTTTAGTTTAGGTTAGGTTAGGTTAGGTTATGTTAGGTTAGGTTAGTTAATTTCAGTTAAGTTTAGTTTAGTTAAGTTTAGTTTATAGCTTAGTTTATAGTTTAGTTTAGTTTATACTTTAATTTATAGTTAAGTTTAGTTTAGATTAATTTAGTTTAGTTTAGTTTATTTTAGGGTATCTTATGTTAGGTTAGGTTAGGTTAGTTTAGTTTATAGTTTAATTTATAGTTTAGTTTAGTTTAGTTTATAGTTTAGTTTAGTTTATAATAGTTTAGTTTATGTTAGGTTAGGTTAGGTTAGTTTAGCTTAGTTTAGTTTAGGTTAGGTTTCGCTAGGTTAAGTTAGGTTGGGTTAGTTTACATTAGTTTATATTAATTTAGTTTATAGTTTAGTTTACTTTAGTTTATTATTTAATTTAGTGTAGTTTAGTTTATAGTTTCGTTTATAGTTTAGTTTGGTTTAGTTTAGTTTTTTTTTGTTTAGCTTAGATTAGTTTAGTTTATCTTAGGTTAGGTTAGGTGAGATTAGTTTAATTTAGTTGAGTTTAATTTAGTTTATTTAAGTTTATAGTTTAGTTTAGTTTAGTCTATAGTTCAATTTATAGTTTAGTTTAGTTTAGTTTATAGTTTAGGTTATCGTTTAGTTTATTTTAGATTAATTTAGTTTAGGTCAATTTAGGTTAGGTTAACTTAGGTTAGGTTAGTTTAGATTAGTTTAGTTTAATTTAGTTTAGTTTATAGTTTAGTTTATTTTAGTTTATAGTTTAATTTAGTTTAGTTTAGTTTAGTGTAGTTTAGTTTGGGTTAGGTTAGGTTAGGTTAATTTAGTTTAGTTTACGTTAGGTTAGGTAATTTTAATTTAGTTTGTTTGGTGATGTTTAATTTTTAGTTTATTTTGTAATTTTGTTTATTGTTTAGTTTAGTTTATACTTTAATTTAGATTAGTTTAGTTTAGTTTAGTTTAGTTTAGTTTAATTTAGGTTTTTTAGGTTAGTTTAGTTTAGTTTAGTTTAGGTTAGGTTAGGTTAGGTTAATTTACTTTAGTATAGTTTAGTTTAGTTTATTTTAGTTTAGTTTATAGCTTACTTTACAGTTTAGTTTAGTTTAGTTTAGTTTAGTTTGGGTTAGGTTAGGTTAGGTTAGTTTAGTTTAATTTAGTTTAAAGTTTAGTTTAGTTTAGTTTACAATTTAGCTATCCTTTAGAATATAGTGTGGTTTATAGTTTAGTTTAATTTAGTGTAGTTTAGTTTGGTGTAGTTTAGTATAGTTTTGTTTACCTTAGGTTAGGTGAGATTATGTTAGGTTAGGTTAGCTTACTTTAGTTTAGTTTAGTTTAAGTTAGGTTAGATTAGGTTAATTTAGTTAACTTTGGTTTAGTCTAGTTTAGTTAGTTTAGTTTATAATTTAGTTTATAGTTATGTTTTGTTTAGTTTATAGTTTAATTTATAATTTAGTATAGTTTAGTTTAGTTTAGTTTAGTTTAATTTAGTTTAGAGTAGGTTAGGTTAGGTTAGGTTAATTTAGTTTAGTTGAGTTTAATTTAGTTTAGTTTAGTTTAGTTTATAATTTAAATTATAGTTTAGTTTAGTTTACTTTATAGTTTATTTTAGTTAATTTATAGTTTAATTTAGTTTAGTTTAGTTTAATTTAGTTTAGTTTAGTTTATAGTTTTGTTTATAGTTTAGTTTATTTTAGGTTAAATTATATTAAGTTCGTTTAGTTTAATTTAGTTTTGATTAGGTTACGTTATATTAGGTTAGGGTAGTTAAGTTTGGTTTAGTTGCATTTAGTTTATAGTTGAATTTATAGTTAAGTTTAGTTTATTTTATAGTTTAGTTTAGTTAATTTACAGTTTAATTTATTTTAGTTTAGTCTAGTTTAATTTAGTTTACTTTATTTATAGTTTTGTTTATAGTTTAGTTTAGTTTAGTTTAGTTTAGGTTAATTTATGTTAGGTTAGTTTAGTTTAGTTTAGGTTAGGTTAGGTTAGGTTAGGTTAGGCTAGTGTAGTTTAGTTTAGTTTAGCTAAATTTTGTTTAGTTTAGTTTAGTTTAGGATACGTTAGGTTAGTTTAGTTGAGTTTAGTTAAGTGTATGTTAGGTTAGGTTAGGTTAGTGTAGTTTAGTTTAGTTTATTTTAGTTTATAGTTTAGTTTAGTTTAGTTTATAATTTATTTTATAGTTTAGTATACTTTAGTTTATAGATTAGTTTATAGTTTAGTTAATATTTTAGTTTAGTTTAGTTTAGATTAGGTTAGGGAAGGTTAGGTTAGGTTAGTTTATTTTAGTTTAGCTTATGTAAGGTTAGGTTAGGTTAGTTTGGTATAAATTAGTTTAATTTAGTTTTGTTTAAGTTTAGTTTAGTTTATAGTTCAGTTTATAGTTTAGTTTAGTTTAGTTTAGTTTAGGTTAGGTTAGGTTAAGTTAGGTTAGTTTAGTTTAGTATAGTTTTTTTTATTTTAGTTTAGTTTAGTTAGTTTAGGCTAGGTTAGGTTAGTATAGAGTAGTTTAATTTAGGTTAGGTTATGATAGGTTAGTGCAGTTTAATTTAATTATTTTAGTTTAGTTGAATTTAATTTATTTTAGTTAGGTCAGTTTAGGTAAGTTAGGTTAGTTTAATTTAGTATAGGTTAGGTTAGGTTAGGTTGGGTTAAGTTAGTGTAGTTTCATTTAGTTTGGTTTATTTTAGTTTAGTTTAATATGAGGTTCCGTTTAGTTTAGTTTTGTTTAATTTAGTTTAGTTTATAGTTTAGTTGAGTTTAGGTTAGTTTAGTTGAGTTTAGTATATTTTAGTTTAGTTTAGGTTACGTTAGGTTAGGTTAGATTAACTTTGTTTAGGATAGGTTATGTTAGATTAGGTTAGGTTAGTTTGGTTTAGTTTAGTCCAGTTAAGTTTAGTTTAGTTTATACTTTAGTTTAGTTTAGTTTATTTTATAGTTTAGTTAAGTTTCGTTTATAGATTAGTTTGCAGTTTAGTATAGTTTAGTTAAGTTTAATTTAGTTTAGCTAAGTTTAGTTTAGTTTAGTTTATAGTTTAATTTATAATTTAGTTTAGTTTAGTTTAATTTAGTTTAGTTTAGGTTAGGTTAGGTTAGTTTAATTTAGTTGAGTTTAATTTAATTTAGTTTAGTTTATAGTTTAATTTATAGTTTAGTTTAGTTTACTTTATAGTTTAGTTTAGTTAATTTATAGCTTAATTTAGTTTAGTTTAGTTTAATTTAGTTTTGTTTAGTTTATAGTTTTGTATATAGTTTAGCTTAGATCAGTTTAATTTAGTTAAGGTTAAGTTATGTTAGGTTAGTTTAGTTTAGTTTAGGTTCGGTTAGGTTAGGTTAGGTAAGTTTAATTTAGTTCAGTTTAGTTTAGTTAAGTTTAGTTTATAGTTTAGTTTATAGTATAGTTTAGGTTAAGTTATGTTAGGGTCGTTTAGTTTAATTTAGTTTAGATTAGGTTAGGTTAGGTTAGGGTAGTTAAGTTTAGTTTAGTTGAATTTAGTTTAGTTTAGTTCAGTTTATTTTACGTTAGGTTAGTTTAGTTTAGTTTAGCTTAGGTTAGGTTAGGTTAGGTTAGTTTAGTTTAGTTTAGTTTATTTAAGTGTAGTTTAGTTTATAGTTCAGTTTAGTTTAGTTTTGTTTAATTTAGTTTAGTTTATAGTTTAGTTGAGTTTAGGTTAGTTTAGTTGAGTTTAGTTTAGTTTAGTTTATTTTAGATTACGTTCGGTTAGGTTAGTTTAGTTTAGTTTAGGTTGGGTTATGTTAGATTAGGTTAGGTTAGGTTAGTTTTGCTTAGTTTAGTTTAGTTAAGTTTAGTTTATTTTATACTTAAGTTTAGTTTAGTTTATAGTTTAGTTTAGTTTTGTTTATAGTTTAGTTTATAGTTTAGTATAGTTTAGTTTAATTTAATTTAGTTTAACTAAGTTTAGTTTAGTTTAGTTTTGGGTAGGTTATGTTAGGTTAGGTTAGTTTAGTTTAGGTTAGGTTAGGTTAGGGTAGGTTAGTTTAGTTTAGTTGAGTTTAGTTTAGTTTAAATTAGGTGAAGTAGGATTAGGTTAGGTTAGGTTAGGTTAGTTTAGTTTTGTTTATAGTTTAGTTTAGTTTAGTTTATAGTTTACTTTATAGTTCAATTAGTTTAGTTTAATGTTTAATGTAGTTTAGTTTAGTTTAGTTCAGTTTAGTTTCATTTAGGTTAATTTAGTTTAGGTTAGGTTAAGTTAGGTTAGGTTAGTTTAGTTTAGTATAGTTTAGTTTAGTTTAAAATATAGTATCTTTAGTTAATAGTTTAGTTCATAGTTTTCTTTAGATTAGTTTACTTTAGGTTAGGTTAGAGTAGTTTAGTTTACTTTAGGTTAGATTAGGTTAGGTTAATGTAGTTTAGTTTAATTTTGTTTAGTTGAATTTAATTTAGTTTAGTTTAGTTTAGTTTAGGTTAATTTAGGTTCGTTTAGGTTAGATTAGGTTAGGTTATGTTAGATTAGGTTAGGTTAGGTTAGCTTAGTTTAGTTTAGTTTAGTTTCGGTTAGGTTGGGTTAGGTTAGTTTACTTAAGTTTAGTTTAGTTTAGTTTTGTTATGTATAGTTTAGTTTATAGTTTAGTTCAGTTCATAGTTTAATTTATATTTAGGTTTAGTTTAGTTTAATTTAGTTTAGCTTATTTAGTTTAGTTTAGTTTATTTTACGGTAGCTTATGTTAGGTTAGGTTAGGTTAGTATAGTTTATAGTTTAATTTATAGTTTACTTTAGTTTATAGTTTAGTTTATAATTTAGTTTAGTTTAGTTTAGTTTTATAATAGTTTAGTTTAGCTTAGTTTAGGTTAAGATAGTTTAGTTTAGTTTAGTTTAGGTTAGGTTAGGCTAGGTTAAGTTATATTAGGTTAGTTTAGATTAGTTTAGTTTACTTTATAGTTTAGTTTACTTAATTTATTATTTTGTTTATTTTAGTTTAGTTTATAGTTTCGTTTATAGTTTATTTTGATTTAGTTTAGTTTAATTTAGTTTACCTTAGATTAGTTTAGTTAGTTTTAGGTTAGGTTAGGTTAGGTGAGGTTAGTTTAGTTTAGTTTAGTTTAATTTAGTTTAGTTTAGTTTATAGTTTAGTTTAGTTTATAGTTCAATTTATAGTTTAGTTTAGTTTAGTTTATCGTTTAGTTTAGTTTAGTATAGTTTAGTTTAGGTTAGAGTAGGTTAGTTTAGATTAGTTTAGTTTAGCGCAGTTTAGGTTACGTTAAGTTAGGTTATTTTATTTAGTTTAGTTTAGTTTAGTTTATAGTTTAGTTTATAGTTTAGTTTATAGTTTAGTTTAGATTAGTGTAGTTTAGTTTGGTTTAGTTTATTTTAGTTTAGTTTCGTTTAGCTTAGGTTATATTATATTAGGTGAGCTTAGGTTAGCTTAGTTTACCCTAGTTTAGTTTAGGTTAGGTAATGTTAGAATAGGTTAGTTAAATTTAGTTTAGTTTAGTTTAGCTAGGTTTAGTTTAGTTTATAGTTTAGTTTAGTTTAGTTATAGTTTAGTTTATAGTTTAGTTTAGGTTATAATTTAATTTATAGTTTAGTTTAGTTTAGTTTAATTTAGTTTAGCTTTCTTTAGTTTCCTTTAGATTATTTTAGTTTAGGATATGTTAGGTTAGGTTAGTTTAGTTTAGTTTAATTTATAGTTTATTTTATAGTTTTGTTTATAGTTTAGTTTAGTTTATAGTTTAATTTAGTTTAGTTTAGTTTAATTTAGTTTAGTTTAGTTTAATTTAGGTTAGGTTAGTTTAGTTTAGTTTAGTTTAGGTTAGGTTAGGTTAGGTTAGGTTAATTTACTTTAGTATAGTTTAGATTAGTTTATTTTAGTTTAGTTTCTGGTTTAGTTTAATTTATAGTTTTGTTTACAGTTTAGTTTAGTTTAGTTTAATTTAGTTTATTTTGGGTTAGGTTAGGTTAGTTTATTTTAGTTTAGTTTGGTTTAGTTTATAGTTTAGTTTAGTTTAGTTTACAGTTTAGTTTATCCTTTAGTTTATAGTGTAGTTTATAGTTTAGTTTAATTTATGTAATTTAGTTTGGTTTAGTTTAGTATAGTTTTGTTTACTTTAGGTTAGGTGAGATTATGTTAGGTTAGGTTAGCTTACTTTAGTTTAGTTTAGTATAGTTTAGGTTAGGTTAGGTTAAGTTAGTTTAGTTTAGTTTAGTTTGTACTTTAGTTTAATTTAGTTTACAGTTTACTTTATCCTTTAGTTTATAGTGTAGTTTATAGTTTAGTTTAATTTAGTGTAGTTAAGTTTGGTTTAGTTTAGTATAGTTTTAATTACTTTAGGTTAGGTTAGATTATGATAGGTTTGGATAGCTTACATTAGTTTATATTAGGTTAGGTTAGGTTAGTTTAGTTTAGTTAACTTTGGTTTAGTTTAGTTTAGTTTAGTTTACAGTTTAGTTTATAGTTTAGTTTAGTTAAGTTTATAGTTTAATTTATAATTTAGTTTAGTTTAGTTTAATTTAGTTTAGAGTAGGTTAGGTTAGGTTAGTTTAGTTTAGTTTAGGTTAGGTTAGGTTAGGTTAGGTTAATTTAGTTTAGTTGAGTTTAATTTAGTATAGTTTATTTTAGTTAATAGTTTAATTTATAGTTTAGTTTAGTTTTTTTATACTTTAGTTTAGTTAATTTAAAGTTTAATTTAGTTTAGTTTAGTTTAATTTAATTTAGTTTGTAGTTTAGTTTAGTTTAGTTTAGGTTAGGTTAGGTTAGGTTAGAGTAGTTTAGTTTAGGTTAGGTTATGATAGGTTAGTGCAGTTTAATTTAATTTAGTTTAGTTTAGTTGAATTTAATTTAGTTTAGTTAGGTTAGTTTAGATAAGTTAGGTTAGTTTAGTTTACTTTAGTTTATGTAAGGTTAGGTTAGGTTAGTTTAGTATTATTTAGTTTACTTTTGCTAATAGTTCAGTTTAGTTTAGTTTCAATATCAGTTTATAGTTCAGTTCAGTTTAGTTTAGTTTAGGTTACGTTGGGTTAGTTTTGTTTAGTATAGGTTAGGTTAGGGTAGGTAAGTTTAATTCAGTTTAGTGTAGTTTAGTTTATAGTTTAATTTATAGGTTGGTTTATAGTTAATTTAGTTTAGTTTAGTTTAGGTTAAATTGTGTTAGGTTAGTTAAGTTTAGTTTAGGTTAGGTTAGGTTGGGATAGGTTAGTGTAGTTTAATTTAATTTAGTTGAATTTAGTTTAGTTAAGTTTAGCTTAGGTTACGTTAGGTTAGTTTAGTTTAGTTTAGTTTAGGTGAGGTTAGGTTAGGTTAGTTTAGTTCTGTTAATTTATTTTAGTTTATACATTAGTTTAGTTTATAGTTTAGTTTAATTTAGTGTAGTTTAATTTTGTTTAAGTTAGGTTAGGTTAGGTTAGTTTGGCTTAGTTTAGTTTAGGTTAGGTTATGTTATATTAGGTTAGGTTAGGTTAGTTTGGTTTCGTTTAGTCAAGTTAAGTTTAGTTTAGTTTATTTTATAGTTTAGTTTAGTTTTGTTTATAGTTTAGTTTGCAGTTTAGTATAGTTTAGTTTAGTTTAATTTAGTTTAGGTTAAGTAAGGTTAGGTTAGGTTAGTTTAGTTTAGTTTAATTTATGTTAGGTTAGGTTAGGTTAGGGTAGTTTAGTTTACTTTAGTTGAATTTAGTTTAGTTTAGTTCAGTTTAGGTTACGTTAGGTTCCTTTAGTTTAGTTTAGGTTAGGTTAGGTTACGTTACGTTAGGTTAGATTAGTTTAGTTAAGTTTATTTTAGTTTAGTTTAATTTATAGTTCAGTTTAATTTAGTTTTGTTTAATTTAGTTTAGTTTATAGTTTAGTTCAGTTTAGGTTAGTTTAGTTGAGTTTAGTTTAGTTTAGTTTAGTGTAGTTTAGCTTAGGTTAATTTAGTTTAGTTTATTTAGTTTTGTTTAATTTAGGTTAATTTAGTTTAGTTAATTTAGTTTAGTTTAGTTTAGTTTAGGTTAAGTTAGTTTAGGTTACGTTAGGTTAGGTTAGGTTAAGTTAGTTCAGTTTAGTATAGTTTACTTTATTTTAAAATATAGTATCTTTAGTTTATAGTTTAGTTTATAGCTTTGTTTAGTTCAGTTTAGTTTAATTTAGTTATTTAGAGTAGTTTAGTTTAGTTCAGTTTAGGTTAGATTAGGTTAGGTTACTGTTGTTTAGTTTAGTTTAGTTTAGTTGAATATAGTTTAGTTTAATTTAGGTTAGGTTAGGTTGTTTTGGTTTAGTATAGGTTAGGTTCAGTTAGGTTAGGTTAGTTTAGTTTAGTTTAGTTTCGTTTAGCTTAGGTTATGTTACATTACGTTAGCTTAGGTTAGCTTAGTTTACTCTAGTTTAGTTTAGGTTAGGTTAGGTTAGAATAGGTTAGTTAAGTTTAGTTTAGTTTAGTTTAGTTAGGTTTAGTTTAGTTTATAGTTTAGTTTAGTTTTGTTTATAGTTTAGTTTAGTTGTTTAATTTAGTTTACCTTTCTTTTTTCGGTTAGAGTACTTTAGTTTAGGGTATGTTATGTTAGGTTAGCTTGGTTAGTTTAGTTTAGTTTAAGTTAGGTTAGGTTACCTTAGGTTAGGTTAGGTTAGGTTAATTTAGGTTAGTTTAGAATAGTTTAGTTTAGTGTAATTTAGTTTATAGTTTAGTTTAGTTTAGTGTAGTTTATAGTTTAATTTAGTTTAGTTTAGTTGAATTTAGTTTAGTTTATTTTAGTTTAGGTTAGGTTAACTAAGTTTAATTTAGTTTAGTTTAGTTTAATTAAGTTTAGTTTATAGTTTAGTATATAGTTTAGTTTGTAGTTTTATTTTAGTTTAGTTTAGTTTAGGTTAAGTTATATTAGCTTCATTTAGCTTAATTTAGTTTAGATTAGTTTACGTTATATTAGGTTAGAGTAGTTAAGTTTAGTTTAGTTGAATTTAGTTTATAGTTTAATTTATAGTTTAGTTTAGTTTACTTTATAGTTTAGTTTAGTTAATTTATAGTTTAATTTACTTTAGTTTAGTCTAGTTTAATTTAGTTTACTTTAATTAATAGTTTTGTTTATAGTTTAGTTTAGTTTAGGTTAGGTTATGTTAGATTAGGTTAGGTTAGGTTAGTTTGGTTTAGTTTAGTCTAGTTAAGTTTAGTTTAGTTTATTTTATACTTTAGTTAATTTTGTTGATAGTTTGGTTTGCAGTTTAGTATAGTTTAGTTTAGTTTAATTTAGATTAGGTTAAGAAAGGTTAGGGTAGGTTGGTTTAGTTTAGTTTAGTTTATGTTATGTTAGGTTAGTTTAGTTTAGTTTTGTTTATAGTTTAGTTTAATTTATATTATAATTTAGTTTATAGTTTATTTTAGTTTAGTTTGTAGTTTAATTTAGTTTAGTTTAATTTAGTTTAGTTTAGGTTAGATTAGGTTAGGTTAGGTTAGGTTAGTCTAGTTTAGTATAGTTTAGTTTAGTTTAAAATATAGTATCTTTAGTTTATAGTTAAGTTCATAGTTTTATTAAGTTTTATTTAGTTTCGTTTAGGTTAGGTTAGAGTAGCTTAGTTTAGTTAAGTTTAGGTTAGAATAGGTTAGGTTAGTGTAGTTTAGTTTAGTTTAGTTTAATTTAATTTAGTTTTGTTTAGTTTAGTTTAGGTTAGGTTAGGTTAGTTTAGTTTAGTATAGGTGATGTTAAGTTAGTTAAGGGTAGTTTAGTTTATAGTTTAGTTTAGTTTAGTTTAGTTTAGGTTATGTTAGGTGCGTTTAGTTTAATTTAGTTTTAATTAGGTTACGTTAGATTAGGTTAGGGTAGTTGAGTTTACTTTAGTTGAATTTAGTTTATAGTTTAATTTATAGTTTATTTTAGTTTACTTTATAGTTTAGTTTAGTTAATTTATAGTTTAATTTACTTTAGTTTAGTCTAGTTTAATTTAGTTTACTTTAATTTATAGTTTTGTTTAAAATTTAGTTTAGTTTAGTTTAGTTTAGGTTAAATTATGTTAGGTTAGGTTAGTTTAGTTTATTTTAGGTTAGGTTAAGTTAGGTTAGTGTAGTTTAGTTTAGTTTAGCTAAATTTTGTTTAGTTTAGTTTAGTTTAGGATACGTTAGGTTAGTTTAGTTTAGTTTAGTTTAGTGTATGTTAGGTTAGGTTAGGCTAGATTAATTTAGTTTAGTTTATTTTAGTTTATAGTTTAGTTTAGTTTAGTTTATAATTTATTTTATAGTTTAGTATACTTTAGTTTATAGATTAGTTTATAGTTTAGTTAACATTTTAGTTTAGTTTAGTTTAGATTAGGTTAGAGAAGTTTAGGTTAGGTTAGTTTATTTTAGTTTAGTTTATGTAAGCTTAGATTAGGTTAGTTTGGTATAGTTTAGTTTAATTTAGTTCATTTTATAGTTTAGTTTAGTTTAGTTTATAGTTCAGTTTATAGTTTAGTATTGTTTAATTTAGTTTAGGTTAGGTTGGGTTAGTTTAGTTTAGTTTAGGTTAGGTTAGGTTAAGTTAGGTTAGTTTAGTTTAGTATAGTTAAGTTTAGTTTAGTTTAGTTTATAGTTTAGTTTATTTTATTTTATAGTTTAGTTTATAGTTTTGTTTAGCTTAGTTTAATTTAGTTAGTTTAGGTTAGGTTAGGTTAGATTATTTTAGTTTAGGTTAGGTTATGATAGGTTAGTGCAGTTTAATTTAATTTAGTTTAGTTTAGTTGAATTTAATTTATTTTTGTTAGGTCAGTTTAGGTAAGTTAGGTTAGTTTAGTTTAGTATAGGTTAGGTTAGGTTAGGTAAGTTTAATTCAGTATAGTTTATTTTAGTTTATAGTTTAATTTATAGTTTTGTTTATAGTTAGTTTAGTTTAGTTTAGTTTAGGTTAAATTATGTTAGGTTAGTTTAGTTTAGTTTAATTTATGTTAGGTTAGGTTGGGTTAAGATAGTGTAGTTTCATTTAGTTTGGTTTATTTTAGTTTAGTTTAATATGTTGTTCCGTTTAGTTTAGTTTTGTTTAATTTAGTTTAGTTTATCGTTTAGTTGAGTTTAGTTTAGGTTTGGTTAGGTTAGGTTAGATTAGTTTTGTTTAGGATAGGTTATGTTAGATTAGGTTAGGTTAGGTTAGTTTGGTTTAGTTTAGTCTAGTTAAGTTTAGTATAGTTTATACTTTAGTTTAGTTTAGTTTATTTTATAGTTTAGTTAAGTTTTGTTTATACTTTAGTTTGCAGTTTAGTATAGTTTAGTTTAGTTTAATTTAGTTTAGTTTAGTTTAATTTAGTTTCGTCTAGTTTATGGTTTTGTTTATAGTTTAGCTTAGTTTAGTTTAGTTTAGATTAGTTTAGGTTAAGTTATGTTAGGGTCGTTTAGTTTAATTTAGTTTAGATTAGGATAGGTTAGGTTTGGGTAGTTAAGTTTAGTTTAGTTGAATTTAGTTTAATTTAGTTCAGTTTAGGTTACGTTAGGTTAGTTTAGTTTAGTTTAGTTTAGGTTAGGTTAGGTTAGTTTAGTTTAGTTTATTTAAGTGTAGTTTAGTTTATAGTTCAGTTTAGTTTAGTTTGGTTTAATTTAGTTTAGTTTATAGTTTAGTTGAGTTTAGGTTAGTTTAGTTGAGTTTAGTTTGGTTTAGTTTATTTTAGATTAGGTTAGTTTAGGTTAGTTTAGTTTAGTTTAGGTTGGGTTATGTTAGATTAGGTTAGGTTAGGTTAGTTGCTTAGTTTAGTCTAGTTAAGTTTAGTTAAGTTTACACTTAAGTTTAGTTTAGTTTATAGTTTAGTTTAGTTTTGTTTATAGTTTAGTTTATAGTTTAGTATAGTTTAGTTTAGTTTAATTTAGTTTAGCTAAGTTTAGTTTAGTTTAGTTTTGGGTGGGTTATGTTAGGTTAGGTTAGGTTAGTTTAGTGTAGTTTAGGTTAGGTTAGGTTAGGTTAGTTTAGTTTAGTTGAGTTTAGTTTAGTTTAGATTAGGTTAAGTAAGATTAGGTTAGGTTAGGTTAGGTTAGTTTAGTTTTGTTTATAGTTTAGTTTAGTTTAGTTTACATTTTCTTTATAGTTTAGTTAGTTTAGTTTATAGTTTAATTTAGTTTAGTTTAGTTTAGTTTTCATTAATTTAGGTTAATTTGTTTAGTTTAGTTTAGTTTAGGTTAGGTTAAGTTAGGTTAGGTTAGGTTAGTTTAGTTTACTATAGTTTAGTTTAGTTTAAAATATAGTATCTTTAGTTTATAATTTAGTTCATAGTTTTCCTTAGATTAGTTTATTTTCGGTTAGGTTAGAGTAGTTTAGTTTAGTTTAGTTTAGATTAGGTTAGATTAGGTTAGTTTAATGTAGTTTAGTTTAATTTAGTTTAGTTGAATTTAATTTAGTTTAGTTTAGGTTAGGTTAGGTTTGTTTAGGTTAGATTAGGTTAGGTTATGTTAGATTAGGTTAGGTTAGGTTAGCTTAGTTTAGTTTAGTTTAGTTTCCGTTAGGTTGGGTTAGGTTAGGTTAGTTAAGTTTATTTTAGTTTAGTTTAGTTAAGTATAGTTTAGTTTATAGTTTACTTTAGTTTAATTTATAGCTTAGTTTATAGCTTAGTTTAGTTCATAGTTTAATTTATATTTAGGTTTAGTTTAGTTTAGTAAAGTTTATTTTAGGGTAGCTTATGTTAGGTTAGGTTAGGTTAGTATAGTTTATAGTTTAATTTATAGTTTACTTAAGTTTATAGTTTAGTTTATAGTTTAGTTTAGTTTAGTTTATAATAGTTTAGTTTAGTTTAGTTTAGTTTAGGTCAGGTTAAGATATTTTAGTTTAGTTTAGTTTAGGTTAGGTTAGGCTAGGTTAAGTTATATTTGGTTAGTTTAGATTAGTTTAGTTTAGTTTAGTTTATAGTTTAGATTAGTTTATTATTTATTTTAGTTTAGTTTAGTTTATAGTTTCGTTTATAGTTTAGTTTGGTTTAGTTTAGTTTAATTTAGTTTACATTAGATTAGTTTAGTTAGTTTTAGTTTAGGTTAGGTTAGATGAGGTTAGTTTAGTTTAGTTTAGTTCAATTTAGTTTATTTTAGTTTATAGATTAGTTTAGTTTAGTTTATAGTTCAATTTATAGTTTAGTTTAGTTTAGTTTATCGTTTAGTTTAGTTTAGTATAGTTTAGTTTAGTTTAGGTTACAGTAGGTTAGTTTAGATTAGTTTAGTTTAGCGCAGTTTAGGTTAGATTAATTTAGGTTATTTTGTTTAGTTTAGTTTAGTTTAAATTAGTTTATAGTTTAGTTTATAGTTTAGTTTATAGTTTAGCTTAGATTAGTGTAGTTTAGTTTGGTTCAGTTTATTTTAGTTTAGTTTAGTTTAGTTTCGTTTAGCTTAGGTTATGTTATATTAGGTTAGCTTAGGTTAGCTTAGTTTACCCTAGTTTAATTTGGGTTAGGTAAGGTTAAAATAGGTTAGTTAAATTTAGTTTAGTTTAGTTTAGTTAGGTTTAGTTTAGTTTATAGTTTTGTTTAGTTTAGTTATAGTTTAGTTTATAGTTTAGTTTAGATTATAATTTAATTTATAGTTAAGTTTAGTTTACTTTAGTTTAATTTAGTTTAGCTTTCTTTAGTTTCCTTTAGATTACTCTAGTTTAGGATATGTTAGGTTAGGTTAGTTTAGTTTAGTTTAATTAAGGTTAATTTAGTTTAATTTAGTTTAGTTTAGGTTAGGTTAGGTTAGGTTAGTTAAGTTTAGTGTAGTTTAGTTTAGTTTAAAATATAGTATCTTTAGTTTATAGATTAGTTCATATTTTTGTTTAGTTTAGTTTAGGTTATGTTAGAGTAGTTTAGTTTAGTTTAGTTTACTTTAGGTTAGAATAGGTTAGGTTAGTGTAGATTAATTTAATTTAGTTTAGTTGAATTTAATTTAGTTTTGTTTAGTTTAGTTTAGGTTAGTTTAGTTTAGTATAGGTTAGGTTAAGTTAGGTTAGCTTAGTTTAGTTTATAGTTTAGTTTAGTTTAGTTTAGTTTATAGTGTGGTTTATACTTTAGTTTTTTATTTTAGTTTATAGTTTAGTTTAGATTAGTGTAGTTTAGTTTGGTTTAGTTTTGTTTAGTTTAATTTAAATTAGTTTCGTTTAGGTTAGGTTAAGTTAGAATAGGTTAGGTTAGGTAAGCTTAGTTTAGTTTAGTTTTGGTTAGGTTAGGTTAGGTTAGGTTGGTTAAGTTCAGTTTAGTTTAGTTTAGTTAAGTTTAGTTTAGTTTATAGTTTAGTTCAGTTTAGTTTATAGCTTAGTTTATAGTTTAGTTTAGTTTATAGTTTCATTTATAGTTAAGTTTAGTATAGTTTAGTTTAATTTACTTTAGTTTAGTTTATTTTAGGGTAGCTTATGTTAGGTTAGGTTAGTTTATAGTTTAATTTATAGTTTAGTTTAGTTTATAGTTTAGTTTATAGTTCAGTTTATAATAGTTTAGTTTAGGTTAGGTTAGGTTAGGTTAGTTTAGTTTAGTTTAGTTTAGGTTAGGTTTGGCTATGTTAGGTTAGGATAGGTTAGTTTAGATTAGTTTAGTTTAGTTTAGTTTATAGTTTATTTTATTTTAGTTTATTATTTAATTTAGTGTAGTTTAGTTTATAGTTTCGTTTATAGTTTAGTTTGGTTTAGTTTAGTTTATTTTAGTTTAGCTTAGATTAGTTTAGTTTGTCTTAGGTTAGGTTAGGTTAGGTTAGGTGAGATTAGTTTAGTTTAGTACAGTTTAATTTAGTTTGGTTTAGTTTATATTTTAGTTTAGTTTAGTTCATAGTTCAATTTATGGATTAGTTTAGTTTATAGTTTATGTTATCGTTTAGTTTAGTTTAGATTAGTTTAGTTTAGGTCAGTTTAGGTTAGGTTAAGTTAGGTTAGGTTAGTTTAGATTAGTTTAGTTTAATTTAGTTTAGTTTATAGTTTAGTTTATTTTAGTTTAGAGATTAATTTAATTTAGTTTAGTTTAGTTTAGGTTAGGTTAGGTTAGGTTAGGTTAATTTAGTTTAGTTTAGGTTAGGTTAGGTTAGGTAAGGTTAATTTACTTTAGTAAAGTTTCGTTTAGTTTATTTCAGTTCAGTTTATAGTTTAGTTGAGTTTATAGTTTAGTTTACAATTTTGTTTCGTTTAGTTTAGTTTAGTTTAGTATAGTTAAGGTAAGGTTGGGTTAGGTTAGGTTAGTTTAGTTTAGTTTAGTTTATAGTTTAGTTTAATTTAGTTTACAGTTTAGTGTATTCTTTAGTTTATAGTGTAGTTTATAGTTTATTTTAATTTAGTGTAGTTTAGTTTGGTTTAGTTTAGTATAGTTTTGTTTAGTTTAGGTTAGGTTAGGTTAGGTTAGGTTAGTTTAGTTAACTTTGGTTTAGTTTAGTTTAGTTTTGTTTAGTTTAGTTTAGTTTTGTTTAGTTTATAGTTTAGTTTATAGTTTAGTTTAGTTTAGTTTATAGTTTAATTTATAATTTGGTTTATTTTTGTTTAATTTGGTTTATAGTAGGTTAGGTTAGGTTAGTTTAGTTTAGTTTAGGTTAGGTTAAGTTAGGTTAGTTTAGGTTAATTTAGTTTAGTTGAGTTTAATTTAGTTTAGTTTATAGTTTAATTTATAGTTTAGTTTACCTTATAGCTTAGTTTAATTAATTTATAGTTTAATTTAGTTTAGTTTAGTTTAATTTAGTTTAGTTTAGTTCATAGTTTTGTTTATAGTTTAGTTTAGTTTAGTTTAGTTTAAGTTATGTTAGGTTAGTTTAGTTTAGTTTAGTTTAGGTTAGGTTAGGCTAGGTTAGGTAAGTTTAATTTAGTTTAGTTTAGTTTAGTTAAGTTTAGTTTATAGTTTAGTTTATAGTTTAGTTTGTAGTTTAGTGTAGTTTAGTTTGGTTTAGTTTAGTTAAGGTTAAGTAATGTTAGGTTCGTTTAGTTTAATTTAGTTTAGATTAGGTTACGTTAGATTAGGTTATAGTAGTTAGGTTTAGTTTAGTTGAATTTAGTTTATAGTTTAATTTATAGTTTAGTTTAGTTTACTTTATAGTTTAGTTTAGTTATTTTACAGTTTAATTTAGTTTAGTTTAGTCTAGTTTTGTTTACTTTAGGTTAGGTGAGATTATGTTAGGTTAGGTTCGCTTACTTTAGTTTAGTTTAGTTTAGTTTAGTTTAGGTTAGGTTAGGTTAGGTTAGGTTAGGTTAGTTTAGTTAACTTTGGTTTAGTTTAGTTTAGTTTTGTTTAGTTTATATTTTAGTTTATATTTTAGTTTAGTTTAGTTTATAGTTTAATTTATAATTTGGTTTATTTTTGTTTAATTTAGTTTATAGTAGGTTAGGTTAGGTTAGGTTAGTTTAGTTTAGTTTAGGTTAGGTTAAATTAGGTTAGTTTAGGTTAATTTAGTTTAGTTGAGTTTAATTTAGTTTAGTTTAGTTTATAGTTTAATTTATAGTTTAGTTTACCTTATAGTTTAGTTTAATTAATTTATAGTTTAATTTAGTTTAGTTTAGTTTAATTTAGTTTAGTTTAGTTCATAGTTTTGTTTATAGTTTAGTTTAGTTTAGTTTAGTTTAAGTTATGTTAGGTTAGTTTAGTTTAGTTTAGTTTAGGTTAGGTTAGGCTAGGTTAGATAAGTTTAATTTAGTTTAGTTTAGTTAAGATTAGTTTATAGTTTAGTTTGTAGTTTAGTTTAGTTTAGTTTAGTTTAGTTTGGTTTAGTTTAGTTAAGGTTAAGCAATGTTAGGTTCGTTTAGTTTAATTTAGTTTAGATTAGGTTACGTTAGATTAGGTTAGGGTAGTTAGGTTTAGTTTAGTTGAATTTAGTTTATAGTTTAATTTATAGTTTAGTTTAGTTTACTTTATAGTTTAGTTTAGTTATTTTATAGTTTAATTTAGTTTAGTTTAGTCTAGTTTAATTTAGTTTACTTTAGTTTATAGTTTTGTTTATAGTTTAGTTTAGTTTAGTTTAGGTTAATTTATGTTAGGTTAGTTTAGTTTAGTTTAGTTTAGGTTAGGTTAGGTTAGGTTAGGTTAGTGTAGTTTAGTTTAGTTTAGCTGAATTTTGTTTAGTTTAGTTTAGTTTAGGTTACGTTAGGTTAGTTTAGTTTAGTTTAGTTTAGTGTATGTTAGGTTAGGTTAGGTTAGTTTAATTTAGTTTAGTTTATTTTAGTTTATAGTTTAGTTTAGTTTAGTTTATAATTTATTTTATAATTTAGTATACTTTAGTTTATAGATTAGTTTATAGTTTAGTTAATATTTTAGTTTATTTTATTTTACGTTAGGTTAGGGAAGTTTAAGTTAGGTTAGGTTAGGTTAGTTTAGTTTAGTTTAGTTTATGTAAGGTTAGGTTAGGTTAGTTTGGTATAGTTTAGTTTAGTTTAGTTTTGTTTATATTTAGTTTAGTTTAATTTATTGTTCAGTTTATAGTTTAGTTTAGTTTAGTTTAGGTTGGGTTAGTTTAGTTTAGGTTAGGTTAGCTTAAGTTAGGTTAATTTAGTTTAGTATAGTTTAGTTTAGTTTAGTTTAGTTTATAGTTTAGTTCATTTTATTTTATAGTTTAGTTTATAGTTTTTTTTAGTTTAGTTTAGTTTAGTTAATTTAGGTTAGGTTAGGTTAGGTTAGAGTAGTTTAGTTTAGGTTAGATTATGATAGGTTAGTGCAGTTTAATTTAATTTTGTTTAGTTTAGTTGAATTAAATTTAGTTTAGTTAGGTCAGTTTAGGTAAGTTAGGTTAGTTTAGTTTAGTATAGGTTAGGTTACGTTAGGTAAGTTTAATTCAGTTTAGTTTAGTTTAGTTTATAGTTTAATTTATAGTTTTGCTTATAGTTATTTAGTTTTGTTTAGATAAGTTTAGTTTAGGTTAAATTATGAGAGGTTAGTTTAGTTTAGTTTAGTTTAGGTTAGGTTAGGTTGGGTTAGGTTAGTGAAGTTTCATTTAGTTTAGTTTATTTTAGTTTAGTTTAGTATGTAGTTCAGTTCAGTTTTGTTTTGTTTAATTTAGTTTAGTTTATAGTTTAGTTGAGTTTAGGTTAGTTTAGTTGAGTTTAGTTTAGTTTAGTTTAGGTTAGGTTAGGTTAGTTTAGTTTAGTTTAGGATAGGTTATGATAGATTAGGTTAGGTTAGGTTAGTTTGGTTTAGTTTAGTCTAGTTAAGTTTAGTTTAGTTTATACTTTAGTTTAGTTTAGTTTATTTTATAGTTTAGTTAAGTTTTGTTTATAGTTTAGTTTGCAGTTTAGTATAGTTTAGTTTAGTTTAATTTAGTTTAGCTAAGTTAAGTATAGTGTAGTTTAGTTTAGTTTATAGTTTAATTTATAATTTAGTTTAGTTTAGTTTAGTTTACTTTAGTTTAGGTTAGGTTAGGTTAGGTTAGGTTAGGTTAGTTTAATTTATTTGAGATTAATTTAGTTTAGTTTATAGTTTAATTTATTTTACTTTATAGTTTAGTTTAGTTAATTTATAGTTTAATTTAGTATAGTTTAGTTTAATTTAGTTTCGTTTAGTTTATAGTTTAGCTTAGATTAGTTTAGTTTAGTTTAGTTTAGGTTAAGTTATGTTAGGTTAATTTAGTTTAGTTTAGTTCAGGTTCGTTTAGGTTAGGATAGGTAAGTTTAATTTAGTTCAGTTTAGTTTATAGTTTAGTTTATAGTTTAGTATGTAGTTTTGTTTAGTTTAGTTTAGTTTAGGTTAAGTTATGTTAGGTTAGTTTAGTTTAATTTAGTTTAGATTAGGTTAGGTTAGGTTAGGTTAGGTTAGGTTACGGTATTTAAGTTTAGGTTAAGCAAATTTAGTTTAGTTTAGTTCAGTTTAGTTTAGTTTATTTTATAGTTTATTTTTGTTTTGTTGATAGTTTTGTTTGCAGTTTAGTATAGTTTAGTTTAGTTTAATTTAGATTAGGTTAAGTAAGGTTAAGGTTAGGTTAGTTTAGTTCAGTTTAGTTTATGTTAGGTTAGATTAGTTTAGTTTAGTTTTGTTTATAGTTTAGTTTAATTTATTTTATAATTTAGTTTATAGTTTAGTTTAGTTTAGTTTGTAGTTTAATTTAGTTTAGTTTAGTTTAGTTTAATTTAGTTTACTTTAGTTTAGGTTAGGTTATGTTAGTTTAGTGTAGTACAGTTTAGTTTAGTTTAAAATATAGTATCTTTAGTTTATAGTTTAGTTCATAGTTTTGTTTAGTTTAGTTTAGATTAGTTTAGGTTAGATTAGAGTAGTTTAGTTTAGTTTAGTTTAGGTTAGAATAGGTTAGGTTAGTGTAGTTTAGTTTAGTTTAGTTGAATTTAATTTAGTTTTCTTCAGTTTAGTTTAGGTTAGGTTAGGTTAGTTTAGTTTAGTATAGGTTAGGTTAAGTTAGGTAATGGTAGTTTAGTTTATAGTTTAGTTTAGTTTAGTTTAGTTTATAGTGTAGTTTATACTTTAGATTATATTTTAGTTTATAGTTTAGTTTATTTTAGTGTAGTTTAGTTTGGTTTAGTTTGGATTAGATTAGTTTAAATTAGTTTCGTTTAGGTTAGGTTATGTTACATTAGGTTATGTTAGGTAAGCTTAGTTTAGTTTAGTTTAGTTTAGGTTAGGTTAGGTTAGGTTATGATAGGTTAGGTTAGTTAAGTTCAGTTTAGTTTAGTTTAGTTAAGTTTGGTTTATAGCTTAGTTTATAGTTTAGTTTAGTTTATACTTTAATTTATAGTTAAGTTTAGTTTAGATTAATTTAGTTTAGTTTAGTTTATTTTAGGGTATCTTATGTTAGGTTAGGTTAGGTTAGTTTAGTTTATAGTTTAATTTATAGTTTAGTTTAGTTTAGTTTATAGTTTAGTTTAGTTTATAATAGTTTAGTTTATGTTAGGTTAGGTTAGGTTAGTTTAGCTTAGTTTAGTTTAGGTTAGGTTTCGCTAGGTTAAGTTAGGTTGGGTTAGTTTACATTAGTTTATATTAATTTAGTTTATAGTTTAGTTTACTTTAGTTTATTATTTAATTTAGTGTATTTTAGTTTATAGTTTCGTTTATAGTTTAGTTTGGTTTAGTTTAGTTTTTTTTTGTTTAGCTTAGATTAGTTTAGTTTATCTTAGGTTAGGTTAGGTGAGATTAGTTTAATTTAGTTGAGTTTAATTTAGTTTATTTAAGTTTATAGTTTAGTTTAGTTTAGTCTATAGTTCAATTTATAGTTTAGTTTAGTTTAGTTTATAGTTTAGGTTATCGTTTAGTTTATTTTAGATTAATTTAGTTTAGGTCAATTTAGGTTAGGTTAACTTAGGTTAGGTTAGTTTAGATTAGTTTAGTTTAATTTAGTTTAGTTTATAGTTTAGTTTATTTTAGTTTATAGTTTAATTTAGTTTAGTTTAGTTTAGTGTAGTTTAGTTTAGGTTAGGTTAGGTTAGGTTAATTTAGTTTAGTTTACGTTAGGTTAGGTATTTTTAATTTAGTTTGTTTGGTTATGTTTAATTTTTAGTTTATTTTGTAATTTTGTTTATTGTTTAGTTTAGTTTATACTTTAATTTACATTAGTTTAGTTTAGTTTAGTTTAGTTTAGTTTAATTTAGGTTTTTTTAGGTTAGTTTAGTTTAGTTTAGTTTAGGTTAGGTTAGGTTAGGTTAATTTACTTTAGTATAGTTTAGTTTAGTTTATTTTAGTTTAGTTTATAGCTTACTTTACAGTTTAGTTTAGTTTAGTTTAGTTTAGTTTGGGTTAGGTTAGGGTAGGTTAGTTTAGTTTAGTTTAGTTTAAAGTTTAGTTTAGTTTAGTTTACAGTTTAGCTTATCCTTTAGAATATAGTGTGGTTTATATTTTAGTTTAATTTAGTGTAGTTTAGTTTGGTGTAGTTTAGTATAGTTTTGTTTACCTTAGGTTAGGTGAGATTATGTTAGGTTAGGTTAGCTTACTTTAGTTTAGTTTAGTTTAGGTTAGGTTAGATTAGGTTAATTTAGTTTAGTTTACTTTAGGTTAGAATAGGTTAGGTTAGTGTAGATTAATTTAGTTTAGTTTAGTTGAATTTAATTTAGTTTTGTTTAGTTTAGTTTAGGTTAGTTTAGTTTAGTATAGGTTAGGTTAAGTTAGGTTAGCTTAGTTTAGTTTATAGTTTAGTTTAGTTTATAGTGTGGTTTATACTTTAGTTTATATTTTAGTTTATAGTTTAGTTTAGTTTAGTGTAGTTTAGTTTGGTTTAGTTTTGTTTAGTTTAGTTTAAATTAGTTTCGTTTAGGTTAGGTTAAGTTAGAATAGGTTAGGTTAGGTAAGCTTAGTTTAGTTTAGTTTTGGTTAGGTTCGGTTAGGTTAGGTTGGTTAAGTTCAGTTTAGTTTAGTTTAGTTAAGTTTAGTTTAGTTTATAGTTTAGTTCAGTTTAGTTTATAGCTTAGTTTATAGTTTAGTTTAGTTTATAGTTTCATTTATAGTTAAGTTTAGTATAGTTTAGTTTAATTTACTTTAGTTTAGTTTATTTTAGGGTAGCTTATGTTAGGTTAGGTTAGTTTATAGTTTAATTTATAGTTTAGTTTAGTTTATAGTTTAGTTTATAGTTCAGTTTATAATAGTTTAGTTTAGGTTAGGTTAGGTTAGGTTAGTTTAGTTTAGTTTAGTTTAGGTTAGGTTTGGCTATGTTAGGTTAGGATAGGTTAGTTTAGATTAGTTTAGTTTAGTTTAGTTTATAGTTTATTTTATTTTAGTTTATTATTTAATTTAGTGTAGTTTAGTTTATAGTTTCGTTTATAGTTTAGTTTGGTTTAGTTTAGTTTATTTTAGTTTAGCTTAGATTAGTTTAGTTTGTCTTAGGTTAGGTTAGGTTAGGTTAGGTGAGATTAGTTTAGTTTAGTACAGTTTAATTTAGTTTGGTTTAGTTTATATTTTAGTTTAGTTTAGTTCATAGTTCAATTTATGGATTAGTTTAGTTTATAGTTTATGTTATCGTTTAGTTTAGTTTAGATTAGTTTAGTTTAGGTCAGTTTAGGTTAGGTTAAGTTAGGTTAGGTTAGTTTAGATTAGTTTAGTTTAATTTAGTTTAGTTTATAGTTTAGTTTATTTTAGTTTAGAGATTAATTTAATTTAGTTTAGTTTAGTTTAGGTTAGGTTAGGTTAGGTTAGGTTAATTTAGTTTAGTTTAGGTTAGGTTAGGTTAGGTAAGGTTAATTTACTTTAGTAAAGTTTCGTTTAGTTTATTTCAGTTCAGTTTATAGTTTAGTTGAGTTTATAGTTTAGTTTACAATTTTGTTTCGTTTAGTTTAGTTTAGTTTAGTATAGTTAAGGTAAGGTTGGGTTAGGTTAGGTTAGTTTAGTTTAGTTTAGTTTATAGTTTAGTTTAATTTAGTTTACAGTTTAGTGTATTCTTTAGTTTATAGTGTAGTTTATAGTTTATTTTAATTTAGTGTAGTTTAGTTTGGTTTAGTTTAGTATAGTTTTGTTTAGTTTAGGTTAGGTTAGGTTAGGTTAGGTTAGTTTAGTTAACTTTGGTTTAGTTTAGTTTAGTTTTGTTTAGTTTAGTTTAGTTTTGTTTAGTTTATAATTTAGTTTATAGTTTAGTTTAGTTTAGTTTATAGTTTAATTTATAATTTGGTTTATTTTTGTTTAATTTGGTTTATAGTAGGTTAGGTTAGGTTAGTTTAGTTTAGTTTAGGTTAGGTTAAGTTAGGTTAGTTTAGGTTAATTTAGTTTAGTTGAGTTTAATTTAGTTTAGTTTATAGTTTAATTTATAGTTTAGTTTACTTTATAGTTTAGTTTAATTAATTTATAGTTTAATTTAGTTTAGTTTAGTTTAATTTAGTTTAGTTTAGTTCATAGTTTTGTTTATAGTTTAGTTTAGTTTAGTTTAGTTTAAGTTATGTTAGGTTAGTTTAGTTTAGTTTAGTTTAGGTTAGGTTAGGCTAGGTTAGGTAAGTTTAATTTAGTTTAGTTTAGTTTAGTTAAGTTTAGTTTATAGTTTAGTTTATAGTTTAGTTTGTAGTTTAGTGTAGTTTAGTTTGGTTTAGTTTAGTTAAGGTTAAGTAATGTTAGGTTCGTTTAGTTTAATTTAGTTTAGATTAGGTTACGTTAGATTAGGTTATAGTAGTTAGGTTTAGTTTAGTTGAATTTAGTTTATAGTTTAATTTATAGTTTAGTTTAGTTTACTTTATAGTTTAGTTTAGTTATTTTACAGTTTAATTTAGTTTAGTTTAGTCTAGTTTTGTTTACTTTAGGTTAGGTGAGATTATGTTAGGTTAGGTTCGCTTACTTTAGTTTAGTTTAGTTTAGTTTAGTTTAGGTTAGGTTAGGTTAGGTTAGGTTAGGTTAGTTTAGTTAACTTTGGTTTAGTTTAGTTTAGTTTTGTTTAGTTTATATTTTAGTTTATATTTTAGTTTAGTTTAGTTTATAGTTTAATTTATAATTTGGTTTATTTTTGTTTAATTTAGTTTATAGTAGGTTAGGTTAGGTTAGGTTAGTTTAGTTTAGTTTAGGTTAGGTTAAATTAGGTTAGTTTAGGTTAATTTAGTTTAGTTGAGTTTAATTTAGTTTAGTTTAGTTTATAGTTTAATTTATAGTTTAGTTTACCTTATAGTTTAGTTTAATTAATTTATAGTTTAATTTAGTTTAGTTTAGTTTAATTTAGTTTAGTTTAGTTCATAGTTTTGTTTATAGTTTAGTTTAGTTTAGTTTAGTTTAAGTTATGTTAGTTTAGTTTAGTTTAGTTTAGTTTAGGTTAGGTTAGGCTAGGTTAGATAAGTTTAATTTAGTTTAGTTTAGTTAAGTTTAGTTTATAGTTTAGTTTGTAGTTTAGTTTAGTTTAGTTTAGTTTGGTTTAGTTTAGTTAAGGTTAAGCAATGTTAGGTTCGTTTAGTTTAATTTAGTTTAGATTAGGTTACGTTAGATTAGGTTAGGGTAGTTAGGTTTAGTTTAGTTGAATTTAGTTTATAGTTTAATTTATAGTTTAGTTTAGTTTACTTTATAGTTTAGTTTAGTTATTTTATAGTTTAATTTAGTTTAGTTTAGTCTAGTTTAATTTAGTTTACTTTAGTTTATAGTTTTGTTTATAGTTTAGTTTAGTTTAGTTTAGGTTAATTTATGTTAGGTTAGTTTAGTTTAGTTTAGTTTAGGTTAGGTTAGGTTAGGTTAGGTTAGTGTAGTTTAGTTTAGTTTAGCTGAATTTTGTTTAGTTTAGTTTAGTTTAGGTTACGTTAGGTTAGTTTAGTTTAGTTTAGTTTAGTGTATGTTAGGTTAGGTTAGGTTAGTTTAATTTAGTTTAGTTTATTTTAGTTTATAGTTTAGTTTAGTTTAGTTTATAATTTATTTTATAATTTAGTATACTTTAGTTTATAGATTAGTTTATAGTTTAGTTAATATTTTAGTTTATTTTATTTTACGTTAGGTTAGGGAAGTTTAAGTTAGGTTAGGTTAGGTTAGTTTAGTTTAGTTTAGTTTATGTAAGGTTAGGTTAGGTTAGTTTGGTATAGTTTAGTTTAGTTTAGTTTTGTTTATATTTAGTTTAGTTTAATTTATTGTTCAGTTTATAGTTTAGTTTAGTTTAGTTTAGGTTGGGTTAGTTTAGTTTAGGTTAGGTTAGCTTAAGTTAGGTTAATTTAGTTTAGTATAGTTTAGTTTAGTTTAGTTTAGTTTATAGTTTAGTTCATTTTATTTTATAGTTTAGTTTATAGTTTTTTTTAGTTTAGTTTAGTTTAGTTAATTTAGGTTAGGTTAGGTTAGGTTAGAGTAGTTTAGTTTAGGTTAGATTATGATAGGTTAGTGAAGTTTAATTTAATTTTGTTTAGTTTAGTTGAATTAAATTTAGTTTAGTTAGGTCAGTTTAGGTAAGTTAGGTTAGTTTAGTTTAGTATAGGTTAGGTTACGTTAGGTAAGTTTAATTCAGTTTAGTTTAGTTTAGTTTATAGTTTAATTTATAGTTTTGCTTATAGTTATTTAGTTTTGTTTAGATAAGTTTAGTTTAGGTTAAATTATGAGAGGTTAGTTTAGTTTAGTTTAGTTTAGGTTAGGTTAGGTTGGGTTAGGTTAGTGAAGTTTCATTTAGTTTAGTTTATTTTAGTTTAGTTTAGTATGTAGTTCAGTTCAGTTTTGTTTTGTTTAATTTAGTTTAGTTTATAGTTTAGTTGAGTTTAGGTTAGTTTAGTTGAGTTTAGTTTAGTTTAGTTTAGGTTAGGTTAGGTTAGTTTAGTTTAGTTTAGGATAGGTTATGATAGATTAGGTTAGGTTAGGTTAGTTTGGTTTAGTTTAGTCTAGTTAAGTTTAGTTTAGTTTATACTTTAGTTTAGTTTAGTTTATTTTATAGTTTAGTTAAGTTTTGTTTATAGTTTAGTTTGCAGTTTAGTATAGTTTAGTTTAGTTTAATTTAGTTTAGCTAAGTTAAGTATAGTGTAGTTTAGTTTAGTTTATAGTTTAATTTATAATTTAGTTTAGTTTAGTTTAGTTTACTTTAGTTTAGGTTAGGTTAGGTTAGGTTAGGTTAGGTTAGTTTAATTTATTTGAGATTAATTTAGTTTAGTTTATAGTTTAATTTATTTTACTTTATAGTTTAGTTTAGTTAATTTATAGTTTAATTTAGTATAGTTTAGTTTAATTTAGTTTCGTTTAGTTTATAGTTTTGTTTATAGTTTAGCTTAGATTAGTTTAGTTTAGTTTAGTTTAGGTTAAGTTATGTTAGGTTAGTTTAGTTTAGTTTAGTTCAGGTTCGTTTAGGTTAGGATAGGTAAGTTTAATTTAGTTCAGTTTAGTTTATAGTTTAGTTTATAGTTTAGTATGTAGTTTTGTTTAGTTTAGTTTAGTTTAGTTTAGTTTAGGTTAAGTTATGTTAGGTTAGTTTAGTTTAATTTAGTTTAGATTAGGTTAGGTTAGGTTAGGTTAGGTTAGGTTACGGTATTTAAGTTTAGGTTAAGCAAATTTAGTTTAGTTTAGTTCAGTTTAGTTTAGTTTATTTTATAGTTTATTTTTGTTTTGTTGATAGTTTTGTTTGCAGTTTAGTATAGTTTAGTTTAGTTTAATTTAGATTAGGTTAAGTAAGGTTAAGGTTAGGTTAGTTTAGTTCAGTTTAGTTTATGTTAGGTTAGATTAGTTTAGTTTAGTTTTGTTTATAGTTTAGTTTAATTTATTTTATAATTTAGTTTATAGTTTAGTTTAGTTTAGTTTGTAGTTTAATTTAGTTTAGTTTAGTTTAGTTTAATTTAGTTTACTTTAGTTTAGGTTAGGTTATGTTAGTTTAGTGTAGTACAGTTTAGTTTAGTTTAAAATATAGTATCTTTAGTTTATAGTTTAGTTCATAGTTTTGTTTAGTTTAGTTTAGATTAGTTTAGGTTAGATTAGAGTAGTTTAGTTTAGTTTAGTTTAGGTTAGAATAGGTTAGGTTAGTGTAGTTTAGTTTAGTTTAGTTGAATTTAATTTAGTTTTCTTCAGTTTAGTTTAGGTTAGGTTAGGTTAGTTTAGTTTAGTATAGGTTAGGTTAAGTTAGGTAATGGTAGTTTAGTTTATAGTTTAGTTTAGTTTAGTTTAGTTTATAGTGTAGTTTATACTTTAGATTATATTTTAGTTTATAGTTTAGTTTATTTTAGTGTAGTTTAGTTTGGATTAGATTAGTTTAAATTAGTTTCGTTTAGGTTAGGTTATGTTACATTAGGTTATGTTAGGTAAGCTTAGTTTAGTTTAGTTTAGTTTAGGTTAGGTTAGGTTAGGTTATGATAGGTTAGGTTAGTTAAGTTCAGTTTAGTTTAGTTTAGTTAAGTTTGGTTTATAGCTTAGTTTATAGTTTAGTTTAGTTTATACTTTAATTTATAGTTAAGTTTAGTTTAGATTAATTTAGTTTAGTTTAGTTTATTTTAGGGTATCTTATGTTAGGTTAGGTTAGTTTAGTTTATAGTTTAATTAATAGTTTAGTTTAGTTTAGTTTATAGTTTAGTTTAGTTTATAATAGTTTAGTTTATGTTAGGTTAGGTTAGGTTAGTTTAGCTTAGTTTAGTTTAGGTTAGGTTTCGCTAGGTTAAGTTAGGTTGGGTTAGTTTACATTAGTTTATATTAATTTAGTTTATAGTTTAGTTTACTTTAGTTTATTATTTAATTTAGTGTATTTTAGTTTATAGTTTCGTTTATAGTTTAGTTTGGTTTAGTTTAGTTTTTTTTTGTTTAGCTTAGATTAGTTTAGTTTATCTTAGGTTAGGTTAGGTGAGATTAGTTTAATTTAGTTGAGTTTAATTTAGTTTATTTAAGTTTATAGTTTAGTTTAGTTTAGTCTATAGTTCAATTTATAGTTTAGTTTAGTTTAGTTTATAGTTTAGGTTATCGTTTAGTTTATTTTAGATTAATTTAGTTTAGGTCAATTTAGGTTAGGTTAACTTAGGTTAGGTTAGTTTAGATTAGTTTAGTTTAATTTAGTTTAGTTTATAGTTTAGTTTATTTTAGTTTATAGTTTAATTTAGTTTAGTTTAGTTTAGTGTAGTTTAGTTTAGGTTAGGTTAGGTTAGGTTAATTTAGTTTAGTTTACGTTAGGTTAGGTATTTTTAATTTAGTTTGTTTGGTTATGTTTAATTTTTAGTTTATTTTGTAATTTTGTTTATTGTTTAGTTTAGTTTATACTTTAATTTACATTAGTTTAGTTTAGTTTAGTTTAGTTTAGTTTAATTTAGGTTTTTTTAGGTTAGTTTAGTTTAGTTTAGTTTAGGTTAGGTTAGGTTAGGTTAATTTACTTTAGTATAGTTTAGTTTAGTTTATTTTAGTTTAGTTTATAGCTTACTTTACAGTTTAGTTTAGTTTAGTTTAGTTTAGTTTGGGTTAGGTTAGGTTAGGTTAGTTTAGTTTAGTTTAGTTTAAAGTTTAGTTTAGTTTAGTTTACAGTTTAGCTTATCCTTTAGAATATAGTGTGGTTTATATTTTAGTTTAATTTAGTGTAGTTTAGTTTGGTGTAGTTTAGTATAGTTTTGTTTACCTTAGGTTAGGTGAGATTATGTTAGGTTAGGTTAGCTTACTTTAGTTTAGTTTAGTTTAGGTTAGGTTAGATTAGGTTAATTTAGTTTAGTTTACTTTAGGTTAGAATAGGTTAGGTTAGTGTAGATTAATTTAGTTTAGTTTAGTTGAATTTAATTTAGTTTTGTTTAGTTTAGTTTAGGTTAGTTTAGTTTAGTATAGGTTAGGTTAAGTTAGGTTAGCTTAGTTTAGTTTATAGTTTAGTTTAGTTTATAGTGTGATTTATACTTTAGTTTATATTTTAGTTTATAGTTTAGTTTAGTTTAGTGTAGTTTAGTTTGGTTTAGTTTTGTTTAGTTTAGTTTAAATTAGTTTCGTTTAGGTTAGGTTAAGTTAGAATAGGTTAGGTTAGGTAAGCTTAGTTTAGTTTAGTTTTGGTTAGGTTCGGTTAGGTTAGGTTGGTTAAGTTCAGTTTAGTTTAGTTTAGTTAAGTTTAGTTTAGTTTATAGTTTAGTTCAGTTTAGTTTATAGCTTAGTTTATAGTTTAGTTTAGTTTATAGTTTCATTTATAGTTAAGTTTAGTTTAGTTTAGTTTAATTTACTTTAGTTTAGTTTATTTTAGGGTAGCTTATGTTAGGTTAGGTTAGTTTATAGTTTAATTTATTGTTTAGTTTAGTTTATAGTTTAGTTTATAGTTCAGTTTATAATAGTTTAGTTTAGGTTAGGTTAGGTTAGGTTAGTTTAGTTTAGTTTAGTTTAGGTTAGGTTTGGCTATGTTAGGTTAGGATAGGTTAGTTTAGATTAGTTTAGTTTAGTTTAGTTTATAATTTATTTTATTTTAGTTTATTATTTAATTTAGTGTAGTTTAGTTTATAGTTTCGTTTATAGTTTAGTTTGGTTTAGTTTAGTTTATTTTAGTTTAGCTTAGATTAGTTTAGTTTGTCTTAGGTTAGGTTAGGTTAGGTGAGATTAGTTTAGTTTAGTACAGTTTAATTTAGTTTGGTTTAGTTTATATTTTAGTTTAGTTTAGTTCATAGTTCAATTTATGGATTAGTTTAGTTTATAGTTTAGGTTATCGTTTAGTTTAGTTTAGATTAGTTTAGTTTTGGTCAGTTTAGGTTAGGTTAAGTTAGGTTAGGTTAGTTTAGATTAGTTTAGTTTAATTTAGTTTAGTTTATAGTTTAGTTTATTTTAGTTTAGAGATTAATTTAATTTAGTTTAGTTTAGGTTAGGTTAGGTTAATTTAGTTTAGTTTAGGTTAGGTTAGGTTAGGTAAGGTTAATTTACTTTAGTAAAGTTTCGTTTAGTTTATTTCAGTTCAGTTTATAGTTTAGTTGAGTTTATAGTTTAGTTTACAATTTTGTTTCGTTTAGTTTAGTTTAGTTTAGTATAGTTAAGGTAAGGTTGGGTTAGGTTAGGTTAGTTTAGTTTAGTTTAGTTTATAGTTTAGTTTAATTTAGTTTACAGTTTAGTGTATTCTTTAGTTTATAGTGTAGTTTATAGTTTATTTTAATTTAGTGTAGTTTAGTTTGGTTTAGTTTAGTATAGTTTTGTTTAGTTTAGGTTAGGTTAGGTTAGGTTAGGTTAGTTTAGTTAACTTTGGTTTAGTTTAGTTTATAGTTTAATTTATAATTTGGTTTATTTTTGTTTAATTTGGTTTATAGTAGGTTAGGTTAGGTTAGTTTAGTTTAGTTTAGGTTAGGTTAAGTTAGGTTAGTTTAGGTTAATTTAGTTTAGTTGAGTTTAATTTAGTTTAGTTTATAGTTTAATTTATAGTTTAGTTTACCTTATAGTTTAGTTTAATTAATTTATAGTTTAATTTAGTTTAGTTTAGTTTAATTTAGTTTAGTTTAGTTCATAGTTTTGTTTATAGTTTAGTTTAGTTTAGTTTAGTTTAAGTTATGTTAGGTTAGTTTAGTTTAGTTTAGTTTAGGTTAGGTTAGGCTAGGTTAGGTTAGTGTAGTTTAGTTTAGTTTAGCTAAATTTTGTTTAGTTTAGTTTCGTTTAGGATACGTTAGGTTAGTTTAGTTTAGTTTAGTTTAGTGTATGTTAGGTTAGGTTAGGCTAGATTAATTTAGTTTAGTTTATTTTACTTTATAGTTTAGTTTAGTTTAGTTTATACTTTATTTTATGGTTTAGTATACTTTAGTTTATAGGTTAGTTTATAGTTTAATTAACATTTTAGTTTAGTTTAGTTTAGATTAGGTTAGAGAAGGTTAGGTTAGGTTAGGTTAGTTTATTTTAGTTTAGTTTATGTAAGCTTAGGTTAGGTTAGTTTGGTATAGTTTAGTTTAATTTAGTTTTGTTTATAGTTTAGTTTAGTTTAGTTTATAGTTCAGTTTATAGTTTAGTATAGTTTAGTTTAGTTTAGGTTAGGTTGGGTTAGTTTAGTTTAGTTTAGGTTAGGTTAGGTTAAGTTAGGTTAGTTTAGTTTAGTATAGTTAAGTTTAGTTTATAGTTTAGTTTATTTTATTTTATAGTTTAGTTTATAGTTTTGTTTAGCTTAGTTTAATTTATTTAGTTTAGGTTAGGTTAGGTTAGATTAGTTTAGTTTAGGTTAGGTTATGATAGGTTAGTGCAGTTTAATTTAATTTATGTTAGGTTAGGTTGGGTTAAGATAGTGTAGTTTCATTTAGTTTGGTTTATTTTAGTTTAGTTTAATATGTTGTTCCGTTTAGTTTAGTTTTGTTTAATTTAGTTTAGTTTATAGTTTAGTTGAGTTTAGGTTAGTTTAGTTGAGTTTAGTTTAGGTTTGGTTACTTTAGGTTAGATTAGTTTTGTTTAGGATAGGTTATGTTAGATTAGGTTAGGTTAGGTTAGTTTGGTTTAGTTTAGTCTAGTTAAGTTTAGTTTAGTTTATACTTTAGTTTAGTTTAGTTTATTTTATAGTTTAGTTAAGTTTTGTTTATACATTTGTTTGCAGTTTAGTATAGTTTAGTTTAGTTTAATTTAGTTTAGTTTAGTTTAGTTTAATTTAGTTTCGTCTAGTTTATAGTTTTGTTTATAGTTTAGCTTAGTTTAGTTTAGTTTAGTTTAGTTTAGGTTAAGTTATGTTAGGTTAGTTTAGTATATTTTAGGTCGGTTATGTTAGGTTAGGTAAGTTTAATTTAGTTCAGTTTAGTTTAGTTAAGTTTAGTTTATAGTTTAGTTTATAGTTTAGTTTAGGTTAAGTTATGTTAGGATCGTTTACTTTAATTTAGTTTATATTAGGATAGGTTAGGTTAGGGTAGTTAAGTTTAGTTTAGCTGAATTTAGTTTAATTTAGTTCAGTTTAGGTTACGTTAGGTTAGTTTAGTTTAGTTTAGTTTAGGTTAGGTTAGGTTACTTTAGTTTAGTTTATTTAAATGTAGTTTAGTTTATAGTTCAGTTTAGTTTAGTTTGGTTTAATTTAGTTTAGTTTATAGTTTAGTTGAGTTTAGGTTAGTTTAGTTGAGTTTAGTTTAGTTTATTTTATTTTAGATTAGGTTATGTTAGGTTAGTTTAGTTTAGGTTGGGTCTTGTTAGATTAGGTTAGGTTAATTTAGTTTAGCTTAGTTTAGTTAGTTTAGGTTAGTTTAGTTTAGGTTAGGTTATGTTAGGTTGGTTTAGATTAGTTTAGTTTAGGTTTGGTAAAGTTAAGTAAGTATAATTTAGTTAATTTTGGTTTAGAATAGTTTATAGTTTAGTTTATAGTTTAGTTTAGTTTATAGTTTAGTTTATAGTTTAGTTAATTTAGTATAGTTTAGTTTAGTTTATGTAGGTTAGTTTAGTTTAGTTTAGTTTAGGTCAGTTGAGGTTAGGTTTAGTTAGGTTAGGTTAGTTTAGATTATTTTAAATTAGTTTAGTTTAGTTTATAGTTTAGTTTAGTTTAGTTTATAGTTTAATTTACTTTAGTTTAGTTTAATTTATTTTCGTTTAGTTTAGTTTACGTTAGGTTATATTAGGTTAAAATAGTTTAGTTTAGTTTAGGTTAGGTTAAGTTAGGTAAGTTTAATTTAGTTAAGTTTGGTTTAGTTTAGTTTATAGTTTTGTTTATAATTTAGTTTAGTTTAGTTTTGTTTAGGATAGGTAACGTTAGGTTAGGTTATGTTAGATTAGGTTATGTTAGGTTAGTTTAATTTAGTTTAATTTAGTTTATGTTAGTTTACGTTAGTTTAGTTGAGTTTAGTATTGTTTATAGTTTAGTTTACTTAGTTTATAGTTTAGTTTAGTTTAGTATATAGTTTAATTTAGTTTAATTTAGTTTAGTTTAATTTAATTTAGGTTAGGTTAGTTTAGTTTAGTTTAGGTAAGGTTAGGGTAATTTAGTTTATTTAGTTTAGTTTATTATAGTTTAGTTTAGTTTAGTTTATAGTTTAGTTTAGTTTAGTTTAGTTTATAGTTTAGTTTAGTTTAGTTTAGTTTAGGTTATTTTAGGTTAGGTTAGAGTAGTTTATTTTAATATAGTGTAGTTTACTTTTGCTAATAGTTTAGTTTAGTTTAGTTTATATATCAGTTTATAGTTCAGTTTAGTTTAGTTTAGTTTAAGTTAGGTTGGGTTAGTTTAGTTTATTATAGGTTAGGTTAGGTTAGGTAAGTTTAATTCAGTTTAGTTTAGTTTAGTTTATAGTTTAATTTATATATTTGTTTATAGTTAATTTAGTTTAGTTTAGGTTAAATTGTGTTAATTTAGTTAAGTTTAGTTTAGTTTAGGTTAGGTTAGGTTGGGTTAGGTTAGTGTAGTTTAATTTAATTTATTTGAATTTAGTATAGTTAAGTTTAGTTTAGGTTACGTTAGGTTAGTTTAGTTTAGTTTAGTTTAGGTGATGTTTGGTTAGGTTAGTTTAGTTCTGTTAATTTATTTTAGTTTATACATAAGTTTAGTTTAGTTTATAGTTTAGTTTATAGTTTAGTTTAATTTAGTGTAATTTAATTTTGTTTAAGTTAGGTTAGGTTAGGTTAGTTTGGTTTAGTTTAGTTTAGGTTAGGTTATGTTATATTAGGTTAGGTTAGGTTAGTTTGGCTTAGTTTAGTCTAGTTAAGTTTAGTTTAGTTTACACTTTAGTTTAGTTTAGTTTATAGTTTAGTTTAGTTTTGTTTATAGTTTAGTTTAGTTTTGTTTATAGTTTAGTTTATAGTTTAGTATAGTTTAGTTTAGTTTAATTTAGTTTAGCTAAGTTTAGTTTAGTTTAGTTTTGGGTGGGTTATGTTAGGTTAGGTTAGGTTAGTTTAGTGTAGTTTATAGTTTATTTTAGTTTAGTTTACATTTTCTTTATAGTTTAGTTAGTTTAGTTTATAGTTTAATTTATTTTAGTTTAGTTTAGTTTTCATTAATTTAGGTTAATTTGTTTAGTTTAGTTTAGTTTAGGTTAGGTTAAGTTAGGTTAGGTTAGGTTACTTTAGTTTAGTATAGTTTAGTTAAGTTTAAAATATAGTATCTTCAGTTTATAATTTAGTTCATAGTTTTCCTTAGATTAGTTTATTTTAGGTTAGGTTAGAGTAGTTTAGTTTAGTTTAGTTTAGTTTAGGTTAGATTAGGTTAAGTTAATGTAGTTTAGTTTAATTTAGTTTAGTTGAATTTAATTTAGTTTAGTTTAGTTTAGGTTAGGTTAGGTTTGTTTAGGTTAGATTAGGTTAGGTTATGTTAGATTAGGTTAGGTTAGGTTAGCTTAGTTTAGTTTAGTTTAGTTTCGGTTAGGTTGGGTTAGGTTAGGTTAGTTAAGTTTATTTTAGTTTAGTTTAGTTAAGTATAGTTTAGTTTATTGTTTACTTCAGTTTAATTTATAGCTTAGTTTATAGCTTAGTTTAGTTGATAGTTTTATTTATATTTATGTTTAGTTTAGTTTAGTAAAGTTTATTTTAGGGTAGCTTATGTTAGGTTAGGTTAGGTTAGTATAGTTTATAGTATAATTTATAGTTTACTTTAGTTTATAGTTTAGTTTTTAGTTTAGTTTAGTTTAGTTTAGTATAGTTTAGTTTAGTTTAGTTTAGGTTAGGTTAAGATAGTTTAGTTTAGTGTAGTTTAGGTTAGGTTAGGCTAGTTTAAGTTATATTTGGTTAGTTTAGATTAGTTTAGTTTAGTTTAGTTTATAGTTTAGATTAGTTTATTATTTATTTTAGTTTAGTTTAGTTTATAGTTTCGTTTATAGTTTAGTTTGGTTTAGTTTACTTTAATGAAGTTTACATTAGATTAGTTTAGTTAGTTTTAGTTTAGGTTAGGTTAGATGAGGTTAGTTTAGTTTAGTTTAGTTCAATTTCGTTTATTTTAGTTTATAGTATAGTTTAGTTTATTATTCAATTTATAGTTTAGTTTAGTTTAGTTTATCGTTTAGTTTAGTTTAGTATAGTTTAGTTAAGTTTGGGTTACAGTAGGTTAGTTTAGATTAGTTTAGTTTAGCGCAGTTTAGGTTAGATTAAGTTAGGTTATTTTGTTTAGTTTAGTTTAGTTTAGTTTAGTTTATAGTTTAGTTTATAGTTTAGTTTATAGTTTAGCTTAGATTAGTGTAGTTTAGTTTGGTTCAGTTTATTTTAGTTTAGTTTAGTTTAGTTTCGTTTAGCTTAGGTTATGTTATATTAGGTTAGCTTAGGTTAGCTTAGTTTACCCTAGTTTAGTTTGGGTTAGGTAAGGTTAAAATAGGTTAGTTAAATTTAGTTTAGTTTAGTTTAGTTAGGTTTAGTTTAGTTTGTAGTTTTGTTTAGTTTAGTTATAGTTTAGTTTATAGTTTAGTTTAGATTATAATTTAATTTATAGTTAAGTTTAGTTTACTTTAGTTTAATTTAGTTTAGCTTTCTTTAGTTTCCTTTAGATTACTCTAGTTTAGGATATGTTAGGTTATGTTAGTTTAGTTTAGTTTAGTTTAATTAAGGTTAATTTAGTTTAATTTAGTTTAGTTTAGGTTAGGTTAGGTTAGGTTAGGTTAGTTAAGTTTAGTATAGTTTAGTTTAGTTTAAAATATAGTATCTTTAGTTTATAGATTAGTTCATATTTTTGTTTAGTTTAGTTTAGTTTAGGTTATGTTAGAGTAGTTTAGTTTAGTTTAGTTTAGTTTAATTTAGGTTAGAATAGGTTAGGTTAGTGTAGATTAATTTAGTTTAGTTTAGTTGAATTTAATTTAGTTTTGTTTAGTTTAGTTTAGGTTAGTTTAGTTTAGTATAGGTTAGGTTAAGTTAGGTTAGCTTAGTTTAATTTATAGTTTAGTTTAGTTTAGTTTATAGTGTGGTTTATACTTTAGTTTATATTTTAGTTTATAGTTTAGTTTAGTTTAGTGTAGTTTAGTTTGGTTTAGTTTGGTTTAGTTTAGTTTAAATTAGTTTCGTTTAGGTTAGGTTAAGTTAGAATAGGTTAGGTTAGGTAAGCTTAGTTTAGTTTAGTTTAGTTTAGGTTAGGTTAGGTTAGGTTAGGTTGGTTAAGTTCAGTTTAGTTTAGTTTAGTTAAGTTTAGTTTAGTTTATAGTTTAGTTCAGTTAAGTTTATAACTTAGTTTATAGTTTAGTTTAGTTTATAGTTTCATTTATAGTTAAGTTTAGTTTAGTTTAGTTTAATTTACTCTAGTTTAGCTTATTTTAGGGTAGCTTATGTTAGGTTAGGTTAGTTTATAGTTTAATTTATAGTTTAGTTTAGTTTATAGTTTAGTTTATAGTTTAGTTCAGTTTATAATAGTCTAGTTTAGGTTAGGTTAGGTTAGGTTAGTTTAGTTTATTTTAGTTTCGGTTAGGTTTGGCTATGTTAGGTTAGGATAGGTTAGTTTAGATTAGTTTAGTTTACTTTAGTTTAGTTTATAGCTTAGTTTACTTTAGTTTATTATTTAATTTAGTGTAGTTTAGTTTATAGTTTCGTTTATAGTTTAGTTAGGTTTAGTTTAGTTTATTTTAGTTTAGCTTAGATTAGTTTAGTTTGTCTTAGGTTAGGTTAGGTTAGGTGAGATTAGTTAATTTAGTAGAGTTTAATTTAGTTTAGTTTAGTTTATAGTTTAGTTTAGTTTAGTTCATAGTTCAATTTATAGATTAGTTTAGTTTATAGTTTATGTTATCGTTTAGTTTAGTTTAGATTAGTTTAGTTTAGGTCAGTTTAGGTTAGGTTAAGTTAGGTTAGGTTAGTTTGAATTAGTTTAGTTTAATTTAGTTTAGTTTATAGTTTAGTTTATTTTAGTTTATAGATTAATTTTGTTTAGTTTAGTTTAGTTTAGGTTAGGTTACGTTAGGTTAGGTTAATTTAGTTTAGTATAGGTTAGGTTAGGTTAGGTAAGGTTAATTTACCTTAGTAAAGATTAGTTTAGTTTATTTTAGTTCAGTTTATAGTTTAGTTGAGTTTATAGTTTAGTTTACAATTTTGTTTCGTTTAGTTTAGTTTAGTTTAGTATAGTTCAGGTAAGGTTGGGTTAGGATAGGTTAGTTTAGTTTAGTTTAGTTTATAGTTTAGTTTAATTTAGTTTACAGTTTAGTGTATTCTTTAGTTTATAGTGTAGTTTATAGTTTATTTTAATTTAGTGTAGTTTAGTTAGGTTTAGTTTAGTATAGTTTTGTTTACTTTAGGTTAGGTGAGATTATGTTAGGTTAGGTTCGCTTACTTTAGTTTAGTTTAGTTTAGTTTAGGTTAGGTTAGGTTAGGTTGTTTAGTTAACTTTGGTTTAGTTTAGTTTAGTTTTGTTTAGTTTATAGTTTAGTTTTAAGTTTAGTTTAGTTTAGTTTAGTTTATAGTTTAATTTATAATTTGGTTTACTTTGGTTTAATTTAGTTTATAGTAGGTTAGGTTAGGTTAGTTTAGTTTAGTTTAGGTTAGGTTAAGTTAGGTTAGTTAGGTTAATTTAGTTTAGTTTAGTTTATAGTTTAATTTATAGTTTAGTTTACCTTATAGTTTACTTTAATTAATTTATAGTTTAATTTAGTTTAGTTTAGTTTAATTTAGTTTAGTTTAGTTCATAGTTTTGTTTATTGTTTAGTTTAGTTTAGTTTAGTTTAAGTTATGTTAGGTTAGTTTAGTTTAGTTTAGGCTAGGTTAGGCTAGGTTAGGTAAGTTTAATTTAGTTTAGTCTAGTTAAGTTTAGTTTAGTTTATATTTTAGTTTAGTTTAGTCTATAGTTCAATTTATAATTTAGTTTAGTTTAGTTTTTAGATTAGGTTATCGTTTAGTTTAGTTTAGATTAGTTTAGTTTAGGTCAGTTTAAGTTAGGTTAAGTTAGGTTAGGTTAGTTTAGATTAGTTTAGTTTAATTTAGTTTAGTTTATAGTTTAGTTTATTTTAGTTTATAGTTTAATTTAGTTTAGTTTAGTTTAGTGTAGTTTAGGTTATTTAGGTTAGGTTAGGTTAATTTAGTTTAGTTTAGGTTAGGTTAGGTAAGTTTATTTTGTTTAGTTTAATTTATAGTTTATTTTATAGTTTTGCTTATAGTTTAGTTTAGTTTATAGATTAATTTAGTTTAGTTTAGTTTAGTCAAGGTTAGGTTAGGTTAGGTTAGGTTAATTTACTTTAGTATAGTTTAGTTTAGTTTATTTTAATTTAGTTTATAGTTTAGTTTACAGTTTAGGTTAGTTTAGTTTAGTTTAGTTTGGGTTCGGTTAGGTTAGGTCAGTTTAGTTTAGTTTAGTTTATAGTTTAGTTTAGTTTAGTTTATAATAGTTTAGTTTAGTTTAGTTTAGGTTATGTTAGGTTAGTTTAGTTTAGTATAGGTTAGATTAAGCTAGGTTAAGTTAGGTTTGTTAGGTTTAGTTTAGTTTAGTTTAGTTTAGTTTGTAATTTAGTTTATACTTTAGTTTATATTTTAGTTTATAGTTTAGTTTAGTTAAGTGTTGTTTATTTTGGTTTAGTTTTGTTTAGTTTAGTTTAAATTAGTTTCGTTTAGGTTAGGTTAGGTAAGTTTAGGTTAGGTTGGGTTAGGTTAGTTTAGTTCAGTCTAGTTTATGTTAGGTTAGGTTAGTTTAGTTTACTTAGGTTTTGTTTATGGTTTAGTTTACTTTAGTTTATAGTTTAGTTCATAGTTTATTTTAGTTTAATATATAGTTTAATTTAGTTTAGTTTAGTTTAGTTTAATTTAGGTTAATTTAGTTTAGTTTAGTTTAGGTTAGGTTAGGTTAGGTTAGGTTAGGTTAAGTTAGTTCAGTTTAGTATAGTTTAGTATAGTTTAAAATATATAATCTTTAATTTATAGTTTAGTTCATAGTTTTGTTTAGTTTAGTTTAGGTTAGGTTAGAGTAGTTTAGTTTAGTTTAGTTTAGTTTAGGTTAGATTAGGTTAGGTTAGTGTAGTTTAGTTTAGTTTAGGTTAGTTGAATTTAGTTTAGTTTAGTTTAGGGTAGGTTAGGTTGGTTTAGTTTTAGTATATTTTATTTTCAGTTAGGTTAGGTTAGTTTAGTTTAGTTTAGTTTACTTTAGTTTATTATTTAATTTAGTTTAGTTTAGTTTATAATTTCGTTTATAGTTTAGTTTGGTTTAGTTTAGTTTAATTTAGTTTAACTTAGATTAGTTTAGTTATTTTTAGGTTAGGTTAGGTTAGGTGAGGTTAGTTTACTTCAGTTTAGTTTAATTTAGTTTAGTTTAGTTTATAGTTAAGTTTAGTTTAGTTTATAGTTCAATTTATAGTTTAGTTTAGTTTATTTTATCGTTTAGTTTAGTTTAGTATAGTTTAGTTTAGGTTAGAGTAGGTTAGTTTAGATTAGTTTAGTTTAGCGCAGTTTAGGTTAGGTTAAGTTAGGTTATTTCGTTTGGTTTAGTTTAGTTAGTTTAGTTTATAGTTTAGTTTAGTTTAAAGTTTAGTTTATAGTTTAGTTTATAGTTTAGTTTAGATTAGTGTAGTTTAGTTTGGTTTAGTTTATTTTAGTTTAGTTCAGTTTAGTTTCGTTTAACTTAGGTTATGTTATATTAGGTGAGCTTAAGTTAGCTTAGTTTACCCTTGTTTAGTTTAGGTTAGGTAAGGTTAGAATAGGCTAGTTAAATTTAGTTTAGTTTAGTTTAGTTAGGTTTAGTTTAGTTATAGTTTAGTTTATAGTTTAGTTTAGATTATAATTTAATTTATAGTTTAGTTTAGTTTAGTTTAATTTAGTTTAGCTTTCTTTAGTTTCCCTTAGATTACTTTAGTTTAGGATATGTTAGGTTAGGCTATTTAGTTTAGTTTAGTTTAATTAAGGTTAATTTAGTTGAATTTAGTTTAGTTTAGGTTAGGTTAGGTTAGTTTAGTTTAGTATAGTTTAATTTAGTTTAAAATATAGTATCTTTAGTTTATAGTTTAGTTCATATTTTTGTTTAGTTTAGTTTAGTTTAGGTTAGGTTAGAGTAGTTTAGTTTAATTTAGTTTAGTTTAGTTTAGGTTAGAATAGGTTAGGTTAGTGTAGTTTAATTTAGTTTAGTTTAGTTGAATTTAGTTTAGTTTTGTTTAGTTTAGTTTAGGTTAGGTTAGGTTATTTTAGTTTAGTATAGGTTAGGTTAAGTTAGGTTAGCTTAGTTTAGTTTATAGTTTAGTTTAGTTTAGTTTAGTTTATAGTGTGGTTTATACTTTAGTTTATATTTTAATTTATAGTTTAGTGTAGTTTAGTTTGGTTTAGTTTGGTTTAGTTTAGTTTAAATTAGTTTCGCTTGTATTAGGTTAAGTTAGAATAGGTTAGGTTAGGTAAGCTTAGTTTAGTTCAGTTTAGGTTAGGTTAGGTTAGGTTAGGTTAGGTTGGTTAAGTTCAGTTTAGTTTAGTTTAGTTAAGTTTAGTTTAGTTTATAGTTTAGTTCAGTTTAGTTTATAGCTTAGTTTATAGTTTAGTTTAGTTTATAGTTTAATTTATAGTTAAGTTTAGTTTAGTTTAGTTTAATTTAGGTTAGTTAATTTTATTTTAGGGTAGCTTATGTTAGGTTAGGTTAGTTTATAGTTTAATTTATAGTTTAGTTTAGTTTATAATTTAGTTTATAGTTTAGTTTAGTTTATAATAATTTAGTTTAGGTTAGGTTAGGTTAGGTTAGGTTAGTTTAGTTTAGTTTAGTTTAGGTTAGGTTTGGCTAGGGTAGGTTAGGATAGGTTAATTTAGATTAGTTTAGTTTAGTTTAGTTTATAGTTTAGTTTACTTTAGTTTATTATTTAATTTAGTGTAGTTTAGATTATAGCTTCGTTTATAGTTTAGTTTGGTTTAGTTTAGTTTGTCTTAGGTTAGGTTAGGTTAGGTGAGATTAGTTTAGTTTAGTTGAGTTTAATTTAGTTTAGTTTATAGTTTAATTTAGTTTAGTTTATAGTTCAATTTATAGATTAGTTTAGTTTATAGTTTATGTTACCGTTTAGTTTAGTTTATATTAGTTTAGTTTAGGTTAGTTTAGGTTAGGTTAAGTTAGGTTAGGTTAGTTTAGATTAGTTTAGTTTAATTTAGTTTAGTTTATAGTTTAGTTTATTTTAGTTTATAGTTTAATTTAGTTTAGTTTAGTTTAGTTTAGTTTAGGTTAGGTTACGTTAGGTTAGGTTAATTTAGTTTAGTGTAGGTTAGGTTAGGTTAGGTAAGGTTAATTTACTTTAGTAAAGTTTATTTTAGTTTATTTTAGTTTAGTTTATTGTTTAGTTTATTTTATAGTTTATTTACAATTTTGTTTAGTTTAGTTTAGTTTAGTTTAGTTTGGGTTAGGTTGGGTTAGGTTAGGTTAGTTTAGATTAGTTTAGTTTATAGTTTAGTTTAATTTAGTTTACAGTTTAGTGTATCCTTTAGTTTATAGTGTAGTTTATAGTTTAGTTTAATTTAGTGTAGTTTAGTTTGGTTTAGCTTAGTATAGGTTTGTTTACTTTAGGTTAGGTGAGATTATGTTAAGTTAGGTTAGCTTACTTTAGTTTAGTTTAGTTTAGGTTAGGTTAGGTTAGGTTAGTTTATTTAACTTTGGTTTAGTTTAGTTTAGTTTAGTTTATAGTTTAGTTTATAGTTTAGTTTATATTAGTTTAGTTTATAGTTTAATTTATAATTTAGTTTACTTTAGTTTAATTTAGTTTACAGTAGGTTAGGTTAGGTTAGGTTAGTTTAGTTTACTTTAGGTTAGGTTAAGTTAGGTTAGGTTAGGTTAATTTAGTTTAGTTGAGTTTAATTTAGTTTAGTTTACTTTATAGTTTAATTTATAGTTTAGTTTAGTTTACCTTATAGTTTAGTTTAGTTAATTTATATTTTAATTTAGTTTAGTTTAGTTTAATTTAGTTTAGTTTAGTTAATAATTTTGTTTATAGTTTAGTTTAGTTTAGTTTAGTTTAGGTTATGTTAGGTTAGTTTAGTTTAGTTTAGTTTAGGTTAGGTTAGGTTAGGCTAGGTTAGGTAAGTTTAATTTAGTTTAGTTTAGTTTAGTTAAAATTAGTTTGTAGTTTAGTTTATAGTTTAGTTTGTAGTTTAGTTTAGTTTAGTTTAGTTTGGTGTAGTTTAGTTTAGGTTAAGTAATGTTTGGTTCGTTTAGTTTAATTTAGTTTAGATTAGGTTACGTTAGATTAGGTTAGGGTAGTTAAGTTTAGTTTAATTGAATTTATTTTGTAGTTTAATTTATAGTTTAGTTTAGTTTACTTTATAGTTTAATTTAGTTAATTTATAGTTTATTTTATTTTAGTTTAATCTAGTTCAATTTAGTTTACTTTAGTTTATAGTTTTGTTTATAGTTTCGTTTAGTTTATTTTAGGTTAATTTATGTTAGGTTTGTTTAATTTAGTTTAGTTTAGGTTAGGTTAGGTTAGTTTAGTTTAGTTTAGTGTATGTTAGGTTAGGTTAGGTTAGTTTAATTTAGTTTAGTTTATTTTAGTTTATAGTTAATTTATAATTTATTTTATAATTTACTATACTTTAGTTTATAGATTAGTTTATTGTTTAGTTAATATTTTAGTTTATTTTAGTTTACGTTAGGTTAGGTTAGGCAAGATTAGGTTAGGTTAGGTTAGGTTAGTTTAGTTTAGTTTAGTTTATGTAAGGTTAGGTTAGGTTAGTTTGGTATAGTTTAGTTTAGTTTAGTTTTGTTTATAGTTTAGTTTAGTTTAGTTTATTGTTCAGTTTACAGTTTAGTTTAGTTTAGTTTAGGTTAGGTTGGGTTAGTTTAGTTTAGTTTAGGTTAGGGTAAGTTACGTTAATTTAGTTTAGTATAGTTTAGTTTAGTTTAGTTTAGTTTATAGTTTAGTTCATTTTATTTTATAGTTTAGTTTATAGTTTGGTTTAGTTTAGTTTTGTTTAGTTAATTTAGGTTAGATTAGGTTAGGTTAGAGTAGTTTAGTTTAGGTTAGGTTATGATAGGTTAGTGCAGTTTAATTTAATTTAGTTTAGTTTAGTTGAATTTAATTTAGTTTAGTTAGGTCAGTTTAGGTAAGTTAGGTTAGTTTAGTTTAGTATAGGTTAGGTTACCATAGGTAAGTTTGATTCAGTTTAGTTTAGTTTAGTTTATAGTTTAATTTATAGTTTTGCTTATAGTTAATTTAGTTTTGTTTAGTTTAGTTTAGTTTAGGTTAAATTATTTTAGGTTAGTTTAGTTTAGTTTAGTTTAGGTTAGGTTAGGTTGGGTTAGGTTAGTGTAGTTTCATTAATTTAGTTTATTTTAGTTTAGTTTAGTATGTAGTTCAATTAAGTTTTGTTTTGTTTAATTTAGTTTAGTTTATAGTTTAGTTGAGTTTAGGTTAGTTTAGTTGAGTTTTGCCTAGTTTAGTTTAGTTTAGGTTAGGTTAGGTTAGGTTAGTTTATTTTATTTTAGAATAAGTTATGATAGATTAGTTTAGGTTAGGTTGTTTTGGTTTAGTTTAGTCTAGTTAAGTTTAGTTTAGTTTATACTTTAGTTTAGTTTAGTTTATTTTATAGTTTAGTTAAGTTTTGTTTATAGTTTAGTTTGGAGTTTAGTATAGTTTAGTTTACTTTAATTTAGTTTAGCTAAGTTTAGTTTAGATTATTTTAGTTTATTTTATAGTTTAATTTATAATTTAGTTTAGTATAGTTTAGTTTAATTTAGTTTAGAGTAGGTTAGGTTAGGTTAGTTTAGTTTGGTTTAGTTTAGTTTAGGTTAGGTTAGGTTAGTTTAATTTATTTGAATTTAATTTAGTTTAGTTTAGTTTATAGTTTAATTTATAATTTAGTTTAGTTTACTTTATAATTTAGTTTAGTTAATTTATAGTTTAATTTAGTTTAGTTTAGTTTATGTTATGTTAGATTAGTTTAGTTTAGTTTTGTTTATACTTTAGTTTAATTTATATTATAATTTAGTTTATAGTTTATTTTTGTTTAGTTTGTAGTTTAATTTAGTTTAGTTTAGTTTAGTTTAGTTTAGGTTAGGTTAGGTTAGGTTAGGTTAGGTTAGTTTAGTTTAGTATAGTTTAGTTTAGTTTAAAATATAGTATCTTTAGTTTATAGTTTAGTTCATAGTTTTGTTTAGTTTTGTTTAGTTTAGTTTAGGTTAGGTTAGAGTAGCTTAGTTTAGTTTAGTTTAGGTTAGAATAGGTTAGGTTAGTGTAGTTTAGTTTACTTTAGTTTAATTTAATTTAGTTTTGTTTAGTTTAGTTTAGGCTAGGTTAGGTTAGTTTAGTTTAGTATAGGTTAGGTTAAGTTAGGTAAGGGTAGTTTAGTTTATAATTTAGTTTAGTTTAATTTAGTTTAGGTTAATTTATGTTAGGTTAGGTTAGTTTAGTTTATTTTAGGTTAGGTTAGGTTAGTGTAGTTTAGTTTAATTCAGCTAAATTTATTTAGTTTAGTTTAGTTTAGTGTATGTTAGGTTAGGTTAGGCTAGATTAATTTAGTTTAGTTTATTTTAGTTTATAGTTTAGTTTAGTTTATAATTTATTTTATAGTTTAGTATACTTTAGTTTATAGGTTAGTTTGTAATTTAGTTAACATTTTAGTTTAGTTTAGTTTAGATTAGGTTAGAGAAGATTAGGTTAGGTTAGGTTAGTTTATTTTAGTTTAGTTTATGTAAGCTTAGGTTAGGTTAGTTTGGTATAGTTTAGTTTAATTTAGTTTTGTTTATAGTTTAGTTTAGTTTAGTTTATAGTTCAGTTTATAGTTTAGTATAGTTTAGTTTAGTTTAGGTTAGGTTGGGTTAGTTTAGTTTAGTTTAGGTTAGGTTAGGTTAAGTTAGGTTAGTTTAGTTTAGTATAGTTAAGTTTAGTTTAGTTTAGTTTATAGTTTAGTTTATTTTATTTTATAGTTTAGTTTATAGTTTTGTTTATAGTTTAGTTTGGTTTAGTTTAGTTTAATTTAGTTTACATTAGATTAGTTTAGTTAGTTTTAGTTTAGTTTAGGTTAGGTTGGGTTAGTTTAGTTTAGTTCAGGTTAGGTTATGATAGGTTAGTGCAGTTTAATTTAATTTAGTTCAGTTTAGTTGAATTTAATTTATTTTTGTTAGGTCAGTTTAGGTAAGTTAGGTTAGTTTAGTTTAGTATAGGTTAGGTTAGGTTAGGTAAGTTTAATTCAGTATAGTTTAGTTTAGTCTATAGTTCAATTTATAATTTAGTTTAGTTTAGTTTTTAGATTAGGTTATCGTTTAGTTTAGTTTAGATTAGTTTAGTTTAGGTCAGTTTAAGTTAGGTTAAGTTAGGTTAGGTTAGTTTAGATTAGTTTAGTTTAATTTAGTTTAGTTTATAGTTTAGTTTATTTTAGTTTATAGTTTAATTTAGTTTAGTTTAGTTTACTGTAGTTTAGGTTGTTTAGGTTAGGTTAGGTTAATTTAGTTTAGTTTAGGTTAGGTTAGGTAAGTTTATTTTGTTTAGTTTAATTTATAGTTTATTTTATAGTTTTGCTTATAGTTTAGTTTAGTTTATAGATTAATTTAGTTTAGTTTAGTTTAGTCAAGGTTAGGTTAGGTTAGGTTAGGTTAATTTACTTTAGTATAGTTTAGTTTAGTTTATTTTAGTTTAGTTTATAGTTTAGTTTACAGTTTAGGTTAGTTTAGTTTAGTTTAGTTTGGGTTCGGTTAGGTTAGGTCAGTTTAGTTTAGTTTAGTTTATAGTTTAGTTTAGTTTAGTTTATAATAGTTTAGTTTAGTTTAGTTTAGGTTATGTTAGGTTAGTTTAGTTTAGTATAGGTTAGATTAAGCTAGGTTAAGTTAGGTTTGTTAGGTTTAGTTTAGTTTAGTTTAGTTTAGTTTAGTTTGTAATTTAGTTTATACTTTAGTTTATATTTTAGTTTATAGTTTAGTTTAGTTAAGTGTTGTTTATTTTGGTTTAGTTTTGTTTAGTTTAGTTTAAATTAGTTTCGTTTAGGTTAGGTTAGGTAAGTTTAGGTTAGGTTGGGTTAGGTTAGTTTAGTTCAGTCTAGTTTATGTTAGGTTATGTTAGTTTAGTTTACTTAGGTTTTGTTTATGGTTTAGTTTACTTTAGTTTATAGTTTAGTTCATAGTTTATTTTAGTTTAATATATAGTTTAATTTAGTTTAGTTTAGTTTAGTTTAGTTTAATTTAGGTTAATTTAGTTTAGTTTAGTTTAGGTTAGGTTAGGTTAGGTTAGGTTAGGTTAAGTTAGTTCAGTTTAGTATAGTTTAGTATAGTTTAAAATATATAATCTTTAATTTATAGTTTAGTTCATAGTTTTGTTTAGTTTAGTTTAGGTTAGGTTAGAGTAGTTTAGTTTAGTTTAGTTTAGTTTAGGTTAGATTAGGTTAGGTTAGTGTAGTTTAGTTTAGTTGAGGTTAGTTGAATTTAGTTTAGTTTAGTTTAGGGTAGGTTAGGTTGGCTTAGTTTTAGTATAGTTTAGGTTCAGTTAGGTTAGGTTAGTTTAGTTTAGTTTAGTTTACTTTAGTTTATTATTTAATTTAGTTTAGTTTAGTTTATAATTTCGTTTATAGTTTAGTTTGGTTTAGTTTAGTTTAATTTAGTTTAACTTAGATTAGCTTAGTTATTTTTAGGTTAGGTTAGGTTACGTGAGGTTAGTTTACTTCAGTTTAGTTTAATTTAGTTTAGTTTAGTTTATAGTTAAGTTTAGTTTAGTTTATAGTTCAATTTATAGTTTAGTTTAGTTTATTTTATCGTTTAGTTTAGTTTAGTATAGTTTAGTTTAGGTTAGAGTAGGTTAGTTTAGATTAGTTTAGTTTAGCGCAGTTTAGGTTAGGTTAAGTTAGGTTATTTCGTTTGGTTTAGTTTAGTTTAGTTTAGTTTATAGTTTAGTTTAGTTTAAAGTTTAGTTTATAGTTTAGTTTATAGTTTAGTTTAGATTAGTGTAGTTTAGTTTGGTTTAGTTTATTTTAGTTTAGTTCAGTTTAGTTTCGTTTAGCTTAGGTTATGTTATATTAGGTGAGCTTAAGTTAGCTTAGTTTACCCTTGTTTAGTTTAGGTTAGGTAAGGTTAGAATAGGCTAGTTAAATTTAGTTTAGTTTAGTTTAGTTAGGTTTAGTTTAGTTATAGTTTAGTTTATAGTTTAGTTTAGATTATAATTTAATTTATAGTTTAGTTTAGTTTAGTTTAATTTAGTTTAGCTTTCTTTAGTTTCCCTTAGATTACTTTAGTTTAGGATATGTTAGGTTAGGCTAGTTTAGTTTAGTTTAGTTTAATTAAGGTTAATTTAGTTGAATTTAGTTTAGTTTAGGTTAGGTTAGGTTAGTTTAGTTTAGTATAGTTTAATTTAGTTTAAAATATAGTATCTTTAGTTTATAGTTTAGTTCATATTTTTGTTTAGTTTAGTTTAGTTTAGGTTAGGTTAGAGTAGTTTAGTTTAATTTAGTTTAGTTTAGTTTAGGTTAGAATAGGTTAGGTTAGTGTAGTTTAATTTAGTTTAGTTTAGTTGAATTTAGTTTAGTTTTGTTTAGTTTAGTTTAGGTTAGGTTAGGTTATTTTAGTTTAGTATAGGTTAGGTTAAGTTAGGTTAGCTTAGTTTAGTTTATAGTTTAGTTTAGTTTAGTTTAGTTTATAGTGTGGTTTATACTTTAGTTTATATTTTAATTTATAGTTTAGTGTAGTTTAGATTGGTTTAGTTTGGTTTAGTTTAGTTTAAATTAGTTTCGCTTGTATTAGGTTAAGTTAGAATAGGTTAGGTTAGGTAAGCTTAGTTTAGTTTAGTTTAGGTTAGGTTAGGTAAGGTTAGGTTAGGTTAGGTTGGTCAAGTTCAGTTTAGTTTAGTTTAGTTAAGTTTAGTTTAGTTTATAGTTTAGTTCAATTTAGTTTATAGCTTAGTTTATAGTTTAGTTTAGTTTATAGTTTAATTTATAGTTAAGTTTAGTTTAGTTTAGTTTAATTTAGGTTAGTTAATTTTATTTTAGGGTAGCTTATGTTAGGTTAGGTTAGTTTATAGTTTAATTTATAGTTTAGTTTAGTTTATAATTTAGTTTATAGTTTAGATTAGTTTATAATAGTTTAGTTTAGGTTAGGTTAGGTTAGGTTAGTTTAGTTTAGTTTAGTTTAGGTTAGGTTTGGCTAGGGTAGGTTAGGATAGGTTAATTTAGATTAGTTTAGTTTAGTTTAGTTTATAGTTTAGTTTACTTTAGTTTATTATTTAATTTAGTGTAGTTTAGATTATAGCTTCGTTTATAGTTTAGTTTGGTTTAGTTTAGTTTGTCTTAGGTTAGGTTAGGTGAGATTAGTTTAGTTTAGTTGAGTTTAATTTAGTTTAGTTTATAGTTTAATTTAGTTTAGTTTATAGTTCAATTTATAGATTAGTTTAGTTTATAGTTTATGTTACCGTTTAGTTTAGTTTATATTAGTTTAGTTTAGGTTAGTTTAGGTTAGGTTACGTTAGGTTAGGTTAATTTAGTTTAGTGTAGGTTAGGTTAGGTTAGGTAAGGTTAATTTACTTTAGTAAAGTTTATTTTAGTTTATTTTAGTTTAGTTTATTGTTTAGTTTAGTTTATAGTTTATTTACAATTTTGTTTAGTTTAGTTTAGTTTAGTTTAGTTTGGGTTAGGTTGGGTTAGGTTAGGTTAGTTTAGATTAGTTTAGTTTATAGTTTAGTTTAATTTAGTTTACAGTTTAGTGTATCCTTTAGTTTATAGTGTAGTTTATAGTTTAGTTTAATTTAGTGTAGTTTAGTTTGGTTTAGCTTAGTATAGGTTTGTTTACTTTAGGTTAGGTGAGATTATGTTAAGTTAGGTTAGCTTACTTTGGTTTAGTTTAGTTTAGGTTAGGTTAGGTTAGGTTAGTTTATTTAACTTTGGTTTAGTTTAGTTTAGTTTAGTTTATAGTTTAGTTTATAGTTTAGTTTATATTAGTTTAGTTTATAGTTTAATTTATAATTTAGTTTACTTTAGTTTAATTTAGTTTACAGTAGGTTAGGTTAGGTTAGGTTAGTTTAGTTTACTTTAGGTTAGGTTAAGTTAGGTTAGTTGAGTTTAATTTAGTTTAGTTTACTTTATAGTTTAATTTATAGTTTAGTTTAGTTTACCTTATAGTTTAGTTTAGTTAATTTATATTTTAATTTAGTTTAGTTTAGTTTAATTTAGTTTAGTTTAGTTAATAATTTTGTTTATAGTTTAGTTTAGTTTAGTTTAGTTTAGGTTATGTTAGGTTAGTTTAGTTTAGTTTAGTTTAGGTTAGGTTAGGTTAGGCTAGGTTAGGTAAGTTTAATTTAGTTTAGTTTAGTTTAGTTAAAATTAGTTTGTAGTTTAGTTTATAGTTTAGTTTGTAGTTTAGTTTAGTTTAGTTTAGTTTGGTGTAGTTTAGTTTAGGTTAAGTAATGTTTGGTTCGTTTAGTTTAATTTAGTTTAGATTAGGTTACGTTAGATAAGGTTAGGGTAGTTAAGTTTAGTTTAATTGAATTTATTTTGTAGTTTAATTTATAGTTTAGTTTAGTTTACTTTATAGTTTAGTTTAGTTAATTTATAGTTTATTTTATTTTAGTTTAATCTAGTTCAATTAATTTACTTTAGTTTATAGTTTTGTTTATAGTTTCGTTTAGTTTATTTTAGGTTAATTCATGTTAGGTTTGTTTAATTTAGTTTAGTTTAGGTTAGGTTAGGTTAGTTTAGTTTAGTTTAGTGTATGTTAGGTTAGGTTAGGTTAGTTTAATTTAGTTTAGTTTATTTTAGTTTATAGTTTAGTTTATAATTTATTTTATAATTTACTATACTTTAGTTTATAGATTAGTTTATTGTTTAGTTAATATTTTAGTTTATTTTAGTTTACGTTAGGTTAGGTTAGGCAAGGTTAGGTTAGGTTAGGTTAGGTTAGTTTAGTTTAGTTTAGTTTATGTAAGGTTAGGTTAGGTTAGTTTGGTATAGTTTAGTTTAGTTTAGTTTTGTTTATAGTTTAGTTTAGTTTAGTTTATTGTTCAGTTTACAGTTTAGTTTAGTTTAGTTTAGGTTAGGTTGGGTTAGTTTAGTTTAGTTTAGGTTAGGGTAAGTTACGTTAATTTAGTTTAGTATAGTTTAGTTTAGTTTAGTTTAGTTTATAGTTTAGTTCATTTTATTTTATAGTTTAGCTTATAGTTTGGTTTAGTTTAGTTTTGTTTAGTTAATTTAGGTAAAATTAGGTTAGGTTAGAGTAGTTTAGTTTAGGTTAGGTTATGATAGGTTAGTGCAGTTTAATTTAATTTAGTTTAGTTTAGTTGAATTTAATTTAGTTTAGTTAGGTCAGTTTAGGTAAGTTAGGTTAGTTTAGTTTAGTATAGGTTAGGTTACCATAGGTAAGTTTGATTCAGTTTAGTTTAGTTTAGTTTATAGTTTAATTTATAGTTTTGCTTATAGTTAATTTAGTTTTGTTTAGTTTAGTTTAGTTTAGGTTAAATTATTTTAGGTTAGTTTAGTTTAGTTTAGTTTAGGTTAGGTTAGGTTGGGTTAGGTTAGTGTAGTTTCATTAATTTAGTTTATTTTAGTTTAGTTTAGTATGTAGTTCAATTAAGTTTTGTTTTGTTTAATTTAGTTTAGTTTATAGTTTAGTTGAGTTTAGGTTAGTTTAGTTGAGTTTTGCCTAGTTTAGTTTAGTTTAGGTTAGGTTAGGTTAGGTTAGTTTATTTTATTTTAGAATAAGTTATGATAGATTAGGTTAGGTTAGGTTGTTTTGGTTTAGTTTAGTCTAGTTAAGTTTAGTTTAGTTTATACTTTAGTTTAGTTTAGTTTATTTTATAGTTTAGTTAAGTTTTGTTTATAGTTTAGTTTGCAGTTTAGTATAGTTTAGTTTACTTTAATTTAGTTTAGCTAAGTTTAGTTTAGATTATTTTAGTTTATTTTATAGTTTAATTTATAATTTAGTTTAGTATAGTTTAGTTTAATTTAGTTTAGAGTAGGTTAGGTTAGGTTAGTTTAGTTTGGTTTAGTTTAGTTTAGGTTAGGTTAGGTTAGTTTAATTTATTTGAATTTAATTTAGTTTAGTTTAGTTTATAGTTTAATTTAGTTTAGTTTAGTTTATGTTATGTTAGATTAGTTTAGTTTAGTTTTGTTTATAGTTTAGTTTAATTTATATTATAATTTAGTTTATAGTTTATTTTTGTTTAGTTTGTAGTTTAATTTAGTTTAGTTTAGTTTAGTTTAGTTTAGGTTAGGTTAGGTTAGGTTAGGTTAGGTTAGTTTAGTTTAGTATAGTTTAGTTTAGTTTAAAATATAGTATCTTTAGTTTATAGTTTAGTTCATAGTTTTGTTTAGTTTTGTTTAGTTTAGTTTAGGTTAGGTTAGAGTAGCTTAGTTTAGTTTAGTTTAGGTTAGAATAGGTTAGGTTAGTGTAGTTTAGTTTACTTTAGTTTAATTTAATTTAGTTTTGTTTAGTTTAGTTTAGGCTAGGTTAGGTTAGTTTAGTTTAGTATAGGTTAGGTTAAGTTAGGTAAGGGTAGTTTAGTTTATAATTTAGTTTAGTTTAGTTTAGTTTAGGTTAATTTATGTTAGGTTAGGTTAGTTTAGTTTATTTTAGGTTAGGTTAGGTTAGTGTAATTTAGTTTAATTTAGCTAAATTTATTTAGTTTAATTTAGTTTAGTGTATGTTAGGTTAGGTTAGGCTAGATTAATTTAGTTTAGTTTATTGTAGTTTATACTTTAGTTTAGTTTATAATTTATTTTATAGTTTAGTATACTTTAGTTTATAGGTTAGTTTGTAATTTAGTTAACATTTTAGTTTAGTTTAGTTTAGATTAGGTTAGAGAAGATTAGGTTAGGTTAGGTTAGTTTATTTTAGTTTAGTTTATGTAAGCTTAGGTTAGGTTAGTTTGGTATAGTTTAGTTTAATTTAGTTTTGTTTATAGTTTTGTTTAGTTTAGTTTATAGTTCAGTTTATAGTTTAGTATAGTTTAGTTTAGTTTAAGTTAGGTTGGGTTAGTTTAGTTTAGTTTAGGTTAGGTTAGGTTAAGTTAGGTTAGTTTAGTTTAGTATAGTTAAGTTTAGTTTAGTTTAGTTTATAGTTTAGTTTATTTTATTTTATAGTTTAGTTTATAGTTTTGTTTATAGTTTAGTTTGGTTTAGTTTAGTTTAATTTAGTTTACATTAGATTAGTTTAGTTAGTTTTAGTTTAGTTTAGGTTAGGTTGGGTTAGTTTAGTTTAGTTTAGGTTAGGTTATGATAGGTTAGTGTAGTTTAATTTAATTTAGTTCAGTTTAGTTGAATTTAATTTATTTTTGTTAGGTCAGTTTAGGTAAGTTAGGTTAGTTTAGTTTAGTATAGGTTAGGTTAGGTTAGGTAAGTTTAATTCAGTATAGTTTAGTTTAGTTTATAGTTTAATTTATAGTTTTGTTTATAGTTAGTTTAGTTTAGTTTAGGTTAAATTATGTTAGGTTAGTTTAGTTTAGTTTATTTTATGTTAGGTTAGGTTGGGTTAAGTTAGTGTAGTTTCATTTAGTTTGGTTTATTTTAGTTTAGTTTAATATGTTGTTCCGTTTAGTTTAGTTTTGTTTAATTTAGTTTAGTTTATAGTTTAGTTGAGTTTAGGTTAGTTTAGTTGAGTTTAGTTTAGGTTTGGTTAGGTTAGGTTAGATTAGTTTTGTTTAGGATAGGTTATGTTAGATTAGGTTAGGTTAGGTTAGTTTGGTTTAGTTTAGTCTAGTTAAGTTTAGTTTAGTTTATACTTTAGTTTAGTTTAGTTTATTTTATAGTTTAGTTAAGTTTTGTTTATACTTTAGTTTGCAGTTTAGTATAGTTTAGTTTAGTTTAATTTAGTTTCGTCTAGTTTATAGTTTTGTTTATAGTGTAGCTTATTTTAGTTTAGTTTAGTTTAGGTTAAGTTATGTTAGGTTAGTTTAGTTTATTTTAGGTCGGTTAGGTAAGGTTAGGTGAGTTTAATTTAGTTCAGTTTAGTTTAGTTAAGTTTAGTTTATAGTTTAGTTTATAGTTTAGTTTATAGTTTAGTTTAGGTTAAGTTATGTTAGGGTCGTTTAGTTTAATTTAGTTTAGATTAGGATAGGTAAGGTTAGGGTAGTTAAGTTTAGTTTAGTTGAATTTAGTTTAGTTTAGTTCAGTTTAGGTTAGGTTAGGTTAGTTTAGTTTAGTTTATTTAAGTGTAGTTTAGTTTATAGTTCAGTTTAGTTTAGTTTGGTTTAATTTAGTTTAGTTTATAGTTTAGTTGAGTTTAGGTTAGTTTAGTTGAGTTTAGTTTAGTTTAGTTTATTTTAGATTAGGTTAGGTTAGGTTAGTTTAGTTTAGTTTAGGTTGGGTTATGTTAGATTAGGTTAGGTTAGGTTAGTTTGGCTTAGTTTAGTCTAGTTAAGTTTAGTTTAGTTTACACTTTAGTTTAGTTTATAGTTTAGTTTAGTTTTGTTTATATTAGTTTATAGTTTAGTATAGTTTAGTTTAGTTTAATTTAATTTAGCTAAGTTTAGTTTAGTTTAGTTTTGGGTGGGTTATGTTAGGTTAGGTTAGGTTAGGTTAGTTTAGTGTAGTTTAGGTTAGGTTAGGTTAGGTTAGGTTAGGTTAGTTTAGTTTAGTTGAGTTTAGTTTAGTTTAGATTAGGTTAAGTAAGATTAGGTTAGGTTAGGTTAGGTTAGTTTAGTTTTGTTTATAGTTTAGTTTAGTTTAGTTTACATTTTCTTTATAGTTTAGTTAGTTTAGTTTATAGTTTAATTTAGTTTAGTTTAGTTTAGTTTAGTTTTCATTAATTTAGGTTAATTTAGTTTAGTTTAGTTTAGTTTAGGTTAGGTTAAGTTAGGTTAGGTTAGGTTAGTTTAGTTTAGTATAGTTTAGTTTAGTTTGAAATATAGTATCTTTAGTTTATAATTTAGTTCATAGTTTTCCTTAGATTAGTTTATTTTAGGTTAGGTTAGAGTAGTTTAGTTTAGTTTAGTTTAGCTTAGGTTAGATTAGGTTAGGTTAATGTAGTTTAGTTTAATTTAGTTTAGTTGAATTTAATTTAGTTTAGTTTAGTTTAGGTTAGGTTAGGTTTGTTTAGGTTAGATTAGGTTAGGTTATGTTAGATTAGGTTAGGTTAGGTTAGCTTACTTTAGTTTATTTTAGTTTCGGTTAGGTTGGGTTAGGTTAGGTTAGTTAAGTTTATTTTAGTTTAGTTTAGTTAAGTATAGTTTAGTTTATTGTTTACTTCAGTTTAATTTATAGCTTAGTTTATAGCTTAGTTTAGTTCATAGTTTAATTTATATTTAGGTTTAGTTTAGTTTAGTTTAGTAAAGTTTATTTTAGGGTAGTTTATGTTAGGTTAGGATAGGTTAGTATAGTTTATAGTTTAATTTATAGTTTACTTTAGTTTATAGTTTAGTTTATAGTTTAGTTTAGTTTAGTTTAGTTTAGTTTATAATAGTTTAATTTAGTTTAGTTTAGGTTAAGATAGTTTAGTTTAGTGTAGTTTAGGTTAGGTTAGGCTAGGTTAAGTTATATTTGGTTAGTTTAGATTAGTTTACTTTAGTTTAGTTTATAATTTAGATTAGTTTATTATTTATTTTAGTTTGGTTTAGTTTATAGTTTCGTTTATAGTTTAGTTTGGTTTAGTTTAGTTTAATTTAGTTTACATTAGATTAGTTTAGTTAGTTTTAGTTTAGGTTAGGTTAGATGAGGTTAGTTTAGTTTAGTTTAGGTCAATTTAGTTTATTTTAGTTTATAGTTTAGTTTAGTTTAGTTTATAGTTCAATTTATAGTTTAGTTTAGTTTAGTTAACGTTTAGTTTAGTTTAGTATAGTTTAGTTTAGTTTAGGTTACAGTAGGTTAGTTTAGATTAGTTTAGTTTAGCGCAGTTTAGGTTAGATTAAGTTAGGTTATTTTGTTTAGTTTAGTTTAGTTTAGTTTAGTTTAGTTTATAGTTTAGTTTATAGTTTAGCTTAGATTAGTGTAGTTTAGTTTGGTTCAGTTTATTTTAGTTTAGTTTAGTATTGTTTCGTTTAGCTTAGGTTATGTTATATTAGGTTAGCTTAGGTTAGCTTAGTTTACCCTAGTTTAGTTTGGGTTAGGTAAGGTTAAAATAGTTTAGTTAAATTTAGTTTAGTTTAGTTTAGTTAGGTTTAGTTTAGTTTATAGTTTTGTTTAGTTTAGTTATAGTTTAGTTTATAGTTTAGTTTAGATTATAATTTAATTTATAGTTAAGTTTAGTTTACTTTAGTTTAATTTAGTTTAGCTTTCTTTAGTTTCCTTTAGATTACTCTAGTTTAGGATATGTTAGGTTAGGTTAGTTTAGTTTAGTTTAGTTTAATTAAGGTTAATTTAGTTTAATTTAGTTTGGTTTAGGTTAGGTTAGGTTAGGTTAGGTTAGTTAAGTTTAGTATAGTTTAGTTTAGTTTAAAATATAGTATCTTTAGTTTATAGATTAGTTCATATTTTTGTTTAGTGTAGTTTAGTTTAGGTTATGTTAGAGTAGTTTAGTTTAGTTTAGTTTAGTTTAGGTTAGAATAGGTTATGTTAGTGTAGATTAATTTAGTTTAGTTAATTGAATTTAATTTAGTTTTGTTTAGTTTAGTTTAGGTTAGTTTAGTTTAGTATAGGTTAGGTTAAGTTAGGTTAGCTTAGTTTAGTTTATAGTTTAGTTTAGTTTAGTTTATAGTGTGGTTTATACTTTAGTTTATATTTTAGTTTATAGTTTAGTTTAGTTTAGTGTAGTTTACTTTGGTTTAGTTTTGTTTAGTTTAGTTTAAATTAGTTTCGTTTAGGTTAGGTTAAGTTAGAATAGGTTAGGTTAGGTAAGCTTAGTTTAGTTTAGTTTAGTTTACGTTAGGTTAGGTTAGGTTAGGTTAGGTTGGTTAAGTTCAGTTTAGTTTAGTTTAGTTTATAGTTTAGTTCAGTTTAGTTTATAGCTTAGTTTATAGTTTAGTTTAGTTTATAGTTTCATTTATAGTTAAGTTTAGTTTAGTTTAGTTTAATTTACTTTAGTTTAGTTTATTTTAGGGTAGCTTATGTTAGGTTAGGTTAGTTTATAGTTTAATTTATAGTTTAGTTTAGTTTATAGTTTAGTTTATAGTTTAGTTCAGTTTATAATAGTTTAGTTTAGGTTAGGTTGGGTTAGTTTAGTTTAGTTTAGTTTAGGTTAGGTTTGGCTATGTTAGGTTAGGATAACGCTGATGACCTGAGCTGTTAAAGAGCGTCCATAAATAAATCAATCATAAATAAAAAAAGGTTAGGATAGGTTAGTTCAGATTAGTTTAGTTTAGTTTAGTTTATAGTTTAGTTTACTTTAGTTTATTATTTAATTTAGTGTAGTTTAGTTTATAGTTTCGTTTATAGTTTAGTTTGGTTTAGTTTAGTTTATTTTAGTTTAGCTAAGATTAGTTTAGATTGTCTTAGGTTAGGTTAGGTTAGGTGAGATTAGTTTAATTTAGTAGAGTTTAATTTAGTTTAGTTTATAGTTTAGTTTAGTTTAGTTCATAGTTCAATTTATAGATTAGTTTAGTTTATAGTTTATGTTATCGTTTAGTTTAGTTTAGATTAGTTTAGTTTAGGTCAGTTTAGGTTAGGTTAAGTTAGGTTAGGTGAGTTTAGATTAGTTTAGTTTAATTTATTTTAGTTTATAGTTTAGTTTATTTTAGTTTATAGATTAATTTAGTTTAGTTTAGTTTAGTTTAGGTTAAGTAATGTTAGGTTCGTTTAGTTTAATTTAGTTTAGTTTAGGTTAGGTTAGGTAAGGTTAATTTACTTTAGTAAAGTTTAGTTTAGTTTATTTTAGTTCAGTTTATAGTTTAGTTGAGTTTATAGTTTAGTTTACAATTTTGTTTCGTTTAGTTTAGTTTAGTTTAGTATAGTTTAGGTAAGGTTGGGTTAGGTTAGGTTAGTTTAGTTTAGTTTAGTTTATAGTTTAGTTTAATTTAGTTTACAGTTTAGTGTATTCTTTAGTTTATAGTGTAGTTTATAGTTTATTTTAATTTAGTGTAGTTTAGTTTGGTTTAGTTTAGTATAGTTTTGTTTACTTTCGGTTAGGTGACATTATGTTAGATTAGGTTCGCTTACTTTAGTTTAGTTTAGTTTAGGTTAGGTTAGGTTAGGTTAGATTAGTTACCTTTAGTTTAGTTTAGTTTAGTTTTGTTTAGTTTATAGCTTAGTTTATAGTTTAGTTTAGTTTAGTTTATAGTTTAATTTATAATTTGGTTTACTTTAGTTTAATTTAGTTTATAGTATGTTAGGTTAGGTTAGGTTAGTTTAGTTTATTTTAGGTTAGGTTAAGTTAGGTTAGTTTAGGTTAATTTAGTTTAGTTGAGTTTAATTTAGTTTAGTTTAGTTTATAGTTTAATTTATAGTTTAGTTTACCTTATAGTTTAGTTTAATTAATTTATAGTTTAATTTAGTTTAGTTTAGTTTAATTTAGTTTAGTTTATTTCATAGTTTTGTTTATAGTTTAGTTTAGTTTAGTTTAGTTTAAGTTATGTTAGGTTAATTTAGTTTAGTTTAGTTTAGGTTAGGTTAGGCTAGGTTAGGTAAGTTTAATTTAGTTTAGTTTAGTTTAGTTAAGTTTAGTTTATAGTTTAGTTTATAGTTTAGTTTGTAGTTTAGTTTAGTTTAGTTTAGTTTGGTTTAGTTTAGTTAAGGTTAAGTAATGTTAGGTTCGTTTAGTTTAATTTAGTTTAGGTTACGTTAGATTAGGTTAGGGTAGTTAAGTTTAGTTTAGTTGAATTTAGTTTATAGTTTAATTTATAGTTTAGTTTAGTATACTTTATAGTTTAGTTTAGTTAATTTATAGTATAATTTAGTTTAGTTTAGTCTAGTTTAATTTAGTTTACTTTAGTTTATAGTTTTGTTTATAGTTTAGTTTAGTTTAGTTTAGGTTAATTTATGTTATGTTAGTTTAGTTTAGTTTAGTTTAGGTTAGGTTAGGTTAGGTTAGGTTAGTGTAGTTTAGTTTAGTTTAGCTGAATTTTGTTTAGTTTAGTTTAGTTTAGGTTACGTTAGGTTAGTTTAGTTTAGTTTAGTTTAGTGTATGTTAGGTTAGGTTAGTTTAATTTAGTTTAGTTTATTTTAGTTTATAATTTAGTTTAGTTTAGTTTATAATTTATTTTATAATTTAGTATACTTTAGTTTATAGATTAGTTTATAGTTTAGTTAATATTTTAGTTTATTTTAGTTTACGTTAGGTTAGGGAAGTTTAAGTTAGGTTAGGTTAGCTTAGTTTAGTTTAGTTTAGTTTATGTAAGGTTAGGTTAGGTTAGTTTGGGATAGTTTAGTTTAGTTTAGTTTTGTTTATATTTAGTTTAGTTTAATTTATTGTTCAGTTTATAGTCTAGTTTAGTTTAGTTTAGTTTAGTTTAGGTTAGGTTGGGTTAGTTTAGTTTAGTTTAGGTTAGGATAGCTTAAGTTAGGTTAATTTAGTTTAGTATAGTTTAGTTTAGTTTAGTTAATTTAGGTAAGGTTAGGTTAGGTTAGAGTAGTTTAGTTTAGGTTAGGTTATGATAGGTTAGTGCAGTTATATTTAATTTTGTTTAGTTTAGTTGAATTAAATTTAGTTTATTTAGGTCAGTTTAGGTAAGTTAGTTTAGTTTATTTTAGTATAGGTTAGGTTACGTTAGGTAAGTTTAATTCAGTTTAGTTTAGTTTAGTTTATAGTTTAATTTATAGTTTTGCTTATAGTTATTTAGTTTTGTTTAGATTAGTTTAGTTTAGGTTAAATTATGTTAGGTTAGTTTAGTTTAGTTTAGTTTAGGTTAGGTTAGGTTGGGTTAGGTTAGTGTGGTTTCATTTAGTTTAGTTTAGTTTAGTATGTAGTTCAGTTCAGTTTTGTTTTGTTTAATTTAGTTTAGTTTGTAGTTTAGTTGAGTTTAGGTTAGTTTATTTGAGTTTAGTTTAGTTTAGTTTAGGTTAGATTAGGTTATGTTAGTTTAGTTTAGTTTAGGATAGGTTATGATAGATTAGGTTAGTTTAGTCTAGTTAAGTTTAGTTTAGTTTATACTTTAGTTTAGTTTAGTTTATTTTATAGTTTAGTTAAGTTTTGTTTATAGTTTAGTTTGCAGTTTAGTATAGTTTAGTTTAGTTTAATTTAGTTTAGCTAAGTTTAGTATAGTGTAGTTTAGTTTAGTTTATAGTTTAATTTATAATTTAGTTTAGTTTAGTTTAGTTTAATTTAGTTTAGAGTATGTTAGGTTAGGTTAGGTTAGTTTAGTTTAGTTTAGTTTAGTTTAGGTTAGGTTAGGTTAGGTTAGGTTAGTTTAATTTATTTGAGATTAATTTAGTTTAGTTTATAGTTAATTTATAGTTTAGTTTAGTTTACTTTATAGTTTAGTTTAGTTAATTTATAGTTTAATTTAGTATAGTTTAGTTTAATTTAGTTTCGTTTAGTTTATAGTTTTGTTTATAGTTTAGCTTAGATTAGTTTAGTTTAGTTTAGTTTAGGTTAAGTTATGTTAGGTTAGTTTAGTTTAGTTTAGTTCAGGTTCGTTTAGGTTAGGATAGGTAAGTTTAATTTAGTTCAGTTTAATTTAGTTAAGTTTAGTTTATAGTTTAGTTTATAGTTTAGTATGTAATTTAGTTTAGTTTAGTTTAGTTTAGTTTACGTTAAGTTATGTTAGGTTCGTTTGGTTTAGTATAGGTTAGGTTAGGTTAGGTAAGTTTAATTCAGTATAGTTTAGTTTAGTTTATAGTTTAATTTATAGTTTTGTTTATAGTTAGTTTAGTTTAGTTTAGTTCAGTTTAGGTTAAATTATGTTAGGTTAGTTTAGTTTAGTTTATTTTATGTTAGGTTAGGTTGGGTTAAGTTAGTGTAGTTTCATTTAGTTTGGTTTATTTTAGTTTAGTTTAATATGTTGTTCCGTTTAGTTTAGTTTTGTTTAATTTAGTTTAGTTTATAGCTTAGTTGAGTTTAGATTAGTTTAGTTGGGTTTAGTTTAGGTTTGGTTAGGTTAGGTTAGATTAGTTTAGTTTAGGTTAGGTTAGGTTAGGTTGGGTTAGTTTAGTTTAGTTGAGTTTAGTTTAGTTTAGGTTAGGTTAGGTTAGGTAAGGTTAGGTTAGGTAAGGTTAGGTTAGTTTAGTTTAGTCTAGTTTATGTTAGGTTAGGTTAGTTTAGTTTAGTTTAGTCTAGGTTAGGTTAGGTTAGGTTAGGTAAGGTTAGGTTAGTTTAGTTTAGTCTAGTTTATGTTAGGTTAGGTTAGTTTAGTTTAGTTTTGTCTAGGTTAGCTTTCGCTAGGGTAAGTTAGGTTAGGTTGGTTTGGATTAGTTTAGTTTAGTTTATATTTTAGTTTACTTTAGTTTATTATTTAATTTAGTGTAGTTTAGTTTATAGTTTCGTTTATAGTTTAGTTTGGTTTAGTTTAGTTTTTTTAGTTTAGCTTAGATTAGTTTAGTTTGTCTTAGGTTAGGTTAGGTTAGGTAAGATTAGTTTAATTTAGTTGAGTTTAATTTAGTTTAGTTTAGTTTATATTTCAGTTTAGTTTAGTCTATAGTTCAGTTAGGTTAGCTTACTTTAGTTTAGTTTAGTTTAGGTTAGGTTAGGTTAGATTAGTTTAGTTAACTTTGGTTTAGTTTAGTTTAGTTTAGTTTATAGTTTAGTTTATAGTTTAGTTTATATTAGTTTATAGTTTAGTTTATATTAGTTTAGTTTATAGTTTAATTTATAATTTAGTTTACTTTAGTTTAATTTAGTTTACAGTAGGTTAGGTTAAGTTAGGTTAGGTTAGGTTAATTTAGTTTAGTTGAGTTTAATTTAGTTTAGTTTAGTTTATAGTTTAATTTATAGTTTAGTTTAGTTTACCTTATAGTTTAGTTTAGTTAATTTATATTTTAATTTAGTTTAGTTTAGTTTAATTTAGTTTAGTTTAGTTCATAGTTTTGTTTATAGTTTAGTTTAGTTTAGTTTAGTTTAGTTTAGGTTATGTTAGGTTAGTTTAGTTTAGTTTAGTTTGGGTTAGGTTAGGCTAGGATAGGTAAGTTTAATTTAGTTTAGTTTAATTTAGTTAAAATTAGTTTGTAGTTTAGTTTATAGTATAGTTTGTAGTTTAGTTTAGTTTAGTTTAGTTTGGTTTAGTTTAGTTTAGGTTAAGTAATGTTTGGTTCGTTTTGTTTAATTTAGTTTAGATTAGGTTACGTTAGATTAGGTTAGGGTAGTTAAGTTTAGTTTAATTGAATTTATTTTGTAGTTTAATTTATAGTTTAGTTTAGTTTACTTTATAGTTTAGTTTAGTTAATTTATAGTTTATTTTATTTTAGTTTAATCTAGTTTAATTTAGTTTACTTTAGTTTATAGTTTTTTTTTATAGTTTAGTTTAGTTTAGTTTAGGTAAATTTATGTTAGGTTTGTTTAGTTTAGTTTAGTTTAGGTTAGGTTAGGTTAGGATAGGTTAGTGTAGTTTAGTTTAGTTTAGCTGAATTTTGTTTAGTTTAGTTTAGTTTAGGTTACCTTAGGTTAGTTTAGTTTAGTGTATGTTAGGTTAGGTTAGGTTAGTTTAATTTAGTTTAGTTTATTTCATTTTATAGTTTAGTTTAGTTTAGTTTATAATTTATTTTATAATTTAGTATACTTTAGTTTATAGATTAGTTTATTGTTTAGTTAATATTTTAGTTTATTTTAGTTTACGTTAGGTTAGGTTAGGCAAGGTTAGGTTAGGTTAGCTTAGCTTAGTTTAGTTTAGTTTAGTTTATGTAAGGTTAGGTTAGGTTAGTTTGGTATAGTTTAGTTTAGTTTAGTTTTGTTTATAGTTTAGTTTAGTTTAGTTTATTGTTCAGTTTATAGTTTATTTTAATTTAGTTTAGGTTAGGTTGGGTTAGTTTAGTTTAGTTTAGGTTAGGTTAGGTTAAGTTACGTTAATTTAGTTTAGTATAGTTTAGTCTAGTTTAGTTTAGTTTATAGTTTAGTTCATTTTATTTTATGGTTTAGTTTATAGTTTGGTGTAGTTTAGTTTTGTTTAGTTAATTTAGGTTAGATTAGGTTAGGTTAGAGTAGTTTAGTTTAGGTTAGGTTATGATAGGTTAGTGCAGTTTAATTTAATTTAGTTTAGTTTAGTTGAATTTAATTTAGTTTAGTTAGGTCAGTTTAGGTAAGTTAGGTTAGTTTAGTTTAGTATAGGTTAGGTTACGTTAGGTAAGTTTAATTCAGTTTAGTTTAGTTTAGTTTATATTTTAATTTATAGTTTTGCTTATAGTTAATTTAGTTTTGTTTATTTTAGTTTAGTTTAGTATGTAGTTCAATTAAGTATTGTTTTGTTTAATTTAGTTTAGTTTATAGTTTAGTTGAGTTTAGGTTAGTTTAGTTGAGTTTTGCCTAGTTTAGTTTAGTTTAGGTTAGGTTAGGTTAGGTTAGTTTATTTTAGTTTAGAATAGGTTATGATAGATTAGGTTAGATTAGGTTGGTTTGGTTTAGTTTAGTCTAGTTAAGTTTAGTTTAGTTTATACTTTAGTTTAGTTTAGTTTATTTTATAGTTTAGTTAAGTTTTGTTTATAGTTTAGTTTGCAGTTTAGTTTAGTTTAGTTTAGTTTAATTTAGTTTAGAGTAGGTTAGGTTAGGTTAGTTTAGTTTAGTTTAGTTTAGTTTAGGTTAGGTTAGCTTAGTTTAATTTATTTGAGTTTAATTTAGTTTAGTTTAGTTTATAGTTTAATTTATAGTTTAGTTTAGTTTACTTTATAGTTTAGTTTAGTTAATTTATAGTTTAATTTAGTTTAGTTTATTTTAATTTAGTTTCCTTTAGTTTATAGTTTAGTTTAGTTAATTTATAGTTTCGCTTAGTTTAGTTTAGTTTAGTTTAGTTTAGGTTAAGTTATGTTAGGTTAGTTTAGTTTAGTTTAGTTCAATTTCGGTTAGGTTAGGTTAGGTAAGTTTAATTTAGTTCAGTTTAAATAGTTAAGTTTAGTTTATAGCTTAGTTTATAGTTTAGTTTGTAGTTTAGTTTAGTTTAGTTTAGTTTAGGTTAAGTTATGTTAGGTTCATTTAGTTTAATTTAGTTTAGATTAGGTTAGGGTAGGTTAGGGTATTTAAGTTTAGTTTAGTGAATTTAGTTTAGTTTAGTTCAGTTTAGGTTAGGTTAGGTTAGTTTATTTTAGTTGAGTTTATGTTAGGTTAGGTTAGGTTAGGTTAGTTTAGTTTAGTTTAGTTTATTTAAGTGTAGTTTAGATTATAGTTCAGTTTAGTTTAGTTTTGTTTAATTTAGTTTAGTTTATAGTTTAGTTGAGTTTAGGTTAGTTTAGTTGAGTTTAGTTTATTTTAGGTTAGGTTAGGTTAGTTTGGCTTAGTTTAGTCTAGTTAGCAGTTAGTTTATTTTAGTTTAGTTTATAGTTTAGTTTAGTTTTGTTTATAGTTTAGTTTATAGTTTAGTATAGTTTAGTTTAGTTTAATTTAGTTTAGCTAAGTTTAGTTTAGTTTAGTTTAGTTTAGTTTTGGGTAGGTTTTTTTAGGTTAGGTTAAGTTAGTTTAGTTTAGTTTAGGTTAGGTTAGGTTAGGTAAGGTTAGTTTTGTTTAGTGGAGTTTAGTTTAGGTTAGGTTAGGTTAAGTAATATTAGGTTAGGTTAGGTTAGTTTAGTTTAGTTTAGTTATATGTTAGGTTAGGTTAGTTTAGTTTAGTTTAGTTTTGTTTATAGTTTAGTTTAGTTTATTTTATAGTTTAGTTTATAGTTTAGTTAGTTTAGTTTATAGTTTAATTTAGTTTAGTTTAGTTTAGTTTAGTTTAATTTAAGTTAATTTAGTTTAGTTTAGTTTAGGTTACGTTAAGTTAGGTTAGGTTAGGTTAGTTTAGTTTAGTATAATTTAGTTTAGCTTAAAATATAGTATCTTTTGTTTATAGTTTAGTTCATAGTTTTCTTTAGATGAGTTTAGTTTAGGTTAGGTTAGAGTAGTTTACTTTAGTTTAGTTTAGTTTAGTTTAGTTTAGGTTAGATTAGGTTAGGTTAGTGTAGTTTAGTTTAATTTAGTTTAGTTGAATTTAATTTAGTTTAGTTTAGTTCAGGTTAGGTTAGGTTAGTTTAGGTTAGATTTAGTTAGGTTAGTGTAGTTTAGTTTAGTTTAGTTTAGTTTGTAGTTTAGTTTAGTTTAGTGTAGTTTAGTTTGGTTTAGTTTTGTTTAGTTTAGTTTACTTCAGTTTCGTTTAGGTTAGGTTATGTTAGATTAGGTTAGCTTGGGTTAGCTTAGTTTAGTTTTGTTTACTTTCGGTTAGGTTAGGATAGGTTAGGTTAGTTTAGGTTAGATTTTGTTAGGTTTGTGTAGTTTAGTTTAGTTTAGTTTAGTTTGTAGTTTAGTTTAGTGTAGTTTAGTTAAGTTTAGTTTAGTTTATAGTTTAGTTCAGTTTAGTTTATAGCTTAGTTTAGTTTAGTTTAGTTTATTTTAGGTTAGCTTATGTTAGGTTAGGTTTAGTTAGTTTAGTTTATAGTTTAATTTATGGTTTACTTTAGTTTATAGTTTAGTTTATAGTTTAGTTTAGCTTAGTTTATAATAGTTTAGTTTAGGTTAGGTTGGGATGGTTTAGTTTAGTTTAGTTTAGGATAGGTTAGGTTGACTAGGTTAAGTTATGTTAGGTTAATTTAGTTTAATTTAGTTTAGATTAGGTTAGGTTAAGTTAGGGTATTTAAGTTTAGTTTAGTTGAATTTAGTTTAGTTTAGTTCAGTTTAGGTTAAGTTAGTTTAGTTTATTTTAGTTGAGTTTAGGTTAGGTTAGGTTAGGTTAGTTTAGATTAGTTTAGTTTAGTTTAGTTTATAGCTTAGTTTACTTTAGTTTATTATTTAATTTAGTTTATTTTAGTTTATAGTTTCATTTATAGTTTAGTTTGATTTAGTTCAGTTTAATTTAGTTTACCTTAGATAAGTTTAGTTTGTTTTAGGTTAGGTTAGGTTAGGTTAGGTTAGTTTAATTTAGTTTAGTTTAATTTAGTTTAGTTTAGTTTATAGTTTAGTTTAGTTAAGTTTATAGTTCAATTTATAGTTTAGTTTAGTTTAGTTTATAGTTTAGTTTATCGTTTAGTTTAGTTTAGTATAGTTTAGTTTAGTTTAGGTTAGAGTAGGTTAGTTTAGATTAGTTTGGTTTAGGGCAGTTTAGGTTAGTTTAAGTTACGTTATTTTGTTGAGTTTGGTTTGGTTTAGTTTAGTTTAGTTTAGTTTAGTTTATAGTTTAGTTTATAGTTTAGTTTATAGTTTAGTTTATAGTTTAGTTTGGATTACTGTAGTATAGTTTGGTTTAATTTATTTTAGTTTTGTTTAGTTTAGTTTCGTTTAGCTTAGGTTATGTTACATTAGGTTAGCTTAGGTTAGCTTAGTTTACCCTGGTTTAGTTTAGGTTAGGTAAGGTTAGAATAGGTTAGTTAAGTTTAGTTTAGTTTAGTTTAGTTAGGTTTAGTTTCTTTTATAGTTTAGTTTAGTTTAGTTTATAGTTTAGTTTATTGTTTAGTTTAGATTATAGTTTAATTTATAGTTTAGTTTAGATTAGTTTAGTTTAATTTAGTTTAGCTTTCTTTAGTTTCGTTTAGTTTACCTTAGTTTAGGATATGTTAGGTTAGGTTAGGGTAGGTTAGGTTTGTTTAATTTAGTTTAGGTTAGGTTAGGTTACGTTAGGTTAGGTTAGGTTAAGTTAGGTTAGTTTAGAATAGTTTAGTTTAGTATAATTTAGTTTATAGTTTAGTTTAGTTTAATTTATAGTTTAATTTAGTTTAGTTTAGTTTACGTTAGGTTAAGTTAGGTAAGTTTAATTTAGTTTAGTTTAGTTTAGTTAAGTTTAGTTTATAGTTCAGTTTATAGTTTGGTTTGCAGTTTAGTTTAGTTTAGTTCAGTTTAGGTTAAGTTATGTTAGGTTCGTTTAGTTTAATTTAGTTTAGATTAGGTTAGGTTATATTAGGTTAGGTTAGGGCAGTTTAGTTTAGTTTAGTTTAGCTTAATTTAGTTTAGTTTAGTTGAGTTTAGGTTAGGTTAAGTTAGGTTAGGTTAGTTTAGATTAATTTAGTATATAGTTTAGTTTATTTTAGTTTATAGTTTCATTTTCTTTAGTTTAGTTTAGGTTAGGTTAAGTTAGGTTAATTTAGTTTAGTTTAGGTTAGTTTAGGTGAGGTTAGGTTAGGTCAGTTTATTTCTATTTAGTTTATTGAAGTTTATAGTTTAGTTTAGTTTAGTTTAGTTTATGGTTTAGTTTATAGTTCAGATTAGTTTAGAGTAGTATAGTTTGGTTTAGTTTACTTTAGTTTAGTTTAGTTTCGTTTAGGTTAGGTTATGTTAGGATAGGTTAGGTTAGGCTAGCTTAGTTTAGTTTAGTTCAGTATTTATTAGGTTAGGTTAGGTTAGTTAATATTAGTTTACTTTAGTTTAGTTAGGTTTAGTTATGTTTATAGATTAGTTTAGTTTATTTTCGTTTATAGTTTATATTATAGTTTAGTTTAGTTTATAGTTTCGTTTATAGTTTAATTTTGTTTAGTATAGTTTAATTTAGTTTAGCTTAGTTTAGTTAGTTTAGGTTAGTTTAGTTTAGGTTAGGTTATGTTAGGTTGGTTTAGAATAGTTTAGTTTAGGTTTGGTAAAGTTAAGTAAGTATAATTTAGTTAATTTTGGTTTAAAATAGTTTATAGTTTAGTTTATGGTTTAGTTTAGTTTATAGTTTAGTTTATAGTTTAGTTAATTTGGTATAGTATAGTTTAGTTTATGTTAGGTTAGTTTAGTTTAGTTTAGTTTAGGTCAGTTGAGGTTAGGTTTAGTTAGGTTAGGTTAGTTTAGATTATTTTAAATTAGTTTAGTTTAGTTTATAGTTTAGTTTAGTTTAGTTTATAGTTTAATTTACTTTAGTTTAGTTTAATTTATTTTCGTTTAGTTTAGTTTACGTTAGGTTATATTAGGTTAATTTAGTTTAGTTTAGTTTAGGTTAGGTTAAGTTAGGTAAGTTTAATTTAGTTAAGTTTGGTTTAGTTTAGTTTATAGTTTTGTTTATAATTTAGTTTAGTTTTGTTTTGTTTAGGATAGGTAACGTTAGGTTAGGTTATGTTAGATTAGGTTATGTTAGGTTAGTTTAATTTAGTTTAATTTAGTTTATGTTAGTTTAGGTTAGTTTAGTTGAGTTTAGTATTGTTTATAGTTTAGTTTACTTAGTTTATAGTTTAGTTTAGTTTAGTATATAGTTTATTTTAGTTTAATTTAATTTAGGTTAGGTTAGTTTAGTTTAGTTTAGGTAAGGTTAGGGTAATTTAGTTTATTTAGTTTAGTTTATTAAGTTTATTTTAGTTTAGTTTATAGTTTAGTTTAGTTTATAGTTTAGTTTAGTTTAGTTTAGTTTAGTTTAGTTTTTAGTTTATAGTTTATAGTTTAGTTTATAGTTTTGTTTAGTTTAGTTTAGTTTAGGTTATTTTAGGTTAGGTTAGAGTAGTTTATTTTAGTATAGTGTAGTTTACTTTTGCTAATAGTTTAGTTTAGTTTAGTTTATATATCAGTTTATAGTTCAGTTTAGTTTAGTTTAGTTTAAGTTAGGTTGGGTTAGTTTAGTTCATTATAGGTTAGGTTAGGTTAGGTAAGTTTAATTCAGTTTAGTTTAGTTTAGTTTATAGTTTAATTTATATATTTGTTTATAGTTAATTTAGTTTAGTTTAGGTTAAATTGTGTTAGGTTAGTTAAGTTTAGTTTAGTTTAGGTTAGGTTAGGTCGGGTTAGGTTAGTGTAGTTTAATTTAATTTAGTTGAATTTAGTTTAGTTAAGTTTAGTTTAGGTTACGTTAGGTTAGTTTAGTTTAGTTTAGTTTAGGTGAGGTTTGGTTAGGTTAGTTTAGTTCTGTTAATTTATTTTAGTTTATACATAAGTTTAGTTTAGTTTATAGTTTAGTTTATAGTTTAGTTTAATTTAGTGTAATTTAATTTTGTTTAAGTTAGGTTAGGTTAGGTTAGTTTGGTTTAGTTTAGTTTAGGTTAGGTTATGTTATATTAGGCTAGGTTAGGTTAGTTTGGTTTCGTTTAGTCTAGTTAAGTTTAGTTTAGTTTATTTTATAGTTTAGATTAGTTTTGTTTATAGTTTAGTTTGCAGTTTAGTATAGTTTAGTTTAGTTTAATTTAGTTTAGGTTAAGTAAGGTTAGGTTAGGTTAGTTTAGTTTAGTTTAATTTATGTTAGGTTAGGTTAGGTTTGTTTAGTTAACTTTGGTTTAGTTTAGTTTAGTTTTTTTTAGTTTATAGTTTAGTTTTAAGTTTAGATTAGTTTAGTTTAGTTTATAGTTTAATTTATAATTTGGTTTACTTTAGTTTAATTTAGTTTATAGTAGGTTAGGTTAGGTTAGGTTAGATTAGTTTAGTTTAGGTTAGGTTAAGTTAGGGTTTAGTTTACTTTATGGTTTAGTTTAGTTAATTTATAGTTTAATTTACTTTAGTTTAGTCTAGTTTAATTTAGTTTACTGTAATTAATAGTTTTGTTTATAGTTTAGTTTAGTTTAGTTTAGTTTAGGTTAGGTTATGTTAGATTATATTAGGTTAGGTTAGTTTGGTTTAGTTTAGTCTAGTTAAGTTTAGTTTAGTTTATTTTATACTTTAGTTTAGTTTTGTTGATAGTTTGGTTTGCAGTTTAGTATAGTTTAGTTTAGTTTAATTTATATTAGGTTAAGAAAGGTTAGGGTAGGTTAGTTTAATTTAGTTTAGTGTTTGTTATGTTAGGTTAGTTTAGTTTAGTTTTGTTTATAGTTTAGTTTAATTTATATTATAATTTAGTTTATAGTTTATTTTAGTTTAGTTTGTAGTTTAATTTAGTTTAGTTTAGTTTAGTTTAGGTTAGGTTAGGTTAGGTTAGGTTAGTTTAGTTTAGTATAGTTTAGTTTAGTTTAAAATATAGTATCTTTAGTTTATAGTTTAGTTCATAGTTTTGTTTAGTTTTATTTAGTTTAGTTTAGGTTAGGTTAGAGTAGCTTAGTTTAGTTTAGTTTAAAATATAGTATCTTTAGTTTATGGTTTTGTTCATAGTTTTGTTTAGTTTTGTTTAGTTTAGTTTAGGTTAGGTTAGAGTAGCTTAATTTAGTTTAGTTTAGGTTAGAATAGGTTAGGTTAGTGTATTTTACTTTAGTTTAGTTTAATTTAATTTAGTTTTGTTTAGTTTAGTTTAGGTTAGGTTAGGTTAGTTTAGTTTAGTATAGGTTAGGTTAAGTTAGGTAAGGGTAGTTTAGTTTATAGTTTAGTTTAGTTTAGTTTAGTTTAGGTTAAGTTATGTTACGTGCGTTTAGTTTAATTTAGATTAGATTAGGTTACGTTAGATTAGGTTAGGGTAGTTGAGTTTACTTTAGTTGAATTAAGTTTATAGTATAATTTATAGTTTAGTTTAGTTAATTTATAGTTTAATTTACTTTAGTTTAGTCTAGTTTAATTTAGTTTACTTTAATTTATAGTTTTGTTTATAATTTAGTTTAGTTTGTTTAGTTTAGGTTAATTTATGTTAGGTTAGGTTAGTTTAGTTTATTTTAGGTTAGGTTAGGTTAGGTTAGTGTAGTTTAGTTAGTTTAGCTAAATTTTGTTTAGTTTAGTTTAGTTTAGGATACGTTAGGTTAGTTTAGTTTAGTTTAGTTTAGTGTATGTTAGGTTAGGTTAGGCTAGATTAATTTAGTTTAGTTTATTTTACCATATAGTTTAGTTTAGTTTAGTTTATACTTTATTTTATGGTTTAGTATACTTTAGTTTATAGGTTAGTTTATAGTTTAGTTAACATTTTAGTTTAGTTTAGTTTAGATTAGGTTAGAGATGGTTAGGTTAGGTTAGGTTAGTTTATTTTAGTTTAGTTTATGTAAGCTTAGGTTAGGTTAGTTTGGTATAGTTAATTTAATTTAGTTTTGTTTATAGTTTAGTTTAGTTTAGTTTATAGTTCAGTTTATAGTTTAGTATAGTTTAGTTTAGTTTAGGTTAGGTTGGGTTAGTTTAGTTTAGTTTAGGTTAGGTTAGTTTAAGTTAGGTTAGTTTAGTTTAGTATAGTTAAGTTTAGTTTAGTTTAGTTTATAGTTTAGTTTATTTTATTTTATAGTTTAGTTTATAGTTTTGTTTAGCTTAGTTTAAATTATTTAGTTTAGGTTAGGTTAGGTTAGATTAGTTTAGTTTAGGTTAGGTTATGATAGGTTAGTGCAGTTTAATTTAATTTAGTTTAGTTTAGTTGAATTTAATTTATTTTTGTTAGGTCAGTTTAGGTAAGTTACGTTGGTTTAGTATAGGTTAGGTTAGGTTAGGTAAGTTTAATTCAGTATAGTTTAGTTTAGTTTATAGTTTAATTTATAGTTTTGTTTATAGTTAGTTTAGTTTAGTATAGTTTAGTTTAGGTTAAATTATGTTAGGTTAATTTAGTTTAGTTTAATTTATGTTAGGTTAGGTTGGGTTAAGTTAGTGTAGTTTCATTTAGTTTGGTTTATTTTAGTTTAGTTTAATATGTTGTTCCGTTTAGTTTAGTTTTGTTTAATTTAGTTTAGTTTATAGTTTAGTTGAGTTTAGGTTAGTTTAGTTGAGTTTAGTTTAGGTTTGGTTACTTTAGGTTAGATTAGTTTTGTTTAGGATAGGTTATGTTAGATTAGGTTAGGTTAGGTTAGTTTGGTTTAGTTTAGTCTAGTTAAGTTTAGTTTAGTTTATACTTTAGTTTAGTTTAGTTTATTTTATAGTTTAGTTAAGTTTTGTTTATACTTTTGTTTGCAGTTTAGTATAGTTTAGTTTAGTTTAATTTAGTTTAGTTTAGTTTAGTTTAATTTAGTTTCGTCTAGTTTATAGTTTTGTTTATAGTTTAGCTTAGTTTAGTTTAGTTTAGTTTAGTTTAGTTTAGGTTAAGTTATGTTAGGTTAGTTTAGTTTATTTTAGGTCGGTTATGTTAGGTTAGGTAAGTGTAATTTAGTTCAGTTTATTTTAGTTAAGTCTAGTTTATAGTTTAGTTTATAGTTTAGTTTAGGTTAAGTTATGTTAGGGTCGTTTACTTTAATTTAAGTTTATATTAGGATAGGTTAGGTTAGGGTAGTTAAGTTTAGTTTAGTTGAATTTAGTTTAATTTAGTTCAGTTTAGGTTACGTTAGGTTAGTTTAGTTTAGTTTAGTTTAGGTTAGGTTAGGTTATTTTAGTTTAGTTTATTTAAATGTAGTTTAGTTTATAGTTCAGTTTAGTTTAGTTTGGTTTAATTTAGTTTAGTTTATAGTTTAGTTGAGTTTAGTTTAGTTTAGTTTATTTTAGATTAGGTTAGGTTAGGTTAGTTTAGTTTAGTTTAGGTTGGGTTATGTTAGATTAGGTTAGGTTAATTTAGTTTAGCTTAGTTTAGTTAGTTTAGGTTAGTTTAGTTTAGGTTAGGTTATGTTAGGTTGGTTTAGAATAGTTTAGTTTAGGTTTGGTAAAGTTAAGTAAGTATAATTTAGTTAATTTTGGTTTAGATTAGTTTATAGTTTAGTTTATAGTTTATAGTTTAGTTTATAGTTTAGTTAATTTAGTATAGTTTAGTTTAGTTTATGTTAGGTTAGTTTAGTTTAGTTTAGTTTAGGTCAGTTGAGGTTAGGTTTAGTTAGGTTAGGTTAGTTTAGATTATTTTAAATTAGTTTAGTTTAGTTTATACTTTAGTTTAGTTTAGTTTATAGTTTAATTTACTTTAGTTTAGTTTAATTTATTTTCGTTTAGTTTAGTTTACGTTAGGTTATATTAGGTTAATTTAGTTTAGTTTAGTTTAGGTTAGGTTAAGTTAGGTAAGTTTAATTTAGTTAAGTTTGGTTTAGTTTAGTTTATAGTTTTGTTTATAATTTAGTTTAGTTTAGTTTTGTTTAGGATAGGTAACGTTAGGTTAGGTTATGTTAGATTAGGTTATGTTAGGTTAGTTTAATTTAGTTTAATTTAGTTTATGTTAGTTTAGGTTAGTTTAGTTAAGTTTAGTATTGTTTATAGTTTAGTTTACTTAGTTTATAGTTTAGTTTAGTTTAGTATATAGTTTAATTTAGTTTAATTTAGTTTAGTTTAATTTAATTTAGGTTAGGTTAGTTTAGTTTAGTTTAGGTAAGGTTAGGGTAATTTAGTTTATTTAGTTTAGTTTATTATAGTTTAGTTTAGTTTATAGTTTAGTTTAGTTTAGTTTATAGTTTAGTTTAGTTTAGTTTAGTTTAGTTTAGTTTTTAGTTTATAGTTTATAGTTTAGTTTATAGTTTTGTTTAGTTTAGTTTAGTTTAGTTTAGGTTATTTTAGGTTAGGTTAGAGTAGTTTATTTTAGTATAGTGTAGTTTACTTTTGCTAATAGTTTAGTTTAGTTTAGTTTATATATCAGTTTATAGTTCAGTTTAGTTTAGTTTAGTTTAAGTTAGGTTGGGTTAGTTTAGTTTATTATAGGTTAGGTTAGGTTAGGTAAGTTTAATTCAGTTTAGTTTAGTTTAGTTTATAGTTTAATTTATATATTTGTATATAGTTAATTTAGTTTAGTTTAGGTTAAATTGTGTTAGGTTAGTTAAGTTTAGTTTAGTTTACGTTAGGTTAAGTTGGGTTAGGTTAGTGTAGTTTAATTTAATTTAGTTGAATTTAGTATAGTTAAGTTTAGTTTAGGTTACGTTAGGTTAGTTTAGTTTAGTTTAGTTTAGGTGAGGTTTGGTTAGGTTAGTTTAGTTCTGTTAATTTATTTTAGTTTATACATAAGTTTAGTATAGTTTATAGTTTAGTTTATAGTTTAGTTTAATTTAGTGTAATTTAATTTTGTTTAAGTTCGGTTAGGTTAGGTTAGTTTGGTTTAGTTTAGTTTAGGTTAGGTTATGTTAAATTAGGTTAGGTTAGGTTAGTTTGGCTTAGTTTAGTCTAGTTAAGTTTAGTTTAGTTTACACTTTAGTTTAGTTTAGTTTATAGTTTAGTTTAGTTTTGTATATAGTTTAGTTTATAGTTTAGTATAGTTTAGTTTAGTTTAATTTAGTTTAGCTAAGTTTAGTTTAGTTTAGTTTTGGGTGGGTTATGTTAGGTTAGGTTAGGTTAGTTTAGTGTAGTTTAGGTTAGGTTAGGTTAGGTTAGTTTAGTTTAGTTGAGTTTAGTTTAGTTTAGATTAGGTTAAGTAAGATTAGGTTAGGTTAGGTTAGGTTAGTTTAGTTTTGTTTATAGTTTATTTTAGTTTAGTTTACATTTTCTTTATAGTTTAGTTAGTTTAGTTTATAGTTTAATTTAGTTTAGTTTAGTTTAGTTTTCATTAATTTAGGTTAATTTGTTTAGTTTAGTTTAGTTTAGGTTAGGTTAAGTTAGGTTAGGTTACTTTAGTTTAGTATAGTTTAGTTTAGTTTAAAATATAGTATCTTTAGTTTATAATTTAGTTTATAGTTTTCCTTAGATTAGTTTATTTTAGGTTAGGTTAGAGTAGTTTAGTTTAGTTTAGGTTAGATTAGGTTAGGTTAATGTAGTTTAGTTTAATTTAGTTTAGTTGAATTTAATTTAGTTTAGTTTAGTTTAGGTTAGGTTAGGTTTGTTTAGGTTAGATTAGGTTAGGTTATGTTAGATTAGGTTAGGTTAGGTTAGCTTAGTTTAGTTTAGTTTAGTTTCGGTTAGGTTGGGTTAGGTTAGGTTAGTTAAGTTTATTTTAGTTTAGTTTAGTTAAGTATAGTTTAGTTTATTGTTTACTTCAGTTTAATTTATAGCTTAGTTTATAGCTTAGTTTAGTTGATAGTTTTATTTATATTTATGTTTAGTTTAGTTTAGTAAAGTTTATTTTAGGGTAGCTTATGTTAGGTTAGGTTAGTTTATTATAGTTTATAGTTTAATTTATAGTTTACTTTAGTTTATAGTTTAGTTTATAGTTTATTTTAGTTTAGTTTAGTATAGTTTAGTTTAGTTTAGTTTAGGTTAGGTTAAGATAGTTTAGTTTAGTGTAGTTTAGGTTAGGTTAGGCTAGGTTAAGTTATATTTGGTTAGTTTAGATTACTTTAGTTTAGTTTAGTTTATAGTTTAGATTAGTTTATTATTTATTTTAGATTAGTTTTGTTATAGTTTCGTTTATAGTTTAGTTTGGTTTAGTTTACTTTAATGAAGTTTACATTAGATTAGTTTAGTTAGTTTTAGTTTAGGTTAGGTTAGATGAGGTTAGTTTAGTTTAGTTTAGTTCAATTTCGTTTATTTTAGTTTATAGTTTAGTTTAGTTTATAGTTCAATTTATAGTTTAGTTTAGTTTAGTTTATGGTTTAGTTTAGTTTGGTATAGTTTAGTTAAGTTTGGGTTACAGTAGGTTAGTTTAGTTTAGTTTATAGTTTAGTTTATAGTTTAGTTTATAGTTTAGCTTAGATTAGTGTAGTTTAGTTTGGTTCAGTTTATTTTAGTTTAGTTTAGTTTAGTTTCGTTTAGCTTAGGTTATGTTATATTAGGTTAGCTTAGGTTAGCTTAGTTTACCCTAGTTTAGTTTGGGTTAGGTAAGGTTAAAATAGGTTAGTTAAATTTAGTTTAGTTTAGTTTAGTTAGGTTTAGTTTAGTTTGTAGTTTTGTTAAGTTTAGTTATAGTTTAGTTTATAGTTTAGTTTAGATTATAATTTAATTTATAGTTAAGTTTAGTTTACTTTAGTTTAATTTAGTTTAGCTTTCTTTAGTTTCCTTTAGATTACTCTAGTTTAGGTATGTTAGTTTAGGTTAGTTTAGTTTAGTTTAGTTTAATTAAGGTGAATTTAGTTTAATTTAGTTTAGTTTAGGTTAGGTTAGGTTAGGTTAGTTAAGTTTAGTATAGTTTAGTTTAGTTTAAAATATAGTATCTTTAGTTTATAGATTAGTTCATATTTTTGTTTAGTTTAGTTTAGTTTAGGTTATGTTAGAGTAGTTTAGTTTAGTTTAGTTTAGTTTAATTTAGGTTAGAATAGGTTAGGTTAGTGTAGATTAATTTAGTTTAGTTTAGTTGAATTTAATTTAGTTTTGTTTAGTTTATTTTAGGTTAGTTTAGTTTAGTATAGGTTATGTTAAGTTAGGTTAGCTTAGTTTAGTATATAGTTTAGTTTAGTTTAGTTTATAGTGTGGTTTATACTTTAGTTTATATTTTAGTTTATAGTTTAGTTTAGTTTAGTGTAGTTTACTTTGGTTTAGTTTTGTTTAGTTTAGTTTAAATTAGTTTCGTTTAGGTTAGGTTAAGTTAGAATAGGTTAGGTTAGGTAAGCTTAGTTTAGTTTAGTTTAGTTTAGGTTAGGTTAGGTTAGGTTAGGTTGGTTAAGTTCAGTTTAGTTTAGTTTAGTTAAGTTTAGTTTAGTTTATAGTTTAGTTCAGTTTAGTTTATAACTTAGTTTATAGTTTAGTTTAGTTTATAGTTTCATTTATAGTTAAGTTTAGTTTAGTTTAGTTTAATTTACTTTAGTTTAGTTTATTTTAGGGTAGCTTATGTTAGGTTAGGTTAGTTTATAGTTTAATTTATAGTTTAGTTTAGTTTATAGTTTAGTTTATAGTTTAGTTCAGTTTATAATAGTTTAGTTTAGGTTAGGTTAGGTTAGGTTAGGTTAGTTTAGTTTAGTTTAGTTTCGGTTAGGTTTGGCTATGTTAGGTTAGGATAGGTTAGTTTAGATTAGTTTAGTTTACTTTAGTTTAGTTTATAGCTTAGTTTACTTTAGTTTATTATTTAATTTAGTGTAGTTTAGTTTATAGTTTCGTTTATAGTTTAGTTTGGTTTAGTTTAGTTTATTTTAGTTTAGCTTAGATTAGTTTAGTTTGTCTTAGGTTAGGTTAGGTTAGGTGAGATTAGTTTAGTTTAGTTTATAGTTTAGTTTATAGTTTAATTTATAGTTTAATTTATAATTTAGTTTACTTTAGTTTAATTTAGTTTACAGTAGGTTAGGTTAGGTTAGGTTAGTTTAGTTTACTTTAGGTTAGGTTAATTTAGTTTAGTTGAGTTTAATTTAGTTTAGTTTACTTTATAGTTTAATTTATAGTTTAGTTTAGTTTACCTTATAGTTTAGTTTAGTTAATTTATATTTTAATTTAGTTTAGTTTAGTTTAATTTAGTTTAGTTTAGTTAATAGTTTTGTTTATAGTTTAGTTTAGTTTAGTTTAGGTTATGTTAGGTTAGTTTAGTTTAGTTTAGTTTAGGTTAGGTTAGGTTAGGCTAGGTTAGGTAAGTTTAATTTAGTTTAGTTTAGTTTAGTTAAAATTAGTTTGTAGTTTAGTTTATAGTTTAGTTTGTAGTTCAGTTTAGTTTAGTTTAGTTTGGTGTAGTTTAGTTTAGGTTAAGTAATGTTTGGTTCGTTTAGTTTAATTTAGTTTAGATTAGGATACGTTAGATTAGGTTAGGATAGTTAAGTTTAGTTTAATTGAATTTATTTTGTAGTTTAATTTATAGTTTAGTTTAGTTTACTTTATAGTTTAGTTTAGTTAATTTATAGTTTATTTTATTTTAGTTTAATCTTGTTCAATTTAGTTTACTTTAGTTTATAGATTTGTTTATAGTTTCGTTTAGTTTAGTTTAGGTTAATTTATGTTAGGTTTGTTTAATTTAGTTTAGTTTAGGTTATGTTAGGTTAGTTTAGTTTAGTTTAGTGTATGTTAGGTTAGGTTAGGTTAGTTTAATTTAGTTTAGTTTATTTTAGTTTATAGTTTAGTTTATAATTTATTTTATAATTTAGTATACTTTAGTTTATAGATTAGTTTATTGTTTAGTTAATATTTTAGTTTATTTTAGTTTACGTTAGGTTAGGTTAGGCAAGGTTAGGTTAGGTTAGGTTAGGTTAGTTTAGTTTAGTTTAGTTTATGTAAGGTTAGGTTAGGTTAGTTTGGTATAGTTTAGTTTAGTTTAGTTTTGTTTATAGTTTAGTTTTGTTTAGTTTATTGTTCAGTTTATAGTTTAGTTTAGTTTAGTTTAGGTTAGGTTGGGTTAGTTTAGTTTAGTTTAGGTTAGGGTAAGTTACGTGAATTTAGTTTAGTATAGTTTAGTTTAGTTTAGTTTAGTTTATAGTTTAGTTCATTTTATTTTATAGTTTAGTTTATAGTTTGGTTTAGTTTAGTTTTGTTTAGTTAATTTAGGTTAGATTAGGTTAGGTTAGAGTAGTTTAGTTTAGGTTAGGTTATGATAGGTTAGTGCAGTTTAATTTAATTTAGTTTAGTTTAGTTGAATTTAATTTAGTTTAGTTAGGTCAGTTTAGGTAAGTTAGGTTAGTTTAGTTTAGTATAGGTTAGGTTACCATAGGTAAGTTTGATTCAGTTTAGTTTAGTTTAGTTTATAGTTTAATTTATAGTTTTGCTTATAGTTAATTTAGTTTTGTTTAGTTTAATTTAGTTTAGGTTAAATTATTTTAGGTTAGTTTAGTTTAGTTTAGTTTAGGTTAGGTTAGGTTGGGTTAGGTTAGTGTAGTTTCATTAATTTAGTTTATTTTAGTTTAGTTTAGTATGTAGTTCAATTAAGTTTTGTTTTGTTTAATTTAGTTCAGTTTATAGTTTAGTTGAGTTTAGGTTAGTTTAGTTGAGTTTTGCCTAGTTTAGTTTAGTTTAGGTTAGGTTAGGTTAGGTTAGTTTATTTTATTTTAGAATAGGTAATGATAGATTAGGTTAGGTTAGGTTGGTTTGGTTTAGTTTAGTCTAGTTAAGTTTAGTTTAGTTTATACTTTAGTTTAGTTTAGTTTATTTTATAGTTTAGTTAAGTTTTGTTTATAGTTTAGTTTGCAGTTTAGTATAGTTTAGTTTACTTTAATTTAGTTTAGCTAAGTTTAGTTTAGATTAGTTTAGTTTAGTTTATAGTTTAATTTATAATTTAGTTTAGTATAGTTTAGTTTAATTTAGTTTAGAGTAGGTTAGGTTAGGTTAGTTTAGTTTGGTTTAGTTTAGTTTAGGTTAGGTTAGGTTAGTTTAATTTATTTTAGTTTAATTTAGTTTAGTTTATAGTTTAATTTATAATTTAGTTTAGTTTACTTTATAATTTAGTTTAGTTAATATATAGTTTAATTTAGTTTAGTTTAGTTTATGTTATGTTAGATTAGTTTAGTTTAGTTTTGTTTATAGTTTAGTTTAATTTATATTATAATTTAGTTTATAGTTTATTTTTGTTTAGTTTGTAGTTTAATTTAGTTTAGTTTAGTTTAGTTTAGTTTAGGTTAGGTTAGGTTAGGTTAGGTTAGTTTAGTTTAGTATAGTTTAGTTTAGTTTAAAATATAGTATCTTTAGTTTATAGTTTAGTTCATAGTTTTGTTTAGTTTTGTTTAGTTTAGTTTAGGTTAGGTTAGAGTAGCTTAGTTTAGTTTAGTTTAGGTTAGAATAGGTTAGGTTAGTGTAGTTTAGTTTAGTTTAGTTTAATTTAATTTAGTTTTGTTTAGTTTAGTTTAGGTTAGGTTAGGTTAGTTTAGTTTAGTATAGGTTAGGTTAAGTTAGGTAAGGGTAGTTTAGTTTATAATTTAGTTTAGTTTAGTTTAGTTTAGGTTAATTTATGTTAGGTTAGGTTAGTTTAGTTTATTTTAGGTTAGGTTAGGTTAGTGTAGTTTAGTTTAGTTTAGCTAAATTTTGTTTAGTTTAGTTTAGTTTAGTGTATGTTAGGTTAGGTTAGGCTAGATTAATTTAGTTTAGTTTATTTTAGTTTATAGTTTAGTTTAGTTTAGTTTATAATTTATTTTATAGTTTAGTATACTTTAGTTTATAGGTTAGTTTGTAATTTAGTTAACATTTTAGTTTAGTTTAATTTAGATTAGGTTAGAGAAGATTAGGTTAGGTTAGGTTAGTTTATTTTAGTTTAGTTTATGGAAGCTTAGGTTAGGTTAGTTTGGTATAGTTTAGTTTAATTTAGTTTTGTTTATAGTTTAGTTTAGTTTAGTTTATAGTTCAGTTTATAGTTTAGTATAGTTTAGTTTAGTTTAGGTTAGGTTGGGTTAGTTTAGTTTAGTTTAGGTTAGGTTAGGTTAAGTTAGGTTAGTTTAGTTTAGTATAGTGAAGTTTAGTTTAGTTTAGTTTATAGTTTATTTTATTTTATTTTATAGTTTAGTTTATAGTTTTGTTTATAGTTTAGTTTGGTTTAGTTTAGTTTAGGTTAGGTTGGGTTAGTTTAGTTTAGTTTAGGTTAGGTTATGATAGGTTAGTGCAGTTTAATTTAATTTAGTTTAGTTTAGTTGAATTTAATTTATTTTTGTTAGGTCAGTTTAGGTAATTTAGGTTAGTTTAGTTTAGTATAGGTTAGGTTAGGTTAGGTAAGTTTAATTCAGTATAGTTTAGTTTAGTTTATAGTTTAATTTATAGTTTTGTTTATAGTTAGTTTAGTTTAGTTTAGTTTAGTTTAGGTTAAATTATGTTAGGTTAGTTTAGTTTAGTTTATTTTATGTTAGGTTAGGTTGGGTTAAGTTAGTGTAGTTTCATTTAGTTTGGTTTATTTTAGTTTAGTTTAATATGTTGTTCCGTTTAGTTTAGTTTTGTTTAATTTAGTTTAGTTTATAGTTTAGTTGAGTTTAGGTTAGTTTAGTTGAGTTTAGTTTAGGTTTGGTTAGGTTAGGTTAGATTAGTTTTGTTTAGGATAGGTTATGTTAGATTAGGTTAGGTTAGGTTAGTTTGGTTTAGTTTAGTCTAGTTAAGTTTAGTTTAGTTTATACTTTAGTTTAGTTTAGTTTATTTTATAGTTTAGTTAAGTTTTGTTTATACTTTAGTTTGCAGTTTAGTATAGTTTAGTTTAGTTTAATTTAGTTTAGTTTAGTTTAGTTTCATTTAGTTTCGTCTAGTTTATAGTTTTGTTTATAGTTTAGCTTAGTTTAGTTTAGTTTAGTTTAGGTTAAGTTATGTTAGGTTAGTTTAGTTTATTTTAGGTCGGTTAGGTAAGGTTAGGTAAGTTTAATTTAGTTCAGTTTAGTTTAGTTAAGTTTAGTTTATAGTTTAGTTTATAGTTTAGTTTATAGTTTAGTTTAGGTTAAGTTATGTTAGGGTCGTTTAGTTTAATTTAGTTTAGATTAGGATAGGTTAGGTTAGGGTAGTTAAGTTTAGTTTAGTTGAATTTAGTTTAGTTTAGTTCAGTTTAGGTTAGGTTAGGTTATTTTAGTTTAGTTTATTTAAGTGTAGTTTAGTTTATAGTTCAGTTTAGTTTAGTTTGGTTTAATTTAGTTTAGTTTATAATTTAGTTGAGTTTAGGTTAGTTTAGTTGAGTTTAGTTTAGTTTAGTTTATTTTAGATTAGGTTAGGTTAGGTTAGTTTAGTTTAGTTTAGGTTGGGTTATGTTAGATTAGGTTATGTTAGGTTAGTTTGGCTTAGTTTAGTGTAGTTAAGTTTAGTTTAGTTTACACTTTAGTTTAGTTTATAGTTTAGTTTAGTTTTGTTTATAGTTTAGTTTATAGTTTAGTATAGTTTAGTTTAGTTTAATTTAGTTTAGCTAAGTTTAGTTTAGTTTAGTTTTGGGTGGGTTATGTTAGGTTAGGTTAGGTTAGTTTAGTGTAGTTTAGGTTAGGTTAGGTTAGGTTAGGTTAGTTTAGTTTAGTTGAGTTTAGTTTAGTTTAGATTAGGTTAAGTAAGATTAGGTTAGGTTAGCTTAGGTTAGTTTAGTTTTATTTATAGTTTAGTTTAGTTTAGTTTACATTTTCTTTATAGTTTAGTTAGTTGAGTTTATAGTTTAATTTAGTTTAGTTTAGTTTAGTTTACTTTTCATTAATTTAGGTTAATTAGTTTAGTTTAGTTTAGGTTAGGTTAAGTTAGGTTAGGTTAGGTTAGTTTAGTTTAGTATAGTTTAGTTTAGTTTAAAATATAGTATCTTTAGTTTATAATTTAGTTCATAGTTTTCCTTAGATTAGTTTATTTTAGGTTAGGTTAGAGTAGTTTAGTTTAGTTTAGTTTAGCTTAGGTTAGATTAGGTTAGGTTAATATAGTTTAGTTTAATTTAGTTTAGTTGAATTTAATTTAGTTTAGTTTAGTTTAGGTTAGGTTAGGTTTGTTTAGGTTAGATTAGGTTAGGTTATGTTAGATTAGGTTAGGTTAGGTTAGCTTACTTTAGTTTATTTTAGTTTCGGTTAGGTTGGGTTAGGTTAGGTTAGTTAAGTTTATTTTAGTTTAGTTTAGTTAAGTATAGTTTAGTTTATAGTTTACTTCAGTTTAATTTATAGCTTAGTTTATAGCTTAGTTTAGTTCATAGTTTAATTTATATTTAGGTTTAGTTTAGTTTAGTTTAGTAAAGTTTATTTTAGGGTAGCTTATGTTAGGTTAGGATAGGTTAGTATAGTTTATAGTTTAATTTATAGTTTACTTTAGTTTATAGTTTAGTTTATAGTTTAGTTTAGTTTAGTTTAGTTGATAATAGTTTAGTTTAGTTTAGTTTAGGTTAAGATAGTTTAGTTTAGTGTAGTTTAGGTTAGGTTAGGCTAGGTTAAGTTATATTTGGTTAGTTTAGATTAGTTTAGTTTAGTTTAGTTTATAATTTAGATTAGTTTATTATTTATTTTAGTTTGGTTTAGTTTATAGTTTCGTTTATAGTTTAGTTTGGTTTAGTTTAGTTTAATTTAGTTTACATTAGATTAGTTTAGTTAGTTTTAGTTTAGGTTAGGTTAGATGAGGTTAGTTTAGTTTAGTTTAATTCAATTTAGTTTATTTTAGCTTATAGTTTAGTTTAGTTTAGTTTATAGTTCAATTTATAGTTTAGTTTAGTTTAGTTTATCGTTTAGTTTAGTTTAGTATAGTTTAGTTTAGTTTAGGTTACAGTAGGTTAGTTTAGATTAGTTTAGTATAGCGCAGTTTAGGTTAGATTAAGTTAGGTTATTTTGTTTAGTTTAGTTTAGTTTATAGTTTAGTTTATAGTTTAGTTTATAGTTTAGCTTAGATTAGTGTAGTTTAGTTTGGTTCAGTTTATTTTAGTTTAGTTTAGAATTGTTTCGTTTAGCTTAGGTTATGTTATATTAGGTTAGCTTAGGTTAGCTTAGTTTACCCTAGTTTAGTTTGGGTTAGGTAAGGTTAAAATAGGTTAGTTAAATTTAGTTTAGTTTAGTTTAGTTAGGTTTAGTTTAGTTTATAGTTTTGTTTAGTTTAGTTATAGTTTAGTTTATAGTTTAGTTTAGATTATAATTTAATTTATAGTTAAGTTTAGTTTACTTTAGTTTAATTTAGTTTAGCTTTCTTTAGTTTCCTTTAGATTACTCTAGTTTAGGATATGTTAGGTTAGGTTAGTTTAGTTTAGTTTAGTTTAATTAAGGTTAATTTAGTTTAATTTAGTTTAGTTTAGGTTAGGTTAGGTTAGGTTAGTTAAGTTTAGTATAGTTTAGTTTAGTTTAAAATATAGTATCTTTAGTTTATAGATTAGTTCATATTTTTGTTTAGTTTAGTTTAGTTTAGGTTATGTTAGAGTAGTTTAGTTTAGTTTAGTTTAGTTTAGGTTAGAATAGGTTAGGTTAGTGTAGATTAATTTAGTTTAGTTAATTGAATTTAATTTAGTTTTGTTTAGTTTAGTTTAGGTTAGTTTAGTTTAGTATAGGTTAGGTTAAGTTAGGTAATGGTAGTTTAGTTTATAGTTTAGTTTAGTTTAGTTTAGTTTATAGTGTGGTTTATACTTTAGTTTATATTTTAGTTTATAGTTTAGTTTAGTTTAGTGTAGTTTAGTTTGGTTTAGTTTTGTTTAGTTTAGTTTAAATTAGTTTCGTTTAGGTTAGGTTAAGTTAGAATAGGTTAGGTTAGGTAAGCTTAGTTTAGTTTAGTTTAGTTTACGTTAGGTTATGTTAGGTTAGGTTAGGTTGGTTAAGTTCAGTTTAGTTTAGTTTAGTTAAGTTTAGTTTAGTTTATAGTTTAGTTCAGTTTAGTTTATAGCTTAGTTTATAGTTTAGTTTAGTTTATAGTTTCATTTATAGTTAAGTTTAGTTTAGTTTAGTTTAATTTACTTTAGTTTAGTTTATTTTAGGGTAGCTTATGTTAGGTTAGGTTAGTTTATAGTTTAATTTATAGTTTAGTTTAGTTTATAGTTTAGTTCAGTTTATAATAGTTTAGTTTAGGTTAGGTTGGGTTAGTTTAGTTTAGTTTAGTTTAGGTTAGGTTTGGCTATGTTAGGTTAGGATAGGTTAGTTCAGATTAGTTTAGTTTAGTTTATAGTTTAGTTTACTTTAGTTTATTATTTAATTTAGTGTAGTTTAGTTTATAATTTCGTTTATAGTTTAGTTTGGTTTAGTTTAGTTTATTTTAGTTTAGCTTAGATTAGTTTAGATTGTCTTAGGTTAGGTTAGGTAAGGTGAGATTAGTTTAATTTAGTAGAGTTTAATTTAGTTTAGATTATAGTTTAGTTTAGTTTAGTTCATAGTTCAATTTATAGATTAGTTTAGTTTATAGTTTATGTTATCGTTTAGTTTAGTTTAGATTAGTTTAGTTTAGGTCAGTTTAGGTTAGGTTAAGTTAGGTTAGGTTAGTTTAGATTAGTTTAGTTTAATTTATTTTAGTTTATAGCTTAGTTTATTTTAGTTTATAGATTAATTTAGTTTAGTTTAGTTTAGTTTAGGTTAGGTTACGTTAGGTTAGGTTAATTTAGTTTAGAAAAGGTTAGGTTAGGTTAGGTAAGGTTAATTTACTTTAGTAAAGCTTAGTTTAGTTTATTTTAGTTCAGTTTATAGTTTAGTTGAGTTTATAGTTTAGTTTACAATTTTGTTTCGTTTAGTTTAGTTTAGTTTAGTATAGTTAAGGTAAGGTTGGGTTAGGTTAGGTTAGTTTAGTTTAGTTTAGTTTATAGTTTAGTTTAATTTAGTTTACAGTTTAGTGTATTCTTTAGTTTATAGTGTAGTTTATAGTTTATTTTAATTTAGTGTAGTTTAGTTTGGTTTAGTTTAGTATAGTTTTGTTTACTTTGGGTTAGGTGAGATTATGTTAGATTGGGTTCGCTTACTTTAGTTTAGTTTAGTTTAGGTTAGGTTAGGTTAGGTTAGATTAGTTAACTTTAGTTTAGTTTAGTTTAGTTTTGTTTAGTTTATAGTTTAGTTTATAGTTTAGTTTAGTTTAGTTTATAGTTTAATTTATAATTTGGTTTACTTTAGTTTAATTTAGTTTATAGTATGTTAGGTTAGGTTAGGTTAATTTAGTTTAGTTTAGGTTAGGTTAAGTTAGGTTAGTTTAGGTTAATTTAGTTTAGTTGAGTTTAATTTAGTTTAGTTTAGTTTGTATTTTAATTTATAGTTTAGTTTACCTTATAGTTTAGTTTAATTAATTTATAGTTTAATTTAGTTTAGTTTAGTTTAATTTAGTTTAGTTTAGTTCATAGTTTTGTTTATAGTTTAGTTTAGTTTAGTTTAGTTTAAGTTATGTTAGGTTAGTTTAGTTTAGCTAAGTTTAGTTTAGATTAGTTTAGTTTAGTTTATAGTTCAATTTATAATTTAGTTTGGTTTAGTTTAGTTTAATTTAGTTTAGAGTAGGTTAGGTTAGGTTAGTTTAGTTTAGTTTAGTTTAGTTTAGGTTAGGTTAGCTTAGTTTAATTTATTTGAGTTTAATTTAGTTTAGTTTAGTTTATAGTTTAATTTATAGTTTAGTTTAGTTTACTTTATAGTTTAGTTTAGTTAATTTATAGTTTAATTTAGTTTAGTTTATTTTAATTTAGTTTCGTTTAGTTTATAGTTTGGTTTATAGTTTCGCTTAGTTTAGTTTAGTTTAGTTTAGGTTAAGTTATGTTAGGTTAGGTTAGTTTAGTTTAGTTCAGGTTCGTTTAGGTTAGGTTAGGTAAGTTTAATTTAGTTCAGTTTAAATAGTTAAGTTTAGTTTATAGCTTAGTTTATAGTTTAGTTTGTAGTTTAGTTTAGTTTAGTTTAGTTTAGTTTAGTTTAGGTTAAGTTATGTTAGGTTCATTTAGTTTAATTTAGTTTAGATTAGGTTAGGTTAGGTTAGGGTATTTAAGTTTAGTTTAGTTGAATTTAGTTTAGTTTACTTCAGTTTAGGTTAGGTTAGGTTAGTTTATTTTAGTTGAGTTTAGGTTATGTTAGGTTAGGTTAGGTTAGTTTAGTTTAGTTTAGTTTACTTTATAGTTTAGTTTAGTTAATTTATAGTTTAATTTAGTTTAGTTTATTTTAATTTAGTTTCCTTTAGTTTATAGTTTGGTTTATAGTTTCGCTTAGTTTAGTTTAGTTTAGTTTAGTTTAGGTTAAGTTATGTTAGGTTAGTTTAGTTTAGTTTAGTTCAGGTTCGGTTAGGTTAGGTTAGGTAAGTTTAATTTAGTTCAGTTTAAATAGTTAAGTTTAGTTTATAGCTTAGTTTATAGTTTAGTTTGTAGTTTAGTTTAGTTTAGTTTAGTTTAGGTTAAGTTATGTTAGGTTCATTTAGTTATATTAGTTTAGATTAGGTTAGGTTAGGTTAGGGTATTTAAGTTTAGTTTAGTTGAATTTAGTTTAGTTTAGTTCAGTTTAGGTTAGGTTAGGTTAGTTTATTTTAGTTGAGTTTAGGTTAGGTTAGGTTAGGTTAGGTTAATTTAGTTTAGTTTAGTTTATTTAAGTGTAGTTTAAATTATAGTTCAGTTTAGTTTAGTTTTGTTTAATTTAGTTTAGTTTATAGTTTAGTTGAGTTTAGGTTAGTTTAGTTGAGTTTAGTTTAGTTTAGTTTATTTTAGGTTAGGTTAGGTTAGTTTGGCTTAGTTTAGTCTAGTTAGAAGTTAGTTTATTTTAGTTTAGTTTATAGTTTAGTTTAGTTTTGTTTATAGTTTAGTTTATAGTTTAGTATAGTTTAGTTTAGTTTAATTTAGTTTAGCTAAGTTTAGTTTAGTTTAGTTTAGTTTAGTTTTGGGTAGGTTTTTTTAGGTTAGGTTAAGTTAGTTTAGTTTAGTTTAGGTTAGGTTAGGTTAGGTAAGGTTAGTTTAGTTTAGTGGAGTTTAGTTTAGGTTAGGTTAAGTAATATTAGGTTAGGTTAGGTTAGTTTAGTTTAGTTTAGTTATATGTTAGGTTAGGTTAGTTTAGTTTAGTTTAGTTTTGTTTATAGTTTAGTTTAGTTTATTTTATAGTTTAGTTTATAGTTTAGTTAGTTTAGTTTATAGTTTAATTTAGTTTAGTTTAGTTTAGTTTAGTTTAGTTTAATTAAGTTAATTTAGTTTAGTTTAGTTTAGGTTACGTTAAGTTAGGTTAGGTTAGGTTAGTTTAGTTTAGTATAATTTAGTTTAGCTTAAAATATAGTATCTTTAGTTTATAGTTTAGTTCATAGTTTTCTTTAGATTAGTTTAGTTTAGGTTAGGTTAGAGTAGTTTACTTTAGTTTAGTTTAGTTTAGTTTAGGTTAGATTTAGTTAGGTTTGTGTAGTTTAGTTTAGTTTAGTTTAGTTTGTAGTTTAGTTTAGTTTAGTGTAGTTTAGTTAAGTTTAGTTTAGTTTATAGTTTAGTTCAGTTTAGTTTATAGCTTAGTTTAGTTTAGTTTATTTTAGGTTAGCTTATGTTAGGTTAGGTTTAGTTAGTTTAGTTTATAGTTTAATTTATGGTTTACTTTAGTTTATAGTTTAGTTTATAGTTTAGTTTAGTTTAGTTTATAATAGTTTAGTTTAGGTTAGGTTGGGATGGTTTAGTTTAGTTTAGTTTAGGTTAGGTTAGGTTGACTAGGTTAAGTTATGTTAGGTTCATTTAGTTTAATTTAGTTTAGATTAGGTTAGGTTAGGTTAGGGTATTTAAGTTTAGTTTAGTTGAATTTAGTTTAGTTTAGTTCAGTTTAGGTTAAGTTAGGTTAGTTTATTTTAGTTGAGTTTAGGTTAGGTTAGGTTAGGTTAGTTTAGATTAGTTTAGTTTAGTTTAGTTTATAGCTTAGTTTACTTTAGTTTATTATTTAATTTAGTTTATTTTAGTTTATAGTTTCATTTATAGTTTAGTTTGATTTAGTTCAGTTTAATTTAGTTTACCTTAGATAAGTTTAGTTTGTTTTAGGTTAGGTTAGGTTAGGTTAGGTTAGTTTAATTTAGTTTAGTTTAATTTAGATTAGTTTAGTTTATAGTTTAGTTTAGTTAAGTTTATAGTTCAATTTATAGTTTAGTTTAGTTTAGTTTATAGTTTAGTTTATCGTTTAGTTTAGTTTAGTATAATTTAGTTTAGTTTAGGTTAGAGTAGGTTAGTTTAGATTAGTTTAGTTTAGGGCAGTTTAGGTTTGTTTAAGTTACGTTATTTTGTTGAGTTTGGTTTAGTTTAGTTTAGTTTAGTTTAGTTTAGTTTATAGTTTAGTTTATAGTTTAGTTTATAGTTTAGTTTATATTTTAGTTTAGATTACTGTAGTATAGTTTGGTTTAATTTATTTTACTTTAGTTTAGTTTAGTTTCGTTTAGCTTAGGTTATGTTACATTAGGTTAGCTTAGGTTAGCTTAGTTTACCCTGGTTTAGTTTAGGTTAGGTAAGGTTAGAATAGGTTAGTTAAGTTTAGTTTAGTTTATTTTAGTTAGGTTTAGTTTAGTTTATAGTTTAGTTTAGTTTAGTTTATAGTTTAGTTAATTGTTTTGTTTAGATTATAGTTTAATTTATAGTTTAGTTTAGATTAGTTTAGTTTAATTTAGTTTAGCTTTCTTTAGTTTCGTTTAGTTTACCTTAGTTTAGGATATGTTAGGTTAGGTTAGGGTAGGTTAGGTTTGTTTAATTTAGTTTAGGTGAGGTTAGGTTACGTTAGGTTATGTTAGGTTAGGTTATGTTAGGTTAGTTTAGAATAGTTTAGTTTAGTATAATTTAGTTTATATTTTAGTTTAGTTTAGTTTATAGTTTAATTTAGTTTAGTTTAGTTTAATTTAGTTTAGTTTAGTTTACGTTAGGTTAAGTTAGGTAAGTTTAATTTAGTTTAGTTTAGTTTAGTTAAGTTTAGTTTATAGTTCAGTTTATAGTTTGGTTTGCAGTTTAGTTTAGTTTAGTTCAGTTTAGGTTAAGTTATGTTAGGTTCGTTTAGTTTAATTTAGTTTAGATTAGGTTAGGTTATATTAGGTTAGGTTAGGGTAGTTTAGTTTAGTTTAGTTTAGCTTAATTTAGTTTAGTTTAGTTCAGTTTAGGTTAGGTTAAGTTAGGTTAGGTTAGTTTAGATTAATTTAGTATATAGTTTAGTTTATTTTAGTTTATAGTTTCATTTTCTTTAGTTTAGTTTAGGTTAGGTTAAGTTAGGTTAATTTAGTTTAGTTTAGGTTAGTTTAGGTGAGGTTAGGTTAGGTCAGTTTATTTCTATTTAGTTTATTGAAGTTTATAGTTTAGTTTAGTTTATGGTTTAGTTTATAGTTCAGATTAATTTAGAGTAGTATAGTTTGGTTTAGTTTACTTTAGTTTAGTTTAGTTTCGTTTAGGTTAGGTTATGTTAGGATAGGTTAGGTTAGGCTAGCTTAGTTTAGTTTAGTTCAGTATTTATTAGGTTAGGTTAGGTTAGTTAATATTAGTTTACTTTAGTTTAGTTAAGTTTAGTTATGTTTATAGATTAGTTTAGTTTAGTTTCGTTTATAGTTTATATTATAGTTTAGTTTATTTATAGTTTCGTTTATAGTTTAATTTTGTTTAGTATAGTTTAATTTAGTTTAGCTTAGTTTAGTTAGTTTAGGTTAGTTTAGTTTAGGTTAGGTTATGTTAGGTTGGTTTAGAATAGTTTAGTTTAGGTTTGGTAAAGTTAAGTAAGTATAATTTAGTTAAATTTGGTTTAAAATAGTTTATAGTTTAGTTTATAGTTTAGTTTAGTTTATAGTTTAGTTTATAGTTTAGTTAATTTAGTATAGTTTAGTTTAGTTTATGTTAGGTTAGTTTAGTTTAGTTTAGTTTAGGTCAGTTGAGGTTAGGTTTAGTTAGGTTAGGTTAGTTTAGATTATTTTAAATTAGTTTAGTTTAGTTTATAGTTTAGTTTAGTTTAGTTTATAGTTTAATTTACTATAGTTTAGTTTAATTTATTTTCGTTTAGTTTAGTTTACGTTAGGTTATATTAGGTTAATTTAGTTTAGTTTAGTTTAGGTTAGGTTAAGTTAGGTAAGTTTAATTTAGTTAAGTTTGGTTTAGTTTAGTTTATAGTTTTGTTTATAATTTAGTTTAGTTTTGTTTTGTTTAGGATAGGTAACGTTAGGTTAGGTTATGTTAGATTAGGTTATGTTAGGTTAGTTTAATTTAGTTTAATTTAGTTTATGTTAGTTTACGTTAGTTTAGTTGAGTTTAGTATTGTTTATAGTTTAGTTTACTTAGTTTATAGTTTAGTTTAGTTTAGTATATAGTTTAATTTAGTTTAATTTAGTTTAGTTTAATTTAATTTAGGTTAGGTTAGTTTAGTTTAGTTTAGGTAAGGTTAGGGTAATTTAGTTTATTTAGTTTAGTTTATTAAGTTTAGTTTAGTTTAGTTTATAGTTTAGTTTAGTTTAGTTTATAGTTTAGTTTAGTTTAGTTTAGTTTATAGTTTAGTTTAGTTTAGTTTAGTTTAGTTTTTAGTTTATAGTTTATAGTTTAGTTTATAGTTTGGTTTAGTTTAGTTTAGTTTAGTTTAGGTTATTTTAGGTTAGGTTAGAGTAGTTTATTTTAGTATAGTGTAGTTTACTTTTGCTAATAGTTTAGTTTAGTTTAGTTTATATATCAGTTTATAGTTCAGTTTAGTTTAGTTTAGTTTAAGTTAGGTTGGGTTAGTTTAGTTTATTATAGGTTAGGTTAGGTTATGTAAGTTTAATTCAGTTTAGTTTAGTTTAGTTTATAGTTTAATTTATATATTTGTTTATAGTTAATTTAGTTTAGTTTAGGTTAAATTGTGTTAGGTTAGTTAAGTTTAGTTTAGTTTAGGTTAGGTTAGGTCGGGTTAGGTTAGTGTAGTTTAATTTAATTTAGTTGAATTTAGTTTAGTTAATTTTAGTTTAGGTTACGTTAGGTTAGTTTAGTTTAGTTTAGTTTAGGTGAGGTTTGGTTAGGTTAGTTTAGTTCTGTTAATTTATTTTAGTTTATACATAAGTTTAGTTTAGTTTATAGTTTAGTTTATAGTTTAGTTTAATTTAGTGTAATTTAATTTTGTTTAAGTTAGGTTAGGTTAGGTTAGTTTGGTTTAGTTTAGTTTAGGTTAGGTTATGTTATATTAGGTTAGGTTAGGTTAGTTTGGTTTCGTTTAGTCTAGTTAAGTTTAGTTTAGTTTATTTTATAGTTTAGATTAGTTTTGTTTATAGTTTAGTTTGCAGTTTAGTATAGTTTAGTTTAGTTTAATTTAGTTTAGGTTAAGTAAGGTTAGGTTAGGTTAGTTTAGTTTAGTTTAATTTATGTTAGGTTAGGTTAGGTTAGGTTAGTTTAGTTAACTTTGGTTTAGTTTAGTTTAGTTTTGTTTAGTTTATAGTTTAGTTTTAAGTTTAGTTTAGTTTAGTTTAGTTTATAGTTTAATTTATAATTTGGTTTACTTTAGTTTAATTTAGTTTATAGTAGGATTAGGTTAGGTTAGGTTAGATTAGTTTAGTTTAGGTTAGGTTAAGTTAGGGTTTAGTTTACTTTATGGTTTAGTTTAGTTAATTTATAGTTTAATTTACTTTAGTTTAGTCTAGTTTAATTTAGTTTACTTTAATTAATAGTTTTGTTTATAGTTTAGTTTAGTTTAGTTTAGTTTAGGTTAGGTTATGTTAGATTATGTTAGGTTAGGTTAGTTTGGTTTAGTTTAGTCTAATTAAGTTTAGTTTAGTTTATTTTATACTTTAGTTTAGTTTTGTTGATAGTTTGGTTTGCAGTTTAGTATAGTTTAGTTTAGTTTAATTTATATTAGGTTAAGAAAGGTTAGGGTAGGTTAGTTTAATTATGTTTAGTGTTTGTTATGTTAGGTTAGTTTAGTTTAGTTTTGTTTATCGTTTAGTTTAATTTATATTATAATTTAGTTTATAGTTTATTTTAGTTTAGTTTGTAGTTTAATTTAGTTTAGTTTAGTTTAGTTTAGTTTAGTTTAGGTTAGGTTAGGTTAGGCTAGGTTAGTTTAGTTTAGTATAGTTTAGTTTAGTTTAAAATATAGTATCTTTAGTTTATAGTTTAGTTCATAGTTTTGTTTAGTTTTATTTAGTTTAGTTTAGGTTAGGTTAGAGTAGCTTAGTTTAGTTTAGTTTAGTTTAAAATATAGTATCTTTAGTTTATAGTTTAGTTCATAGTTTTGTTTAGTTTTGTTTAGTTTAGTTTAGGTTAGGTTAGAGTAGCTTAATTTAGTTTAGTTTAGGTTAGAATAGGTTAGGTTAGTGTAGTTTACTTTAGTTTAGTTTAATTTAATTTAGTTTTGTTTAGTTTAGTTTAGGTTAGGTTAGGTTAGTTTAGTTTAGTATAGGTTAGGTTAAGTTAGGTAAGGGTAGTTTAGTTTATAGTTTAGTTTAGTTTAGTTTAGTTTAGTTTAAGTTATGTTACGTGCGTTTAGTTTAATTTAGATTAGATTAGGTTACGTTAGATTAGGTTAGGGTAGTTGAGTTTACTTTAGTTGAATTAAGTTTATAGTATAATTTATAGTTTAGTTTAGTTTACTTTATAGTTTAGTTTAGTTAATTTATAGTTTAATTTACTTTAGTTTAGTCTAGTTTAATTTAGTTTACTTTAATTTATAGTTTTGTTTATAATTTAGTTTAGTTTGTTTAGTTTAGGTTAATTTATGTTAGGTTAGGTTAGTTTAGTTTATTTTAGGTTAGGTTAGGTTAGGTTAGTGTAGTTTAGTTTAGTTTAGCTAAATTTTGTTTAGTTTAGTTTAGTTTAGGATACGTTAGGTTAGTTTAGTTTAGTTTAGTTTAGTGTATGTTAGGTTAGGTTAGGCTAGATTAATTTAGTTTAGTTTATTTTACTTTATAGTTTAGTTTAGTTTAGTTTATACTTTATTTTATGGTTTAGTATACTTTAGTTTATAGGTTAGTTTATAGTTTAGTTAACATTTTAGTTTAGTTTAGTTTAGATTAGGTTAGAGATGGTTAGGTTAGGTTAGGTTAGTTTATTTTAGTTTAGTTTATAGTTTAGTTTATAGTTTAGTATAGTTTAGTTTAGTTTAGGTTAGGTTGGGTTAGTTTAGTTTAGTTTAGGTTAGGTTAGTTTAAGTTAGGTTAGTTTAGTTTAGTATAGTTAAGTTTAGTTTAGTTTAGTTTATAGTTTAGTTTATTTTATTTTATAGTTTAGTTTATAGTTTTGTTTAGCTTAGTTTAATTTATTTAGTTTAGGTTAGGTTAGGTTATGTTAGGGTCGTTTACTTTAATTTAGTTTATATTAGGATAGGTTAGGTTAGGGTAGTTAAGTTTAGTTTAGTTGAATTTAGTTTAATTTAGTTCAGTTTAGGTTACGTTAGGTTAGTTTAGTTTAGTTTAGTTTAGGTTAGGTTAGGTTACTTTAGTTTAGTTTATTTAAATGTAGTTTAGTTTATAGTTCAGTTTAGTTTAGTTTGGTTTAATTTAGTTTAGTTTATAGTTTAGTTGAGTTTAGGTTAGTTTAGTTGAGTTTAGTTTAGTTTAGTTTATTTTAGATTAGGTTAGGTTAGGTTAGTTTAGTTTAGTTTAGGTTGGGTTATGTTAGATTAGGTTAGGTTAATTTAGTTTAGCTTAGTTTAGTTGGTTTAGGTTAGTTTAGTTTAGGTTAGGTTATGTTAGGTTGGTTTAGAATAGTTTAGTTTAGGTTTGGTAAAGTTAAGTAAGTATAATTTAGTTAATTTTGGTTTAGAATAGTTTATAGTTTAGTTTATAGTTTAGTTTAGTTTATAGTTTAGTTTATAATTTAGTTAATTTAGTATAGTTTAGTTTAGTTTATGTTAGGTTAGTTTAGTTTAGTTTAGTTTAGGTCAGTTGAGGTTAGGTTTAGTTAGGTTAGGTTAGTTTAGATTATTTTAAATTAGTTTAGTTTAGTTTATAGTTTAGTTTAGTTTATAGTTTAATTTACTTTAGTTTAGTTTAATTAATTTTCGTTTAGTTTAGTTTACGTTAGGTTATATTAGATTAATTTAGTTTAGTTTAGTTTAGGTTAGGTTAAGTTAGGTAAGTTTAATTTAGTTAAGTTTGGTTTAGTTTAGTTTATAGTTTTGTTTATAATTTAGTTTAGTTTAGTTTTGTTTAGGATAGGTAACGTTAGGTTAGGTTATGTTAGATTAGGTTATGTTAGGTTAGTTTAATTTAGTTTAATTTAGTTTATGTTAGTTTAGGTTAGTTTAGTTGAGTTTAGTATTGTTTATAGTTTAGTTTACTTAGTTTATAGTTTAGTTTAGTTTAGTATATAGTTTAATTTAGTTTAATTTAGTTTAGTTTAATTTAATTTAGGTTAGTTTAGTTTAGTTTAGGTAAGGTTAGGGTAATTTAGTTTATTTAGTTTAGTTTATTATAGTTTAGTTTAGTTTATAGTTTAGTTTAGTTTAGTTTATAGTTTAGTTTAGTTTAGTTTAGTTTAGTTTAGTTTTTAGTTTATAGTTTATAGTTTAGTTTATAGTTTTGTTTAGTTTAGTTTAGTTTAGTTTAGGTTATTTTAGGTTAGGTTAGAGTAGTTTATTTTAGTATAGTGTAGTTTACTTTTGCTAATAGTTTAGTTTAGTTTAGTTTATATATCAGTTTATAGTTCAGTTTAGTTTAGTTTAGTTTAAGTTAGGTTGGGTTAGTTTAGTTTATTATAGGTTAGGTTAGGTTAGGTAAGTTTAATTCAGTTTAGTTTAGTTTAGTTTATAGTTTAATTTATATATTTGTTTATAGTTAATTTAGTTTAGTTTAGGTTAAATTGTGTTAGGTTAGTTAAGTTTAGTTTAGTTTACGTTAGGTTAGGTTGGGTTAGGTTAGTTTAGGTGAGGTTTGGTTAGGTTAGTTTAGTTCTGTTAATTTATTTTAGTTTATACATAAGTTTAGTATAGTTTATAGTTTAGTTTATAGTTTAGTTTAATTTAGTGTAATTTAATTTTGTTTAAGTTAGGTTAGGTTAGGTTAGTTTGGTTTAGTTTAGTTTAGGTTAGGTTATGTTAAATTAGGTTAGGTTAGGTTAGTTTGGCTTAGTTTAGTCTAGTTAAGTTTAGTTTAGTTTACACTTTAGTTTAGTTTAGTTTATAGTTTAGTTTTGTTTTGTTTATAGTTTAGTTTATAGTTTAGTATAGTTTAGTTTAGTTTAATTTAGTTTAGCTAAGTTTAGTTTAGTTTAGTTTTGGGTGGGTTATGTTAGGTTAGGTTAGGTTAGTTTAGTGTAGTTTAGGTTAGGTTAGGTTAGTTTAGTTTAGTTGAGTTTAGTTTAGTTTAGATTAGGTTAAGTAAGATTAGGTTAGGTTAGGTTAGTTTAGTGTTGTTTATAGTTTATTTTAGTTTAGTTTACATTTTCTTTATAGTTTAGTTAGTTTAGTTTATAGTTTAATTTAGTTTAGTTTAGTTTAGTTTTCATTAATTTAGGTTAATTTGTTTAGTTTAGTTTAGTTTAGGTTAGGTTAAGTTAGGTTAGGTTAGGTTACTTTAGTTTAGTATAGTTTAGTTTAGTTTAAAATATAGTATCTTTAGTTTATAATTTAGTTCATAGTTTTCCTTAGATTAGTTTATTTTAGGTTAGGTTAGAGTAGTTTAGTTTAGTTTAATTTAGTTTAGGTTAGATTAGGTTAGGTTAATGTAGTTTAGTTTAATTTAGTTTAGTTGAATTTAATTTAGTTTAGTTTATTTTAGGTTAGGTTAGGTTTGTTTAGGTTAGATTAGGTTAGGTTATGTTAGATTAGGTTAGGTTAGGTTAGCTTAGTTTAGTTTAGTTTAGTTTCGGTTAGGTTGGGTTAGGTTAGGTTAGTTAAGTTTATTTTAGTTTAGTTTAGTTAAGTATAGTTTAGTTTATTGTTTACTTCAGTTTAATTTATAGCTTAGTTTATAGCTTAGTTTAGTTGATAGTTTTATTTATATTTATGTTTAGTTTAGTTTAGTAAAGTTTATTTTAGGGTAGCTTATGTTAGGTTAGGTTAGGTTAGTATAGTTTATAGTTTAATTTATAGTTTACTTTAGTTTATAGTTTAGTTTATAGTTTAGTTTAGTTTAGTTTAGTATAGTTTAGTTTAGTTTAGTTTAGTTTAGGTTAGGTTAAGATAGTTTAGTTTAGTGTAGTTTAGGTTAGGTTAGGCTAGGTTAAGTTATATTTGGTTAGTTTAGATTACTTTAGTTTAGTTTAGTTTATAGTTTAGATTAGTTTATTATTTATTTTAGTTTAGTTTAGTTTATAGTTTCGTTTATAGTTTAGTTTGGTTTAGTTTACTTTAATGAAGTTTACATTAGATTAGTTTAGTTAGTTTTAGTTTAGGTTAGGTTAGATGAGGTTAGTTTAGTTTAGTTTAGTTCAATTTCGTTTATTTTAGTTTATAGTTTAGTTTAGTTTATAGTTCAATTTATAGTTTAGTTTAGTTTAGTTTATCGTTTAGTTTAGTTTAGTATAGTTTAGTTAAGTTTGGGTTACAGTAGGTTAGTTTAGATTAGTTTAGTTTAGCGCAGTTTAGGTTAGATTAAGTTAGGTTATTTTGTTTAGTTTAGTTTAGTTTAGTTTAGTTTAGTTTATAGTTTAGTTTATAGTTTAGTTTATAGTTTAGCTTAGATTAGTGTAGTTTAGTTTGGTTCAGTTTATTTTAGTTTAGTTTAGTTTAGTTTCGTTTAGCTTAGGTTATGTTATATTAGGTTAGCTTAGGTTAGCTTAGTTTACCCTAGTTTAGTTTGGGTTAGGTAAGGTTAAAATAGGTTAGTTAAATTTAGTTTCGTTTAGTTTAGTTAGGTTTAGTTTAGTTTGTAGTTTTGTTTAGTTTAGTTATAGTTTAGTTTATAGTTTAGTTTAGATTATAATTTAATTTATAGTTAAGTTTAGTTTACTTTAGTTTAATTTAGTTTAGCTTTCTTTAGTTTCCTTTAGATTACTCTAGTTTAGGATATGTTAGGTTAGGTTAGTTTAGTTTAGTTTAGTTTAATTAAGGTTAATTTAGTTTAATTTAGTTTAGTTTAGGTTAGGTTAGGTTAGGTTAGTTAAGTTTAGTATAGTTTAGTTTAGTTTAAAATATAGTATCTTTAGTTTATAGATTAGTTCATATTTTTGTTTAGTTTAGTTTAGTTTAGGTTATGTTAGAGTAGTTTAGTTTAGTTTAGTTTAGTTTAATTTAGGTTAGAATAGGTTAGGTTAGTGTAGATTAATTTAGTTTAGTTTAGTTGAATTTAATTTAGTTTTGTTTAGTTTATTTTAGGTTAGTTTAGTTTAGTATAGGTTAGGTTAAGTTAGGTTAGCTTAGTTTTATTTATAGTTTAGTTTAGTTTAGTTTATAGTGTGGTTTATACTTTAGTTTATATTTTAGTTTATAGTTTAGTTTAGTTTAGTGTAGTTTACTTTGGTTTAGTTTTGTTTAGTTTAGTTTAAATTAGTTTCGTTTAGGTTAGGTTAAGTTAGAATAGGTTAGGTTAGGTAAGCTTAGTTTAGTTTAGTTTAGTTTAGGTTAGGTTAGGTTAGGTTAGGTTGGTTAAGTTCAGTTTAGTTTAGTTTAGTTAAGTTTAGTTTAGTTTATAGTTTAGTTCAGTTTAGTTTATAACTTAGTTTATAGTTTAGTTTAGTTTATAGTTTCATTTATAGTTAAGTTTAGTTTAGTTTAGTTTAATTTACTTTAGTTTAGTTTATTTTAGGGTAGCTTATGTTAGGTTAGGTTAGTTTATAGTTTAATTTATAGTTTAGTTTAGTTTATAGTTTAGTTTATAGTTTAGTTCAGTTTATAATAGTTTAGTTTAGGTTAGGTTAGGTTAGGTTAGTTTAGTTTAGTTTAGTTTCGGTTAGGTTTGGCTATGTTAGGTTAGGATAGGTTAGTTTAGATTAGTTTAGTTTACTTTAGTTTAGTTTATAGCTTAGTTTACTTTAGTTTATTATTTAATTTAGTGTAGTTTAGTTTATAGTTTCGTTTATAGTTTAGTTTGGTTTAGTTTAGTTTATTTTAGTTTAGCTTAGATTAGTTTAGTTTGTCTTAGGTTAGGTTAGGTTAGGTGAGATTAGTTTAGTTTAGTTTATAGTTTAGTTTATAGTTTAGTTTATAGTTTAATTTATAATTTAGTTTACTTTAGTTTAATTTAGTTTACAGTAGGTTAGGTTAGGTTAGGTTAGTTTAGTTTACTTTAGGTTAGGTTAAGTTAGGTTAGGTTAATTTAGTTTAGTTGAGTTTAATTTAGTTTAGTTTACTTTATAGTTTAATTTATAGTTTAGTTTAGTTTACCTTATAGTTTAGTTTAGTTAATTTATATTTTAATTTAGTTTAGTTTAGTTTAATTTAGTTTAGTTTAGTTAATAGTTTTGTTTATAGTTTAGTTTAGTTTAGTTTAGTTTAGGTTATGTTAGGTTAGTTTAGTTTAGTTTAGTTTAGGTTAGGTTAGGTTAGGCTAGGTTAGGTAAGTTTAATTTAGTTTAGTTTAGTTTAGTTAAAATTAGTTTGTAGTTTAGTTTATAGTTTAGTTTGTAGTTTAGTTTAGTTTAGTTTAGTTTGGTGTAGTTTAGTTTAGGTTAAGTAATGTTTGGTTCGTTTAGTTTAATTTAGTTTAGATTAGGTTACGTTAGATTAGGTTAGGGGACTTAAGTTTAGTTTAATTGAATTTATTTTGTAGTTTAATTTATAGTTTAGTTTAGTTTACTTTATAGTTTAGTTTAGTTAATTTATAGTTTATTTTATTTTAGTTTAATCTAGTTCAATTTAGTTTACTTTAGTTTATAGTTTTGTTTATAGTTTCGTTTAGTTTAGTTTAGGTTAATTTATGTTAGGTTTGTTTAATTTAGTTTAGTTTAGGTTAGGTTAGGTTAGTTTAGTTTAGTTTAATGTATGTTAGTTTAGGTTAGGTTAGTTTAATTTAGTTTAGTTTAATTTAGTTTATAGTTTAGTTTATAATTTATTTTATAATTTAGTATACTTTAGTTTATAGATTAGTTTATTGTTTAGTTAATATTTTAGTTTATTTTAGTTTTCGTTAGGTTAGGTTAGGCAAGGTTAGGTTAGGTTAGGTTAGGTTAGTTTAGTTTAGTTTAGTTTATGTAAGGTTAGGTTAGGTTAGTTTGGTATAGTTTAGTTTAGTTTAGTTTTGTTTATAGTTTAGTTTTGTTTAGTTTATTGTTCAGTTTATAGTTTAGTTTAGTTTAGTTTAGGTTAGGTTGGGTTAGTTTAGTTTAGTTTAGGTTAGGGTAAGTTACGTTAATTTAGTTTAGTATAGTTTAGTTTAGTTTAGTTTAGTTTATAGTTTAGTTCATTTTATTTTATAGTTTAGTTTATAGTTTGGTTTAGTTTAGTTTTGTTTAGTTAATTTAGGTTAGATTAGGTTAGGTTAGAGTAGTTTAATTTAGGTTAGGTTATGATAGGTTAGTGCAGTTTAATTTAATTTAGTTTAGTTTAGTTGAATTTAATTTCGTTTAGTTAGGTCAGTTTAGGTAAGTTAGGTTAGTTTAGTTTAGTATAGGTTAGGTTACCATAAATAAGTTTGATTCAGTTTAGTTTAGTTTAGTTTATAGTTTAATTTATAGTTTTGCTTATAGTTAATTTAGTTTTGTTTAGTTTAATTTTGTTTAGGTTAAATTATTTTAGGTTAGTTTAGTTTAGTTTAGTTTAGGTTAGGTTAGGTTGGGTTAGGTTAGTGTAGTTTCATTAATTTAGTTTATTTTAGTTTAGTTTAGTATGTAGTTCAATTAAGTTTAGTTTTGTTTAATTTAGTTCAGTATATAGTTTAGTTGAGTTTAGGTTAGTTTAGTTGAGTTTTGCCTAGTTTAGTTTAGTTTAGGTTAGGTTAGGTTAGGTTAGTTTATTTTATTTTAGAATAGGTTATGATAGATTAGGTTAGGTTAGGTTGGTTTGGTTTAGTGTAGTCTAGTTAAGTTTAGTTTAGTTTATACTTTAGTTTAGTTTAGTTTATTTTATAGTTTAGTTAAGTTTTGTTTATAGTTTAGTTTGCAGTTTAGTATAGTTTAGTTTACTTTAATTTAGTTTAGCTAAGTTTAGTTTAGATTAGTTTAGTTTAGTTTATAGTTTAATTTATAATTTAGTTTAGTATAGTTAATTTAATTTAGTTTAGAGTAGGTTAGGTTAGGTTAGTTTAGTTTGGTTTAGTTTAGTTTAGGTTAGGTTAGGTTAGTTTAATTTATTTGAGTTTAATTTAGTTTAGTTTAGTTTATAGTTTAATTTATAATTTAGTTTAGTTTACTTTATAATTTAGTTTAGTTAATTTATAGTTTAATTTAGTTTAGTTTAGTTTATGTTATGTTAGATTAGTTTAGTTTAGTTTTGTTTATAGTTTAGTTTAATTTATATTATAATTTAGTTTATAGTTTATTTTTGTTTAGTTTGTAGTTTAATTTAGTTTAGTTTAGTTTAGTTTAGTTTAGGTTAGGTTAGGTTAGGTTAGGTTAGTTTAGTTTAGTATAGTTTAGTTTAGTTTAAAATATAGTATCTTTAGTTTATAGTTTAGTTCATAGTTTTGTTTAGTTTTGTTTAGTTTAGTTTAGGTTAGGTTAGAGTAGCTTAGTTTAGTTTAGTTTAGGTTAGAATAGGTTAGGTTAGTGTAGTTTAGTTTAGTTTAGTTTAATTTAATTTAGTTTTGTTTAGTTTAGTTTAGGTTAGGTTAGGTTAGTTTAGTTTAGTATAGGTTAGGTTAAGTTAGGTAAGGGTAGTTTAGTTTATAATTTAGTTTAGTTTAGTTTAGTTTAGGTTAATTTATGTTAGGTTAGGTTAGTTTAGTTTATTTTAGGTTAGGTTAGGTTAGTGTAGTTTAGTTTAGTTTAGCTAAATTTTGTTTAGTTTAGTTTAGTTTAGTGTATGTTAGGTTAGGTTAGGCTAGATTAATTTAGTTTAGTTTATTTTAGTTTATAGTTTAGTTTAGTTTAGTTTATAATTTATTTTATAGTTTAGTATACTTTAGTTTATAGGTTAGTTTGTAATTTAGTTAACATTTTAGTTTAGTTTAATTTAGATTAGGTTAGAGAAGATTAGGTTAGGTTAGGTTAGTTTATTTTAGTTTAGTTTATGTAAGCTTAGGTTAGGTTAGTTTGGTATAGTTTAGTTTAATTTAGTTTTGTTTATAGTTTAGTTTAGTTTAGTTTATAGTTCAGTTTATAGTTTAGTATAGTTTAGTTTAGTTTAGGTTAGGTTGGGTTAGTTTAGTTTAGTTTAGGTTAGGTTAGGTTAAGTTAGGTTAGTTTAGTTTAGTATAGTTAAGTTTAGTTTAGTTTAGTTTATAGTTTATTTTATTTTATTTTATAGTTTAGTTTATAGTTTTGTTTATAGTTTAGTTTGGTTTAGTTTAGTTTAATTTAGTTTACATTAGATTAGTTTAGTTAGTTTTAGTTTAGTTTAGGTTAGGTTGGGTTAGTTTAGTTTAGTTTAGGTTAGGTTATGATAGGTTAGTGCAGTTTAATTTAATTTAGTTTAGTTTAGTTGAATTTAATTTATTTTTGTTAGGTCAGTTTAGGTAAGTTAGGTTAGTTTAGTTTAGTATAGGTTAGGTTAGGTTAGGTAAGTTTAATTCAGTATAGTTTAGTTTAGTTTATAGTTTATTTTATAGTTTTGTTTATAGTTAGTTTAGTTTAGTTTAGGTTAAATTATGTTAGGTTAGTTTAGTTTAGTTTATTTTATGTTAGGTTAGGTTTGGTTAAGTTAGTGTAGTTTCATTTAGTGTGGTTTATTTTAGTTTAGTTTAATATGTTGTTCCGTTTAGTTTAGTTTTGTTTAATTTAGTTTAGTTTATAGTTTAGTTGAGTTTAGGTTAGTTTAGTTGAGTTTAGTTTAGGTTTGGTTAGGTTAGGTTATGTTAGATTAGGTTAGGTTAGGTTAGTTTGGTTTAGTTTAGTCTAGTTAAGTTTAGTTTAGTTTATACTTTAGTTTAGTTTAGTTTATTTTATAGTTTAGTTAAGTTTTGTTTATACTTTAGTTTGCAGTTTAATATAGTTTAGTTTAGTTTAATTTAGTTTAGTTTAGTTTAGTTTCATTTAGTTTCGTCTAGTTTATAGTTTTGTTTATAGTTTAGCTTAGTTTAGTTTAGTTTAGTTTAGGTTAAGTTATGTTAGGTTAGTTTAGTTTATTTTAGGTCGGTTAGGTAAGTTTAATTTAGTTCGGTTTAGTTTAGTTAAGTTTAGTTTATAGTTTAGTTTATAGTTTAGTTTAGGTTAAGTTATGTTAGGGTCGTTTAGTTTAATTTAGTTTAGATTAGGATAGGTTAGGTTAGGGTAGTTAAGTTAAGTTTAGTTGAATTTAGTTTAGTTTAGTTCAGTTTAGGTTAGGTTAGGTTATTTTAGTTTAGTTTATTTAAGTGTAGTTTAGTTTATAGTTCAGTTTATTTTAGTTTGGTTTAATTTAGTTTAGTTTATAGTTTAGTTGAGTTTAGGTTAGTTTAGTTGAGTTTAGTTTAGTTTAGTTTATTTTAGATTAGGTTAGGTTAGTTTAGTTTAGTTTAGGTTGGGTTATGTTACATTAGGTTAGGTTAGGTTAGTTTGGCTTAGTTTAGTGTAGTTAAGTTTAGTTTAGTTTACACTTTAGTTTAGTTTATAGTTTAGTTTAGTTTATAGTTTAGTATAGTTTAGTTTAGTTTAATTTAGTTTAGCTAAGTTTAGTTTAGTTTAGTTTTGGGTGGGTTATGTTAGGTTAGGTTAGGTTAGTTTAGTGTAGTTTAGGTTAGGTTAGGTTAGGTTAGGTTAGTTTAGTTTAGTTGAGTTTAGTTTAGTTTAGATTAGGTTAAGTAAGATTAGGTTAGGTTAGGTTAGGTTAGTTTAGTTTTGTTTATAGTTTAGTTTAGTTTAGTTTACATTTTCTTTATAGTTTAGTTAGTTTAGTTTATAGTTTAATTTGGTTTAGTTTAGTTTAGTTTACTTTTCATTAATTTAGGTTAATTAGTTTAGTTTAGATTAGGTTAGGTTAAGTTAGGTTAGGTTAGGTTAGTTTAGTTTAGTATAGTTTAGTTTAGTTTAAAATATAGTATCTTTAGTTTATAATTTAGTTCGTAGTTTTCCTGAGATTAGTTTATTTTAGGTTAGGTTAGAGTAGTTTAGTTTAGTTTAGCTTAGGTTAGATTAGGTTAGGTTAATATAGTTTAGTTTAATTTAGTTTAGTTGAATTTAATTTAGTTTAGTTTAGTTTAGGTTAGGTTAGGTTTGTTTAGGTTAGATTAGGTTAGGTTAGGTTAGCTTACTTTAGTTTATTTTAGTTTCGGTTAGGTTGGGTTAGGTTAGGTTAGTTAAGTTTATTTTAGTTTAGTTTAGTTAAGTATAGTTTAGTTTATAGTTTACTTCAGTTTATTTTATAGCTTAGTTTATAGCTTAGTTTAGTTCATAGTTTAATTTATATTTAGGTTTAGTTTAGTTTAGTTTAGTAAAGTTTATTTTAGGGTAGCTTATGTTAGGTTAGGATAGGTTAGTATAGTTTATAGTTTAATTTATAGTTTACTTTAGTTTATAGTTTAGTTTATAGTTTAGTGTAGTTTAGTTTAGTTTATAATAGTTTAGTTTAGTTTAGTTTAGGTTAAGATAGTTTAGTTTAGTGTAGTTTAGGTTAGGTTAGGCTTGGTTAAGTTATATTTGGTTAGTTTAGATTAGTTTAGTTTAGTTTAGTTTATACTTTAGATTAGTTTATTATTTGTTTTAGTTTGGTTTAGTTTATAGTTTCGTTTATAGTTTAGTTTGGTTTAGTTTAGTTTAATTTAGTTTACATTAGATTAGTTTAGTTAGTTTTAGTTTAGGTTAGGTTAGATGAGGTTAGTTTAGTTTAGTTTAGTTCAATTTAGTTTATTTTAGCTTATAGTTTAGTTTAGTTTAGTTTATAGTTCAATTTATAGTTTAGTTTAGTTTAGTTTATCGTTTAGTTTAGTTTAGTATAGTTTAGTTTAGTTTAGGTTACAGTAGGTTTTTTTAGATTAGTTTAGTATAGCGCAGTTTAGGTTAGATTAAGTTAGGTTATTTTGTTTAGTTTAGTTTAGTTTAGTTTATAGTTTAGTTTATAGTTTAGTTTATAGTTTAGCTTAGATTAGTGTAGTTAAGTTTGGTTCAGTTTATTTTAGTTTAGTTTAGAATTGTTTCGTTTAGCTTAGGTTATGTTATATTAGGTTAGCTTAGGTTAGCTTAGTTTACCCTAGTTTAGTTTGGGTTAGGTAAGGTTAAAATAGGTTAGTTAAATTTAGTTTAGTTTAGTTTAGTTAGGTTTAGTTTAGTTTATAGTTTTGTTTAGTTTAGTTATAGTTTAGTTTATAATTTAGTTTAGATTATAATTTAATTTATAGTTAAGTTTAGTTTACTTTAGTTTAATTTAGTTTAGCTTTCTTTAGTTTCCTTTAGATTACTCTAGTTTAGGATATGTTAGTTTAGGTTAGTTTAGTTTAGTTTAATTAAGGTTAATTTAGTTTAATTTAGTTTAGGTTAGGTTAGGTTAGGTTAGTTAAGTTTAGTATAGTTTAGTTTAGTTTAAAATACAGTATCTTTAGTTTATAGATTAGTTCATATTTTTGTTTAGTTTGGTTTAGTTTAGGTTATGTAAGAGTAGTTTAGTTTAGTTTAGTTTAGTTTAGGTTAGAATAGGTTAGGTTAGTGTAGATTAATTTAGTTTAGTTAATTGAATTTAATTTAGTTTTGTTTAGTTTAGTTTAGGTTAGTTTAGTTTAGTATAGGTTAGGTTAAGTTAGGTTAGCTTAGTTTAGTTTATAGTTTAGTTTAGTTTAGTTTATAGTGTGGTTTATACTTTAGTTTATATTTTAGTTTATAGTTTAGTTTAGTTTAGTGTAGTTTAGTTTGGTTTAGTTTTGTTTAATTTAGTTTAAATTAGTTTCGTTTAGGTTAGGTTAAGTTAGAATAGATTAGGTTAGGTAAGCTTAGTTTAGTTTAGTTTAGTTTACGTTAGGTTAGGTTAGGTTAGGTTAGGTTGGTTAAGTTCAGTTTAGTTTAGTTTAGTTAAGTTTAGTTTAGTTTATAGTTTAGTTCAGTTTAGTTTATAGCTTAGTTTATAGTTTAGTTTAGTTTATAGTTTCATTTATAGTTAAGTTTAGTTTAGTTTAGTTTAATTTAGTTTAGTTTAGTTTATTTTAGGGTAGCTTATGTTAGGTTAGGTTAGTTTATAGTTTAATTTATAGTTTAGTTTAGTTTATAGTTTAGTTCAGTTTATAATAGTTTAGTTTAGGTTAGGTTGGGTTAGTTTAGTTTAGTTTAGTTTAGGTTAGGTTTGGCTATGTTAGGTTAGGATAGGTTAGTTCAGATTAGTTTAGTTTAGTTTAGTTTATAGTTTAGTTTACTTTAGTTTATTATTTAATTTAGTGTAGTTTAGTTTATAGTTTCGTTTATAGTTTAGTTTAGTTTAGTTTAGTTTAGTTTAGTTTAGCTTAGATTAGTTTAGATTGTCTTAGGTTAGGTTAGGTTAGGTGAGATTAGTTTAATTTAGTAGAGTTTAATTTAGTTTAGATTATAGTTTAGTTTAGTTTAGTTCATAGTTCAATTTATAGATTAGTTTAGTTTATAGTTTATGTTATCGTTTAGTTTAGTTTAGATTAGTTTAGTTTAGGTCAGTTTAGGTTAGGTTAAGTTAGGTTAGGTTAGTTTAGATTAGTTTAGTTTAATTTATTTTAGTTTATAATTTAGTTTATTTTAGTTTATAGATTAATTTAGTTTAGTTTAGTTTAGAAAATGTTAGGTTAGGTTAAGTAAGGTTAATTTACTTTAGTAAAGTTTAGTTTAGTTTATTTTAGTTCAGTTTATAGTTTAGTTGAGTTTATAGTTTGGTTTACAATTTTGTTTCGTTTAGTTTAGTTTAGTTTAGTATAGTTAAGGTAAGGTTGGGTTAGGTTAGGTTAGTTTAGTTTAGTTTAGTTTATAGTTTAGTTTAATTTAGTTTACAGTTTAGTGTATTCTTTAGTTTAAAATGTAGTTTATAGTTTATTTTAATTTAGTGTAGTTTAGTTTGGTTTAGTTTAGTATAGTTTTGTTTACTTTAGGTTAGGTGAGATTATGTTAGATTAGGTTCGCTTACTTTAGTTTAGTTTAGGTTAGGTTAGGTTAGGTTAGATTAGTTAACTTTAGTTTAGTTTAGTTTAGTTTTGTTTAGTTTATAGTTTAGTTTATAGTTTAGTTTAGTTTAGTTTATAGTTTAATTTATAATTTGGTTTACTTTAGTTTAATTTAGTTTATAGTATGTTAGGTTAGGTTAGGTTAGTTTAGTTTAGTTTAGGTTAGGTTAAGTTAGGTTAGTTTAGGTTAATTTAGTTTAGTTGAGTTTAATTTAGTTTAGTTTAGTTTATAGTTTAATTTATAGTTTAGTTTACCTTATAGTTTAGTTTAATTAATTTATAGTTTAATTTGGTTTAGTTTAGTTTAATTTAGTTTAGTTTAGTTCATATTTTTGTTTATAGTTTAGTTTAGTTTAGTTTAGTTTAGTTTAAGTTATGTTAGGTTAGTTTAGGTTAGTTTAGTTTAGGTTAGGTTAGCCTAGGTTAGGTAAGTTTAATTTAGTTTAGTTTAGTTTAGTTAAGTTTAGTTTATAGTTTAGTTTATAGTTTAGTTTGTAGTTTAGTTTAGTTTAGTTTAGTTTGTTTTAGTTTAGTTAAGGTTAAGTAATGTTAGGTTCGTTTAGTTTAATTTAGTTTAGTTTAGGTTACGTTAGATTAGGTTAGGGTAGTTAAGTTTAGTTTAGTTGAATTTAGTTTATAGTTTAATTTATAGTTTAGTTTAGTATACTTTATAGTTTAGTTTAGTTAATTTATAGTTTAATTTAGTTTAGTTTATTCTAGTTTAATTTAGTTTACTTTAGTTTATAGTTTTGTTTATAGTTTAGTTTAGTTTAGTTTAGGTTAATTTATGTTAGGTTAGTTTAGTTTAGTTTAGTTTAGGTTAGGTTAGGTTAGGTTAGGTTAGTGTAGTTTAGTTTAGTTTAGCTGAATTTTGTTTAGTTTAGTTTAGTTTAGGTTACGTTAGGTTAGTTTAGTTTAGTTTAGTTTAGTGTATGTTAGGTTAGGTTAGGTTAGTTTAATTTAGTTTAGTTTATTTTAGTTTATAATTTAGTTTAGTTTAGTTTATAATTTATTTTATAATTTAGTATACTTTAGTTTATAGATTAGTTTATAGTTTAGTTAATATTTTAGTTTATTTTAGTTTACGTTAGGTTAGGGAAGTTTAAGCTAGGTTAGGTTAGGTTAGTTTAGTTTAGTTTAGTTTATGTAAGGTTAGGTTAGGTTAGTTTGGGATAGTTTAGTTTAGTTTAGTTTTGTTTATATTTAGTTTAGTTTAATTTATTGTTCAGTTTATAGTTTAGTTTACTTTAGGTTAGGTTGGGTTAGTTTAGTTTAGTTTAGGTTAGGTTAGCTTAAGTTAGGTTAATTTAGTTTAGTATAGTTGAGTATAGTTTAGTTTATAGTTTAGTTCATTTTATTTTATAGTTTAGTTTATAGTGTTGTTTAGTTTAGTTTAGTTTAGTTAATTTAGGTAAGGTTAGGTTAGGTTAGAGTAGTTTAGTTTAGGTTAGGTTATGATAGGTTAGTGCAGTTAAATTTAATTTTGTTTAGTTTAGTTGAATTAAATTTAGTTTATTTAGGTCAGTTTAGGTAAGTTAGTTTAGTTTATTTTAGTATAGGTTAGGTTACGTTAGGTAAGTTTAATTCAGTTTAGTTTAGTTTAGTTTATAGTTTAATTTATAGTTTTGCTTATAGTTATTTGGTTTTGTTTAGATTAGTTTAGTTTAGGTTAAATTATGTTAGGTTAGTTTAGTTTAGTTTAGTTTAGGTTAGGTTAGGTTGGGTTAGGTTAGTGTAGTTTCATTTAGTTTAGTTTAGTTTAGTATGTAGTTCAGTTCAGTTTTGTTTTGTTTAATTTAGTTTAGTTTATAGTTTAGTTGAGTTTAGGTTAGTTTATTTTAGTTTAGTTTAGTTTAGTTTAGGTTAGGTTAGGTTAGGTTAGTTTAGTTTAGTTTAGGATAGGTTATGATAGACTAGGTTAGGTTAGGTTAGTTTGGTTTAGTTTAGTCTAGTTAAATTTAGTTTAGTTTATACTTTAATTTAGTTTAGTTTATTTTATAGTTTAGTTAAGTTTTGTTTATAGTTTAGTTTGCAGTTTAGTATAGTTTAGTTTAGTTTAATTTAGTTTAGCTTAATTTAGTATAGTGTAGTTTAGTTTAGTTTATAGTTTAATTTATAATTTAGTTTAGTTTAGTTTAGTTTAACTTAGTTTAGAGTATGTTAGGTTAGGTTAGGTTAGTTTAGTTTAGTTTAGTTTAGTTTAGGTTAGGTTAGGTTAGGTTAGGTTAGGTTAGTTTAATTTATTTGAGATTAATTTAGTTTAGTTTATAGTTAATTTATAGTTTAGTTTAGTTTACTTTATAGTTTAGTTTAGTTAATTTATAGTTTAATTTAGTATAGTTTAGTTTAATTTAGTTTCGTTTAGTTTATAGTTTTGTTTATAGTTTAGCTTAGATTAGTTTAGTTTAGTTTAGTTTAGGTTAAGTTATGTTAGGTTAGTTTAGTTTAGTTTATTTCAGGTTCGTTTAGGTTAGGATAGGTAAGTTTAATTTAGTTCAGTTTAGTTTAGTTAAGTTTAGTTTATAGTTTAGTTTATAGTTTAGTATGTAATTTAGTTTAGTTTAGTTTACGTTAAGTTATGTTAGGTTCGTTTGGTTTAGTATAGGTTAGGTTAGGTTAGGTAAGTTTAATTCAGTATAGTTTAGTTTAGTTTATAGTTTAATTTATAGTTTTGTTTATAGTTAGTTTAGTTTAGTTTAGTTTAGGTTAAATTATGTTAGGTTAGTTTAGTTTAGTTTATTTTATGTTAGGTTAGGTTGGGTTAAGTTAGTGTAGTTTCATTTAGTTTGGTTTATTTTAGTTTAGTTTAATATGTTGTTCCGTTTAGTTTAGTTTTGTTTAATTTAGTTTAGTTTAAAATTTAGTTGAGTTTAGATTAGTTTAGTTGAGTTTAGTTTAGGTTTGGTTAGGTTAGGTTAGATTAGTTTAGTTTAGTTGAGTTTAGTTTAGTTTAGGTTAGGTTAGGTTAGGTAAGGTTAGGTTAGGTAAGGTTAGGTTAGTTTAGTTTAGTCTAGTTTATGTTAGGTTAGGTTAGTTTAGTTTAGTTTAGTCTAGGTTAGCTTTCGCTAGGGTAAGTTAGGTTAGGTTAGTTTGGATTAGTTTAGTTTAGTTTATATTTTAGTTTACTTTAGTTTATTATTTAATTTAGTGTAGTTTAGTTTATAGTTTCGTTTATAGTTTAGTTTGGTTTAGTTTAGTTTTTTTTAGTTTAGCTTAGATTAGTTTAGTTTGTCTTAGGTTAGGTTAGGTTAGGTAAGATTAGTTTAATTTAGTTGAGTTTAATTTAGTTTAGTTTAGTTTATATTTTAGTTTAGTTTAGTCTATAGTTCAGTCAGGTTAGCTTACTTTAGTTTAGTTTAGTTTAGGTTAGGTTAGGTTAGGTTAGTTTATTTAACTTTGGTTTAGTTTAGTTTAGTTTAGTTTATAGTTTAGTTTATAGTTTAGTTTATATTAGTTTAGTTTATAGTTTAATTTATAATTTAGTTTACTTTAGTTTAATTTAGTTTACAGTAGGTTAGGTTAAGTTAGGTTAGGTTAGGTTAATTTAGTTTAGTTGAGTTTAATTTAGTTTAGTTTATAGTTTAATTTATAGTTTAGTTTAGTTTACCTTATAGTTTAGTTTAGTTAATTTATATTTTAATTTAGTTTAGTGTAGTTTAATTTAGTTTAGTTTAGTTCATAGTTTTGTTTATAGTTTAGTTTAGTTTAGTTTAGTTTAGTTTAGGTTATGTTAGGTTAGTTTAGTTTAGTTTAGTTTGGGTTAGGTTAGGCTAGGGTAGGTAAGTTTAATTTAGTTTAGTTTATAGTTTAATTTATAGTTTAGTTTAGTTTACTTTATAGTTTAGTTTAGTTAATTTATAGTTTATTTTATTTTAGTTTAATCTAGTTTAATTTAGTTTACTTTAGTTTATAGTTATTTTTTATAGTTTAGTTTAGTTTAGTTTAGGTAAATTTATGTTAGGTTTGTTTAGTTTAGTTTAGTTTAGGTTAGGTTAGGTTAGGATAGGTTAGTGTAGTTTAGTTTAGTTTAGCTGAATTTTGTTTAGTTTAGTTTAGTTTAGGTTACCTTAGGTTAGTTTAGTTTAGTGTATGTTAGGTTAGGTTAGGTTAGTTTAATTTAGTTTTGTTTATTTCCGTTTATAGTTTAGTTTAGTTTAGTTTATAATTTATTTTATAATTTAGTATACTTTAGTTTATAGATTAGTTTATTGTTTAGTTAATATTTTAGTTTATTTTAGTTTACGTTAGGTTAGGTTAGGCAAGGTTAGGTTAGGTTAGGTTAGGTTAGTTTAGTTTAGTTTTGTTTATGTAAGGTTAGGTTAGGTTAGTTTGGTATAGTTTAGTTTAGTTTAGTTTTGTTTATAGTTTAGTTTAGTTTAGTTTATTGTTCAGTTTATAGTTTATTTTAATTTAGTTTAGGTTAGGTTGGGTTAGTTTAGTTTAGTTTAGGTTAGGTTAGGTTAAGTTACGTTAATTTAGTTTAGTATAGTTTAGTTTAGTTTAGTTTAGTTTATAGTTTAGTTTAGTTCATAGTTCAATTTATAGATTAGTTTAGTTTATAGTTTATGTTATCGTTTAGTTTAGTTTAGATTAGTTTAGTTTAGGTCAGTTTAGGTTAGGTTAAGTTAGGTTAGGTTAGTTTAGATTAGTTTAGTTTAATTTAGTTTAGTTTATAGTTTAGTTTATTTTAGTTTATAGATTAATTTAGTTTAGTTTAGTTTAGTTTAGGTTAGGTTACGTTAGGTTAGGTTTATTTAGTTTAGATTAGGTTAGGTTAGGTTAGGTAAGGTTAATTTACTTTAGTAAAGTTTAGTTTAGTTTATTTTAGTTGCGTTTATAGTTTAGTTGAGCTTATAGTTTAGTTTACAATTTTGTTTCGTTTAGTTTAGTTTAGTTTAGTATAGTTCAGGTAAGGTTGGGTTAGGATAGGTTAGTTTAGTTTAGTTTAGTTTATAGTTTAGTTTAATTTAGTTTACAGTTTAGTGTATTCTTTAGTTTATAGAGTAGTTTATAGTTTATTTTAATTTAGTGTAGTTTAGTTTGGTTTAGTTTAGTATAGTTTTGTTTACTTTAGGTTAGGTGAGATTATGTTAGGTTAGGTTCGCTTACTTTAGTTTAGTTTAGTTTAGTTTAGTTTAGGTTAGGTTAGGTTAGGTTAGTTTAGTTAACTTTGGTTTAGTTTAGTTTAGTTTTGTTTAGTTTATAGTTTAGGTTTAAGTTTAGTTTAGTTTAGTTTAGTTTATAGTTTAATTTATAAATTGGTTTACTTTGGTTTAATTTAGTTTATAGTAGGTTAGGTTAGGTTAGTTTAGTTTAGTTTAGGTTAGGTTAAGTTAGGTTAGTTAGGTTAATTTAGTTTAGTTTAGTTTATAGTTTAATTTATAGTTTAGTTTACCTTATAGTTTAGTTTAATTAATTTATAGTTTAATTTAGTTTAGTTTAGTTTAATTTAGGTTAGTTTAGTTCATAGTTTTGTTTATAGTTTAGTTTAGTTTAGTTTAGTTTAAGTTATGTTAGGTTAGTTTAGTTTAGTTTAGTTTAGGTTAGGTTAGGCTAGGTTAGGTAAGTTTAATTTAGTTTAGTTTAGTTTAGTTAAGTTTAGTTTATAGTTTAGTTTATAGTTTAGTTTGTAGTTTAGTTTAGTTTAGTTTAGTTTGGTTTAGTTTAGTTAAGGTTAAGTAATGTTAAGTTCGTTTAGTTTAATTTAGTTTAGATTAGGTTACGTTAGATTAGGTTAGGGTAGTTAAGTTTAGTTTAGTTGAATTTAGTTTATAGTTTAATTTATAGTTTAGTTCAGTTTACTTTATAGTTTAGTTTAGTTAATTTATAGTTTAATTTAGTTTAGTTTAGTCTAGTTTAATTTAGTTTACTTTAGTTTATAGTTTTGTTTATAGTTTAGTTTAATTTAGTTTAGGTTAATTTATGTTAGGTTAGTTTAGTTTAGTTTAGTTTAGTTTAGTTTAGGTTAGGTTAGGTTAGGTTCGGTTAGTGTAGTTTAGTTTAGTTTAGTTTAGTTTAGGTTACGTTAGGTTAGTTTAGTTTAGTTTAGTTTAGTGTATGTTAGGTTAGGTTAGGTTAGTTTAATTTAGTTTAGTTTATTTTAGTTTATAGTTTAGTTTAGTTTAGTTTATAATTTATTTTATAATTTAGTATACTTTAGTTTATAGATTAGTTTATAGTTTAGTTAATATTTTAGTTTATTTTAGTTTACGTTAGGTTAGGGAAGTTTAAGTTAGGATAGGATAGGTTAGTTTAGTTTAGTTTAGTTTATGTAAGGTTAGGTTAGGTTAGTTTGGTATAGTTTAGTTTAGTTTAGTTTTGTTTATATTTAATTTAGTTTAATTTATTGTTCAGTTTATAGTTTAGTTTAGTTTAGTTTAGTTTAGGTTAGGTTGGGTTAGTTTAGTTTAGTTTAGGTTAGGTTAGCTTAAGTTAGGTTAATTTAGTTTAGTATAGTTTAGTTTAGTTTAGTTTAGTTTATAGTTTAGTTCATTTTATTTTATAGTTTAGTTTATAGTTTTGTTTAGTTTAGTTTAGTTTAGTTAATTTAGGTTAGGTTAGGTTAGGTTAGAGTAGTTTAGTTTAGGTTAGGTTATGATAGGTTAGTGCAGTTAAATTTAATTTTGTTTAGTTTAGTTGAATTAAATTTAGTTTAGTTAGGTCAGTTTAGGTAAGTTAGGTTAGTTTAGTTTAGTATAGGTTAGGTTACGTTAGGTAAGTTTAATTCAGTTTAGTTTAGTTTAGTTTATAGTTTAATTTATAGTTTTGCTTATAGTTATTTAGTTTTGTTTAGATTAGTTTAGTTTAGGTTAAATTATGTTAGGTTAGTTTATTTTAGTTTAGTTTAGGTTAGGTTGGGTTAGGTTAGTGTAGTTTCATTTAGTTTAGTTTATTTTAGTTTAGTTTAGTATGTAGTTCAGTTCAGTTTTGTTTTGTTTAATTTAGTTTAATTTATAGTTCAGTTGAGTTTAGTTTAGTTTAGTTGAGTTTAGTTTAGTTTAGTTTAGGTTAGGTTAGGTTAGGTTAGTTTAGTTTAGTTTAGGATAGGTTATGATAGATTAGGTTAGGTAAGTTTATTTTAGTTTACTTTAGTCTAGTTAAGTTTAGTTTAGTTTATATTTTAGTTTAGTTTAGTCTATAGTTCAATTTATAATTTAGTTTAGTTTAGTTTTTAGATTATGTTATCGTTTAGTTTAGTTTAGATTAGTTTAGTTTAGGTCAGTTTAGGTTAGGTTAAGTTAGGTTAGGTTAGTTTAGATTAGTTTAGTTTAATTTAGTTTAGTTTAGAGTTTAGTTTATTTTAGTTTATAGTTTAATTTAGTTTAGTTTAGTTTAGTGAAGTTTAGTTTGGTTAGGTTAGGTTAGGTTAATTTAGTTTAGTTTAGGTTAGGTTAGGTAAGTTTATTTTGTTTAGTTTAATTTATAGTTTATTTTATAGTTTTGCTTATAGTTTAGTTTAGTTTATAGTTTAATTTATTTTAGTTTAGTTAAGGTTAGGTTAGGTTAGGTTAGGTTAATTTACTTTAGTATAGTTTAGTTTAGTTTATTTTTGTTTAGTTTATAGTTTAGTTTACAGTTTAGGTTAGTTTAGTTTAGTTTAGTTTGGGTTAGGTTAGGTTAGGTCAGTTTAATTTAGTTTAGTTTATAGTTTAGTTTAGTTTAGTTTATAATAGTTTAGTTTAGTTTAGTTTAGGTTATGTTAGGTTGGTTTAGTTTAGAATAGGTTAGATTAAGTTAGGTTAAGTTAGGTTTGTTAGGTTTAGTTTAGTTTAGTTTATAGTTTAGTTTAGTTTAGTTTAGTTTGTAATTTAGTTTATACTTTAGTTTATATTTTAGTTTATAGTTTAGTTTAGTTAAGTGTTGTATATTTTGGTTTAGTTTTGTTTAGTTTAGTTTAAATTAGTTTCGTTTAGGTTAGGTTAGGTAAGTTTAGGTTAGGTTGGGTTAGGTTAGTTTAGTTCAGTCTAGTTTATGTTAGGTTAGGTTAGTTTAGTTTACTTAGGTTTTGTTTATGGTTTAGTTTACTTTAGTTTATAGTTTAGTTCATAGTTTATTTTAGTTTAATATATAGTTTAATTTAGTTTAGTTTAGTTTAGTTTAGTTTAATTTAGGTTAATTTAGTTTAATTTATTTTCGTTTAGTTTAGTTTACGTTAGGTTATATTAGGTTAATTTAGTTTAGTTTAGTTTAGGTTAGGTTAAGTTAGGTAAGTTTAATTTAGTTAAGTTTGGTTTAGTTTAGTTTATAGTTTTGTTTATAATTTAGTTTAGTTTAGTTTTGTTTAGGATAGGTAACGTTAGGTTAGGTTATGTTAGATTAGGTTATGTTAGGTTAGTTTAATTTAGTTTAATTTAGTTTATGTTAGTTTAGGTTAGTTTAGTTGAGTTTAGTATTGTTTATAGTTTAGTTTACTTAGTTTATAGTTTAGTTTAGTTTAGTATATAGTTTAATTTAGTTTAATTTAGTTTAGTTTAATTTAATTTAGGTTAGGTTAGTTTAGTTTAGTTTAGGTAAGGTTAGGGTAATTTAGTTTATTTAGTTTAGTTTATTATAGTTTAGTTTAGTTTAGTTTATAGTTTAGTTTAATTTAGTTTAGTATATAGTTTAGTTTAGTTTAGTTTAGTTTTTAGTTTATAGTTTATAGTTTAGTTTATAGTTTTGTTTAGTTTAGTTTAGTTTAGTTTAGGTTATTTTAGGTTAGGTTAGAGTAGTTTATTTTAGTATAGTGTAGTTTACTTTTGCTAATAGTTTAGTTTAGTTTAGTTTATATATCAGTTTATAGTTCAGTTTAGTTTAGTTTAGTTTAAGTTAGGTTGGGTTAGTTTAGTTTATTATAGGTTAGGTTAGGTTAGGTAAGTTTAATTCAGTTTAGTTTAGTTTAGTTTATAGTTTAATTTATATATTTGTTTATAGTTAATTTAGTTTAGTTTAGGTTAAATTGTGTTAGGTTAGTTAAGTTTAGTTTAGTTTAGGTTAGGTTAGGTTGTGTTAGGTTAGTGTAGTTTAATTTAATTTAGTTGAATTTAGTATAGTTAAGTTTAGTTTAGGTTACGTTAGGTTAGTTTAGTTTAGTTTAGTTTAGGTGAGGTTTGGTTAGGTTAGATTAGTTCTGTTAATTTATTTTAGTTTATACATAAGTATAGTTTAGTTTATAGTTTAGTTTATAGTTTAGTTTAATTTAGTGTAATTTAATTTTGTTTAAGTTAGGTTAGGTTAGGTTAGTTTGGTTTAGTTTAGTTTAGGTTAGGTTATGTTATATTAGGTTAGGTTAGGTTAGTTTGGCTTAGTTTAGTCTAGTTAAGTTTAGTTTAGTTTACACTTTAGTTTAGTTTAGTTTATAGTTTAGTTTAGTTTTGTTTATAGTTTAGTTTAGTTTTGTTTATAGTTTAGTTTATAGTTTAGTATAGTTTAGTTTAATTTAGTTTAGCTAAGTTTAGTTTAGTTTAGTTTTGGGTGGGTTATGTTAGGTTAGGTTAGGTTAGTTTAGTGTAGTTTAGGTTAGGTTAGGTTAGGTTAGTTTAGTTTAGTTGAGTTTAGTTTAGTTTAGATTAGGTTAAGTAAGATTAGGTTAGGTTAGGTTAGGTTAGTTTCGTTTTGTTTATAGTTTATTTTAGTTTAGTTTACATTTTCTTTATAGTTTAGTTAGTTTAGTTTATAGTTTAATTTAGTTTAGTTTAGTTTAGTTTTCATTAATTTAGGTTAATTTGTTTAGTTTAGTTTAGTTTAGGTTAGGTTAAGTTAGGTTAGGTTAGGTTACTTTAGTTTAGTATAGTTTAGTTTAGTTTAAAATATAGTATCTTTAGTTTATAATTTAGTTCATAGTTTTCCTTAGATTAGTTTATTTTAGGTTAGGTTAGAGTAGTTTAGTTTAGTTTAGTTTAGTTTAGGTTAGATTAGGTTAGGTTAATGTAGTTTAGTTTAATTTAGTTTAGTTGAATTTAATTTAGTTTAGTTTAGTTTAGGTTAGGTTAGGTTTGTTTAGGTTAGATTAGGTTAGGTTATGTTAGATTAGGTTAGGTTAGGTTAGCTTAGTTTAGTTTAGTTTAGTTTCGGTTAGGTTGGGTTAGGTTAGGTTAGTTAAGTTTATTTTAGTTTAGTTTAGTTAAGTATAGTTTAGTTTATTGTTTACTTCAGTTTAATTTATAGCTTAGTTTAGTTGATAGTTTTATTTATATTAATGTTTAGTTTAGTTTAGTAAAGTTTATTTTACGGTAGCTTATGTTAGGTTAGGTTAGGTTAGTATAGTTTATAGTTTAATTTATAGTTTACTTTAGTTTATAGTTTAGTTTTTAGTTTAGTTTAGTTTAGTTTAGTATAGTTTAGTTTAGTTTAGTTTAGGTTAGGTTAAGATAGTTTAGTTTAGTGTAGTTTAGGTTAGGTTAGGCTAGGTTAAGTTATATTTGGTTAGTTTAGATTAGTTTAGTTTAGTTTAGTTTATAGTTTAGATTAGTTTATTATTTATTTTAGTTTAGTTTAGTTTATAGTTTCGTTTATAGTTTAGTTTGGTTTAGTTTACTTTAATGAAGTTTACATTAGATTAGTTTAGTTAGTTTTAGTTTAGGTTAGGTTAGATGAGGTTAGTTTAGTTTAGTTTAGTTCAATTTCGTTTATTTTAGTTTATAGTTTAGTTTAGTTTATAGTTCAATTTATAGTTTAGTTTAGTTTAGTTTATCGTTTAGTTTAGTTTGGTATAGTTTAGTTTAGTTTAGTTTTGTTTATATTTAATGTAGTTTAATTTATTGTTCAGTTTATAGTTTAGTTTAGTTTAGTTTAGTTTAGGTTAGGTTGGGTTAGTTTAGTTTAGTTTAGGTTAGGTTAGCTTAAGTTAGGTTAATTTAGTTTAGTATAGTTTAGTTTAGTTTAGTTTATACTTTAGTTCATTTTATTTTATTGTTTAATTTATAGTTTTGTTTAGTTTAGTTTAGTTTAGTTAATTTAGGTTAGGTTAGGTTAGGTTAGAGTAGTTTAGTTTAGGTTAGGTTATGATAGGTTAGTGCAGTTAAATTTAATTTTGTTTAGTTTAGTTGAATTAAATTTATTTTAGTTAGGCAGTTTAGGTAAGTTAGGTTAGTTTAGTTTAGTATAGGTTAGGTTACGTTAGGTAAGTTTAATTCAGTTTAGTTTAGTTTAGTTTATAGTTTAATTTATAGTTTTGCTTATAGTTATTTAGTTTTGTTTAGATTAGTTTAGTTTAGGTTAAATTATGTTAGGTTAGTTTAGTTTAGTTTAGTTTAGGTTTGGTTGGGTTAGGTTAGTGAGTTTCATTTAGTTTAGTTTATTTTAGTTTAGTTTAGTATGTAGTTCAGTTCAGTTTTGTTTTGTTTAATTTAGTTTAATTTATAGTTTAGTTGAGTTTAGGTTAGTTTAGTTGAGTTTAGTTTAGTTTAGTTTAGGTTAGGTTAGGTTAGGTTAGTTTAGTTTAGTTTAGGATAGGTTATGATAGATTAGGTTAGGTAAGTTTATTTTAGTTTACTTTAGTCTAGTTAAGTTTAGTTTAGTTTATATTTTAGTTTAGTTTAGTCTATAGTTCAATTTATAATTTAGTTTAGTTTAGTTTTTAGATTAGGTTATCGTTTAGTTTAGTTTAGATTAGTTTAGTTTAGGTCAGTTTAGGTTAGGTTAAGTTAGGTTAGGTTAGTTTAGATTAGTTTAGTTTAATTTAGTTTAGTTTAGAGTTTAGTTTATTTTAGTTTATAGTTTAATTTAGTTTAGTTTAGTTTAGTGAAGTTTAGTTTGGTTAGGTTAGGTTAGGTTAATTTAGTTTAGTTTAGGTTAGGTTAGGTAAGTTTATTTTGTTTAGTTTAATTTATAGTTTATTTTATAGTTTTGCTTATAGTTTAGTTTAGTTTATAGTTTAATTTAGTTTAGTTTAGTTAAGGTTAGGTTAGGTTAGGTTAGGTTAATTTACTTTAGTATAGTTTAGTTTAGTTTATTTTTGTTTAGTTTATAGTTTAGTTTACAGTTTAGGTTAGTTTAGTTTAGTTTAGTTTGGGTTAGGTTAGGTTAGGTCAGTTTAGTTTAGTTTAGTTTAGTTTATAGTTTAGTTTAGTTTAGTTTATAATAGTTTAGTTTAGTTTAGTTTAGGTTATGTTAGGTTGGTTTAGTTTAGTATAGGTTAGATTAAGTTAGGTTAAGTTAGGTTTGTTAGCTTTAGTTTAGTTTAGTTTATAGTTTAGTTTAGTTTAGTTTAGTTTGTAATTTAGTTTATACTTTAGTTTATATTTTAGTTTATAGTTTAGTTTAGTTAAGTGTTGTATATTTTGGTTTATTTTTGTTTAGTTTAGTTTAAATTAGTTTCGTTTAGGTTAGGTTAGGTAAGTTTAGGTTAGGTTGGGTTAGGTTAGTTTAGTTCAGTCTAGTTTATGTTAGGTTAGGTTAGTTTAGTTTACTTAGGTTTTGTTTATGGTTTAGTTTACTTTAGTTTATAGTTTAGTTCATAGTTCATTTTAGTTTAATATATAGTTTAATTTAGTTTAGTTTAGTTTAGTTTAGTTTAATTTAGGTTAATTTAGTTTAGTTTAGTTTAGGTTAGGTTAGGTTAGGTTAGGTTAGGTTAAGTTAGTTCAGTTTAGTATATTTTAGTATAGTTTAAAATATAGTATCTTTAATTTATAGTTTAGTTCATAGTTTTGTTTAGTTTAGTTTAGGTTAGGTTAGAGTAGTTTAGTTTAGTTTAGTTTAGGTTAGATTAGGTTAGGTTCGTGTAGTTTAGTTTAGTTTAGGTTAGTTGAATTAGGTTAGTTTAGTTTAGGGTAGGTTAGGTTGGTTTAGTTTTAGTATAGTTTAGGTTCAGTTAGGTTAGGTTAGTTTAGTTTAGTTTAGTTTACTTTAGTTTATTATTTAATTTAGTGTAGTTTAGTTTATAGTTTCGTTTATAGTTTAGTTTGGTTTAGTTTAGTTTAATTTAGTTTAACTTAGATTTGTTTAGTTATTTTTAGGTTAGGTTAGGTTAGGTGAGGTTAGTTTAGTTCAGTTTAGTTTAATTTAGTTTAGTTTAGTTTATAGTTAAGTTTAGTTTAGTTTATAGTTCAATTTATAGTTTAGTTTAGTTTATTTTATCGTTTAGTTTAGTTTAGTATAGTTTAGTTTAGGTTAGAGTAGGTTAGTTTAGATTAGTTTAGTTTAGCGCAGTTTAGGTTAGGTTAAGTTAGGTTATTTCGTTTGGTTTAGTTTAGTTTAGTTTAGTTTATAGTTTAGTTTAGTTTAAAGTTTAGTTTATAGTTTAGTTTATAGTTTAGTTTAGATTAGTGTAGTTTAGTTTGGTTTAGTTTATTTTAGTTTAGTTCAGTTTAGTTTCGTTTAGCTTAGGTTATGTTATATTAGGTGAGCTTAGGTTAGCTTAGTTTACCCTAGTTTAGTTTAGGTTAGGTAAGGTTAGAATAGGCTAGTTAAATTTAGTTTAGTTTAGTTTAGTTAGGTTTAGTTTAGTTATAGTTTAGTTTATAGTTTAGTTTAGATTATAATTTAATTTATATTTTAGTTTAGTTTAGTTTAATTTAGTTTAGCTTTCTTTAGTTTCCCTTAGATTACTTTAGTTTAGGATATGTTAGGTTAGGCTAGTTTAGTTTAGTTTAGTTTAATTAAGGTTAATTTAGTTGAATTTAGTTTAGTTTAGGTTAGGTTAGGTTATTTTAGTTTAGTATAGGTTAGGTTAAGTTAGGTTAGCTTAGTTTAGTTTATAGTTTAGTTTAGTTTATAGTGTGGTTTATACTTTAGTTTATATTTTAGTTTATAGTTTAGTTTAGATTAGTGTAGTTTAGTTTGGTTTAGTTTGGTTTAGTTTAGTTTAAATTAGTTTCGCTTGTGTTTGGTTAAGTTAGAATAGGTTAGGTTAGGTAAGCTTAGTTTAGTTTAGTTTAGGTTAGGTTAGGTTAGGTTAGGTTGGTTAAGTTCAGTTTAGTTTAGTTTAGTTAAGTTTAGTTTAGTTTATAGTTTAGTTCAGGTTAGTTTATAGCTTAGTTTATAGTTTAGTTTAGTTTATAGTTTAATTTATAGTTAAGTTTAGTTTAGTTTAGTTTAATTTAGGTTAGTTAAGTTTATTTTAGGGTAGCTTATGTTAGGTTAGGTTAGTTTATAGTTTAATTTATAGTTTAGTTTAGTTTATAATTTAGTTTATAGTTTAGTTCAGTTTATAATAGTTTAGTTTAGGTTAGGTTAGGTTAGGTTAGGTTAGTTTAGTTTAGTTTAGTTTAGGTTAGGTTTGGCTAGGGTAGGTTAGGATAGGTTAATTTAGATTAGTTTAGTTTAGTTTAGTTTATAGTTTAGTTTACTTTAGTTTATTATTTCATTTAGTGTAGTTTAGTTTATAGCTTCGTTTATAGTTTAGTTTGGTTTAGTTTAGTTTGTCTTAGGTTAGGTTAGGTTAGGTGAGATTAGTTTAGTTTAGTTGAGTTAAATTTAGTTTAGTTTATAGTTTAATTTAGTTTAGTTTATAGTTCAATTTATAGATTAGTTTAGTTTATAGTTTATGTTACCGTTTAGTTTAGTTTAGATTAGTTTAGTTTAAGTTAGTTTAGGTTAGGTTAAGTTAGGTTAGGTTAGTTTAGATTAGTTTAGTTTAATTTAGTTTAGTTTATAGTTTAGTTTATTTTAGTTTATAGTTTAATTTTATTTAGTTTAGTTTAGTTTAGTTTAGGTTAGGTTACGTTAGGTTAGGTTAATTTAGTTTAGTGTAGGTTAGGTTAGGTTAGGTAAGGTTAATTTACTTTAGTAAAGTTTATTTTAGTTTATTTTAGTTTAGTTTATTGTTTAGTTTAGTTTATAGTTTATTTACAATTTTGTTTAGTTTAGTTTAGTTTAGTTTAGTTTGGGTTAGGTTGGGTTAGGTTAGGTTAGTTTAGATTAGTTTAGTTTATAGTTTAGTTTAATTTAGTTTACAGTTTAGTGTATCCTTTAGTTTATAGTGTAGTTTATAGTTTAGTTTAATTTAGTGTAGTTTAGTTTGGTTTAGCTTAGTATAGGTTTGTTTACTTTAGGTTAGGTGAGATTATGTTAAGTTAGGTTAGCTTACTTTAGTTTAGTTTAGTTTAGGTTAGGTTAGGTTAGGTTAGTTTATTTAACTTTGGTTTAGTTTAGTTTAGTTTAGTTTATAGTTTAGTTTATAGTTTAGTTTATATTAGTTTAGTTTATAGTTTAATTTATAATTTAGTTTACTTTAGTTTAATTTAGTTTACAGTAGGTTAGGTTAGGTTAGGTTAGTTTAGTTTACTTTAGATTAGGTTAAGTTGGGTTAGGTTAGGTTAATTTAGTTTAGTTGAGTTTAATTTAGTTTAGTTTACTTTATAGTTTAATTTATAGTTTAGTTTAGTTTACCTTATAGTTTAGTTTAGTTAATTTATATTTTAATTTAGTTTAGTTTAGTTTAATTTAGTTTAGTTTAGTTCATAGTTTTGTTTATAGTTTAGTTTAGTTTAGTTTAGTTTAGGTTATGTTAGGTTAGTTTAGTTTAGTTTAGTTTAGGTTAGGTTAGGTTAGGCTAGGTTAGGTAAGTTCAATTTAGTTTAGTTTAGTTTAGTTAAAATTAGTTTGTAGTTTAGTTTATAGTTTAGTTTGTAGTTTAGTTTAGTTTAGTTTAGTTTGGTGTAGTTTAGTTTAGGTTAAGTAATGTTTGGTTCGTTTAGTTTAATTTAGTTTAGATTAGGTTACGTTAGATTAGGTTAGGTTAGTTAAGTTTAGTTTAATTGAATTTATTTTGTAGTTTAATTTATAGTTTAGTTTAGTTTACTTTATAGTTTAGTTTAGTTAATTTATAGTTTATTTTATTTTAGTTTAATCTAGTTCAATTTAGTTTACTTTAGTTTATAGTTTTGTTTATAGTTTCGTTTAGTTTAGTTTAGGTTAATTTATGTTAGGTTTGTTTAATTTAGTTTAGTTTAGGTTAGGTTAGGTTAGGATAGGTTAGTGTAGTTTAGTTTAATTTAGCTGAATTTTTTTAGTTTAGTTTAGTTTAGGTTACCTTAGGTTAGTTTAGTTTAGTTTAGTGTATGTTAGGTTAGGTTAGGTTAGTTTAATTTAGTTTAGTTTATTTTAGTTTATAGTTTAGTTTATAATTTATTTTATAATTTAGTATACTTTAGTTTATAGATTAGTTTATTGTTTAGTTAATATTTTAGTTTATTTTAGTTTACGTTAGGTTAGGTTAGGCAAGGTTAGGTTAGGTTAGGTTAGTTTAGTTTAGTTTAGTTTATGTAAGGTTAGGTTAGGTTAGTTTGGTATAGTTTAGTTTAGTTTAGTTTTGTTTATAGTTTAGTTTAGTTTAGTTTATTGTTCAGTTTATAGTTTAGTTTAGTTTAGTTTAGTTTAGGTTAGGTTGGGTTAGTTTAGTTTAGTTTAGGTTAGGTTAAGTTACGTTAATTTAGTTTATTATAGTTTAGTTTAGTTTAGGTTAGTTTATAGTTTAGTTCATTTTATTTTATAGTTTAGTTTATAGTTTGGTTTAGTTTAGTTTTGTTTAGTTAATTTAGGTTAGATTAGGTTAGGTTAGAGTAGTTTAGTTTAGGTTAGGTTATGATAGGTTAGTGCAGTTTAATTTAATTTAGTTTAGTTTAGTTGAATTTAATTTAGTTTAGTTAGGTCAGTTTAGGTAAGTTAGGTTAGTTTAGTTTAGTATAGGTTAGGTTACGTTAGGTAAGTTTGATTCAGTTTAGTTTAGTTTATAGTTTAATTTATAGTTTTGCTTATAGTTAATTTAGTTTTGTTTAGTTTAGTTTAGTTTAGGTTAAATTAATTTAGGTTAGTTTAGTTTAGTTTAGTTTAGGTTAGGTTAGGTTGGGTTAGGTTAGTGTAGTTTCATTAATTTAGTTTATTTTAGTTTAGTTTAGTTTAGTATGTAGTTCAATTAAGTTTTGTTTTGTTTAATTTAGTTCAGTTTATAGTTTAGTTGAGTTTAGGTTAGTTTAGTTGAGTTTTGCCTAGTTTAGTTTAGTTTAGGTTAGGTTAGGTTAGGTTAGTTTATTTTAGTTTAGAATAGGTTATGATAGATTAGGTTAGGTTAGGTTGGTTTGGTTTAGTTTAGTCTAGTTAAGTTTAGTTTAGTTTATACTTTAGTTTAGTTTAGTTTATTTTATAGTTTAGTTAAGTTTTGTTTATAGTTTAGTTTGCAGTTTAGTATAGTTTAGTTTACTTTAATTTAGTTTAGCTAAGTTTAGTTTAGATAAGTTTAGTTTAGTTTACAGTTTAATTTATAATTTAGTTTAGTATACTTTAGTTTAATTTAGTTTAGAGTAGGTTAGGTTAGGTTAGTTTAGTTTGGTTTAGTTTAGTTTAGCTTAGGTTAGGTTAGTTTAATTTATTTGAGTTTAATTTAGTTTAGTTTAGTTTATAGTTTAATATATAATTTAGTTTAGTTTACTTTATAATTTAGTTTAGTTAATTTATAGTTTAATTTAGTTTAGTTTAGTTTATGTTATGTTAGATTAGTTTAGTTTAGTTTTGTTTATAGTTTAGTTTAATTCATATTATAATTTAGTTTATAGTTTATTTTTGTTTAGTTTGTAGTTTAATTTAGTTTAGTTTAGTTTAGTTTAGTTTAGGTTAGGTTAGGTTAGGTTAGGTTCGGTTAGGTTAGGTTAGTTTAGTTTAGTATAGTTTAGTTTAGTTTAAAATATAGTATCTTTAGTTTATAGTTTAGTTCATAGTTTTGTTTAGTTTTGTTTAGTTTAGTTTAGGTTAGGTAAGAGTAGCTTAGTTTAGTTTAGTTTAGGTTAGAATAGGTTAGGTTAGTGTAGTTTAGTTTAGTTTAGTTTAATTTAATTTAGTTTTGTTTAGTTTAGTTTAGGTTAGGTTAGGTTAGTTTAGGTTAGGTTCGGTTAGGTTAGGTTAGTTTAGTTTAGTATAGTTTAGTTTAGTTTAAAATATAGTATCTTTAGTTTATAGTTTAGTTCATAGTTTTGTTTAGTTTTGTTTAGTTTAGTTTAGGTTAGGTTAGAGTAGCTTAGTTTAGTTTAGTTTAGGTTAGAATAGGTTAGGTTAGTGTAGTTTAGTTTAGTTTAGTTTAATTTAATTTAGTTTTGTTTAGTTTAGTTTAGGTTAGGTTAGGTTAGTTTAGTTTAGTATACGTGAGGTTAAGTTAGGTAAGGGTAGTTTAGTTTATAATTTAGTTTAGTTTAGTTTAGTTTAGGTTAATTTATGTTAGGTTAGGTTAGTTTAGTTTAATTTAGGTTAGGTTAGGTTAGTGTAGTTTAGTTTAGTTTAGCTAAATTTTGTTTAGTTTAGTTTAGTTTAGGATACGTTAGGTTAGTTTAGTTTAGTTTTATTTAGTTTAGTGTATGTTAGGTTAGGTTAGGCTAGATTGATTTAGTTTAGTTTATTTTAGTTTATAGTTTAGTTTAGTTTAGTTTATAATTTATTTTATAGTTTAGTATTCTTTAGTTTATAGGTTAGTTTATAATTTAGTTAACATTTTATTTTAGTTTAGTTTAGATTAGGTTAGAGAAGATTAGGTTAGGTTAGGTTAGTTTATTTTAGTTTAGTTTATGTAAGCTTAGGTTAGGTTAGTTTGGTATAGTTTAGTTTAATTTAGTTTTGTTTATAGTTTAGTTTAGTTTAGTTTATAGTTCAGTTTATAGTTTAGTATAGTTTAGTTTAGTTTAGGTTAGGTTGGGTTAGTTTAGTTTAGTTTAGGTTAGGTTAGGTTAAGTTAGGTTAGTTTAGTTTAGTATAGTTAAGTTTAGTTTAGTTTAGTTTATAGTTAATTTATTTTATTTTATAGTTTAGTTTATAGTTTTGTTTATAGTTTAGTTTGGTTTAGTTTAGTTTAATTTAGTTTACATTAGATTAATTTAGTTAGTTTTAGTTTAGTTTAGGTTAGGTTGGGTTAGTTTAGTTTAGTTTAGGTTAGGTTATGATAGGTTAGTGCAGTTTAATTTAATTTAGTTTAGTTTAGTTGAATTTAATTTATTTTTGTTAGGTCAGTTTAGGTAAGTTAGGTTAGTTTAGTTTAGTAGAGGTTAGGTTAGGTTACGTAAGTTTAATTTAGTATAGTTTAGTTTAGTTTATAGTTTAATTTATAGTTTTGTTTATAGTTAGTTTAGTTTAGTTTAGTTTAGTTTAGGTTAAATTATGTTAGGTTAGTTTAGTTTAGTTTATTTTATGTTAGGTTAGGTTGGGTTAAGTTAGTGTAGTTTCATTTAGTTTGGTTTATTTTAGTTTAGTTTAATATGTTGTTCCGTTTAGTTTAGTTTTGTTTAATTTAGTTTAGTTTATAGTTTAGTTGAGTTTAGGTTAGTTTAGTTGAGTTTAGTTTAGGTTTGTTTAGGTTAGGTTAGATTAGTTTTGTTTAGGATAGGTTATGTTAGATTAGGTTAGGTTAGGTTAGTTTGGTTTAGTTTAGTCTAGTTAAGTTTAGTTTAGTTTATACTTTAGTTTAGTTTAGTTTATTTTATAGTTTAGTTAAGTTTTGTTTATACTTTAGTTTGCAGTTTAGTATAGTTTAGTTTAGTTTAATTTAGTTTAGTTTAGTTTAGTTTAATTTAGTTTCGTCTAGTTTATAGTTTTGTTTATAGTTTAGCTTAGTTTAGTTTAGTTTAGTTTAGGTTAAGTTATGTTAGGTTAGTTTAGTTTATTTTAGGTCGGTTAGGTAAGGTTAGGTAAGTTTCACTTAGTTCAGTTTAGTTTAGTTAAGTTTAGTTTATAGTTTAGTTTATAGTTTAGTTTATAGTTTAGTTTAGGTTAAGCTATGTTAGGGTCGTTTAGTTTAATTTAGTTTAGATTAGGATAGGTTAGGTTAGGGTAGTTAAGTTTAGTTTAGTTCAATTTAGTTTAGTTTAGTTCAGTTTAGGTTAGGTTAGGTTAGTTTAGTTCAGTTTATTTAAGTGTAGTTTAGTTTATAGTTCAGTTTAGTTTAGTTTGGTTTAATTTAGTTTAGTTTATAGTTTAGTTGAGTTTAGGTTAGTTTAGTTGAGTTTAGTTTAGTTTAGTTTATTTTAGATTAGGTTAGGTTAGGTTAGTTTAGTTTAGTTTAGGTTGGGTTATGTTAGATTAGGTTAGGTTAGGTTAGTTTGGGTTAGTTTAGTCTAGTTAAGTTTAGTTTAGTTTACACTTTAGTTTAGTTTATAGTTTAGTTTAGTTTTGTTTATAGTTTAGTTTATAGTTTAGTATAGTTTAGTTTAGTTTAATTTAGTTTAGCTAAGTTTAGTTTAGTTTAGTTTTGGGTGGGTTATGTTAGGTTTAGTTAGGTTAGTTTAGTGTAGTTTAGGTTAGGTTAGGTTAGGTTAGTTTAGTTTAGTTGAGTTTAGCTTAGTTTAGATTAGGTTAAGTAAGATTAGGTTAGGTTAGGTTAGGTTAGTTTAGTGTAGTTTAGGTTAGGTTAGGTTAGGTTAGTTTAGTTTAGTTGAGTTTAGTTTAGTTTAGATTAGGTTAAGTAAGATTAGGTTAGGTTAGGTTAGGTTAGTTTAGTTTTGTTTATAGTTTAGTTTAGTTTAGTTTACATTTTCTTTATAGTTTAGTTAGTTTAGTTTATAGTTTAATTTAGTTTAGTTTAGTTTAGTTTAGTTTTCATTAATTTAGGTTAATTTAGTTTAGTTTAGTTTAGGTTAGGTTAGGTTTAGTTATGTTAGATTAGGTTAGTTTAGTTTAGTATAGTTTAGTTTAGTTTATAATATAGTATCTTTAGTTTATAATTTAGTTCATAGTTTTCCTTAGATTAGTTTATTTTAGGTTAGGTTAGAGTAGTTTAGTTTAGTTTAGTTTAGCTTAGGTTAGATTAGGTTAGGTTAATGTAGTTTAGTTTAATTTAGTTTAGTTGAATTTAATTTAGTTTAGTTTAGGATAGGTTAGGTTTGTTTAGGTTAGATTAGGTTAGGTTATTTTAGATTAGGTTAGGTTAGGTTAGCTTACTTTAGTTTATTTTAGTTTCGGTTATGTTGGGTTAGGTTAGTTTAGTTAAGTTTATTTTAGTTTAGTTTAGTTAAGTATAGTTTAGTTTATAGTTTACTTCAGTTTAATTTATAGCTTAGTTTATAGCTTAGTTTAGTTCATAGTTTAATTTATATTTAGGTTTAGTTTAGTTTAGTTTAGTAAAGTTTATTTTAGGGTAGCTTATGTTAGGTTAGGATAGGTTAGTATAGTTTATAGTTTAATTTATAGTTTACTATAGTTTATAGTTTAGTTTATAGTTTAGTTTAGTTTAGTTTAGTTTATAATAGTTTAGTTTAGTTTAGTTTAGGTTAAGATAGTTTAGTTTAGTGTAGTTTAGGTTAGGTTAGGCTAGGTTAAGTTATATTTGGTTAGTTTAGATTAGTTTAGTTTAGTTTAGTTTATAATTTAGATTAGTTTATTATTTATTTTAGTTTAGTTTAGTTTATAGTTTCGTTTATAGTTTAGTTTGGTTTAGTTTTGTTTAATTTAGTTTACATTAGATTAGTTTAGTTAGTTTTAGTTTAGGTTAGGTTAGATGAGGTTAGTTTAGTTTAGTTTAGTTCAATTTAGTTTATTTTAGTTTATAGTTTAGTTTAGTTTAGTTTATAGTTCAATTTATAGTTTAGTTTAGTTTAGTTTATCGTTTGGTTTAGTTTAGTATAGTTTAGTTTAGTTTAGGTTACAGTAGGTTAGTTTAGATTAGTTTAGTTTAGCCCAGTTTAGGTTAGATTAAGTTAGGTTATTTTGTTTAGTTTAGTTTAGTTTAGTTTAGTTTATAGTTTAGTTTATAGTTTAGTTTATAGTTTAGCTTAGATTAGTGTAGTTTAGTTTGGTTCAGTTTATTTTAGTTTAGTTTAGAATTGTTTCGTTTAGCTTAGGTTATGTTATATTAGGTTAGCTTAGGATAGCTTAGTTTACCCAGGTTTAGTTTGGGTTAGGTAAGGTTAAAATAGGTTAGTTAAATTTAGTTTAGTTTAGTTTAGTTAGGTTTAGTTTAGTTTATAGTTTTGTTTAGTTTAGTTATAGTTTAGTTTATAGTTTAGTTTAGATTATAATTCAACTTATAGTTAAGTTTAGTTTACTTTAGTTTAATTTAGTTTAGCTTTCTTTACTTTCCTTTAGATTACTCTAGTTTAGGATATGTTAGGTTAGGTTAGTTTAGTTTAGTTTAGTTTAATTAAGGTTAATTTAGTTTAATTTAGTTTAGTTTAGGTTAGGTTAGGTTAGGTTAGTTAAGTTTAGTATAGTTTAGTTTAGTTTAAAATATAGTATCTTTAGTTTATAGATTAGTTCATATTTTTGTTTAGTTTAGTTTAGTTTAGGTTATGTTAGAGTAGTTTAGTTTAGTTTAGTTTAGTTTAGGTTAGAATAGGTTAGGTTAGTGTAGATTAATTTAGTTTAGTTAATTGAATTTAATTTAGTTTTGTTTAGTTTAGTTTAGGTTAGTTTAGTTTAGTATAGGTTAGGTTAAGTTAGGTTAGCTTAGTTTAGCTTGTAGTTTAGTTTAGTTTAGTTTAGTTTATAGTGTGGTTTATACTTTAGTTTATATTTTAGTTTATAGTTTAGTTTAGTTTAGTGTAGTTTAGTTTGGTTTAGTTTTGTTTAGTTTAGTTTAAATTAGTTTCGTTTAGGTTAGGTTAAGTTAGAATAGGTTAGGTTAGGTAAGCTTAGTTTAGTTTAGTTTAGTTTACGTTAGGTTAGGTTAGGTTAGGTTAGGTTAGGTTGGTTAAGTTCAGTTTAGTTTAGTTTAGTTAAGTTTAGTTTAGTTTATAGTTTAGTTCAGTTTAGTTTATAGCTTAGTTTATAGTTTAGTTTAGTTTATAGTTTCATTTATAGTTAAGTTTAGTTTAGTTTAGTTTAATTTACTTTAGTTTAGTTTATTTTAGGGTAGCTTATGTTAGGTTAGGTTAGTTTATAGTTTAATTTATAGTTTAGTTTAGTTTATAGTTTAGTTTATAGTTTAGTTCAGTTTATAATAGTTTAGTTTAGGTTAGGTTGGGTTAGTTTAGTTTAGTTTAGTTTAGGTTAGGTTTGGCTATGTTAAGTTAGGATAGGTTAGTTCAGATTAGTTTAGTTTAGTTTAGTTTATAGTTTAGTTTACTTTAGTTTATTATTTAATTTAGTGTAGTTTAGTTTATAGTTTCGTTTATAGTTTAGTTTGGTTTAGTTTAGTTTATTTTAGTTTAGCTTAGATTAGTTTAGATTGTCTTAGGTTAGGTTAGGTTAGGTGAGATTAGTTTAGTTTAGTAGAGTTTAATTTAGTTTAGTTTATAGTTTAGTTTAGTTTAGTTCATAGTTAAATTTATAGATTAGTTTAGTTTATAGTTTATGTTATCGTTTAGTTTAGTTTAGATTAGTTTAGTTTATGTCAGTTTAGGTTAGGTTAAGTTAGGTTAGGTTAATTTAGTTTAGAAAAGGTTAGGTTAGGTTAGGTAAGGTTAATTTACTTTAGTAAAGTTTAGTTTAGTTTATTTTAGTTCAGTTTATAGTTTAGTTGAGTTTATAGTTTAGTTTACAATTTTGTTTCGTTTAGTTTAGTTTAGTTTAGTATAGTTAAGGTAAGGTTGGGTTAGGTTAGGTTAGTTTAGTTTAGTTTAGTTTAGTTTATAGTTTAGTTTAATTTAGTTTACAGTTTAGTGTATTCTTTAGTTTATAGTGTAGTTTATAGTTTATTTTAATTTAGTGTAGTTTAGTTTGGTTTAGTTTAGTATAGTTTTGTTTACTTTAGGTTAGGTGAGATTATGTTAGATTAGGTTCGCTTACTTTAGTTTAGTTTAGTTTAGGTTAGGTTAGGTTAGGTTAGATTAGTTAACTTTAGTTTAGTTTTGTTTAGTTTATAGTTTAGTTTATAGTTTAGTTTAGTTTAGTTTATAGTATAATTTATAATTTGGTTTACTTTAGTTTAATTTAGTTTATAGTATGTTAGGTTAGGTTAGGTTAGTTTAGTTTAGTTTAGGTTAGGTTAAGTTAGGTTAGTTTAGGTTAATTTAGTTTAGTTGAGTTTAATTTAGTTTAGTTTAGTTTATAGTTTAATTTATAGTTTAGTTTACCTTATAGTTTAGTTTAATTAATTTATAGTTTAATTTAGTTTAGTTTAGTTTAATTTAGATTAGTTTAGTTCATAGTTTTGTTTATAGTTTAGTTTAGTTTAGTTTAGTTTAAGTTATGTTAGGTTAGTTTAGTTTAGTTTAGTTTAGGTTAGGTTAGGCTAGGTTAGGTAAGTTTAATTTAGTTTAGTTTAGTTTAGTTAAGTTTAGTTTATAGTTTAGTTTATAGTTTAGTTTGTAGTTTAGTTTAGTTTAGTTTAGTTTGGTTTAGTTTAGTTAAGGTTAAGTAATGTTAGGTTCGTTTAGTTTAATTTATTTTAGTTTAGGTTACGTTAGATTAGGTTAGGGTAGTTAAGTTTAGTTTAGTTGAATTTAGTTTATAGTTTAATTTATAGTTTAGTTTAGTATACTTTATAGTTTAGTTTAGTTAATTTATAGTTTAATTTAGTTTAGTTTAGTCTAGTTTAATTTAGTTTATTTTAGTTTATAGTTTTGTTTATAGTTTAGTTTAGTTTAGTTTAGGTTAATTTATGTTAGGTTAGTTTAGTTTAGTTTAGTTTAGGTTAGGTTAGGTTAGGTTAGGTTAGTGTAGTTTAGTTTAGTTTAGCTGAATTTTGTTTAGTTTAGTTTAGTTTAGGTTACGTTAGGTTAGTTTAGTTTAGTTTAGTTTAGTGTATGTTAGGTTAGGTTAGGTTAGTTTAATTTCGTTTAGTTTATTTTAGTTTATAATTTAGTTTAGTTTAGTTTATAATTTATTTTATAATTTAGTATACTTTAGTTTATAGATTAGTTTATAGTTTAGTTAATATTTTAGTTTATTTTAGTTTACGTTAGGTTAGGGAAGTTTAAGTTAGGTTAGGTTAGGTTAGTTTAGTTTAGTTTAGTTTATGTAAGGTTAGGTTAGGTTAGTTTGGTTTAGTTTAGTTTAGTTTAGTTTTGTTTATATTTAGTTTAGTTTAATTTATTGTTCAGTTTATAGTTTAGTTTAGTTTAGTTTAGTTTAGGTTAGGTTGGGTTAGTTTAGTTTAGTTTAGGTTAGGTTAGCTTAAGTTAGGTTAATTTAGTTTAGTATAGTTTAGTTTAGTTTAGTTTAGTTTATAGTTTAGTTCATTTTATTTTATAGTTTAGTTTATAGTGTTGTTTAGTTTAGTTTAGTTTAGTTAATTTAGTTTAGGTTAGGTTAGGTTAGAGTAGTTTAGTTTAGGTTAGGTTATGATAGGTTAGTGCAGTTTAATTTAATTTTGTTTAGTTTAGTTGAATTAAATTTAGTTTATTTAGGTCAGTTTAGGTAAGTTAGTTTAGTTTATTTTAGTATAGGGTAGGTTACGTTAGGTAAGTTTAATTCAGTTTAGTTTAGTTTAGTTTATAGTTTAATTTATAGTTTTGCTTATAGTTATTTAGTTTTGTTTAGATTGGTTTAGTTTAGGTTAAATTATGTTAGGTTAGTTTAGTTTAGTTTAGTTTAGGTTAGGTTAGGTTGGGTTAGGTTGGTGTAGTTTCATTTAGTTTAGTTTAGTTTAGTATGTAGTTCAGTTCAGTTTTGTTTTGTTTAATTTAGTTTAGTTTATAGTTTAGTTGAGTTTAGGTTAGTTTATTTGAGTTTAGTTTAATTTAGTTTAGGTTAGGTTAGGTTAGTTTAGTTTAGTTTAGGATAGGTTATGATAGATTAGGTTAGGTTAGGTTAGTTTGGTTTAGTTTAGTCTAGTTAAGTTTAGATTAGTTTATACTTTAATTTAGTTTAGTTTATTTTATAGTTTAGTTAAGTTTTGTTTATAGTTTAGTTTGCAGTTTAGTATAGTTTAGTTTAGTTTAATTTAGTTTAGCTAAGTTTAGTATAGTGTAGTTTAGTTTAGTTTATAGTTTAATTTATAATTTAGTTTAGTTTAGTTTAGTTTAATTTAGTTTAGAGTATGTTAGGTTAGGTTAGGTTAGTTTAGTTTAGTTTAGTTTAGTTTAGGTTAGGTTAGGTTAGGTTAGTTTAATTTATTTGAGATTAATTTAGTTTAGTTTATAGTTAATTTATAGTTTAGTTTAGTTTACTTTATAGTTTAGTTTAGTTAATTTATAGTTTAATTTAGTATAGTTTAGTTTAATTTAGTTTCGTTTAGTTTATAGTTTTGTTTATAGTTTAGCTTAGATTAGTTTAGTTTAGTTTAGTTTAGGTTAAGTTATGTTAGGTTAGTTTAGTTTAGTTTAGTTCAGGTTCGTTTAGGTTAGGAATAGGTAAGTTTAATTTAGTTCAGTTTAGTTTAGTTAAGTTTAGTTTATAGTTTAGTTTATAGTTTAGTATGTAATTTAGTTTAGTTTAGTTTAGTTTACGTTAAGTTATGTTAGGTTCGTTTGGTTTAGTATAGGTTAGGTTAGGTTAGGTAAGTTTAATTCAGTATAGTTTAGTTTAGTTTATAGTTTAATTTATAGTTTTGTTTATAGTTAGTTTAGTTTAGTTTAGTTTAGTTTAGGTTAAATTATGTTAGGTTAGTTTAGTTTAGTTTATTTTATGTTAGGTTAGTTTGGATTAGTTTAGTTTAGTTTATATTTTAGTTTACTTTAGTTTATTATTTAATTTAGTGTAGTTTAGTTTATAGTTTCGTTTATAGTTTAGTTTGGTTTAGTTTAGTTTTTTTTAGTTTAGCTTAGATTAATTTAGTTTGTCTTAGGTTAGGTTAGGTTAGGTAAGATTAGTTTAATTTAGTTGAGTTTAATTTAGTTTAGTTTAGTTTATATTTTAGTTTAGTTTAGTCTATAGATCAGTTAGGTTAGCTTACTTTAGTTTAGTTTAGTTTAGGTTAGGTTAGGTTAGGTTAGTTTATTTAACTTTGGTTTAGTTTAGTTTAGTTTATAGTTAGTTTATAGTTTAGTTTATATTAGTTTAGTTTATAGTTTAATTTATAATTTAGTTTACTTTAGTTTAATTTAGTTTACAGTAGGTTAGGTTAAGTTAGGTTAGGTTAGGTTAATTTAGTTTAGTTGAGTTTAATTTAGTTTAGTTTAGTTTATAGTTTAATTTATAGTTTACTTTAGTTTACCTTATAGTTTAATTTAGTTAATTTATATTTTAATTTAGTTTAGTTTAGTTTAATTTAGTTTAGTTTAGTTCATAGTTTTGTTTATAGTTTAGTTTAGTTTAGTTTAGTTTAGTTTGGGTTAGGTTAGGCTAGGGTAGGTAAGTTTAATTTAGTTTAGTTTAATTTAGTTAAAATTAGTTTGTAGTTTAGTTGATAGTTTAGTTTGTAGTTTAGTTTAGTTTAGTTTAGTTTGGTTTAGTTTAGTTTAGGTTAAGTAATGTTTGGTTCGTTTTGTTTAATTTAGTTTAGATTAGGTTACGTTAGATTAGGTTAGGGTAGTTAAGTTTAGTTTAATTGAATTTATTTTGTAGTTTAATTTATAGTTTAGTTTAGTTTACTTTATAGTTTAGTTTAGTTAATTTATAGTTTATTTTATTTTAGTTTAATCTAGTTTAATTTAGTTTACTTTAGTTTATAGTTTTGTTTATAGTTTAGTTTAGTTTAGTTTAGGTAAATTTGTTAGGTTTGTTTAGTTTAGTTTAGGTTAGGTTAGGTTAGGTTAGGATAGGTTAGTGTAGTTTAGTTTAGTTTAGCTGAATTTTGTTTAGTTTAGTTTAGTTTAGGTTACCTTAGGTTAGTTTAGTTTAATGTATGTTAGGTTAGGTTAGGTTAGTTTAATTTAGTTTAGTTTATTTCAGTTTATAGTTTAGTTTAGTTTAGTTTATAATTTATTTTATAATTTAGTATACTTTAGTTTATAGATTAGTTTATTGTTTAGTTAATATTTTAGTTTATTTTAGTTTACGTTAGGTTAGGTTAGGCAAGGTTAGGTTAGGTTAGGTTAGGTTAGTTTAGTTTAGTTTATGTAAGGTTAGGTTAGGTTAGTTTGGTATAGTTTAGTATAGTTTAGTTTTGTTTATAGATTAGTTTAGTTTAGTTTATTGTTCAGTTTATAGTTTATTTTAGTTTAGTTTAGGTTAGGTTGGGTTAGTTTATTTTAGTTTAGGTTAGGTTAGGTTAAGTTACGTTAATTTAGTTTAGTATAGTTTAGTTTAGTTTAGTTTAGTTTATAGTTTAGTTCATTTTATTTTATAGTTTAGTTTATAGTTTGGTTTAGTTTAGTTTTGTTTAGTTAATTTAGGTTAGATTAGGTTAGGTTAGAGTAGTTTAGTTTAGGTTAGGTTATGATAGGTTAGTGCAGTTTAGTTTAATTTAGTTTAGTTTAGTTGAATTTAATTTAGTTTAGTTAGGTCAGTTTAGGTAAGTTAGGTTAGTTTAGTTTAGTATAGGTTAGGTTACGTTAGGTAAGTTTAATTCAGTTTAGTTTACTTTAGTTTATAGTTTAATTTATAGTTTTGCTTATAGTTAATTTAGTTTTGTTTAGTTTAGTTTAGTTTAGTTTAGGTTAAATTATTTTAGTTTAGTTTAGTTTAGTTTATTTTAGGTTAGGTTAGGTTGGGTTAGGTTAGTGTAGTTTCATTAATTAAGTTTATTTTAGTTTAGTTTAGTATGTAGTTCAATTAAGTTTTGTTTTGTTTAATTTAGTTTAGTTTATAGTTTAGTTGAGTTTAGGTTAGTTTAGTTGAGTTTTGCCTAGTTTAGTTTAGTATAGGTTAGGTTAGGTTAGTTTATTTTAGTTTAGAATAGGTTATGATAGATTAGGTTAGATTAGGTTGATTTGGTTTAGTTTAGTCTAGTTAAGTTTAGTTTAGTTTATACTTTAGTTTAGTTTAGTTTATTTTATAGTTTAGTTAAGTTTTGTTTATAGTTTAGTTTGCAGTTTAGTATAGTTTAGTTTAGTTTAATTTAGTTTAGCTAAGTTTAGTTTAGATTAGTTTAGTTTAGTTTATAGTTCAATTTATAATTTAGTTTAGTTTAGTTTAGTTTAATTTAGTTTAGAGTAGGTTAGGTTAGGTTAGTTTAGTTTAGTTTAGTTTAGTTTAGGTTAGGTTAGCTTAGTTTAATTTATTTGAGTTTAATTTAGTTTAGTTTAGTTTATAGTTTAATTTATAGTTTAGTTTAGTTTACTTTATAGTTTAGTTTAGTTAATTTATAGTTTAATTTAGTTTAGTTTATTTTAATTTAGTTTCGTTTAGTTTATAGTTTGGTTTATAGTTTCGCTTAGTTTAGTTTAGTTTAGTTTAGTTTAGGTTAAGTTATGTTAGGTTAGTTTAGTTTAGTTTAGTTCAGGTTCGGTTAGGTTAGGTTAGGTAAGTTTAATTTAGTTCAGTTTAAATAGTTAAGTTTAGTTTATAGCTTAGTTTATAGTTTAGTTTGTAGTTTAGTTTAGTTTAGTTTAGTTTAGTTTAGGTTAAGTTATGTTAGGTTCATTTAGTTTAATTTAGTTTAGATTAGGTTAGGTTAGGTTAGGGTATTTAAGTTGAGTTTAGTTGAATTTAGTTTAGTTTAGTTCAGTTTAGGTTAGGTTAGGTTAGTTTATTTTAGTTGAGTTTAGGTTAGGTTAGGTTAGGTTAGGTTAGTTTAGTTTAGTTTAGTTTATTTAAGTGTAGTTTAGATTATAGTTCAGTTTAGTTTAGTTTTGTTTAATTTAGTTTAGTTTATAGTTTAGTTGAGTTTAGGTTAGTTTAGTTGAGTTTAGTTTAGTTTAGTTTATTTTAGGTTAGGCTAGGTTAGTTTGGCTTAGTTTAGTCTAGTTAGAAGTTAGTTTATTTTAGTTTAGTTTATAGTTTAGTTTAGTTTTGTTTATAGTTCAGTTTATAGTTTAGTATAGTTTAGTTTAGTTTAATTTAGTTTAGCTAAGTTTAGTTTAGTTTAGTTTAGTTTAGTTTTGGGTAGGTTTTTTTAGGATAGGTTAAGTTAGTTTAGTTTAGTTTAGGTTAGGTTAGGTTAGGTAAGGTTAGTTTAGTTTAGTGGAGTTTAGTTTAGGTTAGGTTAGGTTAAGTAATATTAGGTTAGGTTAGGTTAGTTTAGTTTAGTTTAGTTATATGTTAGGTTAGGTTAGTTTAGTTTAGTTTAGTTTTGTTTATAGTTTAGTTTAGTTTATTTTATAGTTTAGTTTATAGTTTAGTTAGTTTAGTTTATAGTTTAATTTAGTTTAGTTTAGTTTAGTTTAGTTTAGTTTAGTTTAGTTTAATTTAGGTTAATTTAGTTTAGTTTAGTTTAGGTTACGTTAAGTTAGGTTAGGTTAGGTTAGTTTAGTTTAGTATAATTTAGTTTAGCTTAAAATATAGTATCTTTAGTTTATAGTTTAGTTCATAGTTTTCTTTAGATTAGTTTAGTTTAGGTTAGGTTAGAGTAGTTTTCTTTAGTTTAGTTTAGTTTAGTTTAGGTTAGATTAGGTTAGGTTAGTGTAGTTTAGTTTAATTTAGTTTAGTTGAATTTAATTTAGTTTAGTTTAGTTTAGGTTAGGTTAGGTTAGTTTAGGTTAGATTTAGTTAGGTTAGTGTAGTTTAGTTTAGTTTAGTTTAGTTTGTAGTTTAGTTTAGTTTAGTGTAGTTTAGTTTGGTTTAGTTTTGTTTAGTTTAGTTTACTTCAGTTTCGTTTAGGTTAGGTTATGTTAGATTAGGTTAGCTTGGGTTAGCTTAGTTTAGTTTTGTTTACTTTCGGTTAGGTTAGGATAGGTTAGGTTAGTTTAGGTTAAATTTAGTTAGGTTTGTGTAGTTTAGTTTAGTTTAGTTTAGTTTGTAGTTTAGTTTAGTTTAGTGTAGTTTAGTTAAGTTTAGTTTAGTTTATAGTTTAGTTCAGTTTAGTTTATAGCTTAGTTTAATTTAGTTTATTTTAGGGTAGCTTATGTTAGGTTAGGTTTAGTTAGTTTAGTTTATAGTTTAACTTATGGTTTACTTTAGTTTATAGTTTAGTTTATAGTTTAGTTTAGTTTAGTTTATAATAGTTTAGTTTAGGTTAGGTTGGGATGGTTTAGTTTAGTTTAGTTTAGGTTAGGTTAGGTTGACTAGGTTAAGTTATGTTAGGTTCATTTAGTTTAATTCAGTTTAGATTAGGTTAGGTTAGGTTAGGGTATTCAAGTTTAGTTTAGTTGAATTTAGTTTAGTTTAGTTCAGTTTAGGTTAGGTTAGGTTAGTTTATTTTAGTTGAGTTTAGGTTAGGTTAGGTTAGGTTAGTTTAGATTAGTTTAGTTTAGTTTAGTTTATAGCTTAGTTTACTTTAGTTTATTATTTAATTTAGTTTAGTTTAGTTTATAGTTTCATTTATAGTTTAGTTTGATTTAGTTCAGTTTAATTTAGTTTACCTTAGATAAGTTTAGTTTGTTTTAGGTTAGGTTAGGTTAGGTTAGGTTAGTTTAATTTAGTTTAGTTTAATTTAGTTTAGTTTAGTTTATTGTTTAGTTTAGTTAAGTTTATAGTTCAATTTATAGTTTAGTTTAGTTTAGTTTATAGTTTAGTTTATCGTTTAGTTTAGTTTAGTATAGTTTAGTTTAGTTTAGGTTAGAGTAGGTTAGTTTAGATTAGTTTAGTTTAGGGCAGTTTAGGTTAGTTTAAGTTACGTTATTTTGTTGAGTTGGGTTTAGTTTAGTTTAGTTTAGTTTAGTTTAGTTTATAGTTTAGTTTATAGTTTAATTTACTTTAGTTTAGTTTAATTTATTTTCGTTTAGTTTAGTTTACGTTAGGTTATATTAGGTTAATTTAGTTTAGTTTAGTTTAGGTTAGGTTAAGTTAGGTAAGTTTAATTTAGTTAAGTTTGGTTTAGTTTAGTTTATAGTTTTGTTTATAATTTAGTTTAGTTTAGTTTTGTTTAGGATAGGTAACGTTAGGTTAGGTTATGTTAGATTAGGTTATGTTAGGTTAGTTTAATTTAGTTTAATTTAGTTTATGTTAGTTTAGGTTAGTTTAGTTGAGTTTAGTATTGTTTATAGTTTAGTTTACTTAGATTATAGTTTAGTTTAGTTTAGTATATAGTTTAATTTAGTTTAATTTAGTTTAGTTTAATTTAATTTAGGTTAGGTTAGTTTAGTTTAGTTTAGGTAAGGTTAGGGTAAATTAGTTTATTTAGTTTAGTTTATTATAGTTTAGTTTAGTTTAGTTTATAGTTTAGTTTAGTTTAGTTTATAGTTTAGTTTAGTTTAGTTTAGTTTAATTTTTAGTTTATAGTTTATAGTTTAGTTTATAGTTTTGTTTAGTTTAGTATAGTTTAGTTTAGGTTATTTTAGGTTAGGTTAGAGTAGTTTATTTTAGTATAGTGTAGTTTACTTTTGCTAATAGTTTAGTTTAGTTTAGTTTATATATCAGTTTATAGTTCAGTTTAGTTTAGTTTAGTTTAAGTTAGGTTGGGTTAGTTTAGCTTATTATAGGTTAGGTTAGGTTAGGTAAGTTTAATTCAGTTTAGTTTAGTTTAGTTTATAGTTTAATTTATATATTTGTTTATAGTTAATTTAGTTTAGTTTAGGTTAAATTGTGTTAGGTTAGTTAAGTTTAGTTTAGTTTAGGTTAGGTTAGGTCGGGTTAGGTTAGTGTAGTTTAATTTAATTTAGTTGAATTTAGTTTAGTTAAGTTTAGTTTAGGTTACGTTAGGTTAGTTTAGTTTAGTTTAGTTTAGGTGAGGTTTGGTTAGGTTAGTTTAGTTCCGTTAATTTATTTTAGTTTATACATAAGTTTAGTTTAGTTTATAGTTTAGTTTATAGTTTAGTTTAATTTAGTGTAATTTAATTTTGTTTAAGTTAGGTTAGGTTAGGTTAGTTTGGTTTAGTTTAGTTTAGGTTAGGTTATGTTATATTAGGTTAGGTTAGGTTAGTTTGGTTTCGTTTAGTCTAGTTAAGTTTAGTTTAGTTTATTTTATAGTTTAGATTAGTTTTGTTTATAGTTTAGTTTGCAGTTTAGTATAGTTTAGTTTAGTTTAATTTAGTTTAGGTTAAGTAAGGTTAGGTTAGTTTAGTTTAGTTTAATTTATGTTAGGTTAGGTTAGGTTAGGTTAGGTTAGTTTAGTTAACTTTGGTTTAGTTTAGTTTAGTTTTGTTTAGTTTATAGTTTAGTTTTAAGTTTTGTTTAGTTTAGTTTAGTTAATAGTTTAATTTATAATTTGGTTTACTTTAGTTTAATTTAGTTTATAGTAGGTTAGGTTAGGTTAGGTTAGTTTAGTTTAGTTTAGGTTAGGTTAAGTTAGGGTTTAGTTTACTTTATGGTTTAGTTTAGTTAATTTATAGTTTAATTTACTTTAGTTTAGTCTAGTTTAATTTAGTTTATTTTAATTAATAGTTTTGTTTATAGTTTAGTTTAGTTTAGTTTAGTTTAGGTTAGGTTATGTTAGATTATGTTAGGTTAGGTTAGTTTGGTTTAGTTTAGTCTAGTTAAGTTTAGTTTAGTTTATTTTATACTTTAGTTTAGTTTTGTTGATAGTTTGGTTTGCAGTTTAGTATAGTTTAGTTTAGTTTAATTTATATTAGGTTAAGAAAGGTTAGGGTAGGTTAGTTTAATTTAGTTTAGTGTTTGTTATGTTAGGTTAGTTTAGTTTAGTTTTGTTTATAGTTTAGTTTAATTTATATTATAATTTAGTTTATAGTTTATTTTAGTTTAGTTTGTAGTTTAATTTAGTTTAGTTTAGTTTAGTTTAGTTTAGTTTAGGTTAGGTTAGGTTAGGTTAGGTTAGTTTAGTTTAGTATAGTTTAGTTTAGTTTAAAATATAGTATCTTTAGTTTATAGTTTAGTTCATAGTTTTGTTTAGTTTTATTTAGTTTAGTTTAGGTTAGGTTAGAGTAGCTTAGTTTAGTTTAGTTTAGTTTGAAATATAGTATCTTTAGTTTATAGTTTAGTTCATAGTTTTGTTTAGTTTTGTTTAGTTTACTTTAGGTTAGGTTAGAGTAGCTTAATTTAGTTTAGTTTAGGTTAGAATAGGTTAGGTTAGTGTAGTTTACTTTAGTTTAGTTTAATTTAATTTAGTTTTGTTTAGTTTAGTTTAGGTTAGGTTAGGTTAGTTTAGTTTAGTATAGGTTAGGTTAAGTTAGGTAAGGGTAGTTTAGTTTATAGTTTAGTTTAGTTTAGTTTAGGTTAAGTTATGTTACGTGCGTTTAGTTTAATTTAGATTAGATTAGGTTACGTTAGATTAGGTTAGGGTAGTTGAGTTTACTTTAGTTGAATTAAGTTTATAGTTTAATTTATAGTTTAGTTTAGTTTACTTTATAGTTTAGTTTAGTTAATTTATAGTTTAATTTACTTTAGTTTAGTCTAGTTTAATTTAGTTTACTTTAATTTATAGTTTTGTTTATAATTTAGTTTAGTTTGTTTAGTTTAGGTTAATTTATGTTAGGTTAGGTTAGTTTAGTTTATTTTAGGTTAGGTTAGGTTAGGTTAGTGTAGTTTAGTTTAGTTTAGCTAAATTTTGTTTAGTTTAGTTTCGTTTAGGATACGTTAGGTTAGTTTAGTTTAGTTTAGTTTAGTGTATGTTAGGTTAGGTTAGGCTAGATTAATTTAGTTTAGTTTATTTTACTTTATAGTTAAGTTTAGTTTAGTTTATACTTTATTTTATGGTTTAGTATACTTTAGTTTATAGGTTAGTTTATAGTTTAGTTAACATTTTAGTTTAGTTTAGTTTAGATTAGGTTAGAGAAGGTTAGGTTAGGTTAGGTTAGTTTATTTTAGTTTAATTTATGTAAGCTTAGGTTAGGTTAGTTTGGTATAGTTTAGTTTAATTTAGTTTTGTTTATAGTTTAGTTTAGTTTAGTTTATAGTTCAGTTTATAGTTTAGTATAGTTTAGTTTAGTTTAGGTTAGGTTGGGTTAGTTTAGTTTAGTTTAGATTAGGTAAGGTTAAGTTAGGTTAGTTTAGTTTAGTATAGTTAAGTTTAGTTTAGTTTAGTTTATAGTTTAGTTTATTTTATTTTATAGTTTAGTTTATAGTTTTGTTTAGCTTAGTTTAATTTATTTAGTTTAGGTTAGGTTAGGTTAGATTAGTTTAGTTTAGGTTAGGTTATGATAGGTTAGTGCAGTTTGATTTAATTTAGTTTAGTTTAGTTGAATTTAATTTATTTTTGTTAGGTCAGTTTAGGTAAGTTAGGTTAGTTTAGTTTAGTATAGGTTAGGTTAGGTTAGGTAAGTTTAGTTCAGTATAGTTTAGTTTAGTTTATAGTTTAATTTATAGTTTTGTTTATAGTTAGTTTAGTTTAGTTTAGTTTAGTTTAGGTTAAATTATGTTAGGTTAATTTAGTTTAGTTTAATTTATGTTAGGTTAAGTTGGGTTGAGTTAGTGTAGTTTCATTTAGTTTGGTTTATTTTAGTTTAGTTTAATATGTTGTTCCGTTTAGTTTAGTTTTGTTTAATTTAGTTTAGTTTATAGTCTAGTTGAGTTTAGGTTAGTTTAGTTGAGTTTAGTTTAGGTTTGGTTAGGTTAGGTTAGATTAGTTTTGTTTAGGATAGGTTATGTTAGATTAGGTTAGGTTAGGTTAGTTTGGTTTAGTTTAGTCTAGTTAAGTTTAGTTTAGTTTATACTTTAGTTTAGTTTAGTTTATTTTATAGTTTAGTTAAGATTTGTTTATACTTTTGTTTGCAGTTTAGTATAGTTTAGTTTAGTTTAATTTAGTTTAGTTTAGTTTAGTTTAATTTAGTTTCGTCTAGTTTATAGTTTTGTTTATAGTTTAGCTTAGTTTAGTTTAGTTTAGTTTAGTTTAGGTTAAGTTATGTTAGGTTAGTTTAGTTTATTTTAGGTCGGTTATGTTAGGTTAGGTAAGTTTAATTTAGTTCAGTTTAGTTTAGTTAAGTTTAGTTTATAGTTTAGTTTATAGTTTAGTTTAGGTTAAGTTATGTTAGGGTCGTTTACTTTAATTTAGTTTATATTAGGATAGGTTAGGTTAGGGTAGTTAAGTTTAGTTTAGCTGAATTTAGTTTAATTTAGTTCAGTTTAGGTTACGTTAGGTTAGTTTAGTTTAGTTTAGTTTAGGTTAGGTTAGGTTACTTTAGTTTAGTTTATTTAAATGTAGTTTAGTTTATAGTTCAGTTTAGTTTAGTTTGGTTTAATTTAGTTTAGTTTATAGTTTAGTTGAGTTTAGGTTAGTTTAGTTGAGTTTAGTTTAGTTTAGTTTATTTTAGATTAGGTTAGGTTAGGTTAGTTTAGTTTAGGTTGGGTTATGTTAGATTAGGTTAGGTTAATTTAGTTTAGCTTAGTTTAGTTAGTTTAGGTTAGTTTAGTTTAGGTTAGGTTATGTTAGGTTGGTTTAGATTAGTTTAGTTTAGGTTTGGTAAAGTTAAGTAAGTATAATTTAGTTAATTTTGGTTTAGAATAGTTTATAGTTTAGTTTATAGTTTAGTTTAGTTTATAGTTTAGTTTATAGTTTAGTTAATTTAGTATAGTTTAGTTTAGTTTATGTTAGGTTAGTTTAGCTTAGTTTAGTTTAGGTCAGTTGAGGTTAGGTTTAGTTAGGTTAGGTTAGTTTAGATTATTTTAAATTAGTTTAGTTTAGTTTATAGTTTAGTTTAGTTTAGTTTATAGTTTAATTTACTTTAGTTTAGTTTAATTTATTTTCGTTTAGTTTAGTTTACCTTAGGTTATATTAGGTTAATTTAGTTTAGTTTAGTTTAGGTTAGGTTAAGTTAGGTAAGTTTAATTTAGTTAAGTTTGGTTTAGTTTAGTTTATAGTTTTGTTTATAATTTAGTTTAGTTTAGTTTTGTTTAGGATAGGTAACGTTAGGTTAGGTTATGTTAGATTAGGTTATGTTAGGTTAGTTTAATTTAGTTTAATTTAGTTTATGTTAGTTTAGGTTAGTTTAGTTGAGTTTAGTATTGTTTATAGTTTAGTTTACTTAGTTTATAGTTTAGTTTAGTTTAGTATATAGTTTAATTTAGTTTAATTTAGTTTAGTTTAATTTAATTTAGGTTAGTTTAGTTTAGTTTAGGTAAGGTTAGGGTAATTTAGTTTATTTAGTTTAGTTTATTATAGTTTAGTTTAGTTTATAGTTTAGTTTAGTTTAGTTTATAGTTTAGTTTAGTTTAGTTTAGTTTAGTTTAGTTTTTAGTTTATAGTTTATAGTTTAGTTTATAGTTTTGTTTAGTTTAGTTTAGTTTAGTTTAGGTTATTTTAGGTTAGGTTAGAGTAGTTTATTTTAGTATAGTGTAGTTTACTTTTGCTAATAGTTTAGTTTAGTTTAGTTTATATATCAGTTTATAGTTCAGTTTAGTTTAGTTTAGTTTAAGTTAGGTTGGGTTAGTTTAGTTTATTATAGTTTGGGTTAGGTTAGGTAAGTTTAATTCAGTTTAGTTTAGTTTAGTTTATAGTTTAATTTATATATTTGTTTATAGTTAATTTAGTTTAGTTTAGGTTAAATTGTGTTAGGTTAGTTAAGTTTAGTTTAGTTTACGTTAGGTTAAGTTGGGTTAGGTTAGTGTAGTTTAATTTAATTTAGTTGAATTTAGTATAGTTAAGTTTAGTTTAGGTTACGTTAGGTTAGTTTAGTTTAGTTTAGTTTAGGTGAGGTTTGGTTAGGTTAGTTTAGTTCTGTTAATTTATTTTAGTTTATACATAAGTTTAGTATAGTTTATAGTTTAGTTTATAGTTTAGTTTAATTTAGTGTAATTTAATTTTGTTTAAGTTAGGTTAGGTTAGGTTAGTTTGGTTTAGTTTAGTTTAGGTTAGGTTATGTTAAATTAGGTTAGGTTAGGTTAGTTTGGCTTAGTTTAGTCTAGTTAAGTTTAGTTTAGTTTACACTTTAGTTTAGTTTAGTTTATAGTTTAGTTTAGTTTTGTTTATAGTTTAGTTTATAGTTTAGTATAGTTTAGTTTAGTTTAATTTAGTTTAGCTAAGTTTAGTTTAGTTTAGTTTTGGGTGGGTTATGTTAGGTTAGGTTAGGTTAGTTTAGTGTAGTTTAGGTTAGGTTAGGTTAGGTTAGTTTAGTTTAGTTGAGTTTAGTTTAGTTTAGATTAGGTTAAGTAAGATTAGGTTAGGTTAGGTTAGTTTAGTTTTGTTTATAGTTTATTTTAGTTTAGTTTACATTTTCTTTATAGTTTAGTTAGTTTAGTTTATAGTTTAATTTAGTTTAGTTTAGTTTAGTTTTCATTAATTTAGGTTAATTTGTTTAGTTTAGTTTAGTTTAGGTTAGGTTAAGTTAGGTTAGGTTAGGTTACTTTAGTTTAGTATAGTTTAGTTTAGTTTAAAATATAGTATCTTTAGTTTATAATTTAGTTCATAGTTTTCCTTAGATTAGTTTATTTTAGGTTAGGTTAGAGTAGTTTAGTTTAGTTTAATTTAGTTTAGGTTAGATTAGGTTAGGTTAATGTAGTTTAGTTTAATTTAGTTTAGTTGAATTTAATTTAGTTTAGTTTAGTTTAGGTTAGGTTAGGTTTGTTTAGGTTAGATTAGGTTAGGTTATGTTAGATTAGGTTAGGTTAGGTTAGCTTAGTTTAGTTTAGTTTAGTTTCGGTTAGGTTGGGTTAGGTTAGGTTAGTTAAGTTTATTTTAATTTAGTTTAGTTAAGTATAGTTTAGTTTATTGTTTACTTCAGTTTAATTTATAGCTTAGTTTATAGCTTAGTTTAGTTGATAGTTTTATTTATATTTATGTTTAGTTTAGTTTAGTAAAGTTTATTTTAGGGTAGCTTATGTTAGGTTAGGTTAGGTTAGTATAGTTTATAGTTTAATTTATAGTTTACTTTAGTTTATAGTTTAGTTTAGTTTAGTTTAGTATAGTTTAGTTTAGTTTAGTTTAGTTTAGGTTAGGTTAAGATAGTTTAGTTTAGTGTAGTTTAGGTTAGGTTAGGCTAGGTTAAGTTATATTTGGTTAGTTTAGATTACTTTAGTTTATTTTAGTTTATAGTTTAGATTAGTTTATTATTTATTTTAGTTTAGTTTAGTTTATAGTTTCGTTTATAGTTTAGTTTGGTTTAGTTTACTTTAATGAAGTTTACATTAGATTAGTTTAGTTAGTTTTAGTTTAGGTTAGGTTAGATGAGGTTAGTTTAGTTTAGTTTAGTTCAATTTCGTTTATTTTAGTTTATAGTTTAGTTTAGTTTATAGTTCAATTTATAGTTTAGTTTAGTTTAGTTTATCGTTTAGTTTAGTTTAGTATAGTTTAGTTAAGTTTGGGTTACAGTAGGTTAGTTTAGATTAGTTTAGTTTAGCGCAGTTTAGGTTAGATTAAGTTAGGTTATTTTGTTTAGTTTAGTTTAGTTTAGTTTATAGTTTAGTTTATAGTTTAGTTTATAGTTTAGCTTAGATTAGTGTAGTTTAGTTTGGTTCAGTTTATTTTAGTTTAGTTTAGTTTAGTTTCGTTTAGCTTAGGTTATGTTATATTAGGTTAGCTTAGGTTAGCTTAGTTTACCCTAGTTTAGTTTGGGTTAGGTAAGGTTAAAATAGGTTAGTTAAATTTAGTTTCGTTTAGTTTAGTTAGGTTTAGTTTAGTTTGTAGTTTTGTTTAGTTTAGTTATAGTTTAGTTTATAGTTTAGTTTAGATTATAATTTAATTTATAGTTAAGTTTAGTTTACTTTAGTTTAATTTAGTTTAGCTTTCTTTAGTTTCCTTTAGATTACTCTAGTTTAGGATATGTTAGGTTAGGTTAGTTTAGTTTAGTTTAGTTTAATTAAGGTTAATTTTGTTTAATTTAGTTTAGTTTAGGTTAGGTTAGGTTAGGTTAGTTAAGTTTAGTATAGTTTAGTTTAGTTTAAAATATAGTATCTTTAGTTTATAGATTAGTTCATATTTTTGTTTAGTTTAGTTTAGTTTAGGTTATGTTAGAGTAGTTTAGTTTAGTTTAGTTTAGTTTAATTTAGGTTAGAATAGGTTAGGTTAGTGTAGATTAATTTAGTTTAGTTTAGTTGAATTTAATTTAGTTTTGTTTAGTTTATTTTAGGTTAGTTTAGTTTAGTATAGGTTAGGTTAAGTTAGGTTAGCTTAGTTTAATTTATAGTTTAGTTTAGTTTAGTTTATAGTGTGGTTTATACTTTAGTTTATATTTTAGTTTATAGTTTAGTTTAGTTTAGTGTAGTTTACTTTGGTTTAGTTTTGTTTAGTTTAGTTTAAATTAGTTTCGTTTAGGTTAGGTTAAGTTAGAATAGGTTAGGTTAGGTAAGCTTAGTTTAGTTTAGTTTAGTTTAGGTTAGGTTAGGTTAGGTTAGGTTGGTTAAGTTCAGTTTAGTTTAGTTTAGTTAAGTTTAGTTTAGTTTATAGTTTAGTTCAGTTTAGTTTATAACTTAGTTTATAGTTTAGTTTAGTTTATAGTTTCATTTATAGTTAAGTTTAGTTTAGTTTAGTTTAATTTACTTTAGTTTAGTTTATTTTAGGGTAGCTTATGTTAGGTTAGGTTAGTTTATAGTTTAATTTATAGTTTAGTTTAGTTTATAGTTTAGTTTATAGTTTAGTTCAGTTTATAATAGTTTAGTTTAGGTTAGGTTAGGTTAGGTTAGTTTAGTTTAGTTTAGTTTCGGTTAGGTTTGGCTATGTTAGGTTAGGATAGGTTAGTTTAGATTAGTTTAGTTTACTTTAGTTTAGTTTATAGCTTAGTTTACTTTAGTTTATTATTTAATTTAGTGTAGTTTAGTTTATAGTTTCGTTTATAGTTTAGTTTGGTTTAGTTTAGTTTATTTTAGTTTAGCTTAGATTAGTTTAGTTTGTCTTAGGTTAGGTTAGGTTAGGTGAGATTAGTTTAGTTTAGTTTATAGTTTAGTTTATAGTTTAGTTTATATTAGTTTAGTTTATAGTTTAATTTATAATTTAGTTTACTTTAGTTTAATTTAGTTTACAGTAGGTTAGGTTAGGTTAGGTTAGTTTAGTTTACTTTAGGTTAGGTTAAGTTAGGTTAGGTTAATTTAGTTTAGTTGAGTTTAATTTAGTTTAGTTTACTTTATAGTTTAATTTATAGTTTAGTTTAGTTTACCTTATAGTTTAGTTTAGTTAATTTATATTTTAATTTAGTTTAGTTTAGTTTAATTTAGTTTAGTTTAGTTAATAGTTTTGTTTATAGTTTAGTTTAGTTTAGTTTAGTTTAGGTTATGTTAGGTTAGTTTAGTTTAGTTTAGTTTAGGTTAGGTTAGGTTAGGCTAGGTTAGGTAAGTTTAATTTAGTTTAGTTTAGTTTAGTTAAAATTAGTTTGTAGTTTAGTTTATAGTTTAGTTTGTAGTTTAGTTTAGTTTAGTTTAGTTTGGTGTAGTTTAGTTTAGGTTAAGTAATGTTTGGTTCGTTTAGTTTAATTTAGTTTAGATTAGGTTACGTTAGATTAGGTTAGGGTAGTTAAGTTTAGTTTAATTGAATTTATTTTGTAGTTTAATTTATAGTTTAGTTTAGTTTACTTTATAGTTTAGTTTAGTTAATTTATAGTTTATTTTATTTTAGTTTAATCTAGTTCAATTTAGTTTACTTTAGTTTATAGTTTTGTTTATAGTTTCGTTTAGTTTAGTTTAGGTTAATTTATGTTAGGTTTGTTTAATTTAGTTTAGTTTAGGTTAGGTTAGGTTAGTTTAGTTTAGTTTAATGTATGTTAGTTTAGGTTAGGTTAGTTTAATTTAGTTTAGTTTAATTTAGTTTATAGTTTAGTTTATAATTTATTTTATAATTTAGTATACTTTAGTTTATAGATTAGTTTATTGTTTAGTTAATATTTTAGTTTATTTTAGTTTTCGTTAGGTTAGGTTAGGCAAGGTTAGGTTAGGTTAGGTTAGGTTAGTTTAGTTTAGTTTAGTTTATGTAAGGTTAGGTTAGGTTAGTTTGGTATAGTTTAGTTTAGTTTAGTTTTGTTTATAGTTTAGTTTTGTTCAGTTTATTGTTCAGTTTATAGTTTAGTTTAGTTTAGTTTAGGTTAGGTTGGGTTAGTTTAGTTTAGTTTAGGTTAGGGTAAGTTACGTTAATTTAGTTTAGTATAGTTTAGTTTAGTTTAGTTTAGTTTATAGTTTAGTTCATTTTATTTTATAGTTTAGTTTATAGTTTGGTTTAGTTTAGTTTTGTTTAGTTAATTTAGGTTAGATTAGGTTAGGTTAGAGTACTTTAATTTAGGTTAGGTTATGATAGGTTAGTGCAGTTTAATTTAATTTAGTTTAGTTTAGTTGAATTTAATTTCGTTTAGTTAGGTCAGTTTAGGTAAGTTAGGTTAGTTTAGTTTAGTATAGGTTAGGTTACCATAAATAAGTTTGATTCAGTTTAGTTTAGTTTAGTTTATAGTTTAATTTATAGTTTTGCTTATAGTTAATTTAGTTTTGTTTAGTTTAATTTAGTTTAGGTTAAATTATTTTAGGTTAGTTTAGTTTAGTTTAGTTTAGGTTAGGTTAGGTTGGGTTAGGTTAGTGTAGTTTCATTAATTAAGTTTATTTTAGTTTAGTTTAGTATGTAGTTCAATTAAGTTTAGTTTTGTTTAATTTAGTTCAGTATATAGTTTAGTTGAGTTTAGGTTAGTTTAGTTGAGTTTTGCCTAGTTTAGTTTAGTTTAGGTTAGGTTAGGTTAGGTTAGTTTATTTTATTTTAGAATAGGTTATGATAGATTAGGTTAGGTTAGGTTGGTTTGGTTTAGTGTAGTCTAGTTAAGTTTAGTTTAGTTTATACTTTAGTTTAGTTTAGTTTATTTTATAGTTTAGTTAAGTTTTGTTTATAGTTTAGTTTGCAGTTTAGTATAGTTTAGTTTACTTTAATTTAGTTTAGCTAAGTTTAGTTTAGATTAGTTTAGTTTAGTTTATAGTTTAATTTATAATTTAGTTTAGTATAGTTAATTTAATTTAGTTTAGAGTAGGTTAGGTTAGGTTAGTTTAGTTTGGTTTAGTTTAGTTTAGGTTAGGTTAGGTTAGTTTAATTTATTTGAGTTTAATTTAGTTTAGTTTAGTTTATAGTTTAATTTATAATTTAGTTTAGTTTACTTTATAATTTAGTTTAGTTAATTTATAGTTTAATTTAGTTTAGTTTAGTTTATGTTATGTTAGATTAGTTTAGTTTAGTTTTGTTTATAGTTTAGTTTAATTTATATTATAATTTAGTTTATAGTTTATTTTTGTTTAGTTTGTAGTTTAATTTAGTTTAGTTTAGTTTAGTTTAGTTTAGGTTAGGTTAGGTTAGGTTAGGTTAGGTTAGTTTAGTTTAGTATAGTTTAGTTTAGTTTAAAATATAGTATCTTTAGTTTATAGTTTAGTTCATAGTTTTGTTTAGTTTTGTTTAGTTTAGTTTAGGTTAGGTTAGAGTAGCTTAGTTTAGTTTAGTTTAGGTTAGAATAGGTTAGGTTAGTGTAGTTTAGTTTAGTTTAGTTTAATTTAATTTAGTTTTGTTTAGTTTAGTTTACGTTAGGTTAGGTTAGTTTAGTTTAGTATAGGTTAGGTTAAGTTAGGTAAGGGTAGTTTAGTTTATAATTTAGTTTAGTTTAGTTTAGTTTAGGTTAATTTATGTTAGGTTAGGTTAGTTTAGCTTATTTTAGTTTAGCTAAATTTTGTTTAGTTTAGTTTAGTTTAGTTTAGTGTATGTTAGGTTAGGTTAGGCTAGATTAATTTAGTTTAGTTTATTTTAGTTTATAGTTTAGTTTAGTTTAGTTTATAATTTATTTTATAGTTTAGTATACTTTAGTTTATAGGTTAGTTTGTAATTTAGTTAACATTTTAGTTTAGTTTAATTTAGATTAGGTTAGAGAAGATTAGGTTAGGTTAGGTTAGTTTATTTTAGTTTAGTTTATGTAAGCTTAGGTTAGGTTAGTTTGGTATAGTTTAGTTTAATTTAGTTTTGTTTATAGTTTAGTTTAGTTTAGTTTATAGTTCAGTTTATAGTTTAGTATAGTTTAGTTTAGTTTAGGTTAGGTTGGGTTAGTTTAGTTTAGTTTAGGTTAGGTTAGGTTAAGTTAGGTTAGTTTAGTTTAGTATAGTTAAGTTTAGTTTAGTTTAGTTTATAGTTTATTTTATTTTATTTTATAGTTTAGTTTATAGTTTTGTTTATAGTTTAGTTTGGTTTAGTTTAGTTTAATTTAGTTTACATTAGATTAGTTTAGTTAGTTTTAGTTTAGTTTAGGTTAGGTTGGGTTAGTTTAGTTTAGTTTAGGTTAGGTTATGATAGGTTAGTGCAGTTTAATTTAATTTAGTTTAGTTTAGTTGAATTTAATTTATTTTTGTTAGGTCAGTTTAGGTAAGTTAGGTTAGTTTAGTTTAGTATAGGTTAGGTTAGGTTAGGTAAGTTTAATTCAGTATAGTTTAGTTTAGTTTATAGTTTATTTTATAGTTTTGTTTATAGTTAGTTTAGTTTAGTTTAGGTTAAATTATGTTAGGTTAGTTTAGTTTAGTTTATTTTATGTTAGGTTAGGTTTGGTTATGTTAGTGTAGTTTCATTTAGTTTGGTTTATTTTAGTTTAGTTTAATATGTTGTTCCGTTTAGTTTAGTTTTGTTTAATTTAGTTTAGTTTATAGTTTAGTTGAGTTTAGGTTAGTTTAGTTGAGTTTAGTTTAGGTTTGGTTAGGTTAGGTTATGTTAGATTAGGTTAGGTTAGGTTAGTTTGGTTTAGTTTAGTCTAGTTAAGTTTAGTTTAGTTTATACTTTAGTTTAGTTTAGTTTATTTTATAGTTTAGTTAAGTTTTGTTTATACTTTAGTTTGCAGTTTAGTATAGTTTAGTTTAGTTTAATTTAGTTTAGTTTAGTTTAGTTTCATTTAGTTTCGTCTAGTTTATAGTTTTGTTTATAGTTTAGCTTAGTTTAGTTTAGTTTAGTTTAGGTTAAGTTATGTTAGGTTAGTTTAGTTTATTTTAGGTCGGTTAGGTAAGGTTAGGTAAGTTTAATTTAGTTCGGTTTAGTTTAGTTAAGTTTAGTTTATAGTTTAGTTTATAGTTTAGTTTATAGTTTAGTTTAGGTTAAGTTATGTTAGGGTCGTTTAGTTTAATTTAGTTTAGATTAGGATAGGTTAGGTTAGGGTAGTTAAGTTAAGTTTAGTTGAATTTAGTTTAGTTTAGTTCAGTTTAGGTTAGGTTAGGTTATTTTAGTTTAGTTTATTTAAGTGTAGTTTAGTTTATAGTTCAGTTTATTTTAGTTTGGTTTAATTTAGTTTAGTTTATAGTTTAGTTGAGTTTAGGTTAGTTTAGTTGAGTTTAGTTTAGTTTAGTTTATTTTAGATTAGGTTAGGTTAGGTTAGTTTAGTTTAGTTTAGGTTGGGTTATGTTACATTAGGTTAGGTTAGGTTAGTTTGGCTTAGTTTAGTGTAGTTAAGTTTAGTTTAGTTTACACTTTAGTTTAGTTTATAGTTTAGTTTAGTTTATAGTTTAGTATAGTTTAGTTTAGTTTAATTTAGTTTAGCTAAGTTTAGTTTAGTTTAGTTTTGGGTGGGTTATGTTAGGTTAGGTTAGGTTAGTTTAGTGTAGTTTAGGTTAGGTTAGGTTAGGTTAGGTTAGTTTAGTTTAGTTGAGTTTAGTTTAGTTTAGATTAGGTTAAGTAAGATTAGGTTAGGTTAGGTTAGGTTAGTTTAGTTTTGTTTATAGTTTAGTTTAGTTTAGTTTACATTTTCTTTATAGTTTAGTTAGTTTAGTATATAGTTTAATTTGGTTTAGTTTAGTTTAGTTTACTTTTCATTAATTTAGGTTAATTAGTTTAGTTTAGATTAGGTTAGGTTAAGTTAGGTTAGGTTAGTTTAGTTTTGTTTATAGTTTAGTTTAGTTTAAAATATAGTATCTTTAGTTTATAATTTAGTTCATAGTTTTCCTGAGATTAGTTTATTTTAGGTTAGGTTAGAGTAGTTTAGTTTAGTTTAGCTTAGGTTAGATTAGGTTAGGTTAATATAGTTTAGTTTAATTTAGTTTAGTTGAATTTAATTTAGTTTAGTTTAGTTTAGGTTAGGTTAGGTTTGTTTAGGTTAGATTAGGTTAGGTTAGGTTAGCTTACTTTAGTTTATTTTAGTTTCGGTTAGGTTGGGTTAGGTTAGGTTAGTTAAGTTTATTTTAGTTTAGTTTAGTTAAGTATAGTTTAGTTTATAGTTTACTTCAGTTTATTTTATAGCTTAGTTTATAGCTTAGTTTAGTTCATAGTTTAATTTATATTTAGGTTTAGTTTAGTTTAGTTTAGTAAAGTTTATTTTAGGGTAGCTTATGTTAGGTTAGGATAGGTTAGTATAGTTTATAGTTTAATTTATAGTTTACTTTAGTTTATAGTTTAGTTTATAGTTTAGTGTAGTTTAGTTTAGTTTATAATAGTTTAGTTTAGTTTAGTTTAGGTTAAGATAGTTTAGTTTAGTGTAGTTTAGGTTAGGTTAGGCTTGGTTAAGTTATATTTGGTTAGTTTAGATTAGTTTAGTTTAGTTTAGTTTATACTTTAGATTAGTTTATTATTTGTTTTAGTTTGGTTTAGTTTATAGTTTCGTTTATAGTTTAGTTTGGTTTAGTTTAGTTTAATTTAGTTTACATTAGATTAGTTTAGTTAGTTTTAGTTTAGGTTAGGTTAGATGAGGTTAGTTTAGTTTAGTTTAGTTCAATTTAGTTTATTTTAGCTTATAGTTTAGTTTAGTTTAGTTTATAGTTCAATTTATAGTTTAGTTTAGTTTAGTTTATCGTTTAGTTTAGTTTAGTATAGTTTAGTTTAGTTTAGGTTACAGTAGGTTAGTTTAGATTAGTTTAGTATAGCGCAGTTTAGGTGAGATTAAGTTAGGTTATTTTGTTTAGTTTAGTTTAGTTTAGTTTAGTTTATAGTTTAGTTTATAGTTTAGTTTATAGTTTAGCTTAGATTAGTGTAGTTAAGTTTGGTTCAGTTTATTTTAGTTTAGTTTAGAATTGTTTCGTTTAGCTTAGGTTATGTTATATTAGGTTAGCTTAGGTTAGCTTAGTTTACCCTAGTTTAGTTTGGGTTAGGTAAGGTTAAAATAGGTTAGTTAAATTTAGTTTAGTTTAGTTTAGTTAGGTTTAGTTTAGTTTATAGTTTTGTTTAGTTTAGTTATAGTTTAGTTTATAATTTAGTTTAGATTATAATTTAATTTATAGTTAAGTTTAGTTTACTTCAGTTTAATTTAGTTTAGCTTTCTTTAGTTTCCTTTAGATTACTCTAGTTTAGGATATGTTAGTTTAGGTTAGTTTAGTTTAGTTTAATTAAGGTTAATTTAGTTTAATTTAGTTTAGGTTAGGTTAGGTTAGGTTAGTTAAGTTTAGTATAGTTTAGTTTAGTTTAAAATACAGTATCTTTAGTTTATAGATTAGTTCATATTTTTGTTTAGTTTAGTTTAGTTTAGGTTATGTAAGAGTAGTTTAGTTTAGATTAGTTTAGTTTAGGTTAGAATAGGTTAGGTTAGTGTAGATTAATTTAGTTTAGTTAATTGAATTTAATTTAGTTTTGTTTAGTTTAGTTTAGGTTAGTTTAGTTTAGTATAGGTTAGGTTAAGTTAGGTTAGCTTAGTTTAGTTTATAGTTTAGTTTAGTTTAGTTTATAGTGTGGTTTATACTTTAGTTTATATTTTAGTTTATAGTTTAGTTTAGTTTAGTGTAGTTTAGTTTGGTTTAGTTTTGTTTAATTTAGTTTAAATTAGTTTCGTTTAGGTTAGGTTAAGTTAGAATAGATTAGGTTAGGTAAGCTTAGTTTAGTTTAGTTTAGTTTACGTTAGGTTAGGTTAGGTTAGGTTAGGTTGGTTAAGTTCAGTTTAGTTTAGTTTAGTTAAGTTTAGTTTAGTTTATAGTTTAGTTCAGTTTAGTTTATAGCTTAGTTTATAGTTTAGTTTAGTTTATAGTTTCATTTATAGTTAAGTTTAGTTTAGTTTAGTTTAATTTAGTTTAGTTTAGTTTATTTTAGGGTAGCTTATGTTAGGTTAGGTTAGTTTATAGTTTAATTTATAGTTTAGTTTAGTTTATAGTTTAGTTCAGTTTATAATAGTTTAGTTTAGGTTAGGTTGGGTTAGTTTAGTTTAGTTTAGTTTAGGTTAGGTTTGGCTATGTTAGGTTAGGATAGGTTAGTTCAGATTAGTTTAGTTTAGTTTAGTTTATAGTTTAGTTTACTTTAGTTTATTATTTAATTTAGTGTAGTTTAGTTTATAGTTTCGTTTATAGTTTAGTTTAGTTTAGTTTAGTTTAGTTTAGCTTAGATTAGTTTAGATTGTCTTAGGTTAGGTTAGGTTAGGTGAGATTAGTTTAATTTAGTAGAGTTTAATTTAGTTTAGATTATAGTTTAGTTTAGTTTATTTCATAGTTCAATTTATAGATTAGTTTAGTTTATAGTTTATGTTATCGTTTAGTTTAGTTTAGATTAGTTTAGTTTAGGTCAGTTTAGGTTAGGTTAAGTTAGGTTAGGTTAGTTTAGATTAATTTAGTTTAATTTATTTTAGTTTATAATTTAGTTTATTTTAGTTTATAGATTAATTTAGTTTAGTTTAGTTTAGAAAAGGTTAGGTTAGGTTAAGTAAGGTTAATTTACTTTAGTAAAGTTTAGTTTAGTTTATTTTAGTTCAGTTTATAGTTTAGTTGAGTTTATAGTTTGGTTTACAATTTTGTTTCGTTTAGTTTAGTTTAGTTTAGTATAGTTAAGGTAAGGTTGGGTTAGGTTAGGTTAGTTTAGTTTAGTTTAGTTTATAGTTTAGTTTAATTTAGTTTACAGTTTAGTGTATTCTTTAGTTTAAAATGTAGTTTATAGTTTATTTTAATTTAGTGTAGTTTAGTTTGGTTTAGTTTAGTATAGTTTTGTTTACTTTAGGTTAGGTGAGATTATGTTAGATTAGGTTCGCTTACTTTAGTTTAGTTTAGGTTAGGTTAGGTTAGGTTAGATTAGTTAACTTTAGTTTAGTTTAGTTTAGTTTTGTTTAGTTTATAGTTTAGTTTATAGTTTAGTTTAGTTTAGTTTATAGTTTAATTTATAATTTGGTTTACTTTAGTTTAATTTAGTTTATAGTATGTTAGGTTAGGTTAGGTTAGTTTAGTTTAGTTTAGGTTAGGTTAAGTTAGGTTAGTTTAGGTTAATTTAGTTTAGTTGAGTTTAATTTAGTTTAGTTTAGTTTATAGTTTAATTTATAGTTTAGTTTACCTTATAGTTTAGTTTAATTAATTTATAGTTTAATTTGGTTTAGTTTAGTTTAATTTAGTTTAGTTTAGTTCATATTTTTGTTTATAGTTTAGTTTAGTTTAGTTTAGTTTAAGTTATGTTAGGTTAGTTTAGGTTAGTTTAGTTTAGGTTAGGTTAGGCTAGGTTAGGTAAGTTTAATTTAGTTTAGTTTAGTTTAGTTAAGTTTAGTTTATAGTTTAGTTTATAGTTTAGTTTGTAGTTTAGTTTAGTTTAGTTTAGTTTGTTTTAGTTTAGTTAAGGTTAAGTAATGTTAGGTTCGTTTAGTTTAATTTAGTTTAGTTTAGGTTACGTTAGATTAGGTTAGGGTAGTTAAGTTTAGTTTAGTTGAATTTAGTTTATAGTTTAATTTATAGTTTAGTTTAGTATACTTTATAGTTTAGTTTAGTTAATTTATAGTTTAATTTAGTTTAGTTTATTCTAGTTTAATTTAGTTTACTTTAGTTTATAGTTTTGTTTATAGTTTAGTTTAGTTTAGTTTAGGTTAATTTATGTTAGGTTAGTTTAGTTTAGTTTAGTTTAGGTTAGGTTAGGTTAGGTTAGGTTAGTGTAGTTTAGTTTAGTTTAGCTGAATTTTGTTTAGTTTAGTTTAGTTTAGGTTACGTTAGGTTAGTTTAGTTTAGTTTAGTTTAGTGTATGTTAGGTTAGGTTAGGTTAGTTTAATTTAGTTTAGTTTATTTTAGTTTATAATTTAGTTTAGTTTAGTTTATAATTTATTTTATAATTTAGTATACTTTAGTTTATAGATTAGTTTATAGTTTAGTTAATATTTTAGTTTATTTTAGTTTACGTTAGGTTAGGGAAGTTTAAGCTAGGTTAGGTTAGGTTAGTTTAGTTTAGTTTAGTTTATGTAAGGTTAGGTTAGGTTAGTTTGGGATAGTTTAGTTTAGTTTAGTTTTGTTTATATTTAGTTTAGTTTAATTTATTGTTCAGTTTATAGTTTAGTTTACTTTAGGTTAGGTTGGGTTAGTTTAGTTTAGTTTAGGTTAGGTTAGCTTAAGTTAGGTTAATTTAGTTTAGTATAGTTTAGTTTAGTTTAGTTTACAGTTTAGTTCATTTTATTTTATAGTTTAGTTTATAGTGTTGTTTAGTTTAGTTTAGTTTAGTTAATTTAGGTAAGGTTAGGTTAGGTTAGAGTAGTTTAGTTTAGGTTAGGTTATGATAGGTTAGTGCAGTTAAATTTAATTTTGTTTAGTTTAGTTGAATTAAATTTAGTTTATTTAGGTCAGTTTAGGTAAGTTAGTTTAGTTTATTTTAGTATCGGTTAGGTTACGTTAGGTAAGTTTAATTCAGTTTAGTTTAGTTTAGTTTTTAGTTAAATTTATAGTTTTGCTTATAGTTATTTGGTTTTGTTTAGATTAGTTTAGTTTAGGTTAAATTATGTTAGGTTAGTTTAGTTTAGTTTAGGTTAGGTTAGGTTGGGTTAGGTTAGTGTAGTTTCATTTAGTTTAGTTTAGTTTAGTTTAGTATGTAGTTCAGTTCAGTTTTGTTTTGTTTAATTTAGTTTAGTTTATAGTTTAGTTGAGTTTAGGTTAGTTTATTTTAGTTTAGTTTAGTTTAGTTTAGGTTAGGTTAGGTTAGATTAGTTTAGTTTAGTTTAGGATAGGTTATGATAGACTAGGTTAGGTTAGGTTAGTTTGGTTTAGTTTAGTCTAGTTAAATTTAGTTTAGTTTATACTTTAATTTAGTTTAGTTTATTTTATAGTTTAGTTAAGTTTTGTTTATAGTTTAGTTTGCAGTTTAGTATAGTTTAGTTTAGTTTAATTTAGTTTAGCTTAATTTACTATAGTGTAGTTTAGTTTAGTTTATAGTTTAATTTATAATTTAGTTTAGTTTAGTTTAGTTTAACTTAGTTTAGAGTATGTTAGGTTAGGTTAGGTTAGTTTAGTTTAGTTTAGTTTAGTTTAGGTTAGGTTAGGTTAGGTTAGGTTAGGTTAGTTTAATTTATTTGAGATTAATTTAGTTTAGTTTATAGTTAATTTATAGTTTAGTTTAGTTTACTTTATAGTTTAGTTTAGTTAATTTATAGTTTAATTTAGTATAGTTTAGTTTAATTTAGTTTCGTTTAGTTTATAGTTTTGTTTATAGTTTAGCTTAGATTAGTTTAGTTTAGTTTAGTTTAGGTTAAGTTATGTTAGGTTAGTTTAGTTTAGTTTATTTCAGGTTCGTTTAGGTTAGGATAGGTAAGTTTAATTTAGTTCAGTTTAGTTTAGTTAAGTTTAGTTTATAGTTTAGTTTATAGTTTAGTATGTAATTTAGTTTAGTTTAGTTTACGTTAAGTTATGTTAGGTTCGTTTGGTTTAGTATAGGTTAGGTTAGGTTAGGTAAGTTTAATTCAGTATAGTTTAGTTTAGTTTATAGTTTAATTTATAGTTTTGTTTATAGTTAGTTTAGTTTAGTTTAGTTTAGGTTAAATTATGTTAGGTTAGTTTAGTTTAGTTTATTTTATGTTAGGTTAGGTTGGGTTAAGTTAGTGTAGTTTCATTTAGTTTGGTTTATTTTAGTTTAGTTTAATATGTTGTTCCGTTTAGTTTAGTTTTGTTTAATTTAGTTTAGTTTAAAATTTAGTTGAGTTTAGATTAGTTTAGTTGAGTTTAGTTTAGGTTTGGTTAGGTTAGGTTAGATTAGTTTAGTTTAGTTGAGTTTAGTTTAGTTTAGGTTAGGTTAGGTTAGGTAAGGTTAGGTTAGGTAAGGTTAAGTTAGTTTAGTTTAGTCTAGTTTATGTTAGGTTAGGTTAGTTTAGTTTAGTTTAGTCTAGGTTAGCTTTCGCTAGGGTAAGTTAGGTTAGGTTAGTTTGGATTAGTTTAGTTTAGTTTATATTTTAGTTTACTTTAGTTTATTATTTAATTTAGTGTAGTTTAGTTTATAGTTTCGTTTATAGTTTAGTTTGGTTTAGTTTAGTTTTTTTTAGTTTAGCTTAGATTAGTTTAGTTTGTCTTAGGTTAGGTTAGGTTAGGTAAGATTAGTTTAATTTAGTTGAGTTTAATTTAGTTTAGTTTAGTTTATATTTTAGTTTAGTTTAGTCTATAGTTCAGTCAGGTTAGCTTACTTTAGTTTAGTTTAGTTTAGGTTAGGTTAGGTTAGGTTAGTTTATTTAACTTTGGTTTAGTTTAGTTTAGTTTAGTTTATAGTTTAGTTTATAGTTTAGTTTATATTAGTTTAGTTTATAGTTTAATTTATAATTTAGTTTACTTTAGTTTAATTTAGTTTACAGTAGGTTAGGTTAAGTTAGGTTAGGTTAGGTTAATTTAGTTTAGTTGAGTTTAATTTAGTTTAGTTTATAGTTTAATTTATAGTTTAGTTTAGTTTACCTTATAGTTTAGTTTAGTTAATTTATATTTTAATTTAGTTTAGTGTAGTTTAATTTAGTTTAGTTTAGTTCATAGTTTTGCTTATAGTTTAGTTTAGTTTAGTTTAGTTTAGTTTAGGTTATGTTAGGTTAGTTTAGTTTAGTTTAGTTTGGGTTAGGTTAGGCTAGGGTAGGTAAGTTTAATTTAGTTTAGTTTATAGTTTAATTTATAGTTTAGTTTAGTTTACTTTATAGTTTAGTTTAGTTAATTTATAGTTTATTTTATTTTAGTTTAATCTAGTTTAATTTAGTTTACTTTAGTTTATAGTTATTTTTTATAGTTTAGTTTAGTTTAGTTTAGGTAAATTTATGTTAGGTTTGTTTAGTTTAGTTTAGTTTAGGTTAGGTTAGGTTAGGATAGGTTAGTGTAGTTTAGTTTAGTTTAGCTGAATTTTGTTTAGTTTAGTTTAGTTTAGGTTACCTTAGGTTAGTTTAGTTTAGTGTATGTTAGGTTAGGTTAGGTTAGTTTAATTTAGTTTTGTTTATTTCCGTTTATAGTTTAGTTTAGTTTAGTTTATAATTTATTTTATAATTTAGTATACTTTAGTTTATAGATTAGTTTATTGTTTAGTTAATATTTTAGTTTATTTTAGTTTACGTTAGGTTAGGTTAGGCAAGGTTAGGTTAGGTTAGGTTAGGTTAGTTTAGTTTAGTTTTGTTTATGTAAGGTTAGGTTAGGTTAGTTTGGTATAGTTTAGTTTAGTTTAGTTTTGTTTATAGTTTAGTTTAGTTTAGTTTATTGTTCAGTTTATAGTTTATTTTAATTTAGTTTAGGTTAGGTTGGGTTAGTTTAGTTTAGTTTAGGTTAGGTTAGGTTAAGTTACGTTAATTTAGTTTAGTATAGTTTAGTTTAGTTTAGTTTAGTTTATAGTTTAGTTTAGTTCATAGTTCAATTTATAGATTAGTTTAGTTTATAGTTTATGTTATCGTTTAGTTTAGTTTAGATTAGTTTAGTTTAGGTCAGTTTAGGTTAGGTTAAGTTAGGTTAGGTTAGTTTAGATTAGTTTAGTTTAATTTAGTTTAGTTTATAGTTTAGTTTATTTTAGTTTATAGATTAATTTAGTTTAGTTTAGTTTAGTTTAGGTTAGGTTACGTTAGGTTAGGTTTATTTAGTTTAGATTAGGTTAGGTTAGTTTAGGTAAGGTTAATTTACTTTAGTAAAGTTTAGTTTAGTTTATTTTAGTTGCGTTTATAGTTTAGTTGAGCTTATAGTTTAGTTTACAATTTTGTTTCGTTTAGTTTAGTTTAGTTTAGTATAGTTCAGGTAAGGTTGGGTTAGGATAGGTTAGTTTAGTTTAGTTTAGTTTATAGTTTAGTTTAATTTAGTTTACAGTTTAGTGTATTCTTTAGTTTATAGTGTAGTTTATAGTTTATTTTAATTTAGTGTAGTTTAGTTTGGTTTAGTTTAGTATAGTTTTGTTTACTTTAGGTTAGGTGAGATTATGTTAGGTTAGGTTCGCTTACTTTAGTTTAGTTTAGTTTAGTTTAGTTTAGGTTAGGTTAGGTTAGGTTAGTTTAGTTAACTTTGGTTTAGTTTAGTTTAGTTTTGTTTAGTTTATAGTTTAGGTTTAAGTTTAGTTTAGTTTAGTTTAGTTTATAGTTTAATTTATAAATTGGTTTACTTTGGTTTAATTTAGTTTATAGTAGGTTAGGTTAGGTTAGTTTAGTTTAGTTTAGGTTAGGTTAAGTTAGGTTAGTTAGGTTAATTTAGTTTAGTTTAGTTTATAGTTTAATTTATAGTTTAGTTTACCTTATAGTTTAGTTTAATTAATTTATAGTTTAATTTAGTTTAGTTTAGTTTAATTTAGTTTAGTTTAGTTCATAGTTTTGTTTATAGTTTAGTTTAGTTTAGTTTAGTTTAAGTTATGTTAGGTTAGTTTAGTTTAGTTTAGTTTAGGTTAGGTTAGGCTAGGTTAGGTAAGTTTAATTTAGTTTAGTTTAGTTTAGTTAAGTTTAGTTTATAGTTTAGTTTATAGTTTAGTTTGTAGTTTAGTTTAGTTTAGTTTAGTTTGGTTTAGTTTAGTTAAGGTTAAGTAATGTTAAGTTCGTTTAGTTTAATTTAGTTTAGATTAGGTTACGTTAGATTAGGTTAGGGTAGTTAAGTTTAGTTTAGTTGAATTTAGTTTATAGTTTAATTTATAGTTTAGTTCAGTTTACTTTATAGTTTAGTTTAGTTAATTTATAGTTTAATTTAGTTTAGTTTAGTCTAGTTTAATTTAGTTTACTTTAGTTTATAGTTTTGTTTATAGTTTAGTTTAATTTAGTTTAGGTTAATTTATGTTAGGTTAGTTTAGTTTAGTTTAGTTTAGTTTAGTTTAGGTTAGGTTAGGTTAGGTTAGGTTAGTGTAGTTTAGTTTAGTTTAGTTTAGTTTAGGTTACGTTAGGTTAGTTTAGTTTAGTTTAGTTTAGTGTATGTTAGGTTAGGTTAGGTTAGTTTAATTTAGTTTAGTTTATTTTAGTTTATAGTTTAGTTTAGTTTAGTTTATAATTTATTTTATAATTTAGTATACTTTAGTTTATAGATTAGTTTATAGTTTAGTTAATATTTTAGTTTATTTTAGTTTACGTTAGGTTAGGGAAGTTTAAGTTAGGATAGGATAGGTTAGTTTAGTTTAGTTTAGTTTATGTAAGGTTAGGTTAGGTTAGTTTGGTATAGTTTAGTTTAGTTTAGTTTTGTTTATATTTAATTTAGTTTAATTTATTGTTCAGTTTATAGTTTAGTTTAGTTTAGTTTAGTTTAGGTTAGGTTGGGTTAGTTTAGTTTAGTTTAGGTTAGGTTAGCTTAAGTTAGGTTAATTTAGTTTAGTATAGTTTAGTTTAGTTTAGTTTAGTTTATAGTTTAGTTCATTTTATTTTATAGTTTAGTTTATAGTTTTGTTTAGTTTAGTTTAGTTTAGTTAATTTAGGTTAGGTTAGGTTAGGTTAGAGTAGTTTAGTTTAGGTTAGGTTATGATAGGTTAGTGCAGTTAAATTTAATTTTGTTTAGTTTAGTTGAATTAAATTTAGTTTAGTTAGGTCAGTTTAGGTAAGTTAGGTTAGTTTAGTTTAGTATAGGTTAGGTTACGTTAGGTAAGTTTAATTCAGTTTAGTTTAGTTTAGTTTATAGTTTAATTTATAGTTTTGCTTATAGTTATTTAGTTTTGTTTAGATTAGTTTAGTTTAGGTTAAATTATGTTAGGTTAGTTTATTTTAGTTTAGTTTAGGTTAGGTTGGGTTAGGTTAGTGTAGTTTCATTTAGTTTAGTTTATTTTAGTTTAGTTTAGTATGTAGTTCAGTTCAGTTTTGTTTTGTTTAATTTAGTTTAATTTATAGTTGAGTTGAGTTTAGTTTAGTTTAGTTGAGTTTAGTTTAGTTTAGTTTAGGTTAGGTTAGGTTAGGTTAGTTTAGTTTAGTTTAGGATAGGTTATGATAGATTAGGTTAGGTAAGTTTATTTTAGTTTACTTTAGTCTAGTTAAGTTTAGTTTAGTTTATATTTTAGTTTAGTTTAGTCTATAGTTCAATTTATAATTTAGTTTAGTTTAGTTTTTAGATTATGTTATCGTTTAGTTTAGTTTAGATTAGTTTAGTTTAGGTCAGTTTAGGTTAGGTTAAGTTAGGTTAGGTTAGTTTAGATTAGTTTAGTTTAATTTAGTTTAGTTTAGAGTTTAGTTTATTTTAGTTTATAGTTTAATTTAGTTTAGTTTAGTTTAGTGAAGTTTAGTTTGGTTAGGTTAGGTTAGGTTAATTTAGTTTAGTTTAGGTTAGGTTAGGTAAGTTTATTTTGTTTAGTTTAATTTATAGTTTATTTAATAGTTTTGCTTATAGTTTAGTTTAGTTTATAGTTTAATTTAGTTTAGTTTAGTTAAGGTTAGGTTAGGTTAGGTTAGGTTAATTTACTTTAGTATAGTTTAGTTTAGTTTATTTTTGTTTAGTTTATAGTTTAGTTTACAGTTTAGGTTAGTTTAGTTTAGTTTAGTTTGGGTTAGGTTAGGTTAGGTCAGTTTAATTTAGTTTAGTTTATAGTTTAGTTTAGTTTAGTTTATAATAGTTTAGTTTAGTTTAGTTTAGGTTATGTTAGGTTGGTTTAGTTTAGAATAGGTTAGATTAAGTTAGGTTAAGTTAGGTTTGTTAGGTTTAGTTTAGTTTAGTTTATAGTTTAGTTTAGTTTAGTTTAGTTTGTAATTTAGTTTATACTTTAGTTTATATTTTAGTTTATAGTTTAGTTTAGTTAAGTGTTGTATATTTTGGTTTATTTTTGTTTAGTTTAGTTTAAATTAGTTTCGTTTAGGTTAGGTTAGGTAAGTTTAGGTTAGGTTGGGTTAGGTTAGTTTAGTTCAGTCTAGTTTATGTTAGGTTAGGTTAGTTTAGTTTACTTAGGTTTTGTTTATGGTTTAGTTTACTTTAGTTTATAGTTTAGTTCATAGTTCATTTTAGTTTAATATATAGTTTAATTTAGTTTAGTTTAGTTTAGTTTAGTTTAATTTAGGTTAATTTAGTTTAGTTTAGTTTAGGTTAGGTTAGGTTAGGTTAGGTTAGGTTAGGTTAGGTTAAGTTAGTTCAGTTTAGTATATTTTAGTATAGTTTAAAATATAGTATCTTTAATTTATAGTTTAGTTCATAGTTTTGTTTAGTTTAGTTTAGGTTAGGTTAGAGTAGTTTAGTTTAGTTTAGTTTAGGTTAGATTAGGTTAGGTTCGTGTAGTTTAGTTTAGTTTAGGTTAGTTGAATTTAGTTTAGTTTAGTTTAGGGTAGGTTAGGTTGGTTTAGTTTTAGTATAGTTTAGGTTCAGTTAGGTTAGGTTAGTTTAGTTTAGTTTAGTTTACTTTAGTTTATTATTTAATTTAGTGTAGTTTAGTTTATAGTTTCGTTTATAGTTTAGTTTGGTTTAGTTTAGTTTAATTTAGTTTAACTTAGATTTGTTTAGTTATTTTTAGGTTAGGTTAGGTTAGGTGAGGTTAGTTTAGTTCAGTTTAGTTTAATTTAGTTTAGTTTAGTTTATAGTTAAGTTTAGTTTAGTTTATAGTTCAATTTATAGTTTAGTTTAGTTTATTTTATCGTTTAGTTTAGTTTAGTATAGTTTAGTTTAGGTTAGAGTAGGTTAGTTTAGATTAGTTTAGTTTAGCGCAGTTTAGGTTAGGTTAAGTTAGGTTATTTCGTTTGGTTTAGTTTAGTTTAGTTTAGTTTATAGTTTAGTTTAGTTTAAAGTTTAGTTTATAGTTTAGTTTATAGTTTAGTTTAGATTAGTGTAGTTTAGTTTGGTTTAGTTTATTTTAGTTTAGTTCAGTTTAGTTTCGTTTAGCTTAGGTTATGTTATATTAGGTGAGCTTAGGTTAGCTTAGTTTACCCTAGTTTAGTTTAGGTTAGGTAAGGTTAGAATAGGCTAGTTAAATTTAGTTTAGTTTAGTTTAGTTAGGTTTAGTTTAGTTATAGTTTAGTTTATAGTTTAGTTTAGATTATAATTTAATTTATATTTTAGTTTAGTTTAGTTTAATTTAGTTTAGCTTTCTTTAGTTTCCCTTAGATTACTTTAGTTTAGGATATGTTAGGTTGGGCTAGTTTAGTTTAGTTTAGTTTAATTAAGGTTAATTTAGTTGAATTTAGTTTAGTTTAGGTTAGGTTAGGTTATTTTAGTTTAGTATAGGTTAGGTTAAGTTAGGTTAGCTTAGTTTAGTTTATAGTTTAGTTTAGTTTATAGTGTGGTTTATACTTTAGTTTATATTTTAGTTTATAGTTTAGTTTAGATTAGTGTAGTTTAGTTTGGTTTAGTTTGGTTTAGTTTAGTTTAAATTAGTTTCGCTTGTGTTTGGTTAAGTTAGAATAGGTTAGGTTAGGTAAGCTTAGTTTAGTTTAGTTTAGGTTAGGTTAGGTTAGGTTAGGTTGGTTAAGTTCAGTTTAGTTTAGTTTAGTTAAGTTTAGTTTAGTTTATAGTTTAGTTCAGGTTAGTTTATAGCTTAGTTTATAGTTTAGTTTAGTTTATAGTTTAATTTATAGTTAAGTTTAGTTTAGTTTAGTTTAATTTAGGTTAGTTAAGTTTATTTTAGGGTAGCTTATGTTAGGTTAGGTTAGTTTATAGTTTAATTTATAGTTTAGTTTAGTTTATAATTTAGTTTATAGTTTAGTTCAGTTTATAATAGTTTAGTTTAGGTTAGGTTAGGTTAGGTTAGGTTAGTTTAGTTTAGTTTAGTTTAGGTTAGGTTTGGCTAGGGTAGGTTAGGATAGGTTAATTTAGATTAGTTTAGTTTAGTTTAGTTTATAGTTTAGTTTACTTTAGTTTATTATTTCATTTAGTGTAGTTTAGTTTATAGCTTCGTTTATAGTTTAGTTTGGTTTAGTTTAGTTTGTCTTAGGTTAGATTAGGTTAGGTGAGATTAGTTTAGTTTAGTTGAGTTAAATTTAGTTTAGTTTATAGTTTAATTTAGTTTAGTTTATAGTTCAATTTATAGATTAGTTTAGTTTATAGTTTATGTTACCGTTTAGTTTAGTTTAGATTAGTTTAGTTTAAGTTAGTTTAGGTTAGGTTAAGTTAGGTTAGGTTAGTTTAGATTAGTTTAGTTTAATTTAGTTTAGTTTATAGTTTAGTTTATTTTAGTTTATAGTTTAATTTTATTTAGTTTAGTTTAGTTTAGTTTAGGTTAGATTACGTTAGGTTAGGTTAATTTAGTTTAGTGTAGGTTAGGTTAGGTTAGGTAAGGTTAATTTACTTTAGTAAAGTTTATTTTAGTTTATTTTAGTTTAGTTTATTGTTTAGTTTAGTTTATAGTTTATTTACAATTTTGTTTAGTTTAGTTTAGTTTAGTTTAGTTTGGGTTAGGTTGGGTTAGGTTAGGTTAGTTTAGATTAGTTTAGTTTATAGTTTAGTTTAATTTAGTTTACAGTTTAGTGTATCCTTTAGTTTATAGTGTAGTTTATAGTTTAGTTTAATTTAGTGTAGTTTAGTTTGGTTTAGCTTAGTATAGGTTTGTTTACTTTAGGTTAGGTGAGATTATGTTAAGTTAGGTTAGCTTACTTTAGTTTAGTTTAGTTTAGGTTAGGTTAGGTTAGGTTAGTTTATTTAACTTTGGTTTAGTTTAGTTTAGTTTAGTTTATAGTTTAGTTTATAGTTTAGTTTATATTAGTTTAGTTTATAGTTTAATTTATAATTTAGTTTACTTTAGTTTAATTTAGTTTACAGTAGGTTAGGTTAGGTTAGGTTAGTTTAGTTTACTTTAGATTAGGTTAAGTTGGGTTAGGTTAGGTTAATTTAGTTTAGTTGAGTTTAATTTAGTTTAGTTTACTTTATAGTTTAATTTATAGTTTAGTTTAGTTTACCTTATAGTTTAGTTTAGTTAATTTATATTTTAATTTAGTTTAGTTTAGTTTAATTTAGTTTAGTTTAGTTCATAGTTTTGTTTATAGTTTAGTTTAGTTTAGTTTAGTTTAGGTTATGTTAGGTTAGTTTAGTTTAGTTTAGTTTAGGTTAGGTTAGGTTAGGCTAGGTTAGGTAAGTTCAATTTAGTTTAGTTTAGTTTAGTTAAAATTAGTTTGTAGTTTAGTTTATAGTTTAGTTTGTAGTTTAGTTTAGTTTAGTTTAGTTTGGTGTAGTTTAGTTTAGGTTAAGTAATGTTTGGTTCGTTTAGTTTAATTTAGTTTAGATTAGGTTACGTTAGATTAGGTTAGGGTAGTTAAGTTTAGTTTAATTGAATTTATTTTGTAGTTTAATTTATAGTTTAGTTTAGTTTACTTTATAGTTTAGTTTAGTTAATTTATAGTTTATTTTATTTTAGTTTAATCTAGTTCAATTTAGTTTACTTTAGTTTATAGTTTTGTTTATAGTTTCGTTTAGTTTAGTTTAGGTTAATTTATGTTAGGTTTGTTTAATTTAGTTTAGTTTAGGTTAGGTTAGGTTAGGATAGGTTAGTGTAGTTTAGTTTAATTTAGCTGAATTTTTTTAGTTTAGTTTAGTTTAGGTTACCTTAGGTTAGTTTAGTTTAGTTTAGTGTATGTTAGGTTAGGTTAGGTTAGTTTAATTTAGTTTAGTTTATTTTAGTTTATAGTTTAGTTTATAATTTATTTTATAATTTAGTATACTTTAGTTTATAGATTAGTTTATTGTTTAGTTAATATTTTAGTTTATTTTAGTTTACGTTAGGTTAGGTTAGGCAAGGTTAGGTTAGGTTAGGTTAGTTTAGTTTAGTTTAGTTTATGTAAGGTTAGGTTAGGTTAGTTTGGTATAGTTTAGTTTAGTTTAGTTTTGTTTATAGTTTAGTTTAGTTTAGTTTATTGTTCAGTTTATAGTTTAGTTTAGTTTAGTTTAGTTTAGGTTAGGTTGGGTTAGTTTAGTTTAGTTTAGGTTAGGTTAAGTTACGTTAATTTAGTTTATTATAGTTTAGTTTAGTTTAGGTTAGTTTATAGTTTAGTTCATTTTATTTTATAGTTTAGTTTATAGTTTGGTTTATTTTAGTTTTGTTTAGTTAATTTAGGTTAGATTAGGTTAGGTTAGAGTAGTTTAGTTTAGGTTAGGTTATGATAGGTTAGTGCAGTTTAATTTAATTTAGTTTAGTTTAGTTGAATTTAATTTAGTTTAGTTAGGTCAGTTTAGGTAAGTTAGGTTAGTTTAGTTTAGTATAGGTTGGGTTACGTTAGGTAAGTTTGATTCAGTTTAGTTTAGTTTATAGTTTAATTTATAGTTTTGCTTATAGTTAATTTAGTTTTGTTTAGTTTAGTTTAGTTTAGGTTAAATTAATTTAGGTTAGTTTAGTTTAGTTTAGTTTAGGTTAGGTTAGGTTGGGTTAGGTTAGTGTAGTTTCATTAATTTAGTTTATTTTAGTTTAGTTTAATTTAGTATGTAGTTCAATTAAGTTTTGTTTTGTTTAATTTAGTTCAGTTTATAGTTTAGTTGAGTTTAGGTTAGTTTAGTTGAGTTTTGCCTAGTTTAGTTTAGTTTAGGTTAGGTTAGGTTAGGTTAGTTTATTTTAGTTTAGAATAGGTTATGATAGATTAGGTTAGGTTAGGTTGGTTTGGTTTAGTTTAGTCTAGTTAAGTTTAGTTTAGTTTATACTTTAGTTTAGTTTAGTTTATTTTATAGTTTAGTTAAGTTTTGTTTATAGTTTAGTTTGCAGTTTAGTATAGTTTAGTTTACTTTAATTTAGTTTAGCTAAGTTTAGTTTAGATAAGTTTAGTTTAGTTTACAGTTTAATTTATAATTTAGTTTAGTATACTTTAGTTTAATTTAGTTTAGAGTAGGTTAGGTTAGGTTAGTTTAGTTTGGTTTAGTTTAGTTTAGCTTAGGTTAGGTTAGTTTAATTTATTTGAGTTTAATTTAGTTTAGTTTAGTTTATAGTTTAATATATAATTTAGTTTAGTTTACTTTATAATTTAGTTTAGTTAATTTATAGTTTAATTTAGTTTAGTTTAGTTTATGTTATGTTAGATTAGTTTAGTTTAGTTTTGTTTATAGTTTAGTTTAATTCATATTATAATTTAGTTTATAGTTTATTTTTGTTTAGTTTGTAGTTTAATTTAGTTTAGTTTAGTTTAGTTTAGTTTAGGTTAGGTTAGGTTAGGTTAGGTTCGGTTAGGTTAGGTTAGTTTAGTTTAGTATAGTTTAGTTTAGTTTAAAATATAGTATCTTTAGTTTATAGTTTAGTTCATAGTTTTGTTTAGTTTTGTTTAGTTTAGTTTAGGTTAGGTAAGAGTAGCTTAGTTTAGTTTAGTTTAGGTTAGAATAGGTTAGGTTAGTGTAGTTTAGTTTAGTTTAGTTTAATTTAATTTAGTTTTGTTTAGTTTAGTTTAGGTTAGGTTAGGTTAGTTTAGTTTAGTATACGTGAGGTTAAGTTAGGTAAGGGTAGTTTAGTTTATAATTTAGTTTAGTTTAGTTTAGTTTAGGTTAATTTATGTTAGGTTAGGTTAGTTTAGTTTAATTTAGGTTAGGTTAGGTTAGTGTAGTTTAGTTTAGTTTAGCTAAATTTTGTTTAGTTTAGTTTAGTTTAGGATACGTTAGTTTAGTTTAGTTTAGTTTTATTTAGTTTAGTGTATGTTAGGTTAGGTTAGGCTAGATTGATTTAGTTTAGTTTATTTTAGTTTATAGTTTAGTTTAGTTTAGTTTATAATTTATTTAATAGTTTAGTATTCTTTAGTTTATAGGTTAGTTTATAATTTAGTTAACATTTTATTTTAGTTTAGTTTAGATTAGTTTAGAGAAGATTAGGTTAGGTTAGGTTAGTTTATTTTAGTTTAGTTTATGTAAGCTTAGGTTAGGTTAGTTTGGTATAGTTTAGTTTAATTTAGTTTTGTTTATAGTTTAGTTTAGTTTAGTTTATAGTTCAGTTTATAGTTTAGTATAGTTTAGTTTAGTTTAGGTTAGGTTGGGTTAGTTTAGTTTAGTTTAGGTTAGGTTAGGTTAAGTTAGGTTAGTTTAGTTTAGTATAGTTAAGTTTAGTTTAGTTTAGTTTATAGTTAATTTATTTTATTTTATAGTTTAGTTTATAGTTTTGTTTATAGTTTAGTTTGGTTTAGTTTAGTTTAATTTAGTTTACATTAGATTAATTTAGTTAGTTTTAGTTTAGTTTAGGTTAGGTTGGGTTAGTTTAGTTTAGTTTAGGTTAGGTTATGATAGGTTAGTGCAGTTTAATTTAATTTAGTTTAGTTTAGTTGAATTTAATTTATTTTTGTTAGGTCAGTTTAGGTAAGTTAGGTTAGTTTAGTTTAGTAGAGGTTAGGTTAGGTTACGTAAGTTTAATTTAGTATAGTTTAGTTTAGTTTATAGTTTAATTTATAGTTTTGTTTATAGTTAGTTTAGTTTAGTTTAGTTTAGTTTAGGTTAAATTATGTTAGGTTAGTTTAGTTTAGTTTATTTTATGTTAGGTTAGGTTGGGTTAAGTTAGTGTAGTTTCATTTAGTTTGGTTTATTTTAGTTTAGTTTAATATGTTGTTCCGTTTAGTTTAGTTTTGTTTAATTTAGTTTAGTTTATAGTTTAGTTGAGTTTAGGTTAGTTTAGTTGAGTTTAGTTTAGGTTTGTTTAGGTTAGGTTAGATTAGTTTTGTTTAGGATAGGTTATGTTAGATTAGGTTAGGTTAGGTTAGTTTGGTTTAGTTTAGTCTAGTTAAGTTTAGTTTAGTTTATACTTTAGTTTAGTTTAGTTTATTTTATAGTTTAGTTAAGTTTTGTTTATACTTTAGTTTGCAGTTTAGTATAGTTTAGTTTAGTTTAATTTAGTTTAGTTTAGTTTAGTTTAATTTAGTTTCGTCTAGTTTATAGTTTTGTTTATAGTTTAGCTTAGTTTAGTTTAGTTTAGTTTAGGTTAAGTTATGTTAGGTTAGTTTAGTTTATTTTAGGTCGGTTAGGTAAGGTTAGGTAAGTTTCACTTAGTTCAGTTAAGTTTAGTTAAGTTTAGTTTATAGTTTAGTTTATAGTTTAGTTTATAGTTTAGTTTAGGTTAAGCTATGTTAGGGTCGTTTAGTTTAATTTAGTTTAGATTAGGATAGGTTAGGTTAGGGTAGTTAAGTTTAGTTTAGTTCAATTTAGTTTAGTTTAGTTCAGTTTAGGTTAGGTTAGGTTAGTTTAGTTCAGTTTATTTAAGTGTAGTTTAGTTTATAGTTCAGTTTAGTTTAGTTTGGTTTAATTTAGTTTAGTTTATAGTTTAGTTGAGTTTAGGTTAGTTTAGTTGAGTTTAGTTTAGTTTAGTTTATTTTAGATTAGGTTAGGTTAGGTTAGTTTAGTTTAGTTTAGGTTGGGTTATGTTAGATTAGGTTAGGTTAGGTTAGTTTGGCTTAGTTTAGTCTAGTTAAGTTTAGTTTAGTTTACACTTTAGTTTAGTTTATAGTTTAGTTTAGTTTTGTTTATAGTTTAGTTTATAGTTTAGTATAGTTTAGTTTAGTTTAATTTAGTTTAGCTAAGTTTAGTTTAGTTTAGTTTTGGGTGGGTTATGTTAGGTTTAGTTTTGTTAGTTTAGTGTAGTTTAGGTTAGGTTAGGTTAGGTTAGGTTAGTTTAGTTTAGTTGAGATTAGCTTAGTTTAGATTAGGTTAAGTAAGATTAGGTTAGGTTAGGTTAGGTTAGTTTAGTGTAGTTTAGGTTAGGTTAGGTTAGGTTAGTTTAGTTTAGTTGAGTTTAGTTTAGTTTAGATTAGGTTAAGTAAGATTAGGTTAGGTTAGGTTAGGTTAGTTTAGTTTTGTTTATAGTTTAGTTTAGTTTAGTTTACATTTTCTTTATAGTTTAGTTAGTTTAGTTTATAGTTTAATTTAGTTTAGTTTAGTTTAGTTTAGTTTTCATTAATTTAGGTTAATTTAGTTTAGTTTAGTTTAGGTTAGGTTAGGTTTAGTTATGTTAGATTAGGTTAGTTTAGTTTAGTATAGTTTAGTTTAGTTTATAATATAGTATCTTTAGTTTATAATTTAGTTCATAGTTTTCCTTAGATTAGTTTATTTTAGGTTAGGTTAGAGTAGTTTAGTTTAGTTTAGTTTAGCTTAGGTTAGATTAGGTTAGGTTAATGTAGTTTAGTTTAATTTAGTTTAGTTGAATTTAATTTAGTTTAGTTTAGGATAGGTTAGGTTTGTTTAGGTTAGATTAGGTTAGGTTATTTTAGATTAGGTTAGGTTAGGTTAGCTTACTTTAGTTTATTTTAGTTTCGGTTATGTTGGGTTAGGTTAGTTTAGTTAAGTTTATTTTAGTTTAGTTTAGTTAAGTATAGTTTAGTTTATAGTTTACTTCAGTTTAATTTATAGCTTAGTTTATAGCTTAGTTTAGTTCATAGTTTAATTTATATTTAGGTTTAGTTTAGTTTAGTTTAGTAAAGTTTATTTTAGGGTAGCTTATGTTAGGTTAGGATAGGTTAATATAGTTTATAGTTTAATTTATAGTTTACTATAGTTTATAGTTTAGTTTATAGTTTAGTTTAGTTTAGTTTAGTTTATAATAGTTTAGTTTAGTTTAGTTTAGGTTAAGATAGTTTAGTTTAGTGTAGTTTAGGTTAGGTTAGGCTAGGTTAAGTTATATTTGGTTAGTTTAGATTAGTTTAGTTTAGTTTAGTTTATAATTTAGATTAGTTTATTATTTATTTTAGTTTAGTTTAGTTTATAGTTTCGTTTATAGTTTAGTTTGGTTTAGTTTTGTTTAATTTAGTTTACATTAGATTAGTTTAGTTAGTTTTAGTTTAGGTTAGGTTAGATGAGGTTAGTTTAGTTTAGTTTAGTTCAATTTAGTTTATTTTAGTTTATAGTTTAGTTTAGTTTAGTTTATAGTTCAATTTATAGTTTAGTTTAGTTTAGTTTATCGTTTAGTTTAGTTTAGTATAGTTTAGTTTAGTTTAGGTTACAGTAGGTTAGTTTAGATTAGTTTAGTTTAGCCCAGTTTAGGTTAGATTAAGTTAGGTTATTTTGTTTAGTTTAGTTTAGTTTAGTTTAGTTTATAGTTTAGTTTATAGTTTAGCTTAGATTAGTGTAGTTTAGTTTGGTTCAGTTTATTTTAGTTTAGTTTAGAATTGTTTCGTTTAGCTTAGGTTATGTTATATTAGGTTAGCTTAGGATAGCTTAGTTTACCCAGGTTTAGTTTGGGTTAGGTAAGGTTAAAATAGGTTAGTTAAATTTAGTTTAGTTTAGTTTAGTTAGGTTTAGTTTAGTTTATAGTTTTGTTTAGTTTAGTTATAGTTTAGTTTATAGTTTAGTTTAGATTATAATTCAACTTATAGTTAAGTTTAGTTTACTTTAGTTTAATTTAGTTTAGCTTTCTTTACTTTCCTTTAGATTACTCTAGTTTAGGATATGTTAGGTTAGGTTAGTTTAGTTTAGTTTAGTTTAATTAAGGTTAATTTAGTTTAATTTAGTTTAGTTTAGGTTAGGTTAGGTTAGGTTAGTTAAGTTTAGTATAGTTTAGTTTAGTTTAAAATATAGTATCTTTAGTTTATAGATTAGTTCATATTTTTGTTTAGTTTAGTTTAGTTTAGGTTATGTTAGAGTAGTTTAGTTTAGTTTAGTTTAGTTTAGGTTAGAATAGGTTAGGTTAGTGTAGATTAATTTAGTTTAGTTAATTGAATTTAATTTAGTTTTGTTTAGTTTAGTTTAGGTTAGTTTAGTTTAGTATAGGTTAGGTTAAGTTAGGTTAGCTTAGTTTAGCTTGTAGTTTAGTTTAGTTTAGTTTAGTTTATAGTGTGGTTTATACTTTAGTTTATATTTTAGTTTATAGTTTAGTTTAGTTTAGTGTAGTTTAGTTTGGTTTAGTTTTGTTTAGTTTAGTTTAAATTAGTTTCGTTTAGGTTAGGTTAAGTTAGAATAGGTTAGGTTAGGTAAGCTTAGTTTAGTTTAGTTTAGTTTACGTTAGGTTAGGTTAGGTTAGGTTAGGTTAGGTTGGTTAAGTTCAGTTTAGTTTAGTTTAGTTAAGTTTAGTTTAGTTTATAGTTTAGTTCAGTTTAGTTTATAGCTTAGTTTATAGTTTAGTTTAGTTTATAGTTTCATTTATAGTTAAGTTTAGTTTAGTTTAGTTTAATTTACTTTAGTTTAGTTTATTTTAGGGTAGCTTATGTTAGGTTAGGTTAGTTTATAGTTTAATTTATAGTTTGGTTTAGTTTATAGTTTAGTTTATAGTTTAGTTCAGTTTATAATAGTTTAGTTTAGGTTAGGTTGGGTTAGTTTAGTTTAGTTTAGTTTAGGTTAGGTTTGGCTATGTTAAGTTAGGATAGGTTAGTTCAGATTAGTTTAGTTTAGTTTAGTTTATAGTTTAGTTTACTTTAGTTTATTATTTAATTTAGTGTAGTTTAGTTTATAGTTTCGTTTATAGTTTAGTTTGGTTTAGTTTAGTTTATTTTAGTTTAGCTTAGATTAGTTTAGATTGTCTTAGGTTAGGTTAGGTTAGGTGAGATTAGTTTAGTTTAGTAGAGTTTAATTTAGTTTAGTTTATAGTTTAGTTTAGTTTAGTTCATAGTTAAATTTATAGATTAGTTTAGTTTATAGTTTATGTTATCGTTTAGTTTAGTTTAGATTAGTTTAGTTTATGTCAGTTTAGGTTAGGTTAAGTTAGGTTAGGTTAATTTAGTTTAGAAAAGGTTAGGTTAGGTTAGGTAAGGTTAATTTACTTTAGTAAAGTTTAGTTTAGTTTATTTTAGTTCAGTTTATAGTTTAGTTGAGTTTATAGTTTAGTTTACAATTTTGTTTCGTTTAGTTTAGTTTAGTTTAGTATAGTTAAGGTAAGGTTGGGTTAGGTTAGGTTAGTTTAGTTTAGTTTAGTTTAGTTTATAGTTTAGTTTAATTTAGTTTACAGTTTAGTGTATTCTTTAGTTTATAGTGTAGTTTATAGTTTATTTTAATTTAGTGTAGTTTAGTTTGGTTTAGTTTAGTATAGTTTTGTTTACTTTAGGTTAGGTGAGATTATGTTAGATTAGGTTCGCTTACTTTAGTTTAGTTTAGTTTAGGTTAGGTTAGGTTAGGTTAGATTAGTTAACTTTAGTTTAGTTTAGTTTAGTTTTGTTTAGTTTATAGTTTAGTTTATAGTTTAGTTTAGTTTAGTTTATAGTATAATTTATAATTTGGTTTACTTTAGTTTAATTTAGTTTATAGTATGTTAGGTTAGGTTAGGTTAGTTTAGTTTAGTTTAGGTTAGGTTAAGTTAGGTTAGTTTAGGTTAATTTAGTTTAGTTGAGTTTAATTTAGTTTAGTTTAGTTTATAGTTTAATTTATAGTTTAGTTTACCTTATAGTTTAGTTTAATTAATTTATAGTTTAATTTAGTTTAGTTTAGTTTAATTTAGATTAGTTTAGTTCATAGTTTTGTTTATAGTTTAGTTTAGTTTGGTTTAGTTTAAGTTATGTTAGGTTAGTTTAGTTTAGTTTAGTTTAGGTTAGGTTAGGCTAGGTTAGGTAAGTTTAATTTAGTTTAGTTTAGTTTAGTTAAGTTTAGTTTATAGTTTAGTTTATAGTTTAGTTTGTAGTTTAGTTTAGTTTAGTTTAGTTTGGTTTAGTTTAGTTAAGGTTAAGTAATGTTAGGTTCGTTTAGTTTAATTTATTTTAGTTTAGGTTACGTTAGATTAGGTTAGGGTAGTTAAGTTTAGTTTAGTTGAATTTAGTTTATAGTTTAATTTATAGTTTAGTTTAGTATACTTTATAGTTTAGTTTAGTTAATTTATAGTTTAATTTAGTTTAGTTTAGTCTAGTTTAATTTAGTTTATTTTAGTTTATAGTTTTGTTTATAGTTTAGTTTAGTTTAGTTTAGGTTAATTTATGTTAGGTTAGTTTAGTTTAGTTTAGTTTAGGTTAGGTTAGGTTAGGTTAGGTTAGTGTAGTTTAGTTTAGTTTAGCTGAATTTTGTTTAGTTTAGTTTAGTTTAGGTTACGTTAGGTTAGTTTAGTTTAGTTTAGTTTAGTGTATGTTAGGTTAGGTTAGGTTAGGTTAGTTTAATTTCGTTTAGTTTATTTTAGTTTATAATTTAGTTTAGTTTAGTTTATAATTTATTTTATAATTTAGTATACTTTAGTTTATAGATTAGTTTATAGTTTAGTTAATATTTTAGTTTATTTTAGTTTACGTTAGGTTAGGGAAGTTTAAGTTAGGTTAGGTTAGGTTAGTTTAGTTTAGTTTAGTTTATGTAAGGTTAGGTTAGGTTAGTTTGGTTTAGTTTAGTTTAGTTTAGTTTTGTTTATATTTAGTTTAGTTTAATTTATTGTTCAGTTTATAGTTTAGTTTAGTTTAGTTTAGTTTAGGTTAGGTTGGGTTAGTTTAGTTTAGTTTAGGTTAGGTTAGCTTAAGTTAGGTTAATTTAGTTTAGTATAGTTTAGTTTAGTTTAGTTTAGTTTATAGTTTAGTTCATTTTATTTTATAGTTTAGTTTATAGTGTTGTTTAGTTTAGTTTAGTTTAGTTAATTTAGTTTAGGTTAGGTTAGGTTAGAGTAGTTTAGTTTAGGTTAGGTTATGATAGGTTAGTGCAGTTTAATTTAATTTTGTTTAGTTTAGTTGAATTAAATTTAGTTTATTTAGGTCAGTTTAGGTAAGTTAGTTTAGTTTATTTTAGTATAGGGTAGGTTACGTTAGGTAAGTTTAATTCAGTTTAGTTTAGTTTAGTTTATAGTTTAATTTATAGTTTTGCTTATAGTTATTTAGTTTTGTTTAGATTGGTTTAGTTTAGGTTAAATTATGTTAGGTTAGTTTAGTTTAGTTTAGTTTAGGTTAGGTTAGGTTGGGTTAGGTTGGTGTAGTTTCATTTAGTTTAGTTTAGTTTAGTATGTAGTTCAGTTCAGTTTTGTTTTGTTTAATTTAGTTTAGTTTATAGTTTAGTTGAGTTTAGGTTAGTTTATTTGAGTTTAGTTTAATTTAGTTTAGGTTAGGTTAGGTTAGTTTAGTTTAGTTTAGGATAGGTTATGATAGATTAGGTTAGGTTAGGTTAGTTTGGTTTAGTTTAGTCTAGTTAAGTTTAGATTAGTTTATACTTTAATTTAGTTTAGTTTATTTTATAGTTTAGTTAAGTTTTGTTTATAGTTTAGTTTGCAGTTTAGTATAGTTTAGTTTAGTTTAATTTAGTTTAGCTAAGTTTAGTATAGTGTAGTTTAGTTTAGTTTATAGTTTAATTTATAATTTAGTTTAGTTTAGTTTAGTTTAATTTAGTTTAGAGTATGTTAGGTTAGGTTAGGTTAGTTTAGTTTAGTTTAGTTTAGTTTAGGTTAGGTTAGGTTAGGTTAGTTTAATTTATTTGAGATTAATTTAGTTTAGTTTATAGTTAATTTATAGTTTAGTTTAGTTTACTTTATAGTTTAGTTTAGTTAATTTATAGTTTAATTTAGTATAGTTTAGTTTAATTTAGTTTCGTTTAGTTTATAGTTTTGTTTATAGTTTAGCTTAGATTAGTTTAGTTTAGTTTAGTTTAGGTTAAGTTATGTTAGGTTAGTTTAGTTTAGTTTAGTTCAGGTTCGCTTAGGTTAGGAATAGGTAAGTTTAATTTAGTTCAGTTTAGTTTAGTTAAGTTTAGTTTATAGTTTAGTTTATAGTTTAGTATGTAATTTAGTTTAGTTTAGTTTAGTTTACGTTAAGTTATGTTAGGTTCGTTTGGTTTAGTATAGGTTAGGTTAGGTTAGGTAAGTTTAATTCAGTATAGTTTAGTTTAGTTTATAGTTTAATTTATAGTTTTGTTTATAGTTAGTTTAGTTTAGTTTAGTTTAGTTTAGGTTAAATTATGTTAGGTTAGTTTAGTTTAGTTTATTTTATGTTAGGTTAGTTTGGATTAGTTTAGTTTAGTTTATATTTTAGTTTACTTTAGTTTATTATTTAATTTAGTGTAGTTTAGTTTATAGTTTCGTTTATAGTTTAGTTTGGTTTAGTTTAGTTTTTTTTAGTTTAGCTTAGATTAATTTAGTTTGTCTTAGGTTAGGTTAGGTTAGGTAAGATTAGTTTAATTTAGTTGAGTTTAATTTAGTTTAGTTTAGTTTATATTTTAGTTTAGTTTAGTCTATAGATCAGTTAGGTTAGCTTACTTTAGTTTAGTTTAGTTTAGGTTAGGTTAGGTTAGGTTAGTTTATTTAACTTTGGTTTAGTTTAGTTTAGTTTAGTTTATAGTTAGTTTATAGTTTAGTTTATATTAGTTTAGTTTATAGTTTAATTTATAATTTAGTTTACTTTAGTTTAATTTAGTTTACAGTAGGTTAGGTTAAGTTAGGTTAGGTTAGGTTAATTTAGTTTAGTTGAGTTTAATTTAGTTTAGTTTAGTTTATAGTTTAATTTATAGTTTACTTTAGTTTACCTTATAGTTTAATTTAGTTAATTTATATTTTAATTTAGTTTAGTTTAGTTTAATTTAGTTTAGTTTAGTTCATAGTTTTGTTTATAGTTTAGTTTAGTTTAGTTTAGTTTAGTTTGGGTTAGGTTAGGCTAGGGTAGGTAAGTTTAATTTAGTTTAGTTTAATTTAGTTAAAATTAGTTTGTAGTTTAGTTGATAGTTTAGTTTGTAGTTTAGTTTAGTTTAGTTTAGTTTGGTTTAGTTTAGTTTAGGTTAAGTAATGTTTGGTTCGTTTTGTTTAATTTAGTTTAGATTAGGTTACGTTAGATTAGGTTAGGGTAGTTAAGTTTAGTTTAATTGAATTTATTTTGTAGTTTAATTTATAGTTTAGTTTAGTTTACTTTATAGTTTAGTTTAGTTAATTTATAGTTTATTTTATTTTAGTTTAATCTAGTTTAATTTAGTTTACTTTAGTTTATAGTTTTGTTTATAGTTTAGTTTAGTTTAGGTAAATTTGTTAGGTTTGTTTAGTTTAGTTTAGGTTAGGTTAGGTTAGGTTAGGATAGGTTAGTGTAGTTTAGTTTAGTTTAGCTGAATTTTGTTTAGTTTAGTTTAGTTTAGGTTACCTTAGGTTAGTTTAGTTTAATGTATGTTAGGTTAGGTTAGGTTAGTTTAATTTAGTTTAGTTTATTTCAGTTTATAGTTTAGTTTAGTTTAGTTTATAATTTATTTTATAATTTAGTATACTTTAGTTTATAGATTAGTTTATTGTTTAGTTAATATTTTAGTTTATTTTAGTTTACGTTAGGTTAGGTTAGGCAAGGTTAGGTTAGGTTAGGTTAGGTTAGTTTAGTTTAGTTTATGTAAGGTTAGGTTAGGTTAGTTTGGTATAGTTTAGTATAGTTTAGTTTTGTTTATAGATTAGTTTAGTTTAGTTTATTGTTCAGTTTATAGTTTATTTTAGTTTAGTTTAGGTTGGGTTAGTTTATTTTAGTTTAGGTTAGGTTAGGTTAAGTTACGTTAATTTAGTTTAGTATAGTTTAGTTTAGTTTAGTTTAGTTTATAGTTTAGTTCATTTTATTTTATAGTTTAGTTTATAGTTTGGTTTAGTTTAGTTTTGTTTAGTTAATTTAGGTTAGATTAGGTTAGGTTAGAGTAGTTTAGTTTAGGTTAGGTTATGATAGGTTAGTGCAGTTTAGTTTAATTTAGTTTAGTTTAGTTGAATTTAATTTAGTTTAGTTAGGTCAGTTTAGGTAAGTTAGGTTAGTTTAGTTTAGTATAGGTTAGGTTACGTTAGGTAAGTTTAATTCAGTTTAGTTTACTTTAGTTTATAGTTTAATTTATAGTTTTGCTTATAGTTAATTTAGTTTTGTTTAGTTTAGTTTAGTTTAGTTTAGGTTAAATTATTTTAGGTTAGTTTAGTTTAGTTTATTTTAGGTTAGGTTAGGTTGGGTTAGGTTAGTGTAGTTTCATTAATTAAGTTTATTTTAGTTTAGTTTAGTATGTAGTTCAATTAAGTTTTGTTTTGTTTAATTTAGTTTAGTTTATAGTTTAGTTGAGTTTAGGTTAGTTTAGTTGAGTTTTGCCTAGTTTAGTTTAGTATAGGTTAGGTTAGGTTAGTTTATTTTAGTTTAGAATAGGTTATGATAGATTAGGTTAGATTAGGTTGATTTGGTTTAGTTTAGTCTAGTTAAGTTTAGTTTAGTTTATACTTTAGTTTAGTTTAGTTTATTTTATAGTTTAGTTAAGTTTTGTTTATAGTTTAGTTTGCAGTTTAGTATAGTTTAGTTTAGTTTAATTTAGTTTAGCTAAGTTTAGTTTAGATTAGTTTAGTTTAGTTTATAGTTCAATTTATAATTTAGTTTAGTTTAGTTTAGTTTAATTTAGTTTAGAGTAGGTTAGGTTAGGTTAGTTTAGTTTAGTTTAGTTTAGTTTAGGTTAGGTTAGCTTAGTTTAATTTATTTGAGTTTAATTTAGTTTAGTTTAGTTTATAGTTTAATTTATAGTTTAGTTTAGTTTACTTTATAGTTTAGTTTAGTTAATTTATAGTTTAATTTAGTTTAGTTTATTTTAATTTAGTTTCGTTTAGTTTATAGTTTGGTTTATAGTTTCGCTTAGTTTAGTTTAGTTTAGTTTAGTTTAGGTTAAGTTATGTTAGGTTAGTTTAGTTTAGTTTAGTTCAGGTTCGGTTAGGTTAGGTTAGGTAAGTTTAATTTAGTTCAGTTTAAATAGTTAAGTTTAGTTTATAGCTTAGTTTATAGTTTAGTTTGTAGTTTAGTTTAGTTTAGTTTAGTTTAGTTTAGGTTAAGTTATGTTAGGTTCATTTAGTTTAATTTAGTTTAGATTAGGTTAGGTTAGGTTAGGGTATTTAAGTTGAGTTTAGTTGAATTTAGTTTAGTTTAGTTCAGTTTAGGTTAGGTTAGGTTAGTTTATTTTAGTTGAGTTTAGGTTAGGTTAGGTTAGGTTAGGTTAGTTTAGTTTAGTTTAGTTTATTTAAGTGTAGTTTAGATTATAGTTCAGTTTAGTTTAGTTTTGTTTAATTTAGTTTAGTTTATAGTTTAGTTGAGTTTAGGTTAGTTTAGTTGAGTTTAGTTTAGTTTAGTTTATTTTAGGTTAGGCTAGGTTAGTTTGGCTTAGTTTAGTCTAGTTAGAAGTTAGTTTATTTTAGTTTAGTTTATAGTTTAGTTTAGTTTTGTTTATAGTTCAGTTTATAGTTTAGTATAGTTTAGTTTAGTTTAATTTAGTTTAGCTAAGTTTAGTTTAGTTTAGTTTAGTTTAGTTTTGGGTAGGTTTTTTTAGGTTAGGTTAAGTTAGTTTAGTTTAGTTTAGGTTAGGTTAGGTTAGGTAAGGTTAGTTTAGTTTAGTGGAGTTTAGTTTAGGTTAGGTTAGGTTAAGTAATATTAGGTTAGGTTAGGTTAGTTTAGTTTAGTTTAGTTATATGTTAGGTTAGGTTAGTTTAGTTTAGTTTAGTTTTGTTTATAGTTTAGTTTAGTTTATTTTATAGTTTAGTTTATAGTTTAGTTAGTTTAGTTTATAGTTTAATTTAGTTTAGTGTAGTTTAGTTTAGTTTAGTTTAGTTTAGTTTAGTTTAATTTAGGTTAATTTAGTTTAGTTTAGTTTAGGTTACGTTAAGTTAGGTTAGGTTAGGTTAGTTTAGTTTAGTATAATTTAGTTTAGCTTAAAATATAGTATCTTTAGTTTATAGTTTAGTTCATAGTTTTCTTTAGATTAGTTTAGTTTAGGTTAGGTTAGAGTAGTTTTCTTTAGTTTAGTTTAGTTTAGTTTAGGTTAGATTAGGTTAGGTTAGTGTAGTTTAGTTTAATTTAGTTTAGTTGAATTTAATTTAGTTTAGTTTAGTTTAGGTTAGGTTAGGTTAGTTTAGGTTAGATTTAGTTAGGTTAGTGTAGTTTAGTTTAGTTTAGTTTAGTTTGTAGTTTAGTTTAGTTTAGTGTAGTTTAGTTTGGTTTAGTTTTGTTTAGTTTAGTTTACTTCAGTTTCGTTTAGGTTAGGTTATGTTAGATTAGGTTAGCTTGGGTTAGCTTAGTTTAGTTTTGTTTACTTTCGGTTAGGTTAGGATAGGTTAGGTTAGTTTAGGTTAAATTTAGTTAGGTTTGTGTAGTTTAGTTTAGTTTAGTTTAGTTTGTAGTTTAGTTTAGTTTAGTGTAGTTTAGTTAAGTTTAGTTTAGTTTATAGTTTAGTTCAGTTTAGTTTATAGCTTAGTTTAATTTAGTTTATTTTAGGGTAGCTTATGTTAGGTTAGGTTTAGTTAGTTTAGTTTATAGTTTAACTTATGGTTTACTTTAGTTTATAGTTTAGTTTATAGTTTAGTTTAGTTTAGTTTATAAGAGTTTAGTTTAGGTTAGGTTGGTATGGTTTAGTTTAGTTTAGTTTAGGTTAGGTTAGGTTGACTAGGTTAAGTTATGTTAGGTTCATTTAGTTTAATTCAGTTTAGATTAGGTTAGGTTAGGTTAGGGTATTCAAGTTTAGTTTAGTTGAATTTAGTTTAGTTTAGTTCAGTTTAGGTTAGGTTAGGTTAGTTTATTTTAGTTGAGTTTAGGTTAGGTTAGGTTAGGTTAGTTTAGATTAGTTTAGTTTAGTTTAGTTTATAGCTTAGTTTACTTTAGTTTATTATTTAATTTAGTTTAGTTTAGTTTATAGTTTCATTTATAGTTTAGTTTGATTTAGTTCAGTTTAATTTAGTTTACCTTAGATAAGTTTAGTTTGTTTTAGGTTAGGTTAGGTTAGGTTAGTTTAATTTAGTTTAGTTTAATTTAGTTTAGTTTAGTTTATTGTTTAGTTTAGTTAAGTTTATAGTTCAATTTATAGTTTAGTTTAGTTTAGTTTATAGTTTAGTTTATCGTTTAGTTTAGTTTAGTATAGTTTAGTTTAGTTTAGGTTAGAGTAGGTTAGTTTAGATTAGTTTAGTTTAGGGCAGTTTAGGTTAGTTTAAGTTACGTTATTTTGTTGAGTTGGGTTTAGTTTAGTTTAGTTTAGTTTAGTTTATAGTTTAGTTTATAGTTTAGTTTATAGTTTAATTTACTTTAGTTTAGTTTAATTTATTTTCGTTTAGTTTAGTTTACGTTAGGTTATATTAGGTTAATTTAGTTTAGTTTAGTTTAGGTTAGGTTAAGTTAGGTAAGTTTAATTTAGTTAAGTTTGGTTTAGTTTAGTTTATAGTTTTGTTTATAATTTAGTTTAGTTTAGTTTTGTTTAGGATAGGTAACGTTAGGTTAGGTTATGTTAGATTAGGTTATGTTAGGTTAGTTTAATTTAGTTTAATTTAGTTTATGTTAGTTTAGGTTAGTTTAGTTGAGTTTAGTATTGTTTATAGTTTAGTTTACTTAGATTATAGTTTAGTTTAGTTTAGTATATAGTTTAATTTAGTTTAATTTAGTTTAGTTTAATTTAATTTAAGTTAGGTTAGTTTAGTTTAGTTTAGGTAAGGTTAGGGTAAATTAGTTTATTTAGTTTAGTTTATTATAGTTTAGTTTAGTTTAGTTTATAGTTTAGTTTAGTTTAGTTTATAGTTTAGTTTAGTTTAGTTTAGTTTAATTTTTAGTTTATAGTTTATAGTTTAGTTTATAGTTTTGTTTAGTTTAGTATAGTTTAGTTTAGGTTATTTTAGGTTAGGTTAGAGTAGTTTATTTTAGTATAGTGTAGTTTACTTTTGCTAATAGTTTAGTTTAGTTTAGTTTATATATCAGTTTATAGTTCAGTTTAGTTTAGTTTAGTTTAAGTTAGGTTGGGTTAGTTTAGCTTATTATAGGTTAGGTTAGGTTAGGTAAGTTTAATTCAGTTTAGTTTAGTTTAGTTTATAGTTTAATTTATATATTTGTTTATAGTTAATTTAGTTTAGTTTAGGTTAAATTGTGTTAGGTTAGTTAAGTTTAGTTTAGTTTAGGTTAGGTTAGGTCGGGTTAGGTTAGTGTAGTTTAATTTAATTTAGTTGAATTTAGTTTAGTTAAGTTTAGTTTAGGTTACGTTAGGTTAGTTTAGTTTAGTTTAGTTTAGGTGAGGTTTGGTTAGGTTAGTTTAGTTCCGTTAATTTATTTTAGTTTATACATAAGTTTAGTTTAGTTTATAGTTTAGTTTATAGTTTAGTTTAATTTAGTGTAATTTAATTTTGTTTAAGTTAGGTTAGGTTAGGTTAGTTTGGTTTAGTTTAGTTTAGGTTAGGTTATGTTATATTAGGTTAGGTTAGGTTAGTTTGGTTTCGTTTAGTCTAGTTAAGTTTAGTTTAGTTTATTTCATAGTTTAGATTAGTTTTGTTTATAGTTTAGTTTGCAGTTTAGTATAGTTTAGTTTAGTTTAATTTAGTTTAGGTTAAGTAAGGTTAGGTTAGTTTAGTTTAGTTTAATTTATGTTAGGTTAGGTTAGGTTAGGTTAGGTTAGTTTAGTTAACTTTGGTTTAGTTTAGTTTAGTTTTGTTTAGTTTATAGTTTAGTTTTAAGTTTTGTTTAGTTTAGTTTAGTTTATAGTTTAATTTATAATTTGGTTTACTTTAGTTTAATTTAGTTTATAGTAGGTTAGGTTAGGTTAGGTTAGTTTAGTTTAGTTTAGGTTAGGTTAAGTTAGGGTTTAGTTTACTTTATGGTTTAGTTTAGTTAATTTATAGTTTAATTTACTTTAGTTTAGTCTAGTTTAATTTAGTTTATTTTAATTAATAGTTTTGTTTATAGTTTAGTTTAGTTTAGTTTAGTTTAGGTTAGGTTATGTTAGATTATGTTAGGTTAGGTTAGTTTGGTTTAGTTTAGTCTAGTTAAGTTTAGTTTAGTTTATTTTATACTTTAGTTTAGTTTTGTTGATAGTTTGGTTTGCAGTTTAGTATAGTTTAGTTTAGTTTAATTTATATTAGGTTAAGAAAGGTTAGGGTAGGTTAGTTTAATTTAGTTTAGTGTTTGTTATGTTAGGTTAGTTTAGTTTAGTTTTGTTTATAGTTTAGTTTAATTTATATTATAATTTAGTTTATAGTTTATTTTAGTTTAGTTTGTAGTTTAATTTAGTTTAGTTTAGTTTAGTTTAGTTTAGTTTAGTTTAGGTTAGGTTAGGTTAGGTTAGGTTAGTTTAGTTTAGTATAGTTTAGTTTAGTTTAAAATATAGTATCTTTAGTTTATAGTTTAGTTCATAGTTTTGTTTAGTTTTATTTAGTTTAGTTTAGGTTAGGTTAGAGTAGCTTAGTTTAGTTTAGTTTAGTTTGAAATATAGTATCTTTAGTTTATAGTTTAGTTCATAGTTTTGTTTAGTTTTGTTTAGTTTACTTTAGGTTAGGTTAGAGTAGCTTAATTTAGTTTAGTTTAGGTTAGAATAGGTTAGGTTAGTGTAGTTTACTTTAGTTTAGTTTAATTTAATTTAGTTTTGTTTAGTTTAGTTTAGGTTAGGTTAGGTTAGTTTAGTTTAGTATAGGTTAGGTTAAGTTAGGTAAGGGTAGTTTAGTTTATAGTTTAGTTTAGTTTAGTTTAGGTTAAGTTATGTTACGTGCGTTTAGTTTAATTTAGATTAGATTAGGTTACGTTAGATTAGGTTAGGGTAGTTGAGTTTACTTTAGTTGAATTAAGTTTATAGTTTAATTTATAGTTTAGTTTAGTTTACTTTATAGTTTAGTTTAGTTAATTTATAGTTTAATTTACTTTAGTTTAGTCTAGTTTAATTTAGTTTACTTTAATTTATAGTTTTGTTTATAATTTAGTTTAGTTTGTTTAGTTTAGGTTAATTTATGTTAGGTTAGGTTAGTTTAGTTTATTTTAGGTTAGGTTAGGTTAGGTTAGTGTAGTTTAGTTTAGTTTAGCTAAATTTTGTTTAGTTTAGTTTCGTTTAGGATACGTTAGGTTAGTTTAGTTTAGTTTAGTTTAGTGTATGTTAGGTTAGGTTAGGCTAGATTAATTTAGTTTAGTTTATTTTACTTTATAGTTAAGTTTAGTTTAGTTTATACTTTATTTTATGGTTTAGTATACTTTAGTTTATAGGTTAGTTTATAGTTTAGTTAACATTTTAGTTTAGTTTAGTTTAGATTAGGTTAGAGAAGGTTAGGTTAGGTTAGGTTAGTTTATTTTAGTTTAATTTATGTAAGCTTAGGTTAGGTTAGTTTGGTATAGTTTAGTTTAATTTAGTTTTGTTTATAGTTTAGTTTAGTTTAGTTTATAGTTCAGTTTATAGTTTAGTATAGTTTAGTTTAGTTTAGGTTAGGTTGGGTTAGTTTAGTTTAGTTTAGATTAGGTAAGGTTAAGTTAGGTTAGTTTAGTTTAGTATAGTTAAGTTTAGTTTAGTTTAGTTTATAGTTTAGTTTATTTTATTTTATAGTTTAGTTTATAGTTTTGTTTAGCTTAGTTTAATTTATTTAGTTTAGGTTAGGTTAGGTTAGATTAGTTTAGTTTAGGTTAGGTTATGATAGGTTAGTGCAGTTTGATTTAATTTAGTTTAGTTTAGTTGAATTTAATTTATTTTTGTTAGGTCAGTTTAGGTAAGTTAGGTTAGTTTAGTTTAGTATAGGTTAGGTTAGGTTAGGTAAGTTTAGTTCAGTATAGTTTAGTTTAGTTTATAGTTTAATTTATAGTTTTGTTTATAGTTAGTTTAGTTTAGTTTAGTTTAGTTTAGGTTAAATTATGTTAGGTTAATTTAGTTTAGTTTAATTTATGTTAGGTTAAGTTGGGTTGAGTTAGTGTAGTTTCATTTAGTTTGGTTTATTTTAGTTTAGTTTAATATGTTGTTCCGTTTAGTTTAGTTTTGTTTAATTTAGTTTAGTTTATAGTCTAGTTGAGTTTAGGTTAGTTTAGTTGAGTTTAGTTTAGGTTTGGTTAGGTTAGGTTAGATTAGTTTTGTTTAGGATAGGTTATGTTAGATTAGGTTAGGTTAGGTTAGTTTGGTTTAGTTTAGTCTAGTTAAGTTTAGTTTAGTTTATACTTTAGTTTAGTTTAGTTTATTTTATAGTTTAGTTAAGATTTGTTTATACTTTTGTTTGCAGTTTAGTATAGTTTAGTTTAGTTTAATTTAGTTTAGTTTAGTTTAGTTTAATTTAGTTTCGTCTAGTTTATAGTTTTGTTTATAGTTTAGCTTAGTTTAGTTTAGTTTAGTTTAGTTTAGGTTAAGTTATGTTAGGTTAGTTTAGTTTATTTTAGGTCGGTTATGTTAGGTTAGGTAAGTTTAATTTAGTTCAGTTTAGTTTAGTTAAGTTTAGTTTATAGTTTAGTTTATAGTTTAGTTTAGGTTAAGTTATGTTAGGGTCGTTTACTTTAATTTAGTTTATATTAGGATAGGTTAGGTTAGGGTAGTTAAGTTTAGTTTAGCTGAATTTAGTTTAATTTAGTTCAGTTTAGGTTACGTTAGGTTAGTTTAGTTTAGTTTAGTTTAGGTTAGGTTAGGTTACTTTAGTTTAGTTTATTTAAATGTAGTTTAGTTTATAGTTCAGTTTAGTTTAGTTTGGTTTAATTTAGTTTAGTTTATAGTTTAGTTGAGTTTAGGTTAGTTTAGTTGAGTTTAGTTTAGTTTAGTTTATTTTAGATTAGGTTAGGTTAGGTTAGTTTAGTTTAGGTTGGGTTATGTTAGATTAGGTTAGGTTAATTTAGTTTAGCTTAGTTTAGTTAGTTTAGGTTAGTTTAGTTTAGGTTAGGTTATGTTAGGTTGGTTTAGATTAGTTTAGTTTAGGTTTGGTAAAGTTAAGTAAGTATAATTTAGTTAATTTTGGTTTAGAATAGTTTATAGTTTAGTTTATAGTTTAGTTTAGTTTATAGTTTAGTTTATAGTTTAGTTAATATAGTATAGTTTAGTTTAGTTTATGTTAGGTTAGTTTAGCTTAGTTTAGTTTAGGTCAGTTGAGGTTAGGTTTAGTTAGGTTAGGTTAGTTTAGATTATTTTAAATTAGTTTAGTTTAGTTTATAGTTTAGTTTAGTTTAGTTTATAGTTTAATTTACTTTAGTTTAGTTTAATTTATTTTCGTTTAGTTTAGTTTACCTTAGGTTATATTAGGTTAATTTAGTTTAGTTTAGTTTAGGTTAGGTTAAGTTAGGTAAGTTTAATTTAGTTAAGTTTGGTTTAGTTTAGTTTATAGTTTTGTTTATAATTTAGTTTAGTTTAGTTTTGTTTAGGATAGGTAACGTTAGGTTAGGTTATGTTAGATTAGGCTATGTTAGGTTAGTTTAATTTAGTTTAATTTAGTTTATGTTAGTTTAGGTTAGTTTAGTTGAGTTTAGTATTGTTTATAGTTTAGTTTACTTAGTTTATAGTTTAGTTTAGTTTAGTATATAGTTTAATTTAGTTTAATTTAGTTTAGTTTAATTTAATTTAGGTTAGTTTAGTTTAGTTTAGGTAAGGTTAGGGTAAATTAGTTTATTTAGTTTAGTTTATTATAGTTTAGTTTAGTTTAGTTTATAGTTTAGTTTAGTTTAGTTTATAGTTTAGTTTAGTTTAGTTTAGTTTAATTTTTAGTTTATAGTTTATAGTTTAGTTTATAGTTTTGTTTAGTTTAGTATAGTTTAGTTTAGGTTATTTTAGGTTAGGTTAGAGTAGTTTATTTTAGTATAGTGTAGTTTACTTTTGCTAATAGTTTAGTTTAGTTTAGTTTATATATCAGTTTATAGTTCAGTTTAGTTTAGTTTAGTTTAAGTTAGGTTGGGTTAGTTTAGCTTATTATAGGTTAGGTTAGGTTAGGTAAGTTTAATTCAGTTTAGTTTAGTTTAGTTTATAGTTTAATTTATATATTTGTTTATAGTTAATTTAGTTTAGTTTAGGTTAAATTGTGTTAGGTTAGTTAAGTTTAGTTTAGTTTAGGTTAGGTTAGGTCGGGTTAGGTTAGTGTAGTTTAAATTAATTTAGTTGAATTTAGTTTAGTTAAGTTTAGTTTAGGTTACGTTAGGTTAGTTTAGTTTAGTTTAGTTTAGGTGAGGTTTGGTTAGGTTAGTTTAGTTCCGTTAATTTATTTTAGTTTATACATAAGTTTAGTTTAGTTTATAGTTTAGTTTATAGTTTAGTTTAATTTAGTGTAATTTAATTTTGTTTAAGTTAGGTTAGGTTAGGTTAGTTTGGTTTAGTTTAGTTTAGGTTAGGTTATGTTATATTAGGTTAGGTTAGGTTAGTTTGGTTTCGTTTAGTCTAGTTAAGTTTAGTTTAGTTTATTTTATAGTTTAGATTAGTTTTGTTTATAGTTTAGTTTGCAGTTTAGTATAGTTTAGTTTAGTTTAATTTAGTTTAGGTTAAGTAAGGTTAGGTTAGTTTAGTTTAGTTTAATTTATGTTAGGTTAGGTTAGGTTAGGTTAGGTTAGTTTAGTTAACTTTGGTTTAGTTTAGTTTAGTTTTGTTTAGTTTATAGTTTAGTTTTAAGTTTTGTTTAGTTTAGTTTAGTTTATAGTTTAATTTATAATTTGGTTTACTTTAGTTTAATTTAGTTTATAGTAGGTTAGGTTAGGTTAGGTTAGTTTAGTTTAGTTTAGGTTAGGTTAAGTTAGGGTTTAGTTTACTTTATGGTTTAGTTTAGTTAATTTATAGTTTAATTTACTTTAGTTTAGTCTAGTTTAATTTAGTTTATTTTAATTAATAGTTTTGTTTATAGTTTAGTTTAGTTTAGTTTAGTTTAGGTTAGGTTATGTTAGATTATGTTAGGTTAGGTTAGTTTGGTTTAGTTTAGTCTAGTTAAGTTTAGTTTAGTTTATTTTATACTTTAGTTTAGTTTTGTTGATAGTTTGGTTTGCAGTTTAGTATAGTTTAGTTTAGTTTAATTTATATTAGGTTAAGAAAGGTTAGGGTAGGTTAGTTTAATTTAGTTTAGTGTTTGTTATGTTAGGTTAGTTTAGTTTAGTTTTGTTTATAGTTTAGTTTAATTTATATTATAATTTAGTTTATAGTTTATTTTAGTTTAGTTTGTAGTTTAATTTAGTTTAGTTTAGTTTAGTTTAGTTTAGTTTAGTTTAGGTTAGGTTAGGTTAGGTTAGGTTAGTTTAGTTTAGTATAGTTTAGTTTAGTTTAAAATATAGTATCTTTAGTTTATAGTTTAGTTCATAGTTTTGTTTAGTTTTATTTAGTTTAGTTTAGGTTAGGTTAGAGTAGCTTAGTTTAGTTTAGTTTAGTTTGAAATATAGTATCTTTAGTTTATAGTTTAGTTCATAGTTTTGTTTAGTTTTGTTTAGTTTACTTTAGGTTAGGTTAGAGTAGCTTAATTTAGTTTAGTTTAGGTTAGAATAGGTTAGGTTAGTGTAGTTTACTTTAGTTTAGTTTAATTTAATTTAGTTTTGTTTAGTTTAGTTTAGGTTAGGTTAGGTTAGTTTAGTTTAGTATAGGTTAGGTTAAGTTAGGTAAGGGTAGTTTAGTTTATAGTTTAGTTTAGTTTAGTTTAGGTTAAGTTATGTTACGTGCGTTTAGTTTAATTTAGATTAGATTAGGTTACGTTAGATTAGGTTAGGGTAGTTGAGTTTACTTTAGTTGAATTAAGTTTATAGTTTAATTTATAGTTTAGTTTAGTTTACTTTATAGTTTAGTTTAGTTAATTTATAGTTTAATTTACTTTAGTTTAGTCTAGTTTAATTTAGTTTACTTTAATTTATAGTTTTGTTTATAATTTAGTTTAGTTTGTTTAGTTTAGGTTAATTTATGTTAGGTTAGGTTAGTTTAGTTTATTTTAGGTTAGGTTAGGTTAGGTTAGTGTAGTTTAGTTTAGTTTAGCTAAATTTTGTTTAGTTTAGTTTCGTTTAGGATACGTTAGGTTAGTTTAGTTTAGTTTAGTTTAGTGTATGTTAGGTTAGGTTAGGCTAGATTAATTTAGTTTAGTTTATTTTACTTTATAGTTAAGTTTAGTTTAGTTTATACTTTATTTTATGGTTTAGTATACTTTAGTTTATAGGTTAGTTTATAGTTTAGTTAACATTTTAGTTTAGTTTAGTTTAGATTAGGTTAGAGAAGGTTAGGTTAGGTTAGGTTAGTTTATTTTAGTTTAATTTATGTAAGCTTAGGTTAGGTTAGTTTGGTATAGTTTAGTTTAATTTAGTTTTGTTTATAGTTTAGTTTAGTTTAGTTTATAGTTCAGTTTATAGTTTAGTATAGTTTAGTTTAGTTTAGGTTAGGTTGGGTTAGTTTAGTTTAGTTTAGATTAGGTAAGGTTAAGTTAGGTTAGTTTAGTTTAGTATAGTTAAGTTTAGTTTAGTTTAGTTTATAGTTTAGTTTATTTTATTTTATAGTTTAGTTTATAGTTTTGTTTAGCTTAGTTTAATTTATTTAGTTTAGGTTAGGTTAGGTTAGATTAGTTTAGTTTAGGTTAGGTTATGATAGGTTAGTGCAGTTTGATTTAATTTAGTTTAGTTTAGTTGAATTTAATTTATTTTTGTTAGGTCAGTTTAGGTAAGTTAGGTTAGTTTAGTTTAGTATAGGTTAGGTTAGGTTAGGTAAGTTTAGTTCAGTATAGTTTAGTTTAGTTTATAGTTTAATTTATAGTTTTGTTTATAGTTAGTTTAGTTTAGTTTAGTTTAGTTTAGGTTAAATTATGTTAGGTTAATTTAGTTTAGTTTAATTTATGTTAGGTTAAGTTGGGTTGAGTTAGTGTAGTTTCATTTAGTTTGGTTTATTTTAGTTTAGTTTAATATGTTGTTCCGTTTAGTTTAGTTTTGTTTAATTTAGTTTAGTTTATAGTCTAGTTGAGTTTAGGTTAGTTTAGTTGAGTTTAGTTTAGGTTTGGTTAGGTTAGGTTAGATTAGTTTTGTTTAGGATAGGTTATGTTAGATTAGGTTAGGTTAGGTTAGTTTGGTTTAGTTTAGTCTAGTTAAGTTTAGTTTAGTTTATACTTTAGTTTAGTTTAGTTTATTTTATAGTTTAGTTAAGATTTGTTTATACTTTTGTTTGCAGTTTAGTATAGTTTAGTTTAGTTTAATTTAGTTTAGTTTAGTTTAGTTTAATTTAGTTTCGTCTAGTTTATAGTTTTGTTTATAGTTTAGCTTAGTTTAGTTTAGTTTAGTTTAGTTTAGGTTAAGTTATGTTAGGTTAGTTTAGTTTATTTTAGGTCGGTTATGTTAGGTTAGGTAAGTTTAATTTAGTTCAGTTTAGTTTAGTTAAGTTTAGTTTATAGTTTAGTTTATAGTTTAGTTTAGGTTAAGTTATGTTAGGGTCGTTTACTTTAATTTAGTTTATATTAGGATAGGTTAGGTTAGGGTAGTTAAGTTTAGTTTAGCTGAATTTAGTTTAATTTAGTTCAGTTTAGGTTACGTTAGGTTAGTTTAGTTTAGTTTAGTTTAGGTTAGGTTAGGTTACTTTAGTTTAGTTTATTTAAATGTAGTTTAGTTTATAGTTCAGTTTAGTTTAGTTTGGTTTAATTTAGTTTAGTTTATAGTTTAGTTGAGTTTAGGTTAGTTTAGTTGAGTTTAGTTTAGTTTAGTTTATTTTAGATTAGGTTAGGTTAGGTTAGTTTAGTTTAGGTTGGGTTATGTTAGATTAGGTTAGGTTAATTTAGTTTAGCTTAGTTTAGTTAGTTTAGGTTAGTTTAGTTTAGGTTAGGTTATGTTAGGTTGGTTTAGATTAGTTTAGTTTAGGTTTGGTAAAGTTAAGTAAGTATAATTTAGTTAATTTTGGTTTAGAATAGTTTATAGTTTAGTTTATAGTTTAGTTTAGTTTATAGTTTAGTTTATAGTTTAGTTAATTTAGTATAGTTTAGTTTAGTTTATGTTAGGTTAGTTTAGCTTAGTTTAGTTTAGGTCAGTTGAGGTTAGGTTTAGTTAGGTTAGGTTAGTTTAGATTATTTTAAATTAGTTTAGTTTAGTTTATAGTTTAGTTTAGTTTAGTTTATAGTTTAATTTACTTTAGTTTAGTTTAATTTATTTTCGTTTAGTTTAGTTTACCTTAGGTTATATTAGGTTAATTTAGTTTAGTTTAGTTTAGGTTAGGTTAAGTTAGGTAAGTTTAATTTAGTTAAGTTTGGTTTAGTTTAGTTTATAGTTTTGTTTATAATTTAGTTTAGTTTAGTTTTGTTTAGGATAGGTAACGTTAGGTTAGGTTATGTTAGATTAGGTTATGTTAGGTTAGTTTAATTTAGTTTAATTTAGTTTATGTTAGTTTAGGTTAGTTTAGTTGAGTTTAGTATTGTTTATAGTTTAGTTTACTTAGTTTATAGTTTAGTTTAGTTTAGTATATAGTTTAATTTAGTTTAATTTAGTTTAGTTTAATTTAATTTAGGTTAGTTTAGTTTAGTTTAGGTAAGGTTAGGGTAATTTAGTTTATTTAGTTTAGTTTATTATAGTTTAGTTTAGTTTATAGTTTAGTTTAGTTTAGTTTATAGTTTAGTTTAGTTTAGTTTAGTTTAGTTTAGTTTTTAGTTTATAGTTTATAGTTTAGTTTATAGTTTTGTTTAGTTTAGTTTAGTTTAGTTTAGGTTATTTTAGGTTAGGTTAGAGTAGTTTATTTTAGTATAGTGTAGTTTACTTTTGCTAATAGTTTAGTTTAGTTTAGTTTATATATCAGTTTATAGTTCAGTTTAGTTTAGTTTAGTTTAAGTTAGGTTGGGTTAGTTTAGTTTATTATAGGTTGGGTTAGGTTAGGTAAGTTTAATTCAGTTTAGTTTAGTTTAGTTTATAGTTTAATTTATATATTTGTTTATAGTTAATTTAGTTTAGTTTAGGTTAAATTGTGTTAGGTTAGTTAAGTTTAGTTTAGTTTACGTTAGGTTAAGTTGGGTTAGGTTAGTGTAGTTTAATTTAATTTAGTTGAATTTAGTATAGTTAAGTTTAGTTTAGGTTACGTTAGGTTAGTTTAGTTTAGTTTAGTTTAGGTGAGGTTTGGTTAGGTTAGTTTAGTTCTGTTAATTTATTTTAGTTTATACATAAGTTTAGTATAGTTTGTAGTTTAGTTTATAGTTTAGTTTAATTTAGTGTAATTTAATTTTGTTTAAGTTAGGTTAGGTTAGGTTAGTTTGGTTTAGTTTAGTTTAGGTTAGGTTATGTTAAATTAGGTTAGGTTAGGTTAGTTTGGCTTAGTTTAGTCTAGTTAAGTTTAGTTTAGTTTACACTTTAGTTTAGTTTAGTTTATAGTTTAGTTTAGTTTTGTTTATAGTTTAGTTTATAGTTTAGTATAGTTTAGTTTAGTTTAATTTAGTTTAGCTAAGTTTAGTTTAGTTTAGTTTTGGGTGGGTTATGTTAGGTTAGGTTAGGTTAGTTTAGTGTAGTTTAGGTTAGGTTAGGTTAGGTTAGTTTAGTTTAGTTGAGTTTAGTTTAGTTTAGATTAGGTTAAGTAAGATTAGGTTAGGTTAGGTTAGTTTAGTTTTGTTTATAGTTTATTTTAGTTTAGTTTACATTTTCTTTATAGTTTAGTTAGTTTAGTTTATAGTTTAATTTAGTTTAGTTTAGTTTAGTTTTCATTAATTTAGGTTAATTTGTTTAGTTTAGTTTAGTTTAGGTTAGGTTAAGTTAGGTTAGGTTAGGTTACTTTAGTTTAGTATAGTTTAGTTTAGTTTAAAATATAGTATCTTTAGTTTATAATTTAGTTCATAGTTTTCCTTAGATTAGTTTATTTTAGGTTAGGTTAGAGTAGTTTAGTTTAGTTTAATTTAGTTTAGGTTAGATTAGGTTAGGTTAATGTAGTTTAGTTTAATTTAGTTTAGTTGAATTTAATTTAGTTTAGTTTAGTTTAGGTTAGGTTAGGTTTGTTTAGGTTAGATTAGGTTAGGTTATGTTAGATTAGGTTAGGTTAGGTTAGCTTAGTTTAGTTTAGTTTAGTTTCGGTTAGGTTGGGTTAGGTTAGGTTAGTTAAGTTTATTTTAATTTAGTTTAGTTAAGTATAGTTTAGTTTATTGTTTACTTCAGTTTAATTTATAGCTTAGTTTATAGCTTAGTTTAGTTGATAGTTTTATTTATATTTATGTTTAGTTTAGTTTAGTAAAGTTTATTTTAGGGTAGCTTATGTTAGGTTAGGTTAGGTTAGTATAGTTTATAGTTTAATTTATAGTTTACTTTAGTTTATAGTTTAGTTTAGTTTAGTTTAGTATAGTTTAGTTTAGTTTAGTTTAGTTTAGGTTAGGTTAAGATAGTTTAGTTTAGTGTAGTTTAGGTTAGGTTAGGCTAGGTTAAGTTATATTTGGTTAGTTTAGATTACTTTAGTTTATTTTAGTTTATAGTTTAGATTAGTTTATTATTTATTTTAGTTTAGTTTAGTTTATAGTTTCGTTTATAGTTTAGTTTGGTTTAGTTTACTTTAATGAAGTTTACATTAGATTAGTTTAGTTAGTTTTAGTTTAGGTTAGGTTAGATGAGGTTAGTTTAGTTTAGTTTAGTTCAATTTCGTTTATTTTAGTTTATAGTTTAGTTTAGTTTATAGTTCAATTTATAGTTTAGTTTAGTTTATCGTTTAGTTTAGTTTAGTATAGTTTAGTTAAGTTTGGGTTACAGGAGGTTAGTTTAGATTAGTTTAGTTTAGCGCAGTTTAGGTTAGATTAAGTTAGGTTATTTTGTTTAGTTTAGTTTAGTTTAGTTTAGTTTAGTTTATAGTTTAGTTTATAGTTTAGTTTATAGTTTAGCTTAGATTAGTGTAGTTTAGTTTGGTTCAGTTTATTTTAGTTTAGTTTAGTTTAGTTTCGTTTAGCTTAGGTTATGTTATATTAGGTTAGCTTAGGTTAGCTTAGTTTACCCTAGTTTAGTTTGGGTTAGGTAAGGTTAAAATAGGTTAGTTAAATTTAGTTTCGTTTAGTTTAGTTAGGTTTAGTTTAGTTTGTAGTTTTGTTTAGTTTAGTTATAGTTTAGTTTATAGTTTAGTTTAGATTATAATTTAATTTATAGTTAAGTTTAGTTTACTTTAGTTTAATTTAGTTTAGCTTTCTTTAGTTTCCTTTAGATTACTCTAGTTTAGGATATGTTAGGTTAGGTTAGTTTAGTTTAGTTTAGTTTAATTAAGGTTAATTTTGTTTAATTTAGTTTAGTTTAGGTTAGGTTAGGTTAGGTTAGTTAAGTTTAGTATAGTTTAGTTTAGTTTAAAATATAGTATCTTTAGTTTATAGATTAGTTCATATTTTTGTTTAGTTTAGTTTAGTTTAGGTTATGTTAGAGTAGTTTAGTTTAGTTTAGTTTAGTTTAATTTAGGTTAGAATAGGTTAGGTTAGTGTAGATTAATTTAGTTTAGTTTAGTTGAATTTAATTTAGTTTTGTTTAGTTTATTTTAGGTTAGTTTAGTTTAGTATAGGTTAGGTTAAGTTAGGTTAGCTTAGTTTAATTTATAGTTTAGTTTAGTTTAGTTTATAGTGTGGTTTATACTTTAGTTTATATTTTAGTTTATAGTTTAGTTTAGTTTAGTGTAGTTTACTTTGGTTTAGTTTTGTTTAGTTTAGTTTAAATTAGTTTCGTTTAGGTTAGGTTAAGTTAGAATAGGTTAGGTTAGGTAAGCTTAGTTTAGTTTAGTTTAGTTTAGGTTAGGTTAGGTTAGGTTAGGTTGGTTAAGTTCAGTTTAGTTTAGTTTAGTTAAGTTTAGTTTAGTTTATAGTTTAGTTCAGTTTAGTTTATAACTTAGTTTATAGTTTAGTTTAGTTTATAGTTTCATTTATAGTTAAGTTTAGTTTAGTTTAGTTTAATTTACTTTAGTTTAGTTTATTTTAGGGTAGCTTATGTTAGGTTAGGTTAGTTTATAGTTTAATTTATAGTTTAGTTTAGTTTATAGTTTAGTTTATAGTTTAGTTCAGTTTATAATAGTTTAGTTTAGGTTAGGTTAGGTTAGGTTAGTTTAGTTTAGTTTAGTTTCGGTTAGGTTTGGCTATGTTAGGTTAGGATAGGTTAGTTTAGATTAGTTTAGTTTACTTTAGTTTAGTTTATAGCTTAGTTTACTTTAGTTTATTATTTAATTTAGTGTAGTTTAGTTTATAGTTTCGTTTATAGTTTAGTTTGGTTTAGTTTAGTTTATTTTAGTTTAGCTTAGATTAGTTTAGTTTGTCTTAGGTTAGGTTAGGTTAGGTGAGATTAGTTTAGTTTAGTTTATAGTTTAGTTTATAGTTTAGTTTATATTAGTTTAGTTTATAGTTTAATTTATAATTTAGTTTACTTTAGTTTAATTTAGTTTACAGTAGGTTAGGTTAGGTTAGGTTAGTTTAGTTTACTTTAGGTTAGGTTAAGTTAGGTTAGGTTAATTTAGTTTAGTTGAGTTTAATTTAGTTTAGTTTACTTTATAGTTTAATTTATAGTTTAGTTTAGTTTACCTTATAGTTTAGTTTAGTTAATTTATATTTTAATTTAGTTTAGTTTAGTTTAATTTAGTTTAGTTTAGTTAATAGTTTTGTTTATAGTTTAGTTTAGTTTAGTTTAGTTTAGGTTAATGTTAGGTTAGTTTAGTTTAGTTTAGTTTAGGTTAGGTTAGGTTAGGCTAGGTTAGGTAAGTTTAATTTAGTTTAGTTTAGTTTAGTTAAAATTAGTTTGTAGTTTAGTTTATAGTTTAGTTTGTAGTTTAGTTTAGTTTAGTTTAGTTTGGTGTAGTTTAGTTTAGGTTAAGTAATGTTTGGTTCGTTTAGTTTAATTTAGTTTAGATTAGGTTACGTTAGATTAGGTTAGGGTAGTTAAGTTTAGTTTAATTGAATTTATTTTGTAGTTTAATTTATAGTTTAGTTTAGTTTACTTTATAGTTTAGTTTAGTTAATTTATAGTTTATTTTATTTTAGTTTAATCTAGTTCAATTTAGTTTACTTTAGTTTATAGTTTTGTTTATAGTTTCGTTTAGTTTAGTTTAGGTTAATTTATGTTAGGTTTGTTTAATTTAGTTTAGTTTAGGTTAGGTTAGGTTAGTTTAGTTTAGTTTAATGTATGTTAGTTTAGGTTAGGTTAGTTTAATTTAGTTTAGTTTAATTTAGTTTATAGTTTAGTTTATAATTTATTTTATAATTTAGTATACTTTAGTTTATAGATTAGTTTATTGTTTAGTTAATATTTTAGTTTATTTTAGTTTTCGTTAGGTTAGGTTAGGCAAGGTTAGGTTAGGTTAGGTTAGGTTAGTTTAGTTTAGTTTAGTTTATGTAAGGTTAGGTTAGGTTAGTTTGGTATAGTTTAGTTTAGTTTAGTTTTGTTTATAGTTTAGTTTTGTTCAGTTTATTGTTCAGTTTATAGTTTAGTTTAGTTTAGTTTAGGTTAGGTTGGGTTAGTTTAGTTTAGTTTAGGTTAGGGTAAGTTACGTTAATTTAGTTTAGTATAGTTTAGTTTAGTTTAGTTTAGTTTATAGTTTAGTTCATTTTATTTTATAGTTTAGTTTATAGTTTGGTTTAGTTTAGTTTTGTTTAGTTAATTTAGGTTAGATTAGGTTAGGTTAGAGTAGTTTAATTTAGGTTAGGTTATGATAGGTTAGTGCAGTTTAATTTAATTTAGTTTAGTTTAGTTGAATTTAATTTCGTTTAGTTAGGTCAGTTTAGGTAAGTTAGGTTAGTTTAGTTTAGTATAGGTTAGGTTACCATAAATAAGTTTGATTCAGTTTAGTTTAGTTTAGTTTATAGTTTAATTTATAGTTTTGCTTATAGTTAATTTAGTTTTGTTTAGTTTAATTTAGTTTAGGTTAAATTATTTTAGGTTAGTTTAGTTTAGTTTAGTTTAGGTTAGGTTAGGTTGGGTTAGGTTAGTGTAGTTTCATTAATTAAGTTTATTTTAGTTTAGTTTAGTATGTAGTTCAATTAAGTTTAGTTTTGTTTAATTTAGTTCAGTATATAGTTTAGTTGAGTTTAGGTTAGTTTAGTTGAGTTTTGCCTAGTTTAGTTTAGTTTAGGTTAGGTTAGGTTAGGTTAGTTTATTTTATTTTAGAATAGGTTATGATAGATTAGGTTAGGTTAGGTTGGTTTGGTTTAGTGTAGTCTAGTTAAGTTTAGTTTAGTTTATACTTTAGTTTAGTTTAGTTTATTTTATAGTTTAGTTTAGTTTTGTTTATAGTTTAGTTTGCAGTTTAGTATAGTTTAGTTTACTTTAATTTAGTTTAGCTAAGTTTAGTTTAGATTAGTTTAGTTTAGTTTATAGTTTAATTTATAATTTAGTTTAGTATAGTTAATTTAATTTAGTTTAGAGTAGGTTAGGTTAGGTTAGTTTAGTTTGGTTTAGTTTAGTTTAGGTTAGGTTAGGTTAGTTTAATTTATTTGAGTTTAATTTAGTTTAGTTTAGTTTATAGTTTAATTTATAATTTAGTTTAGTTTACTTTATAATTTAGTTTAGTTAATTTATAGTTTAATTTAGTTTAGTTTAGTTTATGTTATGTTAGATTAGTTTAGTTTAGTTTTGTTTATAGTTTAGTTTAATTTATATTATAATTTAGTTTATAGTTTATTTTTGTTTAGTTTGTAGTTTAATTTAGTTTAGTTTAGTTTAGTTTAGTTTAGGTTAGGTTAGGTTAGGTTAGGTTAGGTTAGTTTAGTTTAGTATAGTTTAGTTTAGTTTAAAATATAGTATCTTTAGTTTATAGTTTAGTTCATAGTTTTGTTTAGTTTTGTTTAGTTTAGTTTAGGTTAGGTTAGAGTAGCTTAGTTTAGTTTAGTTTAGGTTAGAATAGGTTAGGTTAGTGTAGTTTAGTTTAGTTTAGTTTAATTTAATTTAGTTTTGTTTAGTTTAGTTTACGTTAGGTTAGGTTAGTTTAGTTTAGTATAGGTTAGGTTAAGTTAGGTAAGGGTAGTTTAGTTTATAATTTAGTTTAGTTTAGTTTAGTTTAGGTTAATTTATGTTAGGTTAGGTTAGTTTAGCTTATTTTAGTTTAGCTAAATTTTGTTTAGTTTAGTTTATTTTAGTTTAGTGTATGTTAGGTTAGGTTAGGCTAGATTAATTTAGTTTAGTTTATTTTAGTTTATAGTTTAGTTTAGTTTAGTTTATAATTTATTTTATAGTTTAGTATACTTTAGTTTATAGGTTAGTTTGTAATTTAGTTAACATTTTAGTTTAGTTTAATTTAGATTAGGTTAGAGAAGATTAGGTTAGGTTAGGTTAGTTTATTTTAGTTTAGTTTATGTAAGCTTAGGTTAGGTTAGTTTGGTATAGTTTAGTTTAATTTAGTTTTGTTTATAGTTTAGTTTAGTTTAGTTTATAGTTCAGTTTATAGTTTAGTATAGTTTAGTTTAGTTTAGGTTAGGTTGGGTTAGTTTAGTTTAGTTTAGGTTAGGTTAGGTTAAGTTAGGTTAGTTTAGTTTAGTATAGTTAAGTTTAGTTTAGTTTAGTTTATAGTTTATTTTATTTTATTTTATAGTTTAGTTTATAGTTTTGTTTATAGTTTAGTTTGGTTTAGTTTAGTTTAATTTAGTTTACATTAGATTAGTTTAGTTAGTTTTAGTTTAGTTTAGGTTAGGTTGGGTTAGTTTAGTTTAGTTTAGGTTAGGTTATGATAGGTTAGTGCAGTTTAATTTAATTTAGTTTAGTTTAGTTGAATTTAATTTATTTTTGTTAGGTCAGTTTAGGTAAGTTAGGTTAGTTTAGTTTAGTATAGGTTAGGTTAGGTTAGGTAAGTTTAATTCAGTATAGTTTAGTTTAGTTTATAGTTTATTTTATAGTTTTGTTTATAGTTAGTTTAGTTTAGTTTAGGTTAAATTATGTTAGGTTAGTTTAGTTTAGTTTATTTTATGTTAGGTTAGGTTTGGTTATGTTAGTGTAGTTTCATTTAGTTTGGTTTATTTTAGTTTAGTTTAATATGTTGTTCCGTTTAGTTTAGTTTTGTTTAATTTAGTTTAGTTTATAGTTTAGTTGAGTTTAGGTTAGTTTAGTTGAGTTTAGTTTAGGTTTGGTTAGGTTAGGTTATGTTAGATTAGGTTAGGTTAGGTTAGTTTGGTTTAGTTTAGTCTAGTTAAGTTTAGTTTAGTTTATACTTTAGTTTAGTTTAGTTTATTTTATAGTTTAGTTAAGTTTTGTTTATACTTTAGTTTGCAGTTTAGTATAGTTTAGTTTAGTTTAATTTAGTTTAGTTTAGTTTAGTTTCATTTAGTTTCGTCTAGTTTATAGTTTTGTTTATAGTTTAGCTTAGTTTAGTTTAGTTTAGTTTAGGTTAAGTTATGTTAGGTTAGTTTAGTTTATTTTAGGTCGGTTAGGTAAGGTTAGGTAAGTTTAATTTAGTTCGGTTTAGTTTAGTTAAGTTTAGTTTATAGTTTAGTTTATAGTTTAGTTTATAGTTTAGTTTAGGTTAAGTTATGTTAGGGTCGTTTAGTTTAATTTAGTTTAGATTAGGATAGGTTAGGTTAGGGTAGTTAAGTTAAGTTTAGTTGAATTTAGTTTAGTTTAGTTCAGTTTAGGTTAGGTTATGTTAGGTTGGTTTAGTTTAGAATAGGTTAGATTAAGTTAGGTTAAGTTAGGTTTGTTAGGTTTAGTTTAGTTTAGTTTATAGTTTAGTTTAGTTTAGTTTAGTTTGTAATTTAGTTTATACTATAGTTTATATTTTAGTTTATAGTTTAGTTTAGTTAAGTGTTGTATATTTTGGTTTAGTTTTGTTTAGTTTAGTTTAAATTAGTTTCGTTTAGGTTAGGTTAGGTAAGTTTAGGTTAGGTTGGGTTAGGTTAGTTTAGTTCAGTCTAGTTTATGTTAGGTTAGGTTAGTTTAGTTTACTTAGGTTTTGTTTATGGTTTAGTTTACTTTAGTTTATAGTTTAGTTCATAGTTTATTTTAGTTTAATATATAGTTTAATTTAGTTTAGTTTAGTTTAGTTTAGTTTAATTTAGGTTAATTTAGTTTAATTTATTTTCGTTTAGTTTAGTTTACGTTAGGTTATATTAGGTTAATTTAGTTTAGTTTAGTTTAGGTTAGGTTAAGTTAGGTAAGTTTAATTTAGTTAAGTTTGGTTTAGTTTAGTTTATAGTTTTATTTATAATTTAGTTTAGTTTAGTTTTGTTTAGGATAGGTAACGTTAGGTTAGGTTATGTTAGATTAGGTTATGTTAGGTTAGTTTAATTTAGTTTAATTTAGTTTATGTTAGTTTAGGTTAGTTTAGTTGAGTTTAGTATTGTTTATAGTTTAGTTTACTTAGTTTATAGTTTAGTTTAGTTTAGTATATAGTTTAATTTAGTTTAATTTAGTTTAGTTTAATTTAATTTAGGTTAGGTTAGTTTAGTTTAGTTTAGGTAAGGTTAGGGTAATTTAGTTTATTTAGTTTAGTTTATTATAGTTTAGTTTAGTTTAGTTTATAGTTTAGTTTAATTTAGTTTAGTATATAGTTTAGTTTAGTTTAGTTTAGTTTTTAGTTTATAGTTTATAGTTTAGTTTATAGTTTTGTTTAGTTTAGTTTAGTTTAGTTTAGGTTATTTTAGGTTAGGTTAGAGTAGTTTATTTTAGTATAGTGTAGTTTACTTTTGCTAATAGTTTAGTTTAGTTTAGTTTATATATCAGTTTATAGTTCAGTTTAGTTTAGTTTAGTTTAAGTTAGGTTGGGTTAGTTTAGTTTATTATAGGTTAGGTTAGGTTAGGTAAGTTTAATTCAGTTTAGTTTAGTTTAGTTTATAGTTTAATTTATATATTTGTTTATAGTTAATTTAGTTTAGTTTAGGTTAAATTGTGTTAGGTTAGTTAAGTTTAGTTTAGTTTAGGTTAGGTTAGGTTGTGTTAGGTTAGTGTAGTTTAATTTAATTTAGTTGAATTTAGTATAGTTAAGTTTAGTTTAGGTTACGTTAGGTTAGTTTAGTTTAGTTTAGTTTAGGTGAGGTTTGGTTAGGTTAGATTAGTTCTGTTAATTTATTTTAGTTTATACATAAGTATAGTTTAGTTTATAGTTTAGTTTATAGTTTAGTTTAATTTAGTGTAATTTAATTTTGTTTAAGTTAGGTTAGGTTAGGTTAGTTTGGTTTAGTTTAGTTTAGGTTAGGTTATGTTATATTAGGTTAGGTTAGGTTAGTTTGGCTTAGTTTAGTCTAGTTAAGTTTAGTTTAGTTTACACTTTAGTTTAGTTTAGTTTATAGTTTAGTTTAGTTTTGTTTATAGTTTAGTTTAGTTTTGTTTATAGTTTAGTTTATAGTTTAGTATAGTTTAGTTTAATTTAGTTTAGCTAAGTTTAGTTTAGTTTAGTTTTGGGTGGGTTATGTTAGGTTAGGTTAGGTTAGTTTAGTGTAGTTTAGGTTAGGTTAGGTTAGGTTAGTTTAGTTTAGTTGAGTTTAGTTTAGTTTAGATTAGGTTAAGTAAGATTAGGTTAGGTTAGGTTAGGTTAGTTTCGTTTTGTTTATAGTTTATTTTAGTTTAGTTTACATTTTCTTTATAGTTTAGTTAGTTTAGTTTATAGTTTAATTTAGTTTAGTTTAGTTTAGTTTTCATTAATTTAGGTTAATTTGTTTAGTTTAGTTTAGTTTAGGTTAGGTTAAGTTAGGTTAGGTTAGGTTACTTTAGTTTAGTATAGTTTAGTTTAGTTTAAAATATAGTATCTTTAGTTTATAATTTAGTTCATAGTTTTCCTTAGATTAGTTTATTTTAGGTTAGGTTAGAGTAGTTTAGTTTAGTTTAGTTTAGTTTAGGTTAGATTAGGTTAGGTTAATGTAGTTTAGTTTAATTTAGTTTAGTTGAATTTAATTTAGTTTAGTTTAGTTTAGGTTAGGTTAGGTTTGTTTAGGTTAGATTAGGTTAGGTTATGTTAGATTAGGTTAGGTTAGGTTAGCTTAGTTTAGTTTAGTTTAGTTTCGGTTAGGTTGGGTTAGGTTAGGTTAGTTAAGTTTATTTTAGTTTAGTTTAGTTAAGTATAGTTTAGTTTATTGTTTACTTCAGTTTAATTTATAGCTTAGTTTAGTTGATAGTTTTATTTATATTAATGTTTAGTTTAGTTTAGTAAAGTTTATTTTACGGTAGCTTATGTTAGGTTAGGTTAGGTTAGTATAGTTTATAGTTTAATTTATAGTTTACTTTAGTTTATAGTTTAGTTTTTAGTTTAGTTTAGTTTAGTTTAGTATAGTTTAGTTTAGTTTAGTTTAGGTTAGGTTAAGATAGTTTAGTTTAGTGTAGTTTAGGTTAGGTTAGGCTAGGTTAAGTTATATTTGGTTAGTTTAGATTAGTTTAGTTTAGTTTAGTTTATAGTTTAGATTAGTTTATTATTTATTTTAGTTTAGTTTAGTTTATAGTTTCGTTTATAGTTTAGTTTGGTTTAGTTTACTTTAATGAAGTTTACATTAGATTAGTTTAGTTAGTTTTAGTTTAGGTTAGGTTAGATGAGGTTAGTTTAGTTTAGTTTAGTTCAATTTCGTTTATTTTAGTTTATAGTTTAGTTTAGTTTATAGTTCAATTTATAGTTTAGTTTAGTTTAGTTTATCGTTTAGTTTAGTTTGGTATAGTTTAGTTTAGTTTAGTTTTGTTTATATTTAATGTAGTTTAATTTATTGTTCAGTTTATAGTTTAGTTTAGTTTAGTTTAGTTTAGGTTAGGTTGGGTTAGTTTAGTTTAGTTTAGGTTAGGTTAGCTTAAGTTAGGTTAATTTAGTTTAGTATAGTTTAGTTTAGTTTAGTTTAGTTTATACTTTAGTTCATTTTATTTTATAGTTTAATTTATAGTTTTGTTTAGTTTAGTTTAGTTTAGTTAATTTAGGTTAGGTTAGGTTAGGTTAGAGTAGTTTAGTTTAGGTTAGGTTATGATAGGTTAGTGCAGTTAAATTTAATTTTGTTTAGTTTAGTTGAATTAAATTTAGTTTAGTTAGGCAGTTTAGGTAAGTTAGGTTAGTTTAGTTTAGTATAGGTTAGGTTACGTTAGGTAAGTTTAATTCAGTTTAGTTTAGTTTAGTTTATAGTTTAATTTATAGTTTTGCTTATAGTTATTTAGTTTTGTTTAGATTAGTTTAGTTTAGGTTAAATTATGTTAGGTTAGTTTAGTTTAGTTTAGTTTAGGTTTGGTTGGGTTAGGTTAGTGTAGTTTCATTTAGTTTAGTTTATTTTAGTTTAGTTTAGTATGTAGTTCAGTTCAGTTTTGTTTTGTTTAATTTAGTTTAATTTATAGTTTAGTTGAGTTTAGTTTAGTTTAGTTGAGTTTAGTTTAGTTTAGTTTAGGTTAGGTTAGGTTAGGTTAGTTTAGTTTAGTTTAGGATAGGTTATGATAGATTAGGTTAGGTAAGTTTATTTTAGTTTACTTTAGTCTAGTTAAGTTTAGTTTAGTTTATATTTTAGTTTAGTTTAGTCTATAGTTCAATTTATAATTTAGTTTAGTTTAGTTTTTAGATTAGGTTATCGTTTAGTTTAGTTTAGATTAGTTTAGTTTAGGTCAGTTTAGGTTAGGTTAAGTTAGGTTAGGTTAGTTTAGATTAGTTTAGTTTAATTTAGTTTAGTTTAGAGTTTAGTTTATTTTAGTTTATAGTTTAATTTAGTTTAGTTTAGTTTAGTGAAGTTTAGTTTGGTTAGGTTAGGTTAGGTTAATTTAGTTTAGTTTAGGTTAGGTTAGGTAAGTTTATTTTGTTTAGTTTAATTTATAGTTTATTTTATAGTTTTGCTTATAGTTTAGTTTAGTTTATAGTTTAATTTAGTTTAGTTTAGTTAAGGTTAGGTTAGGTTAGGTTAGGTTAATTTACTTTAGTATAGTTTAGTTTAGTTTATTTTTGTTTAGTTTATAGTTTAGTTTACAGTTTAGGTTAGTTTAGTTTAGTTTAGTTTGGGTTAGGTTAGGTTAGGTCAGTTTAGTTTAGTTTAGTTTAGTTTATAGTTTAGTTTAGTTTAGTTTATAATAGTTTAGTTTAGTTTAGTTTAGGTTATGTTAGGTTGGTTTAGTTTAGTATAGGTTAGATTAAGTTAGGTTAAGTTAGGTTTGTTAGCTTTAGTTTAGTTTAGTTTATAGTTTAGTTTAGTTTAGTTTAGTTTGTAATTTAGTTTATACTTTAGTTTATATTTTAGTTTATAGTTTAGTTTAGTTAAGTGTTGTATATTTTGGTTTATTTTTGTTTAGTTTAGTTTAAATTAGTTTCGTTTAGGTTAGGTTAGGTAAGTTTAGGTTAGGTTGGGTTAGGTTAGTTTAGTTCAGTCTAGTTTATGTTAGGTTAGGTTAGTTTAGTTTACTTAGGTTTTGTTTATGGTTTAGTTTACTTTAGTTTATAGTTTAGTTCATAGTTCATTTTAGTTTAATATATAGTTTAATTTAGTTTAGTTTAGTTTAGTTTAGTTTAATTTAGGTTAATTTAGTTTAGTTTAGTTTAGGTTAGGTTAGGTTAGGTTAGGTTAGGTTAAGTTAGTTCAGTTTAGTATATTTTAGTATAGTTTAAAATATAGTATCTTTAATTTATAGTTTAGTTCATAGTTTTGTTTAGTTTAGTTTAGGTTAGGTTAGAGTAGTTTAGTTTAGTTTAGTTTAGGTTAGATTAGGTTAGGTTCGTGTAGTTTAGTTTAGTTTAGGTTAGTTGAATTAGGTTAGTTTAGTTTAGGGTAGGTTAGGTTGGTTTAGTTTTAGTATAGTTTAGGTTCAGTTAGGTTAGGTTAGTTTAGTTTAGTTTAGTTTACTTTAGTTTATTATTTAATTTAGTGTAGTTTAGTTTATAGTTTCGTTTATAGTTTAGTTTGGTTTAGTTTAGTTTAATTTAGTTTAACTTAGATTTGTTTAGTTATTTTTAGGTTAGGTTAGGTTAGGTGAGGTTAGTTTAGTTCAGTTTAGTTTAATTTAGTTTAGTTTAGTTTATAGTTAAGTTTAGTTTAGTTTATAGTTCAATTTATAGTTTAGTTTAGTTTATTTTATCGTTTAGTTTAGTTTAGTATAGTTTAGTTTAGGTTAGAGTAGGTTAGTTTAGATTAGTTTAGTTTAGCGCAGTTTAGGTTAGGTTAAGTTAGGTTATTTCGTTTGGTTTAGTTTAGTTTAGTTTAGTTTATAGTTTAGTTTAGTTTAAAGTTTAGTTTATAGTTTAGTTTATAGTTTAGTTTAGATTAGTGTAGTTTAGTTTGGTTTAGTTTATTTTAGTTTAGTTCAGTTTAGTTTCGTTTAGCTTAGGTTATGTTATATTAGGTGAGCTTAGGTTAGCTTAGTTTACCCTAGTTTAGTTTAGGTTAGGTAAGGTTAGAATAGGCTAGTTAAATTTAGTTTAGTTTAGTTTAGTTAGGTTTAGTTTAGTTATAGTTTAGTTTATAGTTTAGTTTAGATTATAATTTAATTTATATTTTAGTTTAGTTTAGTTTAATTTAGTTTAGCTTTCTTTAGTTTCCCTTAAATTACTTTAGTTTAGGATATGTTAGGTTAGGCTAGTTTAGTTTAGTTTAGTTTAATTAAGGTTAATTTAGTTGAATTTAGTTTAGTTTAGGTTAGGTTAGGTTATTTTGGTTTAGTATAGGTTAGGTTAAGTTAGGTTAGCTTAGTTTAGTTTATAGTTTAGTTTAGTTTATAGTGTGGTTTATACTTTAGTTTATATTTTAGTTTATAGTTTAGTTTAGATTAGTGTAGTTTAGTTTGGTTTAGTTTGGTTTAGTTTAGTTTAAATTAGTTTCGCTTGTGTTTGGTTAAGTTAGAATAGGTTAGGTTAGGTAAGCTTAGTTTAGTTTAGTTTAGGTTAGGTTAGGTTAGGTTAGGTTGGTTAAGTTCAGTTTAGTTTAGTTTAGTTAAGTTTAGTTTAGTTTATAGTTTAGTTCAGGTTAGTTTATAGCTTAGTTTATAGTTTAGTTTAGTTTATAGTTTAATTTATAGTTAAGTTTAGTTTAGTTTAGTTTAATTTAGGTTAGTTAAGTTTATTTTAGGGTAGCTTATGTTAGGTTAGGTTAGTTTATAGTTTAATTTATAGTTTAGTTTAGTTTATAATTTAGTTTATAGTTTAGTTCAGTTTATAATAGTTTAGTTTAGGTTAGGTTAGGTTAGGTTAGGTTAGTTTAGTTTAGTTTAGTTTAGGTTAGGTTTGGCTAGGGTAGGTTAGGATAGGTTAATTTAGATTAGTTTAGTTTAGTTTAGTTTATAGTTTAGTTTACTTTAGTTTATTATTTCATTTAGTGTAGTTTAGTTTATAGCTTCGTTTATAGTTTAGTTTGGTTTAGTTTAGTTTGTCTTAGGTTAGGTTAGGTTAGGTGAGATTAGTTTAGTTTAGTTGAGTTAAATTTAGTTTAGTTTATAGTTTAATTTAGTTTAGTTTATAGTTCAATTTATAGATTAGTTTAGTTTATAGTTTATGTTACCGTTTAGTTTAGTTTAGATTAGTTTAGTTTAAGTTAGTTTAGGTTAGGTTAAGTTAGGTTAGGTTAGTTTAGATTAGTTTAGTTTAATTTAGTTTAGTTTATAGTTTAGTTTATTTTAGTTTATAGTTTAATTTTATTTAGTTTAGTTTAGTTTAGTTTAGGTTAGGTTACGTTAGGTTAGGTTAATTTAGTTTAGTGTAGGTTAGGTTAGGTTAGGTAAGGTTAATTTACTTTAGTAAAGTTTATTTTAGTTTATTTTAGTTTAGTTTATTGTTTAGTTTAGTTTATAGTTTATTTACAATTTTGTTTAGTTTAGTTTAGTTTAGTTTAGTTTGGGTTAGGTTGGGTTAGGTTAGGTTAGTTTAGATTAGTTTAGTTTATAGTTTAGTTTAATTTAGTTTACAGTTTAGTGTATCCTTTAGTTTATAGTGTAGTTTATAGTTTAGTTTAATTTAGTGTAGTTTAGTTTGGTTTAGCTTAGTATAGGTTTGTTTACTTTAGGTTAGGTGAGATTATGTTAAGTTAGGTTAGCTTACTTTAGTTTAGTTTAGTTTAGGTTAGGTTAGGTTAGGTTAGTTTATTTAACTTTGGTTTAGTTTAGTTTAGTTTAGTTTATAGTTTAGTTTATAGTTTAGTTTATATTAGTTTAGTTTTTAGTTTAATTTGTAATTTAGTTTACTTTAGTTTAATTTAGTTTACAGTAGGTTAGGTTAGGTTAGGTTAGTTTAGTTTACTTTAGATTAGGTTAAGTTGGGTTAGGTTAGGTTAATTTAGTTTAGTTGAGTTTAATTTAGTTTAGTTTACTTTATAGTTTAATTTATAGTTTAGTTTAGTTTACCTTATAGTTTAGTTTAGTTAATTTATATTTTAATTTAGTTTAGTTTAGTTTAATTTAGTTTAGTTTAGTTCATAGTTTTGTTTATAGTTTAGTTTAGTTTAGTTTAGTTTAGGTTATGTTAGGTTAGTTTAGTTTAGTTTAGTTTAGGTTAGGTTAGGTTAGGCTAGGTTAGGTAAGTTCAATTTAGTTTAGTTTAGTTTAGTTAAAATTAGTTTGTAGTTTAGTTTATAGTTTAGTTTGTAGTTTAGTTTAGTTTAGTTTAGTTTGGTGTAGTTTAGTTTAGGTTAAGTAATGTTTGGTTCGTTTAGTTTAATTTAGTTTAGATTAGGTTACGTTAGATTAGGTTAGGTTAGTTAAGTTTAGTTTAATTGAATTTATTTTGTAGTTTAATTTATAGTTTAGTTTAGTATACTTTATAGTTTAGTTTAGTTAATTTATAGTTTATTTTATTTTAGTTTAATCTAGTTCAATTTAGTTTACTTTAGTTTATAGTTTTGTTTATAGTTTCGTTTAGTTTAGTTTAGGTTAATTTATGTTAGGTTTGTTTAATTTAGTTTAGTTTAGGTTAGGTTAGGTTAGGATAGGTTAGTGTAGTTTAGTTTAATTTAGCTGAATTTTTTTAGTTTAGTTTAGTTTAGGTTACCTTAGGTTAGTTTAGTTTAGTTTAGTGTATGTTAGGTTAGGTTAGGTTAGTTTAATTTAGTTTAGTTTATTTTAGTTTATAGTTTAGTTTATAATTTATTTTATAATTTAGTATACTTTAGTTTATAGATTAGTTTATTGTTTAGTTAATATTTTAGTTTATTTTAGTTTACGTTAGGTTAGGTTAGGCAAGGTTAGGTTAGGTTAGGTTAGTTTAGTTTAGTTTAGTTTATGTAAGGTTAGGTTAGGTTAGTTTGGTATAGTTTAGTTTAGTTTAGTTTTGTTTATAGTTTAGTTTAGTTTAGTTTATTGTTCAGTTTATAGTTTAGTTTAGTTTAGTTTAGTTTAGGTTAGGTTGGGTTAGTTTAGTTTAGTTTAGGTTAGGTTAAGTTACGTTAATTTAGTTTATTATAGTTTAGTTTAGTTTAGGTTAGTTTATAGTTTAGTTCATTTTATTTTATAGTTTAGTTTATAGTTTGGTTTAGTTTAGTTTTGTTTAGTTAATTTAGGTTAGATTAGGTTAGGTTAGAGTAGTTTAGTTTAGGTTAGGTTATGATAGGTTAGTGCAGTTTAATTTAATTTAGTTTAGTTTAGTTGAATTTAATTTAGTTTAGTTAGGTCAGTTTAGGTAAGTTAGGTTAGTTTAGTTTAGTATAGGTTAGGTTACGTTAGGTAAGTTTGATTCAGTTTAGTTTAGTTTATAGTTTAATTTATAGTTTTGCTTATAGTTAATTTAGTTTTGTTTAGTTTAGTTTAGTTTAGGTTAAATTAATTTAGGTTAGTTTAGTTTAGTTTAGTTTAGGTTAGGTTAGGTTGGGTTAGGTTAGTGTAGTTTCATTAATTTAGTTTATTTTAGTTTAGTTTAGTTTAGTATGTAGTTCAATTAAGTTTTGTTTTGTTTAATTTAGTTCAGTTTATAGTTTAGTTGAGTTTAGGTTAGTTTAGTTGAGTTTTGCCTAGTTTAGTTTAGTTTAGGTTAGGTTAGGTTAGGTTAGTTTATTTTAGTTTAGAATAGGTTATGATAGATTAGGTTAGGTTAGGTTGGTTTGGTTTAGTTTAGTCTAGTTAAGTTTAGTTTATTTTATACTTTAGTTTAGTTTAGTTTATTTTATAGTTTAGTTAAGTTTTGTTTATAGTTTAGTTTGCAGTTTAGTATAGTTTAGTTTACTTTAATTTAGTTTAGCTAAGTTTAGTTTATATAAGTTTAGTTTAGTTTACAGTTTAATTTATAATTTAGTTTAGTATACTTTAGTTTAATTTAGTTTAGAGTAGGTTAGGTTAGGTTAGTTTAGTTTGGTTTAGTTTAGTTTAGGTTAGGTTAGGTTAGTTTAATTTATTTGAGTTTAATTTAGTTTAGTTTAGTTTATAGTTTAATATATAATTTAGTTTAGTTTACTTTATAATTTAGTTTAGTTAATTTATAGTTTAATTTAGTTTAGTTTAGTTTATGTTATGTTAGATTAGTTTAGTTTAGTTTTGTTTATAGTTTAGTTTAATTCATATTATAATTTAGTTTATAGTTTATTTTTGTTTAGTTTGTAGTTTAATTTAGTTTAGTTTAGTTTAGTTTAGTTTAGGTCAGGTTAGGTTAGGTTAGGTTCGGTTAGGTTAGGTTAGTTTAGTTTAGTATAGTTTAGTTTAGTTTAAAATATAGTATCTTTAGTTTATAGTTTAGTTCATAGTTTTGTTTAGTTTTGTTTAGTTTAGTTTAGGTTAGGTTAGAGTAGCTTAGTTTAGTTTAGTTTAGGTTAGAATAGGTTAGGTTAGTGTAGTTTTGTTTAGTTTAGTTTAATTTAATTTAGTTTTGTTTAGTTTAGTTTAGGTTAGGTTAGGTTAGTTTAGTTTAGTATACGTGAGGTTAAGTTAGGTAAGGGTAGTTTAGTTTATAATTTAGTTTAGTTTAGTTTAGTTTAGGTTAATTTATGTTAGGTTAGGTTAGTTTAGTTTAATTTAGGTTAGGTTAGGTTAGTGTAGTTTAGTTTAGTTTAGCTAAATGTTGTTTAGTTTAGTTTAGTTTAGGATACGTTAGGTTAGTTTAGTTTAGTTTTATTTAGTTTAGTGTATGTTAGGTTAGGTTAGGCTAGATTGATTTAGTTTAGTTTATTTTAGTTTATAGTTTAGTTTAGTTTAGTTTATAATTTATTTTATAGTTTAGTATTCTTTAGTTTATAGGTTAGTTTATAATTTAGTTAACATTTTATTTTAGTTTAGTTTAGATTAGGTTAGAGAAGATTAGGTTAGGTTAGGTTAGTTTATTTTAGTTTAGTTTATGTAAGCTTAGGTTAGGTTAGTTTGGTATAGTTTAGTTTAATTTAGTTTTGTTTATAGTTTAGTTTAGTTTAGTTTATAGTTCAGTTTATAGTTTAGTATAGTTTAGTTTAGTTTAGGTTAGGTTGGGTTAGTTTAGTTTAGTTTAGGTTAGGTTAGGTTAAGTTAGGTTAGTTTAGTTTAGTATAGTTAAGTTTAGTTTAGTTTAGTTTATAGTTAATTTATTTTATTTTATAGTTTAGTTTATAGTTTTGTTTATAGTTTAGTTTGGTTTAGTTTAGTTTAATTTAGTTTACATTAGATTAATTTAGTTAGTTTTAGTTTAGTTTAGGTTAGGTTGGGTTAGTTTAGTTTAGTTTAGGTTAGGTTATGATAGGTTAGTGCAGTTTAATTTAATTTAGTTTAGTTTAGTTGAATTTAATTTATTTTTGTTAGGTCAGTTTAGGTAAGTTAGGTTAGTTTAGTTTAGTAGAGGTTAGGTTAGGTTACGTAAGTTTAATTTAGTATAGTTTAGTTTAGTTTATAGTTTAATTTATAGTTTTGTTTATAGTTAGTTTAGTTTAGTTTAGTTTAGGTTAAATTATGTTAGGTTAGTTTAGTTTAGTTTATTTTATGTTAGGTTAGGTTGGGTTAAGTTAGTGTAGTTTCATTTAGTTTGGTTTATTTTAGTTTAGTTTAATATGTTGTTCCGTTTAGTTTAGTTTTGTTTAATTTAGTTTAGTTTATAGTTTAGTTGAGTTTAGGTTAGTTTAGTTGAGTTTAGTTTACGTTTGTTTAGGTTAGGTTAGATTAGTTTTGTTTAGGATAGGTTATGTTAGATTAGGTTAGGTTAGGTTAGTTTGGTTTAGTTTAGTCTAGTTAAGTTTAGTTTAGTTTATACTTTAGTTTAGTTTAGTTTATTTTATAGTTTAGTTAAGTTTTGTTTATACTTTAGTTTGCAGTTTAGTATAGTTTAGTTTAGTTTAATTTAGTTTAGTTTAGTTTAGTTTAATTTAGTTTCGTCTAGTTTATAGTTTTGTTTATAGTTTAGCTTAGTTTAGTTTAGTTTAGTTTAGGTTAAGTTATGTTAGGTTAGTTTAGTTTATTTTAGGTCGGTTAGGTAAGGTTAGGTAAGTTTCACTTAGTTCAGTTTAGTTTAGTTAAGTTTAGTTTATAGTTTAGTTTATAGTTTAGTTTATAGTTTAGTTTAGGTTAAGCTATGTTAGGGTCGTTTAGTTTAATTTAGTTTAGATTAGGATAGGTTAGGTTAGGGTAGTTAAGTTTAGTTTAGTTCAATTTAGTTTAGTTTAGTTCAGTTTAGGTTAGGTTAGGTTAGTTTAGTTCAGTTTATTTAAGTGTAGTTTAGTTTATAGTTCAGTTTAGTTTAGTTTGGTTTAATTTAGTTTAGTTTATAGTTTAGTTGAGTTTAGGTTAGTTTAGTTGAGTTTAGTTTAGTTTAGTTTATTTTAGATTAGGTTAGGTTAGGTTAGTTTAGTTTAGTTTAGGTTGGGTTATGTTAGATTAGGTTAGGTTAGGTTAGTTTGGCTTAGTTTAGTCTAGTTAAGTTTAGTTTAGTTTACACTTTAGTTTAGTTTATAGTTTAGTTTAGTTTTGTTTATAGTTTAGTTTATAGTTTAGTATAGTTTAGTTTAGTTTAATTTAGTTTAGCTAAGTTTAGTTTAGTTTAGTTTTGGGTGGGTTATGTTAGGTTTAGTTAGGTTAGTTTAGTGTAGTTTAGGTTAGGTTAGGTTAGGTAAGGTTAGTTCAGTTTAGTTGAGATTAGCTTAGTTTAGATTAGGTTAAGTAAGATTAGGTTAGGTTAGGTTAGGTTAGTTTAGTGTAGTTTAGGTTAGGTTAGGTTAGGTTAGTTTAGTTTAGTTGAGTTTAGTTTAGTTTAGATTAGGTTAAGTAAGATTAGGTTAGGTTAGGTTAGGTTAGTTTAGTTTTGTTTATAGTTTAGTTTAGTTTAGTTTACATTTTCTTTATAGTTTAGTTAGTTTAGTTTATAGTTTAATTTAGTTTAGTTTAGTTTAGTTTAGTTTTCATTAATTTAGGTTAATTTAGTTTAGTTTAGTTTAGGTTAGGTTAGGTTTAGTTATGTTAGATTAGGTTAGTTTAGTTTAGTATAGTTTAGTTTAGTTTATAATATAGTATCTTTAGTTTATAATTTAGTTCATAGTTTTCCTTAGATTAGTTTATTTTAGGTTAGGTTAGAGTAGTTTAGTTTAGTTTAGTTTAGCTTAGGTTAGATTAGGTTAGGTTAATGTAGTTTAGTTTAATTTAGTTTAGTTGAATTTAATTTAGTTTAGTTTAGGATAGGTTAGGTTTGTTTAGGTTAGATTAGGTTAGGTTATTTTAGATTAGGTTAGGTTAGGTTAGCTTACTTTAGTTTATTTTAGTTTCGGTTATGTTGGGTTAGGTTAGTTTAGTTAAGTTTATTTTAGTTTAGTTTAGTTAAGTATAGTTTAGTTTATAGTTTACTTCAGTTTAATTTATAGCTTAGTTTATAGCTTAGTTTAGTTCATAGTTTAATTTATATTTAGGTTTAGTTTAGTTTAGTTTAGTAAAGTTTATTTTAGGGTAGCTTATGTTAGGTTAGGATAGGTTAGTATAGTTTATAGTTTAATTTATAGTTTACTATAGTTTATAGTTTAGTTTATAGTTTAGTTTAGTTTAGTTTAGTTTATAATAGTTTAGTTTAGTTTAGTTTAGGTTAAGATAGTTTAGTTTAGTGTAGTTTAGGTTAGGTTAGGCTAGGTTAAGTTATATTTGGTTGGTTTAGATTAGTTTAGTTTAGTTTAGTTTATAATTTAGATTAGTTTATTATTTATTTTAGTTTAGTTTAGTTTATAGTTTCGTTTATAGTTTAGTTTGGTTTAGTTTTGTTTAATTTAGTTTACATTAGATTAGTTTAGTTAGTTTTAGTTTAGGTTAGGTTAGATGAGGTTAGTTTAGTTTAGTTTAGTTCAATTTAGTTTATTTTAGTTTATAGTTTAGTTTAGTTTAGTTTATAGTTCAATTTATAGTTTAGTTTAGTTTAGTTTATCGTTTAGTTTAGTTTAGTATAGTTTAGTTTAGTTTAGGTTACAGTAGGTTAGTTTAGATTAGTTTAGTTTAGCCCAGTTTAGGTTAGATTAAGTTAGGTTATTTTGTTTAGTTTAGTTTAGTTTAGTTTAGTTTATAGTTTAGTTTATAGTTTAGTTTATAGTTTAGCTTAGATTAGTGTAGTTTAGTTTGGTTCAGTTTATTTTAGTTTAGTTTAGAATTGTTTCGTTTAGCTTAGGTTATGTTATATTAGGTTAGCTTAGGATAGCTTAGTTTACCCAGGTTTAGTTTGGGTTAGGTAAGGTTAAAATAGGTTAGTTAAATTTAGTTTAGTTTAGTTTAGTTAGGTTTAGTTTAGTTTATAGTTTTGTTTAGTTTAGTTATAGTTTAGTTTATAGTTTAGTTTAGATTATAATTCAACTTATAGTTAAGTTTAGTTTACTTTAGTTTAATTTAGTTTAGCTTTCTTTACTTTCCTTTAGATTACTCTAGTTTAGGATATGTTAGGTTAGGTTAGTTTAGTTTAGTTTAGTTTAATTAAGGTTAATTTAGTTTAATTTAGTTTAGTTTAGGTTAGGTTAGGTTAGGTTAGTTAAGTTTAGTATAGTTTAGTTTAGTTTAAAATATAGTATCTTTAGTTTATAGATTAGTTCATATTTTTGTTTAGTTTAGTTTAGTTTAGGTTATGTTAGAGTAGTTTAGTTTAGTTTAGTTTAGTTTAGGTTAGAATAGGTTAGGTTAGTGTAGATTAATTTAGTTTAGTTAATTGAATTTAATTTAGTTTTGTTTAGTTTAGTTTAGGTTAGTTTAGTTTAGTATAGGTTAGGTTAAGTTAGGTTAGCTTAGTTTAGCTTGTAGTTTAGTTTAGTTTAGTTTAGTTTATAGTGTGGTTTATACTTTAGTTTATATTTTAGTTTATAGTTTAGTTTAGTTTAGTGTAGTTTAGTTTGGTTTAGTTTTGTTTAGTTTAGTTTAAATTAGTTTCGTTTAGGTTAGGTTAAGTTAGAATAGGTTAGGTTAGGTAAGCTTAGTTTAGTTTAGTTTAGTTTACGTTAGGTTAGGTTAGGTTAGGTTAGGTTAGGTTGGTTAAGTTCAGTTTAGTTTAGTTTAGTTAAGTTTAGTTTAGTTTATAGTTTAGTTCAGTTTAGTTTATAGCTTAGTTTATAGTTTAGTTTAGTTTATAGTTTCATTTATAGTTAAGTTTAGTTTAGTTTAGTTTAATTTACTTTAGTTTAGTTTATTTTAGGGTAGCTTATGTTAGGTTAGGTTAGTTTATAGTTTAATTTATAGTTTAGTTTAGTTTATAGTTTAGTTTATAGTTTAGTTCAGTTTATAATAGTTTAGTTTAGGTTAGGTTGGGTTAGTTTAGTTTAGTTTAGTTTAGGTTAGGTTTGGCTATGTTAAGTTAGGATAGGTTAGTTCAGATTAGTTTAGTTTAGTTTAGTTTATAGTTTAGTTTACTTTAGTTTATTATTTAATTTAGTGTAGTTTAGTTTATAGTTTCGTTTATAGTTTAGTTTGGTTTAGTTTAGTTTATTTTAGTTTAGCTTAGATTAGTTTAGATTGTCTTAGGTTAGGTTAGGTTAGGTGAGATTAGTTTAGTTTAGTAGAGTTTAATTTAGTTTAGTTTATAGTTTAGTTTAGTTTAGTTCATAGTTAAATTTATAGATTAGTTTAGTTTATAGTTTATGTTATCGTTTAGTTTAGTTTAGATTAGTTTAGTTTATGTCAGTTTAGGTTAGGTTAAGTTAGGTTAGGTTAATTTAGTTTAGAAAAGGTTAGGTTAGGTTAGGTAAGGTTAATTTACTTTAGTAAAGTTTAGTTTAGTTTATTTTAGTTCAGTTTATAGTTTAGTTGAGTTTATAGTTTAGTTTACAATTTTGTTTCGTTTAGTTTAGTTTAGTTTAGTATAGTTAAGGTAAGGTTGGGTTAGGTTAGGTTAGTTTAGTTTAGTTTAGTTTAGTTTATAGTTTAGTTTAATTTAGTTTACAGTTTAGTGTATTCTTTAGTTTATAGTGTAGTTTATAGTTTATTTTAATTTAGTGTAGTTTAGTTTGGTTTAGTTTAGTATAGTTTTGTTTACTTTAGGTTAGGTGAGATTATGTTAGATTAGGTTCGCTTACTTTAGTTTAGTTTAGTTTAGGTTAGGTTAGGTTAGGTTAGATTAGTTAACTTTAGTTTAGTTTAGTTTAGTTTTGTTTAGTTTATAGTTTAGTTTATAGTTTAGTTTAGTTTAGTTTATAGTATAATTTATAATTTGGTTTACTTTAGTTTAATTTAGTTTATAGTATGTTAGGTTAGGTTAGGTTAGTTTAGTTTAGTTTAGGTTAGGTTAAGTTAGGTTAGTTTAGGTTAATTTAGTTTAGTTGAGTTTAATTTAGTTTAGTTTAGTTTATAGTTTAATTTATAGTTTAGTTTACCTTATAGTTTAGTTTAATTAATTTATAGTTTAATTTAGTTTAGTTTAGTTTAATTTAGATTAGTTTAGTTCATAGTTTTGTTTATAGTTTAGTTTAGTTTGGTTTAGTTTAAGTTATGTTAGGTTAGTTTAGTTTAGTTTAGTTTAGGTTAGGTTAGGCTAGGTTAGGTAAGTTTAATTTAGTTTAGTTTAGTTTAGTTAAGTTTAGTTTATAGTTTAGTTTATAGTTTAGTTTGTAGTTTAGTTTAGTTTAGTTTAGTTTGGTTTAGTTTAGTTAAGGTTAAGTAATGTTAGGTTCGTTTAGTTTAATTTATTTTAGTTTAGGTTACGTTAGATTAGGTTAGGGTAGTTAAGTTTAGTTTAGTTGAATTTAGTTTATAGTTTAATTTATAGTTTAGTTTAGTATACTTTATAGTTTAGTTTAGTTAATTTATAGTTTAATTTAGTTTAGTTTAGTCTAGTTTAATTTAGTTTATTTTAGTTTATAGTTTTGTTTATAGTTTAGTTTAGTTTAGTTTAGGTTAATTTATGTTAGGTTAGTTTAGTTTAGTTTAGTTTAGGTTAGGTTAGGTTAGGTTAGGTTAGTGTAGTTTAGTTTAGTTTAGCTGAATTTTGTTTAGTTTAGTTTAGTTTAGGTTACGTTAGGTTAGTTTAGTTTAGTTTAGTTTAGTGTATGTTAGGTTAGGTTAGGTTAGGTTAGTTTAATTTCGTTTAGTTTATTTTAGTTTATAATTTAGTTTAGTTTAGTTTATAATTTATTTTATAATTTAGTATACTTTAGTTTATAGATTAGTTTATAGTTTAGTTAATATTTTAGTTTATTTTAGTTTACGTTAGGTTAGGGAAGTTTAAGTTAGGTTAGGTTAGGTTAGTTTAGTTTAGTTTAGTTTATGTAAGGTTAGGTTAGGTTAGTTTGGTTTAGTTTAGTTTAGTTTAGTTTTGTTTATATTTAGTTTAGTTTAATTTATTGTTCAGTTTATAGTTTAGTTTAGTTTAGTTTAGTTTAGGTTAGGTTGGGTTAGTTTAGTTTAGTTTAGGTTAGGTTAGCTTAAGTTAGGTTAATTTAGTTTAGTATAGTTTAGTTTAGTTTAGTTTAGTTTATAGTTTAGTTCATTTTATTTTATAGTTTAGTTTATAGTGTTGTTTAGTTTAGTTTAGTTTAGTTAATTTAGTTTAGGTTAGGTTAGGTTAGAGTAGTTTAGTTTAGGTTAGGTTATGATAGGTTAGTGCAGTTTAATTTAATTTTGTTTAGTTTAGTTGAATTAAATTTAGTTTATTTAGGTCAGTTTAGGTAAGTTAGTTTAGTTTATTTTAGTATAGGGTAGGTTACGTTAGGTAAGTTTAATTCAGTTTAGTTTAGTTTAGTTTATAGTTTAATTTATAGTTTTGCTTATAGTTATTTAGTTTTGTTTAGATTGGTTTAGTTTAGGTTAAATTATGTTAGGTTAGTTTAGTTTAGTTTAGTTTAGGTTAGGTTAGGTTGGGTTAGGTTGGTGTAGTTTCATTTAGTTTAGTTTAGTTTAGTATGTAGTTCAGTTCAGTTTTGTTTTGTTTAATTTAGTTTAGTTTATAGTTTAGTTGAGTTTAGGTTAGTTTATTTGAGTTTAGTTTAATTTAGTTTAGGTTAGGTTAGGTTAGTTTAGTTTAGTTTAGGATAGGTTATGATAGATTAGGTTAGGTTAGGTTAGTTTGGTTTAGTTTAGTCTAGTTAAGTTTAGATTAGTTTATACTTTAATTTAGTTTAGTTTATTTTATAGTTTAGTTAAGTTTTGTTTATAGTTTAGTTTGCAGTTTAGTATAGTTTAGTTTAGTTTAATTTAGTTTAGCTAAGTTTAGTATAGTGTAGTTTAGTTTAGTTTATAGTTTAATTTATAATTTAGTTTAGTTTAGTTTAGTTTAATTTAGTTTAGAGTATGTTAGGTTAGGTTAGGTTAGTTTAGTTTAGTTTAGTTTAGTTTAGGTTAGGTTAGGTTAGGTTAGTTTAATTTATTTGAGATTAATTTAGTTTAGTTTATAGTTAATTTATAGTTTAGTTTAGTTTACTTTATAGTTTAGTTTAGTTAATTTATAGTTTAATTTAGTATAGTTTAGTTTAATTTAGTTTCGTTTAGTTTATAGTTTTGTTTATAGTTTAGCTTAGATTAGTTTAGTTTAGTTTAGTTTAGGTTAAGTTATGTTAGGTTAGTTTAGTTTAGTTTAGTTCAGGTTCGTTTAGGTTAGGAATAGGTAAGTTTAATTTAGTTCAGTTTAGTTTAGTTAAGTTTAGTTTATAGTTTAGTTTATAGTTTAGTATGTAATTTAGTTTAGTTTAGTTTAGTTTACGTTAAGTTATGTTAGGTTCGTTTGGTTTAGTATAGGTTAGGTTAGGTTAGGTAAGTTTAATTCAGTATAGTTTAGTTTAGTTTATAGTTTAATTTATAGTTTTGTTTATAGTTAGTTTAGTTTAGTTTAGTTTAGTTTAGGTTAAATTATGTTAGGTTAGTTTAGTTTATTTTATGTTAGGTTAGTTTGGATTAGTTTAGTTTAGTTTTTATTTTAGTTTACTTTAGTTTATTATTTAATTTAGTGTAGTTTAGTTTATAGTTTCGTTTATAGTTTAGTTTGGTTTAGTTTAGTTTTTTTTAGTTTAGCTTAGATTAATTTAGTTTGTCTTAGGTTAGGTTAGGTTAGGTAAGATTAGTTTAATTTAGTTGAGTTTAATTTAGTTTAGTTTAGTTTATATTTTAGTTTAGTTTAGTCTATAGATCAGTTAGGTTAGCTTACTTTAGTTTAGTTTAGTTTAGGTTAGGTTAGGTTAGGTTAGTTTATTTAACTTTGGTTTAGTTTAGTTTAGTTTAGTTTATAGTTAGTTTATAGTTTAGTTTATATTAGTTTAGTTTATAGTTTAATTTATAATTTAGTTTACTTTAGTTTAATTTAGTTTACAGTAGGTTAGGTTAAGTTAGGTTAGGTTAGGTTAATTTAGTTTAGTTGAGTTTAATTTAGTTTAGTTTAGTTTATAGTTTAATTTATAGTTTACTTTAGTTTACCTTATAGTTTAATTTAGTTAATTTATATTTTAATTTAGTTTAGTTTAGTTTAATTTAGTTTAGTTTAGTTCATAGTTTTGTTTATAGTTTAGTTTAGTTTAGTTTAGTTTAGTTTGGGTTAGGTTAGGCTAGGGTAGGTAAGTTTAATTTAGTTTAGTTTAATTTAGTTAAAATTAGTTTGTAGTTTAGTTGATAGTTTAGTTTGTAGTTTAGTTTAGTTTAGTTTAGTTTGGTTTAGTTTAGTTTAGGTTAAGTAATGTTTGGTTCGTTTTGTTTAATTTAGTTTAGATTAGGTTACGTTAGATTAGGTTAGGGTAGTTAAGTTTAGTTTAATTGAATTTATTTTGTAGTTTAATTTATAGTTTAGTTTAGTTTACTTTATAGTTTAGTTTAGTTAATTTATAGTTTATTTTATTTTAGTTTAATCTAGTTTAATTTAGTTTACTTTAGTTTATAGTTTTGTTTATAGTTTAGTTTAGTTTAGTTTAGGTAAATTTGTTAGGTTTGTTTAGTTTAGTTTAGGTTAGGTTAGGTTAGGTTAGGATAGGTTAGTGTAGTTTAGTTTAGTTTAGCTGAATTTTGTTTAGTTTAGTTTAGTTTAGGTTACCTTAGGTTAGTTTAGTTTAATGTATGTTAGGTTAGGTTAGGTTAGTTTAATTTAGTTTAGTTTATTTCAGTTTATAGTTTAGTTTAGTTTAGTTTATAATTTATTTTATAATTTAGTATACTTTAGTTTATAGATTAGTTTATTGTTTAGTTAATATTTTAGTTTATTTTAGTTTACGTTAGGTTAGGTTAGGCAAGGTTAGGTTAGGTTAGGTTAGGTTAGTTTAGTTTAGTTTATGTAAGGTTAGGTTAGGTTAGTTTGGTATAGTTTAGTATAGTTTAGTTTTGTTTATAGATTAGTTTAGTTTAGTTTATTGTTCAGTTTATAGTTTATTTTAGTTTAGTTTAGGTTAGGTTGGGTTAGTTTATTTTAGTTTAGGTTAGGTTAGGTTAAGTTACGTTAATTTAGTTTAGTATAGTTTAGTTTAGTTTAGTTTAGTTTATAGTTTAGTTCATTTTATTTTATAGTTTAGTTTATAGTTTGGTTTAGTTTAGTTTTGTTTAGTTAATTTAGGTTAGATTAGGTTAGGTTAGAGTAGTTTAGTTTAGGTTAGGTTATGATAGGTTAGTGCAGTTTAGTTTAATTTAGTTTAGTTTAGTTGAATTTAATTTAGTTTAGTTAGGTCAGTTTAGGTAAGTTAGGTTAGTTTAGTTTAGTATAGGTTAGGTTACGTTAGGTAAGTTTAATTCAGTTTAGTTTACTTTAGTTTATAGTTTAATTTATAGTTTTGCTTATAGTTAATTTAGTTTTGTTTAGTTTAGTTTAGTTTAGTTTAGGTTAAATTATTTTAGGTTAGTTTAGTTTAGTTTATTTTAGGTTAGGTTAGGTTGGGTTAGGTTAGTGTAGTTTCATTAATTAAGTTTATTTTAGTTTAGTTTAGTATGTAGTTCAATTAAGTTTTGTTTTGTTTAATTTAGTTTAGTTTATAGTTTAGTTGAGTTTAGGTTAGTTTAGTTGAGTTTTGCCTAGTTTAGTTTAGTATAGGTTAGGTTAGGTTAGTTTATTTTAGTTTAGAATAGGTTATGATAGATTAGGTTAGATTAGGTTGATTTGGTTTAGTTTAGTCTAGTTAAGTTTAGTTTAGTTTATACTTTAGTTTAGTTTAGTTTATTTTATAGTTTAGTTAAGTTTTGTTTATAGTTTAGTTTGCAGTTTAGTATAGTTTAGTTTAGTTTAATTTAGTTTAGCTAAGTTTAGTTTAGATTAGTTTAGTTTAGTTTATAGTTCAATTTATAATTTAGTTTAGTTTAGTTTAGTTTAATTTAGTTTAGAGTAGGTTAGGTTAGGTTAGTTTAGTTTAGTTTAGTTTAGTTTAGGTTAGGTTAGCTTAGTTTAATTTATTTGAGTTTAATTTAGTTTAGTTTAGTTTATAGTTTAATTTATAGTTTAGTTTAGTTTACTTTATAGTTTAGTTTAGTTAATTTATAGTTTAATTTAGTTTAGTTTATTTTAATTTAGTTTCGTTTAGTTTATAGTTTGGTTTATAGTTTCGCTTAGTTTAGTTTAGTTTAGTTTAGTTTAGGTTAAGTTATGTTAGGTTAGTTTAGTTTAGTTTAGTTCAGGTTCGGTTAGGTTAGGTTAGGTAAGTTTAATTTAGTTCAGTTTAAATAGTTAAGTTTAGTTTATAGCTTAGTTTATAGTTTAGTTTGTAGTTTAGTTTAGTTTAGTTTAGTTTAGTTTAGGTTAAGTTATGTTAGGTTCATTTAGTTTAATTTAGTTTAGATTAGGTTAGGTTAGGTTAGGGTATTTAAGTTGAGTTTAGTTGAATTTAGTTTAGTTTAGTTCAGTTTAGGTTAGGTTAGGTTAGTTTATTTTAGTTGAGTTTAGGTTAGGTTAGGTTAGGTTAGGTTAGTTTAGTTTAGTTTAGTTTATTTAAGTGTAGTTTAGATTATGGTTCAGTTTAGTTTAGTTTTGTTTAATTTAGTTTAGTTTATAGTTTAGTTGAGTTTAGGTTAGTTTAGTTGAGTTTAGTTTAGTTTAGTTTATTTTAGGTTAGGCTAGGTTAGTTTGGCTTAGTTTAGTCTAGTTAGAAGTTAGTTTATTTTAGTTTAGTTTATAGTTTAGTTTAGTTTTGTTTATAGTTCAGTTTATAGTTTAGTATAGTTTAGTTTAGTTTAATTTAGTTTAGCTAAGTTTAGTTTAGTTTAGTTTAGTTTAGTTTTGGGTAGGTTTTTTTAGGTTAGGTTAAGTTAGTTTAGTTTAGTTTAGGTTAGGTTAGGTTAGGTAAGGTTAGTTTAGTTTAGTGGAGTTTAGTTTAGGTTAGGTTAGGTTAAGTAATATTAGGTTAGGTTAGGTTAGTTTAGTTTAGTTTAGTTATATGTTAGGTTAGGTTAGTTTAGTTTAGTTTAGTTTTGTTTATAGTTTAGTTTAGTTTATTTTATAGTTTAGTTTATAGTTTAGTTAGTTTAGTTTATAGTTTAATTTAGTTTAGTTTAGTTTAGTTTAGTTTAGTTTAGTTTAATTTAGGTTAATTTAGTTTAGTTTAGTTTAGGTTACGTTAAGTTAGGTTAGGTTAGGTTAGTTTAGTTTAGTATAATTTAGTTTAGCTTAAAATATAGTATCTTTAGTTTATAGTTTAGTTCATAGTTTTCTTTAGATTAGTTTAGTTTAGGTTAGGTTAGAGTAGTTTTCTTTAGTTTAGTTTAGTTTAGTTTAGGTTAGATTAGGTTAGGTTAGTGTAGTTTAGTTTAATTTAGTTTAGTTGAATTTAATTTAGTTTAGTTTAGTTTAGGTTAGGTTAGGTTAGTTTAGGTTAGATTTAGTTAGGTTAGTGTAGTTTAGTTTAGTTTAGTTTAGTTTGTAGTTTAGTTTAGTTTAGTGTAGTTTAGTTTGGTTTAGTTTTGTTTAGTTTAGTTTACTTCAGTTTCGTTTAGGTTAGGTTATGTTAGATTAGGTTAGCTTGGGTTAGCTTAGTTTAGTTTTGTTTACTTTCGGTTAGGTTAGGATAGGTTAGGTTAGTTTAGGTTAAATTTAGTTAGGTTTGTGTAGTTTAGTTTAGTTTAGTTTAGTTTGTAGTTTAGTTTAGTTTAGTGTAGTTTAGTTAAGTTTAGTTTAGTTTATAGTTTAGTTCAGTTTAGTTTATAGCTTAGTTTAATTTAGTTTATTTTAGGGTAGCTTATGTTAGGTTAGGTTTAGTTAGTTTAGTTTATAGTTTAACTTATGGTTTACTTTAGTTTATAGTTTAGTTTATAGTTTAGTTTAGTTTAGTTTATAATAGTTTAGTTTAGGTTAGGTTGGGATGGTTTAGTTTAGTTTAGTTTAGGTTAGGTTAGGTTGACTAGGTTAAGTTATGTTAGGTTCATTTAGTTTAATTCAGTTTAGATTAGGTTAGGTTAGGTTAGGGTATTCAAGTTTAGTTTAGTTGAATTTAGTTTAGTTTAGTTCAGTTTAGGTTAGGTTAGGTTAGTTTATTTTAGTTGAGTTTAGGTTAGGTTAGGTTAGGTTAGTTTAGATTAGTTTAGTTTAGTTTAGTTTATAGCTTAGTTTACTTTAGTTTATTATTTAATTTAGTTTAGTTTAGTTTATAGTTTCATTTATAGTTTAGTTTGATTTAGTTCAGTTTAATTTAGTTTACCTTAGATAAGTTTAGTTTGTTTTAGGTTAGGTTAGGTTAGGTTAGGTTAGTTTAATTTAGTTTAGTTTAATTTAGATTAGTTTAGTTTATTGTTTAGTTTAGTTAAGTTTATAGTTCAATTTATAGTTTAGTTTAGTTTAGTTTATAGTTTAGTTTATCGTTTAGTTTAGTTTAGTATAGTTTAGTTTAGTTTAGGTTAGAGTAGGTTAGTTTAGATTAGTTTAGTTTAGGGCAGTTTAGGTTAGTTTAAGTTACGTTATTTTGTTGAGTTGGGTTTAGTTTAGTTTAGTTTAGTTTAGTTTAGTTTATAGTTTAGTTTATAGTTTAGTTTATAGTTTAATTTACTTTAGTTTAGTTTAATTTATTTTCGTTTAGTTTAGTTTACGTTAGGTTATATTAGGTTAATTTAGTTTAGTTTAGTTTAGGTTAGGTTAAGTTAGGTAAGTTTAATTTAGTTAAGTTTGGTTTAGTTTAGTTTATAGTTTTGTTTATAATTTAGTTTAGTTTAGTTTTGTTTAGGATAGGTAACGTTAGGTTGGGTTATGTTAGATTAGGTTATGTTAGGTTAGTTTAATTTAGTTTAATTTAGTTTATGTTAGTTTAGGTTAGTTTAGTTGAGTTTAGTATTGTTTATAGTTTAGTTTACTTAGATTATAGTTTAGTTTAGTTTAGTATATAGTTTAATTTAGTTTAATTTAGTTTAGTTTAATTTAATTTAGGTTAGGTTAGTTTAGTTTAGTTTAGGTAAGGTTAGGGTAAATTAGTTTATTTAGTTTAGTTTATTATAGTTTAGTTTAGTTTAGTTTATAGTTTAGTTTAGTTTAGTTTATAGTTTAGTTTAGTTTAGTTTAGTTTAATTTTTAGTTTATAGTTTATAGTTTAGTTTATAGTTTTGTTTAGTTTAGTATAGTTTAGTTTAGGTTATTTTAGGTTAGGTTAGAGTAGTTTATTTTAGTATAGTGTAGTTTACTTTTGCTAATAGTTTAGTTTAGTTTAGTTTATATATCAGTTTATAGTTCAGTTTAGTTTAGTTTAGTTTAAGTTAGGTTGGGTTAGTTTAGCTTATTATAGGTTAGGTTAGGTTAGGTAAGTTTAATTCAGTTTAGTTTAGTTTAGTTTATAGTTTAATTTATATATTTGTTTATAGTTAATTTAGTTTAGTTTAGGTTAAATTGTGTTAGGTTAGTTAAGTTTAGTTTAGTTTAGGTTAGGTTAGGTCGGGTTAGGTTAGTGTAGTTTAATTTAATTTAGTTGAATTTAGTTTAGTTAAGTTTAGTTTAGGTTACGTTAGGTTAGTTTAGTTTAGTTTAGTTTAGGTGAGGTTTGGTTAGGTTAGTTTAGTTCCGTTAATTTATTTTAGTTTATACATAAGTTTAGTTTAGTTTATAGTTTAGTTTATAGTTTAGTTTAATTTAGTGTAATTTAATTTTGTTTAAGTTAGGTTAGGTTAGGTTAGTTTGGTTTAGTTTAGTTTAGGTTAGGTTATGTTATATTAGGTTAGGTTAGGTTAGTTTGGTTTCGTTTAGTCTAGTTAAGTTTAGTTTAGTTTATTTTATAGTTTAGATTAGTTTTGTTTATAGTTTAGTTTGCAGTTTAGTATAGTTTAGTTTAGTTTAATTTAGTTTAGGTTAAGTAAGGTTAGGTTAGTTTAGTTTAGTTTAATTTATGTTAGGTTAGGTTAGGTTAGGTTAGGTTAGTTTAGTTAACTTTGGTTTAGTTTAGTTTAGTTTTGTTTAGTTTATAGTTTAGTTTTAAGTTTTGTTTAGTTTAGTTTAGTTTATAGTTTAATTTATAATTTGGTTTACTTTAGTTTAATTTAGTTTATAGTAGGTTAGGTTAGGTTAGGTTAGTTTAGTTTAGTTTAGGTTAGGTTAAGTTAGGGTTTAGTTTACTTTATGGTTTAGTTTAGTTAATTTATAGTTTAATTTACTTTAGTTTAGTCTAGTTTAATTTAGTTTATTTTAATTAATAGTTTTGTTTATAGTTTAGTTTAGTTTAGTTTAGTTTAGGTTAGGTTATGTTAGATTATGTTAGGTTAGGTTAGTTTGGTTTAGTTTAGTCTAGTTAAGTTTAGTTTAGTTTATTTTATACTTTAGTTTAGTTTTGTTGATAGTTTGGTTTGCAGTTTAGTATAGTTTAGTTTAGTTTAATTTATATTAGGTTAAGAAAGGTTAGGGTAGGTTAGTTTAATTTAGTTTAGTGTTTGTTATGTTAGGTTAGTTTAGTTTAGTTTTGTTTATAGTTTAGTTTAATTTATATTATAATTTAGTTTATAGTTTATTTTAGTTTAGTTTGTAGTTTAATTTAGTTTAGTTTAGTTTAGTTTAGTTTAGTTTAGTTTAGGTTAGGTTAGGTTAGGTTAGGTTAGTTTAGTTTAGTATAGTTTAGTTTAGTTTAAAATATAGTATCTTTAGTTTATAGTTTAGTTCATAGTTTTGTTTAGTTTTATTTAGTTTAGTTTAGGTTAGGTTAGAGTAGCTTAGTTTAGTTTAGTTTAGTTTGAAATATAGTATCTTTAGTTTATAGTTTAGTTCATAGTTTTGTTTAGTTTTGTTTAGTTTACTTTAGGTTAGGTTAGAGTAGCTTAATTTAGTTTAGTTTAGGTTAGAATAGGTTAGGTTAGTGTAGTTTACTTTAGTTTAGTTTAATTTAATTTAGTTTTGTTTAGTTTAGTTTAGGTTAGGTTAGGTTAGTTTAGTTTAGTATAGGTTAGGTTAAGTTAGGTAAGGGTAGTTTAGTTTATAGTTTAGTTTAGTTTAGTTTAGGTTAAGTTATGTTACGTGCGTTTAGTTTAATTTAGATTAGATTAGGTTACGTTAGATTAGGTTAGGGTAGTTGAGTTTACTTTAGTTGAATTAAGTTTATAGTTTAATTTATAGTTTAGTTTAGTTTACTTTATAGTTTAGTTTAGTTAATTTATAGTTTAATTTACTTTAGTTTAGTCTAGTTTAATTTAGTTTACTTTAATTTATAGTTTTGTTTATAATTTAGTTTAGTTTGTTTAGTTTAGGTTAATTTATGTTAGGTTAGGTTAGTTTAGTTTATTTTAGGTTAGGTTAGGTTAGGTTAGTGTAGTTTAGTTTAGTTTAGCTAAATTTTGTTTAGTTTAGTTTCGTTTAGGATACGTTAGGTTAGTTTAGTTTAGTTTAGTTTAGTGTATGTTAGGTTAGGTTAGGCTAGATTAATTTAGTTTAGTTTATTTTACTTTATAGTTAAGTTTAGTTTAGTTTATACTTTATTTTATGGTTTAGTATACTTTAGTTTATAGGTTAGTTTATAGTTTAGTTAACATTTTAGTTTAGTTTAGTTTAGATTAGGTTAGAGAAGGTTAGGTTAGGTTAGGTTAGTTTATTTTAGTTTAATTTATGTAAGCTTAGGTTAGGTTAGTTTGGTATAGTTTAGTTTAATTTAGTTTTGTTTATAGTTTAGTTTAGTTTAGTTTATAGTTCAGTTTATAGTTTAGTATAGTTTAGTTTAGTTTAGGTTAGGTTGGGTTAGTTTAGTTTAGTTTAGATTAGGTAAGGTTAAGTTAGGTTAGTTTAGTTTAGTATAGTTAAGTTTAGTTTAGTTTAGTTTATAGTTTAGTTTATTTTATTTTATAGTTTAGTTTATAGTTTTGTTTAGCTTAGTTTAATTTATTTAGTTTAGGTTAGGTTAGGTTAGATTAGTTTAGTTTAGGTTAGGTTATGATAGGTTAGTGCAGTTTGATTTAATTTAGTTTAGTTTAGTTGAATTTAATTTATTTTTGTTAGGTCAGTTTAGGTAAGTTAGGTTAGTTTAGTTTAGTATAGGTTAGGTTAGGTTAGGTAAGTTTAGTTCAGTATAGTTTAGTTTAGTTTATAGTTTAATTTATAGTTTTGTTTATAGTTAGTTTAGTTTAGTTTAGTTTAGTTTAGGTTAAATTATGTTAGGTTAATTTAGTTTAGTTTAATTTATGTTAGGTTAAGTTGGGTTGAGTTAGTGTAGTTTCATTTAGTTTGGTTTATTTTAGTTTAGTTTAATATGTTGTTCCGTTTAGTTTAGTTTTGTTTAATTTAGTTTAGTTTATAGTCTAGTTGAGTTTAGGTTAGTTTAGTTGAGTTTAGTTTAGGTTTGGTTAGGTTAGGTTAGATTAGTTTTGTTTAGGATAGGTTATGTTAGATTAGGTTAGGTTAGGTTAGTTTGGTTTAGTTTAGTCTAGTTAAGTTTAGTTTAGTTTATACTTTAGTTTAGTTTAGTTTATTTTATAGTTTAGTTAAGATTTGTTTATACTTTTGTTTGCAGTTTAGTATAGTTTAGTTTAGTTTAATTTAGTTTAGTTTAGTTTAGTTTAATTTAGTTTCGTCTAGTTTATAGTTTTGTTTATAGTTTAGCTTAGTTTAGTTTAGTTTAGTTTAGTTTAGGTTAAGTTATGTTAGGTTAGTTTAGTTTATTTTAGGTCGGTTATGTTAGGTTAGGTAAGTTTAATTTAGTTCAGTTTAGTTTAGTTAAGTTTAGTTTATAGTTTAGTTTATAGTTTAGTTTAGGTTAAGTTATGTTAGGGTCGTTTACTTTAATTTAGTTTATATTAGGATAGGTTAGGTTAGGGTAGTTAAGTTTAGTTTAGCTGAATTTAGTTTAATTTAGTTCAGTTTAGGTTACGTTAGGTTAGTTTAGTTTAGTTTAGTTTAGGTTAGGTTAGGTTACTTTAGTTTAGTTTATTTAAATGTAGTTTAGTTTATAGTTCAGTTTAGTTTAGTTTGGTTTAATTTAGTTTAGTTTATAGTTTAGTTGAGTTTAGGTTAGTTTAGTTGAGTTTAGTTTAGTTTAGTTTATTTTAGATTAGGTTAGGTTAGGTTAGTTTAGTTTAGGTTGGGTTATGTTAGATTAGGTTAGGTTAATTTAGTTTAGCTTAGTTTAGTTAGTTTAGGTTAGTTTAGTTTAGGTTAGGTTATGTTAGGTTGGTTTAGATTAGTTTAGTTTAGGTTTGGTAAAGTTAAGTAAGTATAATTTAGTTAATTTTGGTTTAGAATAGTTTATAGTTTAGTTTATAGTTTAGTTTAGTTTATAGTTTAGTTTATAGTTTAGTTAATTTAGTATAGTTTAGTTTAGTTTATGTTAGGTTAGTTTAGCTTAGTTTAGTTTAGGTCAGTTGAGGTTAGGTTTAGTTAGGTTAGGTTAGTTTAGATTATTTTAAATTAGTTTAGTTTAGTTTATAGTTTAGTTTAGTTTAGTTTATAGTTTAATTTACTTTAGTTTAGTTTAATTTATTTTCGTTTAGTTTAGTTTACCTTAGGTTATATTAGGTTAATTTAGTTTAGTTTAGTTTAGGTTAGGTTAAGTTAGGTAAGTTTAATTTAGTTAAGTTTGGTTTAGTTTAGTTTATAGTTTTGTTTATAATTTAGTTTAGTTTAGTTTTGTTTAGGATAGGTAACGTTAGGTTAGGTTATGTTAGATTAGGTTATGTTAGGTTAGTTTAATTTAGTTTAATTTAGTTTATGTTAGTTTAGGTTAGTTTAGTTGAGTTTAGTATTGTTTATAGTTTAGTTTACTTAGTTTATAGTTTAGTTTAGTTTAGTATATAGTTTAATTTAGTTTAATTTAGTTTAGTTTAATTTAATTTAGGTTAGTTTAGTTTAGTTTAGGTAAGGTTAGGGTAATTTAGTTTATTTAGTTTAGTTTATTATAGTTTAGTTTAGTTTATAGTTTAGTTTAGTTTAGTTTATAGTTTAGTTTAGTTTAGTTTAGTTTAGTTTAGTTTTTAGTTTATAGTTTATAGTTTAGTTTATAGTTTTGTTTAGTTTAGTTTAGTTTAGTTTGGGTTATTTTAGGTTAGGTTAGAGTAGTTTATTTTAGTATAGTGTAGTTTACTTTTGCTAATAGTTTAGTTTAGTTTAGTTTATATATCAGTTTATAGTTCAGTTTAGTTTAGTTTAGTTTAAGTTAGGTTGGGTTAGTTTAGTTTATTATAGGTTGGGTTAGGTTAGGTAAGTTTAATTCAGTTTAGTTTAGTTTAGTTTATAGTTTAATTTATATATTTGTTTATAGTTAATTTAGTTTAGTTTAGGTTAAATTGTGTTAGGTTAGTTAAGTTTAGTTTAGTTTACGTTAGGTTAAGTTGGGTTAGGTTAGTGTAGTTTAATTTAATTTAGTTGAATTTAGTATAGTTAAGTTTAGTTTAGGTTACGTTAGGTTAGTTTAGTTTAGTTTAGTTTAGGTGAGGTTTGGTTAGGTTAGTTTAGTTCTGTTAATTTATTTTAGTTTATACATAAGTTTAGTATAGTTTATAGTTTAGTTTATAGTTTAGTTTAATTTAGTGTAATTTAATTTTGTTTAAGTTAGGTTAGGTTAGGTTAGTTTGGTTTAGTTTAGTTTAGGTTAGGTTATGTTAAATTAGGTTAGGTTAGGTTAGTTTGGCTTAGTTTAGTCTAGTTAAGTTTAGTTTAGTTTACACTTTAGTTTAGTTTAGTTTATAGTTTAGTTTAGTTTTGTTTATAGTTTAGTTTATAGTTTAGTATAGTTTAGTTTAGTTTAATTTAGTTTAGCTAAGTTTAGTTTAGTTTAGTTTTGGGTGGGTTATGTTAGGTTAGGTTAGGTTAGTTTAGTGTAGTTTAGGTTAGGTTAGGTTAGGTTAGTTTAGTTTAGTTGAGTTTAGTTTAGTTTAGATTAGGTTAAGTAAGATTAGGTTAGGTTAGGTTAGTTTAGTTTTGTTTATAGTTTATTTTAGTTTAGTTTACATTTTCTTTATAGTTTAGTTAGTTTAGTTTATAGTTTAATTTAGTTTAGTTTAGTTTAGTTTTCATTAATTTAGGTTAATTTGTTTAGTTTAGTTTAGTTTAGGTTAGGTTAAGTTAGGTTAGGTTAGGTTACTTTAGTTTAGTATAGTTTAGTTTAGTTTAAAATATAGTATCTTTAGTTTATAATTTAGTTCATAGTTTTCCTTAGATTAGTTTATTTTAGGTTAGGTTAGAGTAGTTTAGTTTAGTTTAATTTAGTTTAGGTTAGATTAGGTTAGGTTAATGTAGTTTAGTTTAATTTAGTTTAGTTGAATTTAATTTAGTTTAGTTTAGTTTAGGTTAGGTTAGGTTTGTTTAGGTTAGATTAGGTTAGGTTATGTTAGATTAGGTTAGGTTAGGTTAGCTTAGTTTAGTTTAGTTTAGTTTCGGTTAGGTTGGGTTAGGTTAGGTTAGTTAAGTTTATTTTAATTTAGTTTAGTTAAGTATAGTTTAGTTTATTGTTTACTTCAGTTTAATTTATAGCTTAGTTTATAGCTTAGTTTAGTTGATAGTTTTATTTATATTTATGTTTAGTTTAGTTTAGTAAAGTTTATTTTAGGGTAGCTTATGTTAGGTTAGGTTAGGTTAGTATAGTTTATAGTTTAATTTATAGTTTACTTTAGTTTATAGTTTAGTTTAGTTTAGTTTAGTATAGTTTAGTTTAGTTTAGTTTAGTTTAGGTTAGGTTAAGATAGTTTAGTTTAGTGTAGTTTAGGTTAGGTTAGGCTAGGTTAAGTTATATTTGGTTAGTTTAGATTACTTTAGTTTATTTTAGTTTATAGTTTAGATTAGTTTATTATTTATTTTAGTTTAGTTTAGTTTATAGTTTCGTTTATAGTTTAGTTTGGTTTAGTTTACTTTAATGAAGTTTACATTAGATTAGTTTAGTTAGTTTTAGTTTAGGTTAGGTTAGATGAGGTTAGTTTAGTTTAGTTTAGTTCAATTTCGTTTATTTTAGTTTATAGTTTAGTTTAGTTTATAGTTCAATTTATAGTTTAGTTTAGTTCAGTTTATCGTTTAGTTTAGTTTAGTATAGTTTAGTTAAGTTTGGGTTACAGTAGGTTAGTTTAGATTAGTTTAGTTTAGCGCAGTTTAGGTTAGATTAAGTTAGGTTATTTTGTTTAGTTTAGTTTAGTTTAGTTTAGTTTAGTTTATAGTTTAGTTTATAGTTTAGTTTATAGTTTAGCTTAGATTAGTGTAGTTTAGTTTGGTTCAGTTTATTTTAGTTTAGTTTAGTTTAGTTTCGTTTAGCTTAGGTTATGTTATATTAGGTTAGCTTAGGTTAGCTTAGTTTACCCTAGTTTAGTTTGGGTTAGGTAAGGTTAAAATAGGTTAGTTAAATTTAGTTTCGTTTAGTTTAGTTAGGTTTAGTTTAGTTTGTAGTTTTGTTTAGTTTAGTTATAGTTTAGTTTATAGTTTAGTTTAGATTATAATTTAATTTATAGTTAAGTTTAGTTTACTTTAGTTTAATTTAGTTTAGCTTTCTTTAGTTTCCTTTAGATTACTCTAGTTTAGGATATGTTAGGTTAGGTTAGTTTAGTTTAGTTTAGTTTAATTAAGGTTAATTTTGTTTAATTTAGTTTAGTTTAGGTTAGGTTAGGTTAGGTTAGTTAAGTTTAGTATAGTTTAGTTTAGTTTAAAATATAGTATCTTTAGTTTATAATTTAGTTCATAGTTTTCCTTAGATTAGTTTATTTTAGGTTAGGTTAGAGTAGTTTAGTTTAGTTTAATTTAGTTTAGGTTAGATTAGGTTAGGTTAATGTAGTTTAGTTTAATTTAGTTTAGTTGAATTTAATTTAGTTTAGTTTAGTTTAGGTTAGGTTAGGTTTGTTTAGGTTAGATTAGGTTAGGTTATGTTAGATTAGGTTAGGTTAGGTTAGCTTAGTTTAGTTTAGTTTAGTTTCGGTTAGGTTGGGTTAGGTTAGGTTAGTTAAGTTTATTTTAATTTAGTTTAGTTAAGTATAGTTTAGTTTATTGTTTACTTCAGTTTAATTTATAGCTTAGTTTATAGCTTAGTTTAGTTGATAGTTTTATTTATATTTATGTTTAGTTTAGTTTAGTAAAGTTTATTTTAGGGTAGCTTATGTTAGGTTAGGTTAGGTTAGTATAGTTTATAGTTTAATTTATAGTTTACTTTAGTTTATAGTTTAGTTTAGTTTAGTTTAGTATAGTTTAGTTTAGTTTAGTTTAGTTTAGGTTAGGTTAAGATAGTTTAGTTTAGTGTAGTTTAGGTTAGGTTAGGCTAGGTTAAGTTATATTTGGTTAGTTTAGATTACTTTAGTTTATTTTAGTTTATAGTTTAGATTAGTTTATTATTTATTTTAGTTTAGTTTAGTTTATAGTTTCGTTTATAGTTTAGTTTGGTTTAGTTTACTTTAATGAAGTTTACATTAGATTAGTTTAGTTAGTTTTAGTTTAGGTTAGGTTAGATGAGGTTAGTTTAGTTTAGTTTAGTTCAATTTCGTTTATTTTAGTTTATAGTTTAGTTTAGTTTATAGTTCAATTTATAGTTTAGTTTAGTTTAGTTTATCGTTTAGTTTAGTTTAGTATAGTTTAGTTAAGTTTGGGTTACAGTAGGTTAGTTTAGATTAGTTTAGTTTAGCGCAGTTTAGGTTAGATTAAGTTAGGTTATTTTGTTTAGTTTAGTTTAGTTTAGTTTAGTTTAGTTTATAGTTTAGTTTATAGTTTAGTTTATAGTTTAGCTTAGATTAGTGTAGTTTAGTTTGGTTCAGTTTATTTTAGTTTAGTTTAGTTTAGTTTCGTTTAGCTTAGGTTATGTTATATTAGGTTAGCTTAGGTTAGCTTAGTTTACCCTAGTTTAGTTTGGGTTAGGTAAGGTTAAAATAGGTTAGTTAAATTTAGTTTCGTTTAGTTTAGTTAGGTTTAGTTTAGTTTGTAGTTTTGTTTAGTTTAGTTATAGTTTAGTTTATAGTTTAGTTTAGATTATAATTTAATTTATAGTTAAGTTTAGTTTACTTTAGTTTAATTTAGTTTAGCTTTCTTTAGTTTCCTTTAGATTACTCTAGTTTAGGATATGTTAGGTTAGGTTAGTTTAGTTTAGTTTAGTTTAATTAAGGTTAATTTTGTTTAATTTAGTTTAGTTTAGGTTAGGTTAGGTTAGGTTAGTTAAGTTTAGTATAGTTTAGTTTAGTTTAAAATATAGTATCTTTAGTTTATAGATTAGTTCATATTTTTGTTTAGTTTAGTTTAGTTTAGGTTATGTTAGAGTAGTTTAGTTTAGTTTAGTTTAGTTTAATTTAGGTTAGAATAGGTTAGGTTAGTGTAGATTAATTTAGTTTAGTTTAGTTGAATTTAATTTAGTTTTGTTTAGTTTATTTTAGGTTAGTTTAGTTTAGTATAGGTTAGGTTAAGTTAGGTTAGCTTAGTTTAATTTATAGTTTAGTTTAGTTTAGTTTATAGTGTGGTTTATACTTTAGTTTATATTTTAGTTTATAGTTTAGTTTAGTTTAGTGTAGTTTACTTTGGTTTAGTTTTGTTTAGTTTAGTTTAAATTAGTTTCGTTTAGGTTAGGTTAAGTTAGAATAGGTTAGGTTAGGTAAGCTTAGTTTAGTTTAGTTTAGTTTAGGTTAGGTTAGGTTAGGTTAGGTTGGTTAAGTTCAGTTTAGTTTAGTTTAGTTAAGTTTAGTTTAGTTTATAGTTTAGTTCAGTTTAGTTTATAACTTAGTTTATAGTTTAGTTTAGTTTATAGTTTCATTTATAGTTAAGTTTAGTTTAGTTTAGTTTAATTTACTTTAGTTTAGTTTATTTTAGGGTAGCTTATGTTAGGTTAGGTTAGTTTATAGTTTAATTTATAGTTTAGTTTAGTTTATAGTTTAGTTTATAGTTTAGTTCAGTTTATAATAGTTTAGTTTAGGTTAGGTTAGGTTAGGTTAGTTTAGTTTAGTTTAGTTTCGGTTAGGTTTGGCTATGTTAGGTTAGGATAGGTTAGTTTAGATTAGTTTAGTTTACTTTAGTTTAGTTTATAGCTTAGTTTACTTTAGTTTATTATTTAATTTAGTGTAGTTTAGTTTATAGTTTCGTTTATAGTTTAGTTTGGTTTAGTTTAGTTTATTTTAGTTTAGCTTAGATTAGTTTAGTTTGTCTTAGGTTAGGTTAGGTTAGGTGAGATTAGTTTAGTTTAGTTTATAGTTTAGTTTATAGTTTAGTTTATATTAGTTTAGTTTATAGTTTAATTTATAATTTAGTTTACTTTAGTTTAATTTAGTTTACAGTAGGTTAGGTTAGGTTAGGTTAGTTTAGTTTACTTTAGGTTAGGTTAAGTTAGGTTAGGTTAATTTAGTTTAGTTGAGTTTAATTTAGTTTAGTTTACTTTATAGTTTAATTTATAGTTTAGTTTAGTTTACCTTATAGTTTAGTTTAGTTAATTTATATTTTAATTTAGTTTATTTTAGTTTAATTTAGTTTAGTTTAGTTAATAGTTTTGTTTATAGTTTAGTTTAGTTTAGTTTAGTTTAGGTTATGTTAGGTTAGTTTAGTTTAGTTTAGTTTAGGTTAGGTTAGGTTAGGCTAGGTTAGGTAAGTTTAATTTAGTTTAGTTTAGTTTAGTTAAAATTAGTTTGTAGTTTAGTTTATAGTTTAGTTTGTAGTTTAGTTTAGTTTAGTTTAGTTTGGTGTAGTTTAGTTTAGGTTAAGTAATGTTTGGTTCGTTTAGTTTAATTTAGTTTAGATTAGGTTACGTTAGATTAGGTTAGGGTAGTTAAGTTTAGTTTAATTGAATTTATTTTGTAGTTTAATTTATAGTTTAGTTTAGTTTACTTTATAGTTTAGTTTAGTTAATTTATAGTTTATTTTATTTTAGTTTAATCTAGTTCAATTTAGTTTACTTTAGTTTATAGTTTTGTTTATAGTTTCGTTTAGTTTAGTTTAGGTTAATTTATGTTAGGTTTGTTTAATTTAGTTTAGTTTAGGTTAGGTTAGGTTAGTTTAGTTTAGTTTAATGTATGTTAGTTTAGGTTAGGTTAGTTTAATTTAGTTTAGTTTAATTTAGTTTATAGTTTAGTTTATAATTTATTTTATAATTTAGTATACTTTAGTTTATAGATTAGTTTATTGTTTAGTTAATATTTTAGTTTATTTTAGTTTTCGTTAGGTTAGGTTAGGCAAGGTTAGGTTAGGTTAGGTTAGGTTAGTTTAGTTTAGTTTAGTTTATGTAAGGTTAGGTTAGGTTAGTTTGGTATAGTTTAGTTTAGTTTAGTTTTGTTTATAGTTTAGTTTTGTTCAGTTTATTGTTCTGTTTATAGTTTAGTTTAGTTTAGTTTAGGTTAGGTTGGGTTAGTTTAGTTTAGTTTAGGTTAGGGTAAGTTACGTTAATTTAGTTTAGTATAGTTTAGTTTAGTTTAGTTTAGTTTAGTTTATAGTTTAGTTCATTTTATTTTATAGTTTAGTTTATAGTTTGGTTTAGTTTAGTTTTGTTTAGTTAATTTAGGTTAGATTAGGTTAGGTTAGAGTAGTTTAATTTAGGTTAGGTTATGATAGGTTAGTGCAGTTTAATTTAATTTAGTTTAGTTTAGTTGAATTTAATTTCGTTTAGTTAGGTCAGTTTAGGTAAGTTAGGTTAGTTTAGTTTAGTATAGGTTAGGTTACCATAAATAAGTTTGATTCAGTTTAGTTTAGTTTAGTTTATAGTTTAATTTATAGTTTTGCTTATAGTTAATTTAGTTTTGTTTAGTTTAATTTAGTTTAGGTTAAATTATTTTAGGTTAGTTTAGTTTAGTTTAGTTTAGGTTAGGTTAGGTTGGGTTAGGTTAGTGTAGTTTCATTAATTAAGTTTATTTTAGTTTAGTTTAGTATGTAGTTCAATTAAGTTTAGTTTTGTTTAATTTAGTTCAGTATATAGTTTAGTTGAGTTTAGGTTAGTTTAGTTGAGTTTTGCCTAGTTTAGTTTAGTTTAGGTTAGGTTAGGTTAGGTTAGTTTATTTTATTTTAGAATAGGTTATGATAGATTAGGTTAGGTTAGGTTGGTTTGGTTTAGTGTAGTCTAGTTAAGTTTAGTTTAGTTTATACTTTAGTTTAGTTTAGTTTATTTTATAGTTTAGTTAAGTTTTGTTTATAGTTTAGTTTGCAGTTTAGTATAGTTTAGTTTACTTTAATTTAGTTTAGCTAAGTTTAGTTTAGATTAGTTTAGTTTAGTTTATAGTTTAATTTATAATTTAGTTTAGTATAGTTAATTTAATTTAGTTTAGAGTAGGTTAGGTTAGGTTAGTTTAGTTTGGTTTAGTTTAGTTTAGGTTAGGTTAGGTTAGTTTAATTTATTTGAGTTTAATTTAGTTTAGTTTAGTTTATAGTTTAATTTATAATTTAGTTTAGTTTACTTTATAATTTAGTTTAGTTAATTTATAGTTTAATTTAGTTTAGTTTAGTTTATGTTATGTTAGATTAGTTTAGTTTAGTTTTGTTTATAGTTTAGTTTAATTTATATTATAATTTAGTTTATAGTTTATTTTTGTTTAGTTTGTAGTTTAATTTAGTTTAGTTTAGTTTAGTTTAGTTTAGGTTAGGTTAGGTTAGGTTAGGTTAGGTTAGTTTAGTTTAGTATAGTTTAGTTTAGTTTAAAATATAGTATCTTTAGTTTATAGTTTAGTTCATAGTTTTGTTTAGTTTTGTTTAGTTTAGTTTAGGTTAGGTTAGAGTAGCTTAGTTTAGTTTAGTTTAGGTTAGAATAGGTTAGGTTAGTGTAGTTTAGTTTAGTTTAGTTTAATTTAATTTAGTTTTGTTTAGTTTAGTTTACGTTAGGTTAGGTTAGTTTAGTTTAGTATAGGTTAGGTTAAGTTAGGTAAGGGTAGTTTAGTTTATAATTTAGTTTAGTTTAGTTTAGTTTAGGTTAATTTATGTTAGGTTAGGTTAGTTTAGCTTATTTTAGTTTAGCTAAATTTTGTTTAGTTTAGTTTAGTTTAGTTTAGTGTATGTTAGGTTAGGTTAGGCTAGATTAATTTAGTTTAGTTTATTTTAGTTTATAGTTTAGTTTAGTTTAGTTTATAATTTATTTTATAGTTTAGTATACTTTAGTTTATAGGTTAGTTTGTAATTTAGTTAACATTTTAGTTTAGTTTAATTTAGATTAGGTTAGAGAAGATTAGGTTAGGTTAGGTTAGTTTATTTTAGTTTAGTTTATGTAAGCTTAGGTTAGGTTAGTTTGGTATAGTTTAGTTTAATTTAGTTTTGTTTATAGTTTAGTTTAGTTTAGTTTATAGTTCAGTTTATAGTTTAGTATAGTTTAGTTTAGTTTAGGTTAGGTTGGGTTAGTTTAGTTTAGTTTAGGTTAGGTTAGGTTAAGTTAGGTTAGTTTAGTTTAGTATAGTTAAGTTTAGTTTAGTTTAGTTTATAGTTTATTTTATTTTATTTTATAGTTTAGTTTATAGTTTTGTTTATAGTTTAGTTTGGTTTAGTTTAGTTTAATTTAGTTTACATTAGATTAGTTTAGTTAGTTTTAGTTTAGTTTAGGTTAGGTTGGGTTAGTTTAGTTTAGTTTAGGTTAGGTTATGATAGGTTAGTGCAGTTTAATTTAATTTAGTTTAGTTTAGTTGAATTTAATTTATTTTTGTTAGGTCAGTTTAGGTAAGTTAGGTTAGTTTAGTTTAGTATAGGTTAGGTTAGGTTAGGTAAGTTTAATTCAGTATAGTTTAGTTTAGTTTATAGTTTATTTTATAGTTTTGTTTATAGTTAGTTTAGTTTAGTTTAGGTTAAATTATGTTAGGTTAGTTTAGTTTAGTTTATTTTATGTTAGGTTAGGTTTGGTTATGTTAGTGTAGTTTCATTTAGTTTGGTTTATTTTAGTTTAGTTTAATATGTTGTTCCGTTTAGTTTAGTTTTGTTTAATTTAGTTTAGTTTATAGTTTAGTTGAGTTTAGGTTAGTTTAGTTGAGTTTAGTTTAGGTTTGGTTAGGTTAGGTTATGTTAGATTAGGTTAGGTTAGGTTAGTTTGGTTTAGTTTAGTCTAGTTAAGTTTAGTTTAGTTTATACTTTAGTTTAGTTTAGTTTATTTTATAGTTTAGTTAAGTTTTGTTTATACTTTAGTTTGCAGTTTAGTATAGTTTAGTTTAGTTTAATTTAGTTTAGTTTAGTTTAGTTTCATTTAGTTTCGTCTAGTTTATAGTTTTGTTTATAGTTTAGCTTAGTTTAGTTTAGTTTAGTTTAGGTTAAGTTATGTTAGGTTAGTTTAGTTTATTTTAGGTCGGTTAGGTAAGGTTAGGTAAGTTTAATTTAGTTCGGTTTAGTTTAGTTAAGTTTAGTTTATAGTTTAGTTTATAGTTTAGTTTATAGTTTAGTTTAGGTTAAGTTATGTTAGGGTCGTTTAGTTTAATTTAGTTTAGATTAGGATAGGTTAGGTTAGGGTAGTTAAGTTAAGTTTAGTTGAATTTAGTTTAGTTTAGTTCAGTTTAGGTTAGGTTAGGTTATTTTAGTTTAGTTTATTTAAGTGTAGTTTAGTTTATAGTTCAGTTTATTTTAGTTTGGTTTAATTTAGTTTAGTTTATAGTTTAGTTGAGTTTAGGTTAGTTTAGTTGAGTTTAGTTTAGTTTAGTTTATTTTAGATTAGGTTAGGTTAGGTTAGTTTAGTTTAGTTTAGGTTGGGTTATGTTACATTAGGTTAGGTTAGGTTAGTTTGGCTTAGTTTAGTGTAGTTAAGTTTAGTTTAGTTTACACTTTAGTTTAGTTTATAGTTTAGTTTAGTTTATAGTTTAGTATAGTTTAGTTTAGTTTAATTTAGTTTAGCTAAGTTTAGTTTAGTTTAGTTTTGGGTGGGTTATGTTAGGTTAGGTTAGGTTAGTTTAGTGTAGTTTAGGTTAGGTTAGGTTAGGTTAGGTTAGTTTAGTTTAGTTGAGTTTAGTTTAGTTTAGATTAGGTTAAGTAAGATTAGGTTAGGTTAGGTTAGGTTAGTTTAGTTTTGTTTATAGTTTAGTTTAGTTTAGTTTACATTTTCTTTATAGTTTAGTTAGTTTAGTATATAGTTTAATTTGGTTTAGTTTAGTTTAGTTTACTTTTCATTAATTTAGGTTAATTAGTTTAGTTTAGATTAGGTTAGGTTAAGTTAGGTTAGGTTAGGTTAGTTTAGTTTAGTATAGTTTAGTTTAGTTTAAAATATAGTATCTTTAGTTTATAATTTAGTTCATAGTTTTCCTGAGATTAGTTTATTTTAGGTTAGGTTAGAGTAGTTTAGTTTAGTTTAGCTTAGGTTAGATTAGGTTAGGTTAATATAGTTTAGTTTAATTTAGTTTAGTTGAATTTAATTTAGTTTAGTTTAGTTTAGGTTAGGTTAGGTTTGTTTAGGTTAGATTAGGTTAGGTTAGGTTAGCTTACTTTAGTTTATTTTAGTTTCGGTTAGGTTGGGTTAGGTTAGGTTAGTTAAGTTTATTTTAGTTTAGTTTAGTTAAGTATAGTTTAGTTTATAGTTTACTTCAGTTTATTTTATAGCTTAGTTTATAGCTTAGTTTAGTTCATAGTTTAATTTATATTTAGGTTTAGTTTAGTTTAGTTTAGTAAAGTTTATTTTAGGGTAGCTTATGTTAGGTTAGGATAGGTTAGTATAGTTTATAGTTTAATTTATAGTTTACTTTAGTTTATAGTTTAGTTTATAGTTTAGTGTAGTTTAGTTTAGTTTATAATAGTTTAGTTTAGTTTAGTTTAGGTTAAGATAGTTTAGTTTAGTGTAGTTTAGGTTAGGTTAGGCTTGGTTAAGTTATATTTGGTTAGTTTAGATTAGTTTAGTTTAGTTTAGTTTATACTTTAGATTAGTTTATTATTTGTTTTAGTTTGGTTTAGTTTATAGTTTCGTTTATAGTTTAGTTTGGTTTAGTTTAGTTTAATTTAGTTTACATTAGATTAGTTTAGTTAGTTTTAGTTTAGGTTAGGTTAGATGAGGTTAGTTTAGTTTAGTTTAGTTCAATTTAGTTTATTTTAGCTTATAGTTTAGTTTAGTTTATAGTTCAATTTATAGTTTAGTTTAGTTTAGTTTATCGTTTAGTTTAGTTTAGTATAGTTTAGTTTAGTTTAGGTTACAGTAGGTTAGTTTAGATTAGTTTAGTATAGCGCAGTTTAGGTGAGATTAAGTTAGGTTATTTTGTTTAGTTTAGTTTAGTTTAGTTTAGTTTATAGTTTAGTTTATAGTTTAGTTTATAGTTTAGCTTAGATTAGTGTAGTTAAGTTTGGTTCAGTTTATTTTAGTTTAGTTTAGAATTGTTTCGTTTAGCTTAGGTTATGTTATATTAGGTTAGCTTAGGTTAGCTTAGTTTACCCTAGTTTAGTTTGGGTTAGGTAAGGTTAAAATAGGTTAGTTAAATTTAGTTTAGTTTAGTTTAGTTAGGTTTAGTTTAGTTTATAGTTTTGTTTAGTTTAGTTATAGTTTAGTTTATAATTTAGTTTAGATTATAATTTAATTTATAGTTAAGTTTAGTTTACTTCAGTTTAATTTAGTTTAGCTTTCTTTAGTTTCCTTTAGATTACTCTAGTTTAGGATATGTTAGTTTAGGTTAGTTTAGTTTAGTTTAATTAAGGTTAATTTAGTTTAATTTAGTTTAGGTTAGGTTAGGTTAGGTTAGTTAAGTTTAGTATAGTTTAGTTTAGTTTAAAATACAGTATCTTTAGTTTATAGATTAGTTCATATTTTTGTTTAGTTTAGTTTAGTTTAGGTTATGTAAGAGTAGTTTAGTTTAGTTTAGTTTAGTTTAGGTTAGAATAGGTTAGGTTAGTGTAGATTAATTTAGTTTAGTTAATTGAATTTAATTTAGTTTTGTTTAGTTTAGTTTAGGTTAGTTTGGTTTAGTATAGGTTAGGTTAAGTTAGGTTAGCTTAGTTTAGTTTATAGTTTAGTTTAGTTTAGTTTATAGTGTGGTTTATACTTTAGTTTATATTTTAGTTTATAATTTAGTTTAGTTTAGTGTAGTTTAGTTTGGTTTAGTTTTGTTTAATTTAGTTTAAATTAGTTTCGTTTAGGTTAGGTTAAGTTAGAATAGATATGGTTAGGTAAGCTTAGTTTAGTTTAGTTTAGTTTACGTTAGGTTAGGTTAGGTTAGGTTAGGTTGGTTAAGTTCAGTTTAGTTTAGTTTAGTTAAGTTTAGTTTAGTTTATAGTTTAGTTCAGTTTAGTTTATAGCTTAGTTTATAGTTTAGTTTAGTTTATAGTTTCATTTATAGTTAAGTTTAGTTTAGTTTAGTTTAATTTAGTTTAGTTTAGTTTATTTTAGGGTAGCTTATGTTAGGTTAGGTTAGTTTATAGTTTAATTTATAGTTTAGTTTAGTTTATAGTTTAGTTCAGTTTATAATAGTTTAGTTTAGGTTAGGTTGGGTTAGTTTAGTTTAGTTTAGTTTAGGTTAGGTTTGGCTATGTTAGGTTAGGATAGGTTAGTTCAGATTAGTTTAGTTTAGTTTAGTTTATAGTTTAGTTTACTTTAGTTTATTATTTAATTTAGTGTAGTTTAGTTTATAGTTTCGTTTATAGTTTAGTTTAGTTTAGTTTAGTTTAGTTTAGCTTAGATTAGTTTAGATTGTCTTAGGTTAGGTTAGGTTAGGTGAGATTAGTTTAATTTAGTAGAGTTTAATTTAGTTTAGATTATAGTTTAGTTTAGTTTATTTCATAGTTCAATTTATAGATTAGTTTAGTTTATAGTTTATGTTATCGTTTAGTTTAGTTTAGATTAGTTTAGTTTAGGTCAGTTTAGGTTAGGTTAAGTTAGGTTAGGATAGTTTAGATTAGTTTAGTTTAATTTATTTTAGTTTATAATTTAGTTTATTTTAGTTTATAGATTAATTTAGTTTAGTTTAGTTTAGAAAAGGTTAGGTTAGGTTAAGTAAGGTTAATTTACTTTAGTAAAGTTTAGTTTAGTTTATTTTAGTTCAGTTTATAGTTTAGTTGAGTTTATAGTTTGGTTTACAATTTTGTTTCGTTTAGTTTAGTTTAGTTTAGTATAGTTAAGGTAAGGTTGGGTTAGGTTAGGTTAGTTTAGTTTAGTTTAGTTTATAGTTTAGTTTAATTTAGTTTACAGTTTAGTGTATTCTTTAGTTTAAAATGTAGTTTATAGTTTATTTTAATTTAGTGTAGTTTAGTTTGGTTTAGTTTAGTATAGTTTTGTTTACTTTAGGTTAGGTGAGATTATGTTAGATTAGGTTCGCTTACTTTAGTTTAGTTTAGGTTAGGTTAGGTTAGGTTAGATTAGTTAACTTTAGTTTAGTTTAGTTTAGTTTTGTTTAATTTATAGTTTAGTTTATAGTTTAGTTTAGTTTAGTTTATAGTTTAATTTATAATTTGGTTTACTTTAGTTTAATTTAGTTTATAGTATGTTAGGTTAGGTTAGGTTAGTTTAGTTTAGTTTAGGTTAGGTTAAGTTAGGTTAGTTTAGGTTAATTTAGTTTAGTTGAGTTTAATTTAGTTTAGTTTAGTTTATAGTTTAATTTATAGTTTAGTTTACCTTATAGTTTAGTTTAATTAATTTATAGTTTAATTTGGTTTAGTTTAGTTTAATTTAGTTTAGTTCATATTTTTGTTTATAGTTTAGTTTAGTTTAGTTTAGTTTAGTTTAAGTTATGTTAGGTTAGTTTAGGTTAGTTTAGTTTAGGTTAGGTTAGGCTAGGTTAGGTAAGTTTAATTTAGTTTAGTTTAGTTTAGTTAAGTTTAGTTTATAGTTTAGTTTATAGTTTAGTTTGTAGTTTAGTTTAGTTTAGTTTAGTTTGTTTTAGTTTAGTTAAGGTTAAGTAATGTTAGGTTCGTTTAGTTTAATTTAGTTTAGTTTAGGTTACGTTAGATTAGGTTAGGGTAGTTAAGTTTAGTTTAGTTGAATTTAGTTTATAGTTTAATTTATAGTTTAGTTTAGTATACTTTATAGTTTAGTTTAGTTAATTTATAGTTTAATTTAGTTTAGTTTATTCTAGTTTAATTTAGTTTACTTTAGTTTATAGTTTTGTTTATAGTTTAGTTTAGTTTAGTTTAGGTTAATTTATGTTAGGTTAGTTTAGTTTAGTTTAGTTTAGGTTAGGTTAGGTTAGGTTAGGTTAGGTTAGTGTAGTTTAGTTTAGTTTAGCTGAATTTTGTTTAGTTTAGTTTAGTTTAGGTTACGTTAGGTTAGTTTAGTTTAGTTTAGTTTAGTGTATGTTAGGTTAGGTTAGGTTAGTTTAATTTAGTTTAGTTTATTTTAGTTTATAATTTAGTTTAGTTTAGTTTATAATTTATTTTATAATTTAGTATACTTTAGTTTATAGATTAGTTTATAGTTTAGTTAATATTTTAGTTTATTTTAGTTTACGTTAGGTTAGGGAAGTTTAAGCTAGGTTAGGTTAGGTTAGTTTAGTTTAGTTTAGTTTATGTAAGGTTAGGTTAGGTTAGTTTGGGATAGTTTAGTTTAGTTTAGTTTTGTTTATATTTAGTTTAGTTTAATTTATTGTTCAGTTTATAGTTTAGTTTACTTTAGGTTAGGTTGGGTTAGTTTAGTTTAGTTTAGGTTAGGTTAGCTTAAGTTAGGTTAATTTAGTTTAGTATAGTTTAGTTTAGTTTAGTTTATAGTTTAGTTCATTTTATTTTATAGTTTAGTTTATAGTGTTGTTTAGTTTAGTTTAGTTTAGTTAATTTAGGTAAGGTTAGGTTAGGTTAGAGTAGTTTAGTTTAGGTTAGGTTATGATAGGTTAGTGCAGTTAAATTTAATTTTGTTTAGTTTAGTTGAATTAAATTTAGTTTATTTAGGTCAGTTTAGGTAAGTTAGTTTAGTTTATTTTAGTATAGGTTAGGTTACGTTAGGTAAGTTTAATTCAGTTTAGTTTAGTTTAGTTTATAGTTTAATTTATAGTTTTGCTTATAGTTATTTGGTTTTGTTTAGATTAGTTTAGTTTAGGTTAAATTATGTTAGGTTAGTTTAGTTTAGTTTAGGTTAGGTTAGGTTGGGTTAGGTTAGTGTAGTTTCATTTAGTTTAGTTTAGTTTAGTATGTAGTTCAGTTCAGTTTTGTTTTGTTTAATTTAGTTTAGTTTATAGTTTAGTTGAGTTTAGGTTAGTTTATTTTAGTTTAGTTTAGTTTAGTTTAGGTTAGGTTAGGTTAGATTAGTTTAGTTTAGTTTAGGATAGGTTATGATAGACTAGGTTAGGTTAGGTTAGTTTGGTTTAGTTTAGTCTAGTTAAATTTAGTTTAGTTTATACTTTAATTTAGTTTAGTTTATTTTATAGTTTAGTTAAGTTTTGTTTATAGTTTAGTTTGCAGTTTAGTATAGTTTAGTTTAGTTTAATTTAGTTTAGCTTAATTTACTATAGTGTAGTTTAGTTTAGTTTATAGTTTAATTTATAATTTAGTTTAGTTTAGTTTAGTTTAACTTAGTTTAGAGTATGTTAGGTTAGGTTAGGTTAGTTTAGTTTAGTTTAGTTTAGTTTAGGTTAGGTTAGGTTAGGTTAGGTTAGGTTAGTTTAATTTATTTGAGATTAATTTAGTTTAGTTTATAGTTAATTTATAGTTTAGTTTAGTTTACTTTATAGTTTAGTTTAGTTAATTTATAGTTTAATTTAGTATAGTTTAGTTTAATTTAGTTTCGTTTAGTTTATAGTTTTGTTTATAGTTTAGCTTAGATTAGTTTAGTTTAGTTTAGTTTAGGTTAAGTTATGTTAGGTTAGTTTAGTTTAGTTTATTTCAGGTTCGTTTAGGTTAGGATAGGTAAGTTTAATTTAGTTCAGTTTAGTTTAGTTAAGTTTAGTTTATAGTTTAGTTTATAGTTTAGTATGTAATTTAGTTTAGTTTAGTTTACGTTAAGTTATGTTAGGTTCGTTTGGTTTAGTATAGGTTAGGTTAGGTTAGGTAAGTTTAATTCAGTATAGTTTAGTTTAGTTTATAGTTTAATTTATAGTTTTGTTTATAGTTAGTTTAGTTTAGTTTAGTTTAGGTTAAATTATGTTAGGTTAGTTTAGTTTAGTTTATTTTATGTTAGGTTAGGTTGGGTTAAGTTAGTGTAGTTTCATTTAGTTTGGTTTATTTTAGTTTAGTTTAATATGTTGTTCCGTTTAGTTTAGTTTTGTTTAATTTAGTTTAGTTTAAAATTTAGTTGAGTTTAGATTAGTTTAGTTGAGTTTAGTTTAGGTTTGGTTAGGTTAGGTTAGATTAGTTTAGTTTAGTTGAGTTTAGTTTAGTTTAGGTTAGGTTAGGTTAGGTAAGGTTAGGTTAGGTAAGGTTAAGTTAGTTTAGTTTAGTCTAGTTTATGTTAGGTTAGGTTAGTTTAGTTTAGTTTAGTCTAGGTTAGCTTTCGCTAGGGTAAGTTAGGTTAGGTTAGTTTGGATTAGTTTAGTTTAGTTTATATTTTAGTTTACTTTAGTTTATTATTTAATTTAGTGTAGTTTAGTTTATAGTTTCGTTTATAGTTTAGTTTGGTTTAGTTTAGTTTTTTTTAGTTTAGCTTAGATTAGTTTAGTTTGTCTTAGGTTAGGTTAGGTTAGGTAAGATTAGTTTAATTTAGTTGAGTTTAATTTAGTTTAGTTTAGTTTATATTTTAGTTTAGTTTAGTCTATAGTTCAGTCAGGTTAGCTTACTTTAGTTTAGTTTAGTTTAGGTTAGGTTAGGTTAGGTTAGTTTATTTAACTTTGGTTTAGTTTAGTTTAGTTTAGTTTATAGTTTAGTTTATAGTTTAGTTTATATTAGTTTAGTTTATAGTTTAATTTATAATTTAGTTTACTTTAGTTTAATTTAGTTTACAGTAGGTTAGGTTAAGTTAGGTTAGGTTAGGTTAATTTAGATTAGTTGAGTTTAATTTAGTTTAGTTTATAGTTTAATTTATAGTTTAGTTTAGTTTACCTTATAGTTTAGTTTAGTTAATTTATATTTTAATTTAGTTTAGTGTAGTTTAATTTAGTTTAGTTTAGTTCATAGTTTTGCTTATAGTTTAGTTTAGTTTAGTTTAGTTTAGTTTAGGTTATGTTAGGTTAGTTTAGTTTAGTTTAGTTTGGGTTAGGTTAGGCTAGGGTAGGTAAGTTTAATTTAGTTTAGTTTATAGTTTAATTTATAGTTTAGTTTAGTTTACTTTATAGTTTAGTTTAGTTAATTTATAGTTTATTTTATTTTAGTTTAATCTAGTTTAATTTAGTTTACTTTAGTTTATAGTTATTTTTTATAGTTTAGTTTAGTTTAGTTTAGGTAAATTTATGTTAGGTTTGTTTAGTTTAGTTTAGTTTAGGTTAGGTTAGGTTAGGATAGGTTAGTGTAGTTTAGTTTAGTTTAGCTGAATTTTGTTTAGTTTAGTTTAGTTTAGGTTACCTTAGGTTAGTTTAGTTTAGTGTATGTTAGGTTAGGTTAGGTTAGTTTAATTTAGTTTTGTTTATTTCCGTTTATAGTTTAGTTTAGTTTAGTTTATAATTTATTTTATAATTTAGTATACTTTAGTTTATAGATTAGTTTATTGTTTAGTTAATATTTTAGTTTATTTTAGTTTACGTTAGGTTAGGTTAGGCAAGGTTAGGTTAGGTTAGGTTAGGTTAGTTTAGTTTAGTTTTGTTTATGTAAGGTTAGGTTAGGTTAGTTTGGTATAGTTTAGTTTAGTTTAGTTTTGTTTATAGTTTAGTTTAGTTTAGTTTATTGTTCAGTTTATAGTTTATTTTAATTTAGTTTAGGTTAGGTTGGGTTAGTTTAGTTTAGTTTAGGTTAGGTTAGGTTAAGTTACGTTAATTTAGTTTAGTATAGTTTAGTTTAGTTTAGTTTAGTTTATAGTTTAGTTTAGTTCATAGTTCAATTTATAGATTAGTTTAGTTTATAGTTTATGTTATCGTTTAGTTTAGTTTAGATTAGTTTAGTTTAGGTCAGTTTAGGTTAGGTTAAGTTAGGTTAGGTTAGTTTAGATTAGTTTAGTTTAATTTAGTTTAGTTTATAGTTCAGTTTATTTTAGTTTATAGATTAATTTAGTTTAGTTTAGTTTAGTTTAGGTTAGGTTACGTTAGGTTAGGTTTATTTAGTTTAGATTAGGTTAGGTTAGTTTAGGTAAGGTTAATTTACTTTAGTAAAGTTTAGTTTAGTTTATTTTAGTTGCGTTTATAGTTTAGTTGAGCTTATAGTTTAGTTTACAATTTTGTTTCGTTTAGTTTAGTTTAGTTTAGTATAGTTCAGGTAAGGTTGGGTTAGGATAGGTTAGTTTAGTTTAGTTTAGTTTATAGTTTAGTTTAATTTAGTTTACAGTTTAGTGTATTCTTTAGTTTATAGTGTAGTTTATAGTTTATTTTAATTTAGTGTAGTTTAGTTTGGTTTAGTTTAGTATAGTTTTGTTTACTTTAGGTTAGGTGAGATTATGTTAGGTTAGGTTCGCTTACTTTAGTTTAGTTTAGTTTAGTTTAGTTTAGGTTAGGTTAGGTTAGGTTAGTTTAGTTAACTTTGGTTTAGTTTAGTTTAGTTTTGTTTAGTTTATAGTTTAATTTATAAATTGGTTTACTTTGGTTTAATTTAGTTTATAGTAGGTTAGGTTAGGTTAGTTTAGTTTAGTTTAGGTTAGGTTAAGTTAGGTTAGTTAGGTTAATTTAGTTTAGTTTAGTTTATAGTTTAATTTATAGTTTAGTTTACCTTATAGTTTAGTTTAATTAATTTATAGTTTAATTTAGTTTAGTTTAGTTTAATTTAGTTTAGTTTAGTTCATAGTTTTGTTTATAGTTTAGTTTAGTTTAGTTTAGTTTAAGTTATGTTAGGTTAGTTTAGTTTAGTTTAGTTTAGGTTAGGTTAGGCTAAGTTAGGTAAGTTTAATTTAGTTTAGTTTAGTTTAGTTAAGTTTAGTTTATAGTTTAGTTTATAGTTTAGTTTGTAGTTTAGTTTAGTTTAGTTTAGTTTGGTTTAGTTTAGTTAAGGTTAAGTAATGTTAAGTTCGTTTAGTTTAATTTAGTTTAGATTAGGTTACGTTAGATTAGGTTAGGGTAGTTAAGTTTAGTTTAGTTGAATTTAGTTTATAGTTTAATTTATAGTTTAGTTCAGTTTACTTTATAGTTTAGTTTAGTTAATTTATAGTTTAATTTAGTTTAGTTTAGTCTAGTTTAATTTAGTTTACTTTAGTTTATAGTTTTGTTTATAGTTTAGTTTAATTTAGTTTAGGTTAATTTATGTTAGGTTAGTTTAGTTTAGTTTAGTTTAGTTTAGTTTAGGTTAGGTTAGGTTAGGTTAGGTTAGTGTAGTTTAGTTTAGTTTAGTTTAGTTTAGGTTACGTTAGGTTAGTTTAGTTTAGTTTAGTTTAGTGTATGTTAGGTTAGGTTAGGTTAGTTTAATTTAGTTTAGTTTATTTTAGTTTATAGTTTAGTTTAGTTTAGTTTATAATTTATTTTATAATTTAGTATACTTTAGTTTATAGATTAGTTTATAGTTTAGTTAATATTTTAGTTTATTTTAGTTTACGTTAGGTTAGGGAAGTTTAAGTTAGGATAGGATAGGTTAGTTTAGTTTAGTTTAGTTTATGTAAGGTTAGGTTAGGTTAGTTTGGTATAGTTTAGTTTAGTTTAGTTTTGTTTATATTTAATTTAGTTTAATTTATTGTTCAGTTTATAGTTTAGTTTAGTTTAGTTTAGTTTAGGTTAGGTTGGGTTAGTTTAGTTTAGTTTAGGTTAGGTTAGCTTAAGTTAGGTTAATTTAGTTTAGTATAGTTTAGTTTAGTTTAGTTTAGTTTATAGTTTAGTTCATTTTATTTTATAGTTTAGTTTATAGTTTTGTTTAGTTTACTTTAGTTTAGTTAATTTAGGTTAGGTTAGGTTAGGTTAGAGTAGTTTAGTTTAGGTTAGGTTATGATAGGTTAGTGCAGTTAAATTTAATTTTGTTTAGTTTAGTTGAATTAAATTTAGTTTAGTTAGGTCAGTTTAGGTAAGTTAGGTTAGTTTAGTTTAGTATAGGTTAGGTTACGTTAGGTAAGTTTAATTCAGTTTAGTTTAGTTTAGTTTATAGTTTAATTTATAGTTTTGCTTATAGTTATTTAGTTTTGTTTAGATTAGTTTAGTTTAGGTTAAATTATGTTAGGTTAGTTTATTTTAGTTTAGTTTAGGTTAGGTTGGGTTAGGTTAGTGTAGTTTCATTTAGTTTAGTTTATTTTAGTTTAGTTTAGTATGTAGTTCAGTTCAGTTTTGTTTTGTTTAATTTAGTTTAATTTATAGTTTAGTTGAGTTTAGTTTAGTTTAGTTGAGTTTAGTTTAGTTTAGTTTAGGTTAGGTTAGGTTAGGTTAGTTTAGTTTAGTTTAGGATAGGTTATGATAGATTAGGTTAGGTAAGTTTATTTTAGTTTACTTTAGTCTAGTTAAGTTTAGTTTAGTTTATATTTTAGTTTAGTTTAGTCTATAGTTCAATTTATAATTTAGTTTAGTTTAGTTTTTAGATTATGTTATCGTTTAGTTTAGTTTAGATTAGTTTAGTTTAGGTCAGTTTAGGTTAGGTTAAGTTAGGTTAGGTTAGTTTAGATTAGTTTAGTTTAATTTAGTTTAGTTTAGAGTTTAGTTTATTTTAGTTTATAGTTTAATTTAGTTTAGTTTAGTTTAGTGAAGTTTAGTTTGGTTAGGTTAGGTTAGGTTAATTTAGTTTAGTTTAGGTTAGGTTAGGTAAGTTTATTTTGTTTAGTTTAATTTATAGTTTATTTTATAGTTTTGCTTATAGTTTAGTTTAGTTTATAGTTTAATTTAGTTTAGTTTAGTTAAGGTTAGGTTAGGTTAGGTTAGGTTAATTTACTTTAGTATAGTTTAGTTTAGTTTATTTTTGTTTAGTTTATAGTTTAGTTTACAGTTTAGGTTAGTTTAGTTTAGTTTAGTTTGGGTTAGGTTAGGTTAGGTCAGTTTAATTTAGTTTAGTTTATAGTTTAGTTTAGTTTAGTTTATAATAGTTTAGTTTAGTTTAGTTTAGGTTATGTTAGGTTGGTTTAGTTTAGAATAGGTTAGATTAAGTTAGGTTAAGTTAGGTTTGTTAGGTTTAGTTTAGTTTAGTTTATAGTTTAGTTTAGTTTAGTTTAGTTTGTAATTTAGTTTATACTTTAGTTTATATTTTAGTTTATAGTTTAGTTTAGTTAAGTGTTGTATATTTTGGTTTAGTTTTGTTTAGTTTAGTTTAAATTAGTTTCGTTTAGGTTAGGTTAGGTAAGTTTAGGTTAGGTTGGGTTAGGTTAGTTTAGTTCAGTCTAGTTTATGTTAGGTTAGGTTAGTTTAGTTTACTTAGGTTTTGTTTATGGTTTAGTTTACTTTAGTTTATAGTTTAGTTCATAGTTTATTTTAGTTTAATATATAGTTTAATTTAGTTTAGTTTAGTTTAGTTTAGTTTAATTTAGGTTAATTTAGTTTAATTTATTTTCGTTTAGTTTAGTTTACGTTAGGTTATATTAGGTTAATTTAGTTTAGTTTAGTTTAGGTTAGGTTAAGTTAGGTAAGTTTAATTTAGTTAAGTTTGGTTTAGTTTAGTTTATAGTTTTGTTTATAATTTAGTTTAGTTTAGTTTTGTTTAGGATAGGTAACGTTAGGTTAGGTTATGTTAGATTAGGTTATGTTAGGTTAGTTTAATTTAGTTTAATTTAGTTTATGTTAGTTTAGGTTAGTTTAGTTGAGTTTAGTATTGTTTATAGTTTAGTTTACTTAGTTTATAGTTTAGTTTAGTTTAGTATATAGTTTAATTTAGTTTAATTTAGTTTAGTTTAATTTAATTTAGGTTAGGTTAGTTTAGTTTAGTTTAGGTAAGGTTAGGGTAATTTAGTTTATTTAGTTTAGTTTATTATAGTTTAGTTTAGTTTAGTTTATAGTTTAGTTTAATTTAGTTTAGTATATAGTTTAGTTTAGTTTAGTTTAGTTTAGTTTTTAGTTTATAGTTTATAGTTTAGTTTATAGTTTTGTTTAGTTTAGTTTAGTTTAGTTTAGGTTATTTTAGGTTAGGTTAGAGTAGTTTATTTTAGTATAGTGTAGTTTACTTTTGCTAATAGTTTAGTTTAGTTTAGTTTATATATCAGTTTATAGTTCAGTTTAGTTTAGTTTAGTTTAAGTTAGGTTGGGTTAGTTTAGTTTATTATAGGTTAGGTTAGGTTAGGTAAGTTTAATTCAGTTTAGTTTAGTTTAGTTTATAGTTTAATTTATATATTTGTTTATAGTTAATTTAGTTTAGTTTAGGTTAAATTGTGTTAGGTTAGTTAAGTTTAGTTTAGTTTAGGTTAGGTTAGGTTGTGTTAGGTTAGTGTAGTTTAATTTAATTTAGTTGAATTTAGTATAGTTAAGTTTAGTTTAGGTTACGTTAGGTTAGTTTAGTTTAGTTTAGTTTAGGTGAGGTTTGGTTAGGTTAGATTAGTTCTGTTAATTTATTTTAGTTTATACATAAGTATAGTTTAGTTTATAGTTTAGTTTATAGTTTAGTTTAATTTAGTGTAATTTAATTTTGTTTAAGTTAGGTTAGGTTAGGTTAGTTTGGTTTAGTTTAGTTTAGGTTAGGTTATGTTATATTAGGTTAGGTTAGGTTAGTTTGGCTTAGTTAAGTTTAGTTTAGTTTACACTTTAGTTTAGTTTAGTTTATAGTTTAGTTTAGTTTTGTTTATAGTTTAGTTTAGTTTTGTTTATAGTTTAGTTTATAGTTTAGTATAGTTTAGTTTAATTTAGTTTAGCTAAGTTTAGTTTAGTTTAGTTTTGGGTGGGTTATGTTAGGTTAGGTTAGGTTAGTTTAGTGTAGTTTAGGTTAGGTTAGGTTAGGTTAGTTTAGTTTAGTTGAGTTTAGTTTAGTTTAGATTAGGTTAAGTAAGATTAGGTTAGGTTAGGTTAGGTTAGTTTCGTTTTGTTTATAGTTTATTTTAGTTTAGTTTACATTTTCTTTATAGTTTAGTTAGTTTAGTTTATAGTTTAATTTAGTTTAGTTTAGTTTAGTTTTCATTAATTTAGGTTAATTTGTTTAGTTTAGTTTAGTTTAGGTTAGGTTAAGTTAGGTTAGGTTAGGTTACTTTAGTTTAGTATAGTTTAGTTTAGTTTAAAATATAGTATCTTTAGTTTATAATTTAGTTCATAGTTTTCCTTAGATTAGTTTATTTTAGGTTAGGTTAGAGTAGTTTAGTTTAGTTTAGTTTAGTTTAGGTTAGATTAGGTTAGGTTAATGTAGTTTAGTTTAATTTAGTTTAGTTGAATTTAATTTAGTTTAGTTTAGTTTAGGTTAGGTTAGGTTTGTTTAGGTTAGATTAGGTTAGGTTATGTTAGATTAGGTTAGGTTAGGTTAGCTTAGTTTAGTTTAGTTTAGTTTCGGTTAGGTTGGGTTAGGTTAGGTTAGTTAAGTTTATTTTAGTTTAGTTTAGTTAAGTATAGTTTAGTTTATTGTTTACTTCAGTTTAATTTATAGCTTAGTTTAGTTGATAGTTTTATTTATATTAATGTTTAGTTTAGTTTAGTAAAGTTTATTTTACGGTAGCTTATGTTAGGTTAGGTTAGGTTAGTATAGTTTATAGTTTAATTTATAGTTTACTTTAGTTTATAGTTTAGTTTTTAGTTTAGTTTAGTTTAGTTTAGTATAGTTTAGTTTAGTTTAGTTTAGGTTAGGTTAAGATAGTTTAGTTTAGTGTAGTTTAGGTTAGGTTAGGCTAGGTTAAGTTATATTTGGTTAGTTTAGATTAGTTTAGTTTAGTTTAGTTTATAGTTTAGATTAGTTTATTATTTATTTTAGTTTAGTTTAGTTTATAGTTTCGTTTATAGTTTAGTTTGGTTTAGTTTACTTTAATGAAGTTTACATTAGATTAGTTTAGTTTGTTTTAGTTTAGGTTAGGTTAGATGAGGTTAGTTTAGTTTAGTTTAGTTCAATTTCGTTTATTTTAGTTTATAGTTTAGTTTAGTTTATAGTTCAATTTATAGTTTAGTTTAGTTTAGTTTATCGTTTAGTTTAGTTTGGTATAGTTTAGTTTAGTTTAGTTTTGTTTATATTTAATGTAGTTTAATTTATTGTTCAGTTTATAGTTTAGTTTAGTTTAGTTTAGGTTAGGTTGGGTTAGTTTAGTTTAGTTTAGGTTAGGTTAGCTTAAGTTAGGTTAATTTAGTTTAGTATAGTTTAGTTTTGTTTAGTTTAGTTTATACTTTAGTTCATTTTATTTTATAGTTTAATTTATAGTTTTGTTTAGTTTAGTTTAGTTTAGTTAATTTAGGTTAGGTTAGGTTAGGTTAGAGTAGTTTAGTTTAGGTTAGGTTATGATAGGTTAGTGCAGTTAAATTTAATATTGTTTAGTTTAGTTGAATTAAATTTAGTTTAGTTAGGTCAGTTTAGGTAAGTTAGGTTAGTTTAGTTTAGTATAGGTTAGGTTACGTTAGGTAAGTTTAATTCAGTTTAGTTTAGTTTAGTTTATAGTTTAATTTATAGTTTTGCTTATAGTTATTTAGTTTTGTTTAGATTAGTTTAGTTTAGGTTAAATTATGTTAGGTTAGTTTAGTTTAGTTTAGTTTAGGTTTGGTTGGGTTAGGTTAGTGTAGTTTCATTTAGTTTAGTTTATTTTAGTTTAGTTTAGTATGTAGTTCAGTTCAGTTTTGTTTTGTTTAATTTAGTTTAATTTATAGTTTAGTTGAGTTTAGGTTAGTTTAGTTGAGTTTAGTTTAGTTTAGTTTAGGTTAGGTTAGGTTAGGTTAGTTTAGTTTAGTTTAGGATAGGTTATGATAGATTAGGTTAGGTAAGTTTATTTTAGTTTACTTTAGTCTAGTTAAGTTTAGTTTAGTTTATATTTTAGTTTAGTTTAGTCTATAGTTCAATTTATAATTTAGTTTAGTTTAGTTTTTAGATTAGGTTATCGTTTAGTTTAGTTTAGATTAGTTTAGTTTAGGTCAGTTTAGGTTAGGTTAAGTTAGGTTAGGTTAGTTTAGATTAGTTTAGTTTAATTTAGTTTAGTTTAGAGTTTAGTTTATTTTAGTTTATAGTTTAATTTAGTTTAGTTTAGTTTAATGAAGTTTAGTTTGGTTAGGTTAGGTTAGGTTAATTTAGTTTAGTTTAGGTTAGGTTAGGTAAGTTTATTTTGTTTAGTTTAATTTATAGTTTATTTTATAGTTTTGCTTATAGTTTAGTTTAGTTTATAGTTTAATTTAGTTTAGTTTAGTTAAGGTTAGGTTAGGTTAGGTTAGGTTAATTTACTTTAGTATAGTTTAGTTTAGTTTATTTTTGTTTAGTTTATAGTTTAGTTTACAGTTTAGGTTAGTTTAGTTTAGTTTAGTTTGGGTTAGGTTAGGTTAGGTCAGTTTAGTTTAGTTTAGTTTAGTTTATAGTTTAGTTTAGTTTAGTTTATAATAGTTTAGTTTAGTTTAGTTTAGGTTATGTTAGGTTGGTTTAGTTTAGTATAGGTTAGATTAAGTTAGGTTAAGTTAGGTTTGTTAGCTTTAGTTTAGTTTAGTTTATAGTTTAGTTTAGTTTAGTTTAGTTTGTAATTTAGTTTATACTTTAGTTTATATTTTAGTTTATAGTTTAGTTTAGTTAAGTGTTGTATATTTTGGTTTATTTTTGTTTAGTTTAGTTTAAATTAGTTTCGTTTAGGTTAGGTTAGGTAAGTTTAGGTTAGGTTGGGTTAGGTTAGTTTAGTTCAGTCTAGTTTATGTTAGGTTAGGTTAGTTTAGTTTACTTAGGTTTTGTTTATGGTTTAGTTTACTTTAGTTTATAGTTTAGTTCATAGTTCATTTTAGTTTAATATATAGTTTAATTTAGTTTAGTTTAGTTTAGTTTAGTTTAATTTAGGTTAATTTAGTTTAGTTTAGTTTAGGTTAGGTTAGGTTAGGTTAGGTTAGGTTAGGTTAAGTTAGTTCAGTTTAGTATATTTTAGTATAGTTTAAAATATAGTATCTTTAATTTATAGTTTAGTTCATAGTTTTGTTTAGTTTAGTTTAGGTTAGGTTAGAGTAGTTTAGTTTAGTTTAGTTTAGGTTAGATTAGGTTAGGTTCGTGTAGTTTAGTTTAGTTTAGGTTAGTTGAATTTAGTTTAGTTTAGTTTAGGGTAGGTTAGGTTGGTTTAGTTTTAGTATAGTTTAGGTTCAGTTAGGTTAGGTTAGTTTAGTTTAGTTTAGTTTACTTTAGTTTATTATTTAATTTAGTGTAGTTTAGTTTATAGTTTCGTTTATAGTTTAGTTTGGTTTAGTTTAGTTTAATTTAGTTTAACTTAGATTTGTTTAGTTATTTTTAGGTTAGGTTAGGTTAGGTGAGGTTAGTTTAGTTCAGTTTAGTTTAATTTAGTTTAGTTTAGTTTATAGTTAAGTTTAGTTTAGTTTATAGTTCAATTTATAGTTTAGTTTAGTTTATTTTATCGTTTAGTTTAGTTTAGTATAGTTTAGTTTAGGTTAGAGTAGGTTAGTTTAGATTAGTTTAGTTTAGCGCAGTTTAGGTTAGGTTAAGTTAGGTTATTTCGTTTGGTTTAGTTTAGTTTAGTTTAGTTTATAGTTTAGTTTAGTTTAAAGTTTAGTTTATAGTTTAGTTTATAGTTTAGTTTAGATTAGTGTAGTTTAGTTTGGTTTAGTTTATTTTAGTTTAGTTCAGTTTAGTTTCGTTTAGCTTAGGTTATGTTATATTAGGTGAGCTTAGGTTAGCTTAGTTTACCCTAGTTTAGTTTAGGTTAGGTAAGGTTAGAATAGGCTAGTTAAATTTAGTTTAGTTTAGTTTAGTTAGGTTTAGTTTAGTTATAGTTTAGTTTATAGTTTAGTTTAGATTATAATTTAATTTATATTTTAGTTTAGTTTAGTTTAATTTAGTTTAGCTTTCTTTAGTTTCCCTTAGATTACTTTAGTTTAGGATATGTTAGGTTGGGCTAGTTTAGTTTAGTTTAGTTTAATTAAGGTTAATTTAGTTGAATTTAGTTTAGTTTAGGTTAGGTTAGGTTATTTTAGTTTAGTATAGGTTAGGTTAAGTTAGGTTAGCTTAGTTTAGTTTATAGTTTAGTTTAGTTTATAGTGTGGTTTATACTTTAGTTTATATTTTAGTTTATAGTTTAGTTTAGATTAGTGTAGTTTAGTTTGGTTTAGTTTGGTTTAGTTTAGTTTAAATTAGTTTCGCTTGTGTTTGGTTAAGTTAGAATAGGTTAGGTTAGGTAAGCTTAGTTTAGTTTAGTTTAGGTTAGGTTAGGTTAGGTTAGGTTGGTTAAGTTCAGTTTAGTTTAGTTTAGTTAAGTTTAGTTTAGTTTATAGTTTAGTTCAGGTTAGTTTATAGCTCAGTTTATAGTTTAGTTTAGTTTATAGTTTAATTTATAGTTAAGTTTAGTTTAGTTTAGTTTAATTTAGGTTAGTTAAGTTTATTTTAGGGTAGCTTATGTTAGGTTAGGTTAGTTTATAGTTTAATTTATAGTTTAGTTTAGTTTATAATTTAGTTTATAGTTTAGTTCAGTTTATAATAGTTTAGTTTAGGTTAGGTTAGGTTAGGTTAGTTTAGTTTAGTTTAGTTTAGGTTAGGTTTGGCTAGGGTAGGTTAGGATAGGTTAATTTAGATTAGTTTAGTTTAGTTTAGTTTATAGTTTAGTTTACTTTAGTTTATTATTTCATTTAGTGTAGTTTAGTTTATAGCTTCGTTTATAGTTTAGTTTGGTTTAGTTTAGTTTGTCTTAGGTTAGGTTAGGTTAGGTGAGATTAGTTTAGTTTAGTTGAGTTAAATTTAGTTTAGTTTATAGTTTAATTTAGTTTAGTTTATAGTTCAATTTATAGATTAGTTTAGTTTATAGTTTATGTTACCGTTTAGTTTAGTTTAGATTAGTTTAGTTTAAGTTAGTTTAGGTTAGGTTAAGTTAGGTTAGGTTAGTTTAGATTAGTTTAGTTTAATTTAGTTTAGTTTATAGTTTAGTTTATTTTAGTTTATAGTTTAATTTTATTTAGTTTAGTTTAGTTTAGTTTAGGTTAGGTTACGTTAGGTTAGGTTAATTTAGTTTAGTGTAGGTTAGGTTAGGTTAGGTAAGGTTAATTTACTTTAGTAAAGTTTATTTTAGTTTATTTTAGTTTAGTTTATTGTTTAGTTTAGTTTATAGTTTATTTACAATTTTGTTTAGTTTAGTTTAGTTTAGTTTGGGTTAGGTTGGGTTAGGTTAGGTTAGTTTAGATTAGTTTAGTTTATAGTTTAGTTTAATTTAGTTTACAGTTTAGTGTATCCTTTAGTTTATAGTGTAGTTTATAGTTTAGTTTAATTTAGTGTAGTTTAGTTTGGTTTAGCTTAGTATAGGTTTGTTTACTTTAGGTTAGGTGAGATTATGTTAAGTTAGGTTAGCTTACTTTAGTTTAGTTTAGTTTAGGTTAGGTTAGGTTAGGTTAGTTTATTTAACTTTGGTTTAGTTTAGTTTAGTTTAGTTTATAGTTTAGTTTATATTAGTTTAGTTTATAGTTTAATTTATAATTTAGTTTACTTTAGTTTAATTTAGTTTACAGTAGGTTAGGTTAGGTTAGGTTAGTTTAGTTTACTTTAGATTAGGTTAAGTTGGGTTAGGTTAGGTTAATTTAGTTTAGTTGAGTTTAATTTAGTTTAGTTTACTTTATAGTTTAATTTATAGTTTAGTTTAGTTTACCTTATAGTTTAGTTTAGTTAATTTATATTTTAATTTAGTTTAGTTTAGTTTAATTTAGTTTAGTTTAGTTCATAGTTTTGTTTATAGTTTAGTTTAGTTTAGTTTAGTTTAGGTTATGTTAGGTTAGTTTAGTTTAGTTTAGTTTAGGTTAGGTTAGGTTAGGCTAGGTTAGGTAAGTTCAATTTAGTTTAGTTTAGTTTAGTTAAAATTAGTTTGTAGTTTAGTTTATAGTTTAGTTTGTAGTTTAGTTTAGTTTAGTTTAGTTTGGTGTAGTTTAGTTTAGGTTAAGTAATGTTTGGTTCGTTTAGTTTAATTTAGTTTAGATTAGGTTACGTTAGATTAGGTTAGGGTAGTTAAGTTTAGTTTAATTGAATTTATTTTGTAGTTTAATTTATAGTTTAGTTTAGTTTACTTTATAGTTTAGTTTAGTTAATTTATAGTTTATTTTATTTTAGTTTAATCTAGTTCAATTTAGTTTACTTTAGTTTATAGTTTTGTTTATAGTTTCGTTTAGTTTAGTTTAGGTTAATTTATGTTAGGTTTGTTTAATTTAGTTTAGTTTAGGTTAGGTTAGGTTAGGATAGGTTAGTGTAGTTTAGTTTAATTTAGCTGAATTTTTTTAGTTTAGTTTAGTTTAGGTTACCTTAGGTTAGTTTAGTTTAGTTTAGTGTATGTTAGGTTAGGTTAGGTTAGTTTAATTTAGTTTAGTTTATTTTAGTTTATAGTTTAGTTTATAATTTATTTTATAATTTAGTATACTTTAGTTTATAGATTAGTTTATTGTTTAGTTAATATTTTAGTTTATTTTAGTTTACGTTAGGTTAGGTTAGGCAAGGTTAGGTTAGGTTAGGTTAGATTAGTTTAGTTTAGTTTATGTAAGGTTAGGTTAGGTTAGTTTGGTATAGTTTAGTTTAGTTTAGTTTTGTTTATAGTTTAGTTTAGTTTAGTTTATTGTTCAGTTTATAGTTTAGTTTAGTTTAGTTTAGTTTAGGTTAGGTTGGGTTAGTTTAGTTTAGTTTAGGTTAGGTTAAGTTACGTTAATTTAGTTTATTATAGTTTAGTTTAGTTTAGGTTAGTTTATAGTTTAGTTCATTTTATTTTATAGTTTAGTTTATAGTTTGGTTTATTTTAGTTTTGTTTAGTTAATTTAGGTTAGATTAGGTTAGGTTAGAGTAGTTTAGTTTAGGTTAGGTTATGATAGGTTAGTGCAGTTTAATTTAATTTAGTTTAGTTTAGTTGAATTTAATTTAGTTTAGTTAGGTCAGTTTAGGTAAGTTAGGTTAGTTTAGTTTAGTATAGGTTAGGTTACGTTAGGTAAGTTTGATTCAGTTTAGTTTAGTTTATAGTTTAATTTATAGTTTTGCTTATAGTTAATTTAGTTTTGTTTAGTTTAGTTTAGTTTAGGTTAAATTAATTTAGGTTAGTTTAGTTTAGTTTAGTTTAGGTTAGGTTAGGTTGGGTTAGGTTAGTGTAGTTTCATTAATTTAGTTTATTTTAGTTTAGTTTAGTTTAGTATGTAGTTCAATTAAGTTTTGTTTTGTTTAATTTAGTTCAGTTTATAGTTTAGTTGAGTTTAGGTTAGTTTAGTTGAGTTTTGCCTAGTTTAGTTTAGTTTAGGTTAGGTTAGGTTAGGTTAGTTTATTTTAGTTTAGAATAGGTTATGATAGATTAGGTTAGGTTAGGTTGGTTTGGTTTAGTTTAGTCTAGTTAAGTTTAGTTTAGTTTATACTTTAGTTTAGTTTAGTTTATTTTATAGTTTAGTTAAGTTTTGTTTATAGTTTAGTTTGCAGTTTAGTATAGTTTAGTTTACTTTAATTTAGTTTAGCTAAGTTTAGTTTAGATAAGTTTAGTTTAGTTTACAGTTTAATTTATAATTTAGTTTAGTATACTTTAGTTTAATTTAGTTTAGAGTAGGTTAGGTTAGGTTAGTTTAGTTTGGTTTAGTTTAGTTTAGCTTAGGTTAGGTTAGTTTAATTTATTTGAGTTTAATTTAGTTTAGTTTAGTTTATAGTTTAATATATAATTTAGTTTAGTTTACTTTATAATTTAGTTTAGTTAATTTATAGTTTAATTTAGTTTAGTTTAGTTTATGTTATGTTAGATTAGTTTAGTTTAGTTTTGTTTATAGTTTAGTTTAATTCATATTATAATTTAGTTTATAGTTTATTTTTGTTTAGTTTGTAGTTTAATTTAGTTTAGTTTAGTTTAGTTTAGTTTAGGTTAGGTTAGGTTAGGTTAGGTTCGGTTAGGTTAGGTTAGTTTAGTTTAGTATAGTTTAGTTTAGTTTAAAATATAGTATCTTTAGTTTATAGTTTAGTTCATAGTTTTGTTTAGTTTTGTTTAGTTTAGTTTAGGTTAGGTTAGAGTAGCTTAGTTTAGTTTAGTTTAGGTTAGAATAGGTTAGGTTAGTGTAGTTTAGTTTAGTTTAGTTTAATTTAATTTAGTTTTGTTTAGTTTAGTTTAGGTTAGGTTAGGTTAGTTTAGTTTAGTATACGTGAGGTTAAGTTAGGTAAGGGTAGTTTAGTTTATAATTTAGTTTAGTTTAGTTTAGTTTAGGTTAATTTATGTTAGGTTAGGTTAGTTTAGTTTAATTTAGGTTAGGTTAGGTTAGTGTAGTTTAGTTTAGTTTAGCTAAATTTTGTTTAGTTTAGTTTAGTTTAGGATACGTTAGGTTAGTTTAGTTTAGTTTTATTTAGTTTAGTGTATGTTAGGTTAGGTTAGGCTAGATTGATTTAGTTTAGTTTATTTTAGTTTATAGTTTAGTTTAGTTTAGTTTATAATTTATTTTATAGTTTAGTATTCTTTAGTTTATAGGTTAGTTTATAATTTAGTTAACATTTTATTTTAGTTTAGTTTAGATTAGGTTAGAGAAGATTAGGTTAGGTTAGGTTAGTTTATTTTAGTTTAGTTTATGTAAGCTTAGGTTAGGTTAGTTTGGTATAGTTTAGTTTAATTTAGTTTTGTTTATAGTTTAGTTTAGTTTAGTTTATAGTTCAGTTTATAGTTTAGTATAGTTTAGTTTAGTTTAGGTTAGGTTGGGTTAGTTTAGTTTAGTTTAGGTTAGGTTAGGTTAAGTTAGGTTAGTTTAGTTTAGTATAGTTAAGTTTAGTTTAGTTTAGTTTATAGTTAATTTATTTTATTTTATAGTTTAGTTTATAGTTTTGTTTATAGTTTAGTTTGGTTTAGTTTAGTTTAATTTAGTTTACATTAGATTAATTTAGTTAGTTTTAGTTTAGTTTAGGTTAGGTTGGGTTAGTTTAGTTTAGTTTAGGTTAGGTTATGATAGGTTAGTGCAGTTTAATTTAATTTAGTTTAGTTTAGTTGAATTTAATTTATTTTTGTTAGGTCAGTTTAGGTAAGTTAGGTTAGTTTAGTTTAGTAGAGGTTAGGTTAGGTTACGTAAGTTTAATTTAGTATAGTTTAGTTTAGTTTATAGTTTAATTTATAGTTTTGTTTATAGTTAGTTTAGTTTAGTTTAGTTTAGGTTAAATTATGTTAGGTTAGTTTAGTTTAGTTTATTTTATGTTAGGTTAGGTTGGGTTAAGTTAGTGTAGTTTCATTTAGTTTGGTTTATTTTAGTTTAGTTTAATATGTTGTTCCGTTTAGTTTAGTTTTGTTTAATTTAGTTTAGTTTATAGTTTAGTTGAGTTTAGGTTAGTTTAGTTGAGTTTAGTTTACGTTTGTTTAGGTTAGGTTAGATTAGTTTTGTTTAGGATAGGTTATGTTAGATTAGGTTAGGTTAGGTTAGTTTGGTTTAGTTTAGTCTAGTTAAGTTTAGTTTAGTTTATACTTTAGTTTAGTTTAGTTTATTTTATAGTTTAGTTAAGTTTTGTTTATACTTTAGTTTGCAGTTTAGTATAGTTTAGTTTAGTTTAATTTAGTTTAGTTTAGTTTAGTTTAATTTAGTTTCGTCTAGTTTATAGTTTTGTTTATAGTTTAGCTTAGTTTAGTTTAGTTTAGTTTAGGTTAAGTTATGTTAGGTTAGTTTAGTTTATTTTAGGTCGGTTAGGTAAGGTTAGGTAAGTTTCACTTAGTTCAGTTTAGTTTAGTTAAGTTTAGTTTATAGTTTAGTTTATAGTTTAGTTTATAGTTTAGTTTAGGTTAAGCTATGTTAGGGTCGTTTAGTTTAATTTAGTTTAGATTAGGATAGGTTAGGTTAGGGTAGTTAAGTTTAGTTTAGTTCAATTTAGTTTAGTTTAGTTCAGTTTAGGTTAGGTTAGGTTAGTTTAGTTCAGTTTATTTAAGTGTAGTTTAGTTTATAGTTCAGTTTAGTTTAGTTTGGTTTAATTTAGTTTAGTTTATAGTTTAGTTGAGTTTAGGTTAGTTTAGTTGAGTTTAGTTTAGTTTAGTTTATTTTAGATTAGGTTAGGTTAGGTTAGTTTAGTTTAGTTTAGGTTGGGTTATGTTAGATTAGGTTAGGTTAGGTTAGTTTGGCTTAGTTTAGTCTAGTTAAGTTTAGTTTAGTTTACACTTTAGTTTAGTTTATAGTTTAGTTTAGTTTTGTTTATAGTTTAGTTTATAGTTTAGTATAGTTTAGTTTAGTTTAATTTAGTTTAGCTAAGTTTAGTTTAGTTTAGTTTTGGGTGGGTTATGTTAGGTTTAGTTAGGTTAGTTTAGTGTAGTTTAGGTTAGGTTAGGTTAGGTTAGGTTAGTTTAGTTTAGTTGAGATTAGCTTAGTTTAGATTAGGTTAAGTAAGATTAGGTTAGGTTAGGTTAGGTTAGTTTAGTGTAGTTTAGGTTAGGTTAGGTTAGGTTAGTTTAGTTTAGTTGAGTTTAGTTTAGTTTAGATTAGGTTAAGTAAGATTAGGTTAGGTTAGGTTAGGTTAGTTTAGTTTTGTTTATAGTTTAGTTTAGTTTAGTTTACATTTTCTTTATAGTTTAGTTAGTTTAGTTTATAGTTTAATTTAGTTTAGTTTAGTTTAGTTTAGTTTTCATTAATTTAGGTTAATTTAGTTTAGTTTAGTTTAGGTTAGGTTAGGTTTAGTTATGTTAGATTAGGTTAGTTTAGTTTAGTATAGTTTAGTTTAGTTTATAATATAGTATCTTTAGTTTATAATTTAGTTCATAGTTTTCCTTAGATTAGTTTATTTTAGGTTAGGTTAGAGTAGTTTAGTTTAGTTTAGTTTAGCTTAGGTTAGATTAGGTTAGGTTAATGTAGTTTAGTTTAATTTAGTTTAGTTGAATTTAATTTAGTTTAGTTTAGGATAGGTTAGGTTTGTTTAGGTTAGATTAGGTTAGGTTATTTTAGATTAGGTTAGGTTAGGTTAGCTTACTTTAGTTTATTTTAGTTTCGGTTATGTTGGGTTAGGTTAGTTTAGTTAAGTTTATTTTAGTTTAGTTTAGTTAAGTATAGTTTAGTTTATAGTTTACTTCAGTTTAATTTATAGCTTAGTTTATAGCTTAGTTTAGTTCATAGTTTAATTTATATTTAGGTTTAGTTTAGTTTAGTTTAGTAAAGTTTATTTTAGGGTAGCTTATGTTAGGTTAGGATAGGTTAGTATAGTTTATAGTTTAATTTATAGTTTACTATAGTTTATAGTTTAGTTTATAGTTTAGTTTAGTTTAGTTTAGTTTATAATAGTTTAGTTTAGTTTAGTTTAGGTTAAGATAGTTTAGTTTAGTGTAGTTTAGGTTAGGTTAGGCTAGGTTAAGTTATATTTGGTTAGTTTAGATTAGTTTAGTTTAGTTTAGTTTATAATTTAGATTAGTTTATTATTTATTTTAGTTTAGTTTAGTTTATAGTTTCGTTTATAGTTTAGTTTGGTTTAGTTTTGTTTAATTTAGTTTACATTAGATTAGTTTAGTTAGTTTTAGTTTAGGTTAGGTTAGATGAGGTTAGTTTAGTTTAGTTTAGTTCAATTTAGTTTATTTTAGTTTATAGTTTAGTTTAGTTTAGTTTATAGTTCAATTTATAGTTTAGTTTAGTTTAGTTTATCGTTTAGTTTAGTTTAGTATAGTTTAGTTTAGTTTAGGTTACAGTAGGTTAGTTTAGATTAGTTTAGTTTAGCCCAGTTTAGGTTAGATTAAGTTAGGTTATTTTGTTTAGTTTAGTTTAGTTTAGTTTAGTTTATAGTTTAGTTTATAGTTTAGTTTATAGTTTAGCTTAGATTAGTGTAGTTTAGTTTGGTTCAGTTTATTTTAGTTTAGTTTAGAATTGTTTCGTTTAGCTTAGGTTATGTTATATTAGGTTAGCTTAGGATAGCTTAGTTTACCCAGGTTTAGTTTGGGTTAGGTAAGGTTAAAATAGGTTAGTTAAATTTAGTTTAGTTTAGTTTAGTTAGGTTTAGTTTAGTTTATAGTTTTGTTTAGTTTAGTTATAGTTTAGTTTATAGTTTAGTTTAGATTATAATTCAACTTATAGTTAAGTTTAGTTTACTTTAGTTTAATTTAGTTTAGCTTTCTTTACTTTCCTTTAGATTACTCTAGTTTAGGATATGTTAGGTTAGGTTAGTTTAGTTTAGTTTAGTTTAATTAAGGTTAATTTAGTTTAATTTAGTTTAGTTTAGGTTAGGTTAGGTTAGGTTAGTTAAGTTTAGTATAGTTTAGTTTAGTTTAAAATATAGTATCTTTAGTTTATAGATTAGTTCATATTTTTGTTTAGTTTAGTTTAGTTTAGGTTATGTTAGAGTAGTTTAGTTTAGTTTAGTTTAGTTTAGGTTAGAATAGGTTAGGTTAGTGTAGATTAATTTAGTTTAGTTAATTGAATTTAATTTAGTTTTGTTTAGTTTAGTTTAGGTTAGTTTAGTTTAGTATAGGTTAGGTTAAGTTAGGTTAGCTTAGTTTAGCTTGTAGTTTAGTTTAGTTTAGTTTAGTTTATAGTGTGGTTTATACTTTAGTTTATATTTTAGTTTATAGTTTAGTTTAGTTTAGTGTAGTTTAGTTTGGTTTAGTTTTGTTTAGTTTAGTTTAAATTAGTTTCGTTTAGGTTAGGTTAAGTTAGAATAGGTTAGGTTAGGTAAGCTTAGTTTAGTTTAGTTTAGTTTACGTTAGGTTAGGTTAGGTTAGGTTAGGTTAGGTTGGTTAAGTTCAGTTTAGTTTAGTTTAGTTAAGTTTAGTTTAGTTTATAGTTTAGTTCAGTTTAGTTTATAGCTTAGTTTATAGTTTAGTTTAGTTTATAGTTTCATTTGTAGTTAAGTTTAGTTTAGTTTAGTTTAATTTACTTTAGTTTAGTTTATTTTAGGGTAGCTTATGTTAGGTTAGGTTAGTTTATAGTTTAATTTATAGTTTAGTTTAGTTTATAGTTTAGTTTATAGTTTAGTTCAGTTTATAATAGTTTAGTTTAGGTTAGGTTGGGTTAGTTTAGTTTAGTTTAGTTTAGGTTAGGTTTGGCTATGTTAAGTTAGGATAGGTTAGTTCAGATTAGTTTAGTTTAGTTTAGTTTATAGTTTAGTTTACTTTAGTTTATTATTTAATTTAGTGTAGTTTAGTTTATAGTTTCGTTTATAGTTTAGTTTGGTTTAGTTTAGTTTATTTTAGTTTAGCTTAGATTAGTTTAGATTGTCTTAGGTTAGGTTAGGTTAGGTGAGATTAGTTTAGTTTAGTAGAGTTTAATTTAGTTTAGTTTATAGTTTAGTTTAGTTTAGTTCATAGTTAAATTTATAGATTAGTTTAGTTTATAGTTTATGTTATCGTTTAGTTTAGTTTAGATTAGTTTAGTTTATGTCAGTTTAGGTTAGGTTAAGTTAGGTTAGGTTAATTTAGTTTAGAAAAGGTTAGGTTAGGTTAGGTAAGGTTAATTTACTTTAGTAAAGTTTAGTTTAGTTTATTTTAGTTCAGTTTATAGTTTAGTTGAGTTTATAGTTTAGTTTACAATTTTGTTTCGTTTAGTTTAGTTTAGTTTAGTATAGTTAAGGTAAGGTTGGGTTAGGTTAGGTTAGTTTAGTTTAGTTTAGTTTAGTTTATAGTTTAGTTTAATTTAGTTTACAGTTTAGTGTATTCTTTAGTTTATAGTGTAGTTTATAGTTTATTTTAATTTAGTGTAGTTTAGTTTGGTTTAGTTTAGTATAGTTTTGTTTACTTTAGGTTAGGTGAGATTATGTTAGATTAGGTTCGCTTACTTTAGTTTAGTTTAGTTTAGGTTAGGTTAGGTTAGGTTAGATTAGTTAACTTTAGTTTAGTTTAGTTTAGTTTTGTTTAGTTTATAGTTTAGTTTATAGTTTAGTTTAGTTTAGTTTATAGTATAATTTATAATTTGGTTTACTTTAGTTTAATTTAGTTTATAGTATGTTAGGTTAGGTTAGGTTAGTTTAGTTTAGTTTAGGTTAGGTTAAGTTAGGTTAGTTTAGGTTAATTTAGTTTAGTTGAGTTTAATTTAGTTTAGTTTAGTTTATAGTTTAATTTATAGTTTAGTTTACCTTATAGTTTAGTTTAATTAATTTATAGTTTAATTTAGTTTAGTTTAGTTTAATTTAGATTAGTTTAGTTCATAGTTTTGTTTATAGTTTAGTTTAGTTTGGTTTAGTTTAAGTTATGTTAGGTTAGTTTAGTTTAGTTTAGTTTAGGTTAGGTTAGGCTAGGTTAGGTAAGTTTAATTTAGTTTAGTTTAGTTTAGTTAAGTTTAGTTTATAGTTTAGTTTATAGTTTAGTTTGTAGTTTAGTTTAGTTTAGTTTAGTTTGGTTTAGTTTAGTTAAGGTTAAGTAATGTTAGGTTCGTTTAGTTTAATTTATTTTAGTTTAGGTTACGTTAGATTAGGTTAGGGTAGTTAAGTTTAGTTTAGTTGAATTTAGTTTATAGTTTAATTTATAGTTTAGTTTAGTATACTTTATAGTTTAATTTAGTTAATTTATAGTTTAATTTAGTTTAGTTTAGTCTAGTTTAATTTAGTTTATTTTAGTTTATAGTTTTGTTTATAGTTTAGTTTAGTTTAGTTTAGGTTAATTTATGTTAGGTTAGTTTAGTTTAGTTTAGTTTAGGTTAGGTTAGGTTAGGTTAGGTTAGTGTAGTTTAGTTTAGTTTAGCTGAATTTTGTTTAGTTTAGTTTAGTTTAGGTTACGTTAGGTTAGTTTAGTTTAGTTTAGTTTAGTGTATGTTAGGTTAGGTTAGGTTAGTTTAATTTCGTTTAGTTTATTTTAGTTTATAATTTAGTTTAGTTTAGTTTATAATTTATTTTATAATTTAGTATACTTTAGTTTATAGATTAGTTTATAGTTTAGTTAATATTTTAGTTTATTTTAGTTTACGTTAGGTTAGGGAAGTTTAAGTTAGGTTAGGTTAGGTTAGTTTAGTTTAGTTTAGTTTATGTAAGGTTAGGTTAGGTTAGTTTGGTTTAGTTTAGTTTAGTTTAGTTTTGTTTATATTTAGTTTAGTTTAATTTATTGTTCAGTTTATAGTTTAGTTTAGTTTAGTTTAGTTTAGGTTAGGTTGGGTTAGTTTAGTTTAGTTTAGGTTAGGTTAGCTTAAGTTAGGTTAATTTAGTTTAGTATAGTTTAGTTTAGTTTAGTTTAGTTTATAGTTTAGTTCATTTTATTTTATAGTTTAGTTTATAGTGTTGTTTAGTTTAGTTTAGTTTAGTTAATTTAGTTTAGGTTAGGTTAGGTTAGAGTAGTTTAGTTTAGGTTAGGTTATGATAGGTTAGTGCAGTTTAATTTAATTTTGTTTAGTTTAGTTGAATTAAATTTAGTTTATTTAGGTCAGTTTAGGTAAGTTAGTTTAGTTTATTTTAGTATAGGGTAGGTTACGTTAGGTAAGTTTAATTCAGTTTAGTTTAGTTTAGTTTATAGTTTAATTTATAGTTTTGCTTATAGTTATTTAGTTTTGTTTAGATTGGTTTAGTTTAGGTTAAATTATGTTAGGTTAGTTTAGTTTAGTTTAGTTTAGGTTAGGTTAGGTTGGGTTAGGTTGGTGTAGTTTCATTTAGTTTAGTTTAGTTTAGTATGTAGTTCAGTTCAGTTTTGTTTTGTTTAATTTAGTTTAGTTTATAGTTTAGTTGAGTTTAGGTTAGTTTATTTGAGTTTAGTTTAATTTAGTTTAGGTTAGGTTAGGTTAGTTTAGTTTAGTTTAGGATAGGTTATGATAGATTAGGTTAGGTTAGGTTAGTTTGGTTTAGTTTAGTCTAGTTAAGTTTAGATTAGTTTATACTTTAATTTAGTTTAGTTTATTTTATAGTTTAGTTAAGTTTTGTTTATAGTTTAGTTTGCAGTTTAGTATAGTTTAGTTTAGTTTAATTTAGTTTAGCTAAGTTTAGTATAGTGTAGTTTAGTTTAGTTTATAGTTTAATTTATAATTTAGTTTAGTTTAGTTTAGTTTAATTTAGTTTAGAGTATGTTAGGTTAGGTTAGGTTAGTTTAGTTTAGTTTAGTTTAGTTTAGGTTAGGTTAGGTTAGGTTAGTTTAATTTATTTGAGATTAATTTAGTTTAGTTTATAGTTAATTTATAGTTTAGTTTAGTTTACTTTATAGTTTAGTTTAGTTAATTTATAGTTTAATTTAGTATAGTTTAGTTTAATTTAGTTTCGTTTAGTTTATAGTTTTGTTTATAGTTTAGCTTAGATTAGTTTAGTTTAGTTTAGTTTAGGTTAAGTTATGTTAGGTTAGTTTAGTTTAGTTTAGTTCAGGTTCGTTTAGGTTAGGAATAGGTAAGTTTAATTTAGTTCAGTTTAGTTTAGTTAAGTTTAGTTTATAGTTTAGTTTATAGTTTAGTATGTAATTTAGTTTAGTTTAGTTTAGTTTACGTTAAGTTATGTTAGGTTCGTTTGGTTTAGTATAGGTTAGGTTAGGTTAGGTAAGTTTAATTCAGTATAGTTTAGTTTAGTTTATAGTTTAATTTATAGTTTTGTTTATAGTTAGTTTAGTTTAGTTTAGTTTAGTTTAGGTTAAATTATGTTAGGTTAGTTTAGTTTAGTTTATTTTATGTTAGGTTAGTTTGGATTAGTTTAGTTTAGTTTATATTTTAGTTTACTTTAGTTTATTATTTAATTTAGTGTAGTTTAGTTTATAGTTTCGTTTATAGTTTAGTTTGGTTTAGTTTAGTTTTTTTTAGTTTAGCTTAGATTAATTTAGTTTGTCTTAGGTTAGGTTAGGTTAGGTAAGATTAGTTTAATTTAGTTGAGTTTAATTTAGTTTAGTTTAGTTTATATTTTAGTTTAGTTTAGTCTATAGATCAGTCAGGTTAGCTTACTTTAGTTTAGTTTAGTTTAGGTTAGGTTAGGTTAGGTTAGTTTATTTAACTTTGGTTTAGTTTAGTTTAGTTTAGTTTATAGTTAGTTTATAGTTTAGTTTATATTAGTTTAGTTTATAGTTTAATTTATAATTTAGTTTACTTTAGTTTAATTTAGTTTACAGTAGGTTAGGTTAAGTTAGGTTAGGTTAGGTTAATTTAGTTTAGTTGAGTTTAATTTAGTTTAGTTTAGTTTATAGTTTAATTTATAGTTTACTTTAGTTTACCTTATAGTTTAATTTAGTTAATTTATATTTTAATTTAGTTTAGTTTAGTTTAATTTAGTTTAGTTTAGTTCATAGTTTTGTTTATAGTTTAGTTTAGTTTAGTTTAGTTTAGTTTAGGTTATGTTAGGTTAGTTTAGTTTAGTTTAGTTTGGGTTAGGTTAGGCTAGGGTAGGTAAGTTTAATTTAGTTTAGTTTAATTTAGTTAAAATTAGTTTGTAGTTTAGTTTATAGTTTAGTTTGTAGTTTAGTTTAGTTTAGTTTAGTTTGGTTTAGTTTAGTTTAGGTTAAGTAATGTTTGGTTCGTTTTGTTTAATTTAGTTTAGATTAGGTTACGTTAGATTAGGTTAGGGTAGTTAAGTTTAGTTTAATTGAATTTATTTTGTAGTTTAATTTATAGTTTAGTTTAGTTTACTTTATAGTTTAGTTTAGTTAATTTATATTTTATTTTATTTTAGTTTAATCTAGTTTAATTTAGTTTACTTTAGTTTATAGTTTTGTTTATAGTTTAGTTTAGTTTAGTTTAGGTAAATTTGTTAGGTTTGTTTAGTTTAGTTTAGGTTAGGTTAGGTTAGGTTAGGATAGGTTAGTGTAGTTTAGTTTAGTTTAGCTGAATTTTGTTTAGTTTAGTTTAGTTTAGGTTACCTTAGGTTAGTTTAGTTTAATGTATGTTAGGTTAGGTTAGGTTAGTTTAATTTAGTTTAGTTTATTTCAGTTTATAGTTTAGTTTAGTTTAGTTTATAATTTATTTTATAATTTAGTATACTTTAGTTTATAGATTAGTTTATTGTTTAGTTAATATTTTAGTTTATTTTAGTTTACGTTAGGTTAGGTTAGGCAAGGTTAGGTTAGGTTAGGTTAGGTTAGTTTAGTTTAGTTTATGTAAGGTTAGGTTAGGTTTGTTTGGTATAGTTTAGTATAGTTTAGTTTTGTTTATAGATTAGTTTAGTTTAGTTTATTGTTCAGTTTATAGTTTATTTTAGTTTAGTTTAGGTTAGGTTGGGTTAGTTTATTTTAGTTTAGGTTAGGTTAGGTTAAGTTACGTTAATTTAGTTTAGTATAGTTTAGTTTAGTTTAGTTTAGTTTATAGTTTAGTTCATTTTATTTTATAGTTTAGTTTATAGTTTGGTTTAGTTTAGTTTTGTTTAGTTAATTTAGGTTAGATTAGGTTAGGTTAGAGTAGTTTAGTTTAGGTTAGGTTATGATAGGTTAGTGCAGTTTAGTTTAATTTAGTTTAGTTTAGTTGAATTTAATTTAGTTTAGTTAGGTCAGTTTAGGTAAGTTAGGTTAGTTTAGTTTAGTATAGGTTAGGTTACGTTAGGTAAGTTTAATTCAGTTTAGTTTACTTTAGTTTATAGTTTAATTTATAGTTTTGCTTATAGTTAATTTAGTTTTGTTTAGTTTAGTTTAGTTTAGTTTAGGTTAAATTATTTTAGGTTAGTTTAGTTTAGTTTATTTTAGGTTAGGTTAGGTTGGGTTAGGTTAGTGTAGTTTCATTAATTAAGTTTATTTTAGTTTAGTTTAGTATGTAGTTCAATTAAGTTTTGTTTTGTTTAATTTAGTTTAGTTTATAGTTTAGTTGAGTTTAGGTTAGTTTAGTTGAGTTTTGCCTAGTTTAGTTTAGTATAGGTTAGGTTAGGTTAGTTTATTTTAGTTTAGAATAGGTTATGATAGATTAGGTTAGATTAGGTTGATTTGGTTTAGTTTAGTCTAGTTAAGTTTAGTTTAGTTTATACTTTAGTTTAGTTTAGTTTATTTTATAGTTTAGTTAAGTTTTGTTTATAGTTTAGTTTGCAGTTTAGTATAGTTTAGTTTACTTTAATTTAGTTTAGCTAAGTTTAGTTTAGATTAGTTTAGTTTAGTTTATAGTTCAATTTATAATTTAGTTTAGTTTAGTTTAGTTTAATTTAGTTTAGAGTAGGTTAGGTTAGGTTAGTTTAGTTTAGTTTAGTTTAGTTTAGGTTAGGTTAGCTTAGTTTAATTTATTTGAGTTTAATTTAGTTTAGTTTAGTTTATAGTTTAATTTATAGTTTAGTTTAGTTTACTTTATAGTTTAGTTTAGTTAATTTATAGTTTAATTTAGTTTAGTTTATTTTAATTTAGTTTCGTTTAGTTTATAGTTTGGTTTATAGTTTCGCTTAGTTTAGTTTAGTTTAGTTTAGTTTAGGTTAAGTTATGTTAGGTTAGTTTAGTTTAGTTTAGTTCAGGTTCGGTTAGGTTAGGTTAGGTAAGTTTAATTTAGTTCAGTTTAAATAGTTAAGTTTAGTTTATAGCTTAGTTTATAGTTTAGTTTGTAGTTTAGTTTAGTTTAGTTTAGTTTAGTTTAGGTTAAGTTATGTTAGGTTCATTTAGTTTAATTTAGTTTAGATTAGGTTAGGTTAGGTTAGGGTATTTAAGTTGAGTTTAGTTGAATTTAGTTTAGTTTAGTTCAGTTTAGTTTAGGTTAGGTTAGTTTATTTTAGTTGAGTTTAGGTTAGGTTAGGTTAGGTTAGGTTAGTTTAGTTTAGTTTAGTTTATTTAAGTGTAGTTTAGATTATAGTTCAGTTTAGTTTAGTTTTGTTTAATTTAGTTTAGTTTATAGTTTAGTTGAGTTTAGGTTAGTTTAGTTGAGTTTAGTTTAGTTTAGTTTATTTTAGGTTAGGCTAGGTTAGTTTGGCTTAGTTTAGTCTAGTTAGAAGTTAGTTTATTTTAGTTTAGTTTATAGTTTAGTTTAGTTTTGTTTATAGTTCAGTTTATAGTTTAGTATAGTTTAGTTTAGTTTAATTTAGTTTAGCTAAGTTTAGTTTAGTTTAGTTTAGTTTAGTTTTGGGTAGGTTTTTTTAGGTTAGGTTAAGTTAGTTTAGTTTAGTTTAGGTTAGGTTAGGTTAGGTAAGGTTAGTTTAGTTTAGTGGAGTTTAGTTTAGGTTAGGTTAGGTTAAGTAATATTAGGTTAGGTTAGGTTAGTTTAGTTTAGTTTAGTTATATGTTAGGTTAGGTTAGTTTAGTTTAGTTTAGTTTTGTTTATAGTTTAGTTTACTTTATTTTATAGTTTAGTTTATAGTTTAGTTAGTTTAGTTTATAGTTTAATTTAGTTTAGTTTAGTTTAGTTTAGTTTAGTTTAGTTTAGTTTAATTTAGGTTAATTTAGTTTAGTTTAGTTTAGGTTACGTTAAGTTAGGTTAGGTTAGGTTAGTTTAGTTTAGTATAATTTAGTTTAGCTTAAAATATAGTATCTTTAGTTTATAGTTTAGTTCATAGTTTTCTTTAGATTAGTTTAGTTTAGGTTAGGTTAGAGTAGTTTTCTTTAGTTTAGTTTAGTTTAGTTTAGGTTAGATTAGGTTAGGTTAGTGTAGTTTAGTTTAATTTAGTTTAGTTGAATTTAATTTAGTTTAGTTTAGTTTAGGTTAGGTTAGGTTAGTTTAGGTTAGATTTAGTTAGGTTAGTGTAGTTTAGTTTAGTTTAGTTTAGTTTGTAGTTTAGTTTAGTTTAGTGTAGTTTAGTTTGGTTTAGTTTTGTTTAGTTTAGTTTACTTCAGTTTCGTTTAGGTTAGGTTATGTTAGATTAGGTTAGCTTGGGTTAGCTTAGTTTAGTTTTGTTTACTTTCGGTTAGGTTAGGATAGGTTAGGTTAGTTTAGGTTAAATTTAGTTAGGTTTGTGTAGTTTAGTTTAGTTTAGTTTAGTTTGTAGTTTAGTTTAGTTTAGTGTAGTTTAGTTAAGTTTAGTTTAGTTTATAGTTTAGTTCAGTTTAGTTTATAGCTTAGTTTAATTTAGTTTATTTTAGGGTAGCTTATGTTAGGTTAGGTTTAGTTAGTTTAGTTTATAGTTTAACTTATGGTTTACTTTAGTTTATAGTTTAGTTTATAGTTTAGTTTAGTTTAGTTTATAATAGTTTAGTTTAGGTTAGGTTGGGATGGTTTAGTTTAGTTTAGTTTAGGTTAGGTTAGGTTGACTAGGTTAAGTTATGTTAGGTTCATTTAGTTTAATTCAGTTTAGATTAGGTTAGGTTAGGTTAGGTTAGGGTATTCAAGTTTAGTTTAGTTGAATTTAGTTTAGTTTAGTTCAGTTTAGGTTAGGTTAGGTTAGTTTAGTTTAGTTGAGTTTAGGTTAGGTTAGGTTAGGTTAGTTTAGATTAGTTTAGTTTAGTTTAGTTTATAGCTTAGTTTACTTTAGTTTATTATTTAATTTAGTTTAGTTTAGTTTATAGTTTCATTTATAGTTTAGTTTGATTTAGTTCAGTTTAATTTAGTTTACCTTAGATAAGTTTAGTTTGTTTTAGGTTAGGTTAGGTTAGGTTAGGTTAGTTTAATTTAGTTTAGTTTAATTTAGTTTAGTTTAGTTTATTGTTTAGTTTAGTTAAGTTTATAGTTCAATTTATAGTTTAGTTTAGTTTAGTTTATAGTTTAGTTTATCGTTTAGTTTAGTTTAGTATAGTTTAGTTTAGTTTAGGTTAGAGTAGGTTAGTTTAGATTAGTTTAGTTTAGGGCAGTTTAGGTTAGTTTAAGTTACGTTATTTTGTTGAGTTGGGTTTAGTTTAGTTTAGTTTAGTTTAGTTTAGTTTATAGTTTAGTTTATAGTTTAGTTTATAGTTTAATTTACTTTAGTTTAGTTTAATTTATTTTCGTTTAGTTTAGTTTACGTTAGGTTATATTAGGTTAATTTAGTTTAGTTTAGTTTAGGTTAGGTTAAGTTAGGTAAGTTTAATTTAGTTAAGTTTGGTTTAGTTTAGTTTATAGTTTTGTTTATAATTTAGTTTAGTTTAGTTTTGTTTAGGATAGGTAACGTTAGGTTAGGTTATGTTAGATTAGGTTATGTTAGGTTAGTTTAATTTAGTTTAATTTAGTTTATGTTAGTTTAGGTTAGTTTAGTTGAGTTTAGTATTGTTTATAGTTTAGTTTACTTAGATTATAGTTTAGTTTAGTTTAGTATATAGTTTAATTTAGTTTAATTTAGTTTAGTTTAATTTAATTTAGGTTAGGTTAGTTTAGTTTAGTTTAGGTAAGGTTAGGGTAAATTAGTTTATTTAGTTTAGTTTATTATAGTTTAGTTTAGTTTAGTTTATAGTTTAGTTTAGTTTAGTTTAGTTTAGTTTAGGTTAGGTTAGCTTAAGTTAGGTTAATTTAGTTTAGTATAGTTTAGTTTAGTTTAGTTTAGTTTATAGTTTAGTTCATTTTATTTTATAGTTTAGTTTATAGTGTTGTTTAGTTTAGTTTAGTTTAGTTAATTTAGTTTAGGTTAGGTTAGGTTAGAGTAGTTTAGTTTAGGTTAGGTTATGATAGGTTAGTGCAGTTTAATTTAATTTTGTTTAGTTTAGTTGAATTAAATTTAGTTTATTTAGGTCAGTTTAGGTAAGTTAGTTTAGTTTATTTTAGTATAGGGTAGGTTACGTTAGGTAAGTTTAATTCAGTTTAGTTTAGTTTAGTTTATAGTTTAATTTATAGTTTTGCTTATAGTTATTTAGTTTTGTTTAGATTGGTTTAGTTTAGGTTAAATGATGTTAGGTTAGTTTAGTTTAGTTTAGTTTAGGTTAGGTTAGGTTGGGTTAGGTTGGTGTAGTTTCATTTAGTTTAGTTTAGTTTAGTATGTAGTTCAGTTCAGTTTTGTTTTGTTTAATTTAGTTTAGTTTATAGTTTAGTTGAGTTTAGGTTAGTTTATTTGAGTTTAGTTTAATTTAGTTTAGGTTAGGTTAGGTTAGTTTAGTTTAGTTTAGGATAGGTTATGATAGATTAGGTTAGGTTAGGTTAGTTTGGTTTAGTTTAGTCTAGTTAAGTTTAGATTAGTTTATACTTTAATTTAGTTTAGTTTATTTTATAGTTTAGTTAAGTTTTGTTTATAGTTTAGTTTGCAGTTTAGTATAGTTTAGTTTAGTTTAATTTAGTTTAGCTAAGTTTAGTATAGTGTAGTTTAGTTTAGTTTATAGTTTAATTTATAATTTAGTTTAGTTTAGTTTAGTTTAATTTAGTTTAGAGTATGTTAGGTTAGGTTAGGTTAGTTTAGTTTAGTTTAGTTTAGTTTAGGTTAGGTTAGGTTAGGTTAGTTTAATTTATTTGAGATTAATTTAGTTTAGTTTATAGTTAATTTATAGTTTAGTTTAGTTTACTTTATAGTTTAGTTTAGTTAATTTATAGTTTAATTTAGTATAGTTTAGTTTAATTTAGTTTCGTTTAGTTTATAGTTTTGTTTATAGTTTAGCTTAGATTAGTTTAGTTTAGTTTAGTTTAGGTTAAGTTATGTTAGGTTAGTTTAGTTTAGTTTAGTTCAGGTTCGTTTAGGTTAGGAATAGGTAAGTTTAATTTAGTTCAGTTTAGTTTAGTTAAGTTTAGTTTATAGTTTAGTTTATAGTTTAGTATGTAATTTAGTTTAGTTTAGTTTAGTTTACGTTAAGTTATGTTAGGTTCGTTTGGTTTAGTATAGGTTAGGTTAGGTTAGGTAAGTTTAATTCAGTATAGTTTAGTTTAGTTTATAGTTTAATTTATAGTTTTGTTTATAGTTAGTTTAGTTTAGTTTAGTTTAGTTTAGGTTAAATTATGTTAGGTTAGTTTAGTTTAGTTTATTTTATGTTAGGTTAGTTTGGATTAGTTTAGTTTAGTTTATATTTTAGTTTACTTTAGTTTATTATTTAATTTAGTGTAGTTTAGTTTATAGTTTCGTTTATAGTTTAGTTTGGTTTAGTTTAGTTTTTTTTAGTTTAGCTTAGATTAATTTAGTTTGTCTTAGGTTAGGTTAGGTTAGGTAAGATTAGTTTAATTTAGTTGAGTTTAATTTAGTTTAGTTTAGTTTATATTTTAGTTTAGTTTAGTCTATAGATCAGTTAGGTTAGCTTACTTTAGTTTAGTTTAGTTTAGGTTAGGTTAGGTTAGGTTAGTTTATTTAACTTTGGTTTAGTTTAGTTTAGTTTAGTTTATAGTTAGTTTATAGTTTAGTTTATATTAGTTTAGTTTATAGTTTAATTTATAATTTAGTTTACTTTAGTTTAATTTAGTTTACAGTAGGTTAGGTTAAGTTAGGTTAGGTTAGGTTAATTTAGTTTAGTTGAGTTTAATTTAGTTTAGTTTAGTTTATAGTTTAATTTATAGTTTACTTTAGTTTACCTTATAGTTTAATTTAGTTAATTTATATTTTAATTTAGTTTAGTTTAGTTTAATTTAGTTTAGTTTAGTTCATAGTTTTGTTTATAGTTTAGTTTAGTTTAGTTTAGTTTAGTTTGGGTTAGGTTAGGCTAGGGTAGGTAAGTTTAATTTAGTTTAGTTTAATTTAGTTAAAATTAGTTTGTAGTTTAGTTGATAGTTTAGTTTGTAGTTTAGTTTAGTTTAGTTTAGTTTGGTTTAGTTTAGTTTAGGTTAAGTAATGTTTGGTTCGTTTTGTTTAATTTAGTTTAGATTAGGTTACGTTAGATTAGGTTAGGGTAGTTAAGTTTAGTTTAATTGAATTTATTTTGTAGTTTAATTTATAGTTTAGTTTATTTTCCTTTATAGTTTAGTTTAGTTAATTTATAGTTTATTTTATTTTAGTTTAATCTAGTTTAATTTAGTTTACTTTAGTTTATAGTTTTGTTTATAGTTTAGTTTAGTTTAGTTTAGGTAAATTTGTTAGGTTTGTTTAGTTTAGTTTAGGTTAGGTTAGGTTAGGTTAGGATAGGTTAGTGTAGTTTAGTTTAGTTTAGCTGAATTTTGTTTAGTTTAGTTTAGTTTAGGTTACCTTAGGTTAGTTTAGTTTAATGTATGTTAGGTTAGGTTAGGTTAGTTTAATTTAGTTTAGTTTATTTCAGTTTATAGTTTAGTTTAGTTTAGTTTATAATTTATTTTATAATTTAGTATACTTTAGTTTATAGATTAGTTTATTGTTTAGTTAATATTTTAGTTTATTTTAGTTTACGTTAGGTTAGGTTAGGCAAGGTTAGGTTAGGTTAGGTTAGGTTAGTTTAGTTTAGTTTATGTAAGGTTAGGTTAGGTTAGTTTGGTATAGTTTAGTATAGTTTAGTTTTGTTTATAGATTAGTTTAGTTTAGTTTATTGTTCAGTTTATAGTTTATTTTAGTTTAGTTTAGGTTAGGTTGGGTTAGTTTATTTTAGTTTAGGTTAGGTTAGGTTAAGTTACGTTAATTTAGTTTAGTATAGTTTAGTTTAGTTTAGTTTAGTTTATAGTTTAGTTCATTTTATTTTATAGTTTAGTTTATAGTTTGGTTTAGTTTAGTTTTGTTTAGTTAATTTAGGTTAGATTAGGTTAGGTTAGAGTAGTTTAGTTTAGGTTAGGTTATGATAGGTTAGTGCAGTTTAGTTTAATTTAGTTTAGTTTAGTTGAATTTAATTTAGTTTAGTTAGGTCAGTTTAGGTAAGTTAGGTTAGTTTAGTTTAGTATAGGTTAGGTTACGTTAGGTAAGTTTAATTCAGTTTAGTTTACTTTAGTTTATAGTTTAATTTATAGTTTTGCTTATAGTTAATTTAGTTTTGTTTAGTTTAGTTTAGTTTAGTTTAGGTTAAATTATTTTAGGTTAGTTTAGTTTAGTTTATTTTAGGTTAGGTTAGGTTGGGTTAGGTTAGTGTAGTTTCATTAATTAAGTTTATTTTAGTTTAGTTTAGTATGTAGTTCAATTAAGTTTTGTTTTGTTTAATTTAGTTTAGTTTATAGTTTAGTTGAGTTTAGGTTAGTTTAGTTGAGTTTTGCCTAGTTTAGTTTAGTATAGGTTAGGTTAGGTTAGTTTATTTTAGTTTAGAATAGGTTATGATAGATTAGGTTAGATTAGGTTGATTTGGTTTAGTTTAGTCTAGTTAAGTTTAGTTTAGTTTATACTTTAGTTTAGTTTAGTTTATTTTATAGTTTAGTTAAGTTTTGTTTATAGTTTAGTTTGCAGTTTAGTATAGTTTAGTTTAGTTTAATTTAGTTTAGCTAAGTTTAGTTTAGATTAGTTTAGTTTAGTTTATAGTTCAATTTATAATTTAGTTTAGTTTAGTTTAGTTTAATTTAGTTTAGAGTAGGTTAGGTTAGGTTAGTTTAGTTTAGTTTAGTTTAGTTTAGGTTAGGTTAGCTTAGTTTAATTTATTTGAGTTTAATTTAGTTTAGTTTAGTTTATAGTTTAATTTATAGTTTAGTTTAGTTTACTTTATAGTTTAGTTTAGTTAATTTATAGTTTAATTTAGTTTAGTTTATTTTAATTTAGTTTCGTTTAGTTTATAGTTTGGTTTATAGTTTCGCTTAGTTTAGTTTAGTTTAGTTTAGTTTAGGTTAAGTTATGTTAGGTTAGTTTAGTTTAGTTTAGTTCAGGTTCGGTTAGGTTAGGTTAGGTAAGTTTAATTTAGTTCAGTTTAAATAGTTAAGTTTAGTTTATAGCTTAGTTTATAGTTTAGTTTGTAGTTTAGTTTAGTTTAGTTTAGTTTAGTTTAGGTTAAGTTATGTTAGGTTCATTTAGTTTAATTTAGTTTAGATTAGGTTAGGTTAGGTTAGGGTATTTAAGTTGAGTTTAGTTGAATTTAGTTTAGTTTAGTTCAGTTTAGGTTAGGTTAGGTTAGTTTATTTTAGTTGAGTTTAGGTTAGGTTAGGTTAGGTTAGGTTAGTTTAGTTTAGTTTAGTTTATTTAAGTGTAGTTTAGATTATAGTTCAGTTTAGTTTAGTTTTGTTTAATTTAGTTTAGTTTATAGTTTAGTTGAGTTTAGGTTAGTTTAGTTGAGTTTAGTTTAGTTTAGTTTATTTTAGGTTAGGCTAGGTTAGTTTGGCTTAGTTTAGTCTAGTTAGAAGTTAGTTTATTTTAGTTTAGTTTATAGTTTAGTTTAGTTTTGTTTATAGTTCAGTTTATAGTTTAGTATAGTTTAGTTTAGTTTAATTTAGTTTAGCTAAGTTTAGTTTAGTTTAGTTTAGTTTAGTTTTGGGTAGGTTTTTTTAGGTTAGGTTAAGTTAGTTTAGTTTAGTTTAGGTTAGGTTAGGTTAGGTAAGGTTAGTTTAGTTTAGTGGAGTTTAGTTTAGGTTACGTTAGGTTAAGTAATATTAGGTTAGGTTAGGTTAGTTTAGTTTAGTTTAGTTATATGTTAGGTTAGGTTAGTTTAGTTTAGTTTAGTTTTGTTTATAGTTTAGTTTAGTTTATTTTATAGTTTAGTTTATAGTTTAGTTAGTTTAGTTTATAGTTTAATTTAGTTTAGTTTAGTTTAGTTTAGTTTAGTTTAGTTTAGTTTAATTTAGGTTAATTTAGTTTAGTTTAGTTTAGGTTACGTTAAGTTAGGTTAGGTTAGGTTAGTTTAGTTTAGTATAATTTAGTTTAGCTTAAAATATAGTATCTTTAGTTTATAGTTTAGTTCATAGTTTTCTTTAGATTAGTTTAGTTTAGGTTAGGTTAGAGTAGTTTTCTTTAGTTTAGTTTAGTTTAGTTTAGGTTAGATTAGGTTAGGTTAGTGTAGTTTAGTTTAATTTAGTTTAGTTGAATTTAATTTAGTTTAGTTTAGTTTAGGTTAGGTTAGGTTAGTTTAGGTTAGATTTAGTTAGGTTAGTGTAGTTTAGTTTAGTTTAGTTTAGTTTGTAGTTTAGTTTAGTTTAGTGTAGTTTAGTTTGGTTTAGTTTTGTTTAGTTTAGTTTACTTCAGTTTCGTTTAGGTTAGGTTATGTTAGATTAGGTTAGCTTGGGTTAGCTTAGTTTAGTTTTGTTTACTTTCGGTTAGGTTAGGATAGGTTAGGTTAGTTTAGGTTAAATTTAGTTAGGTTTGTGTAGTTTAGTTTAGTTTAGTTTAGTTTGTAGTTTAGTTTAGTTTAGTGTAGTTTAGTTAAGTTTAGTTTAGTTTATAGTTTAGTTCAGTTTAGTTTATAGCTTAGTTTAATTTAGTTTATTTTAGGGTAGCTTATGTTAGGTTAGGTTTAGTTAGTTTAGTTTATAGTTTAACTTATGGTTTACTTTAGTTTATAGTTTAGTTTATAGTTTAGTTTAGTTTAGTTTATAATAGTTTAGTTTAGGTTAGGTTGGGATGGTTTAGTTTAGTTTAGTTTAGGTTAGGTTAGGTTGACTAGGTTAAGTTATGTTAGGTTCATTTAGTTTAATTCAGTTTAGATTAGGTTAGGTTAGGTTAGGGTATTCAAGTTTAGTTTAGTTGAATTTAGTTTAGTTTAGTTCAGTTTAGGTTAGGTTAGGTTAGTTTATTTTAGTTGAGTTTAGGTTAGGTTAGGTTAGGTTAGTTTAGATTAGTTTAGTTTAGTTTAGTTTATAGCTTAGTTTACTTTAGTTTATTATTTAATTTAGTTTAGTTTAGTTTATAGTTTCATTTATAGTTTAGTTTGATTTAGTTCAGTTTAATTTAGTTTACCTTAGATAAGTTTAGTTTGTTTTAGGTTAGGTTAGGTTAGGTTAGGTTAGTTTAATTTAGTTTAGTTTAATTTAGTTTAGTTTAGTTTATTGTTTAGTTTAGTTAAGTTTATAGTTCAATTTATAGTTTAGTTTAGTTTAGTTTATAGTTTAGTTTATCGTTTAGTTTAGTTTAGTATAGTTTAGTTTAGTTTAGGTTAGAGTAGGTTAGTTTAGATTAGTTTAGTTTAGGGCAGTTTAGGTTAGTTTAAGTTACGTTATTTTGTTGAGTTGGGTTTAGTTTAGTTTAGTTTAGTTTAGTTTAGTTTATAGTTTAGTTTATAGTTTAGTTTATAGTTTAATTTACTTTAGTTTAGTTTAATTTATTTTCGTTTAGTTTAGTTTACGTTAGGTTATATTAGGTTAATTTAGTTTAGTTTAGTTTAGGTTAGGTTAAGTTAGGTAAGTTTAATTTAGTTAAGTTTGGTTTAGTTTAGTTTATAGTTTTGTTTATAATTTAGTTTAGTTTAGTTTTGTTTAGGATAGGTAACGTTAGGTTAGGTTATGTTAGATTAGGTTATGTTAGGTTAGTTTAATTTAGTTTAATTTAGTTTATGTTAGTTTAGGTTAGTTTAGTTGAGTTTAGTATTGTTTATAGTTTAGTTTACTTAGATTATAGTTTAGTTTAGTTTAGTATATAGTTTAATTTAGTTTAATTTAGTTTAGTTTAATTTAATTTAGGTTAGGTTAGTTTAGTTTAGTTTAGGTAAGGTTAGGGTAAATTAGTTTATTTAGTTTAGTTTATTATAGTTTAGTTTAGTTTAGTTTATAGTTTAGTTTAGTTTAGTTTATAGTTTAGTTTAGTTTAGTTTAGTTTAATTTTTAGTTTATAGTTTATAGTTTAGTTTATAGTTTTGTTTAGTTTAGTATAGTTTAGTTTAGGTTATTTTAGGTTAGGTTAGAGTAGTTTATTTTAGTATAGTGTAGTTTACTTTTGCTAATAGTTTAGTTTAGTTTAGTTTATATATCAGTTTATAGTTCAGTTTAGTTTAGTTTAGTTTCAGTTAGGTTGGGTTAGTTTAGCTTATTATAGGTTAGGTTAGGTTAGGTAAGTTTAATTCAGTTTAGTTTAGTTTAGTTTATAGTTTAATTTATATATTTGTTTATAGTTAATTTAGTTTAGTTTAGGTTAAATTGTGTTAGGTTAGTTAAGTTTAGTTTAGTTTAGGTTAGGTTAGGTCGGGTTAGGTTAGTGTAGTTTAATTTAATTTAGTTGAATTTCGTTTAGTTAAGTTTAGTTTAGGTTACGTTAGGTTAGTTTAGTTTAGTTTAGTTTAGGTGAGGTTTGGTTAGGTTAGTTTAGTTCCGTTAATTTATTTTAGTTTATACATAAGTTTAGTTTAGTTTATAGTTTAGTTTATAGTTTAGTTTAATTTAGTGTAATTTAATTTTGTTTAAGTTAGGTTAGGTTAGGTTAGTTTGGTTTAGTTTAGTTTAGGTTAGGTTATGTTATATTAGGTTAGGTTAGGTTAGTTTGGTTTCGTTTAGTCTAGTTAAGTTTAGTTTAGTTTATTTTATAGTTTAGATTAGTTTTGTTTATAGTTTAGTTTGCAGTTTAGTATAGTTTAGTTTAGTTTAATTTAGTTTAGGTTAAGTAAGGTTAGGTTAGTTTAGTTTAGTTTAATTTATGTTAGGTTAGGTTAGGTTAGGTTAGGTTAGTTTAGTTAACTTTGGTTTAGTTTAGTTTAGTTTAGTTTTGTTTAGTTTATAGTTTAGTTTTAAGTTTTGTTTAGTTTAGTTTAGTTTATAGTTTAATTTATAATTTGGTTTACTTTAGTTTAATTTAGTTTATAGTAGGTTAGGTTAGGTTAGGTTAGTTTAGTTTAGTTTAGGTTAGGTTAAGTTAGGGTTTAGTTTACTTTATGGTTTAGTTTAGTTAATTTATAGTTTAATTTACTTTAGTTTAGTCTAGTTTAATTTAGTTTATTTTAATTAATAGTTTTGTTTATAGTTTAGTTTAGTTTAGTTTAGTTTAGGTTAGGTTATGTTAGATTATGTTAGGTTAGGTTAGTTTGGTTTAGTTTAGTCTAGTTAAGTTTAGTTTAGTTTATTTTATACTTTAGTTTAGTTTTGTTGATAGTTTGGTTTGCAGTTTAGTATAGTTTAGTTTAGTTTAATTTATATTAGGTTAAGAAAGGTTAGGGTAGGTTAGTTTAATTTAGTTTAGTGTTTGTTATGTTAGGTTAGTTTAGTTTAGTTTTGTTTATAGTTTAGTTTAATTTATATTATAATTTAGTTTATAGTTTATTTTAGTTTAGTTTGTAGTTTAATTTAGTTTAGTTTAGTTTAGTTTAGTTTAGTTTAGGTTAGGTTAGGTTAGGTTAGGTTAGTTTAGTTTAGTATAGTTTAGTTTAGTTTAAAATATAGTATCTTTAGTTTATAGTTTAGTTCATAGTTTTGTTTAGTTTTATTTAGTTTAGTTTAGGTTAGGTTAGAGTAGCTTAGTTTAGTTTAGTTTAGTTTGAAATATAGTATCTTTAGTTTATAGTTTAGTTCATAGTTTTGTTTAGTTTTGTTTAGTTTACTTTAGGTTAGGTTAGAGTAGCTTAATTTAGTTTAGTTTAGGTTAGAATAGGTTAGGTTAGTGTAGTTTACTTTAGTTTAGTTTAATTTAATTTAGTTTTGTTTAGTTTAGTTTAGGTTAGGTTAGGTTAGTTTAGTTTAGTATAGGTTAGGTTAAGTTAGGTAAGGGTAGTTTAGTTTATAGTTTAGTTTAGTTTAGTTTAGGTTAAGTTATGTTACGTGCGTTTAGTTTAATTTAGATTAGATTAGGTTACGTTAGATTAGGTTAGGGTAGTTGAGTTTACTTTAGTTGAATTAAGTTTATAGTTTAATTTATAGTTTAGTTTAGTTTACTTTATAGTTTAGTTTAGTTAATTTATAGTTTACTTTACTTTAGTTTAGTCTAGTTTAATTTAGTTTACTTTAATTTATAGTTTTGTTTATAATTTAGTTTAGTTTGTTTAGTTTAGGTTAATTTATGTTAGGTTAGGTTAGTTTAGTTTATTTTAGGTTAGGTTAGGTTAGGTTAGTGTAGTTTAGTTTAGTTTAGCTAAATTTTGTTTAGTTTAGTTTCGTTTAGGATACGTTAGGTTAGTTTAGTTTAGTTTAGTTTAGTGTATGTTAGGTTAGGTTAGGCTAGATTAATTTAGTTTAGTTTATTTTACTTTATAGTTAAGTTTAGTTTAGTTTATACTTTATTTTATGGTTTAGTATACTTTAGTTTATAGGTTAGTTTATAGTTTAGTTAACATTTTAGTTTAGTTTAGTTTAGATTAGGTTAGAGAAGGTTAGGTTAGGTTAGGTTAGTTTATTTTAGTTTAATTTATGTAAGCTTAGGTTAGGTTAGTTTGGTATAGTTTAGTTTAATTTAGTTTTGTTTATAGTTTAGTTTAGTTTAGTTTATAGTTCAGTTTATAGTTTAGTATAGTTTAGTTTAGTTTAGGTTAGGTTGGGTTAGTTTAGTTTAGTTTAGATTAGGTAAGGTTAAGTTAGGTTAGTTTAGTTTAGTATAGTTAAGTTTAGTTTAGTTTAGTTTATAGTTTAGTTTATTTTATTTTATAGTTTAGTTTATAGTTTTGTTTAGCTTAGTTTAATTTATTTAGTTTAGGTTAGGTTAGGTTAGATTAGTTTAGTTTAGGTTAGGTTATGATAGGTTAGTGCAGTTTGATTTAATTTAGTTTAGTTTAGTTGAATTTAATTTATTTTTGTTAGGTCAGTTTAGGTAAGTTAGGTTAGTTTAGTTTAGTATAGGTTAGGTTAGGTTAGGTAAGTTTAGTTCAGTATAGTTTAGTTTAGTTTATAGTTTAATTTATAGTTTTGTTTATAGTTAGTTTAGTTTAGTTTAGTTTAGTTTAGGTTAAATTATGTTAGGTTAATTTAGTTTAGTTTAATTTATGTTAGGTTAAGTTGGGTTGAGTTAGTGTAGTTTCATTTAGTTTGGTTTATTTTAGTTTAGTTTAATATGTTGTTCCGTTTAGTTTAGTTTTGTTTAATTTAGTTTAGTTTATAGTCTAGTTGAGTTTAGGTTAGTTTAGTTGAGTTTAGTTTAGGTTTGGTTAGGTTAGGTTAGATTAGTTTTGTTTAGGATAGGTTATGTTAGATTAGGTTAGGTTAGGTTAGTTTGGTTTAGTTTAGTCTAGTTAAGTTTAGTTTAGTTTATACTTTAGTTTAGTTTAGTTTATTTTATAGTTTAGTTAAGATTTGTTTATACTTTTGTTTGCAGTTTAGTATAGTTTAGTTTAGTTTAATTTAGTTTAGTTTAGTTTAGTTTAATTTAGTTTCGTCTAGTTTATAGTTTTGTTTATAGTTTAGCTTAGTTTAGTTTAGTTTAGTTTAGTTTAGGTTAAGTTATGTTAGGTTAGTTTAGTTTATTTTAGGTCGGTTATGTTAGGTTAGGTAAGTTTAATTTAGTTCAGTTTAGTTTAGTTAAGTTTAGTTTATAGTTTAGTTTATAGTTTAGTTTAGGTTAAGTTATGTTAGGGTCGTTTACTTTAATTTAGTTTATATTAGGATAGGTTAGGTTAGGGTAGTTAAGTTTAGTTTAGCTGAATTTAGTTTAATTTAGTTCAGTTTAGGTTACGTTAGGTTAGTTTAGTTTAGTTTAGTTTAGGTTAGGTTAGGTTACTTTAGTTTAGTTTATTTAAATGTAGTTTAGTTTATAGTTCAGTTTAGTTTAGTTTGGTTTAATTTAGTTTAGTTTATAGTTTAGTTGAGTTTAGGTTAGTTTAGTTGAGTTTAGTTTAGTTTAGTTTATTTTAGATTAGGTTAGGTTAGGTTAGTTTAGTTTAGGTTGGGTTATGTTAGATTAGGTTAGGTTAATTTAGTTTAGCTTAGTTTAGTTAGTTTAGGTTAGTTTAGTTTAGGTTAGGTTATGTTAGGTTGGTTTAGATTAGTTTAGTTTAGGTTTGGTAAAGTTAAGTAAGTATAATTTAGTTAATTTTGGTTTAGAATAGTTTATAGTTTAGTTTATAGTTTAGTTTAGTTTATAGTTTAGTTTATAGTTTAGTTAATTTAGTATAGTTTAGTTTAGTTTATGTTAGGTTAGTTTAGCTTAGTTTAGTTTAGGTCAGTTGAGGTTAGGTTTAGTTAGGTTAGGTTAGTTTAGATTATTTTAAATTAGTTTAGTTTAGTTTATAGTTTAGTTTAGTTTAGTTTATAGTTTAATTTACTTTAGTTTAGTTTAATTTATTTTCGTTTAGTTTAGTTTACCTTAGGTTATATTAGGTTAATTTAGTTTAGTTTAGTTTAGGTTAGGTTAAGTTAGGTAAGTTTAATTTAGTTAAGTTTGGTTTAGTTTAGTTTATAGTTTTGTTTATAATTTAGTTTAGTTTAGTTTTGTTTAGGATAGGTAACGTTAGGTTAGGTTATGTTAGATTAGGTTATGTTAGGTTAGTTTAATTTAGTTTCATTTAGTTTATGTTAGTTTAGGTTAGTTTAGTTGAGTTTAGTATTGTTTATAGTTTAGTTTACTTAGTTTATAGTTTAGTTTAGTTTAGTATATAGTTTAATTTAGTTTAATTTAGTTTAGTTTAATTTAATTTAGGTTAGTTTAGTTTAGTTTAGGTAAGGTTAGGGTAATTTAGTTTATTTAGTTTAGTTTATTATAGTTTAGTTTAGTTTATAGTTTAGTTTAGTTTAGTTTATAGTTTAGTTTAGTTTAGTTTAGTTTAGTTTAGTTTTTAGTTTATAGTTTATAGTTTAGTTTATAGTTTTGTTTAGTTTAGTTTAGTTTAGTTTAGGTTATTTTAGGTTAGGTTAGAGTAGTTTATTTTAGTATAGTGTAGTTTACTTTTGCTAATAGTTTAGTTTAGTTTAGTTTATATATCAGTTTATAGTTCAGTTTAGTTTAGTTTAGTTTAAGTTAGGTTGGGTTAGTTTAGTTTATTATAGGTTGGGTTAGGTTAGGTAAGTTTAATTCAGTTTAGTTTAGTTTAGTTTATAGTTTAATTTATATATTTGTTTATAGTTAATTTAGTTTAGTTTAGGTTAAATTGTGTTAGGTTAGTTAAGTTTAGTTTAGTTTACGTTAGGTTAAGTTGGGTTAGGTTAGTGTAGTTTAATTTAATTTAGTTGAATTTAGTATAGTTAAGTTTAGTTTAGGTTACGTTAGGTTAGTTTAGTTTAGTTTAGTTTAGGTGAGGTTTGGTTAGGTTAGTTTAGTTCTGTTAATTTATTTTAGTTTATACATAAGTTTAGTATAGTTTATAGTTTAGTTTATAGTTTAGTTTAATTTAGTGTAATTTAATTTTGTTTAAGTTAGGTTAGGTTAGGTTAGTTTGGTTTAGTTTAGTTTAGGTTAGGTTATGTTAAATTAGGTTAGGTTAGGTTAGTTTGGCTTAGTTTAGTCTAGTTAAGTTTAGTTTAGTTTACACTTTAGTTTAGTTTAGTTTATAGTTTAGTTTAGTTTTGTTTATAGTTTAGTTTATAGTTTAGTATAGTTTAGTTTAGTTTAATTTAGTTTAGCTAAGTTTAGTTTAGTTTAGTTTTGGGTGGGTTATGTTAGGTTAGGTTAGGTTAGTTTAGTGTAGTTTAGGTTAGGTTAGGTTAGGTTAGTTTAGTTTAGTTGAGTTTAGTTTAGTTTAGATTAGGTTAAGTAAGATTAGGTTAGGTTAGGTTAGTTTAGTTTTGTTTATAGTTTATTTTAGTTTAGTTTACATTTTCTTTATAGTTTAGTTAGTTTAGTTTATAGTTTAATTTAGTTTAGTTTAGTTTAGTTTTCATTAATTTAGGTTAATTTGTTTAGTTTAGTTTAGTTTAGGTTAGGTTAAGTTAGGTTAGGTTAGGTTACTTTAGTTTAGTATAGTTTAGTTTAGTTTAAAATATAGTATCTTTAGTTTATAATTTAGTTCATAGTTTTCCTTAGATTAGTTTATTTTAGGTTAGGTTAGAGTAGTTTAGTTTAGTTTAATTTAGTTTAGGTTAGATTAGGTTAGGTTAATGTAGTTTAGTTTAATTTAGTTTAGTTGAATTTAATTTAGTTTAGTTTAGTTTAGGTTAGGTTAGGTTTGTTTAGGTTAGATTAGGTTAGGTTATGTTAGATTAGGTTAGGTTAGGTTAGCTTAGTTTAGTTTAGTTTAGTTTCGGTTAGGTTGGGTTAGGTTAGGTTAGTTAAGTTTATTTTAATTTAGTTTAGTTAAGTATAGTTTAGTTTATTGTTTACTTCAGTTTAATTTATAGCTTAGTTTATAGCTTAGTTTAGTTGATAGTTTTATTTATATTTATGTTTAGTTTAGTTTAGTAAAGTTTATTTTAGGGTAGCTTATGTTAGGTTAGGTTAGGTTAGTATAGTTTATAGTTTAATTTATAGTTTACTTTAGTTTATAGTTTAGTTTAGTTTAGTTTAGTATAGTTTAGTTTAGTTTAGTTTAGTTTAGGTTAGGTTAAGATAGTTTAGTTTAGTGTAGTTTAGGTTAGGTTAGGCTAGGTTAAGTTATATTTGGTTAGTTTAGATTACTTTAGTTTAGTTTAGTTTATAGTTTAGATTAGTTTATTATTTATTTTAGTTTAGTTTAGTTTATAGTTTCGTTTATAGTTTAGTTTGGTTTAGTTTACTTTAATGAAGTTTACATTAGATTAGTTTAGTTAGTTTTAGTTTAGGTTAGGTTAGATGAGGTTAGTTTAGTTTAGTTTAGTTCAATTTCGTTTATTTTAGTTTATAGTTTAGTTTAGTTTATAGTTCAATTTATAGTTTAGTTTAGTTTAGTTTATCGTTTAGTTTAGTTTAGTATAGTTTAGTTAAGTTTGGGTTACAGTAGGTTAGTTTAGATTAGTTTAGTTTAGCGCACTTTAGGTTAGATTAAGTTAGGTTATTTTGTTTAGTTTAGTTTAGTTTAGTTTAGTTTAGTTTATAGTTTAGTTTATAGTTTAGTTTATAGTTTAGCTTAGATTAGTGTAGTTTAGTTTGGTTCAGTTTATTTTAGTTTAGTTTAGTTTAGTTTCGTTTAGCTTAGGTTATGTTATATTAGGTTAGCTTAGGTTAGCTTAGTTTACCCTAGTTTAGTTTGGGTTAGGTAAGGTTAAAATAGGTTAGTTAAATTTAGTTTCGTTTAGTTTAGTTAGGTTTAGTTTAGTTTGTAGTTTTGTTTAGTTTAGTTATAGTTTAGTTTATAGTTTAGTTTAGTTTAGATTATAATTTAATTTATAGTTAAGTTTAGTTTACTTTAGTTTAATTTAGTTTAGCTTTCTTTAGTTTCCTTTAGATTACTCTAGTTTAGGATATGTTAGGTTAGGTTAGTTTAGTTTAGTTTAGTTTAATTAAGGTTAATTTTGTTTAATTTAGTTTAGTTTAGGTTAGGTTAGGTTAGGTTAGTTAAGTTTAGTATAGTTTAGTTTAGTTTAAAATATAGTATCTTTAGTTTATAGATTAGTTCATATTTTTGTTTAGTTTAGTTTAGTTTAGGTTATGTTAGAGTAGTTTAGTTTAGTTTAGTTTAGTTTAATTTAGGTTAGAATAGGTTAGGTTAGTGTAGATTAATTTAGTTTAGTTTAGTTGAATTTAATTTAGTTTTGTTTAGTTTATTTTAGGTTAGTTTAGTTTAGTATAGGTTAGGTTAAGTTAGGTTAGCTTAGTTTAATTTATAGTTTAGTTTAGTTTAGTTTATAGTGTGGTTTATACTTTAGTTTATATTTTAGTTTATAGTTTAGTTTAGTTTAGTGTAGTTTACTTTGGTTTAGTTTTGTTTAGTTTAGTTTAAATTAGTTTCGTTTAGGTTAGGTTAAGTTAGAATAGGTTAGGTTAGGTAAGCTTAGTTTAGTTTAGTTTAGTTTAGGTTAGGTTAGGTTAGGTTAGGTTGGTTAAGTTCAGTTTAGTTTAGTTTAGTTAAGTTTAGTTTAGTTTATAGTTTAGTTCAGTTTAGTTTATAACTTAGTTTATAGTTTAGTTTAGTTTATAGTTTCATTTATAGTTAAGTTTAGTTTAGTTTAGTTTAATTTACTTTAGTTTAGTTTATTTTAGGGTAGCTTATGTTAGGTTAGGTTAGTTTATAGTTTAATTTATAGTTTAGTTTAGTTTATAGTTTAGTTTATAGTTTAGTTCAGTTTATAATAGTTTAGTTTAGGTTAGGTTAGGTTAGGTTAGTTTAGTTTAGTTTAGTTTCGGTTAGGTTTGGCTATGTTAGGTTAGGATAGGTTAGTTTAGATTAGTTTAGTTTACTTTAGTTTAGTTTATAGCTTAGTTTACTTTAGTTTATTATTTAATTTAGTGTAGTTTAGTTTATAGTTTCGTTTATAGTTTAGTTTGGTTTAGTTTAGTTTATTTTAGTTTAGCTTAGATTAGTTTAGTTTGTCTTAGGTTAGGTTAGGTTAGGTGAGATTAGTTTAGTTTAGTTTATAGTTTAGTTTATAGTTTAGTTTATATTAGTTTAGTTTATAGTTTAATTTATAATTTAGTTTACTTTAGTTTAATTTAGTTTACAGTAGGTTAGGTTAGGTTAGGTTAGTTTAGTTTACTTTAGGTTAGGTTAAGTTAGGTTTAGGTTAATTTAGTTTAGTTGAGTTTAATTTAGTTTAGTTTACTTTATAGTTTAATTTATAGTTTAGTTTAGTTTACCTTATAGTTTAGTTTAGTTAATTTATATTTTAATTTAGTTTAGTTTAGTTTAATTTAGTTTAGTTTAGTTAATAGTTTTGTTTATAGTTTAGTTTAGTTTAGTTTAGTTTAGGTTATGTTAGGTTAGTTTAGTTTAGTTTAGTTTAGGTTAGGTTAGGTTAGGCTAGGTTAGGTAAGTTTAATTTAGTTTAGTTTAGTTTAGTTAAAATTAGTTTGTAGTTTAGTTTATAGTTTAGTTTGTAGTTTAGTTTAGTTTAGTTTAGTTTGGTGTAGTTTAGTTTAGGTTAAGTAATGTTTGGTTCGTTTAGTTTAATTTAGTTTAGATTAGGTTACGTTAGATTAGGTTAGGGTAGTTAAGTTTAGTTTAATTGAATTTATTTTGTAGTTTAATTTATAGTTTAGTTTAGTTTACTTTATAGTTTAGTTTAGTTAATTTATAGTTTATTTTATTTTAGTTTAATCTAGTTCAATTTAGTTTACTTTAGTTTATAGTTTTGTTTATAGTTTCGTTTAGTTTAGTTTAGGTTAATTTATGTTAGGTTTGTTTAATTTAGTTTAGTTTAGGTTAGGTTAGGTTAGTTTAGTTTAGTTTAATGTATGTTAGTTTAGGTTAGGTTAGTTTAATTTAGTTTAGTTTAATTTAGTTTATAGTTTAGTTTATAATTTATTTTATAATTTAGTATACTTTAGTTTATAGATTAGTTTATTGTTTAGTTAATATTTTAGTTTATTTTAGTTTTCGTTAGGTTAGGTTAGGCAAGGTTAGGTTAGGTTAGGTTAGGTTAGTTTAGTTTAGTTTAGTTTATGTAAGGTTAGGTTAGGTTAGTTTGGTATAGTTTAGTTTAGTTTAGTTTTGTTTATAGTTTAGTTTTGTTCAGTTTATTGTTCAGTTTATAGTTTAGTTTAGTTTAGTTTAGGTTAGGTTGGGTTAGTTTAGTTTAGTTTAGGTTAGGGTAAGTTACGTTAATTTAGTTTAGTATAGTTTAGTTTAGTTTAGTTTAGTTTATAGTTTAGTTCATTTTATTTTATAGTTTAGTTTATAGTTTGGTTTAGTTTAGTTTTGTTTAGTTAATTTAGGTTAGATTAGGTTAGGTTAGAGTACTTTAATTTAGGTTAGGTTATGATAGGTTAGTGCAGTTTAATTTAATTTAGTTTAGTTTAGTTGAATTTAATTTCGTTTAGTTAGGTCAGTTTAGGTAAGTTAGGTTAGTTTAGTTTAGTATAGGTTAGGTTACCATAAATAAGTTTGATTCAGTTTAGTTTAGTTTAGTTTATAGTTTAATTTATAGTTTTGCTTATAGTTAATTTAGTTTTGTTTAGTTTAATTTAGTTTAGGTTAAATTATTTTAGGTTAGTTTAGTTTAGTTTAGTTTAGGTTAGGTTAGGTTGGGTTAGGTTAGTGTAGTTTCATTAATTAAGTTTATTTTAGTTTAGTTTAGTATGTAGTTCAATTAAGTTTAGTTTTGTTTAATTTAGTTCAGTATATAGTTTAGTTGAGTTTAGGTTAGTTTAGTTGAGTTTTGCCTAGTTTAGTTTAGTTTAGGTTAGGTTAGGTTAGGTTAGTTTATTTTATTTTAGAATAGGTTATGATAGATTAGGTTAGGTTAGGTTGGTTTGGTTTAGTGTAGTCTAGTTAAGTTTAGTTTAGTTTATACTTTAGTTTAGTTTAGTTTATTTTATAGTTTAGTTAAGTTTTGTTTATAGTTTAGTTTGCAGTTTAGTATAGTTTAGTTTACTTTAATTTAGTTTAGCTAAGTTTAGTTTAGATTAGTTTAGTTTAGTTTATAGTTTAATTTATAATTTAGTTTAGTATAGTTAATTTAATTTAGTTTAGAGTAGGTTAGGTTAGGTTAGTTTAGTTTGGTTTAGTTTAGTTTAGGTTAGGTTAGGTTAGTTTAATTTATTTGAGTTTAATTTAGTTTAGTTTAGTTTATAGTTTAATTTATAATTTAGTTTAGTTTACTTTATAATTTAGTTTAGTTAATTTATAGTTTAATTTAGTTTAGTTTAGTTTATGTTATGTTAGATTAGTTTAGTTTAGTTTTGTTTATATTTTAGTTTAATTTATATTATAATTTAGTTTATAGTTTATTTTTGTTTAGTTTGTAGTTTAATTTAGTTTAGTTTAGTTTAGTTTAGTTTAGGTTAGGTTAGGTTAGGTTAGGTTAGGTTAGTTTAGTTTAGTATAGTTTAGTTTAGTTTAAAATATAGTATCTTTAGTTTATAGTTTAGTTCATAGTTTTGTTTAGTTTTGTTTAGTTTAGTTTAGGTTAGGTTAGAGTAGCTTAGTTTAGTTTAGTTTAGGTTAGAATAGGTTAGGTTAGTGTAGTTTAGTTTAGTTTAGTTTAATTTAATTTAGTTTTGTTTAGTTTAGTTTAGGTTAGGTTAGGTTAGTTTAGTTTAGTATAGGTTAGGTTAAGTTAGGTAAGGGTAGTTTAGTTTATAATTTAGTTTAGTTTAGTTTAGTTTAGGTTAATTTATGTTAGGTTAGGTTAGTTTAGCTTATTTTAGTTTAGCTAAATTTTGTTTAGTTTAGTTTAGTTTAGTTTAGTGTATGTTAGGTTAGGTTAGGCTAGATTAATTTAGTTTAGTTTATTTTAGTTTATAGTTTAGTTTAGTTTAGTTTATAATTTATTTTATAGTTTAGTATACTTTAGTTTATAGGTTAGTTTGTAATTTAGTTAACATTTTAGTTTAGTTTAATTTAGATTAGGTTAGAGAAGATTAGGTTAGGTTAGGTTAGTTTATTTTAGTTTAGTTTATGTAAGCTTAGGTTAGGTTAGTTTGGTATAGTTTAGTTTAATTTAGTTTTGTTTATAGTTTAGTTTAGTTTAGTTTATAGTTCAGTTTATAGTTTAGTATAGTTTAGTTTAGTTTAGGTTAGGTTGGGTTAGTTTAGTTTAGTTTAGGTTAGGTTAGGTTAAGTTAGGTTAGTTTAGTTTAGTATAGTTAAGTTTAGTTTAGTTTAGTTTATAGTTTATTTTATTTTATTTTATAGTTTAGTTTATAGTTTTGTTTATAGTTTAGTTTGGTTTAGTTTAGTTTAATTTAGTTTACATTAGATTAGTTTAGTTAGTTTTAGTTTAGTTTAGGTTAGGTTGGGTTAGTTTAGTTTAGTTTAGGTTAGGTTATGATAGGTTAGTGCAGTTTAATTTAATTTAGTTTAGTTTAGTTGAATTTAATTTATTTTTGTTAGGTCAGTTTAGGTAAGTTAGGTTAGTTTAGTTTAGTATAGGTTAGGTTAGGTTAGGTAAGTTTAATTCAGTATAGTTTAGTTTAGTTTATAGTTTATTTTATAGTTTTGTTTATAGTTAGTTTAGTTTAGTTTAGGTTAAATTATGTTAGGTTAGTTTAGTTTAGTTTATTTTATGTTAGGTTAGGTTTGGTTATGTTAGTGTAGTTTCATTTAGTTTGGTTTATTTTAGTTTAGTTTAATATGTTGTTCCGTTTAGTTTAGTTTTGTTTAATTTAGTTTAGTTTATAGTTTAGTTGAGTTTAGGTTAGTTTAGTTGAGTTTAGTTTAGGTTTGGTTAGGTTAGGTTATGTTAGATTAGGTTAGGTTAGGTTAGTTTGGTTTAGTTTAGTCTAGTTAAGTTTAGTTTAGTTTATACTTTAGTTTAGTTTAGTTTATTTTATAGTTTAGTTAAGTTTTGTTTATACTTTAGTTTGCAGTTTAGTATAGTTTAGTTTAGTTTAATTTAGTTTAGTTTAGTTTAGTTTCATTTAGTTTCGTCTAGTTTATAGTTTTGTTTATAGTTTAGCTTAGTTTAGTTTAGTTTAGTTTAGGTTAAGTTATGTTAGGTTAGTTTAGTTTATTTTAGGTCGGTTAGGTAAGGTTAGGTAAGTTTAATTTAGTTCGGTTTAGTTTAGTTAAGTTTAGTTTATAGTTTAGTTTATAGTTTAGTTTATAGTTTAGTTTAGGTTAAGTTATGTTAGGGTCGTTTAGTTTAATTTAGTTTAGATTAGGATAGGTTAGGTTAGGGTAGTTAAGTTAAGTTTAGTTGAATTTAGTTTAGTTTAGTTCAGTTTAGGTTAGGTTAGGTTATTTTAGTTTAGTTTATTTAAGTGTAGTTTAGTTTATAGTTCAGTTTATTTTAGTTTGGTTTAATTTATTTTAGTTTATAATTTAGTTGAGTTTAGGTTAGTTTAGTTGAGTTTAGTTTAGTTTAGTTTATTTTAGATTAGGTTAGGTTAGGTTAGTTTAGTTTAGTTTAGGTTGGGTTATGTTACATTAGGTTAGGTTAGGTTAGTTTGGCTTAGTTTAGTGTAGTTAAGTTTAGTTTAGTTTACACTTTAGTTTAGTTTATAGTTTAGTTTAGTTTATAGTTTAGTATAGTTTAGTTTAGTTTAATTTAGTTTAGCTAAGTTTAGTTTAGTTTAGTTTTGGGTGGGTTATGTTAGGTTAGGTTAGGTTAGTTTAGTGTAGTTTAGGTTAGGTTAGGTTAGGTTAGGTTAGTTTAGTTTAGTTGAGTTTAGTTTAGTTTAGATTAGGTTAAGTAAGATTAGGTTAGGTTAGGTTAGGTTAGTTTAGTTTTGTTTATAGTTTAGTTTAGTTTAGTTTACATTTTCTTTATAGTTTAGTTAGTTTAGTTTATAGTTTAATTTGGTTTAGTTTAGTTTAGTTTACTTTTCATTAATTTAGGTTAATTAGTTTAGTTTAGATTAGGTTAGGTTAAGTTAGGTTAGGTTAGGTTAGTTTAGTTTAGTATAGTTTAGTTTAGTTTAAAATATAGTATCTTTAGTTTATAATTTAGTTCATAGTTTTCCTGAGATTAGTTTATTTTAGGTTAGGTTAGAGTAGTTTAGTTTAGTTTAGCTTAGGTTAGATTAGGTTAGGTTAATATAGTTTAGTTTAATTTAGTTTAGTTGAATATAATTTAGTTTAGTTTAGTTTAGGTTAGGTTAGGTTTGTTTAGGTTAGATTAGGTTAGGTTAGGTTAGCTTACTTTAGTTTATTTTAGTTTCGGTTAGGTTGGGTTAGGTTAGGTTAGTTAAGTTTATTTTAGTTTAGTTTAGTTAAGTATAGTTTAGTTTATAGTTTACTTCAGTTTATTTTATAGCTTAGTTTATAGCTTAGTTTAGTTCATAGTTTAATTTATATTTAGGTTTAGTTTAGTTTAGTTTAGTAAAGTTTATTTTAGGGTAGCTTATGTTAGGTTAGGATATTTTAGTATAGTTTATAGTTTAATTTATAGTTTACTTTAGTTTATAGTTTAGTTTATAGTTTAGTGTAGTTTAGTTTAGTTTATAATAGTTTAGTTTAGTTTAGTTTAGGTTAAGATAGTTTAGTTTAGTGTAGTTTAGGTTAGGTTAGGCTTGGTTAAGTTATATTTGGTTAGTTTAGATTAGTTTAGTTTAGTTTAGTTTATACTTTAGATTAGTTTATTATTTGTTTTAGTTTGGTTTAGTTTATAGTTTCGTTTATAGTTTAGTTTGGTTTAGTTTAGTTTAATTTAGTTTACATTAGATTAGTTTAGTTAGTTTTAGTTTAGGTTAGGTTAGATGAGGTTAGTTTAGTTTAGTTTAGTTCAATTTAGTTTATTTTAGCTTATAGTTTAGTTTAGTTTAGTTTATAGTTCAATTTATAGTTTAGTTTAGTTTAGTTTATCGTTTAGTTTAGTTTAGTATAGTTTAGTTTAGTTTAGGTTACAGTAGGTTAGTTTAGATTAGTTTAGTATAGCGCAGTTTAGGTTAGATTAAGTTAGGTTATTTTGTTTAGTTTAGTTTAGTTTAGTTTAGTTTATAGTTTAGTTTATAGTTTAGTTTATAGTTTAGCTTAGATTAGTGTAGTTAAGTTTGGTTCAGTTTATTTTAGTTTAGTTTAGAATTGTTTCGTTTAGCTTAGGTTATGTTATATTAGGTTAGCTTAGGTTAGCTTAGTTTACCCTAGTTTAGTTTGGGTTAGGTAAGGTTAAAATAGGTTAGTTAAATTTAGTTTAGTTTAGTTTAGTTAGGTTTAGTTTAGTTTATAGTTTTGTTTAGTTTAGTTATAGTTTAGTTTATAATTTAGTTTAGATTATAATTTAATTTATAGTTAAGTTTAGTTTACTTTAGTTTAATTTAGTTTAGCTTTCTTTAGTTTCCTTTAGATTACTCTAGTTTAGGATATGTTAGTTTAGGTTAGTTTAGTTTAGTTTAATTAAGGTTAATTTAGTTTAATTTAGTTTAGGTTAGGTTAGGTTAGGTTAGTTAAGTTTAGTATAGTTTAGTTTAGTTTAAAATACAGTATCTTTAGTTTATAGATTAGTTCATATTTTTGTTTAGTTTAGTTTAGTTTAGGTTATGTAAGAGTAGTTTAGTTTAGTTTAGTTTAGTTTAGGTTAGAATAGGTTAGGTTAGTGTAGATTAATTTAGTTTAGTTAATTGAATTTAATTTAGTTTTGTTTAGTTTAGTTTAGGTTAGTTTAGTTTAGTATAGGTTAGGTTAAGTTAGGTTAGCTTAGTTTAGTTTATAGTTTAGTTTAGTTTAGTTTATAGTGTGGTTTATACTTTAGTTTATATTTTAGTTTATAGTTTAGTTTAGTTTAGTGTAGTTTAGTTTGGTTTAGTTTTGTTTAATTTAGTTTAAATTAGTTTCGTTTAGGTTAGGTTAAGTTAGAATAGATTAGGTTAGGTAAGCTTAGTTTAGTTTAGTTTAGTTTACGTTAGGTTAGGTTAGGTTAGGTTAGGTTGGTTAAGTTCAGTTTAGTTTAGTTTAGTTAAGTTTAGTTTAGTTTATAGTTTAGTTCAGTTTAGTTTATAGCTTAGTTTATAGTTTAGTTTAGTTTATAGTTTCATTTATAGTTAAGTTTAGTTTAGTTTAGTTTAATTTAGTTTAGTTTAGTTTATTTTAGGGTAGCTTATGTTAGGTTAGGTTAGTTTATAGTTTAATTTATAGTTTAGTTTAGTTTATAGTTTAGTTCAGTTTATAATAGTTTAGTTTAGGTTAGGTTGGGTTAGTTTAGTTTAGTTTAGTTTAGGTTAGGTTTGGCTATGTTAGGTTAGGATAGGTTAGTTCAGATTAGTTTAGTTTAGTTTAGTTTATAGTTTAGTTTACTTTAGTTTATTATTTAATTTAGTGTAGTTTAGTTTATAGTTTCGTTTATAGTTTAGTTTAGTTTAGTTTAGTTTAGTTTAGCTTAGATTAGTTTAGATTGTCTTAGGTTAGGTTAGGTTAGGTGAGATTAGTTTAATTTAGTAGAGTTTAATTTAGTTTAGATTATAGTTTAGTTTAGTTTATTTCATAGTTCAATTTATAGATTAGTTTAGTTTATAGTTTATGTTATCGTTTAGTTTAGTTTAGATTAGTTTAGTTTAGGTCAGTTTAGGTTAGGTTAAGTTAGGTTAGGTTAGTTTAGATTAGTTTAGTTTAATTTATTTTAGTTTATAATTTAGTTTATTTTAGTTTATAGATTAATTTAGTTTAGTTTAGTTTAGAAAAGGTTAGGTTAGGTTAAGTAAGGTTAATTTACTTTAGTAAAGTTTAGTTTAGTTTATTTTAGTTCAGTTTATAGTTTAGTTGAGTTTATAGTTTGGTTTACAATTTTGTTTCGTTTAGTTTAGTTTAGTTTAGTATAGTTAAGGTAAGGTTGGGTTAGGTTAGGTTAGTTTAGTTTAGTTTAGTTTATAGTTTAGTTTAATTTAGTTTACAGTTTAGTGTATTCTTTAGTTTAAAATGTAGTTTATAGTTTATTTTAATTTAGTGTAGTTTAGTTTGGTTTAGTTTAGTATAGTTTTGTTTACTTTAGGTTAGGTGAGATTATGTTAGATTAGGTTCGCTTACTTTAGTTTAGTTTAGGTTAGGTTAGGTTAGGTTAGATTAGTTAACTTTAGTTTAGTTTAGTTTAGTTTTGTTTAGTTTATAGTTTAGTTTATAGTTTAGTTTAGTTTAGTTTATAGTTTAATTTATAATTTGGTTTACTTTAGTTTAATTTAGTTTATAGTATGTTAGGTTAGGTTAGGTTAGTTTAGTTTAGTTTAGGTTAGGTTAAGTTAGGTTAGTTTAGGTTAATTTAGTTTAGTTGAGTTTAATTTAGTTTAGTTTAGTTTATAGTTTAATTTATAGTTTAGTTTACCTTATAGTTTAGTTTAATTAATTTATAGTTTAATTTGGTTTAGTTTAGTTTAATTTAGTTTAGTTTAGTTCATATTTTTGTTTATAGTTTAGTTTAGTTTAGTTTAGTTTAGTTTAAGTTATGTTAGGTTAGTTTAGGTTAGTTTAGTTTAGGTTAGGTTAGGCTAGGTTAGGTAAGTTTAATTTAGTTTAGTTTAGTTTAGTTAAGTTTAGTTTATAGTTTAGTTTATAGTTTAGTTTGTAGTTTAGTTTAGTTTAGTTTAGTTTGTTTTAGTTTAGTTAAGGTTAAGTAATGTTAGGTTCGTTTAGTTTAATTTAGTTTAGTTTAGGTTACGTTAGATTAGGTTAGGGTAGTTAAGTTTAGTTTAGTTGAATTTAGTTTATAGTTTAATTTATAGTTTAGTTTAGTATACTTTATAGTTTAGTTTAGTTAATTTATAGTTTAATTTAGTTTAGTTTATTCTAGTTTAATTTAGTTTACTTTAGTTTATAGTTTTGTTTATAGTTTAGTTTAGTTTAGTTTAGGTTAATTTATGTTAGGTTAGTTTAGTTTAGTTTAGTTTAGGTTAGGTTAGGTTAGGTTAGGTTAGTGTAGTTTAGTTTAGTTTAGCTGAATTTTGTTTAGTTTAGTTTAGTTTAGGTTACGTTAGGTTAGTTTAGTTTAGTTTAGTTTAGTGTATGTTAGGTTAGGTTAGGTTAGTTTAATTTAGTTTAGTTTATTTTAGTTTATAATTTAGTTTAGTTTAGTTTATAATTTATTTTATAATTTAGTATACTTTAGTTTATAGATTAGTTTATAGTTTAGTTAATATTTTAGTTTATTTTAGTTTACGTTAGGTTAGGGAAGTTTAAGCTAGGTTAGGTTAGGTTAGTTTAGTTTAGTTTAGTTTATGTAAGGTTAGGTTAGGTTAGTTTGGGATAGTTTAGTTTAGTTTAGTTTTGTTTATATTTAGTTTAGTTTAATTTATTGTTCAGTTTATAGTTTAGTTTACTTTAGGTTAGGTTGGGTTAGTTTAGTTTAGTTTAGGTTAGGTTAGCTTAAGTTAGGTTAATTTAGTTTAGTATAGTTTAGTTTAGTTTAGTTTATAGTTTAGTTCATTTTATTTTATAGTTTAGTTTATAGTGTTGTTTAGTTTAGTTTAGTTTAGTTAATTTAGGTAAGGTTAGGTTAGGTTAGAGTAGTTTAGTTTAGGTTAGGTTATGATAGGTTAGTGCAGTTAAATTTAATTTTGTTTAGTTTAGTTGAATTAAATTTAGTTTATTTAGGTCAGTTTAGGTAAGTTAGTTTAGTTTATTTTAGTATAGGTTAGGTTACGTTAGGTAAGTTTAATTCAGTTTAGTTTAGTTTAGTTTATAGTTTAATTTATAGTTTTGCTTATAGTTATTTGGTTTTGTTTAGATTAGTTTAGTTTAGGTTAAATTATGTTAGGTTAGTTTAGTTTAGTTTAGGTTAGGTTAGGTTGGGTTAGGTTAGTGTAGTTTCATTTAGTTTAGTTTAGTTTAGTATGTAGTTCAGTTCAGTTTTGTTTTGTTTAATTTAGTTTAGTTTATAGTTTAGTTGAGTTTAGGTTAGTTTATTTTAGTTTAGTTTAGTTTAGTTTAGGTTAGGTTAGGTTAGGTTAGTTTAGTTTAGTTTAGGATAGGTTATGATAGACTAGGTTAGGTTAGGTTAGTTTGGTTTAGTTTAGTCTAGTTAAATTTAGTTTAGTTTATACTTTAATTTAGTTTAGTTTATTTTATAGTTTAGTTAAGTTTTGTTTATAGTTTAGTTTGCAGTTTAGTATAGTTTAGTTTAGTTTAATTTAGTTTAGCTTAATTTACTATAGTGTAGTTTAGTTTAGTTTATAGTTTAATTTATAATTTAGTTTAGTTTAGTTTAGTTTAACTTAGTTTAGAGTATGTTAGGTTAGGTTAGGTTAGTTTAGTTTAGTTTAGTTTAGTTTAGGTTAGGTTAGGTTAGGTTAGGTTAGGTTAGTTTAATTTATTTGAGATTAATTTAGTTTAGTTTATAGTTAATTTATAGTTTAGTTTAGTTTACTTTATAGTTTAGTTTAGTTAATTTATAGTTTAATTTAGTATAGTTTAGTTTAATTTAGTTTCGTTTAGTTTATAGTTTTGTTTATAGTTTAGCTTAGATTAGTTTAGTTTAGTTTAGTTTAGGTTAAGTTATGTTAGGTTAGTTTAGTTTAGTTTATTTCAGGTTCGTTTAGGTTAGGATAGGTAAGTTTAATTTAGTTCAGTTTAGTTTAGTTAAGTTTAGTTTATAGTTTAGTTTATAGTTTAGTATGTAATTTAGTTTAGTTTAGTTTACGTTAAGTTATGTTAGGTTCGTTTGGTTTAGTATAGGTTAGGTTAGGTTAGGTAAGTTTAATTCAGTATAGTTTAGTTTAGTTTATAGTTTAATTTATAGTTTTGTTTATAGTTAGTTTAGTTTAGTTTAGTTTAGGTTAAATTATGTTAGGTTAGTTTAGTTTAGTTTATTTTATGTTAGGTTAGGTTGGGTTAAGTTAGTGTAGTTTCATTTAGTTTGGTTTATTTTAGTTTAGTTTAATATGTTGTTCCGTTTAGTTTAGTTTTGTTTAATTTAATTTAGTTTAAAATTTAGTTGAGTTTAGATTAGTTTAGTTGAGTTTAGTTTAGGTTTGGTTAGGTTAGGTTAGATTAGTTTAGTTTAGTTGAGTTTAGTTTAGTTTAGGTTAGGTTAGGTTAGGTAAGGTTAGGTTAGGTAAGGTTAAGTTAGTTTAGTTTAGTCTAGTTTATGTTAGGTTAGGTTAGTTTAGTTTAGTTTAGTCTAGGTTAGCTTTCGCTAGGGTAAGTTAGGTTAGGTTAGTTTGGATTAGTTTAGTTTAGTTTATATTTTAGTTTACTTTAGTTTATTATTTAATTTAGTGTAGTTTAGTTTATAGTTTCGTTTATAGTTTAGTTTGGTTTAGTTTAGTTTTTTTTAGTTTAGCTTAGATTAGTTTAGTTTGTCTTAGGTTAGGTTAGGTTAGGTAAGATTAGTTTAATTTAGTTGAGTTTAATTTAGTTTAGTTTAGTTTATATTTTAGTTTAGTTTAGTCTATAGTTCAGTCAGGTTAGCTTACTTTAGTTTAGTTTAGTTTAGGTTAGGTTAGGTTAGGTTAGTTTATTTAACTTTGGTTTAGTTTAGTTTAGTTTAGTTTATAGTTTAGTTTATAGTTTAGTTTACATTAGTTTAGTTTATAGTTTAATTTATAATTTAGTTTACTTTAGTTTAATTTAGTTTACAGTAGGTTAGGTTAAGTTAGGTTAGGTTAGGTTAATTTAGTTTAGTTGAGTTTAATTTAGTTTAGTTTATAGTTTAATTTATAGTTTAGTTTAGTTTACCTTATAGTTTAGTTTAGTTAATTTATATTTTAATTTAGTTTAGTGTAGTTTAATTTAGTTTAGTTTAGTTCATAGTTTTGCTTATAGTTTAGTTTAGTTTAGTTTAGTTTAGTTTAGGTTATGTTAGGTTAGTTTAGTTTAGTTTAGTTTGGGTTAGGTTAGGCTAGGGTAGGTAAGTTTAATTTAGTTTAGTTTATAGTTTAATTTATAGTTTAGTTTAGTTTACTTTATAGTTTAGTTTAGTTAATTTATAGTTTATTTTATTTTAGTTTAATCTAGTTTAATTTAGTTTACTTTAGTTTATAGTTATTTTTTATAGTTTAGTTTAGTTTAGTTTAGGTAAATTTATGTTAGGTTTGTTTAGTTTAGTTTAGTTTAGGTTAGGTTAGGTTAGGATAGGTTAGTGTAGTTTAGTTTAGTTTAGCTGAATTTTGTTTAGTTTAGTTTAGTTTAGGTTACCTTAGGTTAGTTTAGTTTAGTGTATGTTAGGTTAGGTTAGGTTAGTTTAATTTAGTTTTGTTTATTTCCGTTTATAGTTTAGTTTAGTTTAGTTTATAATTTATTTTATAATTTAGTATACTTTAGTTTATAGATTAGTTTATTGTTTAGTTAATATTTTAGTTTATTTTAGTTTACGTTAGGTTAGGTTAGGCAAGGTTAGGTTAAGTTAGGTTAGGTTAGTTTAGATTAGTTTAGTTTAATTTAGTTTAGTTTAGAGTTTAGTTTATTTTAGTTTATAGTTTAATTTAGTTTAGTTTAGTTTAATGAAGTTTAGTTTGGTTAGGTTAGGTTAGGTTAATTTAGTTTAGTTTAGGTTAGGTTAGGTAAGTTTATTTTGTTTAGTTTAATTTATAGTTTATTTTATAGTTTTGCTTATAGTTTAGTTTAGTTTATAGTTTAATTTAGTTTAGTTTAGTTAAGGTTAGGTTAGGTTAGGTTAGGTTAATTTACTTTAGTATAGTTTAGTTTAGTTTATTTTTGTTTAGTTTATGGTTTAGTTTACAGTTTAGGTTAGTTTAGTTTAGTTTAGTTTGGGTTAGGTTAGGTTAGGTCAGTTTAGTTTAGTTTAGTTTAGTTTATAGTTTAGTTTAGTTTAGTTTATAATAGTTTAGTTTAGTTTAGTTTAGGTTATGTTAGGTTGGTTTAGTTTAGTATAGGTTAGATTAAGTTAGGTTAAGTTAGGTTTGTTAGCTTTAGTTTAGTTTAGTTTATAGTTTAGTTTAGTTTAGTTTAGTTTGTAATTTAGTTTATACTTTAGTTTATATTTTAGTTTATAGTTTAGTTTAGTTAAGTGTTGTATATTTTGGTTTATTTTTGTTTAGTTTAGTTTAAATTAGTTTCGTTTAGGTTAGGTTAGGTAAGTTTAGGTTAGGTTGGGTTAGGTTAGTTTAGTTCAGTCTAGTTTATGTTAGGTTAGGTTAGTTTAGTTTACTTAGGTTTTGTTTATGGTTTAGTTTACTTTAGTTTATAGTTTAGTTCATAGTTCATTTTAGTTTAATATATAGTTTAATTTAGTTTAGTTTAGTTTAGTTTAGTTTAATTTAGGTTAATTTAGTTTAGTTTAGTTTAGGTTAGGTTAGGTTAGGTTAGGTTAGGTTAGGTTAAGTTAGTTCAGTTTAGTATATTTTAGTATAGTTTAAAATATAGTATCTTTAATTTATAGTTTAGTTCATAGTTTTGTTTAGTTTAGTTTAGGTTAGGTTAGAGTAGTTTAGTTTAGTTTAGTTTAGGTTAGATTAGGTTAGGTTCGTGTAGTTTAGTTTAGTTTAGGTTAGTTGAATTTAGTTTAGTTTAGTTTAGGGTAGGTTAGGTTGGTTTAGTTTTAGTATAGTTTAGGTTCAGTTAGGTTAGGTTAGTTTAGTTTAGTTTAGTTTACTTTAGTTTATTATTTAATTTAGTGTAGTTTAGTTTATAGTTTCGTTTATAGTTTAGTTTGGTTTAGTTTAGTTTAATTTAGTTTAACTTAGATTTGTTTAGTTATTTTTAGGTTAGGTTAGGTTAGGTGAGGTTAGTTTAGTTCAGTTTAGTTTAATTTAGTTTAGTTTAGTTTATAGTTAAGTTTAGTTTAGTTTATAGTTCAATTTATAGTTTAGTTTAGTTTATTTTATCGTTTAGTTTAGTTTAGTATAGTTTAGTTTAGGTTAGAGTAGGTTAGTTTAGATTAGTTTAGTTTAGCGCAGTTTAGGTTAGGTTAAGTTAGGTTATTTCGTTTGGTTTAGTTTAGTTTAGTTTAGTTTATAGTTTAGTTTAGTTTAAAGTTTAGTTTATAGTTTAGTTTATAGTTTAGTTTAGATTAGTGTAGTTTAGTTTGGTTTAGTTTATTTTAGTTTAGTTCAGTTTAGTTTCGTTTAGCTTAGGTTATGTTATATTAGGTGAGCTTAGGTTAGCTTAGTTTACCCTAGTTTAGTTTAGGTTAGGTAAGGTTAGAATAGGCTAGTTAAATTTAGTTTAGTTTAGTTTAGTTAGGTTTAGTTTAGTTATAGTTTAGTTTATAGTTTAGTTTAGATTATAATTTAATTTATATTTTAGTTTAGTTTAGTTTAATTTAGTTTAGCTTTCTTTAGTTTCCCTTAGATTACTTTAGTTTAGGATATGTTAGGTTGGGCTAGTTTAGTTTAGTTTAGTTTAATTAAGGTTAATTTAGTTGAATTTAGTTTAGTTTAGGTTAGGTTAGGTTATTTTAGTTGAGTATAGGTTAGGTTAAGTTAGGTTAGCTTAGTTTAGTTTATAGTTTAGTTTAGTTTATAGTGTGGTTTATACTTTAGTTTATATTTTAGTTTATAGTTTAGTTTAGATTAGTGTAGTTTAGTTTGGTTTAGTTTGGTTTAGTTTAGTTTAAATTAGTTTCGCTTGTGTTTGGTTAAGTTAGAATAGGTTAGGTTAGGTAAGCTTAGTTTAGTTTAGTTTAGGTTAGGTTAGGTTAGGTTAGGTTGGTTAAGTTCAGTTTAGTTTAGTTTAGTTAAGTTTAGTTTAGTTTATAGTTTAGTTCAGGTTAGTTTATAGCTTAGTTTATAGTTTAGTTTAGTTTATAGTTTAATTTATAGTTAAGTTTAGTTTAGTTTAGTTTAATTTAGGTTAGTTAAGTTTATTTTAGGGTAGCTTATGTTAGGTTAGGTTAGTTTATAGTTTAATTTATAGTTTAGTTTAGTTTATAATTTAGTTTATAGTTTAGTTCAGTTTATAATAGTTTAGTTTAGGTTAGGTTAGGTTAGGTTAGGTTAGTTTAGTTTAGTTTAGTTTAGGTTAGGTTTGGCTAGGGTAGGTTAGGATAGGTTAATTTAGATTAGTTTAGTTTAGTTTAGTTTATAGTTTAGTTTACTTTAGTTTATTATTTCATTTAGTGTAGTTTAGTTTATAGCTTCGTTTATAGTTTAGTTTGGTTTAGTTTAGTTTGTCTTAGGTTAGGTTAGGTTAGGTGAGATTAGTTTAGTTTAGTTGAGTTAAATTTAGTTTAGTTTATAGTTTAATTTAGTTTAGTTTATAGTTCAATTTATAGATTAGTTTAGTTTATAGTTTATGTTACCGTTTAGTTTAGTTTAGATTAGTTTAGTTTAAGTTAGTTTAGGTTAGGTTAAGTTAGGTTAGGTTAGTTTAGATTAGTTTAGTTTAATTTAGTTTAGTTTATAGTTTAGTTTATTTTAGTTTATAGTTTAATTTTATTTAGTTTAGTTTAGTTTAGTTTAGGTTAGGTTACGTTAGGTTAGGTTAATTTAGTTTAGTGTAGGTTAGGTTAGGTTAGGTAAGGTTAATTTACTTTAGTAAAGTTTATTTTAGTTTATTTTAGTTTAGTTTATTGTTTAGTTTAGTTTATAGTTTATTTACAATTTTGTTAATTTAGTTTAGTTTAGTTTGGGTTAGGTTGGGTTAGGTTAGGTTAGTTTAGATTAGTTTAGTTTATAGTTTAGTTTAATTTAGTTTACAGTTTAGTGTATCCTTTAGTTTATAGTGTAGTTTATAGTTTAGTTTAATTTAGTGTAGTTTAGTTTGGTTTAGCTTAGTATAGGTTTGTTTACTTTAGGTTAGGTGAGATTATGTTAAGTTAGGTTAGCTTACTTTAGTTTAGTTTAGTTTAGGTTAGGTTAGGTTAGGTTAGTTTATTTAACTTTGGTTTAGTTTAGTTTAGTTTAGTTTATAGTTTAGTTTATAGTTTAGTTTATATTAGTTTAGTTTATAGTTTAATTTATAATTTAGTTTACTTTAGTTTAATTTAGTTTACAGTAGGTTAGGTTAGGTTAGGTTAGTTTAGTTTACTTTAGATTAGGTTAAGTTGGGTTAGGTTAGGTTAATTTAGTTTAGTTGAGTTTAATTTAGTTTAGTTTACTTTATAGTTTAATTTATAGTTTAGTTTAGTTTACCTTATAGTTTAGTTTAGTTAATTTATATTTTAATTTAGTTTAGTTTAGTTTAATTTAGTTTAGTTTAGTTCATAGTTTTGTTTATAGTTTAGTTTAGTTTAGTTTAGGTTATGTTAGGTTAGTTTAGTTTAGTTTAGTTTAGGTTAGGTTAGGTTAGGCTAGGTTAGGTAAGTTCAATTTAGTTTAGTTTAGTTTAGTTAAAATTAGTTTGTAGTTTAGTTTATAGTTTAGTTTGTAGTTTAGTTTAGTTTAGTTTAGTTTGGTGTAGTTTAGTTTAGGTTAAGTAATGTTTGGTTCGTTTAGTTTAATTTAGTTTAGATTAGGTTACGTTAGATTAGGTTAGGGTAGTTAAGTTTAGTTTAATTGAATTTATTTTGTAGTTTAATTTATAGTTTAGTTTAGTTTACTTTATAGTTTAGTTTAGTTAATTTATAGTTTATTTTATTTTAGTTTAATCTAGTTCAATTTAGTTTACTTTAGTTTATAGTTTTGTTTATAGTTTCGTTTAGTTTAGTTTAGGTTAATTTATGTTAGGTTTGTTTAATTTAGTTTAGTTTAGGTTAGGTTAGGTTAGGATAGGTTAGTGTAGTTTAGTTTAATTTGGCTGAATTTTTTTAGTTTAGTTTAGTTTAGGTTACCTTAGGTTAGTTTAGTTTAGTTTAGTGTATGTTAGGTTAGGTTAGGTTAGTTTAATTTAGTTTAGTTTATTTTAGTTTATAGTTTAGTTTATAATTTATTTTATAATTTAGTATACTTTAGTTTATAGATTAGTTTATTGTTTAGTTAATATTTTAGTTTATTTTAGTTTACGTTAGGTTAGGTTAGGCAAGGTTAGGTTAGGTTAGGTTAGTTTAGTTTAGTTTAGTTTATGTAAGGTTAGGTTAGGTTAGTTTGGTATAGTTTAGTTTAGTTTAGTTTTGTTTATAGTTTAGTTTAGTTTAGTTTATTGTTCAGTTTATAGTTTAGTTTAGTTTAGTTTAGTTTAGGTTAGGTTGGGTTAGTTTAGTTTAGTTTAGGTTAGGTTAAGTTACGTTAATTTAGTTTATTATAGTTTAGTTTAGTTTAGGTTAGTTTATAGTTTAGTTCATTTTATTTTATAGTTTAGTTTATAGTTTGGTTTATTTTAGTTTTGTTTAGTTAATTTAGGTTAGATTAGGTTAGGTTAGAGTAGTTTAGTTTAGGTTAGGTTATGATAGGTTAGTGCAGTTTAATTTAATTTAGTTTAGTTTAGTTGAATTTAATTTAGTTTAGTTAGGTCAGTTTAGGTAAGTTAGGTTAGTTTAGTTTAGTATAGGTTAGGTTACGTTAGGTAAGTTTGATTCAGTTTAGTTTAGTTTATAGTTTAATTTATAGTTTTGCTTATAGTTAATTTAGTTTTGTTTAGTTTAGTTTAGTTTAGGTTAAATTAATTTAGGTTAGTTTAGTTTAGTTTAGTTTAGGTTAGGTTAGGTTGGGTTAGGTTAGTGTAGTTTCATTAATTTAGTTTATTTTAGTTTAGTTTAGTTTAGTATGTAGTTCAATTAAGTTTTGTTTTGTTTAATTTAGTTCAGTTTATAGTTTAGTTGAGTTTAGGTTAGTTTAGTTGAGTTTTGCCTAGTTTAGTTTAGTTTAGGTTAGGTTAGGTTAGGTTAGTTTATTTTAGTTTAGAATAGGTTATGATAGATTAGGTTAGGTTAGGTTGGTTTGGTTTAGTTTAGTCTAGTTAAGTTTAGTTTAGTTTATACTTTAGTTTAGTTTAGTTTATTTTATAGTTTAGTTAAGTTTTGTTTATAGTTTAGTTTGCAGTTTAGTATAGTTTAGTTTACTTTAATTTAGTTTAGCTAAGTTTAGTTTAGATAAGTTTAGTTTAGTTTACAGTTTAATTTATAATTTAGTTTAGTATACTTTAGTTTAATTTAGTTTAGAGTAGGTTAGGTTAGGTTAGTTTAGTTTGGTTTAGTTTAGTTTAGCTTAGGTTAGGTTAGTTTAATTTATTTGAGTTTAATTTAGTTTAGTTTAGTTTATAGTTTAATATATAATTTAGTTTAGTTTACTTTATAATTTAGTTTAGTTAATTTATAGTTTAATTTAGTTTAGTTTAGTTTATGTTATGTTAGATTAGTTTAGTTTAGTTTTGTTTATAGTTTAGTTTAATTCATATTATAATTTAGTTTATAGTTTATTTTTGTTTAGTTTGTAGTTTAATTTAGTTTAGTTTAGTTTAGTTTAGTTTAGGTTAGGTTAGGTTAGGTTAGGTTCGGTTAGGTTAGGTTAGTTTAGTTTAGTATAGTTTAGTTTAGTTTAAAATATAGTATCTTTAGTTTATAGTTTAGTTCATAGTTTTGTTTAGTTTTGTTTAGTTTAGTTTAGGTTAGGTTAGAGTAGCTTAGTTTAGTTTAGTTTAGGTTAGAATAGGTTAGGTTAGTGTAGTTTAGTTTAGTTTAGTTTAATTTAATTTAGTTTTGTTTAGTTTAGTTTAGGTTAGGTTAGGTTAGTTTAGTTTAGTATACGTGAGGTTAAGTTAGGTAAGGGTAGTTTAGTTTATAATTTAGTTTAGTTTAGTTTAGTTTAGGTTAATTTATGTTAGGTTAGGTTAGTTTAGTTTAATTTAGGTTAGGTTAGGTTAGTGTAGTTTAGTTTAGTTTAGCTAAATTTTGTTTAGTTTAGTTTAGTTTAGGATACGTTAGGTTAGTTTAGTTTAGTTTTATTTAGTTTAGTGTATGTTAGGTTAGGTTAGGCTAGATTGATTTAGTTTAGTTTATTTTAGTTTATAGTTTAGTTTAGTTTAGTTTATAATTTATTTTATAGTTTAGTATTCTTTAGTTTATAGGTTAGTTTATAATTTAGTTAACATTTTATTTTAGTTTAGTTTAGATTAGGTTAGAGAAGATTAGGTTAGGTTAGGTTAGTTTATTTTAGTTTAGTTTATGTAAGCTTAGGTTAGGTTAGTTTGGTATAGTTTAGTTTAATTTAGTTTTGTTTATAGTTTAGTTTAGTTTAGTTTATAGTTCAGTTTATAGTTTAGTATAGTTTAGTTTAGTTTAGGTTAGGTTGGGTTAGTTTAGTTTAGTTTAGGTTAGGTTAGGTTAAGTTAGGTTAGTTTAGTTTAGTATAGTTAAGTTTAGTTTAGTTTAGTTTATAGTTAATTTATTTTATTTTATAGTTTAGTTTATAGTTTTGTTTATAGTTTAGTTTGGTTTAGTTTAGTTTAATTTAGTTTACATTAGATTAATTTAGTTAGTTTTAGTTTAGTTTAGGTTAGGTTGGGTTAGTTTAGTTTAGTTTAGGTTAGGTTATGATAGGTTAGTTTGGTATAGTTTAGTATAGTTTAGTTTTGTTTATAGATTAGTTTAGTTTAGTTTATTGTTCAGTTTATAGTTTATTTTAGTTTAGTTTAGGTTAGGTTGGGTTAGTTTATTTTAGTTTAGGTTAGGTTAAGTTAGGTTAGTTTAGGTTAATTTAGTTTAGTTCAGTTTAATTTAGTTTAGTTTAGTTTATAGTTTAATTTATAGTTTAGTTTACCTTATAGTTTAGTTTAATTAATTTATAGTTTAATTTGGTTTAGTTTAGTTTAATTTAGTTTAGTTTAGTTCATATTTTTGTTTATAGTTTAGTTTAGTTTAGTTTAGTTTAGTTTAAGTTATGTTAGGTTAGTTTAGGTTAGTTTAGTTTAGGTTAGGTTAGGCTAGGTTAGGTAAGTTTAATTTAGTTTAGTTTAGTTTAGTTAAGTTTAGTTTATAGTTTAGTTTATAGTTTAGTTTGTAGTTTAGTTTAGTTTAGTTTAGTTTGTTTTAGTTTAGTTAAGGTTAAGTAATGTTAGGTTCGTTTAGTTTAATTTAGTTTAGTTTAGGTTACGTTAGATTAGGTTAGGGTAGTTAAGTTTAGTTTAGTTGAATTTAGTTTATAGTTTAATTTATAGTTTAGTTTAGTATACTTTATAGTTTAGTTTAGTTAATTTATAGTTTAATTTAGTTTAGTTTATTCTAGTTTAATTTAGTTTACTTTAGTTTATAGTTTTGTTTATAGTTTAGTTTAGTTTAGTTTAGGTTAATTTATGTTAGGTTAGTTTAGTTTAGTTTAGTTTAGGTTAGGTTAGGTTAGGTTAGGTTAGTGTAGTTTAGTTTAGTTTAGCTGAATTTTGTTTAGTTTAGTTTAGTTTAGGTTACGTTAGGTTAGTTTAGTTTAGTTTAGTTTAGTGTATGTTAGGTTAGGTTAGGTTAGTTTAATTTAGTTTAGTTTATTTTAGTTTATAATTTAGTTTAGTTTAGTTTATAATTTATTTTATAATTTAGTATACTTTAGTTTATAGATTAGTTTATAGTTTAGTTAATATTTTAGTTTATTTTAGTTTACGTTAGGTTAGGGAAGTTTAAGCTAGGTTAGGTTAGGTTAGTTTAGTTTAGTTTAGTTTATGTAAGGTTAGGTTAGGTTAGTTTGGGATAGTTTAGTTTAGTTTAGTTTTGTTTATATTTAGTTTAGTTTAATTTATTGTTCAGTTTATAGTTTAGTTTACTTTAGGTTAGGTTGGGTTAGTTTAGTTTAGTTTAGGTTAGGTTAGCTTAAGTTAGGTTAATTTAGTTTAGTATAGTTTAGTTTAGTTTAGTTTATAGTTTAGTTCATTTTATTTTATAGTTTAGTTTATAGTGTTGTTTAGTTTAGTTTAGTTTAGTTAATTTAGGTAAGGTTAGGTTAGGTTAGAGTAGTTTAGTTTAGGTTAGGTTATGATAGGTTAGTGCAGTTAAATTTAATTATGTTTAGTTTAGTTGAATTAAATTTAGTTTATTTAGGTCAGTTTAGGTAAGTTAGTTTAGTTTATTTTAGTATAGGTTAGGTTACGTTAGGTAAGTTTAATTCAGTTTAGTTTAGTTTAGTTTATAGTTTAATTTATAGTTTTGCTTATAGTTATTTGGTTTTGTTTAGATTAGTTTAGTTTAGGTTAAATTATGTTAGGTTAGTTTAGTTTAGTTTAGGTTAGGTTAGGTTGGGTTAGGTTAGTGTAGTTTCATTTAGTTTAGTTTAGTTTAGTATGTAGTTCAGTTCAGTTTTGTTTTGTTTAATTTAGTTTAATTTATAGTTTAGTTGAGTTTAGGTTAGTTTATTTTAGTTTAGTTTAGTTTAGTTTAGGTTAGGTTAGGTTAGGTTAGTTTAGTTTAGTTTAGGATAGGTTATGATAGACTAGGTTAGGTTAGGTTAGTTTGGTTTAGTTTAGTCTAGTTAAATTTAGTTTAGTTTATACTTTAATTTAGTTTAGTTTATTTTATAGTTTAGTTAAGTTTTGTTTATAGTTTAGTTTATAGTTTAGTTTAGGTTAAGTTATGTTAGGGTCGTTTACTTTAATTTAGTTTATATTAGGATAGGTTAGGTTAGGGTAGTTAAGTTTAGTTTAGCTGAATTTAGTTTAATTTAGTTCAGTTTAGGTTACGTTAGGTTAGTTTAGTTTAGTTTAGTTTAGGTTAGGTTAGGTTACTTTAGTTTAGTTTATTTAAATGTAGTTTAGTTTATAGTTCAGTTTAGTTTAGTTTGGTTTAATTTAGTTTAGTTTATAGTTTAGTTGAGTTTAGGTTAGTTTAGTTGAGTTTAGTTTAGTTTAGTTTATTTTAGATTAGGTTAGGTTAGGTTAGTTTAGTTTAGGTTGGGTTATGTTAGATTAGGTTAGGTTAATTTAGTTTAGCTTAGTTTAGTTAGTTTAGGTTAGTTTAGTTTAGGTTAGGTTATGTTAGGTTGGTTTAGATTAGTTTAGTTTAGGTTTGGTAAAGTTAAGTAAGTATAATTTAGTTAATTTTGGTTTAGAATAGTTTATAGTTTAGTTTATAGTTTAGTTTAGTTTATAGTTTAGTTTATAGTTTAGTTAATTTAGTATAGTTTAGTTTAGTTTATGTTAGGTTAGTTTAGCTTAGTTTAGTTTAGGTCAGTTGAGGTTAGGTTTAGTTAGGTTAGGTTAGTTTAGATTATTTTAAATTAGTTTAGTTTAGTTTATAGTTTAGTTTAGTTTAGTTTATAGTTTAATTTACTTTAGTTTAGTTTAATTTATTTTCGTTTAGTTTAGTTTACCTTAGGTTATATTAGGTTAATTTAGTTTAGTTTAGTTTAGGTTAGGTTAAGTTAGGTAAGTTTAATTTAGTTAAGTTTGGTTTAGTTTAGTTTATAGTTTTGTTTATAATTTAGTTTAGTTTAGTTTTGTTTAGGATAGGTAACGTTAGGTTAGGTTATGTTAGATTAGGTTATGTTAGGTTAGTTTAATTTAGTTTAATTTAGTTTATGTTAGTTTAGGTTAGTTTAGTTGAGTTTAGTATTGTTTATAGTTTAGTTTACTTAGTTTATAGTTTAGTTTAGTTTAGTATATAGTTTAATTTAGTTTAATTTAGTTTAGTTTAATTTAATTTAGGTTAGTTTAGTTTAGTTTAGGTAAGGTTAGGGTAATTTAGTTTATTTAGTTTAGTTTATTATAGTTTAGTTTAGTTTGTAGTTTAGTTTAGTTTAGTTTATAGTTTAGTTTAGTTTAGTTTAGTTTAGTTTTTAGTTTATAGTTTATAGTTTAGTTTATAGTTTTGTTTAGTTTAGTTTAGTTAAGTTTAGGTTATTTTAGGTTAGGTTAGAGTAGTTTATTTTAGTATAGTGTAGTTTACTTTTGCTAATAGTTTAGTTTAGTTTAGTTTATATATCAGTTTATAGTTCAGTTTAGTTTAGTTTAGTTTAAGTTAGGTTGGGTTAGTTTAGTTTATTATAGGTTAGGTTAGGTTAGGTAAGTTTAATTCAGTTTAGTTTAGTTTAGTTTATAGTTTAATTTATATATTTGTTTATAGTTAATTTAGTTTAGTTTAGGTTAAATTGTGTTAGGTTAGTTAAGTTTAGTTTAGTTTACGTTAGGTTAAGTTGGGTTAGGTTAGTGTAGTTTAATTTAATTTAGTTGAATTTAGTATAGTTAAGTTTAGTTTAGGTTACGTTAGGTTAGTTTAGTTTAGTTTAGTTTAGGTGAGGTTTGGTTAGGTTAGTTTAGTTCTGTTAATTTATTTTAGTTTATACATAAGTTTAGTATAGTTTATAGTTTAGTTTATAGTTTAGTTTAATTTAGTGTAATTTAATTTTGTTTAAGTTAGGTTAGGTTAGGTTAGTTTGGTTTAGTTTAGTTTAGGTTAGGTTATGTTAAATTAGGTTAGGTTAGGTTAGTTTGGCTTAGTTTAGTCTAGTTAAGTTTAGTTTAGTTTACACTTTAGTTTAGTTTAGTTTATAGTTTAGTTTAGTTTTGTTTATAGTTTAGTTTATAGTTTAGTATAGTTTAGTTTAGTTTAATTTAGTTTAGCTAAGTTTAGTTTAGTTTAGTTTTGGGTGGGTTATGTTAGGTTAGGTTAGGTTAGTTTAGTGTAGTTTAGGTTAGGTTAGGTTAGGTTAGTTTAGTTTAGTTGAGTTTAGTTTAGTTTAGATTAGGTTAAGTAAGATTAGGTTAGGTTAGGTTAGTTTAGTTTTGTTTATAGTTTATTTTAGTTTAGTTTACATTTTCTTTATAGTTTAGTTAGTTTAGTTTATAGTTTAATTTAGTTTAGTTTAGTTTAGTTTTCATTAATTTAGGTTAATTTGTTTAGTTTAGTTTAGTTTAGGTTAGGTTAAGTTAGGTTAGGTTAGGTTACTTTAGTTTAGTATAGTTTAGTTTAGTTTAAAATATAGTATCTTTAGTTTATAATTTAGTTCATAGTTTTCCTTAGATTAGTTTATTTTAGGTTAGGTTAGAGTAGTTTAGTTTAGTTTAATTTAGTTTAGGTTAGATTAGGTTAGGTTAATGTAGTTTAGTTTAATTTAGTTTAGTTGAATTTAATTTAGTTTAGTTTAGTTTAGGTTAGGTTAGGTTTGTTTAGGTTAGATTAGGTTAGGTTATGTTAGATTAGGTTAGGTTAGGTTAGCTTAGTTTAGTTTAGTTTAGTTTCGGTTAGGTTGGGTTAGGTTAGGTTAGTTAAGTTTATTTTAATTTAGTTTAGTTAAGTATAGTTTAGTTTATTGTTTACTTCAGTTTAATTTATAGCTTAGTTTATAGCTTAGTTTAGTTGATAGTTTTATTTATATTTATGTTTAGTTTAGTTTAGTAAAGTTTATTTTAGGGTAGCTTATGTTAGGTTAGGTTAGGTTAGTATAGTTTATAGTTTAATTTATAGTTTACTTTAGTTTATAGTTTAGTTTAGTTTAGTTTAGTATAGTTTAGTTTAGTTTAGTTTAGTTTAGGTTAGGTTAAGATAGTTTAGTTTAGTGTAGTTTAGGTTAGGTTAGGCTAGGTTAAGTTATATTTGGTTAGTTTAGATTACTTTAGTTTAGTTTAGTTTATAGTTTAGATTAGTTTATTATTTATTTTAGTTTAGTTTAGTTTATAGTTTCGTTTATAGTTTAGTTTGGTTTAGTTTACTTTAATGAAGTTTACATTAGATTAGTTTAGTTAGTTTTAGTTTAGGTTAGGTTAGATGAGGTTAGTTTAGTTTAGTTTAGTTCAATTTCGTTTATTTTAGTTTATAGTTTAGTTTAGTTTATAGTTCAATTTATAGTTTAGTTTAGTTTAGTTTATCGTTTAGTTTAGTTTAGTATAGTTTAGTTAAGTTTGGGTTACAGTAGGTTAGTTTAGATTAGTTTAGTTTAGCGCAGTTTAGGTTAGATTAAGTTAGGTTATTTTGTTTAGTTTAGTTTAGTTTAGTTTAGTTTAGTTTATAGTTTAGTTTATAGTTTAGTTTATAGTTTAGCTTAGATTAGTGTAGTTTAGTTTGGTTCAGTTTATTTTAGTTTAGTTTAGTTTAGTTTCGTTTAGCTTAGGTTATGTTATATTAGGTTAGCTTAGGTTAGCTTAGTTTACCCTAGTTTAGTTTGGGTTAGGTAAGGTTAAAATAGGTTAGTTAAATTTAGTTTCGTTTAGTTTAGTTAGGTTTAGTTTAGTTTGTAGTTTTGTTTAGTTTAGTTATAGTTTAGTTTATAGTTTAGTTTAGATTATAATTTAATTTATAGTTAAGTTTAGTTTACTTTAGTTTAATTTAGTTTAGCTTTCTTTAGTTTCCTTTAGATTACTCTAGTTTAGGATATGTTAGGTTAGGTTAGTTTAGTTTAGTTTAGTTTAATTAAGGTTAATTTTGTTTAATTTAGTTTAGTTTAGGTTAGGTTAGGTTAGGTTAGTTAAGTTTAGTATAGTTTAGTTTAGTTTAAAATATAGTATCTTTAGTTTATAGATTAGTTCATATTTTTGTTTAGTTTAGTTTAGGTTATGTTAGAGTAGTTTAGTTTAGTTTAGTTTACTTTAGGTTAGAATAGGTTAGGTTAGTGTAGATTAATTTAGTTTAGTTTAGTTGAATTTAATTTAGTTTTGTTTAGTTTATTTTAGGTTAGTTTAGTTTAGTATAGGTTAGGTTAAGTTAGGTTAGCTTAGTTTAATTTATAGTTTAGTTTAGTTTAGTTTATAGTGTGGTTTATACTTTAGTTTATATTTTAGTTTATAGTTTAGTTTAGTTTAGTGTAGTTTACTTTGGTTTAGTTTTGTTTAGTTTAGTTTAAATTAGTTTCGTTTAGGTTAGGTTAAGTTAGAATAGGTTAGGTTAGGTAAGCTTAGTTTAGTTTAGTTTAGTTTAGGTTAGGTTAGGTTAGGTTAGGTTGGTTAAGTTCAGTTTAGTTTAGTTTAGTTAAGTTTAGTTTAGTTTATAGTTTAGTTCAGTTTAGTTTATAACTTAGTTTATAGTTTAGTTTAGTTTATAGTTTCATTTATAGTTAAGTTTAGTTTAGTTTAGTTTAATTTACTTTAGTTTAGTTTATTTTAGGGTAGCTTATGTTAGGTTAGGTTAGTTTATAGTTTAATTTATAGTTTAGTTTAGTTTATAGTTTAGTTTATAGTTTAGTTCAGTTTATAATAGTTTAGTTTAGGTTAGGTTAGGTTAGGTTAGTTTAGTTTAGTTTAGTTTCGGTTAGGTTTGGCTATGTTAGGTTAGGATAGGTTAGTTTAGATTATTTTAGTTTACTTTAGTTTAGTTTATAGCTTAGTTTACTTTAGTTTATTATTTAATTTAGTGTAGTTTAGTTTATAGTTTCGTTTATAGTTTAGTTTGGTTTAGTTTAGTTTATTTTAGTTTAGCTTAGATTAGTTTAGTTTGTCTTAGGTTAGGTTAGGTTAGGTGAGATTAGTTTAGTTTAGTTTATAGTTTAGTTTATAGTTTAGTTTATATTAGTTTAGTTTATAGTTTAATTTATAATTTAGTTTACTTTAGTTTAATTTAGTTTACAGTAGGTTAGGTTAGGTTAGGTTAGTTTAGTTTACTTTAGGTTAGGTTAAGTTAGGTTAGGTTAATTTAGTTTAGTTGAGTTTAATTTAGTTTAGTTTACTTTATAGTTTAATTTATAGTTTAGTTTAGTTTACCTTATAGTTTAGTTTAGTTAATTTATATTTTAATTTAATTTAGTTTAGTTTAATTTAGTTTAGTTTAGTTAATAGTTTTGTTTATAGTTTAGTTTAGTTTAGTTTAGTTTAGGTTATGTTAGGTTAGTTTAGTTTAGTTTAGTTTAGGTTAGGTTAGGTTAGGCTAGGTTAGGTAAGTTTAATTTAGTTTAGTTTAGTTTAGTTAAAATTAGTTTGTAGTTTAGTTTATAGTTTAGTTTGTAGTTTAGTTTAGATTAGTTTAGTTTGGTGTAGTTTAGTTTAGGTTAAGTAATGTTTGGTTCGTTTAGTTTAATTTAGTTTAGATTAGGTTACGTTAGATTAGGTTAGGGTAGTTAAGTTTAGTTTAATTGAATTTATTTTGTAGTTTAATTTATAGTTTAGTTTAGTTTACTTTATAGTTTAGTTTAGTTAATTTATAGTTTATTTTATTTTAGTTTAATCTAGTTCAATTTAGTTTACTTTAGTTTATAGTTTTGTTTATAGTTTCGTTTAGTTTAGTTTAGGTTAATTTATGTTAGGTTTGTTTAATTTAGTTTAGTTTAGGTTAGGTTAGGTTAGTTTAGTTTAGTTTAATGTATGTTAGTTTAGGTTAGGTTAGTTTAATTTAATTTAGTTTAATTTAGTTTATAGTTTAGTTTATAATTTATTTTATAATTTAGTATACTTTAGTTTATAGATTAGTTTATTGTTTAGTTAATATTTTAGTTTATTTTAGTTTTCGTTAGGTTAGGTTAGGCAAGGTTAGGTTAGGTTAGGTTAGGTTAGTTTAGTTTAGTTTAGTTTAGTTTATGTAAGGTTAGGTTAGGTTAGTTTGGTATAGTTTAGTTTAGTTTAGTTTTGTTTATAGTTTAGTTTTGTTCAGTTTATTGTTCAGTTTATAGTTTAGTTTAGTTTAGTTTAGGTTAGGTTGGGTTAGTTTAGTTTAGTTTAGGTTAGGGTAAGTTACGTTAATTTAGTTTAGTATAGTTTAGTTTAGTTTAGTTTAGTTTATAGTTTAGTTCATTTTATTTTATAGTTTAGTTTATAGTTTGGTTTAGTTTAGTTTTGTTTAGTTAATTTAGGTTAGATTAGGTTAGGTTAGAGTAGTTTAATTTAGGTTAGGTTATGATAGGTTAGTGCAGTTTAATTTAATTTAGTTTAGTTTAGTTGAATTTAATTTCGTTTAGTTAGGTCAGTTTAGGTAAGTTAGGTTAGTTTAGTTTAGTATAGGTTAGGTTACCATAAATAAGTTTGATTCAGTTTAGTTTAGTTTAGTTTATAGTTTAATTTATAGTTTTGCTTATAGTTAATTTAGTTTTGTTTAGTTTAATTTAGTTTAGGTTAAATTATTTTAGGTTAGTTTAGTTTAGTTTAGTTTAGGTTAGGTTAGGTTGGGTTAGGTTAGTGTAGTTTCATTAATTAAGTTTATTTTAGTTTAGTTTAGTATGTAGTTCAATTAAGTTTAGTTTTGTTTAATTTAGTTCAGTATATAGTTTAGTTGAGTTTAGGTTAGTTTAGTTGAGTTTTGCCTAGTTTAGTTTAGTTTAGGTTAGGTTAGGTTAGGTTAGTTTATTTTATTTTAGAATAGGTTATGATAGATTAGGTTAGGTTAGGTTGGTTTGGTTTAGTGTAGTCTAGTTAAGTTTAGTTTAGTTTATACTTTAGTTTAGTTTAGTTTATTTTATAGTTTAGTTAAGTTTTGTTTATAGTTTAGTTTGCAGTTTAGTATAGTTTAGTTTACTTTAATTTAGTTTAGCTAAGTTTAGTTTAGATTAGTTTAGTTTAGTTTATAGTTTAATTTATAATTTAGTTTAGTATAGTTAATTTAATTTAGTTTAGAGTAGGTTAGGTTAGGTTAGTTTAGTTTGGTTTAGTTTAGTTTAGGTTAGGTTAGGTTAGTTTAATTTATTTGAGTTTAATTTAGTTTAGTTTAGTTTATAGTTTAATTTATAATTTAGTTTAGTTTACTTTATAATTTAGTTTAGTTAATTTATAGTTTAATTTAGTTTAGTTTAGTTTATGTTATGTTAGATTAGTTTAGTTTAGTTTTGTTTATAGTTTAGTTTAATTTATATTATAATTTAGTTTATAGTTTATTTTTGTTTAGTTTGTAGTTTAATTTAGTTTAGTTTAGTTTAGTTTAGTTTAGGTTAGGTTAGGTTAGGTTAGGTTAGGTTAGTTTAGTTTAGTATAGTTTAGTTTAGTTTAAAATATAGTATCTTTAGTTTATAGTTTAGTTCATAGTTTTGTTTAGTTTTGTTTAGTTTAGTTTAGGTTAGGTTAGAGTAGCTTAGTTTAGTTTAGTTTAGGTTAGAATAGGTTAGGTTAGTGTAGTTTAGTTTAGTTTAGTTTAATTTAATTTAGTTTTGTTTAGTTTAGTTTACGTTAGGTTAGGTTAGTTTAGTTTAGTATAGGTTAGGTTAAGTTAGGTAAGGGTAGTTTAGTTTATAATTTAGTTTAGTTTAGTTTAGTTTAGGTTAATTTATGTTAGGTTAGGTTAGTTTAGCTTATTTTAGTTTAGCTAAATTTTGTTTAGTTTAGTTTAGTTTAGTTTAGTGTATGTTAGGTTAGGTTAGGCTAGATTAATTTAGTTTAGTTTATTTTAGTTTATAGTTTAGTTTAGTTTAGTTTATAATTTATTTTATAGTTTAGTATACTTTAGTTTATAGGTTAGTTTGTAATTTAGTTAACATTTTAGTTTAGTTTAATTTAGATTAGGTTAGAGAAGATTAGGTTAGGTTAGGTTAGTTTATTTTAGTTTAGTTTATGTAAGCTTAGGTTAGGTTAGTTTGGTATAGTTTAGTTTAATTTAGTTTTGTTTATAGTTTAGTTTAGTTTAGTTTATAGTTCAGTTTATAGTTTAGTATAGTTTAGTTTAGTTTAGGTTAGGTTGGGTTAGTTTAGTTTAGTTTAGGTTAGGTTAGGTTAAGTTAGGTTAGTTTAGTTTAGTATAGTTAAGTTTAGTTTAGTTTAGTTTATAGTTTATTTTATTTTATTTTATAGTTTAGTTTATAGTTTTGTTTATAGTTTAGTTTGGTTTAGTTTAGTTTAATTTAGTTTACATTAGATTAGTTTAGTTAGTTTTAGTTTAGTTTAGGTTAGGTTGGGTTAGTTTAGTTTAGTTTAGGTTAGGTTATGATAGGTTAGTGCAGTTTAATTTAATTTAGTTTAGTTTAGTTGAATTTAATTTATTTTTGTTAGGTCAGTTTAGGTAAGTTAGGTTAGTTTAGTTTAGTATAGGTTAGGTTAGTTTAGGTAAGTTTAATTCAGTATAGTTTAGTTTAGTTTATAGTTTATTTTATAGTTTTGTTTATAGTTAGTTTAGTTTAGTTTAGGTTAAATTATGTTAGGTTAGTTTAGTTTAGTTTATTTTATGTTAGGTTAGGTTTGGTTAAGTTAGTGTAGTTTCATTTAGTTTGGTTTATTTTAGTTTAGTTTAATATGTTGTTCCGTTTAGTTTAGTTTTGTTTAATTTAGTTTAGTTTATAGTTTAGTTGAGTTTAGGTTAGTTTAGTTGAGTTTAGTTTAGGTTTGGTTAGGTTAGGTTATGTTAGATTAGGTTAGGTTAGGTTAGTTTGGTTTAGTTTAGTCTAGTTAAGTTTAGTTTAGTTTATACTTTAGTTTCGTTTAGTTTATTTTATAGTTTAGTTAAGTTTTGTTTATACTTTAGTTTGCAGTTTAGTATAGTTTAGTTTAGTTTAATTTAGTTTAGTTTAGTTTAGTTTCATTTAGTTTCGTCTAGTTTATAGTTTTGTTTATAGTTTAGCTTAGTTTAGTTTAGTTTAGTTTAGGTTAAGTTATGTTAGGTTAGTCTAGTTTATTTTAGGTCGGTTAGGTAAGGTTAGGTAAGTTTAATTTAGTTCGGTTTAGTTTAGTTAAGTTTAGTTTATAGTTTAGTTTATAGTTTAGTTTATAGTTTAGTTTAGGTTAAGTTATGTTAGGGTCGTTTAGTTTAATTTAGTTTAGATTAGGATAGGTTAGGTTAGGGTAGTTAAGTTAAGTTTAGTTGAATTTAGTTAGTTTAGTTCAGTTTAGGTTAGGTTAGGTTATTTTAGTTTAGTTTATTTAAGTGTAGTTTAGTTTATAGTTCAGTTTATTTTAGTTTGGTTTAATTTAGTTTAGTTTATAGTTTAGTTGAGTTTAGGTTAGTTTAGTTGAGTTTAGTTTAGTTTAGTTTATTTTAGATTAGGTTAGGTTAGGTTAGTTTAGTTTAGTTTAGGTTGGGTTATGTTACATTAGGTTAGGTTAGGTTAGTTTGGCTTAGTTTAGTGTAGTTAAGTTTAGTTTAGTTTACACTTTAGTTTAGTTTATAGTTTAGTTTAGTTTATAGTTTAGTATAGTTTAGTTTAGTTTAATTTAGTTTAGCTAAGTTTAGTTTAGTTTAGTTTTGGGTGGGTTATGTTAGGTTAGGTTAGGTTAGTTTAGTGTAGTTTAGGTTAGGTTAGGTTAGGTTAGGTTAGTTTAGTTTAGTTGAGTTTAGTTTAGATTAGGTTAAGTAAGATTAGGTTAGGTTAGGTTAGGTTAGTTTAGTTTTGTTTATAGTTTAGTTTAGTTTAGTTTACATTTTCTTTATAGTTTAGTTAGTTTAGTTTATAGTTTAATTTGGTTTAGTTTAGTTTAGTTTACTTTTCATTAATTTAGGTTAATTAGTTTAGTTTAGATTAGGTTAGGTTAAGTTAGGTTAGGTTAGGTTAGTTTAGTTTAGTATAGTTTAGTTTAGTTTAAAATATAGTATCTTTAGTTTATAATTTAGTTCATAGTTTTCCTGAGATTAGTTTATTTTAGGTTAGGTTAGAGTAGTTTAGTTTAGTTTAGCTTAGGTTAGATTAGGTTAGGTTAATATAGTTTAGTTTAATTTAGTTTAGTTGAATTTAATTTAGTTTAGTTTAGTTTAGGTTAGGTTAGGTTTGTTTAGGTTAGATTAGGTTAGGTTAGGTTAGCTTACTTTAGTTTATTTTAGTTTCGGTTAGGTTGGGTTAGGTTAGGTTAGTTAAGTTTATTTTAGTTTAGTTTAGTTAAGTATAGTTTAGTTTATAGTTTACTTCAGTTTATTTTATAGCTTAGTTTATAGCTTAGTTTAGTTCATAGTTTAATTTATATTTAGGTTTAGTTTAGTTTAGTTTAGTAAAGTTTATTTTAGGGTAGCTTATGTTAGGTTAGGATAGGTTAGTATAGTTTATAGTTTAATTTATAGTTTACTTTAGTTTATAGTTTAGTTTATAGTTTAGTGTAGTTTAGTTTAGTTTATAATAGTTTAGTTTAGTTTAGTTTAGGTTAAGATCGTTTAGTTTAGTGTAGTTTAGGTTAGGTTAGGCTTGGTTAAGTTATATTTGGTTAGTTTAGATTAGTTTAGTTTAGTTTAGTTTATACTTTAGATTAGTTTATTATTTGTTTTAGTTTGGTTTAGTTTATAGTTTCGTTTATAGTTTAGTTTGGTTTAGTTTAGTTTAATTTAGTTTACATTAGATTAGTTTAGTTAGTTTTAGTTTAGGTTAGGTTAGATGAGGTTAGTTTAGTTTAGTTTAGTTCAATTTAGTTTATTTTAGCTTATAGTTTAGTTTAGTTTAGTTTATAGTTCAATTTATAGTTTAGTTTAGTTTAGTTTATCGTTTAGTTTAGTTTAGTATAGTTTAGTTTAGTTTAGGTTACAGTAGGTTAGTTTAGATTAGTTTAGTATAGCGCAGTTTAGGTTAGATTAAGTTAGGTTATTTTGTTTAGTTTAGTTTAGTTTAGTTTAGTTTATAGTTTAGTTTATAGTTTAGTTTATAGTTTAGCTTAGATTAGTGTAGTTAAGTTTGGTTCAGTTTATTTTAGTTTAGTTTAGAATTGTTTCGTTTAGCTTAGGTTATGTTATATTAGGTTAGCTTAGGTTAGCTTAGTTTACCCTAGTTTAGTTTGGGTTAGGTAAGGTTAAAATAGGTTAGTTAAATTTAGTTTAGTTTAGTTTAGTTAGGTTTAGTTTAGTTTATAGTTTTGTTTAGTTTAGTTATAGTTTAGTTTATAATTTAGTTTAGATTATAATTTAATTTATAGTTAAGTTTAGTTTACTTTAGTTTAATTTAGTTTAGCTTTCTTTAGTTTCCTTTAGATTACTTTAGTTTAGGATATGTTAGTTTAGGTTAGTTTAGTTTAGTTTAATTAAGGTTAATTTAGTTTAATTTAGTTTAGGTTAGGTTAGGTTAGGTTAGTTAAGTTTAGTATAGTTTAGTTTAGTTTAAAATACAGTATCTTTAGTTTATAGATTAGTTCATATTTTTGTTTAGTTTAGTTTAGTTTAGGTTATGTAAGAGTAGTTTAGTTTAGTTTAGTTTAGTTTAGGTTAGAATAGGTTAGGTTAGTGTAGATTAATTTAGTTTAGTTAATTGAATTTAATTTAGTTTTGTTTAGTTTAGTTTAGGTTAGTTTAGTTTAGTATAGGTTAGGTTAAGTTAGGTTAGCTTAGTTTAGTTTATAGTTTAGTTTAGTTTAGTTTATAGTGTGGTTTATACTTTAGTTTATATTTTAGTTTATAGTTTAGTTTAGTTTAGTGTAGTTTAGTTTGGTTTAGTTTTGTTTAATTTAGTTTAAATTAGTTTCGTTTAGGTTAGGTTAAGTTAGAATAGATTAGGTTAGGTAAGCTTAGTTTAGTTTAGTTTAGTTTACGTTAGGTTAGGTTAGATTAGGTTAGGTTGGTTAAGTTCAGTTTAGTTTAGTTTAGTTAAGTTTAGTTTAGTTTATAGTTTAGTTCAGTTTAGTTTATAGCTTAGTTTATAGTTTAGTTTAGTTTATAGTTTCATTTATAGTTAAGTTTAGTTTAGTTTAGTTTAATTTAGTTTAGTTTAGTTTATTTTAGGGTAGCTTATGTTAGGTTAGGTTAGTTTATAGTTTAATTTATAGTTTAGTTTAGTTTATAGTTTAGTTCAGTTTATAATAGTTTAGTTTAGGTTAGGTTGGGTTAGTTTAGTTTAGTTTAGTTTAGGTTAGGTTTGGCTATGTTAGGTTAGGATAGGTTAGTTCAGATTAGTTTAGTTTAGTTTAGTTTATAGTTTAGTTTACTTTAGTTTATTATTTAATTTAGTGTAGTTTAGTTTATAGTTTCGTTTATAGTTTAGTTTAGTTTAGTTTAGTTTAGTTTAGCTTAGATTAGTTTAGATTGTCTTAGGTTAGGTTAGGTTAGGTGAGATTAGTTTAATTTAGTAGAGTTTAATTTAGTTTAGATTATAGTTTAGTTTAGTTTATTTCATAGTTCAATTTATAGATTAGTTTAGTTTATAGTTTATGTTATCGTTTAGTTTAGTTTAGATTAGTTTAGTTTAGGTCAGTTTAGGTTAGGTTAAGTTAGGTTAGGTTAGTTTAGATTAGTTTAGTTTAATTTATTTTAGTTTATAATTTAGTTTATTTTAGTTTATAGATTAATTTAGTTTAGTTTAGTTTAGAAAAGGTTAGGTTAGGTTAAGTAAGGTTAATTTACTTTAGTAAAGTTTAGTTTAGTTTATTTTAGTTCAGTTTATAGTTTAGTTGAGTTTATAGTTTGGTTTACAATTTTGTTTCGTTTAGTTTAGTTTAGTTTAGTATAGTTAAGGTAAGGTTGGGTTAGGTTAGGTTAGTTTAGTTTAGTTTAGTTTATAGTTTAGTTTAATTTAGTTTACAGTTTAGTGTATTCTTTAGTTTAAAATGTAGTTTATAGTTTATTTTAATTTAGTGTAGTTTAGTTTGGTTTAGTTTAGTATAGTTTTGTTTACTTTAGGTTAGGTGAGATTATGTTAGATTAGGTTCGCTTACTTTAGTTTAGTTTAGGTTAGGTTAGGTTAGGTTAGATTAGTTAACTTTAGTTTAGTTTAGTTTAGTTTTGTTTAGTTTATAGTTTAGTTTATAGTTTAGTTTAGTTTAGTTTATAGTTTAATTTATAATTTGGTTTACTTTAGTTTAATTTAGTTTATAGTATGTTAGGTTAGGTTAGGTTAGTTTAGTTTAGTTTAGGTTAGGTTAAGTTAGGTTAGTTTAGGTTAATTTAGTTTAGTTGAGTTTAATTTAGTTTAGTTTAGTTTATAGTTTAATTTATAGTTTAGTTTACCTTATAGTTTAGTTTAATTAATTTATAGTTTAATTTGGTTTAGTTTAGTTTAATTTAGTTTAGTTTAGTTCATATTTTTGTTTATAGTTTAGTTTAGTTTAGTTTAGTTTAGTTTAAGTTATGTTAGGTTAGTTTAGGTTAGTTTAGTTTAGGTTAGGTTAGGCTAGGTTAGGTAAGTTTAATTTAGTTTAGTTTAGTTTAGTTAAGTTTAGTTTATAGTTTAGTTTATAGTTTAGTTTGTAGTTTAGTTTAGTTTAGTTTAGTTTGTTTTAGTTTAGTTAAGGTTAAGTAATGTTAGGTTCGTTTAGTTTAATTTAGTTTAGTTTAGGTTACGTTAGATTAGGTTAGGGTAGTTAAGTTTAGTTTAGTTGAATTTAGTTTATAGTTTAATTTATAGTTTAGTTTAGTATACTTTATAGTTTAGTTAATTTATAGTTTAATTTAGTTTAGTTTATTCTAGTTTAATTTAGTTTACTTTAGTTTATAGTTTTGTTTATAGTTTAGTTTAGTTTAGTTTAGGTTAATTTATATTAGGTTAGTTTAGTTTAGTTTAGTTTAGGTTAGGTTAGGTTAGGTTAGGTTAGTGTAGTTTAGTTTAGTTTAGCTGAATTTTGTTTAGTTTAGTTTAGTTTAGGTTACGTTAGGTTAGTTTAGTTTAGTTTAGTTTAGTGTATGTTAGGTTAGGTTAGGTTAGTTTAATTTAGTTTAGTTTATTTTAGTTTATAATTTAGTTTAGTTTAGTTTATAATTTATTTTATAATTTAGTATACTTTAGTTTATAGATTAGTTTATAGTTTAGTTAATATTTTAGTTTATTTTAGTTTACGTTAGGTTAGGGAAGTTTAAGCTAGGTTAGGTTAGGTTAGTTTAGTTTAGTTTAGTTTATGTAAGGTTAGGTTAGGTTAGTTTGGGATAGTTTAGTTTAGTTTAGTTTTGTTTATATTTAGTTTAGTTTAATTTATTGTTCAGTTTATAGTTTAGTTTACTTTAGGTTAGGTTGGGTTAGTTTAGTTTAGTTTAGGTTAGGTTAGCTTAAGTTAGGTTAATTTAGTTTAGTATAGTTTAGTTTAGTTTAGTTTATAGTTTAGTTCATTTTATTTTATAGTTTAGTTTATAGTGTTGTTTAGTTTAGTTTAGTTTAGTTAATTTAGGTAAGGTTAGGTTAGGTTAGAGTAGTTTAGTTTAGGTTAGGTTATGATAGGTTAGTGCAGTTAAATTTAATTTTGTTTAGTTTAGTTGAATTAAATTTAGTTTATTTAGGTCAGTTTAGGTAAGTTAGTTTAGTTTATTTTAGTATAGGTTAGGTTACGTTAGGTAAGTTTAATTCAGTTTAGTTTAGTTTAGTTTATAGTTTAATTTATAGTTTTGCTTATAGTTATTTGGTTTTGTTTAGATTAGTTTAGTTTAGGTTAAATTATGTTAGGTTAGTTTAGTTTAGTTTAGGTTAGGTTAGGTTGGGTTAGGTTAGTGTAGTTTCATTTAGTTTAGTTTAGTTTAGTATGTAGTTCAGTTCAGTTTTGTTTTGTTTAATTTAGTTTAGTTTATAGTTTAGTTGAGTTTAGGTTAGTTTATTTTAGTTTAGTTTAGTTTAGTTTAGGTTAGGTTAGGTTAGGTTAGTTTAGTTTAGTTTAGGATAGGTTATGATAGACTAGGTTAGGTTAGGTTAGTTTGGTTTAGTTTAGTCTAGTTAAATTTAGTTTAGTTTATACTTTAATTTAGTTTAGTTTATTTTATAGTTTAGTTAAGTTTTGTTTATAGTTTAGTTTGCAGTTTAGTATAGTTTAGTTTAGTTTAATTTAGTTTAGCTTAATTTACTATAATGTAGTTTAGTTTAGTTTATAGTTTAATTTATAATTTAGTTTAGTTTAGTTTAGTTTAACTTAGTTTAGAGTATGTTAGGTTAGGTTAGGTTAGTTTAGTTTAGTTTAGTTTAGTTTAGGTTAGGTTAGGTTAGGTTAGGTTAGGTTAGTTTAATTTATTTGAGATTAATTTAGTTTAGTTTATAGTTAATTTATAGTTTAGTTTAGTTTACTTTATAGTTTAGTTTAGTTAATTTATAGTTTAATTTAGTATAGTTTAGTTTAATTTAGTTTCGTTTAGTTTATAGTTTTGTTTATAGTTTAGCTTAGATTAGTTTAGTTTAGTTTAGTTTAGGTTAAGTTATGTTAGGTTAGTTTAGTTTAGTTTATTTCAGGTTCGTTTAGGTTAGGATAGGTAAGTTTAATTTAGTTCAGTTTAGTTTAGTTAAGTTTAGTTTATAGTTTAGTTTATAGTTTAGTATGTAATTTAGTTTAATTTAGTTTACGTTAAGTTATGTTAGGTTCGTTTGGTTTAGTATAGGTTAGGTTAGGTTAGGTAAGTTTAATTCAGTATAGTTTAGTTTAGTTTATAGTTTAATTTATAGTTTTGTTTATAGTTAGTTTAGTTTAGTTTAGTTTAGGTTAAATTATGTTAGGTTAGTTTAGTTTAGTTTATTTTATGTTAGGTTAGGTTGGGTTAAGTTAGTGTAGTTTCATTTAGTTTGGTTTATTTTAGTTTAGTTTAATATGTTGTTCCGTTTAGTTTAGTTTTGTTTAATTTAGTTTAGTTTAAAATTTAGTTGAGTTTAGATTAGTTTAGTTGAGTTTAGTTTAGGTTTGGTTAGGTTAGGTTAGATTAGTTTAGTTTAGTTGAGTTTAGTTTAGTTTAGGTTAGGTTAGGTTAGGTAAGGTTAGGTTAGGTAAGGTTAAGTTAGTTTAGTTTAGTCTAGTTTATGTTAGGTTAGGTTAGTTTAGTTTAGTTTAGTCTAGGTTAGCTTTCGCTAGGGTAAGTTAGGTTAGGTTAGTTTGGATTAGTTTAGTTTAGTTTATATTTTAGTTTACTTTAGTTTATTATTTAATTTAGTGTAGTTTAGTTTATAGTTTCGTTTATAGTTTAGTTTGGTTTAGTTTAGTTTTTTTTAGTTTAGCTTAGATTAGTTTAGTTTGTCTTAGGTTAGGTTAGGTTAGGTAAGATTAGTTTAATTTAGTTGAGTTTAATTTAGTTTAGTTTAGTTTATATTTTAGTTTAGTTTAGTCTATAGTTCAGTCAGGTTAGCTTACTTTAGTTTAGTTTAGTTTAGGTTAGGTTAGGTTAGGTTAGTTTATTTAACTTTGGTTTAGTTTAGTTTAGTTTATAGTTTAGTTTATAGTTTAGTTTATATTAGTTTAGTTTATAGTTTAATTTATAATTTAGTTTACTTTAGTTTAATTTAGTTTACAGTAGGTTAGGTTAAGTTAGGTTAGGTTAGGTTAATTTAGTTTAGTTGAGTTTAATTTAGTTTAGTTTATAGTTTAATTTATAGTTTAGTTTAGTTTACCTTATAGTTTAGTTTAGTTAATTTATATTTTAATTTAGTTTAGTGTAGTTTAATTTAGTTTAGTTTAGTTCATAGTTTTGCTTATAGTTTAGTTTAGTTTAGTTTAGTTTAGTTTAGGTTATGTTAGGTTAGTTTAGTTTAGTTTAGTTTGGGTTAGGTTAGGCTAGGGTAGGTAAGTTTAATTTAGTTTAGTTTATAGTTTAATTTATAGTTTAGTTTAGTTTACTTTATAGTTTAGTTTAGTTAATTTATAGTTTATTTTATTTTAGTTTAATCTAGTTTAATTTAGTTTACTTTAGTTTATAGTTATTTTTTATAGTTTAGTTTAGTTTAGTTTAGGTAAATTTATGTTAGGTTTGTTTAGTTTAGTTTAGTTTAGGTTAGGTTAGGTTAGGATAGGTTAGTGTAGTTTAGTTTAGTTTAGCTGAATTTTGTTTAGTTTAGTTTAGTTTAGGTTACCTTAGGTTAGTTTAGTTTAGTGTATGTTAGGTTAGGTTAGGTTAGTTTAATTTAGTTTTGTTTATTTCCGTTTATAGTTTAGTTTAGTTTAGTTTATAATTTATTTTATAATTTAGTATACTTTAGTTTATAGATTAGTTTATTGTTTAGTTAATATTTTAGTTTATTTTAGTTTACGTTAGGTTAGGTTAGGCAAGGTTAGGTTAAGTTAGGTTAGGTTAGTTTAGATTAGTTTAGTTTAATTTAGTTTAGTTTAGAGTTTAGTTTATTTTAGTTTATAGTTTAATTTAGTTTAGTTTAGTTTAATGAAGTTTAGTTTGGTTAGGTTAGGTTAGGTTAATTTAGTTTAGTTTAGGTTAGGTTAGGTAAGTTTATTTTGTTTAGTTTAATTTATAGTTTATTTTATAGTTTTGCTTATAGTTTAGTTTAGTTTATAGTTTAATTTAGTTTAGTTTAGTTAAGGTTAGGTTAGGTTAGGTTAGGTTAATTTACTTTAGTATAGTTTAGTTTAGTTTATTTTTGTTTAGTTTATAGTTTAGTTTACAGTTTAGGTTAGTTTAGTTTAGTTTAGTTTGGGTTAGGTTAGGTTAGGTCAGTTTAGTTTAGTTTAGTTTAGTTTATAGTTTAGTTTAGTTTAGTTTATAATAGTTTAGTTTAGTTTAGTTTAGGTTATGTTAGGTTGGTTTAGTTTAGTATAGGTTAGATTAAGTTAGGTTAAGTTAGGTTTGTTAGCTTTAGTTTAGTTTAGTTTATAGTTTAGTTTAGTTTAGTTTAGTTTGAAATTTAGTTTATACTTTAGTTTATATTTTAGTTTATAGTTTAGTTTAGTTGTGTTGTATATTTTGGTTTATTTTTGTTTAGTTTAGTTTAAATTAGTTTCGTTTAGGTTAGGTTAGGTAAGTTTAGGTTAGGTTGGGTTAGGTTAGTTTAGTTCAGTCTAGTTTATGTTAGGTTAGGTTAGTTTAGTTTACTTAGGTTTTGTTTATGGTTTAGTTTACTTTAGTTTATAGTTTAGTTCATAGTTCATTTTAGTTTAATATATAGTTTAATTTAGTTTAGTTTAGTTTAGTTTAGTTTAATTTAGGTTAATTTAGTTTAGTTTAGTTTAGGTTAGGTTAGGTTAGGTTAGGTTAGGTTAGGTTAAGTTAGTTCAGTTTAGTATATTTTAGTATAGTTTAAAATATAGTATCTTTAATTTATAGTTTAGTTCATAGTTTTGTTTAGTTTAGTTTAGGTTAGGTTAGAGTAGTTTAGTTTAGTTTAGTTTAGGTTAGATTAGGTTAGGTTCGTGTAGTTTAGTTTAGTTTAGGTTAGTTGAATTTAGTTTAGTTTAGTTTAGGGTAGGTTAGGTTGGTTTAGTTTTAGTATAGTTTAGGTTCAGTTAGGTTAGGTTAGTTTAGTTTAGTTTAGTTTACTTTAGTTTATTATTTAATTTAGTGTAGTTTAGTTTATAGTTTCGTTTATAGTTTAGTTTGGTTTAGTTTAGTTTAATTTAGTTTAACTTAGATTTGTTTAGTTATTTTTAGGTTAGGTTAGGTTAGGTGAGGTTAGTTTAGTTCAGTTTAGTTTAATTTAGTTTAGTTTAGTTTATAGTTAAGTTTAGTTTAGTTTATAGTTCAATTTATAGTTTAGTTTAGTTTATTTTATCGTTTAGTTTAGTTTAGTATAGTTTAGTTTAGGTTAGAGTAGGTTAGTTTAGATTAGTTTAGTTTAGCGCAGTTTAGGTTAGGTTAAGTTAGGTTATTTCGTTTGGTTTAGTTTAGTTTAGTTTAGTTTATAGTTTAGTTTAGTTTAAAGTTTAGTTTATAGTTTAGTTTATAGTTTAGTTTAGATTAGTGTAGTTTAGTTTGGTTTAGTTTATTTTAGTTTAGTTCAGTTTAGTTTCGTTTAGCTTAGGTTATGTTATATTAGGTGAGCTTAGGTTAGCTTAGTTTACCCTAGTTTAGTTTAGGTTAGGTAAGGTTAGAATAGGCTAGTTAAATTTAGTTTAGTTTAGTTTAGTTAGGTTTAGTTTAGTTATAGTTTAGTTTATAGTTTAGTTTAGATTATAATTTAATTTATATTTTAGTTTAGTTTAGTTTAATTTAGTTTAGCTTTCTTTAGTTTCCCTTTGATTACTTTAGTTTAGGATATGTTAGGTTGGGCTAGTTTAGTTTAGTTTAGTTTAATTAAGGTTAATTTAGTTGAATTTAGTTTAGTTTAGGTTAGGTTAGGTTATTTTAGTTGAGTATAGGTTAGGTTAAGTTAGGTTAGCTTAGTTTAGTTTATAGTTTAGTTTAGTTTATAGTGTGGTTTATACTTTAGTTTATATTTTAGTTTATAGTTTAGTTAAGATTAGTGTAGTTTAGTTTGGTTTAGTTTGGTTTAGTTTAGTTTAAATTAGTTTCGCTTGTGTTTGGTTAAGTTAGAATAGGTTAGGTTAGGTAAGCTTAGTTTAGTTTAGTTTAGGTTAGGTTAGGTTAGGTTAGGTTGGTTAAGTTCAGTTTAGTTTAGTTTAGTTAAGTTTAGTTTAGTTTATAGTTTAGTTCAGGTTAGTTTATAGCTTAGTTTATAGTTTAGTTTAGTTTATAGTTTAATTTATAGTTAAGTTTAGTTTAGTTTAGTTTAATTTAGGTTAGTTAAGTTTATTTTAGGGTAGCTTATGTTAGGTTAGGTTAGTTTATAGTTTAATTTATAGTTTAGTTTAGTTTATAATTTAGTTTATAGTTTAGTTCAGTTTATAATAGTTTAGTTTAGGTTAGGTTAGGTTAGGTTAGGTTAGTTTAGTTTAGTTTAGTTTAGGTTAGGTTTGGCTAGGGTAGGTTAGGATAGGTTAATTTAGATTAGTTTAGTTTAGTTTAGTTTATAGTTTAGTTTACTTTAGTTTATTATTTCATTTAGTGTAGTTTAGTTTATAGCTTCGTTTATAGTTTAGTTTGGTTTAGTTTAGTTTGTCTTAGGTTAGGTTAGGTTAGGTGAGATTAGTTTAGTTTAGTTGAGTTAAATTTAGTTTAGTTTATAGTTTAATTTAGTTTAGTTTATAGTTCAATTTATAGATTAGTTTAGTTTATAGTTTATGTTACCGTTTAGTTTAGTTTAGATTAGTTTAGTTTAAGTTAGTTTAGGTTAGGTTAAGTTAGGTTAGGTTAGTTTAGATTAGTTTAGTTTAATTTAGTTTAGTTTATAGTTTAGTTTATTTTAGTTTATAGTTTAATTTTATTTAGTTTAGTTTAGTTTAGTTTAGGTTAGGTTACGTTAGGTTAGGTTAATTTAGTTTAGTGTAGGTTAGGTTAGGTTAGGTAAGGTTAATTTACTTTAGTAAAGTTTATTTTAGTTTATTTTAGTTTAGTTTATTGTTTAGTTTAGTTTATAGTTTATTTACAATTTTGTTTAGTTTAGTTTAGTTTAGTTTGGGTTAGGTTGGGTTAGGTTAGGTTAGTTTAGATTAGTTTAGTTTATAGTTTAGTTTAATTTAGTTTACAGTTTAGTGTATCCTTTAGTTTATAGTGTAGTTTATAGTTTAGTTTAATTTAGTGTAGTTTAGTTTGGTTTAGCTTAGTATAGGTTTGTTTACTTTAGGTTAGGTGAGATTATGTTAAGTTAGGTTAGCTTACTTTAGTTTAGTTTAGTTTAGGTTAGGTTAGGTTAGTTTATTTAACTTTGGTTTAGTTTAGTTTAGTTTAGTTTATAGTTTAGTTTATAGTTTAGTTTATATTAGTTTAGTTTATAGTTTAATTTATAATTTAGTTTACTTTAGTTTAATTTAGTTTACAGTAGGTTAGGTTAGGTTAGGTTAGTTTAGTTTACTTTAGATTAGGTTAAGTTGGGTTAGGTTAGGTTAATTTAGTTTAGTTGAGTTTAATTTAGTTTAGTTTACTTTATAGTTTAATTTATAGTTTAGTTTAGTTTACCTTATAGTTTAGTTTAGTTAATTTATATTTTAATTTAGTTTAGTTTAGTTTAATTTAGTTTAGTTTAGTTCATAGTTTTGTTTATAGTTTAGTTTAGTTTAGTTTAGTTTAGGTTATGTTATGTTAGGTTAGTTTAGTTTAGTTTAGTTTAGGTTAGGTTAGGTTAGGCTAGGTTAGGTAAGTTCAATTTAGTTTAGTTTAGTTTAGTTAAAATTAGTTTGTAGTTTAGTTTATAGTTTAGTTTGTAGTTTAGTTTAGTTTAGTTTAGTTTGGTGTAGTTTAGTTTAGGTTAAGTAATGTTTGGTTCGTTTAGTTTAATTTAGTTTAGATTAGGTTACGTTAGATTAGGTTAGGGTAGTTAAGTTTAGTTTAATTGAATTTATTTTGTAGTTTAATTTATAGTTTAGTTTAGTTTACTTTATAGTTTAGTTTAGTTAATTTATAGTTTATTTTATTTTAGTTTAATCTAGTTCAATTTAGTTTACTTTAGTTTATAGTTTTGTTTATAGTTTCGTTTAGTTTAGTTTAGGTTAATTTATGTTAGGTTTGTTTAATTTAGTTTAGTTTAGGTTAGGTTAGGTTAGGATAGGTTAGTGTAGTTTAGTTTAATTTAGCTGAATTTTTTTAGTTTAGTTTAGTTTAGGTTACCTTAGGTTAGTTTAGTTTAGTTTAGTGTATGTTAGGTTAGGTTAGGTTAGTTTAATTTAGTTTAGTTTATTTTAGTTTATAGTTTAGTTTATAATTTATTTTATAATTTAGTATACTTTAGTTTATAGATTAGTTTATTGTTTAGTTAATATTTTAGTTTATTTTAGTTTACGTTAGGTTAGGTTAGGCAAGGTTAGGTTAGGTTAGGTTAGTTTAGTTTAGTTTAGTTTATGTAAGGTTAGGTTAGGTTAGTTTGGTATAGTTTAGTTTAGTTTAGTTTTGTTTATAGTTTAGTTTAGTTTAGTTTATTGTTCAGTTTATAGTTTAGTTTAGTTTAGTTTAGTTTAGGTTAGGTTGGGTTAGTTTAGTTTAGTTTAGGTTAGGTTAAGTTACGTTAATTTAGTTTATTATAGTTTAGTTTAGTTTAGGTTAGTTTATAGTTTAGTTCATTTTATTTTATAGTTTAGTTTATAGTTTGGTTTATTTTAGTTTTGTTTAGTTAATTTAGGTTAGATTAGGTTAGGTTAGAGTAGTTTAGTTTAGGTTAGGTTATGATAGGTTAGTGCAGTTTAATTTAATTTAGTTTAGTTTAGTTGAATTTAATTTAGTTTAGTTAGGTCAGTTTAGGTAAGTTAGGTTAGTTTAGTTTAGTATAGGTTAGGTTACGTTAGGTAAGTTTGATTCAGTTTAGTTTAGTTTATAGTTTAATTTATAGTTTTGCTTATAGTTAATTTAGTTTTGTTTAGTTTAGTTTAGTTTAGGTTAAATTAATTTAGGTTAGTTTAGTTTAGTTTAGTTTAGGTTAGGTTAGGTTGGGTTAGGTTAGTGTAGTTTCATTAATTTAGTTTATTTTAGTTTAGTTTAGTTTAGTATGTAGTTCAATTAAGTTTTGTTTTGTTTAATTTAGTTCAGTTTATAGTTTAGTTGAGTTTAGGTTAGTTTAGTTGAGTTTTGCCTAGTTTAGTTTAGTTTAGGTTAGGTTAGGTTAGGTTAGTTTATTTTAGTTTAGAATAGGTTATGATAGATTAGGTTAGGTTAGGTTGGTTTGGTTTAGTTTAGTCTAGTTAAGTTTAGTTTAGTTTATACTTTAGTTTAGTTTAGTTTATTTTATAGTTTAGTTAAGTTTTGTTTATAGTTTAGTTTGCAGTTTAGTATAGTTTAGTTTACTTTAATTTAGTTTAGCTAAGTTTAGTTTAGATAAGTTTAGTTTAGTTTACAGTTTAATTTATAATTTAGTTTAGTATACTTTAGTTTAATTTAGTTTAGAGTAGGTTAGGTTAGGTTAGTTTAGTTTGGTTTAGTTTAGTTTAGCTTAGGTTAGGTTAGTTTAATTTATTTGAGTTTAATTTAGTTTAGTTTAGTTTATAGTTTAATATATAATTTAGTTTAGTTTACTTTATAATTTAGTTTAGTTAATTTATAGTTTAATTTAGTTTAGTTTAGTTTATGTTATGTTAGATTAGTTTAGTTTAGTTTTGTTTATAGTTTAGTTTAATTCATATTATAATTTAGTTTATAGTTTATTTTTGTTTAGTTTGTAGTTTAATTTAGTTTAGTTTAGTTTAGTTTAGTTTAGGTTAGGTTAGGTTAGGTTAGGTTCGGTTAGGTTAGGTTAGTTTAGTTTAGTATAGTTTAGTTTAGTTTAAAATATAGTATCTTTAGTTTATAGTTTAGTTCATAGTTTTGTTTAGTTTTGTTTAGTTTAGTTTAGGTTAGGTTAGAGTAGCTTAGTTTAGTTTAGTTTAGGTTAGAATAGGTTAGGTTAGTGTAGTTTAGTTTAGTTTAGTTTAATTTAATTTAGTTTTGTTTAGTTTAGTTTAGGTTAGGTTAGGTTAGTTTAGTTTAGTATACGTGAGGTTAAGTTAGGTAAGGGTAGTTTAGTTTATAATTTAGTTTAGTTTAGTTTAGTTTAGGTTAATTTATGTTAGGTTAGGTTAGTTTAGTTTAATTTAGGTTAGGTTAGGTTAGTGTAGTTTAGTTTAGTTTAGCTAAATTTTGTTTAGTTTAGTTTAGTTTAGGATACGTTAGGTTAGTTTAGTTTAGTTTTATTTAGTTTAGTGTATGTTAGGTTAGGTTAGGCTAGATTGATTTAGTTTAGTTTATTTTAGTTTATAGTTTAGTTTAGTTTAGTTTATAATTTATTTTATAGTTTAGTATTCTTTAGTTTATAGGTTAGTTTATAATTTAGTTAACATTTTATTTTAGTTTAGTTTAGATTAGGTTAGAGAAGATTAGGTTAGGTTAGGTTAGTTTATTTTAGTTTAGTTTATGTAAGCTTAGGTTAGGTTAGTTTGGTATAGTTTAGTTTAATTTAGTTTTGTTTATAGTTTAGTTTAGTTTAGTTTATAGTTCAGTTTATAGTTTAGTATAGTTTAGTTTAGTTTAGGTTAGGTTGGGTTAGTTTAGTTTAGTTTAGGTTAGGTTAGGTTAAGTTAGGTTAGTTTAGTTTAGTATAGTTAAGTTTAGTTTAGTTTAGTTTATAGTTAATTTATTTTATTTTATAGTTTAGTTTATAGTTTTGTTTATAGTTTAGTTTGGTTTAGTTTAGTTTAATTTAGTTTACATTAGATTAATTTAGTTAGTTTTAGTTTAGTTTAGGTTAGGTTGGGTTAGTTTAGTTTAGTTTAGGTTAGGTTATGATAGGTTAGTTTGGTATAGTTTAGTATAGTTTAGTTTTGTTTATAGATTAGTTTAGTTTAGTTTATTGTTCAGTTTATAGTTTATTTTAGTTTAGTTTAGGTTAGGTTGGGTTAGTTTATTTTAGTTTAGGTTAGGTTAGGTTAAGTTACGTTAATTTAGTTTAGTATAGTTTAGTTTAGTTTAGTTTAGTTTATAGTTTAGTTCATTTTATTTTATAGTTTAGTTTATAGTTTGGTTTAGTTTAGTTTTGTTTAGTTAATTTAGGTTAGATTAGGTTAGGTTAGAGTAGTTTAGTTTAGGTTAGGTTATGATAGGTTAGTGCAGTTTAGTTTAATTTAGTTTAGTTTAGTTGAATTTAATTTAGTTTAGTTAGGTCAGTTTAGGTAAGTTAGGTTAGTTTAGTTTAGTATAGGTTAGGTTACGTTAGGTAAGTTTAATTCAGTTTAGTTTACTTTAGTTTATAGTTTAATTTATAGTTTTGCTTATAGTTAATTTAGTTTTGTTTAGTTTAGTTTAGTTTAGTTTAGGTTAAATTATTTTAGGTTAGTTTAGTTTAGTTTATTTTAGGTTAGGTTAGGTTGGGTTAGGTTAGTGTAGTTTCATTAATTAAGTTTATTTTAGTTTAGTTTAGTATGTAGTTCAATTAAGTTTTGTTTTGTTTAATTTAGTTGAGTTTATAGTTTAGTTGAGTTTAGGTTAGTTTAGTTGAGTTTTGCCTAGTTTAGTTTAGTATAGGTTAGGTTAGGTTAGTTTATTTTAGTTTAGAATAGGTTATGATAGATTAGGTTAGATTAGGTTGATTTGGTTTAGTTTAGTCTAGTTAAGTTTAGTTTAGTTTATACTTTAGTTTAGTTTAGTTTATTTTATAGTTTAGTTAAGTTTTGTTTATAGTTTAGTTTGCAGTTTAGTATAGTTTAGTTTAGTTTAATTTAGTTTAGCTAAGTTTAGTTTAGATTAGTTTAGTTTAGTTTATAGTTCAATTTATAATTTAGTTTAGTTTAGTTTAGTTTAATTTAGTTTAGAGTAGGTTAGGTTAGGTTAGTTTAGTTTAGTTTAGTTTAGTTTAGGTTAGGTTAGCTTAGTTTAATTTATTTGAGTTTAATTTAGTTTAGTTTAGTTTATAGTTTAATTTATAGTTTAGTTTAGTTTACTTTATAGTTTAGTTTAGTTAATTTATAGTTTAATTTAGTTTAGTTTATTTTAATTTAGTTTCGTTTAGTTTATAGTTTGGTTTATAGTTTCGCTTAGTTTAGTTTAGTTTAGTTTAGTTTAGGTTAAGTTATGTTAGGTTAGTTTAGTTTAGTTTAGTTCAGGTTCGGTTAGGTTAGGTTAGGTAAGTTTAATTTAGTTCAGTTTAAATAGTTAAGTTTAGTTTATAGCTTAGTTTATAGTTTAGTTTGTAGTTTAGTTTAGTTTAGTTTAGTTTAGTTTAGGTTAAGTTATGTTAGGTTCATTTAGTTTAATTTAGTTTAGATTAGGTTAGGTTAGGTTAGGGTATTTAAGTTGAGTTTAGTTGAATTTAGTTTAGTTTAGTTCAGTTTAGGTTAGGTTAGGTTAGTTTATTTTAGTTGAGTTTAGGTTAGGTTAGGTTAGGTTAGGTTAGTTTAGTTTAGTTTAGTTTATTTAAGTGTAGTTTAGATTATAGTTCAGTTTAGTTTAGTTTTGTTTAATTTAGTTTAGTTTATAGTTTAGTTGAGTTTAGGTTAGTTTAGTTGAGTTTAGTTTAGTTTAGTTTATTTTAGGTTAGGCTAGGTTAGTTTGGCTTAGTTTAGTCTAGTTAGAAGTTAGTTTATTTTAGTTTAGTTTATAGTTTAGTTTAGTTTTGTTTATAGTTCAGTTTATAGTTTAGTATAGTTTAGTTTAGTTTAATTTAGTTTAGCTAAGTTTAGTTTAGTTTAGTTTAGTTTAGTTTTGGGTAGGTTTTTTTAGGTTAGGTTAAGTTAGTTTAGTTTAGTTTAGGTTAGGTTAGGTTAGGTAAGGTTAGTTTAGTTTAGTGGAGTTTAGTTTAGGTTAGGTTAGGTTAAGTAATATTAGGTTAGGTTAGGTTAGTTTAGTTTAGTTTAGTTATATGTTAGGTTAGGTTAGTTTAGTTTAGTTTAGTTTTGTTTATAGTTTAGTTTAGTTTATTTTATAGTTTAGTTTATAGTTTAGTTAGTTTAGTTTATAGTTTAATTTAGTTTAGTTTAGTTTAGTTTAGTTTAGTTTAGTTTAATTTAGGTTAATTTAGTTTAGTTTAGTTTAGGTTACGTTAAGTTAGGTTAGGTTAGGTTAGTTTAGTTTAGTATAATTTAGTTTAGCTTAAAATATAGTATCTTTAGTTTATAGTTTAGTTCATAGTTTTCTTTAGATTAGTTTAGTTTAGGTTAGGTTAGAGTAGTTTTCTTTAGTTTAGTTTAGTTTAGTTTAGGTTAGATTAGGTTAGGTTAGTGTAGTTTAGTTTAATTTAGTTTAGTTGAATTTAATTTAGTTTAGTTTAGTTTAGGTTAGGTTAGGTTAGTTTAGGTTAGATTTAGTTAGGTTAGTGTAGTTTAGTTTAGTTTAGTTTAGTTTGTAGTTTAGTTTAGTTTAGTGTAGTTTAGTTTGGTTTAGTTTTGTTTAGTTTAGTTTACTTCAGTTTCGTTTAGGTTAGGTTATGTTAGATTAGGTTAGCTTGGGTTAGCTTAGTTTAGTTTTGTTTACTTTCGGTTAGGTTAGGATAGGTTAGGTTAGTTTAGGTTAAATTTAGTTAGGTTTGTGTAGTTTAGTTTAGTTTAGTTTAGTTTGTAGTTTAGTTTAGTTTAGTGTAGTTTAGTTAAGTTTAGTTTAGTTTATAGTTTAGTTCAGTTTAGTTTATAGCTTAGTTTAATTTAGTTTATTTTAGGGTAGCTTATGTTAGGTTAGGTTTAGTTAGTTTAGTTTATAGTTTAACTTATGGTTTACTTTAGTTTATAGTTTAGTTTATAGTTTAGTTTAGTTTAGTTTATAATAGTTTAGTTTAGGTTAGGTTGGGTGGTTTAGTTTAGTTTAGTTTAGGTTAGGTTAGGTTGACTAGGTTAAGTTATGTTAGGTTCATTTAGTTTAATTCAGTTTAGATTAGGTTAGGTTAGGTTAGGGTATTCAAGTTTAGTTTAGTTGAATTTAGTTTAGTTTAGTTCAGTTTAGGTTAGGTTAGGTTAGTTTATTTTAGTTGAGTTTAGGTTAGGTTAGGTTAGGTTAGTTTAGATTAGTTTAGTTTAGTTTAGTTTATAGCTTAGTTTACTTTAGTTTATTATTTAATTTAGTTTAGTTTAGTTTATAGTTTCATTTATAGTTTAGTTTGATTTAGTTCAGTTTAATTTAGTTTACCTTAGATAAGTTTAGTTTGTTTTAGGTTAGGTTAGGTTAGGTTAGGTTAGTTTAATTTAGTTTAGTTTAATTTAGTTTAGTTTAGTTTATTGTTTAGTTTAGTTAAGTTTATAGTTCAATTTATAGTTTAGTTTAGTTTAGTTTATAGTTTAGTTTATCGTTTAGTTTAGTTTAGTATAGTTTAGTTTAGTTTAGGTTAGAGTAGGTTAGTTTAGATTAGTTTAGTTTAGGGCAAGTTAGGTTAGTTTAAGTTACGTTATTTTGTTGAGTTGGGTTTAGTTTAGTTTAGTTTAGTTTAGTTTAGTTTATAGTTTAGTTTATAGTTTAGTTTATAGTTTAATTTACTTTAGTTTAGTTTAATTTATTTTCGTTTAGTTTAGTTTACGTTAGGTTATATTAGGTTAATTTAGTTTAGTTTAGTTTAGGTTAGGTTAAGTTAGGTAAGTTTAATTTAGTTAAGTTTGGTTTAGTTTAGTTTATAGTTTTGTTTATAATTTAGTTTAGTTTAGTTTTGTTTAGGATAGGTAACGTTAGGTTAGGTTATGTTAGATTAGGTTATGTTAGGTTAGTTTAATTTAGTTTAATTTAGTTTATGTTAGTTTAGGTTAGTTTAGTTGAGTTTAGTATTGTTTATAGTTTAGTTTACTTAGATTATAGTTTAGTTTAGTTTAGTATATAGTTTAATTTAGTTTAATTTAGTTTAGTTTAATTTAATTTAGGTTAGGTTAGTTTAGTTTAGTTTAGGTAAGGTTAGGGTAAATTAGTTTATTTAGTTTAGTTTATTATAGTTTAGTTTAGTTTAGTTTATAGTTTAGTTTAGTTTAGTTTATAGTTTAGTTTAGTTTAGGTTAGTTTAATTTTTAGTTTATAGTTTATAGTTTAGTTTATAGTTTTGTTTAGTTTAGTATAGTTTAGTTTAGGTTATTTTAGGTTAGGTTAGAGTAGTTTATTTTAGTATAGTGTAATTTACTTTTGCTAATAGTTTAGTTTAGTTTAGTTTATATATCAGTTTATAGTTCAGTTTAGTTTAGTTTAGTTTAAGTTAGGTTGGGTTAGTTTAGCTTATTATAGGTTAGGTTAGGTTAGGTAAGTTTAATTCAGTTTAGTTTAGTTTAGTTTATAGTTTAATTTATATATTTGTTTATAGTTAATTTAGTTTAGTTTAGGTTAAATTGTGTTAGGTTAGTTAAGTTTAGTTTAGTTTAGGTTAGGTTAGGTCGGGTTAGGTTAGTGTAGTTTAATTTAATTTAGTTGAATTTAGTTTAGTTAAGTTTAGTTTAGGTTACGTTAGGTTAGTTTAGTTTAGTTTAGTTTAGGTGAGGTTTGGTTAGGTTAGTTTAGTTCCGTTAATTTATTTTAGTTTATACATAAGTTTAGTTTAGTTTATAGTTTAGTTTATAGTTTAGTTTAATTTAGTGTAATTTAATTTTGTTTAAGTTAGGTTAGGTTAGGTTAGTTTGGTTTAGTTTAGTTTAGGTTAGGTTATGTTATATTAGGTTAGGTTAGGTTAGTTTGGTTTCGTTTAGTCTAGTTAAGTTTAGTTTAGTTTATTTTATAGTTTAGATTAGTTTTGTTTATAGTTTAGTTTGCAGTTTAGTATAGTTTAGTTTAGTTTAATTTAGTTTAGGTTAAGTAAGGTTAGGTTAGTTTAGTTTAGTTTAATTTATGTTAGGTTAGGTTAGGTTAGGTTAGGTTAGTTTAGTTAACTTTGGTTTAGTTTAGTTTAGTTTTGTTTAGTTTATAGTTTAGTTTTAAGTTTTGTTTAGTTTAGTTTAGTTTATAGTTTAATTTATAATTTGGTTTACTTTAGTTTAATTTAGTTTATAGTAGGTTAGGTTAGGTTAGGTTAGTTTAGTTTAGTTTAGGTTAGGTTAAGTTAGGGTTTAGTTTACTTTATGGTTTAGTTTAGTTAATTTATAGTTTAATTTACTTTAGTTTAGTCTAGTTTAATTTAGTTTACTTTAATTAATAGTTTTGTTTATAGTTTAGTTTAGTTTAGTTTAGGTTAGGTTATGTTAGATTATGTTAGGTTAGGTTAGTTTGGTTTAGTTTAGTCTAGTTAAGTTTAGTTTAGTTTATTTTATACTTTAGTTTAGTTTTGTTGATAGTTTGGTTTGCAGTTTAGTATAGTTTAGTTTAGTTTAATTTATATTAGGTTAAGAAAGGTTAGGGTAGGTTAGTTTAATTTAGTTTAGTGTTTGTTATGTTAGGTTAGTTTAGTTTTGTTTTGTTTATAGTTTAGTTTAATTTATATTATAATTTAGTTTATAGTTTATTTTAGTTTAGTTTGTAGTTTAATTTAGTTTAGTTTAGTTTAGTTTAGTTTAGTTTAGTTTAGTTTAGTTTAGGTTAGGTTAGGTTAGGTTAGGTTAGTTTAGTTTAGTATAGTTTAGTTTAGTTTAAAATATAGTATCTTTAGTTTATAGTTTAGTTCATAGTTTTGTTTAGTTTTATTTAGTTTAGTTTAGGTTAGGTTAGAGTAGCTTAGTTTAGTTTAGTTTAGTTTGAAATATAGTATCTTTAGTTTATAGTTTAGTTCATAGTTTTGTTTAGTTTTGTTTAGTTTACTTTAGGTTAGGTTAGAGTAGCTTAATTTAGTTTAGTTTAGGTTAGAATAGGTTAGGTTAGTGTAGTTTACTTTAGTTTAGTTTAATTTAATTTAGTTTTGTTTAGTTTAGTTTAGGTTAGGTTAGGTTAGTTTAGTTTAGTATAGGTTAGGTTAAGTTAGGTGAGGGTAGTTTAGTTTATAGTTTAGTTTAGTTTAGTTTAGGTTAAGTTATGTTACGTGCGTTTAGTTTAATTTAGATTAGATTAGGTTACGTTAGATTAGGTTAGGGTAGTTGAGTTTACTTTAGTTGAATTAAGTTTATAGTTTAATTTATAGTTTAGTTTAGTTTACTTTATAGTTTAGTTTAGTTAATTTATAGTTTAATTTACTTTAGTTTAGTCTAGTTTAATTTAGTTTACTTTAATTTATAGTTTTGTTTATAATTTAGTTTAGTTTGCTTAGTTTAGGTTAATTTATGTTAGGTTAGGTTAGTTTAGTTTATTTTAGGTTAGGTTAGGTTAGGTTAGTGTAGTTTAGTTTAGTTTAGCTAAATTTTGTTTAGTTTAGTTTCGTTTAGGATACGTTAGGTTAGTTTAGTTTAGTTTAGTTTAGTGTATGTTAGGTTAGGTTAGGCTAGATTAATTTAGTTTAGTTTATTTTACTTTATAGTTAAGTTTAGTTTAGTTTATACTTTATTTTATGGTTTAGTATACTTTAGTTTATAGGTTAGTTTATAGTTTAGTTAACATTTTAGTTTAGTTTAGTTTAGATTAGGTTAGAGAAGGTTAGGTTAGGTTAGGTTAGTTTATTTTAGTTTAATTTATGTAAGCTTAGGTTAGGTTAGTTTGGTATAGTTTAGTTTAATTTAGTTTTGTTTATAGTTTAGTTTAGTTTAGTTTATAGTTCAGTTTATAGTTTAGTATTGTTTAGTTTAGTTTAGGTTAGGTTGGGTTAGTTTAGTTTAGTTTAGATTAGGTAAGGTTAAGTTAGGTTAGTTTAGTTTAGTATAGTTAAGTTTAGTTTAGTTTAGTTTATAGTTTAGTTTATTTTATTTTATAGTTTAGTTTATAGTTTTGTTTAGCTTAGTTTAATTTATTTAGTTTAGGTTAGGTTAGGTTAGATTAGTTTAGTTTAGGTTAGGTTATGATAGGTTAGTGCAGTTTGATTTAATTTAGTTTAGTTTAGTTGAATTTAATTTATTTTTGTTAGGTAAGTTTAGGTAAGTTAGGTTAGTTTAGTTTAGTATAGGTTAGGTTAGGTTAGGTAAGTTTAGTTCAGTATAGTTTAGTTTAGTTTATAGTTTAATTTATAGTTTTGTTTATAGTTAGTTTAGTTTAGTTTAGTTTAGTTTAGGTTAAATTATGTTAGGTTAATTTAGTTTAGTTTAATTTATGTTAGGTTAAGTTGGGTTGAGTTAGTGTAGTTTCATTTAGTTTGGTTTATTTTAGTTTAGTTTAATATGTTGTTCCGTTTAGTTTAGTTTTGTTTAATTTAGTTTAGTTTATAGTCTAGTTGAGTTTAGGTTAGTTTAGTTGAGTTTAGTTTAGGTTTGGTTAGGTTAGGTTAGATTAGTTTTGTTTAGGATAGGTTATGTTAGATTAGGTTAGGTTAGGTTAGTTTGGTTTAGTTTAGTCTAGTTAAGTTTAGTTTAGTTTATACTTTAGTTTAGTTTAGTTTATTTTATAGTTTAGTTAAAATTTGTTTATACTTTTGTTTGCAGTTTAGTATAGTTTAGTTTAGTTTAATTTAGTTTAGTTTAGTTTAGTTTAATTTAGTTTCGTCTAGTTTATAGTTTTGTTTATAGTTTAGCTTAGTTTAGTTTAGTTTAGTTTAGTTTAGGTTAAGTTATGTTAGGTTAGTTTAGTTTATTTTAGGTCGGTTATGTTAGGTTAGGTAAGTTTAATTTAGTTCAGTTTAGTTTAGTTAAGTTTAGTTTATAGTTTATTTTATAGTTTAGTTTAGGTTAAGTTATGTTAGGGTCGTTTACTTTAATTTAGTTTATATTAGGATAGGTTAGGTTAGGGTAGTTAAGTTTAGTTTAGCTGAATTTAGTTTAATTTAGTTCAGTTTAGGTTACGTTAGGTTAGTTTAGTTTAGTTTAGTTTAGGTTAGGTTAGGTTACTTTAGTTTAGTTTATTTAAATGTAGTTTAGTTTATAGTTCAGTTTAGTTTAGTTTGGTTTAATTTAGTTTAGTTTATAGTTTAGTTGAGTTTAGGTTAGTTTAGTTGAGTTTAGTTTAGTTTAGTTTATTTTAGATTAGGTTAGGTTAGGTTAGTTTAGTTTAGGTTGGGTTATGTTAGATTAGGTTAGGTTAATTTAATTTAGCTTAGTTTAGTTAGTTTAGGTTAGTTTAGTTTAGGTTAGGTTATGTTAGGTTGGTTTAGATTAGTTTAGTTTAGGTTTGGTAAAGTTAAGTAAGTATAATTTAGTTAATTTTGGTTTAGAATAGTTTATAGTTTAGTTTATAGTTTAGTTTAGTTTATAGTTTAGTTTATAGTTTAGTTAATTTAGTATAGTTTAGTTTAGTTTATGTTAGGTTAGTTTAGCTTAGTTTAGTTTAGGTCAGTTGAGGTTAGGTTTAGTTAGGTTAGGTTAGTTTAGATTATTTTAAATTAGTTTAGTTTAGTTTATAGTTTAGTTTAGTTTAGTTTATAGTTTAATTTACTTTAGTTTAGTTTAATTTATTTTCGTTTAGTTTAGTTTACCTTAGGTTATATTAGGTTAATTTAGTTTAGTTTAGTTTAGGTTAGGTTAAGTTTGGTAAGTTTAATTTAGTTAAGTTTGGTTTAGTTTAGTTTATAGTTTTGTTTATAATTTAGATTAGTTTAGTTTTGTTTAGGATAGGTAACGTTTGGTTAGGTTATGTTAGATTAGGTTATGTTAGGTTAGTTTAATTTAGTTTAATTTAGTTTATGTTAGTTTAGGTTAATTTGGTTGAGTTTAGTATTGTTTATAGTTCAGTTTACTTAGTTTATAGTTTAGTTTAGTTTAGTATATAGTTTAATTTAGTTTAATTTAGTTTAGTTTAATTTAATTTAGGTTAGGTTAGTTTAGTTTAGTTTAGGTAAGGTTAGGGTAATTTAGTTTATTTAGTTTAGTTTATTATAGTTTAGTTTAGTTTAGTTTATAGTTTAGTTTAGTTTAGTTTAGTTTATAGTTTAGTTTAGTTTAGTTTAGTTTAGTTTTTAGTTTATAGTTTATAGTTTAGTTTATAGTTTTCTTTAGTTTAGTTTAGTTTAGTTTAGGTTATTTTAGGTTAGGTTAGAGTAGTTTATTTTAGTATAGTGTAGTTTACTTTTGCTAATAGTTTAGTTTAGTTTAGTTTATATATCAGTTTATAGTTCAGTTTAGTTTAGTTTAGTTTAAGTTAGGTTGGGTTAGTTTAGTTTATTATAGGTTAGGTTAGGTTAGGTAAGTTTAATTCAGTTTAGTTTAGTTTAGTTTATTGTTTAATTTATATATTTGTTTATAGTTAATTTAGTTTAGTTTAGGTTAAATTGTGTTAGGTTAGTTAAGTTTAGTTTAGTTTAGTTTAGGTGAGGTTTGGTTAGGTTAGTTTAGTTCTGTTAATTTATTTTAGTTTATACATAAGTTTAGTTTAGTTTATAGTTTAGTTTATAGTTTAGTTTAATTTAGTGTAATTTAATTTTGTTTAAGTTAGGTTAGGTTAGGTTAGTTTGGTTTAGTTTAGTTTAGGTTAGGTTATGTTATATTAGGTTAGGTTAGGTTAGTTTGGCTTAGTTTAGTCCAGTTAAGTTTAGTTTAGTTTATACTTTAGTTTAGTTTAGTTTATTTTATAGTTTAGTTAAGATTTGTTTATACTTTTGTTTGCAGTTTAGTATAGTTTAGTTTAGTTTAATTTAGTTTAGTTTAGTTTAGTTTAATTTAGTTTCGTCTAGTTTATAGTTTTGTTTATAGTTTAGCTTAGTTTAGTTTAGTTTAGTTTAGTTTAGTTTAGGTTAAGTTATGTTAGGTTAGTTTAGTTTATTTTAGGTCGGTTATGTTAGGTTAGGTAAGTTTAATTTAGTTCAGTTTAGTTTAGTTAAGTTTAGTTTATAGTTTAGTTTATAGTTTAGTTTAGGTTAAGTTATGTTAGGGTGGTTTACTTTAATTTAGTTTATATTAGGATAGGTTAGGTTAGGGTAGTTATGTTTAGTTTAGCTGAATTTAGTTTAATTTAGTTCAGTTTATGTTACGTTAGGTTAGTTTAGTTTAGTTTAGTTTAGGTTAGGTTAGGTTACTTTAGTTTAGTTTATTTAAATGTAGTTTAGTTTATAGTTCAGTTTAGTTTAGTTTGGTTTAATTTAGTTTAGTTTATAGTTTAGTTGATTTTAGGTTAGTTTAGTTGAGTTTAGTTTAGTTTAGTTTATTTTAGATTAGGTTAGGTTAGGTTAGTTTAGTTTAGGTTGGGTTATGTTAGATTAGGTTAGGTTAATTTAGTTTAGCTTAGTTTAGTTAGTTTAGGTTAGTTTAGTTTAGGTTAGGTTATGTTAGGTTGGTTTAGATTAGTTTAGTTTAGGTTTGGTAAAGTTAAGTAAGTATAATTTAGTTAATTTTGGTTTAGAATAGTTTATAGTTTAGTTTATAGTTTAGTTTAGTTTATAGTTTAGTTTATAGTTTAGTTAATTTAGTATAGTCTAGTTTAGTTTATGTTAGGTTAGTTTAGTTTAGTTTAGTTTAGGTCAGTTGAGGTTAGGTTTAGTTAGGTTAGGTTAGTTTAGATTATTTTAAATTAGTTTAGTTTATTTTATAGTTTAGTTTAGTTTAGTTTATAGTTTAATTTACTTTAGTTTAGTTTAATTTATTTTCGTTTAGTTTAGTTTACCTTAGGTTATATTAGGTTAATTTAGTTTAGTTTAGTTTAGGTTAGGTTAAGTTTGGTAAGTTTAATTTAGTTAAGTTTGGTTTAGTTTAGTTTATAGTTTTGTTTATAATTTAGTTTAGTTTAGTTTTGTTTAGGATAGGTAACGTTTGGTTAGGTTATGTTAGATTAGGTTATGTTAGGTTAGTTTAATTTAGTTTAATTTAGTTTATGTTAGTTTAGGTTAGTTTAGTTGAGTTTAGTATTGTTTATAGTTTAGTTTAGTTTAGTTTAGTTTAGTTTAGTTTTTAGTTTATAGTTTATAGTTTAGTTTATAGTTTTGTTTAGTTTAGTTTAGTTTAGTTTAGGTTATTTTAGGTTAGGTTAGAGTAGTTTATTTTAGTATAGTGTAGTTTACTTTTGCTAATAGTTTAGTTTAGTTTAGTTTATATATCAGTTTATAGTTCAGTTTAGTTTAGTTTAGTTTAAGTTAGGTTGGGTTAGTTTAGTTTATTATAGGTTAGGTTAGGTTAGGTAAGTTTAATTCAGTTTAGTTTAGTTTAGTTTATTGTTTAATTTATATATTTGTTTATAGTTAATTTAGTTTAGTTTAGGTTAGGTTAGGTTGGGTTAGGTTAGTGTAGTTTAATTTAATTTAGTTGAATTTAGTATAGTTAAGTTTAGTTTAGGTTACGTTAGGTTAGTTTAGTTTAGTTTAGTTTAGGTGAGGTTTGGTTAGGTTAGTTTAGTTCTGTTAATTTATTTTAGTTTATACATAAGTTTAGTTTAGTTTATAGTTTAGTTTATAGTTTAGTTTAATTTAGTGTAATTTAATTTTGTTTAAGTTAGGTTAGGTTAGGTTAGTTTGGTTTAGTTTAGTTTAGGTTAGGTTATGTTATATTAGGTTAGGTTAGGTTAGTTTGGCTTAGTTTAGTCTAGTTAAGTTTAGTTTAGTTTACACTTTAGTTTAGTTTAGTTTATAGTTTAGTTTAGTTTTGTTTATAGTTTAGTTTATAGTTTAGTATAGTTTAGTTTTGTTTAATTTAGTTTAGCTAAGTTTAGTTTAGTTTAGTTTTGGGTGGGTTATGTTAGGTTAGGTTAGGTTAGTTTAGTGTAGTTTAGGTTAGGTTAGGTTAGGTTAGTTTAGTTTAGTTGAGTTTAGTTTAGTTTAGATTAGGTTAAGTAAGATTAGGTTAGGTTAGGTTAGGTTAGTTTAGTTTTATTTATAGTTTATTTTAGTTTAGTTTACATTTTCTTTATAGTTTAGTTAGTTTGGTTTATAGTTTAATTTAGTTTAGTTTAGTTTAGTTTTCATTAATTTAGGTTAATTTGTTTAGTTTAGTTTAGTTTAGGTTAGGTTAAGTTAGGTTAGGTTAGGTTACTTTAGTTTAGTATAGTTTAGTTTAGTTTAAAATATAGTATCTTTAGTTTATAATTTAGTTCATAGTTTTCCTTAGATTAGATTATATTAGGTTAGGTTAGAGTAGTTTAGTTTAGTTTAGTTTAGTTTAGGTTAGATTAGGTTAGGTTCATGTAGTTTAGTTTAATTTAGTTTAGTTGAATTTAATTTAGTTTAGTTTAGTTTAGGTTAGGTTAGGTTTGTTTAGGTTAGATTAGGTTAGGTTATGTTAGATTAGGTTAGGTTAGGTTAGCTTAGTTTAGTTTAGTTTAGTTTCGGTTAGGTTGGGTTAGGTTAGGTTAGTTAAGTTTATTTTAGTTTAGTTTAGTTAAGTATAGTTTAGTTTATTGTTTACTTCAGTTTAATTTATAGCTTAGTTTATAGCTTAGTTTAGTTGATAGTTTTATTTATATTTATGTTTAGTTTATTTTAGTAAAGTTTATTTTAGGGTAGCTTATGTTAGGTTAGGTTAGGTTAGTATAGTTTATAGTTTAATTTATAGTTTACTTTAGTTTATAGTTTAGTTTATAGTTTAGTTTAGTTTAGTTTAGTATAGTTTAGTTTAGTTTAGTTTAGAATAGGTTAGGTTAAGATAGTTTAGTTTAGTGTAGTTTAGGTTAGGTTAGGCTAGGTTAAGTTATATTTGGTTAGTTTAGATTAGTTTAGTTTAGTTTAGTTTATAGTTTAGATTAGTTTATTATTTATTTTAGTTTAGTTTAGTTTATAGTTTCGTTTATAGTTTAGTTTGGTTTAGTTTACTTTAATGAAATTTACATTAGATTAGTTTAGTTAGTTTTAGTTTAGGTTAGGTTAGATGAGGTTAGTTTAGTTTAGTTTAGTTCAATTTCGTTTATTTTAGTTTATAGTTTAGTTTAGTTTATAGTTCAATTTATAGTTTAGTTTAGTTTATTTTATCGTTTGGTTTAGTTTAGTATAGTTTAGTTAAGTTTGGGTTACAGTAGGTTAGTTTAGATTAGTTCAGTTTAGCGCAGTTTAGGTTAGATTAAGTTAGGTTATTTTGTTTAGTTTAGTTTAGTTTAGTTTAGTTTAGTTTATAGTTTAGTTTATAGTTTAGTTTATAGTTTAGCTTAGATTAGTGTAGTTTAGTTTGGTTCAGTTTATTTTAGTTTAGTTTAGTTTAGTTTCGTTTAGCTTAGGTTATGTTATATTAGGTTAGCTTAGGTTAGCTTAGTTTACCCTAGTTTAGTTTGGGTTAGGTAAGGTTAAAATAGGTTAGTTAAATTTAGTTTAGTTTAGTTTAGTTAGGTTTAGTTTAGTTTGTAGTTTTGTTTAGTTTAGTTATAGTTTAGTTTATAGTTTAGTTTAGATTATAATTTAATTTATAGTTAAGTTTAGTTTACTTTAGTTTAATTTAGTTTAGCTTTCTTTAGTTTCCTTTAGATTACTCTAGTTTAGGATATGTTAGGTTAGGTTAGTTTAGTTTAGTTTATTTTAATTAAGGTTAATTTAGTTTAATTTAGTTTAGTTTAGGTTAGGTTAGGTTAGGTTAGTTAAGTTTAGTATAGTTTAGTTTAGTTTAAAATATAGTATCTTTAGTTTATAGATTAGTTCATATTTTTGTTTAGTTTAGTTTAGTTTAGGTTATGTTAGAGTAGTTTAGTTTAGTTTAGTTTAGTTTAATTTAGGTTAGAATAGGTTAGGTTAGTGCAGATTAATTTAGTTTAGTTTAGTTGAATTTAATTTAGTTTTGTTTAGTTTATTTTAGGTTAGTTTAGTTTAGTATAGGTTAGGTTAAGTTAGGGTAGCTTAGTTTAGTTTATAGTTTAGTTTAGTTTAGTTTATAGTGTTTTTTATACTTTAGTTTATATTTTAGTTTATAGTTTAGTTTAGTTTAGTGTAGTTTACTTTGGTTTAGTTTTGTTTAGTTTAGTTTAAATTAGTTTCGTTTAGGTTAGGTTAAGTTAGAATAGGTTAGGTTAGGTAAGCTTAGTTTAGTTTAGTTTAGTTTAGGTTAGGTTAGGTTGGTTAAGTTCAGTTTAGTTTAGTTTAGTTAAGTTTAGTTTAGTATATAGTTTAGTTCAGTTTAGTTTATAACTTAGTTTATAGTTTAGTTTAGTTTATAGTTTCATTTATATTTAAGTTTAGTTTAGTTTAGTTTAATTTACTTTAGTTTAGTTTATTTTAGGGTAGCTTATGTTAGGTTAGGTTAGTTTATAGTTTAATTTATAGTTTAGTTTATTTTATAGTTTAGTTTATAGTTTAGTTCAGTTTATAATAGTTTAGTTTAGGTTAGGTTAGGTTAGGTTAGTTTAGTTTAGTTTAGTTTCGGTTAGGTTTGGCTATGTTAGGTTAGGATAGGTTAGTTTAGATTAGTTTAGTTTACTTTAGTTTAGTTTATAGCTTAGTTTACTTTAGTTTATTATTTAATTTAGTGTAGTTTAGTTTATAGTTTCGTTTATAGTTTAGTTTGGTTTAGTTTAGTTTATTTTAGTTTAGCTTAGATTAGTTTAGTTTGTCTTAGGTTAGGTTAGGTTAGGTTAGGTGAGATTAGTTTAGTTTAGTAGAGTTTAATTTAGTTTAGTTTAGTTTATAGTTTGGTTTAGTTCATAGTTCAATTTATAGATTAGTTTAATTTATAGTTTATGTTATCGTTTAGTTTAGTTTAGATTAGTTTAGTTTAGGTCAGTTTAGGTTAGGTTAAGTTAGGTTAGGTTAGTTTAGATTAGTTTAGTTTAATTTAGTTTAGTTTATAGTTTAGTTTATTTTAGTTTATAGATTAATTTAGTTTAGTTTACTTTAGTTTAGGTTAGGTTACGTTAGGTTAGGTTTATTTAGTTTAGTTTAGGTTAGGTTAGGTTAGGTAAGGTTAATTTACTTTAGTAAAGTTTAGTTTAGTTTATTTTAGTTCCGTTTATAGTTTAGTTGAGTTTATAGTTTAGTTTACAATTTTGTTTCGTTTAGTTTAGTTTAGTTTAGTATAGTTCAGGTAAGGTTGGGTTAGGATAGGTTAGTTTAGTTTAGTTTAGTTTATAGTTTAGTTTAATTTAGTTTACAGTTTAGTGTATTCTTTAGTTTATAGTGTAGTTTATAGTTTATTTTAATTTAGTGTAGTTTAGTTTGGTTTAGTTTAGTATAGTTTTGTTTACTTTAGGTTAGGTGAGATTATGTTAGGTTAGGTTCGCTTACTTTAGTTTATTTTAGTTTAGTTTAGTTTAGGTTAGGTTAGGTTAGGTTAGTTTAGTTAACTTTGGTTTAGTTTAGTTTAGTTTTGTTTAGTTTATAGTTTAGTTTAAAGTTTAGTTTAGTTTAGTTTAGTTTATAGTTTAATTTATAATTTGGTTTACTTTGGTTTAATTTAGTTTATAGTAGGTTAGGTTAGGTTAGTTTAGTTTAGTTTAGGTTAGGTTAAGTTAGGTTAGTTAGGTTAATTTAGTTTAGTTTAGTTTATAGTTTTATTTATAGTTTGTTTACCTTATAGTTTAGTTTAATTAATTTATAGTTTAATTTAGTTTAATTTAGTTTAGTTTAGTTCATAGTTTTGTTTATAGTTTAGTTTAGTTTAGTTTGGTTTAAGTTATGTTAGGTTAGTTTAGTTTAGTTTAGTTTAGGTTAGGTTAGGCTAGGTTAGGTCAGTTTAATTTAGTTTAGTTTAGTTTAGTTAAGTTTAGTTTATAGTTTAGTTTATAGTTTAGTTTGTAGTTTAGTTTAGTTTAGTTTAGTTTGGTTTAGTTTAGTTAAGGTTAAGTAATGTTAGGTTCGTTTAGTTTAATTTAGTTTAGATTAGGTTACGTTAGATTAGGTTAGGGTAGTTAAGTTTAGTTTAGTTGAATTTAGTTTATAGTTTAATTTATAGTTTAGTTTAGTTTACTTTATAGTTTAGTTTAGTTAATTTATAGTTTAATTTAGTTTAGTTTAATTTAGTTTAATTTAGTTTACTTTAGTTTATAGTTTTGTTTATAGTTTAGTTTAATTTAGTTTAGGTTAATTTATGTTAGGTTAGTTTAGTTTAGTTTAGTTTAGGTTAGGTTAGGTTAGGTTAGGTTAGGTTAGTGTAGTTTAGTTTAGTTTAGTTTAGTTTAGGTTACGTTAGGTTAGTTTAGTTTAGTTTAGTTTAGGTTAGGTTAGGTTAGGTTAGGTTAGGTTAGGTTAGGTTAGTTTAATTTAGTTTAGTTTATTTTAGTTTATAGTTTAGTTTAGTTTAGTTTATAATTTATTTTATAATTTAGTATACTTTAGTTTATAGATTTGTTTATAGTTTAGTTAATATTTTAGTTTATTTTAGTTTACGTTAGGTTAGGGAAGTTTAAGTTAGGTTAGGATAGGTTAGTTTAGTTTAGTTTAGTTTATGTAAGGTTAGGTTAGGTTAGTTTGGTATAGTTTAGTTTAGTTTAGTTTTGTTTATATTTAATTTAGTTTAATTTATTGTTCAGTTTATAGTTTAGTTTAGTTTAGTTTAGTTTAGGTTAGGTTGGGTTAGTTTCGTTTAGTTTAGGTTAGGTTAGCTTAAGTTAGGTTAATTTATTTTAGTATAGTTTAGTTTAGTTTAGTTTATAGTTTAGTTCATTTTATTTTATAGTTTAGTTTATATTTTTGTTTAGTTTAGTTTAGATTAGTTAATTTAGGTTAGGTTAGGTTAGGTTAGAGTAGTTTAGTTTAGGTTAGGTTATGATAGGTTAGTGCAGTTAAATTTAATTTTGTTTAGTTTAGTTGAATTAAATTTAGTTTAGTTAGGTCAGTTTAGGTAAGTTAGGTTAGTTTAGTTTAGTATAGGTTAGGTTACGTTAGGTAAGTTTAATTCAGTTTAGTTTAGTTTAGTTTATAGTTTAATTTATAGTTTTGCTTATAGTTATTTAGTTTTGTTTAGATTAGTTTAGGTTAGGTTAAATTATGTTAGGTTAGTTTAGTTTAGTTTAGTTTAGGTTAGGTTGGGTTAGGTTAGTGTAGTTTCATTTAGTTTAGTTTATTTTAGTTTAGTTTAGTATGTAGTTCAGTTCAGTTTGGTTTGTTTAATTTAGTTTAATTTATAGTTTAGTTGAGTTTAGGTTAGTTTAGTTGAGTTTAGTTTAGTTTAGTTTAGGTTAGGTTAGGTTAGGTTAGTTTAGTTTAGTTTAGGATAGGTTATGATAGATTAGGTTAGGTAAGTTTATTTTAGTTTACTTTAGTCTAGTTAAGTTTAGTTTAGTTTATATTTTAGTTTAGTTTAGTCTATAGTTCAATTTATAATTTAGTTTAGTTTAGTTTTTAAATTAGGTTATCGTTTAGTTTAGTTTAGATTAGTTTAGTTTAGGTCAGTTTAGGTTAGGTTAAGTTAGGTTATGTTAGATTAGATTAGTTTAGTTTAATTTAGTTTAGTTTATAGTTTAGTTTATTTTAGTTTATAGTTTAATTTAGTTTAGTTTAGTTTAGTGAAGTTTAGTTTGGTTAGGTTAGGTTAGGTTAATTTAGTTTAGTTTAGGTTAGGTTAGGTAAGTTTATTTTGTTTAGTTTAATTTATAGTTGATTTTATAGTTTTGCTTAGAGTTTAGTTTAGTTTATAGTTTAATTTAGTTTAGTTTAGTTAAGGTTAGGTTAGGTTAGGTTAGGTTAATTTACTTTAGTATAGTTTTGTTTAGTTTATTTTAGTTTAGTTTACAGTTTAGGTTAGTTTAGTTTAGTTTAGTTTGGGTTAGGTTAGGTTAGGTCAGTTTAGTTTAGTTTAGTTTATAGTTTAGTTTAGTTTAGTTTATAATAGTTTAGTTTAGTTTAGTTTAGGTTATGTTAGGTTGGTTTAGTTTAGTATAGGTTAGATTAAGTTAGGTTAAGTTAGGTTTGTTAGCTTTAGTTTAGTTTAGTTTATTGTTTAGTTTAGTTTAGTTTAGTTTGTAATTTAGTTTATACTTTAGTTTATATTTTAGTTTATAGTTTAGTTTAGTTAAGTGTTGTATATTTTGGTTTAGTTTTGTTTAGTTTAGTTTAAATTAGTTTCGTTTAGGTTAGGTTAGGTAAGTTTAGGTTAGGTTGGGTTAGGTTAGTTTAGTTCAGTCTAGTTTATGTTAGGTTAGGTTAGTTTAGTTTACTTAGGTTTTGTTTATGGTTTAATTTACTTTAGTTTATAGTTTAGTTCATAGTTTATTTTAGTTTAATATATAGTTTAATCTAGTTTAGTTTAGTTTAGTTTAGTTTAATTTAGGTTAATTTAGTTTAGTTTAGTTTAGGTTAGGTTAGGTTAGGTTAGGTTAGGTTAGGTTAGGTTAAGTTAGTTCAGTTTAGTTTAGTTTAGTATAGTTAAGGTAAGGTTGGGTTAGGTTAGGTTAGTTTAGTTTAGTTTAGTTTATAGTTTAGTTTAATTTAGTTTACAGTTTAGTGTATTCTTTAGTTAATAGTGTAGTTTATAGTTTATTTTAATTTAGTGTAGTTTAGTTTGGTTTAGTTTAGTATAGTTTTGTTTACTTTAGGTTAGGTGAGATTATGTTAGATTAGGTTCGCTTACTTTAGTTTAGTTTAGTTTAGGTTAGGTTAGGTTAGGTTAGATTAGTTAACTATAGTTTAGTTTTGTTTAGTTTATAGTTTAGTTTATAGTTTAGTTTAGTTTATAGTTTAATTTATAATTTGGTTTACTTTACTTTAATTTAGTTTATAGTATGTTAGGTTAGGTTAGGTTAGTTTAGTTTAGTTTAGGTTAGGTTAAGTTAGGTTAGTTTAGGTTAATTTAGTTTAGTTGAGTTTAATTTAGTTTAGTTTAGTTTATAGTTTAATTTATAGTTTAGTTTACCTTATAGTTTAGTTTAATTAATTTATAGTTTAATTTAGTTTAGTTTAGTTTAATTTAGTTTAGTTCATAGTTTTGTTTATAGTTTAGTTTAGTTTAGTTTAGTTTAAGTTATGTTAGGTTAGTTTAGTTTAGTTTAGTTTAGGTTAGGTTAGGCTAGGTTAGGTAAGTTTAATTTAGTTTAGTTTAGTTTAGTTAAGTTTTGTTTATAGTTTAGTTTATAGTTTAGTTTGTAGTTTAGTTTAGTTTAGTTTAGTTTGGTTTAGTTTAGTTAAGTTTAAGTAATGTTAGGTTCGTTTAGTTTAATTTATTTTAGTTTAGGTTACGTTAGATTAGGTTAGGGTAGTTAAGTATAGTTTAGTTGAATTTAGTTTATAGTTTAATTTATAGTTTAGTTTAGTATACTTTATAGTTTAGTTTAGTTAATTTATAGTTTAATTTAGTTTAGTTTAGTCTAGTTTAATTTAGTTTACTTTAGTTTATAGTTTTGTTTATAGTTTAGTTTAGTTTAGTTTAGGTTAATTTATATTAGGTTAGTTTAGTTTAGTTTAGTTTAGGTTAGGTTAGGTTAGCTTAGTGTAGTTTAGTTTAGTTTAGCTGAATTTTGTTTAGTTTAGTTTAGTTTAGGTTACGTTAGGTTAGTTTAGTTTAGTTTAGTTTAGTGTGTTAGGTTAGGTTAGGTTAGTTTAATTTAGTTTAGTTTATTTTAGTTTATAATTTAGTTTAGTTTAGTTTATAATTTATTTTATAATTTAGTATACTTTAGTTTATAGATTAGTTTATAGTTTAGTTAATATTTTAGTTTATTTTAGTTTACGTTAGGTTAGGGAAGTTTAAGTTAGGTTAGGTTAGGTTAGTTTAGTTTAGTTTATATAAGGTTAGGTTAGGTTAGTTTGGTATAGTTTAGTTTAGTTTAGTTTTGTTTATATTTAGTTTATTTTAATTTATTGTTCAGTTTATAGTTTAGTTTAGTTTAGTTTAGTTTAGGTTAGGTTGGGTTAGTTTAGTTTAGTTTAGGTTAGGTTAGCTTAAGTTAGGTTAATTTAGTTTAGTATAGTTTAGTTTAGTTTAGTTTAGTTTATAGTTTAGTTCATTTTATTTTATAGTTTAGTTTATAGTGTTGTTTAGTTTAGTTTAGTTTAGTTAATTTAGGTTAGGTTAGGTTAGGTTAGAGTAGTTTAGTTTAAGTTAGGTTATGATAGGTTAGTGCAGTTTAATTTAATTTTGTTTAGTTAGTTGAATTAAATTTAGTTTATTTAGGTCAGTTTAGGTAAGTTAGTTTAGTTTATTTTAGTATAGGGTAGGTTACGTTAGGTAAGTTTAATTCAGTTTAGTTTAGTTTAGTTTATAGTTTAATTTATAGTTTTGCTTATAGTTATTTAGTTTTGTTTAGATTAGTTTAGTTTAGGTTAAATTATGTTACGTTAGTTTAGTTTAATTTAGTTTAGGTTAGGTTATGTTGGGTTAGGTTAGTGTAGTTTCATTTAGTTTAGTTTAGTTTAGTATGTAGTTCAGTTCAGTTTTGTTTTGTTTAATTTAGTTTAGTTTATAGTTTAGTTGAGTTTAGGTTAGTTTATTTGAGTTTAGTTTAGTTTAGTTTAGGTTAGGTTAGGTTAGGTTAGTTTAATTTTGTTTAGGATAGGTTATGATAGATTAGGTTAGGTTAGGTTAGTTTGGTTTAGTTTAGTCTAGTTAAGTTTAGTTTAGTTTATACTTTAATTTAGTTTAGTTTATTTTATAGTTTAGTTAAGTTTTGTTTATAGTTTAGTTTGCAGTTTAGTATAGTTTAGTTTAGTTTAATTTAGTTTAGCTAAGTTTAGTATAGTGTAGGTTAGTTTAGTTTATAGTTTAATTTATAATTTAGTTTAATTTAGTTTAGTTTAATTTAGTTTAGAGTATGTTAGGTTAGGTTAGGTTAGTTTAGTTTAGTTTAGTTTAGTTTAGGTTAGGTTAGGTTAGGTTAGTTTAATTTATTTGAGATTAATTTAGTTTAGTATATAGTTAATTTATAGTTTAGTTTAGTTTACTTTATAGTTTAGTTTAGTTAATTTATAGTTTAATTTAGTATAGTTTAGTTTAATTTAGTTTCGTTTAGTTTATAGTTTTGTTTATAGTTTAGCTTAGATTAGTTTAGTTTAGTTTAGTTTAGGTTAAGTTATGTTAGGTTAGTTTAGTTTAGTTTAGTTCAGGTTCGTTTAGATTAGGAATAGGTAAGTTTAATTTAGTTCAGTTTAGTTTAGTTAAGTTTAGTTTATAGTTTAGTTTATAGTTTAGTATGTAATTTAGTTTAGTTTAGTTTAGTTTAGTTTACGTTAAGTTATGTTAGGTTCGTTTGGTTTAGTATAGGTTAGGTTAGGTTAGGTAAGTTAAATTCAGTATAGTTTAGTTTAGTTTATAGTTTAATTTATAGTTTTGTTTATAGTTAGTTTAGTTTAGTTTAGTTTAGTTTAGGTTAAATTATGTTAGGTTAGTTTAGTTTAGTTTATTTTATGTTAGGTTAGGTTCGGTTAAGTTAGTGTAGTTTCACATAGTTTGGTTTATTTTAGTTTAGTTTAATATGTTGTTCCGTTTAGTTTAGTTTTGTTTAATTTAGTTTAGTTTATAGTTTAGTTGAGTTTAGATTAGTTTAGTTGAGTTTAGTTTAGGTTTGGTTAGGTTAGGTTAGATTAGTTTAGTTTAGGTTAGGTTAGGTTAGGTTAGTTTAGTTTAGTTGAGTTTAGTTTACTTTAGGTTAGGTTAGGTTAGGTAAGGTTAGGTTAGGTAAGGTTAGGTTAGGTAAGGTTAGTTTAGTTTAGTTTAGTCTAGGTTAGCTTTCGCTAGGGTAAGTTAGGTTAGGTTAGTTTGGATTAGTTTAGTTTAGTTTATATTTTAGTTTACTTTAGTTTATTATTTAATTTAGTGTAGTTTAGTTTATAGTTTCGTTTATAGTTTAGTTTGGTTTAGTTTAGTTTTTTTTAGTTTAGCTTAGATTAGTTTAGTTTGTCTTAGGTTAGATTAGGTTAGGTAAGATTAGTTTAATTTAGTTGAGTTTAATTTAGTTTAGTTTAGTTTATATTTTAGTTTAGTTTAGTCTATAGTTCAGTTAGGTTAGCTTACTTTAGTTTAGTTTAGTTTAGGTTAGGTTAGGTTAGTTTATTTAACTTTGGTTTAGTTTAGTTTAGTTTAGTTTATGGTTTAGTTTATAGTTTAGTTTATATTAGTTTAGTTTATAGTTTAATTTATAATTTAGTTTACTTTAGTTTAATTTAGTTTACAGTAGGTTAGGTTAAGTTAGGTTAGGTTAGGTTAATTTAGTTTAGTTGAGTTTAATTTAGTTTAGTTTAGTTTATAGTTTAATTTATAGTTTAGTTTAGTTTACCTTATAGTTTAGTTTAGTTAATTTATATTTTAATTTAGTTTAGTTTAGTTTAATTTAGTTTAGTTTAGTTCATAGTTTTGTTTATAGTTTAGTTTAGTTTAGTTTAGTTTAGTTTAGTTTAGGTTATGTTAGGTTAGTTTAGTTTAGTTTAGTTTGGGTTAGGTTAGGCAAGGGTAGGTAAGTTTAATTTAGTTTAGTTTAATTTAGTTAAAATTAGTTTGTAGTTTAGTTTATAGTTTAGTTTGTAGTTTAGTTTAGTTTGGTTTAGTTTAGTTTAGGTTAAGTAATGTTTGGTTCGTTTTGTTTAATTTAGTTTAGATTAGGTTACGTTAGATTAGGTTAGGGTAGTTAAGTTTAGTTTAATTGAATTTATTTAGTAGTTTAATTTATAGTTTAGTTTAGTTTACTTTATAGTTTAGTTTAGTTAATTTATAGTTTATTTTATTTTAGTTTAATCTAGTTTAATTTAGTTTACTTTAGTTTATAGTTTTGTTTATAGTTTAGTTTAGTTTAGGTAAATTTATGTTAGGTTTGTTTAGTTTAGTTTAGTTTAGGTTAGGTTAGGTTAGGATAGGTTAGTGTAGTTTAGTTTAGTTTAGCTGACTTTTGTTTAGTTTAGTTTAGTTTAGGTTACCTTAGGTTAGTTTAGTTTAGTGTATGTTAGGTTAGGTTAGGTTAGTTTAATTTAGTTTAGTTTATTTCAGTTTATAGTTTAGTTTAGTTTAGTTTATAATTTATTTTATAATTTAGTATACTTTAGTTTATAGATTAGTTTATTGTTTAGTTAATATTTTAGTTTATTTTAGTTTACGTTAAGTTAGGTTAGGCAAGGTTAGGTTAGGTTAGGTTAGGTTAGTTTAGTTTAGTTTAGTTTATGTAAGGTTAGGTTAGGTTAGTTTGGTATAGTTTAGTTTAGTTTAGTTTTGTTTATAGTTTAGTTTAGTTTAGTTTATTGTTCAGTTTATAGTTTATTTTAGTTTAGTTTAGGTTAGGTTGGGTTAGTTTAGTTTAGTTTAGGTTAGGTTAGGTTAAGTTACGTTAATTTACTTTAGTATAGTTTAGTTTAGTTTAGTTTAGTTTATAGTTTAGTTCATTTTATTTTATAGTTTAGTTTATAGTTTGGTTTAGTTTAGTTTTGTTTAGTTAATTTAGGTTAGATTAGGTTAGGTTAGAGTAGTTTAGTTTAGGTTAGGTTATGATACGTTAGTGCAGTTTAATTTAATTTAGTTTAGTTTAGTTGAATTTAATTTAGTTTAGTTAGGTCAGTTTAGGTAAGTTAGGTTAGTTTAGTTTAGTATAGGTTAGGTTACGTTAGGTAAGTTTAATTCAGTTTAGTTTAGTTTAGTTTATAGTTTAATTTATAGTTTTGCTTATAGTTAATTTAGTTTTGTTTAGTTTAGTTTAGATAGGTTAAATTATTTTAGGTTAGTTTAGTTTAGTTTAGTTTAGGTTAGGTTAGGTTGGGTTAGGTTAGTGTAGTTTCATTAATTTAGTTTATTTTAGTTTAGTTTAGTATGTAGTTCAATTAAGTTTTGTTTTGTTTAATTTAGTTTAGTTTATAGTTTAGTTGAGTTTAGGTTAGTTTAGTTGAGTTTTGCCTAGTTTAGTTTAGTTTAGGTTAGGTTAGGTTAGGTTAGTTTATTTTAGTTTAGAATAGGTTATGATAGATTACGTTAGATTAGGTTGGTTTGGTTTAGTTTAGTCTAGTTAAGTTTAGTTTAGTTTATACTTTAGTTTAGTTTAGTTTATTTTATAGTTTAGTTAAGTTTTGTTTATAGTTTAGTTTGCAGTTTAGTATAGTTTAGTTTAGTTTAATTTAGTTTAGCTAAGTTTAGTTTAGATTAGTTTAGTTTAGTTTATTGTTCAATTTATAATTTAGTTTAGTTTAGTTTAGTTTAATTTAGTTTAGAGTAGGTTAGGTTAGGTTAGTTTAGTTTAGTTTAGTTTAGTTTAGTTTAGGTTAGGTTAGCTTAGTTTAATTTATTTGAGTTTAATTTAGTTTAGTTTAGTTTATAGTTTAATTTATAGTTTAGTTTAGTTTACTTTATAGTTTAGTTTAGTTAATTTATAGTTTAATTTAGTTTAGTTCATTTTAATTTAGTTTCGTTTAGTTTATAGTTTGGTTTATAATTTCGCTTAGTTTAGTTTAGTTTAGTTTAGTTTAGGTTAAGTTATGTTAGGTTAGTTTAGTTTAGTTTAGTTCAGGTTCGGTTAGGTTAGGTTAGGTAAGTTTAATTTAGTTCAGTTTAAATAGTTAAGTTTAGTTTATAGCTTAGTTTATAGTTTAGTTTGTAGTTTAGTTTAGTTTAGTTTAGTTTAGTTTAGGTTAAGTTATGTTAGGTTCATTTAGTTAATTTAGTTTAGATTAGGTTAGGTTAGGTTAGGGTATTTAAGTTTAGTTTAGTTGAATTTAGTTTAGTTTAGTTCAGTTTAGGTTAGGTTAGGTTAGTTTATTTTAGTTGAGTTTAGGTTAGGTTAGGTTAGGTTAGGTTAGGTTAGTTTAGTTTAGTTTAGTTTATTTAAGTGTAGTTTAGATTATATTTCAGTTTAGTTTAGTTTTGTTTAATTTAGTTTAGTTTATAGTTTAGTTGAGTTTAGTTTAGTTTAGTTTATTTTAGGTTAGGTTAGGTTAGTTTGGCTTAGTTTAGTCTAGTTAGAAGTTAGTTTATTTTAGTTTAGTTTATAGTTTAGTTTAGTTTTGTTTATAGTTTAGTTTATAGTTTAGTATAGTTTAGTTTAGTTTAATTTAGTTTAGCTAAGTTTAGTTTAGTTTAGTTTAGTTTAGTTTTGGGTAGGTTTTTTTAGGTTAGGTTAAGTTAGTTTAGTTTAGTTTAGGTTAGGTTAGGTTAGGTAAGGTTAGTTTAGTTTAGTGGAGTTTAGTTTAGGTTAGGTTAGGTTAAGTAAGATTAGGTTAGGTTAGGTTAGTTTAGTTTAGTTTAGTTTATGTTAGGTTATGTTAATTTAGTTTAGTTTAGTTTTGTTTATAGTTTAGTTTAGTTTATTTTATAGTTTAGTTTATAGTTTAGTTAATTTAGTTTATAGTTTAATTTAGTTTAGTTTAGTTTAGTTTAGTTTAGTTTAGTTTAATTTAGGTTAACTTAGTTTAGTTTAGTTTAGGTTACGTTAAGTTAGGTTAGGTTAGGTTAGTTTAGTTTAGTATAATTTAGTTTAGCTTAAAATATAGTATCTTTAGTTTATAGTTTAGTTCATAGTTTTCTTTAGATTAGTTTAGTTTAGGTTAGGTTAGAGTAGTTTACTTTAGTTTAGTTTAGTTTAGTTTAGGTTAGATTAGGTTAGGTTAGTGTAGTTTAGTTTAATTTAGTTTAGTTGAATTTAATTTAGTTTAGTTTAGTTTAGGTTAGGTTAGGTTAGTTTAGGTTAGATTTAGTTAGGAAAGTGTAGTTTAGTTTAGTTTAGTTTAGTTTGTGGTTTAGTTTAGTTTAGTGTAGTTTAGTTTGGTTTAGTTTTGTTTAGTTTAGTTTACTTCAGTTTCGTTTAGGTTAGGTTATGTTAGGATAGGTTAGGTTAGGCTAGCTTAGTTTAGTTTAGTTCAGTATTTATTAGGTTAGGTTAGGTTAGTTAATATTAGTTTACTTTAGTTTATTTAAGTTTAGTTATGTTTATAGATTAGTTTAGTTTAATTTCGTTTATGGTTTATATTATAGTTTAGTTTAGTTAAGTTTATAGTTTCGTTTATAGTTTAATTTTGTTTAGTATAGTTTAATTTAGTTTAGCTTAGTTTAGTTAGTTTAGGTTAGTTTAGTTTAGGTTAGGTTATGTTAGGTTGGTTTAGATTAGTTTAGTTTAGGTTTGGTAAAGTTAAGTAAGTATAATTTAGTTAATTTTGGTTTAGAATAGTTTATAGTTTAGTTTATAGTTTAGTTTATAATTTAGTTAATTTAGTATAGTTTATTTTAGTTTATGTTAGGTTAGTTTAGTTTAGTTTAGTTTAGGTCAGTTGAGGTTAGGTTTAGTTAGGTTAGGTTAGTTTAGATTATTTTAAATTAGTTTAGTTTAGTTTATAGTTTAGTTTAGTTTATAGTTTAATTTACTTTAGTTTAGTTTAATTTATTTTCGTTTAGTTTAGTTTACGTTAGGTTATATTAGGTTAATTTAGTTTAGTTTAGTTTAGGTTAGGTTAAGTTAGGTAAGTTTAATTTAGTTAAGTTTGGTTTAGTTTAGTTTATAGTTTTGTTTATAATTTAGTTTAGTTTAGTTTTGTTTAGGATAGGTAACGTTAGGTTAGGTTATGTTAGATTAGGTTATGTTAGGTTAGTTTAATTTACTTTAATTTAGTTTATGTTAGTTTAGGTTAGTTTAGTTGAGTTTAGTATTGTTTATAGTTTAGTTTACTTAGTTTATAGTTTAGTTTAGTTTAGTATGTAGTTTAATTTAGTTTAATTTAGTTTAGTTTAATTTAATTTAGGTTAGGTTAGTTTAGTTTAGTTTAGGTAAGGTTAGGGTAATTTAGTTTATTTAGTTTAGTTTATTATAGTTTAGTTTAGTTTAGTTTATAGTTTAGTTTAGTTTAGTTTAGTTTATAGTTTAGTTTAGTTTAGTTTAGTTTAGTTTAGTTTAGTTTTTAGTTTATAGTTTATAGTTTATAGTTTAGTTTATAGTTTTGTTTAGTTTAGTTTAGTTTAGTTTAGGTTATTTTAGGTTAGGTTAGAGTAGTTTATTTTAGTATAGTGTAGTTTACTCTTGCTAATAGTTTAGTTTAGTTTAGTTTATATATCAGTTTATAGTTCAGTTTATTTTAGTTTAGTTTAAGTTAGGTTGGGTTAGTTTAGTTTATTATAGGTTAGGTTAGGTTAGGTAAGTTTAATTCAGTTTAGTTTAGTTTAGTTTATAGTTTAATTTATATATTTGTTTATAGTTAATTTAGTTTAGTTTAGGTTAAATTGTGTTAGGTTAGTTAAGTTTAGTTTAGTTTAGGTTAGGTTAGGTTGGGTTAGGTTAGTGTAGTTTAATTTAATTTAGTTGAATTTAGTTTAGTTAAGTTTAGTTTAGGTTACGTTAGGTTAGTTTAGTTTAGTTTAGTTTAGGTGAGGTTTGGGTAGGTTAGTTTAGTTCTGTTAATTTATTTTAATTTATACATAAGTTTAGTTTAGTTTATAGTTTAGTTTATAGTTTAGTTTAATTTAGTGTAATTTAATTTAGTTTAAGTTACGTTAGGTTAGGTTAGTTTGGTTTAGTTTAGTTTAGGTTAGGTTATGTTATATTAGGTTAAGTTAGGTTAGTTTGGTTTCGTTTAGTCTAGTTAAGTTTAGTTTAGTTTATTTTATAGTTTAGATTAGTTTTGTTTATAGTTTAGTTTGCAGTTTAGTATAGTTTAGTTTAGTTTAATTTAGTTTAGGTTAAGTAAGGTTAGGTTAGGTTAGTTTAGTTTAGTTTAATTTATGTTAGGTTAGGTTAGGTTAGGTTAGGTTAGTTTAGTTAACTTTGGTTTAGTTTAGTTTAGTTTTGTTTAGTTTATAGTTTAGTTTTAAGTTTAGTTTAGTTTAGTTTAGTTTATAGTTTAATTTATAATTTGGTTTACTTTAGTTTAATTTAGTTTATAGTAGGTTAGGTTAGGTTAGTTTAGTTTAGTTTAGGTTAGGTTAAGTTAGGTTAGTTTAGGTTAATTTAGTTTAGTTGAGTTTAATTTAGTTTAGTTTAGTTTACTTTATGGTTTAGTTTAGTTAATTTATAGTTTAATTTACTTTAGTTTAGTCTAGTTTAATTTAGTTTACTTTAATTAATAGTTTTGTTTATAGTTTAGTATAGTTTATTTTATACTTTAGTTTAGTTTTGTTGATAGTTTGGTTTGCAGTTTAGTATAGTTTAGTTTAGTTTAATTTATATTAGGTTAAGAAAGGTTAGGGTAGGTTAGTTTAATTTAGTTTAGTGTTTGTTATGTTAGGTTAGTTTAGTTTAGTTTTATTTATAGTTTAGTTTAATTTATATTATAATTTAGTTTATAGTTTATTTTAGTTTAGTTTGTAGTTTAATTTTGTTTAGTTTAGTTTAGTTTAGTTTAGGTTAGGTTAGGTTAGGTTAGGTTAGGTTAGTTTAGTTTAGTATAGTTTAGTTTAGTTTAAAATATAGTATCTTTAGTTTATAGTTTAGTTCATAGTTTTGTTTAGTTTTATTTAGTTTAGTTTAGGTTAGGTTAGAGTAGCTTAGTTTAGTTTAGTTTAGTTTAAAATATAGTATCTTTAGTTTATAGTTTAGTTCATAGTTTTGTTTAGTTTTGTTTAGTTTAGTTTAGGTTAGGTTAGAGTAGCTTAATTTAGTTTAGTTTAGGTTAGAATAGGTTAGGTTAATGTAGTTTAGTTTAGTTTAGTTTAATTTAATTTAGTTTTGTTTAGTTTAGTTTAGGTTATGTTAGGTTAGTTTAGTTTAGTATAGGTTAGGTTAAGTTAGGTAAGGGTAGTTTAGTTTATAGTTTAGTTTAGTTTAGTTTAGGTTAAGTTATGTTACGTGCGTTTAGTTTAATTTAGATTAGATTAGGTTACGTTAGATTAGGTTAGGGTAGTTGAGTTTACTTTAGTTGAATTAAGTTTATAGTTTAATTTATAGTTTAGTTTAGTTTACTTTATAGTTTAGTTTAGTTAATTTATAGTTTAATTTACTTTAGTTTAGTCTAGTTTAATTTAGTTTACTTTAATTTATAGTTTTGTTTATAATTAAGTTTAGTTTGTTTAGTTTAGGTTAATTTATGTTAGGTTAGGTTAGTTTAGTTTATTTTAGTTTAGGTTAGGTTAGTTTAGTGTAGTTTAGTTTAGTTTAGCTAAATTTTGTTTAGTTTAGTTTAGTTTAGGATACGTTAGGTTAGTTTAGTTAAGTTTAGTTTAGTGTATGTTAGGTTAGGTTAGGCTAGATTAATTTAGTTTAGTTTATTTTAGTTTATAGTTTAGTTTAGTTTAGTTTATACTTTATTTTATGGTTTAGTATACTTTAGTTTATAGGTTAGTTTATAGTTTAGTTAACATTTTAGTTTAGTTTAGTTTAGATTAGGTTAGAGAATGTTAGGTTAGGTTAGGTAAGTTTATTTTAGTTTAGTTTATGTAAGCTTAGGTTAAGATAGTTTGGTATAGTTTAGTTTAATTTAGTTTTGTTTATAGTTTAGTTTAGTTTAGTTTATAGTTCAGTTTATAGTTTAGTATAGTTTAGTTTAGTTTAGGTTAGGTTGGGTTAGTTTAGTTTAGTTTAGGTTAGGTTAGGTTAAGTTAGGTTAGTTTAGTTTAGTATAGTTAAGTTTAGTTTAGTTTAGTTTATAGTTTAGTTTATTTTATTTTATAGTTTAGTTTATAGTTTTGTTTAGCTTAGTTTAATTTAGTTAGTTTAGGTTAGGTTAGGTTAGATTAGTTTAGTTTAGGTTAGGTTATGATAGGTTAGTGCAGTTTAATTTAATTTAGTTTAGTTTAGTTGAATTTAATTTATTTTTGTTAGGTCAGTTTAGGTAAGTTAGGTTAGTTTAGTTTAGTATAGGTTAGGTTAGGTTAGGTAAGTTTAATTCAGTATAGTTTAGTTTAGTTTATAGTTTAATTTATAGTTTTGTTTATAGTTAGTTTAGTTTAGTTTAGTTTAGTTTCGGTTAGGTTGGGTTAGGTTAGGTTAGTTAAGTTTATTTTAGTTTAGTTTAGTTAAGTATAGTTTAGTTTATTGTTTACTTCAGTTTAATTTATAGCTTAGTTTATAGCTTAGTTTAGTTCATAGTTTTATTTATATTTATGTTTAGTTTAGTTTAGTAAAGTTTATTTTAGGGTAGCTTATGTTAGGTTAGGTTAGTATAGTTTATAGTTTAATTTATAGTTTACTTTAGTTTATAGTTTAGTTTATAGTTTAGTTTAGTTTAGTTTAGTATAGTTTAGTTTAGTTTAGTTTAGGTTAGGTTAAGATAGTTTAGTTTAGTGTAATTTAGGTTAGGTTAGGCTAGGTTAAGTTATATTTGGTTAGTTTAGATTAGTTTAGTTTAGTTTAGTTTATAGTTTAGATTAGTTTATTATTTATTTTGTTTAGTTTAGTTTATAGTTTCGTTTATAGTTTAGTTTGGTTTAGTTTACTTTAATGAAGTTTACATTAGATTAGTTTTATTAGTTTTAGTTTAGGTTAGGTTAGATGAGGTTAGTTTAGTTTAGTTTAGTTCAATTTAGTTTATTTTAGTTTATAGTTTAGTTTAGTTTATAGTTCAATTTATAGTTTAGTTTAGTTTAGTTTATCGTTTAGTTTAGTTTAGTATAGTTTAGTTAAGTTTGGGTTACAGTAGGTTAGTTTAGATTAGTTTAGTTTAGCGCAGTTTAGGTTAGATTAAGTTAGGTTATTTTGTTTAGTTTAGTTTAGTTTAGTTTAGTTTAGTTTATAGTTTAGTTTATAGTTTAGTTTATAGTTTAGCTTAGATTAGTGTAGTTTAGTTTGGTTCAGTTTATTATAGTTTAGTTTAGTTTAGTTTCGTTTAGCTTAGGTTATGTTATATTAGGTTAGCTTAGGTTAGCTTAGTTTACCCTAGTTTAGTTTGGGTTAGGTAAGGTTAAAATAGGTTAGTTAAATTTAGTTTAGTTTAGTTTAGTTAGGTTTAGTTTAATTTATAATTTTGTTTAGTTTAGTTATAGTTTAGTTTATAGTTTAGTTTAGATTATAATTTAATTTATAGTTAAGTTTAGTTTACTTTAGTTTAATTTAGTTTAGCTTTCTTTAGTTTCCTTTAGATTACTCTAGTTTAGGATATGTTAGGTTAGGTTAGTTTAGTTTAGTTTAGTTTAATTAAGGTTAATTTAGTTTAATTTTAATTTAGTTTAGGTTAGGTTAGGTTAGGTTAGTTAAGTTTAGTATAGTTTAGTTTAGTTTAAAATATAGTATCTTTAGTTTATAGATTAGTTCATATTTTTGTTTAGTTTAGTTTAGTTTAGGTTATGTTAGAGTAGTTTAGTTTAGTTGAGTTTAGTTTAATTTAGGTTAGAATAGGTTAGGTTAGTGTTGATTAATTTAGTTTAGTTGAATTTAATTTAGTTTTGTTTAGTTTATTTTAGGTTAGTTTAGTTTAGTATAGGTTAGGTTAAGTTAGGTTAGCTTAGTTTAGTTTATAGTTTAGTTTAGTTTAGTTTATAGTGTGGTTTATACTTTAGTTTATATTTTAGTTAATAGTTTAGATTAGTTTAGTGTAGTTTAGTTTGGTTTAGTTTTGTTTAGTTTAGTTTAAATTAGTTTCGTTTAGGTTAGGTTAAGTTAGAATAGGTTAGGTTAGGTAAGCTTAGTTTAGTTTAGTTTAGTTTACGTTAGGTTAGGTTAGGTTAGGTTAGGTTGGTTAAGTTCAATTTAGTTTAGTTTAGTTAAATTTAGTTTAGTTTATAGTTTAGTTCAGTTTAGTTTATAACTTAGTTTATAGTTTAGTTTAGTTTATAGTTTCATTTATAGTTAAGTTTAGTTTAGTTTAGTTTAATTTACTTTAGTTTAGTTTAGTTTAGGGTAGCTTATGTTAGGTTAGGTTAGTTTATAGTTTAATTTATAGTTTAGTTTAGTTTATAGTTTAGTTTATAGTTTAGTTCAGTTTATAATAGTTTAGTGTAGGTTAGGTTAGGTTAGGGTAGTTTAGTTTAGTTTAGTTTCGGTTAGGTTTGGCTATGTTAGGTTAGGATAGGTTAGTTTAGATTAGTTTAGTTTACTTTAGTTTAGTTTATAGCTTAGTTTACTTTAGTTTATTATTTAATTTAGTGTAGTTTAGTTTATAGTTTCGTTTATAGTTTAGTTTGGTTTAGTTTAGTTTATTTTAGTTTAGCTTAGATTAGTTTAGTTTGTCTTAGGTTAGGTTAGGTTAGGTGAGATTAGTTTAGTTTAGTAGAGTTTAATTTAGTTTAGTTTAGTTTATAGTTTAGTTTAGTTCATAGTTCAATTTATAGATTAGTTTAGTTTATAGTTTATGTTATCGTTTAGTTTAGTTTAGATTAGTTTAGTTTAGGTCAGTTTAGGTTAGGTTAAGATAGGTTAGGTTAGTTTAGATTAGTTTAGTTTAATTTAGTTTAGTTTATAGTTTAGTTTATTTTAGTTTATAGATTAATTTAGTTTAGTTTAGTTTAGTTTAGGTTAGGTTACGTTAGGTTAGGTTTATTTAGTTTAGTTTAGTTTAGGTTAAATTATTTTAGGTTAGTTTAGTTTAGTTTAGGTTAGGTTAGGTTGGGTTAGGTTAGTGTAGTTTCATTAATTTAGTTTATTTTAGTTTAGTTTAGTATGTAGTTCAATTAAGTTTTGTTTTGTTTAATTTAGTTTAGTTTATAGTTTAGTTGAGTTTAGGTTAGTTTAGTTGAGTTTTGCCTAGTTTAGTTTAGTTTAGGTTAGGTTAGGTTAGGTTAGGTTAGTTTATTTTAGTTTAGAATAGGTTATGATAGATTAGGTTAGGTTAGGTTGGTTTGGTTTAGTTTAGTCTAGTTAAGTTTAGTTTAGTTTATACTTTAGTTTAGTTTAGTTTATTTTATAGTTTAGTTAAGTTTTGTTTATAGTTTAGTTTGCAGTTTAGTATAGTTTAGTTTACTTTAATTTAGTTTAGCTAAGTTTAGTTTAGATAAGTTTAGTTTAGTTTATAGTTTAATTTATAATTTAGTTTAGTATAGTTTAGTTTAATTTAGTTTAGAGTAGGTTAGGTTAGGTTAGTTTAGTTTGGTTTAGTTTAGTTTACGTTAGGTTAGGTTAGTTTAATTTATTTGAGTTTAATTTAGTTTAGTTTAGTTTATAGTTTAATTTATAATTTAGTTTAGTTTACTTTATAGTTTAGATTAGTTAATTTATAGTTTAATTTAGTTTAGTTTAGTATATGTTATGTTAGATTAGTTTAGTTTAGTTTTGTTTATAGTTTAGTTTAATTTATATTATAATTTAGTTTATAGTTTATTTTTGTTTAGTTTGTAGTTTAATTTAGTTTAGTTTAGTTTAGTTTAGTTTAGGTTAGGTTAGGTTAGGTTAGGTTAGTTTAGTTTAGTATAGTTTAGTTTAGTTTAAAATATAGTATCTTTAGTTTATAGTTTAGTTCATAGTTTTGTTTAGTTTTGTTTAGTTTAGTTTAGGTTAGGTTAGAATAGCTTAGTTTAGTTTAGTTTAGGTTAGAATAGGTTAGGTTAGTGTAGTTTAGTTTAGTTTAGTTTAATTTAATTTAGTTTTGTTTAGTTTAGTTTAGGTTATGTTAGGTTAGTTTAGTTTAGTATAGGTTAGGTTAAGTTAGGTAAGGGTAGTTTAGTTTATAATTTAGTTTAGTTTATTTTAGTTTAGGTTAATTTATGTTAGGTTAGGTTAGTTTAGTTTATTTTAGGTTAGGTTAGGTTAGTGTAGTTTAGTTTAGTTTAGCTAAATTTTGTTTAGTTTAGTTTAGTTTAGGATACGTTAGGTTACTTTAGTTTAGTTTAGTTTAGTTTAGTGTATGTTAGGTTAGGTTAGGCTAGATTAATTTAGTTTAGTTTATTTTGGTTTATAGTTTAGTTTAGTTTAGTTTATAATTTATTTTATAGTTTAGTATACTTTAGTTTATAGGTTAGTTTATAATTTAGTTAACATTTTAGTTTAGTTTAGTTTAGATTAGGTTAGAGAGGGTTAGGTTAGGTTAGGTTAATTTATTTTAGTTTAGTTTATGTAAGTTTAGGTTAGGTTAGTTTGGTATAGTTTAGTTTAATTTAGTTTTGTTTATAGTTTAGTTTAGTTTAGTTTATAGTTCAGTTTATAGTTTAGTTTAGTTTAGTTTAGGTTAGGTTAGGTTAAGTTAGGTTAGTTTAGTTTAGTATAGTTAAGTTTAGTTTAGTTTATAGTTTAGTTTATTTTATTTTATAGTTTAGTTTATAGTTTTGTTTATAGTTTAGTTTGGTTTAGTTTAGTTTAATTTAGTTTACATTAGATTAATTTAGTTAGTTTTAGTTTAGTTTAGGTTAGGTTGGGTTAGTTTAGTTTAGTTTAGGTTAGGTTATGATAGGTTAGTGCAGTTTAATTTAATTTAGTTTAGTTTAGTTGAATTTAATTTATTTTTGTTAGGTCAGTTTAGGTAAGTAAGGTTAGTTTAGTTTAGTATAGGTTAGGTTAGGTTAGGTAAGTTTAATTCAGTATAGTTTAGTTTAGTTTGTAGTTTAATTTATAGTTTTGTTTATAGTTAGTTTAGTTTAGTTTAGTTTAGTTTAGGTTAAATTATGTTAGGTTAGTTTAGTTTAGTTTATTTTATGTTAGGTTAGGTTGGGTTAAGTTAGTGTAGTTTCATTTAGTTTGGTTTATTTTAGTTTAGTTTAATATGTTGTTCCGTTTAGTTTAGTTTTGTTTAATTTAGTTTAGTTTATAGTTTAGTTGAGTTTAGGTTAGTTTAGTTGAGTTTAGTTTAGGTTTGGTTAGGTTAGGTTAGATTAGTTTTGTTTAGGATAGGTTATGTTAGATTAGGTTAGGTTAGGTTAGTTTGGTTTAGTTTAGTCTAGTTAAGTTTAGTTTAGTTTATACTTTAGTTTAGTTTAGTTTATTTTATAGTTTAGTTAAGTTTTGTTTATACTTTAGTTTGCAGTTTAGTATAGTTTAGTTTAGTTTAATTTAGTTTAGTTTAGTTTAGTTTAATTTAGTTTCGTCTAGTTTATAGTTTTGTTTATAGTTTAGCTTAGTTTAGTTTAGTTTAGTTTAGGTTAAGTTATGTTAGGTTAGTTTAGTTTAGTTTATAGTTTAATTTATAATTTGGTTTACTTTAGTTTAATTTAGTTTATAGTAGGTTAGGTTAGGTTAGTTTAGTTTAGTTTAGGTTAGGTTAAGTTAGGTTAGTTTAGGTTAATTTAGTTTAGTTGAGTTTAATTTAGTTTAGTTTAGTTTACTTTATGGTTTAGTTTATTTAATTTATAGTTTAATTTACTTTAGTTTAGTCTAGTTTAATTTAGTTTACTTTAATTAATAGTTTTGTTTATAGTTTAGTATAGTTTATTTTATACTTTAGTTTAGTTTTGTTGATAGTTTGGTTTGCAGTTTAGTATAGTTTAGTTTAGTTTAATTTATATTAGGTTAAGAAAGGTTAGGGTAGGTTAGTTTAATTTAGTTTAGTGTTTGTTATGTTAGGTTACTTTAGTTTAGTTTTATTTATAGTTTAGTTTAATTTATATTATAATTTAGTTTATAGTTTATTTTAGTTTAGTTTGTAGTTTAATTTAGTTTAGTTTAGTTTAGTTTAGGTTAGGTTAGGTTAGGTTAGGTTAGTTTAGTTTAGTATAGTTTAGTTTAGTTTAAAATATAGTATCTTTAGTTTATAGTTTAGTTCATAGTTTTGTTTAGTTTTATTTAGTTTAGTTTAGGTTAGGTTAGAGTAGCTTAGTTTAGTTTAGTTTAGTTTAAAATATAGTATCTTTAGTTTATAGTTTAGTTCATAGTTTTGTTTAGTTTTGTTTAGTTTAGTTTAGGTTAGGTTAGAGTAGCTTAATTTAGTTTAGTTTAGGTTAGAATAGGTTAGGTTAATGTAGTTTAGTTTAGTTTAGTTTAATTTAATTTAGTTTTGTTTAGTTTAGTTTAGGTTATGTTAGGTTAGTTTAGTTTAGTATAGGTTAGGTTAAGTTAGGTAAGGGTAGTTTAGTTTATAGTTTAGTTTAGTTTAGTTTAGGTTAAGTTATGTTACGTGCGTTTAGTTTAATTTAGATTAGATTAGGTTACGTTAGATTAGGTTAGGGTAGTTGAGTTTACTTTAGTTGAATTAAGTTTATAGTTTAATTTATAGTTTAGTTTAGTTTACTTTATAGTTTAGTTTAGTTAATTTATAGTTTAATTTACTTTAGTTTAGTCTAGTTTAATTTAGTTTACTTTAATTTATAGTTTTGTTTATAATTAAGTTTAGTTTGTTTAGTTTAGGTTAATTTATGTTAGGTTAGGTTAGTTTAGTTTATTTTAGTTTAGGTTAGGTTAGTTTAGTGTAGTTTAGTTTAGTTTAGCTAAATTTTGTTTAGTTTAGTTTAGTTTAGGATACGTTAGGTTAGTTTAGTTAAGTTTAGTTTAGTGTATGTTAGGTTAGGTTAGGCTAGATTAATTTAGTTTAGTTTATTTTAGTTTATAGTTTAGTTTAGTTTAGTGTATACTTTATTTTATGGTTTAGTATACTTTAGTTTATAGGTTAGTTTATAGTTTAGTTAACATTTTAGTTTAGTTTAGTTTAGATTAGGTTAGAGAATGTTAGGTTAGGTTAGGTAAGTTTATTTTAGTTTAGTTTATGTAAGCTTAGGTTAAGATAGTTTGGTATAGTTTAGTTTAATTTAGTTTTGTTTATAGTTTAGTTTAGTTTAGTTTATAGTTCAGTTTATAGTTTAGTATAGTTTAGTTTAGTTTAGGTTAGGTTGGGTTAGTTTAGTTTAGTTTAGGTTAGGTTAGGTTAAGTTAGGTTAGTTTAGTTTAGTATAGTTAAGTTTAGTTTAGTTTAGTTTATAGTTTAGTTTATTTTATTTTATAGTTTAGTTTATAGTTTTGTTTAGCTTAGTTTAATTTAGTTAGTTTAGGTTAGGTTAGGTTAGATTAGTTTAGTTTAGGTTAGGTTATGATAGGTTAGTGCAGTTTAATTTAATTTAGTTTAGTTTAGTTGAATTTAATTTATTTTTGTTAGGTCAGTTTAGGTAAGTTAGGTTAGTTTAGTTTAGTATAGGTTAGGTTAGGTTAGGTAAGTTTAATTCAGTATAGTTTAGTTTAGTTTATAGTTTAATTTATAGTTTTGTTTATAGTTAGTTTAGTTTAGTTTAGTTTAGTTTCGGTTAGGTTGGGTTAGGTTAGGTTAGTTAAGTTTATTTTAGTTTAGTTTAGTTAAGTATAGTTTAGTTTATTGTTTACTTCAGTTTAATTTATAGCTTAGTTTATAGCTTAGTTTAGTTCATAGTTTTATTTATATTTATGTTTAGTTTAGTTTAGTAAAGTTTATTTTAGGGTAGCTTATGTTAGGTTAGGTTAGTATAGTTTATAGTTTAATTTATAGTTTACTTTAGTTTATAGTTTAGTTTATAGTTTAGTTTAGTTTAGTTTAGTATAGTTTAGTTTAGTTTAGTTTAGGTTAGGTTAAGATAGTTTAGTTTAGTGTAATTTAGGTTAGGTTAGGCTAGGTTAAGTTATATTTGGTTAGTTTAGATTAGTTTAGTTTAGTTTAGTTTATAGTTTAGATTAGTTTATTATTTATTTTGTTTAGTTTAGTTTATAGTTTCGTTTATAGTTTAGTTTGGTTTAGTTTACTTTAATGAAGTTTACATTAGATTAGTTTAATTAGTTTTAGTTTAGGTTAGGTTAGATGAGGTTAGTTTAGTTTAGTTTAGTTCAATTTAGTTTATTTTAGTTTATAGTTTAGTTTAGTTTATAGTTCAATTTATAGTTTAGTTTAGTTTAGTTTATCGTTTAGTTTAGTTTAGTATAGTTTAGTTAAGTTTGGGTTACAGTAGGTTAGTTTAGATTAGTTTAGTTTAGCGCAGTTTAGGTTAGATTAAGTTAGGTTATTTTGTTTAGTTTAGTTTAGTTTAGTTTAGTTTAGTTTAGTTTATAGTTTAGTTTATAGTTTAGTTTATAGTTTAGCTTAGATTAGTGTAGTTTAGTTTGGTTCAGTTTATTATAGTTTAGTTTAGTTTAGTTTCGTTTAGCTTAGGTTATGTTATATTAGGTTAGCTTAGGTTAGCTTAGTTTACCCTAGTTTAGTTTGGGTTAGGTAAGGTTAAAATAGGTTAGTTAAATTTAGTTTAGTTTAGTTTAGTTAGGTTTAGTTTAGTTTATAGTTTTGTTTAGTTTAGTTATAGTTTAGTTTATAGTTTAGTTTAGATTATAATTTAATTTATAGTTAAGTTTAGTTTACTTTAGTTTAATTTAGTTTAGCTTTCTTTAGTTTCCTTTAGATTACTCTAGTTTAGGATATGTTAGGTTAGGTTAGTTTAGTTTAGTTTAATTAGGGTAATTTAGTTTAATTTAGTTTAGTTTAGGTTAGGTTAGGTTAGGTTAGTTAAGTTTAGTGTAGTTTAGTTTAGTTTAAAATATAGTATCTTTAGTTTATAGATTAGTTCATATTTTTGTTTAGTTTAGTTTAGGTTATGTTAGAGTAGTTTAGTTTAGTTTAGTTTACTTTAGGTTAGAATAGGTTAGGTTAGTGTAGATTAATTTAGTTTAGTTTAGTTGAATTTAATTTAGTTTTGTTTAGTTTATTTTAGGTTAGTTTAGTTTAGTATAGGTTAGGTTAAGTTAGGTTAGCTTAGTTTAGTTTATAGTTTAGTTTAGTTTAGTTTATAGTGTGGTTTATACTTTAGTTTATATTTTAGTTTATAGTTTAGTTTAGTTTAGTGTAGTTTAGTTTGGTTTAATTTTGTTTAGTTTAGTTTAAATTAGTTTCGTTTAGGTTAGGTTAAGTTAGAATAGGTTAGGTTAGGTAAGCTTAGTTTAGTTTAGTTTAGTTTACGTTAGGTTAGGTTAGGTTAGGTTAGGTTGGTTAAGTTCAATTTAGTTTAGTTTAGTTAAATTTAGTTTAGTTTATAGTTTAGTTCAGTTTAGTTTATAACTTAGTTTATAGTTTAGTTTAGTTTATAGTTTCATTTATAGTTAAGTTTAGTTTAGTTTAGTTTAATTTACTTTAGTTTAGTTTAGTTTAGGGTAGCTTATGTTAGGTTAGGTTAGTTTATAGTTTAATTTATAGTTTAGTTTAGTTTATAGTTTAGTTTATAGTTTAGTTCAGTTTATAATAGTTTAGTGTAGGTTAGGTTAGGTTAGGGTAGTTTAGTTTAGTTTAGTTTCGGTTAGGTTTGGCTATGTTAGGTTAGGATAGGTTAGTTTAGATTAGTTTAGTTTACTTTAGTTTAGTTTATAGCTTAGTTTACTTTAGTTTATTATTTAATTTAGTGTAGTTTAGTTTATAGTTTCGTTTATAGTTTAGTTTGGTTTAGTTTAGTTTATTTTAGTTTAGCTTAGATTAGTTTAGTTTGTCTTAGGTTAGGTTAGGTTAGGTGAGATTAGTTTAGTTTAGTAGAGTTTAATTTAGTTTAGTTTAGTTTATAGTTTAGTTTAGTTCATAGTTCAATTTATAGATTAGTTTAGTTTATAGTTTGTTATCGTTTAGTTTAGTTTAGATTAGTTTAGTTTAGGTCAGTTTAGGTTAGGTTAAGTTAGGTTAGGTTAGTTTAGATTAGTTTAGTTTAATTTAGTTTAGTTTATAGTTTAGTTTATTTTAGTTTATAGATTAATTTAGTTTAGTTTAGTTTAGTTTAGGTTAGGTTACGTTAGGTTAGGTTTATTTAGTTTAGTTTAGTTTAGGTTAAATTATTTTAGGTTAGTTTAGTTTAGTTTAGGTTAGGTTAGGTTGGGTTAGGTTAGTGTAGTTTCATTAATTTAGTTTATTTTAGTTTAGTTTAGTATGTAGTTCAATTAAGTTTTGTTTTGTTTAATTTAGTTTAGTTTATAGTTTAGTAGAGTTTAGGTTAGTTTAGTTGAGTTTTGCCTAGTTTAGTTTAGTTTAGGTTAGGTTAGGTTAGGTTAGGTTAGTTTATTTTATTTTAGAATAGGTTATGATAGATTAGGTTAGGTTAGGTTGGTTTGGTTTAGTTTAGTCTAGTTAAGTTTAGTTTAGTTTATACTTTAGTTTAGTTTAGTTTATTTTATAGTTTAGTTAAGTTTTGTTTATAGTTTAGTTTGCAGTTTAGTATAGTTTAGTTTACTTTAATTTAGTTTAGCTAAGTTTAGTTTAGATAAGTTTAGTTTAGTTTATAGTTTAATTTATAATTTAGTTTAGTATAGTTTAGTTTAATTTAGTTTAGAGTAGGTTAGGTTAGGTTAGTTTAGTTTGGTTTAGTTTAGTTTACGTTAGGTTAGGTTAGTTTAATTTATTTGAGTTTAATTTAGTTTAGTTTAGTTTATAGTTTAATTTATAATTTAGTTTAGTTTACTTTATAGTTTAGATTAGTTAATTTATAGTTTAATTTAGTTTAGTTTAGTATATGTTATGTTAGATTAGTTTAGTTTAGTTTTGTTTATAGTTTAGTTTAATTTATATTATAATTTAGTTTATAGTTTATTTTTGTTTAGTTTGTAGTTTAATTTAGTTTAGTTTAGTTTAGTTTAGTTTAGGTTAGGTTAGGTTAGGTTAGTTTAGTTTAGTATAGTTTAGTTTAGTTTAAAATATAGTATCTTTAGTTTATAGTTTAGTTCATAGTTTTGTTTAGTTTTGTTTAGTTTAGTTTAGGTTAGGTTAGAATAGCTTAGTTTAGTTTAGTTTAGGTTAGAATAGGTTAGGTTAGTGTAGTTTAGTTTAGTTTAGTTTAGTTTAATTTAATTTAGTTTTGTTTAGTTTAGTTTAGGTTATGTTAGGTAAGTTTAGTTTAGTATAGGTTAGGTTAAGTTAGGTAAGGGTAGTTTAGTTTATAATTTAGTTTAGTTTATTTTAGTTTAGGTTAATTTATGTTAGGTTAGGTTAGTTTAGTTTATTTTAGGTTAGGTTAGGTTAGTGTAGTTTAGTTTAGTTTAGCTAAATTTTGTTTAGTTTAGTTTAGTTTAGGATACGTTAGGTTACTTTAGTTTAGTTTAGTTTAGTTTAGTGTATGTTAGGTTAGGTTAGGCTAGATTAATTTAGTTTAGTTTATTTTGGTTTATAGTTTAGTTTAGTTTAGTTTATAATTTATTTTATAGTTTAGTATACTTTAGTTTATAGGTTAGTTTATAATTTAGTTAACATTTTAGTTTAGTTTAGTTTAGATTAGGTTAGAGAGGGTTAGGTTAGGTTAGGTTAGTTTATTTTAGTTTAGTTTATGTAAGTTTAGGTTAGGTTAGTTTGGTATAGTTTAGTTTAATTTAGTTTTGTTTATAGTTTAGTTTAATTTAGTTTATAGTTCAGTTTATAGTTTAGTATAGTTTAGTTTAGTTTAGGTTAGGTTGGGTTAGTTTAGTTTAGTTTAGGTTAGGTTAGGTTAAGTTAGGTTAGTTTAGTTTAGTATAGTTAAGTTTAGTTTAGTTTATAGTTTAGTTTATTTTATTTTATAGTTTAGTTTATAGTTTTGTTTATAGTTTAGTTTGGTTTAGTTTAGTTTAATTTAGTTTACATTAGATTAATTTAGTTAGTTTTAGTTTAGTTTAGGTTAGGTTGGGTTAGTTTAGTTTAGTTTAGGTTAGGTTATGATAGGTTAGTGCAGTTTAATTTAATTTAGTTTAGTTTAGTTGAATTTAATTTATTTTTGTTAGGTCAGTTTAGGTAAGTTAGGTTAGTTTAGTTTAGTATAGGTTAGGTTAGGTTAGGTAAGTTTAATTCAGTATAGTTTAGTTTAGTTTATAGTTTAATTTATAGTTTTGTTTATAGTTAGTTTAGTTTAGTTTAGTTTAGTTTCGGTTAGGTTGGGTTAGGTTAGGTTAGTTAAGTTTATTTTAGTTTAGTTTAGTTAAGTATAGTTTAGTTTATTGTTTACTTCAGTTTAATTTATAGCTTAGTTTATAGCTTAGTTTAGTTCATAGTTTTATTTATATTTATGTTTAGTTTAGTTTAGTAAAGTTTATTTTAGGGTAGCTTATGTTAGGTTAGGTTAGTATAGTTTATAGTTTAATTTATAGTTTACTTTAGTTTATAGTTTAGTTTATAGTTTAGTTTAGTTTAGTTTAGTTTATAATAGTTGAGTTTAGTTTAGTTTAGGTTAAGATAGTTTAGTTTAGTGTAGTTTATTTTAGGTTAGGCTAGGTTAAGTTATATTTGGTTAGTTTAGATTAGTTTAGTCTAGTTTAATTTATAGTTTAGATTAGTTTATTATTTATTTTAGTTTAGTTTAGTTTATAGTTTCGTTTATAGTTTAGTTTGGTTTAGTTTAGTTTAATTTAGTTTACATTAGATTAGTTTAGTTAGTTTTAGTTTAGGTTAGGTTAGATGAGGTTAGTTTAGTTTAGTTTAGTTCAATTTAGTTTATTTTAGTTTATAGTTTAGTTTAGTTTAGTGTATAGTTCAATTTATAGTTTAGTTTAGTTTAGTTTATCGTTTAGTTTAGTTTAGTATAGTTTAGTTTAGTTTAGGTTACAGTAGGTTAGTTTAGATTAGTTTAGTTTAGCGCAGTTTATGTTAAATTAAGTTAGGTTATTTTGTTTAGTTTAGTTTAGTTTAGTTTAGTTTATAGTTTAGTTTATAGTTTAGTTTATAGTTTAGCTTAGATTAGTGTAGTTTAGTTTGGTTCAATTTATTTTAGTTTAGTTTAGAATTGTTTCGTTTAGCTTAGGTTATGTTATATTAGGTTAGCTTAGGTTAGCTTAGTTTACCCTAGTTTAGTTTGGGTTAGGTAAGGTTAAAATAGGTTAGTTAAATTTAGTTTAGTTTAGTTTAGTTTAGTTTAGGTTATGTTAGAGTAGTTTATTTTAGTTTAGTTTAGTTTAGGTTAGAATAGGTTAGGTTAGTGTAGATTAATTTAGTTTAGTTAATTGAATTGAATTTAGTTTTGTTTAGTTTATTTTAGGTTAGTTTAGTTTAGTATAGGTTAGGTTAAGTTAGGTTAGCTTAGTTTAGTTTATAGTTTAGTTTAGTTTAGTTTAGTTTATAGTGTGGTTTATACTTTAGTTTATATTTTAGTTTATAGTTTAGTTTAGTTTAGTGTAGTTTAGTTTGGTTTAGTTTTGTTTAGTTTAGTTTAAATTAGTTTCGTTTAGGTTAGGTTAAGTTAGAATAGGTTAGGTTAGGAAGCTTAGTTTAGTTTAGTTTAGTTTACGTTAGGTTAGGTTAGGTTAGGTTGGTTAAGTTCAGTTTAGTTTAGTTTAGTTAAGTTTAGTTTAGTTTATAGTTTAGTTCAGTTTAGTTTATAGCTTAGTTTATAGTTTAGTTTAGTTTATAGTTTCATTTATAGTTAAGTTTAGTTTAGTTTAGTTTAATTTACAATAGTTTAGTTTATTTTAGGGTAGCTTATGTTAGGTTAGGTTAGTTTATAGTTTAATTTATTATTTAGTTTAGTTTATAGTTTAGTTTATAGTTTAGTTCAGTTTATAATAGTTTAGTTTAGGTTAGGTTAGGTTAGTTTAGTTTAGTTTAGTTTAGGTTAGGTTTGGCTATGTTATGTTAGGATAGGTTAGTTCAGATTAGTTTAGTTTAGTTTAGTTTATAGTTTAGTTTACTTTAGTTTATTATTTAATTTAGTGTAGTTTAGTTTATAGTTTCGTTTATAGTTTAGTTTGGTTTAGTTTAGTTTATTTTAGTTTAGCTTAGATTAGTTTAGATTGTCTTAGGTTAGGTTAGGTTAGGTGAGATTAGTTTAGTTTACTAGAGTTTAATTTAGTTTAGTTTAGTTCATAGTTCAATTTATAGATTAGTTTAGTTTATAGTTTATGTTATCGTTTAGTTTAGTTTAGATTAGTTTAGTTTAGGTCAGTTTAGGTTAGGTTAAGTTAGGTTAGGTTAGTTTAGATTAGTTTAGTTTAATTTATTTTAGTTTATAGTATAGTTTATTTTGGTTTATAGATTAATTTAGTTTAGTTTAGTTTAGTTTAGGTTAGGTTACGTTAGGTTAGGTTAATTTAGTTTAGAAAAGGTTAGGTTAGGTTAGGTAAGGTTAATTTACTTTAGTAAAGTTTAGTTTAGTTTATTTTAGTTCAGTTTATAGTTTAGTTGAGTTTATAGTTTAGTTTACAGTTTTGTTTCGTTTAGTTTTGTTTAGTTTAGTATAGTTAAGGTAAGGTTGGGTTAGGTTAGGTTAGTTTAGTTTAGTTTAGTTTATAGTTTAGTTTAATTTAGTTTACAGTTTAGTGTATTCTTTAGTTTATAGTGTAGTTTATAGTTTATTTTAATTTAGTGTAGTTTAGTTTGGTTTAGTTTAGTATAGTTTTGTTTTCTTTAGGTTAGGTGAGATTATGTTAGATTAGATTCGCTTAGTTTAGTTTAGTTTAGTTTAGTTTAGTTTAGTTTAGGTTAGGTTAGGTTAGGTTAGATTAGTTAACTTTAATTTAGTTTAGTTTAGTTTTGTTTAGTTTATAGTTTAGTTTATAGTTTAGTTTAGTTTAGTTTATAGTTTAATTTATAATTTGGTTTACTTTAGTTTAATTTAGTTTATAGTATGTTAGGTTAGGTTAGGTTAGTTTAGTTTAGTTCCGGTTAGGTTAAGTTAGGTTAGTTTACGTTAATTTAGTTTAGTTGAGTTTAATTTAGTTTAGTTTAGTTTATAGTTTGATTTATAGTTTAGTTTACCTTATAGTTTAGTTTAATTAATTTATAGTTTAATTTAGTTTAGTTTAGTTTAATTTAGTTTAGTTTAGTTCATAGTTTTGTTTATAGTTTAGTTTAGTTTAATTTAGTTTAAGTTATGTTAGGTTAGTTTAGTTTAGTTTAGTTTAGGTTAGGTTAGGCTAGGTTAGGTAAGTTTAATTTAGTTTAGTTTAGTTAAGTTTAGTTTATAGTTTAGTTTATAGTTTAGTTTGTAGTTTAGTTTAGTTTAGTTTAGTTTGGTATAGTTTAGTTAAGGTTAAGTAATGTTAGGTTCGTTTAGTTTAATTTAGTTTAGATTAGGTTACGTTAGATTAGGTTAGGGTAGTTAAGTTTAGTTTAGTTGAATTTAGTTTATAGTTTAATTTATAGTTTAGTTTAGTTTACTTTATAGTTTAGTTTAGTTAATTTATAGTTTAATTTAGTTTAGTTTAGTAAAGTTGAATTTAGTTTATTTTAGTTTATAGTTTTGTTTATAGTTTAGTTTAGTTTAGTTTAGGTTAATTTATGTTAGGTTAGTTTAGTTTAGTTTAGTTTAGGTTAGGTTAGGTTAGGTTAGGTTAGTGTAGTTTAGTTTAGTTTAGCTGAATTTTGTTTAGTTTAGTTTAGTTTAGGTTACGTTAGATTAGTTTAGTTTAGTTTAGTTTAGTGTATGTTAGGTTAGGTTAGGTTAGTTTAATTTAGTTTAGTTTATTTTAGTTTATAGTTTAGTTTAGTTTATAATTTATTTTATAATTTAGTATACTTTAGTTTATAGATTAGTTTATAGTTTAGTTAATATTTTAGTTTATTTTAGTTTACGTTAGGTTAGGGAAGTTTAAGTTAGGTTAGGTTAGGTTAGTTTAGTTTAGTTTAGTTTATGTAAGGTTAGGTTAGGTTAGTTTGGTATAGTTTAGTTTAGTTTAGTTTTGTTTATATTTAGTTTAGTTTAATTTATTGTTCAGTTTATAGTTTAGTTTACTTTAGTTTAGTTTAGGTTAGGTTGGGTTAGTTTAGTTTAGTTTAGGTTAGGTTAGCTTAAGTTAGGTTAATTTAGTATAGTATAGTTTAGTTTAGTTTAGTTTAGTTTATATTTTGGTTCATTTTATTTTATAGTTTAGTTTATAGTGTTGTTTAGTTTAGTTTAGTTAATTTAGGTTAGGTTAGGTTAGGTTAGAGTAGTTTAGTTTAGGTTAGGTTATGATAGGTTAGTGCAGTTTAATTTAATTTTGTTTAGTTTAGTTGAATTAAATTTAGTTTATTTAGGTCAGTTTATGTAAGTTAGTTTAGTTTATTTTAGTATAGGTTAGGTTACGTTAGGTAAGTTTAATTCAGTTTAGTTTAGTTTAGTTTATAGCTTAATTTATAGTTTTGCTTATAGTTATTTAGTTTTGTTTAGATTAGTTTAGTTTAGGTTAAATTATGTTAGGTTAGTTTAGTTTAGTTTAGTTTAGGTTAGGTTAGGTTGGGTTAGGTTAGTGTAGTTTCATTTAGTTTAGTTTATTTTAGTTTAGTTTAGTATGTAGTTCAGTTCAGTTTTGTTTTGTTTAATTTAGTTTAGTTTATAGTTTAGTTGAGTTTAGGTTAGTTTATTTGAGTTTAGTTTAGTTTAGTTTAGGTTAGGTTAGGTTAGGTTAGTTTAGTTTAGTTTAGGATAGGTTATGATAGATTAGGTTAGGTTAGGTTAGTTTGGTTTAGTTTAGTCTATTTAAGTTTAGTTTAGTTTATACTTTAATTTAGTTTAGTTTATTTTATAGTTTAGTTAAGTTTTGTTTATAGTTTAGTTTGCAGTTTAGTATAGTTTAGTTTAGTTTAATTTAGTTTAGCTAAGTTTAGTATAGTGTAGTTTAGTTTAGTTTATAGTTTAATTTATAATTTAGTTTAGTTTAGTTTAGTTTAATTTAGTTTAGAGTATGTTAGGTTAGGTTAGGTTAGTTTAGTTTAGTTTAGTTTAGTTTAGGTTAGGTTAGGTTAGGTTAGGCTAGGTTAGTTTAATTTATTTGAGATTAATTTAGTTTAGTTTATAGTTAATTTATAGTTTAGTTTAGTTTACTTTATAGTTTAGTTTAGTTAATTTATAGTTTAATTTAGTATAGTTTAGTTTAATTTAGTTTCGTTTAGTTTATAGTTTTGTTTATAGTTTAGCTTAGATTAGTTTAGTTTAGTTTAGGTTAAGTTATGTTAGGTTAGTTTAGTTTAGTTTAGTTCAGGTTCGTTTAGGTTAGGATAGGTATGTTTAATTTAGTTCAGTTTAGTTTAGTTAAGTTTAGTTTATAGTTTAGTTTATTGTTTAGTATGTAATTTAGTTTAGTTTAGTTTAGTTTAGTTTACGTTAAGTTATGTTAGGTTCGTTTAGTTTAATTTAGTTTAGAAAAGGTTAGGTTAGGTTAGGGTATTTAAGTTTAGTTTAGGCAAATTTAGTTTAGTTTATTTCAGTTTAGTTTAGTTTATTTTATAGTTTAGTTTTGTTGATAGTTTTGTTTGCAGTTTAGTATAGTTTAGTTTAGTTTAATTTAGATTAGGTTAAGTAAGGTTAAGGTTAGGTTAGTTTAGTTTAGTTTATGTTAGGTTAGGTTAGTTTAGTTTAGTTTTGTTTATAGTTTAGTTTAATTTATTTTATAATTTAGTTTATAGTTTAGTTTAGTTTAGTTTGTAGTTTAATTTAGTTTAGTTTAGTTTAGTTTAGTTTAGGTTAGGTTATGTTAGTTTAGTGTAGTATAGTTTAGTTTAGTTTAGTTTAGCTAAGTTTAATTTAGTTTAGTTTAGTTTAGCTTTGGGTAGCTTATGTTAGGTTAGGTTAGGTTAGTTTAGTTTAGTTTAGGTTAGGTTAGGTTAGTTTAGTTTAGTTTAGGCTGCGTTATGTTAGATTAGGTTAGATTAGGTTAGTTTGGTTTAGTTTAGTCTAGTTAAATTTAGTTTAGTAATACTTTAGTTTAGTTTAGTTTAGTTTATAGTTTAGTTTAGTTTTGTTTATAGTTAAGTTTATAATTTAGTATAGTTTAGTTTAGTTTAATTTAGTTTAGCAAAGTTTAGTTTAGTTTAGTTTAGTTTAGTTTTGGGTAGGTGATGTTAGGTTAGGTTAGGTTTGTTTAGTTTAGTTTATGTTGGTTTAGGTTAGGTTAGGTTAGTTTAGTTTAGTTGAGTTTACTTTAGTTTAGGTTAGGTTAGGTAAGTTTAGGATAGGTTGGGTTAGGTTAGTTTAGTTCAGTCTAGTTTATGGTAGGTTAGGTTAGTTTAGTTTAGTTAGGTTTTGTTTATAGTTTAGTTTAGTTTACAGTTTAGTTCAAATTTTATTTTAGTGTATTATATAGTTTAATTTAGTTTAGTTTAGTTTAGTTTAGTTTAGTTTAGTTTAATTTAGGTTAACTTAGTTTAGTTTAGTTTAGGTTAGGTTAGGTTAGGTTAGGTTAAGTTAGCTCAGTTTAGTATAGTTTAGTTTAGTTTAAAATATAGTATCTTTAGTTTATAGTTTAGTTCATAGTTTTGTTTAGTTTAGTTTAGTTTAGTTTAGGTTAGGTTAGAGTAGTTTAGTTTAGTTTAGTTTAGTTTAGGTTAGATTAGGTTAGGTTAGTGTAGTTTAGTTTAGTTTAGTTTAGTTGAATTTAGTTTAGTTTAGTTTAGTTTAGTGTAGGTTAGGTTGGTTTAGTTTTAGTATAGTTAAGGTTCAGTTAGATTAGGTTAGTTTAGTTTAGTTTAGTTGATAGTTTAGTTTATACTTTAGTTTATAGTTTAGTTTAGTTTAGTTTAGTGTAGTTTAGTTTGGTTTAGTTTTGTTTAGTTTAGTTTTGTTTAGTTTCGTTTAGGTTAGGTTATGTTAGATTAGGTTAGATTAGGTTAGGTAAGCTTAGTTTAGTTTAGTTTACTTTAAGTTAGGTTAGGTTAGGTTAGGTTTAGTAAGGTTAGTTAAGATTAGTTTAGTTTAGTTTAGTTAGGTTTAGTTAGGTTTATAATTTAGTTCAGTTTAGTTTATAGCTTAGTTTATAGTTTAGTTTAGTTTATAGTTTAATTTATAGTTAAGTTTAGTTTAGTTCAGTTTAATTAAGTTTAGCTTAGTTTAGTTTAGTTCAGTTTAGGTTATTTTAGGGTAGCTTATGTTAGGTTAGGTTAGGTTAGTTTAGTTTATAGTTTAATTTATAGTTTAGTTTACTTTATAGTTTAGTTTATAGTTTAGTTTAGTTTAGTTTATAGTTTAGTTTAGTTTAGTTTATAATAGTTTAAGTTAGTTTAGTTTAGGTTAGGTTTGGTTAGTTTACTTTAGTTTAGTTTAGGTTAGGTTAGGCTAGGTTAAGTTAGGTTAGGTTAGTTTAGATTAGTTTAGTTTAGTTTAATTTATAGTTTAGTTTATTTTAGTTTATTATTTAATTTAGTTCAGTTTATAGTTTCGTTTACAGTTTAGTTTGGTTTAGTTCAGTTTAATTTAGTTTAGCTTAGATTAGTTTAGTTTGTTTTAGGTTAGGTTAAGTTAGGTGAGGTTAGTTTAGTTTAGATGAGTTTAATTTAGTTTAGTTTAGTTTATAGTTTAGTTTAGTTTAGTTTAGTTTATCGTTCAATTTATAGTTTAGTTTAGTTTATAGTTTAGTTTATTGTTTAGTTCAGTTTAGTTTAGTATAGTTTAGGTTAGGTTAGGTTAGTTTAGATTAGTTTAGTTTAGGTCAGTTTAGGTTAGGTTAAGTTAGGTTAGGTTAGTTTAGTTTTGTTTATAGCTTAGTTTATTTTAGTTTACAGTTTATTGTACAGCTCAGTTTAGTTTAGTTTAGTATAGTATAGTTTACTTTAGTTTAGGATAGGTTAGGTTAGGTTAGGTAAGGTTAATTTAGATTAAATTAGTTTAGTTTAGCTTTGTATATAATTTTCTTTACTTTAGTTTATAGTTTAATTTAGTTTACTTTAGGTTATTTTAATTTGGTTTAGTTTAGTTTAGTTTAGTTTAGGTTAGGTTAGGTTAGGTTAGTTTAGTTTAGTATAGGTTATGTTAGATTATGTAAGTTTAATTGAGTTTAGTTTAGTATAGTTTAAAGTTTAATTTGTAGTTATTTTTATAGTTAATTTAGTTTAGTTTAGTTTTGGTTAAATTATGTTAATTTACTTCAGTTTAGTTTAGGTTTGGTTAGGTTGGGTTAGGTTAGTGTAGTTTAATTTAGTTTAGTTGAATTTAGTTTAGTTGAATTTAGTTTAGTTTAGTTTAGTTTAGGTTACGTTAGGTTAGTTCAGTTTAGTTTAGTTTAGTGTGGTTAAGTTTTGTTTAGGTTAGGTTAGGTTAGGTTAGTTTAGATTAGTTTAGGTTAGGTTATGTTAGATTAGGTTAGGTTATGTTAGTTTGGTTTAGTTTAGTCTAGTTAAGTTTAGTTCAGTTTGTTCTTTAGTTTAGTTTAGTCTATTTTATAGTTTAGTTTACTTTTGTTTATAGTTTAGTTTGCAGTTTAGTATAGTTTAGTTTAGTTTTATTTACTTTAGGTTAAGTAAGATTAGGTTAGATTAGGTTAGTTTAGTTGAGTTTAGTTTATAAATTAGTTTATAGTTTAGTTTAGTTTAGTTTATACTTTAATTTAGTTTAGTTTAGTTTAGTTTAGTTTAGTTTAGTTTAATTTAGGTTAATTTAGTTTAGTTTAGTTAAGTTTAGTTTAAAATATAGTATCTTTAGTTTATAGTTTAGTTCATATTTTTGTTTAGTTTAGTTTAGTTTAGTTCAGGTTAGTATAGAGTAGTTTAGTTTTGTTTAGTTTATAGTTTAATTTATAGTTTACTTTAGTTTATAGTTTAGTTTATAGTTTAGTTCAGTTTAGTTTATAATAGTTTAGTTTAGTTTAGATTATGTTAGGTTAGTTTAGTTTAGTATAGGTTGGGTTAAGTTAGGTTAGGTTAGGTTAGTTAGGTTTAGTTTAGTTTAGTTTATTGTTTAGTTTATTTTAGTTTAGTTTATAGTTTAGTTTATACTTTAGTTTATATTTTAGTTTATAGTTTAGTTTAGTTTAGTGTTGTTTATTTTGGTTTATTTTGTTCAGTTTAGTTTAAATTAGTTTCGTTTAGGTTAGGTAATGTTAGATTAGGTTAGGTTAGGTAAGCTTAGTTTAGTTTAGTTTAGGTTAGGTTAGGTTAGGTTAGGTTAGGTTAGTTAAGTTCAGTTTAGTTTACTTTAGTTAAGTTTGGTTTAATTCATAGTTTAGTTTATAGTTTAATTTATAGTTAAGTTTAATTTAGTTTAGTTTAATTTAGTTTAATTTAGTTTATTTTAGGATAGCTTATGTTAGGTTAGGTAAGGTTAGTTTAGTTTATAGTTTAATTTATAGTTTAGTTTGGTTTATAATTTAGTTTATAATTTAGTTTAGTTTAGTTTATAATAGTTTAGTTTAGGTTAGGTTAGGTTAGTTTAGTTTAGTTTAGTTTAGGTTAGGTTTGGCTATGTTAAGTTAGGTTAGGTTATTTTAGGCTAGTTTAGTTTAGTTTAGTTTATTATTTAATTTAGTGTAGTTTAGTTTGTAGTTTAGTTTATTTTAGTTTGTAGTTTAATTTAGTTTAGGTTAGGTTAGTTTAGTTTAGTTTCGTTTAATTTAGTTTAGTTTAGTTTATAGTTTAATTAAGTTTAGTTTATAGTTTAATTTATAATTTAGTTTAGTTTAGTTTATCTTTTAGTTTATCGTTTAGTTTAGTTTAGATTAGTTTAGTTTAGGTCAGTTTATGTTAGGTTAAGTTAGATTAGGTTAGTTTAGATTAGTTTATTTTAGTTTATAATTTAGTTTATTTTAGTTTATAGTTTAATTTAGTTTCATTTAGTTTAGTTTAGTTTACTTTAGGTTAGGTTAGGTTAAGTTAATTTAGTTTAGTTTAGGTTAGGTTAGGTAAGTTTAATTTAGTTTAGTTTGGTTTAGTTTAATTTATAGTTTAGTTTATAGTTTTGTTTATAGTTTAGTTTAGTTTATAGTTTAATTTAGTTTATTTTAGTTTAGTTTAATTTTGGTTAGGTTAGTTTAGTTTAAATTAGTTTATAGTTTAGATTAGTTTATAGTTTACTTTACAGTTTTGTTTAGTTTAGTTTAGTTTAGTTTAGTTTGGGTTAGGTTAGGTTAGGTTAGGCTAGTTTAGTTTAGTTTAGTTTATAGTTTAATTTAGTTTAGTTTACAGTTTAATTTATCCTTTAGTTTATAGTGTAGTTTATAGTTTAGTTTAATTTAGTGTAGATTAGTTTGGTTTAGTTTAGTATAGTTTAGTTTACTTTAGGTTAGGTTAGATTATGTTAGGTTTGGTTAGCTTACTTTAGTTTAGTTTAGTTTAGGTTAAGTTAGGTTAGGTTAGTTTAGTTGAGTTAACTTTGGTTTAGTTTAGTTTAGTTTAGTTTATAGTTTAGTATATAGTTTAGTTTAGTTAAGTTTATAGTTTAATTTATAATTTAATTTAGTTTAGTTTAGTTTAATTTTGTTTAGAGTAGGTTAGGTTAGGTTAGGTTAGTTTAGTTTAGGTTAGGTTAGGTTATTTTAGGTTAATTTAGTTTAGTTGAGTGTAATTTAGTTTAGTTTAGTTTAGTTAATAGTTTAATTTATAGTTTAGTTTAGTTATTTTTTATAGTTTAGTTTAGATAATTTATAGTTTAATTTAGTTAAGTTTAGTTTAATTTAGTTTAGTTTAGTTTGTAGTTTAGTTTAGTTTAGTTTAGTTTAGTTTAGTTTAGGTAAGTTATGTTAAGTTCGTTTAGTTTAATTTAGTTTAGATTAGGTTAGATTAGATTACGTTAGGGTAGTTAAGTTTAGTTTAGTTGAATTTAGGTTATAGTTTGATTTATAGTTTAGTTTAGTTTACTTTATAGTTTAGTTTAGTTAATTTATAGTTTAATTTACTTTAGTTTAGTTTAGTATAATTTAGTTTACTTTAGTTTATAGTTTTGTTTTTAGTTTAGTTTAGTTTAGTTTAGGTTAGGTTAGGTAACTTTAGGTTATGTTAGTGTAGTTTAGTTTAGTTTAGCTGAATTTTGTTTAGTTTAGTTTAGTTTAGGTTACGTTAGGTTAGTTTAGTTTAGTTAAGTGATTGTTAGGTTAGGTTAGGTTAGTTTAGTTTAATTTAGTTTAGTTTATAGTTTAGTTTAGTTTAGTTTATAATTTATTTTATAATTTAGTATACTTTAATTTATAGATTAGTTTATAGTTTAGATAAAATTTTAATTTAGTTTATTTTAGTTTTGGTTAGGTTACGGAAGGTTAGGTTAGGTTAGGTTAGTTTAGATTAGTTTGGTTTATGTAAGGTTAGGTTAGATTAGTTTAGTATAGTTTAGTTTACTTTAGTTTACAGTTTAGTTAAGTTTAGTTTATAGTTCAGTTTATAGTTTTGGTTAGGTTAGGTTAGGTTAGTTTAGATTAGTTTAGGTTAGGTTATGTTAGATTAGGTTAGGTGAGGTTAGTTTGGTTTAGTTTAGTCTAGTTAAGTTTAGTTCAGTTTATTCTTTAGTTTAGTTTAGTCTATTTTATAGTTTAGTTTAAATTAGTTTATAGTTTAGAATAGTTTATAGTTTACTTTACAGTTTTGTTTAGTTTAGTTTAGTTTAGTTTAGTTTAGTTTAGTTTGGGTTAGGTTAGGTTAGGTTAGGCTAGTTTAGTTTAGTTTAGTTTATAGTTTAGTTTAGTTTAGTTTACAGTTTATTTTATCCTTTAGTTTATAGTGTAGTTTATAGTTTAGTTTAATTTAGTGTAGATTAGTTTGGTTTAGTTTAGTATAGTTTAGTTTACTTTAGGTTAGGTTAGATTATGTTAGGTTTGGTTAGCTTACTTTAGTTTAGTTTAGTTTAGGTTAAGTTAGGTTAGGTTAGTTTAGTTGAGCTAACTTTGGTTTAGTTTAGTTTAGTTTAGTTTATAGTTTAGTATATAGTTTAGTTTAGTTAAGTTTATAGTTTAATTTATAATTTAATTTAGTTTAGTTTAGTTTAATTTTGTTTAGAGTAGGTTAGGTTAGGTTAGGTTAGTTTAGTTTAGGTTAGGTTAGGTTATTTTAGGTTAATTTAGTTTAGTTGAGTGTAATTTAGTTTAGTTTAGTTTAGTTAATAGTTTAATTTATAGTTTAATTTAGTTATTTTTTATAGTTTAGTTTAGATAATTTATAGTTTAATTTAGTTAAGTTTAGTTTTATTTAGTTTAGTTTAGTTTGTAGTTTAGTTTAGTTTAGTTTAGTTTAGTATAGGTAAGTTATGTTAAGTTCGTTTAGTTTAATTTAGTTTATTTTAGTTTTGGTTAGGTTACGGAAGGTTAGGTTAGGTTAGGTTAGTTTAGATTAGTTTGGTTTATGTAAGGTTAGGTTAGATTAGTTTAGTATAGTTTAGTTTACTTTAGTTTACAGTTTAGTTAAGTTTAGTTTATAGTTCAGTTTATAGTTTAGTTTAGTTTAGGTTAGGTTGGGTTAGTTCAGTTTAGTTTAGTTTGGGTTAGGTTAGGTTAGTTTAGTTTAGTTTACAGTTTAGTTTATTCATTAGTTTATAGTGTAATTTATAGTTTAGTTTAATTTAGTATGTTTAGTTTGGTTTATTTTAGTATAGTTTCGTTTACATTAGGTTATGTTAGATTAGGTTACGTTAGGTTAGCTTACTTTAGTTTAGTTTAGGTTAGATTAGGTTAGGTTAGTTTAGTTTAGTTAAGTTCAGTTTAATTTAGTTTAGTTTAGTTTAGTTTAGTCAATAGTTTAGATAATCGTTTAGTTTAGTTTAGATTAGTTTAGTTTAGGTCAGTTTAGTTTATGTTAAGTTAGCTTAGGTTAGTTTAGATTAGTTTAGTTTAATTTACTTTAGTTTATAATTTAGTTTATTTTAGTTTGTAGTTTAATTTAGATTAGTTTAGTTTAGTTTAGGTTGGGTTATATTAGATTAGGTTAGATTAGGTTAGTTTGGTATAGTTTAGTATAGTTAAATTTAGTTTGGTTATACTTTAGTTTAGTTTAGTTTAGTTTATAGTTTAGTTTAGTTTTCTTTATAGTTAAGCTTATAGTTTAGTATAGTTTAGTTTAGTTTAATTTAGTTTAGCTAAATTTAGTTTAGTTTAGTTTAGTTTAGTTTTGGGTAGGTTATGTTAGGTTAGGTTAGGTTAGTTTAGTTTAGTTTAGGTTAGGTTAGGTTAGGAAGGTTAGATTAGGTTAGTTTAGTTTATTTGAGTTTAGTTTAGTTTAGGTTAGGTTAGGTAAGGTTAGGTTAGGTTAGGTTAGGTTAGTTTAGTTTAGTCTAGTTTATGTTAGGTTAGGTTAGTTTAGTTTAGTTTAGTCTAGCTTAGGTTTCGCTAGGTTAAGTTAGGTTAGGTTAGTTTAGATTAGTTTAGTTTAGTTTACATTTTAGTTTACTTTAGTTTATTATTTAATTTAGTGTAGTTTACTTTATAGTTTCGTTTATAGTTTAGTTTGGTTTAGTTTAGTTTTTTTTAGTTTAGCTTAGATTAGTTTAGTTTGTCTTAGGTTAGGTTAGGTGAGATTAGTTTAATTTAGTTGAGTTTAATATAGTTTAGTTTAGTTTATATTTTAGTTTAGTTTAGTCTATAGTTCAATTTATAGTTTAGTTTAGTTTAGTTTTTAGTTTAGGTTATCGTTTATTTTAGTTTAGATTAGTTAAGTTTAGGTCAGTTTAGGTTAGGTTAAGTTAGGTTAGGGTAGTTTAGATTAGTTTAGTTTAATTTAGTTTAGTTTATAGTTTAGTTTATTTTAGTTTATAGTTTAATTTAGTTTAGTTTAGTGTAGTTTAGTTTGGTTAGGTTAGGTTAGGTTAATTTAGTTTAGTTTAGGTTAGGTAAGTTTAATTTAGTTTAGTTTAATTTATAGTTTATTTTATAGTTTTGTTTATAGTTTAGTTTAGTTTATAGTTTAATTTAGTTTAGTTTAGTTTAGTTTAGTATAGTTTAACCTAGATTACGTTAGGTTAGTTTAGTTTAGTTTAGTTAAGGTTAGGTTAGGGTAGGTGAGGTTAATTTACTTTAGTATAGTTTAGTTTAGTTTATTTTAGTTTAGTTTATAGTTTATTATACAGTTTAGGTTAGTTTAGTTTAGTTTAGTTTAGTTTGGGTTAGGTTAGGTTAGTTTAGTTTAGTTTAGTTTATAGTTTAGTTTAGTTTAGTTTAGTTTATTTTAGGTTATGTTAGGGTAGTTTAGTTTAGTATAGGTTAGATTAAGTTAGGTTAAGTGAGGTTAGTTAGGTTTAGTTTAGTTTAGTTTATAGTTTAGTTTAGTTTAGTTTAGTTTAGTTTATAGTTAAGTTTATACTTTAGTTTATATTTTAGTTTATAGTTTAGTTTAGTTTAGTGTTGTTTATTTTGGTTTAGTTTTGTTTAGTTTAGTTTAAATTGGTTTCGTTTACGTTAGGTTATTTTAGTTAGGTTAGGTTAGGTAAGCTTAGTTTAGTTTAGTTTAGTTTAGGTTAGGTTAGGTTAGGTTAGGTTAGGTTAGTTAAGTTCAGATTAGTTTAGTTATGTTAAGTTTAGTTTAGTTCATAGTTTAGTTCAGTTTAGTTTATAGCTTAGTTTATAGTTTAGTTTAGTTTATAGCTTAATTTATATTTAAGTTTAATTTAGTTTAGTTTGATTTAGTTTAGTTTAGTTTATTTTAGTGTAGCTTATGTTAGTTTAGGTAACGTTAGTTTAGTTTATAGTTTAATTTATGGTTTAGTTTAGTTTTATAGTTTAGTTTATAGTTTAGTTTAATTTAGTTTATAACAGTTTAGTTTAGGTTAGGTTAGGTTAGTTTAGTTTAGTTTAGTTTAGGTTAGGTTTGGCTAGGTTAAGTTAGGTTAGGTTAGTTTAGGCTAGTTTAGATTAGTATAGTTTATAGTTTAGTTTATTATAGTTTATTATTTAATTTAGTGTAGTTTAGTTTATAGTTTAGTTTATTTTAATTTGTAGTTTTATTTTGTTATATTTAGTTTAGTTTAGTTTAGTTTAGGTTAGGTTAGTTTAGTTAGGTTTCGTTTAATTTAGTTTAGTTTAGTTTATAGTTTAGTTAAGTTTAGTTTATAGTTCAATTTATAATTTAGTTTAGTTTACTTTAGGTTAGGTTAGGTTAGGTTAATTTAGTTTAGTTTAGGTTAGGTTAGGTAAGTTTAATTTAGTTTAGTTTGGTTTAGTTTAATTTATAGTTTAGTTTATAGTTTTGTTTATAATTTAGTTTATTTTATAGTTATTTTAGTTTAGTTTAGTTTAGTTTATAATTTAGATTAGTTTATAGTTTACAGTTTTGATTAGTTTACTTTAGTTTAGTTTAGTTTGGGTTAGGTTAGGATAGGTTAGTTTAGTTTAGTTTAGTTTAGTTTACGGTTTAGTTAATCGTTTAGTTTATAGTGTAGTTTATAGTTTAGTTTAATTTAGTGTAGTTTAGTTTGGTTTAGTTTAGTATAGTTTAGTTTACTTTAGGTTAGGTTAGATTATGTTAGGTTTGGTTAGCTTACTTTATTTTAGTTTAGTTTAGGTTAGGTTAGGTTAGTTTAGTTTAGTTAACTTTGGTTTAGTTTAGTTTAGTTTAGTTTATAGTTTAGTATATAGTTTAGTTTAATTAAGTTTATATTTTAATTTATAATTTTGTTTAGTTTAGTTTAATTTAGTTTAGTGTATGTTAGGTTAGGTTAGGTTAGTTTAGTTTAGTTTAGGTTAGGTTAGGTTAGGTTAGGTTAATTTAGTTTAGTTGAGTTTAATTTAGTTTAGTTTAGCTAAGTTAATAGTTTAATTTATGGTTTAGTTTAGTTTTTTTATAGATTTATTTAGATAATTTAAAGTTAATATAGTTTAGTTTAGTTTGTAGTTTACTTTTGTTTAGTTTAGTTTAGTTTAGCTTAGTTTAGGTTAAGTTATGTAAGTTTCGTTTAGTTTAATTTAGTTTAGATTAGGTTAGATTAGATTACGTTAGGGTAGTTAAGTTTAGTTTAGTTGAATTTAGGTTATAGTTTGATTTATAGTTTAGTTTAGTTTACTTTATATTTTAGTTTAGTTAATTTATAGTTTAATTTACTTTAGTTTAGTTTAGTTTAATTTAGTTTACTTTAGTTTATAGTTTTGTTTATAGTTTAGTTTAGTTTAGTTTAGGTTAATTTATGTTACGTTAGTTTAGTTTAGTTTAGTTTAGTTTAGGTTAGGTTAGGTAAGGTTAGGTTAGGTTAGGTTAGTGTAGTTTAGTGTAGTTAAGCTGAATTTTGTTTAGTTTAGTTTAGTTTAGGTTACGTTAGGTTAGTTTAGTTTAGTTTAATGTATGTTAGGTAAGGTTAGGTTAGTTTAGTTTAGTTTAGTTTAGTTTAGTGTATAATTTATTTTATAATTTAGTATACTTTAATTTATAGATTAGTTTATAGTTTAGTTAAAATTTTATTTTAGTTTATTTTACTTTAGGTTAGGTTACGGAAGGTTAGGTTAGGTTAGTTTAGATTAGTTTGGTTTATGTAAAGTTAGGTAAGGTTAGTTTAGTATAGTTTAGTTTACTTTTGTTTACAGTTTAGTTAAGTTTAATTTATGGGTCAGTTTATAGTTTAGTTTAATTTAGGTTAGGTTGGTTAAGTTCAGTTTAGTTTAGTTTAGTTAAGTTTAGTTTAGTTTAGTTTAATTTACATTAGTTTAGTTTATTTTAGGGTAGCTTATGTTAGGTTAGGTTAGTTTATAGTTTAATTTATTGTTTAGTTTAGTTTATAGTTTAGTTTATAGTTTAGTTCAGTTTATAATAGTTTAGTTTAGGTTAGGTTAGGTTAGTTTAGTTTAGTTTAGTTTAGGTTAGGTTTGGCTATGTTATGTTAGGATAGGTTAGTTCAGATTAGTTTAGTTTAGTTTAGTTTATAGTTTAGTTTACTTTAGTTTATTATTTAATTTAGTGTAGTTTAGTTTATAGTTTCGTTTATAGTTTAGTTTGGTTTAGTTTAGTTTATTTTAGTTTAGCTTAGATTAGTTTAGATTGTCTTAGGTTAGGTTAGGTTAGGTGAGATTAGTTTAGTTTAGTAGAGTTTAATTTAGTTTAGTTTAGTTCATAGTTCAATTTATAGATTAGTTTAGTTTATAGTTTATGTTATCGTTTAGTTTAGTTTAGATTAGTTTAGTTTAGGTCAGTTTAGGTTAGGTTAAGTTAGGTTAGGTTAGTTTAGATTAGTTTAGTTTAATTTATTTTAGTTTATAGTATAGTTTATTTTGGTTTATAGATTAATTTAGTTTAGTTTTGTTTAGTTTAGGTTAGGTTACGTTAGGTTAGGTTAATTTAGTTTAGAAAAGGTTAGGTTAGGTTAGGTAAGGTTAATTTACTTTAGTAAAGTTTAGTTTAGTTTATTTTAGTTCAGTTTATAGTTTAGTTGAGTTTATAGTTTAGTTTACAATTTTGTTTCGTTTAGTTTTGTTTAGTTTAGTATAGTTAAGGTAAGGTTGGGTTAGGTTAGGTTAGTTTAGTTTAGTTTAGTTTATAGTTTAGTTTAATTTAGTTTACAATTTAGTGTATTCTTTAGTTTATAGTGTAGTTTATAGTTTATTTGAATTTAGTGTAGTTTAGTTTGGTTTAGTTTAGTATAGTTTTGTTTACTTTAGGTTAGGTGAGATTATGTTAGATTAGATTCGCTTACTTTAGTTTAGTTTAGTTTAGTTTAGTTTAGTTTAGGTTAGGTTAGGTTAGGTTAGATTAGTTAACTTTAATTTAGTTTAGTTTAGTTTTGTTTAGTTTATAGTTTAGTTTATAGGTTAGTTTAGTTTAGTTTATAGTTTAATTTATAATTTGGTTTACTTTAGTTTAATTTAGTTTATAGTATGTTAGGTTAGGTTGGGTTAGTTTAGTTTAGTTCCGGTTAGGTTAAGTTAGGTTAGTTTACGTTAATTTAGTTTAGTTTAGTTTATAGTTTGATTTATAGTTTAGTTTACCTTATAGTTTAGTTTAATTAATTTATAGTTTAATTTAATTTAGTTTAGTTTAATTTAGTTTAGTTTAGTTCATAGTTTTGTTTATAGTTTAGTTTAGTTTAATTTAGTTTAAGTTATGTTAGGTTAGTTTAGTTTAGTTTAGTTTAGGTTAGGCTAGGTTAGGTAAGTTTAATTTAGTTTAGTTTAGTTAAGTTTAGTTTATAGTTTAGTTTATAGTTTAGTTTGTAGTTTAGTTTAGTTTAGTTTAGTTTGGTTTAGTTTAGTTAAGGTTAAGTAATGTTAGGTTCGTTTAGTTTAATTTAGTTTAGATTAGGTTACGTTAGATTAGGTTAGGGTAGTTAAGTTTAGTTTAGTTGAATTTAGTTTATAGTTTAATTTATAGTTTAGTTTAGTTTACTCTATAGTTTAGTTTAGTTAATTTATAGTTTAATTTAGTTTAGTTTAGTCTAGTTTAATTTAGTTTATTTTAGTTTATAGTTTTGTTTATAGTTTAGTTTAGTTTAGTTTAGGTTAATTTATGTTAGGTTAGTTTAGTTTAGTTTAGTTTAGGTTAGGTTAGGTTAGGTTATGTTAGTGTAGTTTAGTTTAGTTTAGCTGAATTTTGTTTAGTTTAGTTTAGTTTAGGTTACGTTAGGTTAGTTTAGTTTAGTTTAGTTTAGTGTATGTTAGGTTAGGTTAGGTTAGTTTAATTTAGTTTAGTTTATTTTAGTTTATAGTTTAGTTTAGTTTATAATTTATTTTATAATTTAGTATACTTTAGTTTATAGATTAGTTTATAGTTTAGTTAATATTTTAGTTTATTTTAGTTTACGTTAGGTTAGGGAAGTTTAAGTTAGGTTAGGTTAGTTTGGTATAGTTTAGTTTAGTTTAGTTTTGTTTATATTTAGTTTAGTTTAATTTATTGTTCAGTTTATAGTTTAGTATACTTTAGTTTAGTTTAGGTTAGGTTGGGTTAGTTTAGTTTAGTTTAGGTTAGGTTAGCTTAAGTTAGGTTAATTTAGTATAGTATAGTTTAGTTTAGTTTAGTTTATAGTTTAGTTCATTTTATTTTATAGTTTAGTTTATAGTGTTGTTTAGTTTAGTTTAGTTAATTTAGGTTAGGTTAGGTTAGGTTAGAGTAGTTTAGTTTAGGTTAGGTTATGATAGGTTAGTGCAGTTTAATTTAATTTTGTTTAGTTTAGTTGAATTAAATTTAGTTTATTTAGGTCAGTTTAGGTAAGTTAGTTTAGTTTATTTTAGTATAGGTTAGGTTACGTTAGGTAAGTTTAATTCAGTTTAGTTTAGTTTAGTTTATAGTTTAATTTATAGTTTTGCTTATAGTTATTTAGTTTTGTTTAGATTAGTTTAGTTTAGGTTAAATTATGTTAGGTTACTTTAGTTTAGTTTAGTTTAGGTTAGGTTAGGTTGGGTTAGGTTAGTGTAGTTTCATTTAGTTTAGTTTATTTTAGTTTAGTTTAGTATGTAGTTCAGTTCAGTTTTGTTTTGTTTAATTTAGTTTAGTTTATAGTTTAGTTGAGTTTAGGTTAGTTTATTTGAGTTTAGTTTAGTTTAGTTTAGGTTAGGTTAGGTTAGTTTAGTTTAGTTTAGGATAGGTTATGATAGATTAGGTTAGGTTAGGTTAGTTTGGTTTAGTTTAGTCTATTTAAGTTTAGTTTAGTTTATACTTTAATTTAGTTTAGTTTATTTTATAGTTTAGTTAAGTTTTGTTTATAGTTTTGTTTGCAGTTTAGTATAGTTTAGTTTAGTTTAATTTAGTTTAGCTAAGTTTAGTATAGTGTAGTTTAGTTTAGTTTATAGTTTAATTTATAATTTAGTTTAGTTTAGTTTAGTTTAATTTAGTTTAGAGTATGTTAGGTTAGGTTAGGTTAGTTTAGTTTAGTTTAGTTTAGTTTAGGTTAGGTTAGGTTAGGTTATGAGAGTTTAATTTATTTGAGATTAATTTAGTTTAGTTTATAGTTAATTTATAGTTTAGTTTAGTTTACTTTATAGTTTAGTTTAGTTAATTTATAGTTTAATTTAGTATAGTTTAGTTTAATTTAGTTTCTTTTAGTTTATAGTTTTGTTTATAGTTTAGCTTAGATTAGTTTAGTTTAGTTTAGTTTAGGTTAAGTTATGTTAGGTTAGTTTAGTTTAGTTTAGTTCAGGTTCGTTTAGGTTAGGATAGGTATGTTTAATTTAGTTCAGTTTAGTTTAGTTAAGTTTAGTTTATAGTTTAGTTTATTGTTTAGTATGTAATTTAGTTTAGTTTAGTTTAGTTTAGTTTACGTTAAGTTATGTTAGGTTCGTTTAGTTTAATTTAGTTTAAATTAGGTTAGGTTAGGTTAGGGTAATTAAGTTTAGTTTAGGCAAATTTAGTTTAGTTTAGTTCAGTTTAGTTTAGTTTATTTTATAGTTTAGTTTTGTTGATAGTTTTGTTTGCAGTTTAGTATAGTTTAGTTTAGTTTAATTTAGATTAGGTTAAGTACGGTTAAGGTTAGGTTAGTTTAGTTTAGTTTAGTTTATGTTAGGTTAGGTTAGTTTAGTTTAGTTTTGTTTATAGTTTAGTTTAATTTATTTTTATAATTTAGTTTATAGTTTAGTTCAGTTTAGTTTGCAGTTTAATTTAGTTTAGTTTAGTTTAGGTTAGGTTATGTTAGTTTAGTGTAGTATAGTTTAGTTTAGTTTAGTTTAGCTAAGTTTAATTTAGTTTAGTTTAGTTTAGTTTTGGGTAGCTTATGTTAGGTTAGGTTAGGTTAGTTTAGTTTAGTTTAGGTTAGGTTAGGTTAGGTTAGGTTAGTTTAGTTTAGTTTAGGTTGCGTTATGTTAGATTAGGTTAGATTAGGTTAGTTTGGTTTAGTTTAGTCTAGTTAAATTTAGTTTAGTAATACTTTAGTTTAGTTTAGTTTAGTTTATAGTTTAGTTTGGTTTTGTTTATAGTTAAGTTTGTAATTTAGTATAGTTTAGTTTAGTTTAATTTAGTTTAGCAAAGTTTAGTTTAGTTTAGTTTAGTTTAGTTTTGGGTAGGTGATGTTAGGTTAGGTTAGGTTTGTTTAGTTTAGTTTATGTTGGTTTAGGTTAGGTTAGGTTAGTTTAGTTTAGTTGAGTTTAGTTTCGTTTAGGTTAGGTTAGGTAAGTTTAAGATAGGTTGGGTTAGGTTAGTTTAGTTCAGTCTAGTTTATGTTAGGTTAGGTTAGTTTAGTTTAGTTAGGTTTTGTTTATGGTTTAGTTTAGTTTACAGTTTAGTTCAAATTTTATTTTAGTTTAATATATAGTTTAATTTAGTTTAGTTTAGTTTAATTTAGGTTAATTTAGTTTAGTTTAGTTTAGGTTAGGTTAGGTTAGGTTAAGTTAGCTCAGTTTAGTATAGTTTAGTTTAGTTTAAAATATAGTATCTTTAGTTTATAGTTTAGTTCATAGTTTTGTTTAGTTTAGTTTAGTTTAGTTTAGGTTAGGTTAGAGTAGTTTAGTTTAGTTTAGTTTAGTTTAGGTTAGATTAGGTTAGGTTAGTGTAGTTTAGTTTAGTTTAGTTTAGTTGAATTTAGTTTAGTTTAGTTTAGTTTAGTGTAGGTTAGGTTGGTTTAGTTTTAGTATAGTTAAGGTTCAGTTAGATTAGGTTAGTTTAATTTAGTTTAGTTGATAGTTTAGTTTATACTTTAGTTTATAGTTTAGTTTAGTTTAGTTTTGTTTAGTTTCGTTTAGGTTAGGTTATGTTAGATTAGGTTAGATTAGGTTAGGTAAGCTTAGTTTAGTTTAGTTTACTTTAAGTTAGGTTAGGTTAGGTTAGGTTTAGTTAGGTTAGTTAAGATTAGTTTAGTTTAGTTTAGTTAGGTTTAGTTAGGTTTATAATTTAGTTCAGTTTAGTTTATAGCTTAGTTTATAGTTTAGTTTAGTTTATAGTTTAATTTGTAGTTAAGTTTAGTTTAGTTCAGTTTAATTAAGTTTAGCTTAGTTTAGTTTAGTTCAGTTTAGGTTATTTTAGGGTAGCTTATGTTAGGTTAGGTTAGGTTAGTTTAGTTTATATTTTAATTTATAGTTTAGTTTAGTTTATAGTTTAGTTTATAGTTTAGTTTAGTTTAGTTTATAGTTTAGTTTAGTTTAGTTTATAATAGTTTAAGTTAGTTTAGTTTAGGTTAGGTTGTTAGTTTACTTTAGTTTAGTTTAGGTTAGGTTAGGCTAGGTTAAGTTAGGTTAGGTTAGTTTAGATTAGTTTAGTTTAGTTTAATTTATAGTTTAGTTTATTTTAGTTTATTATTTAATTTAGTTCAGTTTATAGTTTCGTTTACAGTTTAGTTTGGTTTAGTTTAGTTTAATTTAGTTTAGCTTAGATTAGTTTAGTTTGTTTTAGGTTAGGTTAAGTTAGGTGAGGTTAGTTTAGTTTAGATGAGTTTAATTTAGTTTAGTTTAGTTTATAGTTTAGTTTAGTTTACTTTAGTTTATCGTTCAATTTATAGTTTAGTTTAGTTTATAGTTTAGTTTATTGTTTAGTTCAGTTTAGTTTAGTATAGTTTAGGTTAGGTTAGGTTAGTTTAGATTAGTTTAGTTTAGGTCAGTTTAGGTTAGGTTAAGTTAGGTTAGGTTAGTTTAGTTTTGTTTATAGCTTAGTTTATTTTAGTTTACAGTTTATTGTGCAGCTCAGTTTAGTTTAGTTTAGTATAGTATAGTTTACTTTAGTTTAGGATAGGTTAGGTTAGGTTAGGTAAGGTTAATTTAGATTAAATTAGTTTAGTTTAGCTTTGTATATAATTTTCTTTACTTTAGTTTATAGTTTAATTTAGTTTACTTTAGGTTATTTTAATTTGGTTTAGTTTAGTTTAGTTTAGTTTAGGTTAGGTTAGGTTAGTTTAGTTTAGTATAGGTTATGTTAGATTATGTAAGTTTAATTGAGTTTAGTTTAGTATAGTTTAAAGTTTAATTTGTAGTTATTTTTATAGTTAATTTAGTTTAGTTTAGTTTTGGTTAAATTAGGTTAATTTACTTTAGTTTAGTTTAGGTTTGGTTAGGTTGGGTTAGGTTAGTGTAGTTTAATTTAGTTTAGTTGAATTTAGTTTAGTTGAATTTAGTTTAGTTTAGTTTAGTTTAGGTTACGTTAGGTTAGTTTAGTTTAGTTTAGTTTAGTGTGGTTAAGTTTTGTTTAATTTAGGTTAGGTTAGGTTAGTTTAGATTAGTTTAGGTTAGGTTATGTTAGATTAGGTTAGGTTATGTTAGTTTGGTTTAGTTTAGTCTAGTTAAGTTTATTTCAGTTTGTTCTTTAGTTTAGTTTAGTCTATTTTATAGTTTAGTTTACTTTTGTTTATAGTTTAGTTTGCAGTTTAGTATAGTTTAGTTTAGTTTTATTTACTTTAGGTTAAGTAAGATTAGGTTAGATTAGGTTAGTTTAGTTGAGTTTAGTTTATAAATTAGTTTATAGTTTAGTTTAGTTTAGTTTAAACTTTAATTTAGTTTAGTTTACTTTAGTTTAGTTTAGTTTAATTTAGGTTAATTTAGTTTAGTTTAGTTAAGTTTAGTTTAAAATATAGTATCTTTAGTTTATAGTTTAGTTCATATTTTTGTTTAGTTTAGTTTAGTTTAGTTCAGGTTAGTATAGAGTAGTTTAGTTTTGTTTAGTTTATAGTTTAATTTATAGTTTACTTTAGTTTATAGTTTAGTTTATAGTTTAGTTCAGTTTAGTTTATAATAGTTTAGTTTAATTTAGATTATGTTAGGTTAGTTTAGTTTAGTATAGGTTGGGTTAAGTTAGGTTAGGTTAGGTTAGTTAGGTTTAGTTTAGTTTAGTTTATTGTTTAGTTTAGTTTAGTTTAGTTTATAGTTTAGTTTATACTTTAGTTTATATTTTAGTTTATAGTTTAGTTTAGTTTAGTGTTGTTTATTTTGGTTTGCTTTTGTTCAGTTTAGTTTAAATTAGTTTCGTTTAGGTTAGGTAATGTTAGATTAGGTTAGGTTAGGTAAGCTTAGTTTAGTTTAGTTTAGGTTAGGTTAGGTTAGGTTAGGTTAGGTTAGTTAAGTTCAGTTTAGTTTACTTTAGTTAAGTTTGGTTTAATTCATAGTTTAGTTTATAGTTTAATTTATAGTTAAGTTTAATTTAGTTTAGTTTAATTTAGTTTAGTTTAGTTTATTTTAGGATAGCTTATGTTAGGTTAGGTAAGGTTAGTTTAGTTTATAGTTTAATTTATAGTTTAGTTTGGTTTATAGTTTAGTTTATAATTTAGTTTAGTTTAGTTTATAATTTAGTTTAGTTTAGTTTATAATAATTTAGTTTAGGTTAGGTTAGGTTAGTTTAGTTTAGTTTAGTTTGGGTTAGGTTTGGCTATGTTAAGTTAGGTTAGGTTATTTTAGGCTAGTTTAGTTTAGTTTAGTTTATTATTTAATTTAGTGTAGTTTAGTTTGTAGTTTAGTTTATTTTAGTTTGTAGTTTAATTTAGTTTAGGTTAGGTTAGTTTAGTTTAGTTTCGTTTAATTTAGTTTAGTTTAGTTTATAGTTTAATTAAGTTTAGTTTATAGTTTAATTTATAATTTAGTTTAGTTTAGTTTATCTTTTAGTTTATCGTTTAGTTTAGTTTAGATTAGTTTAGTTTAGGTCAGTTTATGTTAGGTTAAGTTAGATTAGGTTAGTTTAGATTAGTTTATTTTAGTTTATAATTTAGTTTATTTTAGTTTATAGTTTAATTTAGTTTCATTTAGTTTAGTTTAGTTTACTTTAGGTTAGGTTAGGTTAAGTTAATTTAGTTTAGTTTAGGTTAGGTTAGGTAAGTTTAATTTAGTTTAGTTTGGTTTAGTTTAATTTATAGTTTAGTTTATAGTTTTGTTTATAGTTTAGTTTAGTTTATAGTTTAATTTAGTTTATTTTAGTTTAGTTTAATTTTGGTTAGGTTAGTTTAGTTTAAATTAGTTTATAGTTTAGATTAGTTTATAGTTTACTTTACAGTTTTGTTTAGTTTAGTTTAGTTTAGTTTAGTTTGGGTTAGGTTAGGTTAGGTTAGGCTAGTTTAGTTTAGTTTAGTTTATAGTTTAGTTTAGTTTAGTTTACAGTTTAATTTATCCTTTAGTTTATAGTGTAGTTTATAGTTTAGTTTAATTTAGTGTAGATTAGTTTGGTTTAGTTTAGTATAGTTTAGTTTACTTTAGGTTAGGTTAGATTATGTTAGGTTTGGTTAGCTTACTTTAGTTTATTTTAGTTTAGGTTAAGTTAAGTTAGGTTAGTTTAGTTGAGTTAACTTTGGTTTAGTTTAGTTTAGTTTAGTTTATAGTTTAGTATATAGTTTAGTTTAGTTAAGTTTATAGTTTAATTTATAATTTAATTTAGTTTAGTTTAGTTTAATTTTGTTTAGAGTAGGTTAGGTTAGGTTAGGTTAGTTTAGTTTAGGTTAGGTTAGGTTATTTTAGGTTAATTTAGTTTAGTTGAGTGTAATTTAGTTTAGTTTAGTTTAGTTAATAGTTTAATTTATAGTTTAGTTTAGTTATTTTTTATAGTTTAGTTTAGATAGTTTATAGTTTAATTTAGTTAAGTTTAGTTTAATTTAGTTTAGTTTAGTTTGTAGTTTAGTTTAGTTTAGTTTAGTTTAGTTGAATTTAGGTAAGTTATGTTAAGTTCGTTTAGTTTAATTTAGTTTAGATTAGGTTAGATTAGATTACGTTAGGGTAGTTAAGTTTAGTTTAGTTGAATTTAGGTTATAGTTTGATTTATAGTTTAGTTTAGTTTACTTTATAGTTTAGTTTAGTTAATTTATAGTTTAATTTACTTTAGTTTAGTTTAGTATAATTTAGTTTACTTTAGTTTATAGTTTTGTTTTTAGTTTAGTTTAGTTTAGTTTAGGTTAGGTTAGGTAAGTTTAGGTTATGTTAGTGTATTTTAGTTTAGTTTAGCTGAATTTTGTTTAGTTTAGTTTAGTTTAGGTTACGTTAGGTTAGTTTAGTTTAGTTTAGTGATTGTTAGGTTAGGTTAGGTTAGTTTAGTTTAGTTTAGTTTAGTTTATAGTTTAGTTTAGTTTAGTTTATAATTTATTTTAAAATTTAGTATACTTTAATTTATAGATTAGTTTATAGTTTAGATAAAATTTTAATTTAGTTTATTTTAGTTTTGGTTAGGTTACGGAAGGTTAGGTTAGGTTAGGTTAGTTTAGATTAGTTTGGTTTATGTAAGGTTAGGTTAGATTAGTTTAGTATAGTTTAGTTTACTTTAGTTTACAGTTTAGTTAAGTTTAGTTTATAGTTCAGTTTATAGTTTAGGTTAGGTTAGGTTAGGTTAGTTTAGATTAGTTTAGGTTAGGTTATGTTAGATTAGGTTAGGTTAGGTTAGTTTGGTTTAGTTTAGTCTAGTTAAGTTTAGTTCAGTTTATTCTTTAGTTTAGTTTAGTCTATTTTATAGTTTAGTTTAAATTAGTTTATAGTTAAGATTAGTTTATAGTTTACTTTACAGTTTTGTTTAGTTTAGTTTTGTTTAGTTTAGTTTGGGTTAGGTTAGGTTAGGTTAGGCTAGTTTAGTTTAGTTTAGTTTATAGTTTAGTTTAGTTTAGTTTACAGTTTAATTTATCCTTTAGTTTATAGTGTAGTTTATAGTTTAGTTTAATTTAGTGTAGATTAGTTTGGTTTAGTTTAGTATAGTTTAGTTTACTTTAGGTTAGGTAAGATTATGTTAGGTTTGGTTAGCTTACTTTAGTTTAGTTTAGTTTAGGTTAAGTTAGGTTAGGTTAGTTTAGTTGAGTTAACTTTGGTTTAGTTTAGTTTAGTTTATAGTTTAGTATATAGTTTAGTTTAGTTAAGTTTATAGTTTAATTTATAATTTAATTTAGTTTAGTTTAGTTTAATTTTGTTTAGAGTAAGTTAGGTTAGGTTAATTTAGTTTAGGTTAGGTTAGGTTATTTTAGGTTAATTTAGTTTAGTTGAGTGTAATTTAGTTTAGTTTAGTTTAGTTAATAGTTTAATTTATAGTTTAGTTTAGTTATTTTTTATAGTTTAGTTTAGATAATTTATAGTTTAATTTAGTTAAGTTTAGTTTAATTTAGTTTAGTTTAGTTTGTAGTTTAGTTTAGTTTAGTTTAGTTTAGGTTAAGTTATGTTAGGTTCGTTTAGTTTAATTTAGTTTAGATTAGGTTAGATTAGATTACGTTAGGGTAGTTAAGTTTAGTTGAATTTAGGTTATAGTTTGATTTATAGTTTAGTTTAGTTTACTTTATAGTTTAGTTTAGTTAATTTATAGTTTAATTTACTTTAGTTTAGTTTAGTATAATTTAGTTTACTTTAGTTTATAGTTTTGTTTTTAGTTTAGTTTAGTTTAGTTTAGGTTAGGTTAGGTAAGGTTAGGTTATGTTAGTGTAGTTTAGTTTAGTTTAGCTGAATTTTGTTTAGTTTAGTTTAGTTTAGGTTACGTTAGGTTAGTTTAGTTTAGTTTAGTGATTGTTAGGTTAGGTTAGGTTAGTTTAGTTTAGTTTAGTTTAGTTTATAGTTTAGTTTAGTTTAGTTTATAATTTATTTTATAATTTAGTATACTTTAATTTATAGATTAGTTTATAGTTTAGTTAAAATTTTAGTTTAGTTTATTTTAGTTTTGGTTAGGTTACGGAAGGTTAGGTTAGGTTAGTTTAGATTAGTTTGGTTTATGTAACGTTAGGTTAGGTTAGTTTAGTATAGTGCAGTTTTCTTTAGTTTACAGTTTAGTTAAGTTTAGTTTATAGTTCAGTTTATAGTTTAGTTTAGTTTAGGTTAGGTTGGGTTAGTTCAGTTTAGTTTAATTTGGGTTAGGTTAGGTTAGTTTAGTTTAGTTTACAGTTTAGTTTATTCATTAGTTTATAGTGTAATTTATAGTTTAGTTTAATTTAGTATGTTTAGTTTGGTTTATTTTAGTATAGTTTCGTTTACGTTAGGTTATGTTAGATTAGGTTACGTTAGGTTAGCTTACTTTAGTTTAGTTTAGGTTAGGTTAGGTTAGGTTAGTTTAGTTTAGTTAAGTTCAGTTTAATTTAGTTAAGTTTAGTTTAGTTTAGTCAATAGTTTAGGTAATCGTTTAGTTTAGTTTAGATTAGTTTAGTTTAGGTCAGTTTAGTTTATGTTAAGTTAGCTTAGGTTAGTTTAGATTAGTTTAGTTTCATTTACTTTAGTTTATAATTTAGTTTATTTTAGTTTGTAGTTTAATTTAGATTAGTTTAGTTTAGTTTAGGTTGGGTTATATTAGATTAGGTTAGATTAGGTTAGTTTGGTATAGTTTAGTATAGTTAAATTTAGTTTAGTTATACTTTAGTTTAGTTTAGTTTAGTTTATAGTTTAGTTTAGTTTTCTTTATAGTTAAGCTTATAGTTTAGTATAGTTCAGTTTAGTTTAATTTAGTTTAGCTAAATTTAGTTTAGTTTAGTTTAGTTTAGTTTTGGGTAGGTTATGTTAGGTTAGGTTAGGTTAGTTTAGTTTAGTTTAGGTTAGGTTAGGTAAGGTTAGGTTAGGTTAGGTTAGGTTAGGTTAGGTTAGTTTAGTTTAGTCTAGTTTATGTTAGGTTAGGTTAGTTTAGTTTAGTTTAGTCTAGCTTAGGTTTCGCTAGGTTAAGTTAGGTTAGGTTAGTTTAGATTAGTTTAGTTTAGTTTACATTTTAGTTTACTTTAGTTTATTATTTAATTTAGTGTAGTTTAGTTTATAGTTTCGTTTATAGTTTAGTTTGGTTTAGTTTAGTTTTTTTTAGTTTAACTTAGATTAGTTTAGTTTGTCTTAGGTTAGGTTAGGTGAGATTAGTTTAATTTAGTTGAGTTTAATATAGTTTAGTTTAGTTTATATTTTAGTTTAGTTTAGTCTATAGTTCAATTTATAGTTTAGTTTAGTTTAGTTTTTAGTTTAGGTTATCGTTTATTTTAGTTTAGATTAGTTAAGTTTAGGTCAGTTTAGGTTAGGTTAAGTTAGGTTAGGGTAGTTTAGATTAGTTTAGTTTAATTTAGTTTAGTTTATAGTTTAGTTTATTTTAGTTTATAGTTTAATTTAGTTTAGTTTAGTGTAGTTTAGTTTGGTTAGGTTAGGTTAGGTTAATTTAGTTTAGTTTAGGTTAGGTAAGTTTAATTTAGTTTAGTTTAATTTATAGTTTATTTTATAGTTTTGTTTATAGTTTAGTTTAGTTTATAGTTTAATTTAGTTTAGTTTAGTTTAGTTTAGTTTAGTATAGTTTAACCTAGATTACGTTAGGTTAGTTTAGTTTAGTTTAGTTAAGATTAGGTTAGGGTAGGTTAGGTTAATTTACTTTAGTATAGTTTAGTTTAGTTTATTTTAGTTTACTTTATAGTTTAGTATACAGTTTAGGTTAGTTTAGTTTAGTTTAGTTTGGGTTAGGTTAGGTTAGGTTAGTTTAGTTTAGTTTAGTTTATAGTTTAGTTTAGTTTAGTTTAGTTTATTTTAGGTTATGTTAGGGTAGTTTAGTTTAGTATAGGTTAGATTAAGTTAGGTTAAGTGAGGTTAGTTAGGTTTAGTTTAGTTTAGTTTATAGTTTAGTTTAGTTTAGTTTAGTTTAGTTTATAGTTAAGTTTATACTTTAGTTTATATTTTAGTTTATAGTTTAGTTTAGTTTAGTGTTGTTTATTTTGGTTTAGTTTTGTTTAGTTTAGTTTAAATTGGTTTCGTTTACGTTAGGTTATTTTAGATTAGGTTAGGTTAGGTAAGCTTAGTTTAGTTTAGTTTAGTTTATGTTAGGTTAGGTTAGGTTAGGTTAGGTTAGGTTAGTTAAGTTCAGTTTAGTTTAGTTATGTTAAGTTTAGTTTAGTTCATAGTTTAGTTCAGTTTAGTTTATAGCTTAGTTTATAGTTTAGTTTAGTTTATAGCTTAATTTATAGTTAAGTTTAATTTAGTTTAGTTTGATTTAGTTTAGTTTAGTTTATTTTAGTGTAGCTTATGTTAGTTTAGGTAACGTTAGTTTAGTTTATAGTTTACTTTATGGTTTAGTTTAGTTTTATAGTTTAGTTTATAGTTTAGTTTAATTTAGTTTATAACAGTTTAGTTTAGGTTAGGTTAGGTTAGTTTAGTTTAGTTTAGTTTAGGTTAGGTTTGGCTAGGTTAAGTTAGGTTAGGTTAGTTTAGGCTAGTTTAGATTAGTATAGTTTATAGTTTAGTTTATTATAGTTTATTATTTAATTTAGTGTAGTTTAGTTTATAGTTTAGTTTATTTTAGTTTGTAGTTTTATTTTGTTATGTTTAGTTTAGTTTAGTTTAGTTTAGGTAAGGTTAGTTTAGTTAGGTTTCGTTTAATTTAGTTTAGTTTAGTTTATAGTTTAGTTAAGTTTATTTTATAGTTCAATTTATAATTTAGTTTAGTTTACTTTAGGTTAGGTTAGGTTAGGTTAATTTAGTTTAGTTTAGGATAGGTTAGGTAAGTTTAATTTAGTTTAGTTTGGTTTAGTTTAATTTATAGTTTAGTTTATAGTTTTGTTTATAATTTAGTTTAGTTTATAGTTATTTTAGTTTAGTTTAGTTTAGTTTATAATTTAGATTAGTTTATAGTTTACTTTACAGTTTTGATTAGTTTACTTTAGTTTAGTTTAGTTTGGGTTAGGTTAGGATAGGTTAGTTTAGTTTAGTTTAGTTTAGTTTACGGTTTAGTTAATCGTTTAGTTTATAGTGTAGTTTATAGTTTAGTTTAATTTAGTGTAGTTTAGTTTGGTTTAGTTTAGTATAGTTTAGTTTACTTTAGGTTAGGTTAGATTATGTTAGGTTTGGTTAGCTTACTTTATTTTAGTTTAGTTTAGGTTAGGTTAGGTTAGTTTATTTTAGTTAACTTTGGTTTAGTTTAGTTTAGTTTAGTTTAGTTTATAGTTTAGTATATAGTTTAGTTTAATTAAGTTTATATTTTAATTTATAATTTTGTTTAGTTTAGTTTAATTTAGTTTAGTGTATGTTAGGTTAGGTTAGGTTAGTTTAGTTTAGTTTAGTTTAGGTTAGGTTAGGTTAGGTTAATTTAGTTTAGTTGATTTTAATTTAGTTTAATTTAGCTAAGTTAATAGTTTAATTTATAGTTTAGTTTAGTTTTTTTATAGATTTATTTAGATAATTTAAAGTTAATATAGTTTAGTTTAGTTTGTAGTTTACTTTTGTTTAGTTTAGTTTAGTTTAGCTTAGTTTAGGTTAAGTTATGTAAGGTTCGTTTAGTTTAATTTAGTTTAGATTAGGTTAGATTAGATTACGTTAGGGTAGTTAAGTTTAGTTTAGTTGAATTTAGGTTATAGTTTGATTCATAGTTTAGTTTAGTTTACTTTATATTTTAGTTTAGTTAATTTATAGTTTAATTTACTTTAGTTTAGTTTAGTTTAATTTAGTTTACTTTAGTTTATAGTTTTGTTTATAGTTTAGTTTAGTTTAGTTTAGGTTAATTTATGTTACGTTAGTTTAGTTTAGTTTAGTTTAGTTTAGTTTAGGTTAGGTTAGGTAAGGTTAGGTTAGGTTAGGTTAGTGTAGTTTAGTGTAGTTAAGCTGAATTTTGTTTAGTTTAGTTTAGTTTAGGTTACGTTAGGTTAGTTTAGTTTAGTTTAATGTATGTTAGGTAAGGTTAGGTTAGTTTAGTTTAGTTTAGTTTAGTTTAGTGTATAATTTATTTTATAATTTAGTATACTTTAATTTATAGATTAGTTTATAGTTTAGTTAAAATTTTATTTTAGTTTATTTTACTTTAGGTTAGGTTACGGAAGGTTAGGTTAGGTTAGTTTAGATTAGTTTGGTTTATGTAAAGTTAGGTAAGGTTAGTTTAGTATAGTTTAGTTTACTTTTGTTTACAGTTTAGTTAAGTTTAATTTATGGGTCAGTTTATAGTTTAGTTTAATTTAATTTAGGTTGGGTTAGTTCAGTTTAGTTTAGTTTGGGTTAGGTTAGGTTAGGTTAGTTTAGGTTAGTTATGTTTAGTTTAATTTAGTTTAGTTTAGTTTAGTTTAGTGTATAGTTTAGGTAATCGTTTAGTTTAGTTTAGATTAGTTTAGTTTAGGTCAGTTTAGTTTAGGTTAAGTTAGCTTAGGTTAGTTTAGATTAGTTTAGTTTAACTTAGTTTAGTTTATAGTTAAATTTATTTTAGTTTGTATTTTAATTTAGATTAGTTTAGCTTAGTTTAGGTTGGGTTATGTTAGATTAGGTTAGATTAGGTTAGTTTGGCTTAGTTTAGTCTAGTTAAATTTAGTTTAGTTATACTTTAGTTTAGTTTAGTTTAGTTAATAATTTAGTTTATTTTTCTTTATAGTTAAGTTTATAGTTTAGTATAGTTTTGTTTAGTTTAATTTAGTTTAGCTAAGTTTAGTTTAGTTTAGTTTAGTTTAGTTTTGGGTAGGTTTTGTTAGGTTAGGTTAGGTTAGTTTAGTTTAGTTTAGGTTAGGTTAGGTTAGTTTAGTTTAGTTGAGTTTAGTTTAGTTTAGGTTAGGTTAGGTAAGGTTATGTTAGGTAAGGTTAGGTTAGTTTAGTTTAGTCTAGTTTATGTTAGGTTAGGTTAGTTGAGTTTAGTTTAGTTTTGTTTATAGTTTAGTTTAGTTTAGTTTATAGTTTAGTTCATAGTTTATTTTAGTTTAATATATAGTTTAATTTAGTTTAGTTTAGTTTAATTTAGGTTAATTTAGTTTAGTTTAGGTTAAGTTAGGTTAGGTTAGGTTAGGTTAAGTTAGTTCAGTTTAATATAGTTTAGTTTAAAATTTTAGTATCTTTAGTTTATAGTTTAGTTCATAGTTTTGGTTAGTTTACTTTAGTTTAGGTTAGGTTAGAGTAGTTTAGTTTAGTTTAGTTTAGGTTAGATTAGGTTAGGTTAGAGTAGTTTAGTTTAGTTGAATTTAGTTTAATTTAGTTTAGTTTAGAGTAGGTTAGGTTGGTTTAGTTTTAGTATAGGTTATTTTCAGTTAGCTTAGGTTAAATTAGTTTAGTTTAGTTTAATTTAGTTTACTTTATAGTTTAGTTTATTTTAGTTTGTAGTTTAATTTAGTTTAGTTTAGTTTAATTTAGGTTAGGTTAGGTTAGGTTAGGTTAGGCTAGTTTTGTTTAGTTTAGGTTGGGTTATGTTAGATTAGGTTAGATTAGGTTAGTTTGGTTTAGTTTAGTCTAGTTAAATTTAGTTTAGTTATACTTTAGTTTAGTTTAGTTTAGTTTATAGTTTAGTTTAGTTTTGTTTATAGTTAAGTTTATAAATTAGTATAGTTTTTTTTAGTTTAATTTAGTTTAGCTAAGTTTAGTTTAGTTTAGTTTAGTTTAGTTTTGGGTAGGTTAGGTTACGTTAGGTTAATTTAGTTTAGTTTAGTTTAGGTTAGGTTAGGTTAGGTTAGGTTAGCTTAAATTAGTTCAGTTTAGTATAGTTTAGTTTAGTTTAAAATATAGTACATTTAGTTTATAGTTTAGTTTATAGTTTTGTTTAATTTAGTTTAGTTTAGTTTATGTTACGTTAGAATAGTTTAGTTTAGTTTAGTTTAGGTTAGATTAGGTTAGGTTAGTGTAGTTTAGTTTAGTTTAGTTTAGTTTAGTCGAGTTGAATTTAGTTTAGTTTAGTTTAGTTTAGGGTAGGTTATGTTGGTTTAGTTTTAGTATAGTTTAGTTTCAGTTAGGTAAGGTTAGTTTAGTTTAGTTTATAGTTTAGTTTATACTTTAGTTTATATTTAACTTTATAGTTTAGTTTAGTTTAGTGTAGTTTAGTTTGGTTTAGTTTTGTTTAGTTTAGTTTTGTTTAGTTTCGTTTGGGTGTGGTTATGTTAGATTAGGTTAGGTTAGGTTAGTTAAGAGTAGTTTAGTTTAGTTTAGTTAGATTTAGTTTAGTTTATAATTTAGTTCAGTTTAGTTTATAGCTTAGTTTATAGTTTAGTTTAGTTTATAGTTTAATTTATAATTAAATTTAGTTTAGTTCAGTTTAATTAAGTTTAGCTTAGTTTAGTTTAGTTCAGTTTAGGTTATTTTAGGGTAGCTTATGTTAGGTTAGGTTAGGTTAGTTTAGTTTATAGTTTAATTTATAGTATAGTTTAGTTTATAGTTTAGTTTATAGTTTAGTTTAGTTTAGTTTATAGTTTAGTTTAGTTTAGTTTATAATAGTTTAAGTTAGTTTAGTTTAGGATAGGTTAGGTTAGTTTACTTTAGTTTAGTTTAGGTTAGGTTAGGCTAGGTTAAGTTAGGTTAGGTTAGTTTAGATTAGTTTAGTTTAGTTTAATTTATAGTTTAGTTTACTTTAGTTTATTATTTAATTTAGTTTAGTTTATAGTTTCGTTTACAGTTTAGTTTGGTTTAGTTTAGTTTAATTTAGTTTAGCTTAGTATGTTTAGTTTGTTTTAGGTTAGGTTAAGTTAGGTGAGGTTAGTTTAGTTTAGATGAGTTTAATTTAGTTTAGTTTAGTTTATAGTTTAGTTTAGTTTACTTTAGTTTATAGTTCAATTTATAGTTTAGTTTAGTTCCGTTTATAGTTTAGTTTATCATTTAGTTTAGTTTAGTATAGTTTAATTTAGGTTAGGTTAGTTTAGGTTAGTTTAGTTTAGGTCAGTTTAGGTTAGGTTAAGTTAGGTTAGGTTAGTTTAGTTTTTTTTATAGTTTAATTTATTTTAGTTTGCAGTTTATTGTACAGCTCAGTTTAGTTTAGTTTAGTATAGTATAGTTTACTTTAGTTTATGTTAGGTTAGGTAAGGTTAATTTAGATTATTATTAGTTTAGTTTAGCTTTGTTTATAGTTTACTTTACTTTAGTTTATAGTTTAATTTAGTTTACTTTAGGTTATTTTAATTTGGTTTAGTTTAGTTTAGTTTAATTTAGGTTAGGTTAGGTTAGGTTAGTTTAGTTTAGTATAGGTTATGTTAGGTTAGGTTAGGTTAGTTTAGTTTAGTCTAGTTTAGTTTAGTTTAGTTAAGTTTATAGTTTAGTTCATAGTTTATTTTAGTTTAATATATAGTTTAATTTAGTTTACTTTAGTTTAATTTAGTTTAATTTAGGTTAATTTATCTTAGTTTAGTTTAGGTTAGGTTAGGTTAGGTTAGGTTAGGTTAGGTTAGGTTAAGTTAGTTCAGTTTAGAATAGTTTAGTTTAGTTTAAAATATAGTGTCTTTAGTTTATAGTTGAGTTCATAGTTTTGTTTAGTTTAGTTTAATTTAGTTTAGGTTAGGTTAGAGTAGTTTGGTTTTGTTAGTCTAGTTTAGGTTAGATTAGGTTAGGTTAGTATAGTTTAGTTTAGTTTAGTTTAGTTGAATTTAGTTTAGTTTAGTTTAGTTTAGGGTAGGTTAGGTTGGTTTAGTTTTAAAATAGTTTAGGTTCAGTTAGGTTAGGTTAGTTTAGTTTAGTTTAGTTTATAGTTTAGTTTATACCTTAGTTTATATTTTAGTTTATAGTTTAGTTTAGTTTAGTGTAGTTTAGTTTGGTTTAGTTTTGTTTAGTTTAGTTTTATTTAGTTTCGTTTAGGTTAGGTTATGTTAGATTAGGTTAGATTAGGTTAGGTAAGCTTAGTTTAGTTTATTTTATTTTAAGTTAGGTTAGGTTAGGTTAGGTTAGGTTAGTTAAGATTAGTTTAGTTTAGTTTAGTTAGGTTTAGTTTAATTTATAATTTAGTTCAGTTTAGTTTATAGCTTAGTTTATAGTTTAGTTTAGTTTATAGTTTAATTTATAGTTAAGTTTAGTTTAGTTTAGTTTAATTAAGTTTAGCTTAGTTTAGTTTAGTTCAGTTTAGGTTATTTTAGGGTAACTTATGTTAGGTTAGGTTAGGTTAGTTTAGTTTATAGTTTAATTTTTAGTTTAGTTTAGTTTATAGTTTAGTTTATAGTTTAGTTTAGTTTTTAATAGTTTAAGTTAGTTTAGTTTAGGTTAAGTTAGGTTAGTTTACTTTAGTTTAGTTTAGGTTAGGTTGGGCTAGGTTAAGTTAGGTTAGGTTAGTTTAGATTAGTTTAGTTAAGTTTAATTTATAGTTTAATTTACTTTAGTTTATTATTTAATTTAGTTTAGTTTAGTTTACAGTTTCGTTTACAGTTTAGTTTGGTTTAGTTTAGTTTAATTTAGTTTAACTTAGATTAGTTTAGTTTGTTTTAGGTTAGGTTAAGTTAGGTGAGGTTAGTTTAGTTTAGATGAGTTTAATTTAATTTAGTTTAGTTTATAGTTTAGTTTAGATTACTTTAGTTTATAGTTCAATTTATAGTTTAATTTATTTTATAGTTAAGTTTATCGATTAGTTTAGTTTAGTTTAGTTTAGTATAGTTTAGGTTAGGTTACGTTAGTTTAGATTAGTTTAGTTATGGTCAGTTTAGGTTAGGTTAAGTTAGGTTAGGTTAGTTTAGTTTTGTTTATAGTTTAGTTTATTTTAGTTTACAGTTTATTGTACAGCTCAGTATAGTTTAGTTTAGTATAGTATAGTTTACTTTAATTTAGGTTAGGTTGGGTTAGTTTAGTTTAGTTTATAGTTAGTTTAGTTTAGTTTACAGTTTAGTTTATCCTTTAGTTTATAGTGTAGTTTACAGTTTAGTTTAATTTAGTGTAGTTTAGTTTGGTTTATTTTAGTATAGTTTAGTTTACTTTAGGTTAGGTTAGCTTATGCTAGGTTTGGTTACCTTACTTTGGTTAGGTTTAGTTTAGGTTAGGTTATGTTAGTTTAGTTTAGTTAACTTTGGTTTAGTTTAGTTTATTTTAGTTTAGTTTATAGTTTAGTATATAGTTTAGTTTAGTTAAGTTTATAGTTTAATTTATAATTTATTTTAGATTAGTTTAATTTAGTTTAGAGTAGGTTAGGTTAGGTTAGGTTAGTTTAGTTTAGTTTAGGTTAAATTATGTTAATTTACTTTAGTTTAGTTTAGGTTGGGTTAGGTTGGGTTAGGTTAGTGTAGTTTAATTTAGGTTAGGTAAGGTTAGGTTAGGTTAGGTTAGCTTACTTTAGTTTAGTTTAGGTTATTTTAGTTTAGTTGAGTTTAATTTAGCTGAATTTTGTTTAGTTTAGAGTAGGTTAGGTTAGGTTAGGTTAGTTTAGTTTAGTTTAGTATAGGTTATGTTAGATTATTTTAGTTTAATTCAGTTTAGTTTAGTTTAGTTTATAGTTTAATTTGTAGTTATTTTTATAGTTAATTTAGTTTAGTTTAGGTTAAATTATGTTAATTTACTTTAGTTTAGTTTAGGTTGGGTTAGGTTGGGTTAGGTTAGTGTAGTTTAATTTAGTTTAGTTGAATTTAGTTTAGTTTATTTTAGTTTAGGTTACGTTAGGTTAGTTTAGTTTAGTTTAGTGTAGTTTAGTTTTGTTTAGGTTAGGTTAGGTTAGGTTAGTTTAGATTAGTATAGGTTAGGTTATGTTAGATTAGGTTAGGTTAGGTTAGTTTGGTTTAGTTTAGTCTAGTTAAGTTTAGTTCAGTTTATTCTTCAGTTTAGTTTAGTTTATTTTATAGTTTAGTTTAGTTTTGTTTATAGTTTAGTTTGCAGTTTAGTATAGTTTAGTTTAGTTTAATTTAGTTTAGGTTAAGTAAGGTTAGGTTAGGTTAGGTTAGGTCAGTTTAGTTTAGTTTAGTTTATAAATTAGTTTATAGTTTAGTTTAGTTTAGTTTAGTGTGGGTTAGGTTAAGTAAGGTTAGGTTAGTTTAGTTTAGTTTAGTTTATATTTTAGTTTAGTTTATAGTGTAGTTTAGTTTAATTTATAATAGTTTAGTTTAGGTTAAGTTAGGTTAGTTTAGTTTAGTTTAGTTTAGGTTAGATTTGGCTGGGTTAAGTTAGGTTAGGTTAGTTTAGGCTAGTTTAGTTTAGTTTAGTTTATAGTTTAGTTTACTTTAGTTTTTTATTTAATTTAGTGTAGTTTAGTTTATAGTTTAGTTTATAGTTTAGTTTATTTTAGTTTGTAGTTTAATTTAGTTTTGTTTAATTTATTTTAGTTTCGGTTAGGTTGGTTTAGTTTAGTTTCGTTTAATTTAGTTTAGTTCAGTTTATAGTTTAGTTATGTTTAGTTTATAGTTTAATTTATAATTTAGTTTAGTTTAGTTTATCTTTTAGTTTATCGTTTAGTTTAGTTTAGATTAGTTTAGTTTAGGTCAGTTTAGGTTAGGTTAAGTTAGGTTAGGTTAGTTTAGATTAGTTTAGTTTAGTTTAGTTTATAGTTTAGTGTATTTTAGTTTACAGTTTAATTTAGTTTAATTTAGTTTAGTTTAGTTTACTTTAGGTTAGGTTAGGTTAATTTAGTTTAGTTTAGGTTAGGTTAGGTAAGTTTAATTTAGTTTAGTTTGGTTTAGTTTAATTTATAATTTAGTTTATAGTTTTGTTTATAGTTTAGTTTGGTTTATAGTTTACTTTAGTATAGATTAGTTTAGTTTAATTTAGGTTAGGTTAGTTTACTTTAGTTTATTTTAGTTTATAGTTTAGATTAGTTTAGTTTACAGGTTAGCTTATCCTTTAGTTTATAGTGTAGTTTATAGTTTAGTTTAATTTAGTGTAGTTTAGTTTGGTGTAGTTTAGTATAGTTTTGTTTACCTGAGGTTAGGTGAGATTATGTTAGGTTAGGTTAGCTTACTTTAGTTTAGTTTAGGTTAGGTTAGATTAGGTTAGTTTAGTTAACTTTGGTTTAGTTTAGTTTAGTTAGTTTAGTTTATAATTTTGTTTATAGTTATGTTTAGTTTAGTTTATAGTTTAATTTATAATTTAGTTTAGTTTAGTTTGGTTTAGTTTAATTTAATTTTGAGTATGTTAGGTTAGGTTAGATTAATTTAGTTTAGTTGCGTTTAATTTAGTTTAGTTTAGTTTAGTTTAGTTTATAATTTAATTTATAGTTTAGTTTAGTTTACTTTATAGTTTAGTTTAGTTAATTTATAGTTTAATTTAGTTTAATTTAGTTTAGTTTAGTTTATAGTTTTGTTTATAGTTTAGTTTAGTTTAGTTTAGGTTAAGTTATGTTAGGTTCGTTTAGTTTAATTTAGTTTAGATTAGGTTACGTTAGATTAGGTTAGGGTAGTTAAGTTTAGTTTAGTTGAATTTAGTTTATAGTTTAATTTATAGTTTAGTTTAGTTTACTTTATAGTTTAGTTTAGTTAATTTACAGTTTAATATACTTTAGTTTAGTCGAGTTTAATTTAGTTTACTTTAATTTATAGTTTTGTTTATAGTTTAGTTTAGTTTAGTATAGTTTAGGTTAATTTATGTTAGGTTAGTTTAGTTTAGATTAGGTTATGTTAGGTTAGGTTAGGCTAGTGTAGTTTAGTTTAGTTTAGTTTAGGTTGGGTTAGTTTAGTTTAGGTTAGGTTAGGTTAAGTTAGGTTAGTTTAGTTTAGTATAGTTTAGTTTAGTTTAGTTTATAGTTTAGTTTATTTTATTTTATGGTTTAGTTTATAGTTTTGTTTAGTTTAGTTTAGTTTAGTTTAGTTAGTTTAGGTTAGGTTAGGTTAGTTTAGAGTAGTTTAGTTTAGGTTAGGTTATGATAGGTTAGTGCAGTTTAATTTAATTTAGTTTAGTTTAGTTGAATTTAATTTATTTTAGTTAGGTCAGTTTAGGTAAGTTAAGTTAGTTTAGTTTAGTATAGGTTAGGTTAGGTTAGGTTGGGTTCAGTTAGTGTAGTTTCATTTAGTTTGGTTTATTTTAGTTTAGTTTAATATGAGGTTCCGTTTAAATTAGTTTTGTTTAATTTAGTTTAGTATATATTTTAGTTGAGTTTAGGTTAGTTTAGTTGAGTTTAGTTTAGTTTAGTTTAGGTTAGGTTAGGTTAGGTTAGATTAACTTTGTTTAGGATAGGTTATGTTAGATTAGGTTAGGTTAGTTTGGTTTAGTTTAGTCTAGTTAAGTTTAGTTTAGTTTATACTTTAGTTAATTTACTTTATTTTATAATTTAGATAAGTTTTGTTTATATATTAGTTTGCAGTTTAGTATGTTTAGTTTAGTTTAATTTAGTTTAGCTAAGTTTAGTTTAGTTTAGTTTATAGTTTAATTTATAATTTAGTTTAGTTTAGTTTAATTTAGTTTAGGTTAGGTTAGGTTAGTTTAATTTAGTTGAGTTTAATTTAGTTTAGTTTAGTTTATAGTTTAATTTATAGTTTAGTTTAGTTTACTTTATAGTTTAGTTTAGATAATTTATAGTTTAATTTAGTTAAGTTTAGTTTAATTTAGTTTAGTTTAGTTTAGTTTGTAGTTTAGTTTAGTTTAGTTTAGTTTAGGTTAAGTTATGTTTGGTTCGTTTAGTTTAATTTAGTTTAGATTAGGTTAGATTAGATTACGTTAGGGCAGTTAAGTTTAGTTTAGTTGAAAATAGGTTATAGTTTGATTTATTGTTTAGTTTAGTATACTTTATAATTTAGTTTAGTTAATTTATAGTTTAATTTACTTTAGTTTAATTTAGTTTACTTTAGTTTATAGTTTTGTTTATAGTTTAATTTAGTTTAGTTTAGGTTAGGTAAAGTAAGGTTAGTTTAGGTTAGGTTAGTGTAGTTTAGTTTAGTTTAGCTGAATTTTGTTTAGTTTAGTTTAATTTAGGTTACGTTAGGTTAGCTTAGTTTAGTTTAGTGTATGTTAGGTTAGGTTAGGTTAGTTTAGTTTAGTTTAGTTTAGTTTATACTTTAGTTTAGTTTAGTTTATTTTATAGTTTAGTTTAGTTTTGTTTATAGTTTAGTTTGCAGTTTAGTATTTTAGGTTAGGTTAGGATATGATAGGTTATTGCAGTTTAATTTAATTTAGTATAGTATAGTTTAGTATAAAATATAGTATCTTTAGTTTATATTTTAGTTCATAGTTTTGTTTAGTTTAGTATAGTTCAGTTTAGTTTAGGTTAGGTTGGAGTAGTTTAGTTTAGTTTAGTTTAATTTAGGTTAGATTAGTTTAGGTTAGTGTAGTTTAGTTTAGTTTAGTTTAGTTGAATTTAATTTAGTTTAGTTTAGTTTAGTTTAGTATAGGTTAGGTTACGTTACGTTAGGTTAGTTTAGTTAAGTTTAGTTTCGTTTAGTTTATAGTTTAGTTTAGTTTATAGTTTAATTTATACTTTAGTTTATATTTTAGTTTATAATTTAGTTTAGTTTAGTGTAGTTTAGTTTGGTTTAATTTTGTTTAGTTTAGTTTAGTTTAGTTTCGTTTAGGTTAGGTTATGTTAGATTAGGTTAGGTGTGGTAGGCTTAGTTTACTTTAGTTTAGTTTAGGTTCGATTAGTTAAATTTAGTTTAGTTTAGTTTAGTTAAGATTAGTTTAGTTTATAGTTTAGTTCAGTTTGGTTTATAGCTAACTTTATAGTTTAGTTTAGATTAGTTTATAGTTTAATTTATAGTTAAGTTTAGTTTATTTTAGTTTAATTTAGATTAGCTTAGTTGAGTTTAGTTTAAATTAGTTCATTTTAGGGTAGCTTATGTTCGGTTTGGTTAGGTTAGTTAAGTTTATAGTTTAATTTATAGTTTAGTTTGGTTTATAGTTTAGTTTATAGTTTAGTTTAGTTTAGTAAATAATAGTTTAGTTTAGTTTAGTTAAGGTTAGGTTAGGTTAGGTTAATTTAGTTTAGTTGAGTTTAATTTAGTATAGTTTAGTTTAGTTTAGTTTATAGTTTAATTTATAGATTAATTTAGTTTAGTTTAGTTTAATTTGGTTTAGTTTAGTTTATAGTTTTGTTTATAGTTTAGTTTGTAGTTTAGTAAATTTAGTTTAGTTTAGGTTAAGTTATGTTAGGTTCGTTTAGTTTAATTTAGTTTAGATTAGGTTACGTTAGATTAGGTTAGGGTAGTTAAGTTTAGTTTAGTTGAATTTAGTTTATAGTTTAATTTATAGTTTAGTTTAGTTTACCTTATAGTTTAGTTTAGTTAATTTATATTTTAATTTACTTTAGTTTAGTCTAGTTTAATTTAGTTTACTTTAGTTTATAGTTTAGTTTAGTTTAGCTTAGTTTAGTTTAGGTTAATTTATGTTAGGTTATTTTAGTTTAGTTTAGTTTAGGTTAGGTTGGGTTAGTTTAGTTTAGTTTAGGTTAGGTTAGGTTAAGTTAGGTTAGTTTAGTTTAGTATAGTTTAGTTTAGTTTAGTTTATAGTTTATTTTATTTTATTTCATAGTTTAGTTTATAGTTTTGTTTAGTTTAGTTAGTTTAGGTTAGGTTACGATAGGTTAGAGTAGTTTAGGTTAGGTTAGGATATGATAGGTTATTGCAGTTTAATTTAATTTAGTTTAGTTTAGTTGAATCTAATTTATTTTAGTTAGGTCAGTTCAGGTAAGTTAGGTTAGTTTAGTTTAGTATTGGTTAGGTTAGGTAAGTTTAATTCAGTATAGTTTAGTTTAGTTTAGAGTTTAATTTATAGTTTTGTTTATAGTTAATTAAGTTTAGTTTATTGAGTTTAATTTAGTTTAGTTGAGTTTAGTTTAGTTTAGTTTAGTTTAGGTTAGGTTAGGTTAGGTTAGATTAGTTTAGTTTAGGATAGGTTACGTTAGATTAGGTTAGTTTAGTTTAGTATAATTTAGTTTAGTTTAAAATATAGTATCTTTAGTTTATAGTTTAGTTCATAGTTTTGTTTAGTTTAGTTTAGTGTAGGTTAGGTTAGAGTAGTTTAGTTTAGTTTAGTTTAGTTGAATTTAATTTAGTTATGTTTAGTTTAGTTTAGGTTAGGTTATTTTAGTTTAGTTTAGTATAGGTTAGGTTAATTTAGGTTATCCTAATTTAGTTTTGTTTACTTTAGTTTAGTTTATTTTATAGTTTAGTTAAGTTTTTTTATTGTTTAATTTATAATTTAGTTGTGTTTAGTTTAGTTTAATTTAGTTTAGGTTGGGTTAGGTTAGTTTCATTTAGTTCAGTTTAATTTAGTTTAATTTAGTTTATATTTTAATTTATTGTTTAGTTTAGTTTACTTTATAGTTTAGTTTAGTTAATTTATAGTTTAATTTAGTTTAGTTTAGTTTAGTTTAGTTCAGGTTCGGTTAGGTTAGGTTAGGTAAGTTGAATTTAGTTCAGTTTAGTTTAGTTAAGTTTAGTTTAGTTTAATTTAGTTTAGCTTTGGGTAGGTTATGTTAGGTTAGGTTAGGTTAGTTTAGTTTAGTTTAGGTTAGGTTAGGTTAGGTTAGGTTAATTCAGTTTAATTGAGTTTAGTTTAGTTTAGATTAGGTTAAGTAAGATTAGGTTAGGTTAGGTTAGGTTAGTTTAGTTTTGTTTATAGTTTAGTTTAGTTTTGTTTATAGTTTAGTTTATATATTAGTTAGTTTAGTTTAATGTTTAATTTAGTTTAGTTTAGTTTAGTTCAGTTTAGTTTAATTTAGGTTAGGTTAAGTTAGGTTAGGGTAGGTTAGTTTAGTTTAGTATGGTTTAGTTTAGTTTAAAATATAGTATCTTTAGTTTATAGTTTAGTTAATAGTTTTCTTTAGATTAGTTAAGTTTAGCTTAGGTTAGAGGAGTTTAGTTTAGTTTAGTTTAGGTTAGATTAGGTTGGGTTAATGTAGTTCAGTTTAATTTAGTTTAGTTGAATTTAATTTAGTTTAGTTTAGTTTAGGTTAGGTTAGGTTTATTTAGGTTAGATAAGGTTAGGTTAGTGTAGTTTAGTATAGTTTAGTTTAGTTTGTAGTTTAGTATAGTTTAGTGTAGTTTAGTTTGCTTTAGTAACTGTTAGGCTAGATTAGTTCAGTTTCGTTTAGGTTAGGTTATGTTAGATTAGGTTAGGTTAGGTTAGCTTAGTTTAGTTTAGTTTAGTTTCGGTTAGGTTGGGTTAGGTTAGGTTACTGAAGTTTAGTTTAGTTTAGTTTAGTTAAGTATAGTTTAGTTTATAGTTTAGTTCACTTTAGTTTATAGCTTAGTTTATAGCTTAGTTTAGTTCATAGTTTAATTTATATTTAAGTTTAGTTTAGTTTAATTTAGTTTAGCTTAGTTTAGTTTAGTTTAGTTTAGTTTAGGGTAGCTTATGTTAGGTTAGGTTAGGTTAGTATAGTTTATAGTTTAATTTATAGTTTACTTTAGTTTATAGTTTAGTTTATAATAGTTTATTTTAGTTTAGTTTAGGTTAGGTTAAGATAGTTTAGTTTAGTTTAGGTTAGGTTAGGCTAGGTTAAGTTATGTTAGGTTAGTTTAGATAAGTTTAGTTTAGTTTAGTTTATAGTTTAGTATACTTTAGTTTATTATTTAATTTAGTTTAGTTTAGTTTATAGTTTCGTTTATTATTTAGTTTGGTTTAATTTAGTTTAATTTAGTTTACCTTAGATTAGTTTAGTTAGTTTTAGGATTAGGTTAGGTTAGGTGAGGTTAGTTTAGTATAGTTTAGTTTAATTTAGTTTAATTCAGTTTATAGTTTAGTTTAGTTTATAGTTCAATTTATTGTTTAGTTTAGTTTAGTTTATAGTTTAGTTTATCGTTTAGTTTAGTTTAGTTTAGTATAGTTTAGTTTAGTTTAGGTTAGAGTAGTTTAGTTTAGATTAGTTTAGTTTAGCGCAGTTTAGGTTAGGTTAATTTAGGTTATTTTGTTTAGTTTAGTTTAGTTTAGTTTATAGTTTAGTTTATAGTTTAGTTTAGATTTGTGTAGTTTAGTTTGGTTTAGTTTATTTTAGTTTAGTGTAGTTTAGTTTCGTTTAGCTTAGGTTATGTTATATTAGGTTAGCTTTGCTTAGCTTAGTATACCCTAGTTTAGATTAGGTTAGGTAAGGTTAGAATAGGTTAGTTAAATTTAGTTTAGTTTAGTTTAGTTAGGTTTAGTTTAGTTTATAGTTTAGTTTAGTTTAGTTTATAGTTTAGATTATAATTTAATTTATAGTTTAGTTTAATTTAGTTTAGTTTAGTTTAGTGTAATTTAGTTTCGCTTTCTTTAGTTTCGTTTAGAATACTTTAGTTTAGGATATGTTAGGTTAGGTTAGTTTAGTTTAGTTTAGTTTAATTTAGTTTAGTTTAAAATATAGTATCTTTAGTTATTAGTTTAGTTCATAGTTTAGTTTAGTTTAGTTTAGGTTAGAATAGGTTATATCAGTGTAGTTTAATTTAGTTTAGTTTAGTTGAATTTAATTTAGTTTTCTTCAGTTTAGTTTAGGTTAGGTTATTTTAGTTTAGTTTAGTATAGGTTAGGTTAATTTAGGTTATCTTAGTTTAGTTTATAGTTTAGTTTAGTTTACTTTATAGTGTAGTTTATACTTTAGTTTATATTTTAGTTTATAGTTTAGTTTAGTTTAGTGTAGATTAGTATGGTTTAGTTTTGTTTAGTTTAGTTTAAATTAGTTTCGTTTAGGTTAGGTTATGTTAGATTAGGTTAGGATAGGTAAGCTTAGTTTAGTTTAGTTTAGTTTAGTTTAGGTTAGTTTAGGTTAGGTTAGGTTAGGTTAGGTAGGTTAAGTACAGTTTAGTTTAGTTTAGTTAAGTTTCGTTTAGTTTATAGTTTAGTTCAGTTTAGTTTATAGCTTAGTTTATAGTTTAGTTTAGTTTATAGTTTAGTTTAATTTATAGTTTAATTTATAGTTAAGTTTAGTTTAGTTTAGTTTAATTTAGTTTAGTTTAGTTTATTTTAGGGTAGCTTATGTTAGGTTAGGTTAGTTTATAGTTTAATTTATAGTTTAGTTTAGTTTATAGTTTAGTTTATAGTTTAGTTTAGTTTATAATATTTTAGTTTAGGTTAGGTTAGGTTAGTTTAGTTTAGTTTAGTTTAGATTAGGTTAAACTAGGTTAAGTTAGGTTAGGTTAGTTTAGATTAGTTTAGTTTAATTTAGTTTATAGTTTAGTTCAGTTTAGTTTAGAGCTTAGTTTATAGTTTAGTTTAGTTTAGTTTAAAGTTAAATTTATAGTTAAGTTTAGTTTAGTTTAATTTAGTTTAGCTTACTTTAGTTTATAATTTAGTTTACTTTAGTTTATTATTTAATTTAGTTTTGTTTAGTTTATAGTTTCGTTTATGGTTTAGTTTGGTTTAGTTTAGTTTAATTTAGTTTAGCTTAGATTAGTTTAGTTTGTTTTAGGTTAGGTTAAGTTAGGTGAGGTTAGTTTAATTTAGATGAGTTTAATTTAGTTTAGTTTAGTTTATAGTTTAGTTTAGTTTACTTTTGTTTATAGTTCAATTTATAGTTTAGTTTAATTTATAGTTTAGCTTATAGTTCGGTTTATAGTTTAGTTTAGTTTACTTTATAGTTTGATTTAGTTTAGTTTAGTTTAATTTAGGTTAGGTTAGTTTAGTTTAGTTTAGGTTAGGTTAGGTTAGGTTAATTTAGTTTAGCATAGTTTGGTTTATTTTAGTTTAGTTTATAGTTTAGTTTAGTTTTGTTTAGTTTAGTTTAGTTTGGTTTTTAGTTTAGTTAATTTAGTTTACAGTTTAGTTTATCCTTTAGTTTATAGTTTAGTTTATAGCTTAGTTTAATTTACTTTAGTTTAGTTAGGTTTAGTTTAGTTTATAGTTTAGTTTAGTTCAGTTTATAATTCATTTTATAAATTAGTTTAGTTTATAGTTTAATTTATAGTTTAGTTTAGTTTTGTGTAATTTAGTTTAGCTTTCTTTAGTTTCGTTTAGTTTACTTTAGTTTAGTGTATGCTTAAGTTAGGTTAGGTTAGGTTAGTTTAGTTTAGTTTAGTTTAGGTTAGGTTACCTTATCTTAGGTTAGGTTAGGTTAGGTTAAGTTAAGTTAGGTTAGGTTAGTTTAGAATAATTTATTTTAGTATAATTTAGTTTATAGTTTAATTTAGTTTAGTTTAGTTTAATTTGATTTAATTTAGTTTAGGTTAGGTTAGGTAAGTTTAATTTAGTTTAAGTTAGTTTAGTTAATTTTAGTTTATAGTTTAGTTCATAGTTTAGTTTGTAATTTAGTTTAGTTTAGTTTAAATTAGGTTAAGTTATGCTAGGTTCGTTTAGTTTAGTTTAGATTAGGTTAGGTTAGGTTAGGTTAGGGTAGTTTAGTTTAGTTTAGTTGAATTTAGTTTAGTTTAGTTCAGTATATGTTACATTAGGTTAGGTTACTTTGTTTTAGTTTAGGTTAGGTTATGTTAGATTAGGTTAGGTTAGGTCAGCTTGGTTTAGTTGAATTTAGTTAAGTTTAGTATATTTTATACTTTAGTTTAGTTTATTTAGCTAATAGTGTAGTTTAGTTTAGTTTATACTTTAGTTTATAGTTTAGTATAGTTTGTTTAGTTAAATTTTGGTTTAGTTTAGGGTAGGTTATGTTAGGTTAGGTTAGTTTAGTTCAGTTTAGTTTAGGTTAGGTTAGGTTAGGTTAGTTTAGTTTAGTTGAGTTTAATTTAGTTTAGTTTAGTTTATAGTTTATATTAGTTTAGTTTATAGTTTAATTTATAGTTTAGTTTACTTTAAGTTAGATTAGGTTAGGTTATGTTAGGTTAGTTTAGTTAATTTAGTTTAGTTTATGTTAGGTTAGGTTAGTTTAGTTTTGTTTAGTTTTGTTTATAGTTTAGTTTATAGTTTAGTTTAATTTAGTTTATAGTTTCATTTAGTTTAGTTTAGTTTAGTTTAATTTAGGTTAATTTAGTGTATTTAATTTAGTTTAGGTTAGGTTGGGTTAGCTTAGTTTAGTTTAGTATAGTTAAGTTTAGTATAAAATATAGTATCTTTAGTCTATAGTTTAGTTCATAGTTTGGTTTAGTTTAGTTTAGTTAAGTTTAGTTTAGTTTATTTTATAGTTTAGTTAATTTTAAATTAGTTTAGGTTAAGTAAGGTTAGGTTAGGTTAGTTTAGTTTAGTTTAGTTTATGTTAGGTTAATTTAGTTTAGTTTAGTTTAGTTTTGTTTATAGTTTAGTTTAATTTATTTTATAATTTAGTTTATAGTTTAGTTTAGTTTACTTTGTAGTTTAATTTAGATTAGTTTAGTTTACTTTACTTTAGGTTAGGTTAGGTTAGTTTAGTTTAGTATAGTTTAGTTTAGTTTAAAATATAGTGTCTTTAGTTTATAGTTTAGTTCATAGATTTGTTTAGTTTAGTTTAGTTTAGTTCAGGTTAGGTTAGAGTAGTTTAGTTTAGTTTAGGTTAGTTTAGGTTAGAATAGGTTAGGTTAGTGTAGTTTAGTTTAGTTTAGTTGAATTTAATTTGGTTTTGTTTAGTTTAGTTTAAGTTAGGTTGGGTTAGTTTAGTTTAGTTAAGGTTAGGTTAGGTTAAGTTAGGTTAGTTTAGTTTAGTATAGTTTAGTTTACTTTAGTTTAGTTTATAGTTTGGTTTATTTTATTTTATAGTTTAGTTTATAGTTTTGTTCAGTTTAGTTTAGTTTAGTTTAGTTAGTTTAGGTTAGGTTAGGTTAGGTTAGGTTAGAGTAGTTAAGTTTAGGTTAAATTGTGATAGGTTAGTGCAGTTGAAATTAATTTAGTTTAGTTTAGTTGAATTTAATTTATTTTAGTTAGGTCAGTTTAGGTAAGTTAGGTTAGTTAATTTAGTATAGGTTAGGTTAGGTTAGGTAAGTTTAATTCAGTATAGTTTAGTTTAGTTTATAGTTTAATTTATAGTTTTGTTTATAGTTAATTTAGTTTGGTTTACTTTATTTTAGGTTAAATTATTTTAGGTTAATTTAGTTTAGTTTAGTTTAGGTTAGGTTAGGTTGGGTTAAGTTAGTGTAGTTTCATTTAGTTTGGTTTATTTTAGTTTAGTTTAATATGTGGTTCCGTTTAGTTTAGTTTTGTTGAATTTAGTTTAGTTTATAGTTTAGTTGAGTTTAGGTTAGTTTAGTTGAGTTTAGTTAAGTTTAGTTTAGTTTAGTTTAGATTAGGCTAGGATAGGTTAGGTTAGATTAGTTTAGTTTAGGATAGGTTATGTTACATTAGGTTAGGTTAGGTTAGTTTGGTTTAGTTTAGTCTAGTTAAGTTTAGTTTACTTTATACTTTAGTTTAGTTTAGTTTATTTTATAGTTTAGTTAAGTTTTGTTTATAGTTTAGTTTGCAGTTTAGTATAGTTTAGTTTAGTTTAATTTACCTTAGCTATGTTTAGTTTAGTTTAGTTTAGTTTAGTTTATAGTTTAATTTATAATTTATTTTAGTTTAGTTTAGTTTAATTTAGTTTAGGTTAGGTTAGGTTAGTTTAATTTAGTTGAGTTTAATTTAGTTTAGTTTAGTTTATAGTTTAATTTATAGTTTATTTTAGTTTATTGTATAGTTTATTTTAGTTAATTTATAGTTTAATTGAGTTTAGTTTAGTTTAGTTTAATTTAGTTTCGTTTAGTTTATAGGTTTGTTTATAGTTTAGCTTAGTTTAGTTTAGTTTAGGTTAAATTATGTTAGGTTAGTTTAGTTTAGTTTAGTTTAGTTTCGGTTAGGTTTGGTTAGGTTAGGTTAGTTAAGTTTAGTTTAGTTTAGTTTAGTTAAGTATAGTTTAGTTTATAGTTTAGTTCAGTTTAGTTTATAGCTTAGTTTATAGCTTAGTTTAGTTTAGTGTAGTTTAGTTTTGTTTAGGTTAGGTTAGGTTAGGTTAGTTTAATTTAATTAAGGTTAGGTTATGATAGATTAGGTTAGGTTAGGTTAGTTTGGTTTAGTTTAGTCTAGTTAAGTTTAGTTTAGTTTATACTTTAGTTTAGTTTAGTTTATTTTATAGTTTAGTTTAGTTTTGTTTATAGTTTAGTTTGCAGTTTAGTATCGTTTAGTTTAATTTAATTTAGTTTAGGTTAACTAACGTTATGTTAGGTTAGGTTAGTTGAGTTTCGTTTATGTTAGGTTAGGTTAGTTTAGATTAGCTTAGGTTATTTTATAATTTAGTTTATTTAGGTTTAGTTTAGTTTATAGTTTACTTTAGTTTAGGGTATTTTTAAGTTAGGTTAGGTTAGGTTAGTTTAGTTTAGTTTAGGTTAGGTTGTGTTACCTTATGTTAGGTTAGGTTAGGTTAGGTTAAGTTAAGTTAGGTTAGCTTAGTTTAGAATAATTTAGTTTAATATAATTTAGTTTATAGTTTAGTTTAGTTTAGTTTATAGTTTAATTTAGTTTAGTTTAGTTTAATTTAATTTAGTTTAGTTTAGTTTAGGTTAGTTTAGGTAAGTTTAATTTAGTTTAGTTTAGTTTAGATAAGTTTAGTTTTAGTTTAGTTTATAGTGTAGTTTGTAGTTTAGTTTAGTTTAGTTTAGGTTAAGTTATGTTAGGTTCGTTTAGTTTAGTTTAGATTAGGTTAGGTTAGGTTAGGTTAGGTTAGGGTATTTTAGTTTAGTTTAGTTGAATTTAGTTTAGTTTTGTTCAGTTTAGGTTAGATTAGTTTAGGTTACTTTATTTTAGTTTAGGTTAGGTTATGATAGATTAGGTTAGGTTAGGTTAATTTGGTTTAGTTTAGTTTAGTTAAGTTTAGTATATTTTATACTTTAGTTTAGTTTAGTTTAGTTAATAGTTCAGTTTAGTTTAGTTTATACTTTAGTTTATAGTTTAGTATAGTTTAGTTTAGTTTAATTTTGGTTTAGTTTAGGGTAGGTTATGTTAGGTAAGGTTAGTTTAGTTCAGTTTAGTTTAGGTTAGGTTAGGTTAGGTTAGTTTAGTTTAGTTGAGTTTAATTTAGTTTAGTTTAGTTTATAGTTTATTTTAGTTTAGTTTATAGTTTAATTTATAGTTTAGTTTACTTTAGGTTAGATTAGGTTAGGTAAAGTAAGGTTAGGTTAGGTTAGGTTAGTTTAGTTTAGTTTAGTTTATGTTAGGTTAGTTTAGTTTAGTTTAGTTTTGTTTATAGTTTAGTTTAGTTTAGAATTTAGTTTAATTTAGTTTATAGTTTAGGTTAGTTTAGTTTAGTTTAGTTTAATTTAGGTTAATTTAGTTTATTTAATTTAGTTTAGGTTAGGTTGGGTTAAGTTAGGTTAGGTTAGGTTAGTTTAGTTTAGTATAGTTTAGTTTAGTTTAAAATATAGTATCTTTAGTTTATAGTTTAGTTCATAGTTTTCTTTAGATTAGTTTAGTTTAGGTTAGGTTAGGTTATAGTAGTTTAGTTAGATTATTTTAGATTGGGTTATATTAAGTTAGGTTAGTGTAGTTTAGTTTAGTTTAGTTTAGTTGAATTTAATTTAGTTTATTTAGTTTAGTTTAGTATAGGTTAGGTAATGTTAGGTTAGGTTAGGTTAGTTTAGTTTAGTTTATGTTGGGTTATGTTAGATTAGGTTAGGTTAGGTTAGTTTGGCTTAGTTTAGTCTAGTTAAGTTTAGTTTCGTTTAGTTTATACTTTAGTTTAGTTTAGTTTATAGTTTAGTTTAGTTTTGTTTATAGTTTAGTTTATAGTTTAGTATAGTTTAGTTTAGTTTAATTTAGTTTAGCTAAGTTTAGTTTAGTTTAGTTGGTTTAGTTTAGTTTTGGGTAGGTTATGTTAGGTTAGGTTAGGTTAGTTTAGTTTAGTTTAGGTTTGGTTAGGTTAGGTTAGGTTAGTTTAGTTTATTTGAGTTTAGTTTAGTTTAAATTAGGTTAAGTAAGATTAGGTTAGGTTAGGTTAGTTTAGTTTTGTTTTTAGTTTAGTTTATTTTACTTTAGTTTAATTTAGGTTAATTTAGTTTAGTTTAGTTTAGGTTAGGTTAAGTTAGGTTAGGTTAGGTTAGTTTAGTTTAGTATAGTTTAGTTTAGTTTAAAATATAGTATCTTTAGTTTATAGTTTAGTTCATAGTTTTCTTTAGATTAGTTTAGTTTAGGTTAGGTTAGAGTAGTTTAGTTTAGTTTAGTTTAGTTAAGGTTAGATTAGGTTAGGTTAGGTTAATGTAATTTAGTTTAATTTTGTTTATTTGAATTTAATTTAGTTTAGTTTAGGTTAGGTTAGGTTTGTTTAGGTTAGATTAGGTTAGGTTATGTTACATTAGGTTAGGTTAGGTTAGCTTAGTTTAGTTTAGTTTAGTTTCGGTTAGGTTGGGTTAGGTTAGGTTAGTTAAGTTTAGTTTAGTTTAGTTTAGTTAAGTATAGTTTAGTTTATAGTTTAGTTCAGTTTAGTTTATAGCTTAGTTTATACCTTAGTTTAGTTTAGTGTAGTTTAGTTTTGTTTAGGTTAGGTTAGGTTAGGTTAGGTTAGTTTAGTTTAATTTAGGTTAGGTTATGTTAGATTAGCTTAGGTTAGGTTAGTTTGGTTTAGTTTAGTCTAGTTAAGTTTAGTTTAGTTTATACTTTAGTTTAGTTTAGTTTATTTTATAGTTTAGTTTAGTTTTGTTTATAGTTTAGTTTGCAGTTTAGTATCCTTTAGTTTAATTTAATTTAGTTTAGGTTAGGTAACCTTAGGCTAGGTTAGGGTAGTTGAGTTTAGTTTATGTTAGGTTAGGTTAATTTAGATTAGTTTAGGTTATTTTATAGTTTAGTTTAGTTAGGTTTAGTTTAGTTTATAGTTTAGTTTAGTTTAGTTTATAATTCAGTTTATAGTTTAGTTTAGATTATAGTTTAATTTATAGTTTAGTTTATTTTTTTGTAATTTAGTTTAGCTTTCTTTAGTTTCGTTTAGTTTACTTTAGTTTAGGGTATGTTTATGTTTGGTTAGGTTAGGTTAGTTTAGTTTAGTTTAGGTTAGGTTGTGATACCTTATGTTAGGTTAGGTTAGGTTAGGTTAAGTTAAGTTAGGTTAGCTTAGTTTAGAATGATTTAGTTTAGTATAATTTAGTTTATAGTTTAGTTTATTTGAGTTTATAGTTTAATTTAGTTTAGTTTAGTTTAATTTAGTTTAGTTTAGTTTAGTTTAGGTTAGTTTAGGTAAGTTTAATTTAGTTTAGTTTAGTTAAGTTAAGTTTATAGTTTAGTTTGTAGTTTAGTTTAGTTTAGGTTAAGTTATGTTAGGTTCGTTTAGTTTAGTTTAGATTTGGTTAGGTTAGGTTAGGTTAGGGTAGTTTAGTTTAGTTTAGTTGAATTTAGTTTAGTTTAGTTCAGTTTAGGTTAGATTAGTTTAGGTTACTTTATTTTAGTTTAGGTTAGGTTATGTTAGATTAGGTTAGGTTAGGTTAGTTTGGTTTAATTTAGTTTAGTTAAGTTTAGTATATTTTATATTTTAGTTTAGTTTAGTTTAGTTAATAGTGTAGTTTAGTTTAGTTTATACTTTAGTTTATAGTTTAGTATAGTTTAGTTTAGTTTAATTTTGGTTTAGTTTAGGGTAGGTTATGTTGGGTTAGGTTAGTTTAGTTCAGTATAGTTTAGGTTTGGTTAGGTTAGGTTAGTTTAGTTTAGTTTAGTTTAATTTAGTTTAGTTTAGATTATAGTTTAATTTATAGTTTAGTTTACTTTAGGTTAGATTAGGTTAGGTTAAGTAAGGTTAGGTTTGGTTAGGTTAGTTTAGTTTAGTTTTGTTTATGTTAGGTTAGGTTAGATTAGTTTAGTTTATGTTAGGTTAGGTTAGTTTAGTTTAGTTTAGTTTTGTTTATGGTTTAGTTTAGTTTATAGTTTAGTTTAGAATTAAGTTTAATTTAGTTTATAGTTTAAGTTAGTTTAGTTTAGTTTAGTTTAGTTTATAGTTTAGTTTAGTTTAGTTTAATTTAGTGTTGTTTAGTTTGGTTTAGTTTAGTATAGTTTTGTTTACTTTAGGTTAGGTTGGATTATGTTAGGTTTGGATAGCTTACTTTAGTTTAGTTTAGTTTAGGTTAGGTTAGGTTAGGTTAGTTTAGTTTAGTTAACTTTGGTTTAGTTTAGTTTAGTTTAGTTTATAGTTTAGTTTAGTTAAGTTTATAGTTTAATTTATAATTTAGTTTAGTTTAGTTTAGTTTAATTTAGTATAGAGTAGGTTAGGTAAGGTTAGTTTAGTTTAGTTTAGGTTAGGTTAGGTTAGGTTAGGTTAATTTAGTTTAGTTGAGTTTAATTTAGTTTAGTTTAGTTTATTTAATAGTTTAATTTATAGTTTAGTTTAGATTTTTTATAGTTTAGTTTAATTAATTTATAGTTTAATTTAGTTTATTTTAGTTTAATTTAGTTTAATTTAGTTTGTAGTTTAGTTTAGTTTAGTTTAGGTTAAGTTATGTTAGGTTCATTTAGTTTAATTAAGTTTAGATTTGGTTAGGTTAGATTACGTTAGGGTAGTTAAGTTTAGTTTAGTTGAATTTAGGCTATAGTTTGATTTATAGTTTAGTTTAGTTTACCTTATAGTTTAGTTTAGTTAATTTATAGTTTATTTAACTTTAGTTTAGTTTAGTTTAACATAGTTTACTTTAGTTTATAGTATTGTTTATAGGTTAGTTTAGTTTAGTTTAGTTTAGGTTATGTTAGGTTAGTTTAGTTTATTTTAGTTTAGTGTATGTTAGGTTAGGTTAGGTTAGTTTAGTTTAGTTTATTTTAGTTTATAGTTTATATTAGTATAGGTTATAATTTATTTTATAATTTAGTATACTTTAATTTATAGATTAATATACAGTTTAGTTAAAATTTTAGTTTAGTTTAGTTTAGGATAGGTTAGGGAAGGTTAGGTTAGGTTAGGTTAGTTTAGTTTAATTTAGTTTATATAAGGTTAGATTAGGTTAGTTTAGTATAGTTTAGTTTACCTTTGTTTGCAGTTTAGTTTAGTTTATAGTTCAGTTTATAGTTTAGTTTAATTAAGTTAGGTTAGGTTAGTTTAGTTTAGTTTAGGTTAGGTTAGGTTAGGATAGTTTAGTTTAGTATAGTTTACTTTAGTTTAGTTTAGTTTATAGTTTAGTTTATTTTATTTTATAGTTTAGTTTATAGTTTTGTTTAGTTTAGTTTAGTTTAGTTTTTTTAGGTTAGGTTAGGTTAGGTTAGAGTAGTTTAATTTAATTTAATTGAATTAAGTTTAGTTAAGTTAAGTTTAGGTTACGTTAGGTTAGTTTAGTTTAGTTTAGGTGAGGTTAGGTTAGGTTAGTTTACTTCTGTTTAGTTTATTTTAGTTTAGTTTATTTGAATTTAATTTAGTTTAGTTAAGTTAGTTTAGATAATTTAGGTTATTTTAGTTTACTTTAGTTTATGTAAGGTTATGTTAGGTTAGTTTAGTATAGTATAGTTTACTTTTGTTTGTATTTTAGTTTAGTATAGTTTATAGTTCAGTTCATAGTTTAGTTTAGTTTAGTTTAGTTTAGGTTAGGTTGGGTTAGTTTAGTTTAGTATAAGTTAGGTTATATTAGGTAAGTTTAATTCAGTTTAGTTTAGTTTAGTTTATAGTTTAATTTATAGGTTTGTTTATAGTTAATTATTTTAGTTTAGTTTAATTTAGATTAAATTATATTAGGTTAGTTAAGTTTAGTTTAGTTTAGGTTAGGTTGGGTTGGGTTAGGTTAGGTTAGTTTAGTTCTGTTTAGTTTATTTTAGTTTATAGTTTAGTTTGGTTTAGTTTATAGTTTAGTTTAATTTAGTGTAGTTTAATTTTGTTTAGGTTAGGTTAGGTTAATTTAGTTTAGTTTCGATTAGGTTATGTTAGATTAGGTTAGGTTATGTTAGTTTGGTTTAGTTTAGTCTAGTTATGTTTAGTTTAGTTTATTTTATAGTTTAGTTTAGTTTTGTTTATAGTTTAGTTTACAGTTTAGTTAAATTCATTATATAGTTTAATTTAGTTTAGTTTAGTTTAGGTTAGGTTAGGTTAGGTTAGGTTAGGTTACGTTAGGTTAGTTTAGTTTAGTATATTTAAGTTTAGTTTAAAATATAGTATCTTTAGTCTATAGTATAGTTCATAGTTTTGTTTAGTTTAGTTTAGTTTAGTTTAGGTTAGGTTAGAGTAGTTTAGTTAGTTTAGTTTAGTTTAGGTTAGTTTAGGTTAGGTTAGTGTAGTTTAGTTTAGTTTAGTTTAGTTGAATTTAATTTAATTTAATTTAGTTTAGTTTAGTATAGGTTAGGTTAAGTTAGGTTAGGTTAGTTTAGTTTAGTTTCGTTTAGTTTATTTTATAGTTTAGTTTATTGTTTAGTTTATACTTTAGTTTATTTTTTGGTTTAAGTTTAGTTTAGTTTAGTTTCGTTTAGGTTAGGTTATGTTAGATTAGGTTAGGATAGGTAAGCTTACTTTAGTTTAGTTTACTTTAGTTTAGGTTAGGTTAGGTCAGTTAAGTTTAGTTTAGTTTAGTTTAGTTAAGTTTAGTTTAGTTTATAGTTTAGTTCAGTTTAGTTTATAGCTTAGTTTACAGTTTAGTTTACTTTAGTTTATAGTTTAATATATATTTAAGTTTAGTTTAGTTTAGTTTAATTTAGTTTAGCTTAGTTTAGTTTAGTTTAAATTAGTTTATTTTAGGGTAGATTATTTTCGGTTTGGTTAGGTTAGTTTAGTTTATAGTTTAATTTATAGTTTAGTTTGGTTTATATTTAAGTTTATAGTTTAGTTTAGTTTAGTTTATAATAATTTAGTTTGGTTTAGTTCTGTTTAGTTTAGTTTAGTTAAGTTTAGTTTAGTTTATAGTTTAGTTCAGTTTAGTTTATAGCTTAGTTTATAGATTAGTTTAGTTTATAGTTTAATTTATAGTTAAGTTTAGTTTAGTTTAGTTTAATTCAGTTTAGTTTAGTTTATTTTAGGGTAGCTTATGTTAGGTTATGTTAGGTTAGAATAGTTTATAGTTTAAATTATAGTTTAGTTTAGTTTATAGTTTAGTTTATAATAGTTTAGTTTAGGTTAGGTTATTTTAGGTTAGTTTAGTTTAGTTTGGTTTAGGTTAGGTTTGGCTAGGTTAAGTTAGGTTAGGTTAGTTTAGATTAGTTTAGTTTAGTTTAGTTTATAGTTTAGTTTACTTTAGTTTATTATTTAATTTAGTGTTTTAGTTTATAGTTTCGTTTATAGTTTAGTTTGGTTTAGTTTACTTTTTTTTAGTTTAGTTTAAATTAGTTTAGTTTGTCTTAGGTTAGGTTAAGTTAAGTGAGATTAGTTTAATTTAGTTGAGTTTAATTTAGTTTATAGTTTAATTTACTTTAGATTATAGTTCAATTTATAGTTTAGTTTATTTTAGTTTATAGTTTAGGTTATCGTTTAATTTAGTTTCTATTAGTTTAGTTTAGGTCAGTTTAGGTTAGGTTAAGTTAGGTTAGTTTAGATTAGTTTACTTTAATTTAGTTTAATTTATAGTTTAGTTTATTTTAGTATATAGTTTAATTTAGTTTAGTTTAGTTTAGTTTAGGTTAGGTTAGGTAAGTTTAATTTAGTTTATTTTGGTTTAGTTTAATTTATAGTTTATTTTATAGTTTTGTTTATAGTTTAGTTTAGTTTATAGTTTAATTTAGTTTAGATAAGTTTAGTTTAGTTTAATTTAGGTTAGGTTAATTTATTTTAGTATAGTTTAGTTTAGTTTATTTTAGTTTAGTTTCTAGTTTAGTTTAGTTTATAGTTTTGTTTACAGTTTAGTTTAGTTTAGTTTAGTTTAGTTTGGGTTAGGTTAGGTTAGATTAGTTTAGTTTAGTTTAGTTTAGTTTATAGTTTAGTTTAATTTAGTTTAGTTTACAGTTTAGTTTATCCTTTAGTTTATAGTGTAGTTTATAGTTTAGTTTAATTTAGTGTAGTTTAGTTTTGATTAGTTTAGTATAGTTTTGTTTACTTTAGGTTAGGTGAGATTATGTTAGGTTAGGTTAGCTTACTTTAGTTTTGTTTAGTTTATGTTAGGTTAAGTTAGTTTAGTTTAGTTTAGTTTACTGTTTAGTGTATCCTTTAGTTTATAGTGTAGTTTATAGTTTAGTTTAGTTAAGTTTATAGTTTAAGTTATAATTTAGTTTAGTTTAGTTTAATTTAGTTTACAGTAGGTTAGGTTTGGTTAGGTTAGTGTAGTTTAGTTTAGATTAGTTTAGCTGAATTTTTTTAGTTTAGTTTAGTTTAGGTTACGTTAGGTTAGTTTAGTTTAGTTTATTTTAGTGTTTGTTAGCTTAGGTTAGTTTAGTTTAGTTTATTTTAGTTTATAGTTTATATTAGTTTAGTTTATAATTTTTTTAAAATGTAGTATACTTTAATTTATAGATTAGTTTATAGTTTAGTTAAAATTGTAGTTTAGTTTAGTTTAGTTTAGGTTAGGTTAGGATATTTTAGTTTATAGTTTAATTTAGTTTAGTTTAGTTTATAGTGTAGTTTATACTTTAGATTATATTTTAGTTTATAATTTAGTTTAGTTTAGTGTAGTTTAGATTGGTTTAATTTTGTTTAGTTTAGTTTAAATTAGTTGCGTTTAGGTTAGGTTATGTTACATTAGGTTAGGTTAGGTAAGCTTAGTTTAGTTTAGTTTAGTTTAGGTTAGTTTAGGAAAAGTTAGTTTAGTTTAGTTTAGTGTATGTTAGGTTAGGTAAGTTTATTTTTATTTAGTTTAGTTTATTTTAGTTTATAATTTAGTTTAGTTTAGTTTATAATTTATTTTATAGTTTAGTATACGTTAATTTATAGTTTAGTTAATATTTTGGTTTAGTTTAGTTTAAGTTAGGTTAGGGAATGTTTGGTTAGGTTGGGTTAGTTTATTTTAGTTTAGTTTATGTAAGGTTAGGTTAGTTTGGTATAGTTTAGTTTAGTTTAGTTTAGTTTATAGTTTAGTTTAGTTTAGTTTATGGTTCAGTTTATACTTTAGTTTAGTTTAGTTTAGTTTAGGTTAGGTTGGGGTAGTTTAGTTTAGTTTAGGTTAGGTTAGGTTAAGTTAGGTTAGTTTAGTTTAGTATAGTTTAGTTTACTTTAGTTTAGTTTAGTTTAGTTTAGTTAGTTTAGGTTAAATTAGGTTAGGTTAGTTTAGTTTAGTTTAGTTTAGTTTATGTAAGGTTAGGTTAGGTTAGTTTAGTATAGTTTAGTTTACTTTTGTTTACAGTTTAGTTTAGTTTAGTTTATTGTTCAGTTTATAGTTTAGTTTAGTTTATTTTAGGTTGGGTTAGTTTAGTTTAGTTTAGGTTAGGTTAGGTTAGTTTAGTTTAGTATGGTTTAGTTTAGTTTAGTTTAGTTTATAGTTTAGTTTATTTTATTTTATAGTTTAGTTTATAGTTTTGTTTAGTTTATTTTAGTTTAGTTAGTTTAGGTTAGGTTAGGGTAGGTTAGAGTAGTTTAGTTTAGGTTAGGTGATGATAGGTTAGTGCAGTTTAATTTAATTTAGTTTAGTTTAGTTGAATTTAATTTAGTTTAGTTAGGTTAGTTTAGATAAGTTAGGATGGTTTAGTTAGTTAGTTTTAGGTTAGGTTGGGTTAGTTTAGTTTAATGTAGGTTAGGTTAGGTTAGGTAAGTTTAATTCAGTTTATTATGGCTTAGTTTATAGTTTAATTTATAGGTTTGTTTATAGTTAATTTGGTTTAGTTTAGTTTAGGTTAGGTTAAATTATGTTTGGTTAGTTAATTTTAGTTTAGTTTAGGTTAGGTTAGGTTGGGTTAGGTTAGTGTAGTTTAATTTAATTTAGTTGAATTGAGTTTAGTTAAGTTTAGTTTAGGTTACGTTAGGTTAGATTAGTTTAGTTTAGTTTAGTTTAGGTGAGGTTAGGTTAGGTTAGTTTAGTTCTGTTAATTTATTTTAGTTTATACATTAGTTTAGTTCAGTTTATATTTTAGTTAATAGTTTAGTTTAACTTAGTGTAGTTTAATTTTGTTTAAGTTAGGTTAGTTTAGGTTAGTTTAGTTTAGTTTAGTTTTGTTTATAGTTTAGTTTAATTTATTTTATAATTTAGTTTATAGTTTAGTTTAGTTTACTTTGTAGTTTAATTTAGTTTAGTTTAGTTTAGTTTACTTTAGGTTAGGTTAGGTTAAGTTAGTTTAGTTTAGTATAGTTTAGTTTAGTTTAAAATATAGTGTCTTTAGTTTATAGTTTAGTTCATAGTTTGTTTAGTTTAGTTTAGTTTAGTTCAGGTTAGGTTAGAGTAGTTTAGTTTAGGTTTGGTTAGTTTAGGTTAGAATAGGTTAGGTTATTGTAGTTTAGTTTAATTTAGTTGAATTTAATTTAGTTTTGTTTAGTTTAGTTTAGGTTAGGTTAGGGTATTTTAGTTTATAGCTTAATTTAGTTTAGTTTAGTTTATAGTGTAGTTTATACTTTAGATTATATTTTAGTTTATAATTTAGTTTAGTTTAGTGTAGTTTAGATTGGTTTAATTTTGTTTAGTTTAGTTTAAATTAGTTTCGTTTAGGTTAGGTTATGTTACATTAGGTTAGGTTAGGTAAGCTTAGTTTAGTTTAGTTTAGTTTAGGTTAGTTTAGGAAAAGTTAGTTTAGTTTAGTTTAGTGTATGTTAGGTTAGGTAAGTTTATTTTTATTTAGTTTAGTTTATTTTAGTTTATAATTTAGTTTAGTTTAGTTTATAATTTATTTTATAGTTTAGTATACGTTAATTTATAGTTTAGTTAATATTTTGGTTTAGTTTAGTTTAAGTTAGGTTAGGGAATGTTAGGTTAGGTTGGGTTAGTTTATTTTAGTTTAGTTTATGTAAGGTTAGGTTAGTTTGGTATAGTTTAGTTTAGTTTAGTTTAGTTTATAGTTTAGTTTAGTTTATGGTTCAGTTTATACTTTAGTTTAGTTTAGTTTAGTTTAGGTTAGGTTGGGTTAGTTTAGTTTAGTTTAGGTTAGGTTAGGTTAAGTTAGGTTAGTTTAGTTTAGTATAGTTTAGTTTACTTTAGTTTAGTTTAGTTTAGTTTAGTTAGTTTAGGTTAGGTTAGGTTAGGTTAGGTTAGAGTAGTTTAGTTTAGGTTAGGTTATGATAGGTTAGTGCAGTTGAAATTAATTTAGTTTTGTTTAGTTGAATTGAATTTATTTTAGTTAGGTCAGTTTAGGTAAGTTTGGTTAGTTTAGTTTAGTATAGGTTAGGTTAGGGTAGGTAAGTTTAATTCAGTATATGTTAGTTTAGTTTATAGTTTAATTTATAGTTTTGTTTATAGTTAATTTAGTTTGGTTTACTTTAGTTTAGGTTAAATTATGTTAGGTTAGTTTAGTTTAGTTTAGTTTAGGTTAGGTTAGGTTGGGTTAAGTTAGTGTAGTTTCATTTAATTTGGTTTATTTTACTTTAGTTAAATATGTGGTTCCGTTTAGTTTAGTTTTGTTTAATTTAGTTTAGTTTAGTTTAGGTTGGGTTATGTTAGATTAGGTTAGGTTAGGTTAGTTTGGCTAAGTTTAGTCTAGTTAAGTTTAGTTTAGTTTACACTTTAGTTTAGTTTAGTTTATAGTTTAGTTTAGTTTTGTTTATAGTTTAGTTTATAGTTTAGTATAGTTTAGTTTAGTTTAATTTAGTTTAGCTAAGTTTAGTTTAGTTTATTTTAGTTTTGGGTAGGTTATTTTAGGTTAGGTTAGTTTAGTTTAGTTTAGGTTAGGTTAGGTTAGGTTAGGTTAGTTCAGTTTAGTTTAGTTTAGTTTAGTTTAGTTTAGATTAGGTTAAGTAAGATTAGGTTAGGTTAGGTTAGTTTAGTTTTGTTTATAGTTTAGTTTAGTTTAGTTTATAGTTTACTTTATAGTTTAGTTAGTTTAGTTTATAGTTTAATTTAGTTTAGTTTAGTTTAGTTTAGTTTAATTTAGGTTAATTTAGTTTAGTTTAGTTTAGGTTAGGTTAAGTTAGGTTAGGTTAGGTTAGTTTAGTTTAGTATAGTTTAGTTTAGTTTAAAATATAGTATCTTTAGTTTATAGTTTAGTTCATAGTTTTCTTTAGATTAGTTTAGTTTAGGTTAGGTTAGAGTAGTTTAGTTTAGTTTAGTTTAGTTAAGGTTAGATTAGGTTAGGTTAGGTTACATTAGGTTAGGTTAGGTTAGCTTAGTTTAGTTTAGTTTAGTTTCGGTTAGGTTGGGTTAGGTTAGGTTAGTTAAGTTTAGTTTAGTTTAGTTTAGTTAAGTATAGTTTAGTTTATAGTTTAATTCAGTTTAGTTTATAGCTTAGTTTATACCTTAGTTTAGTTTAGTGTAGTTTAGTTTTGTTTAGGTTAGGTTAGGTTAGGTTAGTTTAGTTTAATTTAGGTTAGGTTATGTTAGATTAGCTTAGGTTAGGTTAGTTTGGTTTAGTTTAGTCTAGTTAAGTTTAGTTTAGTTTATACTTTAGTTTAGTTTAGTTTATTTTATAGTTTAGTTTAGTTTTGTTTATAGTTTAGTTTGCAGTTTAGTATCGTTTAGTTTAATTTAATTTAGTTTAGGTTAGGTAACCTTAGGCTAGGTTAGGGTAGTTGAGTTTAGTTTATGTTAGGTTAGGTTAGTTTAGATTAGTTTAGGTTATTTTATAGTTTAGTTTAGTTAGGTTTAGTTTAGTTTATAGTTTAGTTTAGTTTAGTTTATAATTCAGTTTATAGTTTAGTTTAGATTATAGTTTAATTTATAGTTTAGTTTATTTTTTTGTAATTTAGTTTAGCTTTCTTTAGTTTCGTTTAGTTTACTTTAGTTTAGGGTATGTTTAAGTTAGGTTAGGTTAGGTTAGTTTAGTTTAGTTTAGGTTAGGTTGTGATACCTTATGTTAGGTTAGGTTAGGTTAAGTTAAGTTAGGTTAGCTTAGTTTAGAATGATTTAGTTTAGTATAATTTAGTTTATAGTTTAGTTTATTTGAGTTTATAGTTTAATTTAGTTTAGTTTAGTTTAATTTAGTTTAGTTTAGTTTAGTTTAGGTTAGTTTAGGTAAGTTTAATTTAGTTTAGTTTAGTTTAGTTAAGTTAAGTTTATAGTTTAGTTTGTAGTTTAGTTTAGTTTAGGTTAAGTTATGTTAGGTTCGTTTAGTTTAGTTTAGATTTGGTTAGGTTAGGTTAGGTTAGGGTAGTTTAGTTTAGTTTAGTTGAATTTAGTTTAGTTTAGTTCAGTTTAGGTTAGATTAGTTTAGGTTACTTTATTTTAGTTTAGGTTAGGTTATGTTAGATTAGGTTAGGTTAGGTTAGTTTGGTTTAATTTAGTTTAGTTAAGTTTAGTATATTTTATATTTTAGTTTAGTTTAGTTTAGTTAATAGTGTAGTTTTGTTTAGTTTATACTTTAGTTTATAGTTTAGTATAGTTTAGTCTAGTTTAATTTTGGTTTAGTTAGGGTAGGTTATGTTAGGTTAGGTTAGTTTAGTTCAGTTTAGTTTAGGTTAGGTTAGGTTAGGTTAGTTTAGTTTAGTTGAGTTTAATTTAGTTTAGTTTAGATTATAGTTTAATTTATAGTTTAGTTTACTTTAGGTTAGATTAGGTTAGGTTAAGTAAGGTTAGGTTTGGTTAGGTTAGTTTAGTTTAGTTTAGTTTTGTTTATGTTAGGTTAGGTTAGATTAGTTTAGTTTATGTTAGGTTAGGTTAGTTTAGTTTAGTTTAGTTTTGTTTATGGTTTAGTTTAGTTTATAGTTTAGTTTAGAATTAAGTTTAATTTAGTTTATAGTTTAAGTTAGTTTAGTTTAGTTTAGTTTAGTTTAATTTAGTGTTGTTTAGTTTGGTTTAGTTTAGTATAGTTTTGTTTACTTTAGGTTAGGTTGGATTATGTTAGGTTTGGATAGCTTACTTTAGTTTAGTTTAGTTTAGGTTAGGTTAGGTTAGTTTAGTTTAGTTAACTTTGGTTTAGTTTAGTTTAGTTTAGTTTATAGTTTAGTTTATAGTTTAGTTTAGTTAAGTTTATAGTTTAATTTATAATTTAGTTTAGTTTAGTTTAGTTTAATTTAGTATAGAGTAGGTTAGGTAAGGTTAGTTTAGTTTAGTTTAGGTTAGGTTAGGTTAGGTTAGGTTAATTTAGTTTAGTTGAGTTTAATTTAGTTTAGTTTAGTTTAGTTAATAGTTTAATTTATAGTTTAGTTTAGATTTTTTATAGTTTAGTTTAATTAATTTATAGTTTAATTTAGTTTATTTTAGTTTAATTTAGTTTAGTTTAGTTTGTAGTTTAGTTTAGTTTAGTTTAGGTTAAGTTATGTTAGGTTCATTTAGTTTAATTAAGTTTAGATTTGGTTAGGTTAGATTACGTTAGGGTAGTTAAGTTTAGTTTAGTTGAATTTAGGCTATAGTTTGATTTATAGTTTAGTTTAGTTTACTTTATAGTTTAGTTTAGTTAATTTATAGTTTATTTAACTTTAGTTTAGTTTAGTTTAACATAGTTTACTTTAGTTTATAGTATTGTTTATAGGCTAGTTTAGTTTAGTTTAGTTTAGTTTAGGTTATGTTAGGTTAGTTTAGTTTATTTTAGTTTAGTGTATGTTAGGTTAGGTTAGGTTAGTTTAGTTTAGTTTATTTTAGTTTATAGTTTATATTAGTATAGGTTATAATTTATTTTATAATTTAGTATACTTTAATTTATAGATTAATATACAGTTTAGTTAAAATTTTAGTTTAGTTTAGTTTAGGATAGGTTAGGGAAGGTTAGGTTAGGTTAGGTTAGTTTAGTTTAATTTAGTTTATATAAGGTTAGATTAGGTTAGTTTAGTATAGTTTAGTTTACCTTTGTTTGCAGTTTAGTTTAGTTTATAGTTCAGTTTATAGTTTAGTTTAATTAAGTTAGGTTAGGTTAGTTTAGTTTACTTTAGGTAAGGTTAGGTTAGGATAGTTTAGTTTAGTATAGTTTACTTTAGTTTAGTTTAGTTTATAGTTTAGTTTATTTTATTTTATAGTGTAGTTTATACTTTTGTTTAGTTTAGTTTAGTTTAGTTTGTTTAGGTTAGGTTAGGTTAGGTTAGAGTAGTTTAATTTAATTTAATTGAATTAAGTTTAGTTAAGTTAAGTTTAGGTTACGTTAGGTTAGTTTAGTTTAGTTTAGGTGAGGTTAGGTTAGGTTAGTTTACTTCTGTTTAGTTTATTTTAGTTTAGTTTATTTGAATTTAATTTAGTTTAGTTAAGTTAGTTTAGATAATTTAGGTTATTTTAGTTTACTTTAGTTTATGTAAGGTTATGTTAGGTTAGTTTAGTATAGTATAGTTTACTTTTGTTTGTATTTTAGTTTAGTTTAGTTTATAGTTCAGTTCATAGTTTAGTTTAGTTTAGTTTAGGTTAGGTTGGGTTAGTTTAGTTTAGTATAAGTTAGGTTATATTAGGTAAGTTTAATTCAGTTTAGTTTAGTTTAGTTTATAGTTTAATTTATAGGTTTGTTTATAGTTAATTATTTTAGTTTAGTTTAATTTAGATTAAATTATATTAGGTTAGTTAAGTTTAGTTTAGTTTAGGTTAGGTTAGGTTGGGTTAGGTTAGTTTAGTTCTGTTTAGTTTATTTTAGTTTATAGTTTAGTTTGGTTTAGTTTATAGTTTAGTTTAATTTAGTGTAGTTTAATTTTGTTTAGGTTAGGTTAGGTTAATTTAGTTTAGTTTCGATTAGGTTATGTTAGATTAGGTTAGGTTATGTTAGTTTGGTTTAGTTTAGTCTAGTTAAGTTTAGTTTATTTTATTTTATAGTTTAATTTAGTTTTGTTTATAGTTTAGTTTACAGTTTAGTTAAATTCATTATATAGTTTAATTTAGTTTAGTTTAGTTTAGGTTAGGTTAGGTTAGGTTAGGTTACGTTAGGTTAGTTTAGTTTAGTATATTTAAGTTTAGTTTAAAATATAGTATCTTTAGTGTATAGTATATTTCATAGTTTTGTTTAGTTTAGTTTAGTTTAGTTTAGGTTAGGTTAGAGTAGTTTAGTTAGTTTAGTTTAGTTTAGGTTAGTTTAGGTTAGGTTAGTGTAGTTTAGTTTAGTTTAGTTTAGTTGAATTTAATTTAATTTAATTTAGTTTAGTTTAGTATAGGTTAGGTTAAGTTAGGTTAGGTTAGTTTAGTTTAGTTTCGTTTAGTTTAGTTTATAGTTTAGTTTATTGTTTAGTTTATACTTTAGTTTATTTTTTGGTTTAAGTTTAGTTTAGTTTAGTTTCGTTTAGGTTAGGTTATGTTAGATTAGGTTAGGATAGGTAAGCTTACTTTAGTTTAGTTTACTTTAGTTTAGGTTAGGTTAGGTCAGTTAAGTTTAGTTTAGTTTAGTTTAGTTAAGTTTAGTTTAGTTTATAGTTTAGTTCAGTTTAGTTTATAGCTTAGTTTACAGTTTAGTTTACTTTAGTTTATAGTTTAATATATATTTAAGTTTAGTTTAGTTTAGTTTAATTTAGTTTAGCTTAGTTTAGTTTAGTTTAAATTAGTTTATTTTAGGGTAGATTATTTTCGGTTTGGTTAGGTTAGTTTAGTTTATAGTTTAATTTATAGTTTAGTTTCGTTTATATTTAAGTTTATAGTTTAGTTTAGTTTAGTTTATAATAATTTAGTTTGGTTTAGTTCTGTTTAGTTTAGTTTAGTTAAGTTTAGTTTAGTTTATAATTTAGTTCAGTTTAGTTTATAGCTTAGTTTATAGATTAGTTTAGTTTATAGTTTAATTTATAGTTAAGTTTAGTTTAGTTTAGTTTAATTCAGTTTAGTTTAGTTTATTTTAGGGTAGCTTATGTTAGGTTATGTTAGGTTAGAATAGTTTATAGTTTAAATTATAGTTTAGTTTAGTTTATAGTTTAGTTTATAATAGTTTAGTTTAGGTTAGGTTATTTTAGGTTAGTTTAGTTTAGTTTGGTTTAGGTTAGGTTTGGCTAGGTTAAGTTAGGTTAGGTTAGTTTAGATTAGTTTAGTTTAGTTTAGTTTATAGTTTAGTTTACTTTAGTTTATTATTTAATTTAGTGTTTTAGTTTATAGTTTCGTTTATAGTTTAGTTTGGTTTAGTTTACTTTTTTTTAGTTTAGTTTAAATTAGTTTAGTTTGTCTTAGGTTAGGTTAAGTTAAGTGAGATTAGTTTAATTTAGTTGAGTTTAATTTAGTTTATAGTTTAATTTACTTTAGATTATAGTTCAATTTATAGTTTAGTTTATTTTAGTTTATAGTTTAGGTTATCGTTTAATTTAGTTTCTATTAGTTTAGTTTAGGTCAGTTTAGGTTAGGTTAAGTTAGGTTAGTTTAGATTAGTTTACTTTAATTTAGTTTAATTTATAGTTTAGTTTATTTTAGTATATAGTTTAATTTAGTTTAGTTTAGTTTAGTTTAGGTTAGGTTAGGTAAGTTTAATTTAGTTTATTTTGGTTTAGTTTAATTTATAGTTTATTTTATAGTTTTGTTTATAGTTTAGTTTAGTTTATAGTTTAATTTAGTTTAGATAAGTTTAGTTTAGTTTAATTTAGGTTAGGTTAATTTATTTTAGTATAGTTTAGTTTAGTTTATTTTAGTTTAGTTTCTAGTTTAGTTTAGTTTATAGTTTTGTTTACAGTTTAGTTTAGTTTAGTTTAGTTTAGTTTGGGTTAGGTTAGGTTAGATTAGTTTAGTTTAGTTTAGTTTAGTTTATAGTTTAGTTTAATTTAGTTTAGTTTACAGTTTAGTTTATCCTTTAGTTTATAGTGTAGTTTATAGTTTAGTTTAATTTAGTGTAGTTTAGTTTTGATTAGTTTAGTATAGTTTTGTTTACTTTAGGTTAGGTGAGATTATGTTAGGTTAGGTTAGCTTACTTTAGTTTTGTTTAGTTTATGTTAGGTTAAGTTAGTTTAGTTTAGTTTAGTTTACTGTTTAGTGTATCCTTTAGTTTATAGTGTAGTTTATAGTTTAGTTTAGTTAAGTTTATAGTTTAAGTTATAATTTAGTTTAGTTTAGTTTAATTTAGTTTACAGTAGGTTAGGTTTGGTTAGGTTAGTGTAGTTTAGTTTAGATTAGTTTAGCTGAATTTTTTTAGTTTAGTTTAGTTTAGGTTACGTTAGGTTAGTTTAGTTTAGTTTATTTTAGTGTTTGTTAGCTTAGGTTAGTTTAGTTTAGTTTATTTTAGTTTATAGTTTATATTAGTTTAGTTTATAATTTTTTTAAAATTTAGTATACTTTAATTTATAGATTAGTTTATAGTTTAGTTAAAATTGTAGTTTAGTTTAGTTTAGTTTAGGTTAGGTTAGGATATTTTAGTTTATAGTTTAATTTAGTTTAGTTTAGTTTATAGTGTAGTTTATACTTTAGATTATATTTTAGTTTATAATTTAGTTTAGTTTAGTGTAGTTTAGATTGGTTTAATTTTGTTTAGTTTAGTTTAAATTAGTTGCGTTTAGGTTAGGTTATGTTACATTAGGTTAGGTTAGGTAAGCTTAGTTTAGTTTAGTTTAGTTTAGGTTAGTTTAGGAAAAGTTAGTTTAGTTTAGTTTAGTGTATGTTAGGTTAGGTAAGTTTATTTTTATTTAGTTTAGTTTATTTTAGTTTATAATTTAGTTTAGTTTAGTTTATAATTTATTTTATAGTTTAGTATACGTTAATTTATAGTTTAGTTAATATTTTGGTTTAGTTTAGTTTAAGTTAGGTTAGGGAATGTTTGGTTAGGTTGGGTTAGTTTATTTTAGTTTAGTTTATGTAAGGTTAGGTTAGTTTGGTATAGTTTAGTTTAGTTTAGTTTAGTTTATAGTTTAGTTTAGTTTAGTTTATGGTTCAGTTTATACTTTAGTTTAGTTTAGTTTAGTTTAGGTTAGGTTGGGGTAGTTTAGTTTAGTTTAGGTTAGGTTAGGTTAAGTTAGGTTAGTTTAGTTTAGTATAGTTTAGTTTACTTTAGTTTAGTTTAGTTTAGTTTAGTTAGTTTAGGTTAAATTAGGTTAGGTTAGTTTAGTTTAGTTTAGTTTAGTTTATATAAGGTTAGGTTAGGTTAGTTTAGTATAGTTTAGTTTACTTTTGTTTACAGTTTAGTTTAGTTTAGTTTATTGTTCAGTTTATAGTTTAGTTTAGTTTATTTTAGGTTGGGTTAGTTTAGTTTAGTTTAGGTTAGGTTAGGTTAGTTTAGTTTAGTATGGTTTAGTTTAGTTTAGTTTAGTTTATAGTTTAGTTTATTTTATTTTATAGTTTAGTTTATAGTTTTGTTTAGTTTATTTTAGTTGAGTTAGTTTAGGTTAGGTTAGGGTAGGTTAGAGTAGTTTAGTTTAGGTTAGGTGATGATAGGTTAGTGCAGTTTAATTTAATTTAGTTTAGTTTAGTTGAATTTAATTTAGTTTAGTTAGGTTAGTTTAGATAAGTTAGGATGGTTTAGTTAGTTAGTTTTAGGTTAGGTTGGGTTAGTTTAGTTTAATGTAGGTTAGGTTAGGTTAGGTAAGTTTAATTCAGTTTATTATGGCTTAGTTTATAGTTTAATTTATAGGTTTGTTTATAGTTAATTTGGTTTAGTTTAGTTTAGGTTAGGTTAAATTATGTTAGGTTAGTTAATTTTAGTTTAGTTTAGGTTAGGTTAGGTTGGGTTAGGTTAGTGTAGTTTAATTTAATTTAGTTGAATTGAGTTTAGTTAAGTTTAGTTTAGGTTACGTTAGGTTAGATTAGTTTAGTTTAGTTTAGTTTAGGTGAGGTTAGGTTAGGTTAGTTTAGTTCTGTTAATTTATTTTAGTTTATACATTAGTTTAGTTCAGTTTATATTTTAGTTAATAGTTTAGTTTAACTTAGTGTAGTTTAATTTTGTTTAAGTTAGGTTAGTTTAGGTTAGTTTAGTTTAGTTTAGTTTTGTTTATAGTTTAGTTTAATTTATTTTATAATTTAGTTTATAGTTTAGTTTAGTTTACTTTGTAGTTTAATTTAGTTTAGTTTAGTTTAGTTTAGTTTACTTTAGGTTAAGTTAGGTTAAGTTAGTTTAGTTTAGTATAGTTTAGTTTAGTTTAAAATATAGTGTCTTTAGTTTATAGTTTAGTTCATAGTTTGTTTAGTTTAGTTTAGTTTAGTTCAGGTTAGGTTAGAGTAGTTTAGTTTAGTTTTGGTTAGTTTAGGTTAGAATAGGTTAGGTTATTGTAGTTTAGTTTAATTTAGTTGAATTTAATTTAGTTTTGTTTAGTTTAGTTTAGGTTAGGTTAGGGTATTTTAGTTTATAGCTTAATTTAGTTTAGTTTAGTTTATAGTGTAGTTTATACTTTAGATTATATTTTAGTTTATAATTTAGTTTAGTTTAGTGTAGTTTAGATTGGTTTAATTTTGTTTAGTTTAGTTTAAATTAGTTTCGTTTAGGTTAGGTTATGTTACATTAGGTTAGGTTAGGTAAGCTTAGTTTAGTTTAGTTTAGTTTAGGTTAGTTTAGGAAAAGTTAGTTTAGTTTAGTTTAGTGTATGTTAGGTTAGGTAAGTTTATTTTTATTTAGTTTAGTTTATTTTAGTTTATAATTTAGTTTAGTTTAGTTTATAATTTATTTTATAGTTTAGTATACGTTAATTTATAGTTTAGTTAATATTTTGGTTTAGTTTAGTTTAAGTTAGGTTAGGGAATGTTAGGTTAGGTTGGGTTAGTTTATTTTAGTTTAGTTTATGTAAGGTTAGGTTAGTTTGGTATAGTTTAGTTTAGTTTAGTTTAGTTTATAGTTTAGTTTAGTTTATGGTTCAGTTTATACTTTAGTTTAGTTTAGATTAGTTTAGGTTAGGTTGGGTTAGTTTAGTTTAGTTTAGGTTAGGTTAGGTTAAGTTAGGTTAGTTTAGTTTAGTATAGTTTAGTTTACTTTAGTTTAGTTTAGTTTAGTTTAGTTAGTTTAGGTTAGGTTAGGTTAGGTTAGGTTAGAGTAGTTTAGTTTAGGTTAGGTTATGATAGGTTAGTGCAGTTGAAATTAATTTAGTTTTGTTTAGTTGAATTGAATTTATTTTAGTTAGGTCAGTTTAGGTAAGTTTGGTTAGTTTAGTTTAGTATAGGTTAGGTTAGGGTAGGTAAGTTTAATTCAGTATGTGTTAGTTTAGTTTATAGTTTAATTTATAGTTTTGTTTATAGTTAATTTAGTTTGGTTTACTTTAGTTTAGGTTAAATTATGTTAGGTTAGTTTAGTTTAGTTTAGTTTAGGTTAGGTTAGGTTGGGTTAAGTTAGTGTAGTTTCATTTAATTTGGTTTATTTTACTTTAGTTAAATATGTGGTTCCGTTTAGTTTAGTTTTGTTTAATTTAGTTTAGTTTAGTTTAGGTTGGGTTATGTTAGATTAGGTTAGGTTAGGTTAGTTTGGCTAAGTTTAGTCTAGTTAAGTTTAGTTTAGTTTACACTTTAGTTTAGTTTAGTTTATAGTTTAGTTTAGTTTTGTTTATAGTTTAGTTTATATTTTAGTATAGTTTAGTTTAGTTTAATTTAGTTTAGCTAAGTTTAGTTTAGTTTATTTTAGTTTTGGGTAGGTTATTTTAGGTTAGGTTAGTTTAGTTTAGTTTAGGTTAGGTTAGGTTAGGTTAGGTTAGTTTAGTTTAGTTTAGTTTAGTTTAGTTTAGTTTAGATTAGGTTAAGTAAGATTAGGTTAGGTTAGGTTAGTTTAGTTTTGTTTATAGTTTAGTTTAGTTTAGTTTATAGTTTACTTTATAGTTTAGTTAGTTTAGTTTATAGTTTAATTTAGTTTAGTTTAGTTTAGTTTAGTTTAATTTAGGTTAATTTAGTTTAGTTTAGTTTAGGTTAGGTTAAGTTAGGTTAGGTTAGGTTAGTTTAGTTTAGTATAGTTTAGTTTAGTTTAAAATATAGTATCTTTAGTTTATAGTTTAGTTCATAGTTTTCTTTAGATTAGTTTAGTTTAGGTTAGGTTAGAGTAGTTTAGTTTAGTTTAGTTTAGTTAAGGTTAGATTAGGTTAGGTTAGGTTACATTAGGTTAGGTTAGGTTAGCTTAGTTTAGTTTAGTTTAGTTTCGGTTAGGTTGGGTTAGGTTAGGTTAGTTAAGTTTAGTTTAGTTTAGTTTAGTTAAGTATAGTTTAGTTTATAGTTTAATTCAGTTTAGTTTATAGCTTAGTTTATACCTTAGTTTAGTTTAGTGTAGTTTAGTTTTGTTTAGGTTAGGTTAGGTTAGGTTAGTTTAGTTTAATTTAGGTTAGGTTATGTTAGATTAGCTTAGGTTAGGTTAGTTTGGTTTAGTTTAGTCTAGTTAAGTTTAGTTTAGTTTATACTTTAGTTTAGTTTATTTTATAGTTTAGTTTAGTTTTGTTTATAGTTTAGTTTGCAGTTTAGTATCGTTTAGTTTAATTTAATTTAGTTTAGGTTAGGTAACCTTAGGCTAGGTTAGGGTAGTTGAGTTTAGTTTATGTTAGGTTAGGTTAGTTTAGATTAGTTTAGGTTATTTTATAGTTTAGTTTAGTTAGGTTTAGTTTAGTTTATAGTTTAGTTTAGTTTAGTTTATAATTCAGTTTATAGTTTAGTTTAGATTATAGTTTAATTTATAGTTTAGTTTATTTTTTTGTAATTTAGTTTAGCTTTCTTTAGTTTCGTTTAGTTTACTTTAGTTTAGGGTATGTTTAAGTTAGGTTAGGTTAGGTTAGTTTAGTTTAGTTTAGGTTAGGTTGTGATACCTTATGTTAGGTTAGGTTAGGTTAAGTTAAGTTAGGTTAGCTTAGTTTAGAATGATTTAGTTTAGTATAATTTAGTTTATAGTTTAGTTTATTTGAGTTTATAGTTTAATTTAGTTTAGTTTAGTTTAATTTAGTTTAGTTTAGTTTAGTTTAGGTTAGTTTAGGTAAGTTTAATTTAGTTTAGTTTAGTTTAGTTAAGTTAAGTTTATAGTTTAGTTTGTAGTTTAGTTTAGTTTAGGTTAAGTTATGTTAGGTTCGTTTAGTTTAGTTTAGATTTGGTTAGGTTAGGTTAGGTTAGGGTAGTTTAGTTTAGTTTAGTTGAATTTAGTTTAGTTTAGTTCAGTTTAGGTTAGATTAGTTTAGGTTACTTTATTTTAGTTTAGGTTAGGTTATGTTAGATTAGGTTAGGTTAGGTTAGTTTGGTTTAATTTAGTTTAGTTAAGTTTAGTATATTTTATATTTTAGTTTAGTTTAGTTTAGTTAATAGTGTAGTTTTGTTTAGTTTATACTTTAGTTTATAGTTTAGTATAGTTTAGTCTAGTTTAATTTTGGTTTAGTTAGGGTAGGTTATGTTAGGTTAGGTTAGTTTAGTTCAGTTTAGTTTAGGTTAGGTTAGGTTAGGTTAGTTTAGTTTAGTTGAGTTTAATTTAGTTTAGTTTAGATTATAGTTTAATTTATAGTTTAGTTTACTTTAGGTTAGATTAGGTTAGGTTAAGTAAGGTTAGGTTTGGTTAGGTTAGTTTAGTTTAGTTTAGTTTTGTTTATGTTAGGTTAGGTTAGATTAGTTTAGTTTATGTTAGGTTAGGTTAGTTTAGTTTAGTTTAGTTTTGTTTATGGTTTAGTTTAGTTTATAGTTTAGTTTAGAATTAAGTTTAATTTAGTTTATAGTTTAAGTTAGTTTAGTTTAGTTTAGTTTAGTTTAATTTAGTGTTGTTTAGTTTGGTTTAGTTTAGTATAGTTTTGTTTACTTTAGGTTAGGTTGGATTATGTTAGGTTTGGATAGCTTACTTTAGTTTAGTTTAGTTTAGGTTAGGTTAGGTTAGGTTAGGTTAGTTTAGTTTAGTTAACTTTGGTTTAGTTTAGTTTAGTTTAGTTTATAGTTTAGTTTATAGTTTAGTTTAGTTAAGTTTATAGTTTAATTTATAATTTAGTTTAGTTTAGTTTAGTTTAATTTAGTATAGAGTAGGTTAGGTAAGGTTAGTTTAGTTTAGTTTAGGTTAGGTTAGGTTAGGTTAGGTTAATTTAGTTTAGTTGAGTTTAATTTAGTTTAGTTTAGTTTAGTTAATAGTTTAATTTATAGTTTAGTTTAGATTTTTTATAGTTTAGTTTAATTAATTTATAGTTTAATTTAGTTTATTTTAGTTTAATTTAGTTTAGTTTAGTTTGTAGTTTAGTTTAGTTTAGTTTAGGTTAAGTTATGTTAGGTTCATTTAGTTTAATTAAGTTTAGATTTGGTTAGGTTAGATTACGTTAGGGTAGTTAAGTTTAGTTTAGTTGAATTTAGGCTATAGTTTGATTTATAGTTTAGTTTAGTTTACTTTATAGTTTAGTTTAGTTAATTTATAGTTTATTTAACTTTAGTTTAGTTTAGTTTAACATAGTTTACTTTAGTTTATAGTATTGTTTATAGGTTAGTTTAGTTTAGTTTAGTTTAGTTTAGGTTATGTTAGGTTAGTTTAGTTTATTTTAGTTTAGTGTATGTTAGGTTACGTTAGGTTAGTTTAGTTTAGTTTATTTTAGTTTATAGTTTATATTAGTATAGGTTATAATTTATTTTATAATTTAGTATACTTTAATTTATAGATTAATATACAGTTTAGTTAAAATTTTAGTTTAGTTTAGTTTAGGATAGGTTAGGGAAGGTTAGGTTAGGTTAGGTTAGTTTAGTTTAATTTAGTTTATATAAGGTTAGATTAGGTTAGTTTAGTATAGTTTAGTTTACTTTTGTTTGCAGTTTAGTTTAGTTTATAGTTCAGTTTATAGTTTAGTTTAATTAAGTTAGGTTAGGTTAGTTTAGTTTAGTTTAGGTTAGGTTAGGTTAGGATAGTTTAGTTTAGTATAGTTTACTTTAGTTTAGTTTAGTTTATAGTTTAGTTTATTTTATTTTATAGTTTAGTTTATAGTTTTGTTTAGTTTAGTTTAGTTTGTTTAGGTTAGGTTAGGTTAGGTTAGAGTAGTTTAATTTAATTTAATTGAATTAAGTTTAGTTAAGTTAAGTTTAGGTTACGTTAGGTTAGATTAGTTTAGTTTAGTTTAGTTTAGGTGAGGTTAGGTTAGGTTAGTTTAGTTCTGTTAATTTATTTTAGTTTATACATTAGTTTAGTTCAGTTTATATTTTAGTTAATAGTTTAGTTTAACTTAGTGTAGTTTAATTTTGTTTAAGTTAGGTTAGTTTAGGTTAGTTTAGTTTAGTTTAGTTTTGTTTATAGTTTAGTTTAATTTATTTTATAATTTAGTTTATAGTTTAGTTTAGTTTACTTTGTAGTTTAATTTAGTTTAGTTTAGTTTAGTTTAGTTTACTTTAGGTTAGGTTAGGTTAAGTTAGTTTAGTTTAGTATAGTTTAGTTTAGTTTAAAATATAGTGTCTTTAGTTTATAGTTTAGTTCATAGTTTGTTTAGTTTAGTTTAGTTTAGTTCAGGTTAGGTTAGAGTAGTTTAGTTTAGTTTTGGTTAGTTTAGGTTAGAATAGGTTAGGTTATTGTAGTTTAGTTTAATTTAGTTGAATTTAATTTAGTTTTGTTTAGTTTAGTTTAGGTTAGGTTAGGGTATTTTAGTTTATAGCTTAATTTAGTTTAGTTTAGTTTATAGTGTAGTTTATACTTTAGATTATATTTTAGTTTATAATTTAGTTTAGTTTAGTGTAGTTTAGATTGGTTTAATTTTGTTTAGTTTAGTTTAAATTAGTTTCGTTTAGGTTAGGTTATGTTACATTAGGTTAGGTTAGGTAAGCTTAGTTTAGTTTAGTTTAGTTTAGGTTAGTTTAGGAAAAGTTAGTTTAGTTTAGTTTAGTGTATGTTAGGTTAGGTAAGTTTATTTTTATTTAGTTTAGTTTATTTTAGTTTATAATTTAGTTTAGTTTAGTTTATAATTTATTTTATAGTTTAGTATACGTTAATTTATAGTTTAGTTAATATTTTGGTTTAGTTTAGTTTAAGTTAGGTTAGGGAATGTTAGGTTAGGTTGGGTTAGTTTATTTTAGTTTAGTTTATGTAAGGTTAGGTTAGTTTGGTATAGTTTAGTTTAGTTTAGTTTAGTTTATAGTTTAGTTTAGTTTATGGTTCAGTTTATACTTTAGTTTAGTTTAGATTAGTTTAGGTTAGGTTGGGTTAGTTTAGTTTAGTTTAGGTTAGGTTAGGTTAAGTTAGGTTAGTTTAGTTTAGTATAGTTTAGTTTACTTTAGTTTAGTTTAGTTTAGTTTAGTTAGTTTAGGTTAGGTTAGGTTAGGTTAGGTTAGAGTAGTTTAGTTTAGGTTAGGTTATGATAGGTTAGTGCAGTTGAAATTAATTTAGTTTTGTTTAGTTGAATTGAATTTATTTTAGTTAGGTCAGTTTAGGTAAGTTTGGTTAGTTTAGTTTAGTATAGGTTAGGTTAGGGTAGGTAAGTTTAATTCAGTATGTGTTAGTTTAGTTTATAGTTTAATTTATAGTTTTGTTTATAGTTAATTTAGTTTGGTTTACTTTAGTTTAGGTTAAATTATGTTAGGTTAGTTTAGTTTAGTTTAGTTTAGGTTAGGTTAGGTTGGGTTAAGTTAGTGTAGTTTCATTTAATTTGGTTTATTTTACTTTAGTTAAATATGTGGTTCCGTTTAGTTTAGTTTTGTTTAATTTAGTTTAGTTTAGTTTAGGTTGGGTTATGTTAGATTAGGTTAGGTTAGGTTAGTTTGGCTAAGTTTAGTCTAGTTAAGTTTAGTTTAGTTTACACTTTAGTTTAGTTTAGTTTATAGTTTAGTTTAGTTTTGTTTATAGTTTAGTTTATATTTTAGTATAGTTTAGTTTAGTTTAATTTAGTTTAGCTAAGTTTAGTTTAGTTTATTTTAGTTTTGGGTAGGTTATTTTAGGTTAGGTTAGTTTAGTTTAGTTTAGGTTAGGTTAGGTTAGGTTAGGTTAGTTTAGTTTAGTTTAGTTTAGTTTAGTTTAGTTTAGATTAGGTTAAGTAAGATTAGGTTAGGTTAGGTTAGTTTAGTTTTGTTTATAGTTTAGTTTAGTTTAGTTTATAGTTTACTTTATAGTTTAGTTAGTTTAGTTTATAGTTTAATTTAGTTTAGTTTAGTTTAGTTTAGTTTAATTTAGGTTAATTTAGTTTAGTTTAGTTTAGGTTAGGTTAAGTTAGGTTAGGTTAGGTTAGTTTAGTTTAGTATAGTTTAGTTTAGTTTAAAATATAGTATCTTTAGTTTATAGTTTAGTTCATAGTTTTCTTTAGATTAGTTTAGTTTAGGTTAGGTTAGAGTAGTTTAGTTTAGTTTAGTTTAGTTAAGGTTAGATTAGGTTAGGTTAGGTTACATTAGGTTAGGTTAGGTTAGCTTAGTTTAGTTTAGTTTAGTTTCGGTTAGGTTGGGTTAGGTTAGGTTAGTTAAGTTTAGTTTAGTTTAGTTTAGTTAAGTATAGTTTAGTTTATAGTTTAATTCAGTTTAGTTTATAGCTTAGTTTATACCTTAGTTTAGTTTAGTGTAGTTTAGTTTTGTTTAGGTTAGGTTAGGTTAGGTTAGTTTAGTTTAATTTAGGTTAGGTTATGTTAGATTAGCTTAGGTTAGGTTAGTTTGGTTTAGTTTAGTCTAGTTAAGTTTAGTTTAGTTTATACTTTAGTTTAGTTTAGTTTATTTTATAGTTTAGTTTAGTTTTGTTTATAGTTTAGTTTGCAGTTTAGTATCGTTTAGTTTAATTTAATTTAGTTTAGGTTAGGTAACCTTAGGCTAGGTTAGGGTAGTTGAGTTTAGTTTATGTTAGGTTAGGTTAGTTTAGATTAGTTTAGGTTATTTTATAGTTTAGTTTAGTTAGGTTTAGTTTAGTTTATAGTTTAGTTTAGTTTAGTTTATAATTCAGTTTATAGTTTAGTTTAGATTATAGTTTAATTTATAGTTTAGTTTATTTTTTTGTAATTTAGTTTAGCTTTCTTTAGTTTCGTTTAGTTTACTTTAGTTTAGGGTATGTTTAAGTTAGGTTAGGTTAGGTTAGTTTAGTTTAGTTTAGGTTAGGTTGTGATACCTTATGTTAGGTTAGGTTAGGTTAAGTTAAGTTAGGTTAGCTTAGTTTAGAATGATTTAGTTTAGTATAATTTAGTTTATAGTTTAGTTTATTTGAGTTTATAGTTTAATTTAGTTTAGTTTAGTTTAATTTAGTTTAGTTTAGTTTAGTTTAGGTTAGTTTAGGTAAGTTTAATTTAGTTTAGTTTAGTTTAGTTAAGTTAAGTTTATAGTTTAGTTTGTAGTTTAGTTTAGTTTAGGTTAAGTTATGTTAGGTTCGTTTAGTTTAGTTTAGATTTGGTTAGGTTAGGTTAGGTTAGGGTAGTTTAGTTTAGTTTAGTTGAATTTAGTTTAGTTTAGTTCAGTTTAGGTTAGATTAGTTTAGGTTACTTTATTTTAGTTTAGGTTAGGTTATGTTAGATTAGGTTAGGTTAGGTTAGTTTGGTTTAATTTAGTTTAGTTAAGTTTAGTATATTTTATATTTTAGTTTAGTTTAGTTTAGTTAATAGTGTAGTTTTGTTTAGTTTATACTTTAGTTTATAGTTTAGTATAGTTTAGTCTAGTTTAATTTTGGTTTAGTTAGGGTAGGTTATGTTAGGTTAGGTTAGTTTAGTTCAGTTTAGTTTAGGTTAGGTTAGGTTAGGTTAGTTTAGTTTAGTTGAGTTTAATTTAGTTTAGTTTAGATTATAGTTTAATTTATAGTTTAGTTTACTTTAGGTTAGATTAGGTTAGGTTAAGTAAGGTTAGGTTTGGTTAGGTTAGTTTAGTTTAGTTTAGTTTTGTTTATGTTAGGTTAGGTTAGATTAGTTTAGTTTATGTTAGGTTAGGTTAGTTTAGTTTAGTTAAGTTTTGTTTATGGTTTAGTTTAGTTTATAGTTTAGTTTAGAATTAAGTTTAATTTAGTTTATAGTTTAAGTTAGTTTAGTTTAGTTTAGTTTAGTTTAATTTAGTGTTGTTTAGTTTGGTTTAGTTTAGTATAGTTTTGTTTACTTTAGGTTAGGTTGGATTATGTTAGGTTTGGATAGCTTACTTTAGTTTAGTTTAGTTTAGGTTAGGTTAGGTTAGTTTAGTTTAGTTAACTTTGGTTTAGTTTAGTTTAGTTTAGTTTATAGTTTAGTTTATAGTTTAGTTTAGTTAAGTTTATAGTTTAATTTATAATTTAGTTTAGTTTAGTTTAGTTTAATTTAGTATAGAGTAGGTTAGGTAAGGTTAGTTTAGTTTAGTTTAGGTTAGGTTAGGTTAGGTTAGGTTAATTTAGTTTAGTTGAGTTTAATTTAGTTTAGTTTAGTTTAGTTAATAGTTTAATTTATAGTTTAGTTTAGATTTTTTATAATTTAGTTTAATTAATTTATAGTTTAATTTAGTTTATTTTAGTTTAATTTAGTTTAGTTTAGTTTGTAGTTTAGTTTAGTTTAGTTTAGGTTAAGTTATGTTAGGTTCATTTAGTTTAATTAAGTTTAGATTTGGTTAGGTTAGATTACGTTAGGGTAGTTAAGTTTAGTTTAGTTGAATTTAGGCTATAGTTTGATTTATAGTTTAGTTTAGTTTACTTTATAGTTTAGTTTAGTTAATTTATAGTTTATTTAACTTTAGTTTAGTTTAGTTTAACATAGTTTACTTTAGTTTATAGTATTGTTTATAGGCTAGTTTAGTTTAGTTTAGTTTAGTTTAGGTTATGTTAGGTTAGTTTAGTTTATTTTAGTTTAGTGTATGTTAGGTTAGGTTAGGTTAGTTTAGTTTAGTTTATTTTAGTTTATAGTTTATATTAGTATAGGTTATAATTTATTTTATAATTTAGTATACTTTAATTTATAGATTAATATACAGTTTAGTTAAAATTTTAGTTTAGTTTAGTTTAGGATAGGTTAGGGAAGGTTAGGTTAGGTTAGGTTAGTTTAGTTTAATTTAGTTTATATAAGGTTAGATTAGGTTAGTTTAGTATAGTTTAGTTTACCTTTGTTTGCAGTTTAGTTTAGTTTATAGTTCAGTTTATAGTTTAGTTTAATTAAGTTAGGTTAGGTTAGTTTAGTTTACTTTAGGTAAGGTTAGGTTAGGATAGTTTAGTTTAGTATAGTTTACTTTAGTTTAGTTTAGTTTATAGTTTAGTTTATTTTATTTTATAGTGTAGTTTATACTTTTGTTTAGTTTAGTTTAGTTTAGTTTGTTTAGGTTAGGTTAGGTTAGGTTAGAGTAGTTTAATTTAATTTAATTGAATTAAGTTTAGTTAAGTTAAGTTTAGGTTACGTTAGGTTAGTTTAGTTTAGTTTAGGTGAGGTTAGGTTAGGTTAGTTTACTTCTGTTTAGTTTATTTTAGTTTAGTTTATTTGAATTTAATTTAGTTTAGTTAAGTTAGTTTAGATAATTTAGGTTATTTTAGTTGACTTTAGTTTATGTAAGGTTATGTTAGGTTAGTTTAGTATAGTATAGTTTACTTTTGTTTGTATTTTAGTTTAGTTTAGTTTATAGTTCAGTTCATAGTTTAGTTTAGTTTAGTTTAGTTTAGGTTAGGTTGGGTTAGTTTAGTTTAGTATAAGTTAGGTTATATTAGGTAAGTTTAATTCAGTTTAGTTTAGTTTAGTTTATAGTTATATTATAGGTTTGTTTATAGTTAATTATTTTAGTTTAGTTTAATTTAGATTAAATTATATTAGGTTAGTTAAGTTTAGTTTAGTTTAGGTTAGGTTAGGTTGGGTTAGGTTAGTTTAGTTCTGTTTAGTTTATTTTAGTTTATAGTTTAGTTTGGTTTAGTTTATAGTTTAGTTTAATTAAGTGTAGTTTAATTTTGTTTAGGTTAGGTTAGGTTAATTTAGTTTAGTTTCGATTAGGTTATGTTAGATTAGGTTAGGTTATGTTAGTTTGGTTTAGTTTAGTCTAGTTAAGTGTAGTTTAGTTTATTTTATAGTTTAGTTTAGTTTTGTTTATAGTTTAGTTTGCAGTTTAGTGTAGTTTAATTTAGTTTAATTTAGTTTAGGTTAAGTAAGTTTAGGTTAGGTTAGTTTAGTTTAGTTTAGTTTATGTTAGGTTAGGTTAGTTTAGGTTTGTTTAGTTTTGTTTATAGTTTAGTTTAATTTATTTTATAATTTAGTTTATAGTTTAGTTTAGTTTAGTTTGTAGTTTAATTTAGTTCAGTTTAGTTTAGTTTAGTTCATTTAGGTTAGGATAGGTTAGGTTAGGTTAGGTTAGGTTAGTTTAGTTTAGTTTAAAATATAGTATCTTTAGTTTATAGTTTAGTTCATAGTTTTGTTTAATTTAGTTTAGTTTAGTTTAGTTTAGGTTAGGTTAGAGTAGTTTAGTTTAGTTTAGTTTAGTTTAGGTTACAATAGGATAGGTTAGTGTAGTTTTGTTTAGTTTAGTTTAGTTGAATTTAATATAGATTTGTTTAGTTTAGTTTAGGTTAGGTTAGGTTAGTTTAGTTTAGTATAGGTTAGGTTAAGTTAGGTTAGGGCAGTTTAGTTTATAGTTTATTTTAGTTTAGTTTAGTTTATAGTGTAGTTTATACTTTAGTTTATATTTTAGTTTATAGTATAGTTTAGTTTAGTGTAGTTTAGTTTGGTTTAGTTTTATTTAGTTTAGTTTAAAATAGTTTCGTTTAGGTTAGGTTAGGTTAGGTTAGGTTAGTTAAGTTCAGTTTATATTAGTGTAGTTAACTTTAGTTTAGTTTATAGTTTAGTTCAGTTTAGTTTATAGCTTAGTTTATAGTTTAGTTTAGTTTATAGTTTAATTTATAGTTAAGTTTATTTTAGTTTAGTTTAATTTAGTTTAGTTTAGTTTATTTTAGGGTATATTATGTTAAGTTAGGTTAGGTTAGTTTAGTTTAGTTTAGTTTAGGGTTAGGTTTCGCTAGGTTAAGTTAGGTTAGGTTAGCTTAGATTAGTTTAGTTTAGTTTAGGTTATAGTTTAGTTTACTTAGTTTATTATTTAATTTAGTGTAGTTTAGTTTATGATTTCGTTTATAGTTTAGTTTGGTTTAGTTTAGTTTTTTTTAGTTTAGCTTGGATTAGTTTAGTTTGTCTTAGGTTAGGTTAGGTTAGGTGAGATTATTTTAATTTAGTTTAGTTTAATTTAGCTTAGTTTATAGTTTAGTTTAGTTTAGTTTATAGGTTAATTTATAGTTTAGTTGAGTTTAGTTTATAGTTTAGGTTATCGTTTAGTTTAGTTTAGGTTAGATTAGGTTAGGTTAAGTTAGGTTAGGTTAGTTTAGATTAGTTTGGTTTAATTTAGTTTAGTTTATAGTTTAGTTTATTTTACTTTATAGTTTAATTTAGTTTAGTTTATTTTATTTAGGTTAGATTACTTTTGTTTAGTTTAGTTTAGGTTAGGTTAGGTTAATTTACTTTAGTATTAATTATTTTAGTTTATTTTAGTTTAGTTTATAGTTTACTTTACTTTATAGTTTAGTTTACAGTTTAGTTTAGTTTAGTTTAGTTTAGTTTAGTTTAGTTTAGTTTGGGTTAGGTTAGGTTAGGTTAGTTTAATTTAGTTTATAGTTTACTTTACTTTAGTTTACAGTTTAGTTTATCCTTTAGTTTATAGTGTAGTTTATAGTTTAGTTTAATTTAGTGTAGTTTAGTTTGGTTTAGTTTAGTATAGTTTTGTTTACTTTAGGTTAGGTGAGATTATGTTAGGTTAGGTTAGCTTACTTTAGTTTAGTTTAGTTTAGTATAGGTTAGGTTAGGTTAGGTTAGTTTAGTTAACTTTGGTTTAGTTTAGTTTAGTTTAGTTTATAGTTTAGTTTATAGTTATCTTTAGTTTAGTTTATAGTTTAATTTATAATTTAGTTTAGTTTAGTTTAATTTAATTTAGTTTAGAGTAGGTTAGGTTAGTTTAGTTTAGTTTAGATTAGGTTAGGTTAGGTTAATTTAGTTTAGTTAAGTTTAATTTAGTTTAGTTTAGTTTTGTTTATAGTTTAATTTATAGTTTAATTTAGTTTAGTTTAGTTTATAGTTTTGTTTATAGTTTAGTTTGTAGTTTAGTTAATTTAGTTTAGTTTAGGTTAAGTTATGTTAGGTTCGTTTAGATTAATTTAGTTTAGATTAGGTTACGTTAGATTAGGTTAGGGTAGTTAAGTTTAGTTTATTTGAATGTAGTTTATATTTTAATTTATAGTTTAGTTTAGTTTTCTTTATAGTTTAGTTTAGTTAATTTATTGTTTAATTTACTTTAGTTTAGTCTAGTTTAATTTAGTTTACTTTAGTTTATAGTTTTGTTTATAGTTTAGTTTAGTTTAGCTTAGTTTGGTTTAGGTTAATTTATGTTAGGTTAGTTTAGTTTAGTTTAGTTTAGGTTCGGTTGGGTTAGTTTAGTTTAGTTTAGGTTAGGTTAGGTTAAGTTAGGTTAGTTTAATTTAGTTTAGTTTATTTTAATTTTAGTTTAGTTTAGTTTATATTTTAGTTTATAATTTAGTTTAATTTAGTTTATAGTTTAATATAATTTAGTTTAGTTTAGTTTAATTTTGGTTAATTTAGTTTAGTTTAGATTAGGTTAGGTTACGCGCGGTTAGTTTAGTTTAGTATAGTATAGTTTAGTATAAAATATAGTATCTTTAGTTTATATTTTAGTTCATAGTTTTGTTTAGTTTAGTATAGTTCAGTTTAGTTTAGGTTAGGTTGGAGTAGTTTAGTTTAGTTTAGTTTAATTTAGGTTAGATTAGTTTAGGTTAGTGTAGTTTAGTTTAGTTTAGTTTAGTTGAATTTAATTTAGTTTAGTTTAGTTTAGTTTAGTATAGGTTAGGTTACGTTACGTTAGGTAAGTTTAGTTAAGTTTAGTTTAGTTTAGTTTATAGTTTAGTTTAGTTTATAGTTTAATTTATACTTTAGTTTATATTTTAGTTTATAATTTAGTTTAGTTTAGTGTAGTTTAGTTTGGTTTAATTTTGTTTAGTTTAGTTTAGTTTAGTTTCGTTTAGGTTAGGTTATGTTAGATTAGGTTAGGTGTGGTAGGCTTAGTTTACTTTAGTTTAGTTTAGGTTCGATTAGTTAAATTTAGTTTAGTTTAGTTTAGTTAAGATTAGTTTATAGTTTAATTTATAGTTAAGTTTAGTTTATTTTAGTTTAATTTAGATTAGCTTAGTTGAGTTTAGTTTAAATTAGTTCATTTTAGGGTAGCTTATGTTCGGTTTGGTTAGGTTAGTTAAGTTTATAGTTTAATTTATAGTTTACTTTGGTTTATAGTTTAGTTTATAGTTTAGTTTAGTTTAGTAAATAATAGTTTAGTTTAGTTAAGGATAGGTTAGGTTAGGTTAATTTAGTTTAGTTGAGTTTAATTTAGTATAGTTTAGTTTAGTTTAGTTTATAGTTTAATTTATAGATTAATTTAGTTTAGTTTAGTTTAATTTGGTTTAGTTTAGTTTATAGTTTTGTTTATAGTTTAGTTTGTAGTTTAGTAAATTTAGTTTAGTTTAGGTTAAGTTATGTTAGGTTCGTTTAGTTTAATTTAGTTTAGATTAGGTTACGTTAGATTAGGTTAGGGTAGTTAAGTTTAGTTTAGTTGAATTTAGTTTATAGTTTAATTTATAGTTTAGTTTAGTTTACCTTATAGTTTAGTTTAGTTAATTTATAGTTTAATTTACTTTAGTTTAGTCTAGTTTAATTTAGTTTACTTTAGTTTATAGTTTAGTTTAGTTTAGCTTAGTTTATTTTAGGTTAATTTATGTTAGGTTATTTTAGTTTAGTTTAGTTTAGGTTAGGTTGGGTTAGTTTAGTTTAGTTTAGGTTAGGTTAGAATAAATTAGGTTAGTTTAGTTTAGTATAGTTTAGTTTAGTTTAGTTTATAGTTTATTTTATTTTATTTCATAGTTTAGTTTATAGTTTTGTTTAGTTTAGTTAGTTTAGGTTAGGTTAGGATAGGTTAGAGTAGTTTAGGTTAGGTTAGGATATGATAGGTTAGTGCAGTTTAATTTAATTTAGTTTAGTTTAGTTGAATTTAATTTATTTTAGTTAGGTCAGTTCAGGTAAGTTAGGTTAGTTTAGTTTAGTATTGGTTAGGTTAGGTAAGTTTAATTCAGTATAGTTTAGTTTAGTTTATAGTTTAATTTATAGTTTTGTTTATAGTTAATTAAGTTTAGTTTATTGAGAATAGTTTAGTTTAGTTGAGTTTAGTTTAGTTTAGTTTAGTTTAGGTTAGGTTAGGTTAGGTTAGATTAGTTTAGTTTAGGATAGGTTACGTTAGATTAGGTTAGTTTAGTTTAGTATAATTTAGTTTAGTTTAAAATATAGTATCTTTAGTTTATAGTTTAGTTCATCGTTTTGTTTAGTTTAGTTTAGTGTAGGTTAGGTTAGAGTAGTTTAGTTTAGTTTAGTTTAGTTGAATTTAATTTAGTTATGTTTAGTTTAGTTTAGGTTAGGTTATTTTAGTTTAGTTTAGTATAGGTTAGGTTAATTTAGGTTATCCTAATTTAGTTTTGTTTACTTTAGTTTAGTTTATTTTATAGTTTAGTTAAGTTTTTTTATTGTTTAATTTATAATTTAGTTGTGTTTAGTTTAGTTTAATTTAGTTTAGGTTGGGTTAGGTTAGTTTCATTTAGTTCAGTTTAATTTAGTTTAATTTAGTTTATATTTTAATTTATTGTTTAGTTTAGTTTACTTTATAGTTTAGTTTAGTTAATTTATAGTTTAAATTAGTTTAGTTTAGTTTAGTTTAGTTCAGGTTAAGTTATGTTAGGTTAGTTTAGTTTAGTTTAGTTTAGTTAAGGTTCGGTTAGGTTAGGTTAGGTAAGTTGAATTTAGTTCAGTTTAGTTTAGTTAAGTTTAGTTTAGTTTAATTTAGTTTAGCTTTGGGTAGGTTATGTTAGGTTAGGTTAGGTTAGTTTAGTTTAGTTTAGGTTAGGTTAGGTTAGGTTAATTTAGTTTAATTGAGTTTAGTTTAGTTTAGATTAGGTTAAGTAAGATTAGGTTAGGTTAGGTTAGGTTAGTTTAGTTTTGTTTATAGTTTAGTTTAGTTTAGTTTATAGTTTAGTTTATATATTAGTTAGTTTAGTTTAATGTTTAATTTAGTTTAGTTTAGTTTAGTTCAGTTTAGTTTAATTTAGGTTAATTTAGTTTAGTTTAGTTTAGGTTAGGTTAAGTTAGGTTAGGGTAGGTTAGTTTAGTTTAGTATGGTTTAGTTTAGTTTAAAATATAGTATCTTTAGTTTATAGTTTAGTTAATAGTTTTCTTTAGATTAGTTTAGTTTAGCTTAGGTTAGAGGAGTTTAGTTTAGTTTAGTTTAGGTTAGATTAGGTTGGGTTAATGTAGTTCAGTTTAATTTAGTTTAGTTGAATTTAATTTAGTTTAGTTTAGTTTAGGTTAGGTTAGGTTTATTTAGGTTAGATAAGGTTAGGTTAGTGTAGTTTAGTATAGTTTAGTTTAGTTTGTAGTTTAGTATAGTTTAGTGTAGTTTAGTTTGCTTTAGTAACTGTTAGGCTAGGTTAGTTCAGTTTCGTTTAGGTTAGGTTATGTTAGATTAGGTTAGGTTAGGTTAGTTTAGTTTAGTTTAGTTTAGTTTTGGTTAGGTTGGGTTAGATTAGGTTACTGAAGTTTAGTTTAGTTTAGTTTAGTTAAGTATAGTTTAGTTTATAGTTTAGTTCACTTTAATTTATAGCTTAGTTTATAGCTTGGTTTAGTTCATAGTTTAATTTATATTTAAGTTTAGTTTAGTTTAATTTAGTTTAGCTTAGTTTAGTTTAGTTTAGTTTAGTTTAGGGTAGCTTATGTTAGGTTAGGTTAGGTTAGTATAGTTTATAGTTTAATTTATAGTTTACTTTAGTTTATAGTTTAGTTTATAATAGTTTATTTTAGTTTAGTTTAGGTTAGGTTAAGATAGTTTAGTTTAGTTTAGGTTAGGTTAGGCTAGGTTAAGTTATGTTAGGTTAGTTTAGATAAGTTTAGTTTAGTTTAGTTTATAGTTTAGTATACTTTAGTTTATTATTTAATTTAGTTTAGTTTAGTTTATAGTTTCGTTTATTATTTAGTTTGGTTTAATTTAGTTTAATTTAGTTTACCTTAGATTAATTTAGTTAGTTTTAGGTTAGGTTAGGTGAGGTTAGTTTAGTATAGTTTAGTTTAATTTAGTTTAATTCAGTTTATAGTTTAGTTTAGTTTATAGTTCAATTTATTGTTTAGTTTAGTTTAGTTTATAGTTTAGTTTATCGTTTAGTTTAGTTTAGTTTAGTATAGTTTAGTTTAGTTTAGGTTAGAGTAGGTTAGTTTAGATTAGTTTAGTTTAGCGCAGTTTAGGTTAGGTTAATTTAGGTTATTTTGTTTAGTTTAGTTTAGTTTATAGTTTAGTTTAGTTTATAGTTTAGTTTATAGTTTAGTTTAGATTAGTGTAGTTTAGTTTGGTTTAGTTTATTTTAGTTTAGTGTAGTTTAGTTTCGTTTAGCTTAGGTTATGTTATATTAGGTTAGCTTTGCTTAGCTTAGTATACCCTAGTTTAGATTAGGTTAGGTAAGGTTAGAATAGGTTAGTTAAATTTAGTTTAGTTTAGTTTAGTTAGGTTTAGTTTAGTTTATAGTTTAGTTTAGTTTAGTTTATAGTTTAGATTATAATTTAATTTATAGTTTAGTTTAATTTAGTTTAGTTTAGTTTAGTGTAATTTAGTTTCGCTTTCTTTAGTTTCGTTTAGAATACTTTAGTTTAGGATATGTTAGGTTAGGTTAGTTTAGTTTAGTTTAGTTTAATTTAGTTTAGTTTAAAATATAGTATCTTTAGTTATTAGTTTAGTTCATAGTTTAGTTTAGTTTAGTTTAGGTTAGAATAGGTTATATCAGTGTAGTTTAATTTAGTTTAGTTTAGTTGAATTTAATTTAGTTTTCTTCAGTTTAGTTTAGGTTAGGTTATTTTAGTTTAGTTTAGTATAGGTTAGGTTAATTTAGGTTATTTTAGTTTAGTTTATAGTTTAGTTTAGTTTACTTTATAGTGTAGTTTATACTTTAGTTTATATTTTAGTTTATAGTTTAGTTTAGTTTAGTGTAGATTAGTTTGGTTTAGTTTTGTTTAGTTTAGTTTAAATTAGTTTCGTTTAGGTTAGGTTATGTTAGATTAGGTTAGGATAGGTAAGCTTAGTTTAGTTTAGTTTAGTTTAGTTTAGGTTAGTTTAGGTTAGGTTAGGTTAGGTTAGGTAGGTTAAGTACAGTTTAGTTTAGTTTAGTTAAGTTTCGTTTAGTTTATAGTTTAGTTCAGTTTAGTTTATAGCTTAGTTTATAGTTTAGTTTAGTTTATAGTTTAGTTTAATTTATAGTTTAATTTATAGTTAAGTTTAGTTTAGTTTAGTTTAATTTAGTTTAGTTTAGTTTATTTTAGGGTAGCTTATGTTAGGTTAGGTTAGTTTATAGTTTAATTTATAGTTTAGTTTAGTTTATAGTTTAGTTTATAGTTTAGTTTAGTTTATAATATTTTAGTTTAGGTTAGGTTAGGTTAGTTTAGTTTAGTTTAGTTTAGATTAGGTTAAACTAGGTTAAGTTAGGTTAGGTTAGTTTAGATTAGTTTAGTTTAATTTAGTTTATAGTTTAGTTCAGTTTAGTTTAGAGCTTAGTTTATAGTTTAGTTTAGTTTAGTTTAAAGTTAAATTTATAGTTAAGTTTAGTTTAGTTTAATTTAGTTTAGCTTACTTTAGTTTATAATTTGGTTTACTTTAGTTTATTATTTAATTTAGTTTTGTTTAGTTTATAGTTTCGTTTATGGTTTAGTTTGGTTTAGTTTAGTTTAATTTAGTTTAGCTTAGATTAGTTTAGTTTGTTTTAGGTTAGGTTAAGTTAGGTGAGGTTAGTTTAATTTAGATGAGTTTAATTTAGTTTAGTTTAGTTTATAGTTTAGTTTAGTTTACTTTTGTTTATAGTTCAATGTATAGTTTAGTTTAATTTATAGTTTAGTTTATAGTTCGGTTTATAGTTTAGTTTAGTTTACTTTATAGTTTGATTTAGTTTAGTTTAGTTTAATTTAGGTTAGGTTAGTTTAGTTTAGTTTAGGTTAGGTTAGGTTAGGTTAATTTAGTTTAGTATAGTTTGGTTTATTTTAGTTTAGTTTATAGTTTAGTTTTCAGCTTTGTTTAGTTTAGTTTAGTTTGGTTTTTAGTTTAGTTAATTTAGTTTACAGTTTAGTTTATCCTTTAGTTTATAGTTTAGTTTATAGCTTAGTTTAATTTACTTTAGTTTAGTTAGGTTTAGTTTAGTTTATAGTTTAGTTTAGTTCAGTTTATAATTCATTTTATAAATTAGTTTAGTTTATAGTTTAATTTATAGTTTAGTTTAGTTTTGTGTAATTTAGTTTAGCTTTCTTTAGTTTCGTTTAGTTTACTTTAGTTTAGTGTATGCTTAAGTTAGGTTAGGTTAGGTTAGTTTAGTTTAGTTTAGTTTAGGTTAGGTTACCTTATGTTAGGTTAGGTTAGGTTAGGTTAAGTTAAGTTAGGTTAGGTTAGTTTAGAATAATTTATTTTAGTATAATTTAGTTTATAGTTTAATGTAGTTTAGTTTACTTTAATTTGATTTAATTTAGTTTAGGTTAGGTTAGGTAAGTTTAATTTAGTTTAAGTTAGTTTAGTTAATTTTAGTTTATAGTTTAGTTCATAGTTTAGTTTGTAACTTAGTTTAGTTTAGTTTAGTTTAGGTTAAGTTATGCTAGGTTCGTTTAGTTTAGTTTAGATTAGGTTAGGTTAGGTTAGGTTAGGTTAGGTTAGGGTAGTTTAGTTTAGTTTAGTTGAATTTAGTTTAGTTTAGTTCAGTATATGTTACATTAGGTTAGGTTACTTTGTTTTAGTTTAGGTTAGGTTAGGTTAGGTTAGGTCAGCTTGGTTTAGTTGAGTTTAGTTAAGTTTAGTATATTTTATACTTTAGTTTAGTTTATTTAGCTAATAGTGTAGTTTAGTTTAGTTTATACTTTAGTTTATAGTTTAGTATAGTTTGTTTAGTTTAATTTTGGTTTAGTTTAGGGTAGGTTATGTTAGGTTAGGTTAGTTTAGTTCAGTTTAGTTTAGGTTAGGTTAGGTTAGGTTAGTTTAGTTTAGTTGAGTTTAATTTAGTTTAGTTTAGTTTATAGTTTATATTAGTTTAATTTATAGTTTAATTTATAGTTTAGTTTACTTTAAGTTAGATTAGGTTAGGTTATGTTAGGTTAGTTTAGTTAATTTAGTTTAGTTTATGTTAGGTTAGGTTAGTTTAGTTTTGTTTAGTTTTGTTTATAGTTTAGTTTATAGTTTAGTTTAATTTAGTTTATAGTTTAATTTAGTTTAGTTTAGTTTAGTTTAATTTAGGTTAATTTAGTGTATTTAATTTAGTTTAGGTTAGGTTGGGTTAGCTTAGTTTAGTTTAGTATAGTTAAGTTTAGTATAAAATATAGTATCTTTAGTCTATAGTTTAGTTCATAGTTTTGTTTAGTTTAGTTTAGTTTAGTTTAGGTTAGGTTATAGTAGTTTAGTTAGATTATTTTAGATTGGGTTAGATTAAGTTAGGTTAGTGTAGTTTAGTTTAGTTTAGTTTAGTTGAATTTAATTTAGTTTATTTAGTTTAGTTTAGTATAGGTTAGGTTATGTTAGATTAGGTTAGGTTAGTTTAGTTTAGTTTATGTTGGGTTATGTTAGATTAGATTAGGTTAGGTTAGTTTGGCTTAGTTTAGTCTACTTAAGTTTAGTTTAGTTTAGTTTAGTTTATAGTTTAGTTTAGTTTTGTTTATAGTTTAGTTTATAGTTTAGTATAGAGTAGTTTAGTTTAATTTAGTTTAGCTAAGTTTAGTTTAGTTTAGTTGGTTTAGTTTAGTTTTGGGTAGGTTATGTTAGGTTAGGTTAGGTTAGTTTAGTTTAGTTTAGGTTTGGTTAGGTTAGGTTAGGTTAGTTTAGTTTAGTTGAGTTTAGTTTAGTTTAAATTAGGTTAAGTAAGATTAGGTTAGGTTAGGTTAGGTTAGGTTAGTTTAGTTTTGTTTTTAGTTTAGTTTAGTTTAGTTTAGTTTAATTTAGGTTAATTTAGTTTAGTTTAGTTTAGTTTAGGTTAGGTTAAGTTAGGTTAGGTTAGGTTAGTTTAGTTTAGTATAGTTTAGTTTATTTTAAAATATAGTATCTTTAGTTTATAGTTTAGTTCATAGTTTTCTTTAGATTAGTTTAGTTTAGGCTTGGTTAGAGTACTTTAGTTTAGTTTAGTTTAGTTTAGTTTAGGTTAGATTAGGTTAGGTTAGTGTAGTTTAGTTTAATTTAATTTAGTTGAATTTAATTTAGTTTAGTTTAGTTTAGTTTAGGTTGTGTTAGGTTTGTTTAGGTTAGATTAGGTTAGGTTAGTGTAGTTTAGTTTAGTTTAGTTTATAGTTTAGTTTAGTTTAGTGTAGTTTAGTTTGGTTGAGTTTTGTTTAGTTTAGTTTAGTTCAGTATCGTTTACGTTAGGTTACGTTAGATTAGGTTAGGTTAGGTTAGCTTAGTTTAGTTCAGTTTAGTTTCGGTTAGGTTAGGTTAGGTTAGGTTAGGTTACTTAAGTTTAGTTTAGTTTATAGTTTAGTTCAGTTTATTTTATAGCTTAGTTTATAGCTTAGTTTAGTTCATAGTTTAATTAATATTTAAGTTTGGTTTAGTTTAATCTGGTTTTGCTTAGTTTCGTTTAGTTTAGTTTATTTTAGGGTAGCTTACGTTAGGTTAGGTTAGGTTAGTATAGTTATAGTTTAATTTATAGTTTAATTTAGTTTATAGTTTATTTTAGTTTAGTTTATAATAGTTTAGTTTACTTTAGTTTAGGTTAGGATAGTTGAGTTTAGTTTAGTTTAGGTTAGGTTAGGCTCGGTTAAGTTATATTAGGTTAGTTTATATTAGTTTAGTTTAGTTTACTTTATAGTTTAGTTTACTTTAGTTTATTATTTAATTTAGTGTATTTTAGTTTATAGTTTCGTTTATAGTTTAGTTTGGTTTAGTTTACTTTTTTTTAGTTTAGTTTAAATTAGTTTAGTTTGTCTTAGGTTAGGTTAAGTTAAGTGAGATTAGTTTAATTTAGTTGAGTTTAATTTAGTTTATAGTTTAATTTACTTTAGTTTATAGTTCAATTTATAGTTTAGTTTAGTTTAGTTTAGGTTACGTTAGGTTAGTTTAGTTTAGTTTAGTTTAGTGTTTGTTAGGTTAGGTTAGGTTAGTTTAGTTTATTTTATTTTAGTTTATAGTTCATATTAGTTAAGTTTATAATTTATTTTATAATTTAGTATACTTTAATTTATAGTATAGTTTATAGTTTAGTTAAAATTGTAGTTTAGTTTAGTTCAGGTTAGGTTAGGGAAGGTTAGGTTAAATTAGGTTAGGTTAGTTTAGTTTAGTTTAGTTTATGTAAGGTTAGGTTAGGTTAGTTTAGTATAGTTTAGTTTACTTTTATTTACTGTTTAATTTAGTTTATAGTTCAGTTTATAGTTTAATTTGGTTTATTTTAGGTTAGGTTAGGATAGTTTAGTTTAGTATGGTTTAGTTTAGTTTAGTTTAGTTTATAGTTTAGTTTATTTTATTTTATAGTTTAGTTTATAGTTTTGTTTAGTTGTAGTTTAGTTTAGTTTAGTTAGTTTAGGTTAGGTTAGGTTAGGTTAGAGTAGTTTAGTTTAGGTTAGGTGATGATAGGTTAGTGCAGTTTAATTTAAAATAATTTAGTTTAGTTGAATTTAATTTAGTTTAGTTAGGTTAGTTTAGATAAATTAGATTAGTTTAGTTAGTTCATTTTAGGTTAGGTTGGGTTAGTTTAGTTTAGTATAGGTTAGGTTAGGTTAGGTAAGTTTAATTCAGTTTAGTTTGGTTTAGTTTGTAGTTTAATTTATAGGTTTGTTTATAGTTAATTTAGTTTAGTTTAGGTTAGGTTAAATTATGTTAGGTTAGTTAATTTTAGTTTAGTTTAGGTTAGGTTAGGTTGGGTTAGGTTAGCGTAGTTTAATTTAATTTAGTTGAATTGAGCTTAGTTAAGTTTAGTTTAGGTTACGTTAGGTTAGTTTAGTTTAGTTTAGTTTAGTTTAGGTGAGGTTAGGTTAGGTTAGTTTAGTTCTGTTAATTTATTTTAGTTTATACATTAGTTTATTTCAGTTTATAGTTTAGTTAATAGTTTAGTTTAATTTAGTGTAGTTTAATTTTGTTTAAGTTAGGTTAGGTTAGGTTAGTTTAGTTTAGTTTAGGTTAGGTTATGTTAGATTAGGTTAGGTTAGTTTGGTTTAGTTTAGTTTAGTTAAGTTTAGTTTAGTTTATTTTATAGTTTAGTTTATTTTAAATTAGTTTAGGTTAAGTAAGGTTAGGTTAGGTTAGTTTAGTTTAGTTTAGTTTATGTTAGGTTAATTTAGTATAGTTTAGTTTAGTTTTGTTTATAGTTTAGTTTAATTTATTTTATAATTTAGTTTATAGTTTAGTTTAGTTTACTTTGTAGTTTAATTTAGATTAGTTTAGTTTACTTTAGGTTAGGTTAGGTTAGGTTAGTTTAGTTTAGTATAGTTTAGTTTAGTTTAAAATATAGTGTCTTTAGTTTATAGTTTAGTTCATAGATTTGTTTAGTTTAGTTTAGTTTAGTTCAGGTTAGGTTAGAGTAGTTTAGTTTAGTTTAGGTTAGTTTAGGTTAGAATAGGTTAGGTTAGTGTAGTTTAGTTTAGTTTAGTTGAATTTAATTTAGTTTTGTTTAGTTTAGTTTAGGTTAGGTTGGGTTAGTTTAGTTTAGTTAAGGTTAGGTTAGGTTAAGTTAGGTTAGTTTAGTTTAGTATAGTTTAGTTTACTTTAGTTTAGTTTATAGTTTGGTTTATTTTATTTTATAGTTTAGTTTATAGTTTTGTTTAGTTTAGTTTAGTTTAGTTTAGTTAGTTTAGGTTAGGTTAGGTTAGGTTAGGTTAGAGTAGTTAAGTTTAGGTTAAATTGTGATAGGTTAGTGCAGTTGAAATTAATTTAGTTTAGTTTAGTTGAATTTAATTTATTTTAGTTAGGTCAGTTTAGGTAAGTTAGGTTAGTTAATTTAGTATAGGTTAGGTTAGGTTAGGTAAGTTTAATTCAGTATAGTTTAGTTTAGTTTATAGTTTAATTTATAGTTTTGTTTATAGTTAATTTAGTTTGGTTTACTTTATTTTAGGTTAAATTATTTTAGGTTGGTTTAGTTTAGTTTAGTTTAGGTTAGGTTAGGTTGGGTTAAGTTAGTGTAGTTTCATTTAGTTTGGTTTATTTTAGTTTAGTTTAATATGTGGTTCCGTTTAGTTTAGTTTTGTTGAATTTAGTTTAGTTTATAGTTTAGTTGAGTTTAGGTTAGTTTAGTTGAGTTTAGTTTAGTTTAGTTTAGTTTAGTTTAGATTAGGCTAGGATAGGTTAGGTTAGATTAGTTTTGTTTAGGATAGGTTATGTTACATTAGGTTAGGTTAGGTTAGTTTGGTTTAGTTTAGTCTAGTTAAGTTTAGTTTAGTTTATACTTTAGTTTAGTTTAGTTTATTTTATAGTTTAGTTAAGTTTTGTTTATAGTTTAGTTTGCAGTTTAGTATAGTTTAGTTTAGTTTAATTTACCTTAGCTATGTTTAGTTTAGTTTAGTTTAGTTTAGTTTATAGTTTAATTTATAATTTAGTTTAGTTTAGTTTAGTTTAATTTAGTTTAGGTTAGGTTAGGTTAGTTTAATTTAGTTGAGTTTAATTTAGTTTAGTTTAGTTTATAGTTTAATTTATAGTTTATTTTAGTTTATTGTATAGTTTAGTTTAGTTAATTTATAGTTTAATTGAGTTTAGTTTAGTTTAGTTTAATTTAGTTTCGTTTAGTTTATAGGTTTGTTTATAGTTTAGCTTAGTTTAGTTTAGTTTAGGTTAAATTATGTTAGGTTAGTTTAGTTTAGTTCAGTTTAGGTTCGGTTAGGTTAGGTTAGGTAAGTTTAATTTAGTTCATTTTAGTTTAGTTAAGTTTAGTTTATAGTTTAGTTTGTAGTATATTTTACGTTAAGTTATGTTAGGGTCGTTTAGTTTAATTTAGTTTAGATTAGGTTAGGTTAGGTTAGGTTAGGGTAGTTAAGTTTAGTTTAGTTGAATTTAGTTTAGTTTAGTTCAGTTTAGGTTACGTTAGGTTAGTTTAGTTTAGTTTAGTTTAGATTAGGTTAGGTTATGTTAAGTTAGTTTAGTTTAGTTTAGTTTATTTTAGTTTAGCTTATAGTTTAGTTGAGCTTAGGTTAGTTTAGTTGAGTTTAGTTTAGTTTATTTTAGATTAGGTTAGGTTAGGTTAGTTTAGTTTAGTTTAGGTTGGGTTATGTTAGATTAGGTTAGGTTAGGTTTGTTTGGCTAAGTTTAGTCTAGTTAAGTTTAGTTTAGTTTATACTTTAGTTTAGTTTAGTTTATAGTTTAGTTTAGTTTTGTTTATAGTTTAGTTTATAGTTTAGTATAGTTTAGTTTAGTTTAATTTAGTTTAGCTAAGTTTAGTTTAGTTTATTTTAGTTTTGGGTAGGTTATGTTAGGTTAGGTTAGTTTAGTTTAGTTTAGGTTAGGTTAGGTTAGGTTAGGTTAGTTTAGTTTAATTGAGTTTAGTTTAGTTTAGATTAGGTTAAGTAAGATTAGGTTAGGTTAGGTTAGGTTAGTTTAGTTTTGTTTATAGTTTAGTTTAGTTTAGATTAGGTTAAGTATGATTAGGTTAGGTTAGGTTAGGTTAGTTTAGTTTTGTTTATAGTTTAGTTTAGTTTAGTTTATAGTTTACTTTATAGTTTAGTTAGTTTAGTTTATAGTTTAATTTAGTTTAGTTTAATTTAGTTTAGTTTAATTTAGGTTAATTTAGTTTAGTTTAGTTTAGGTTAGGTTAAGTTAATTAGGTTAGGTTAGTTTAGTTTATTATAGTTTAGTTTAGTTTAAAATATAGTATCTTTAGTTTATAGTTTAGTTCATAGTTTTCTTTAGATTAGTTATGTTTAGGTTAGGTTAGAGTAGTTTAGTTTAGTTTAGTTTAGTTAAGGTTAGTTTAGGTTAGGTTAATGTAGTTTAGTTTAATTTAGTTTAGTTGAATTTAATTTAGTTTAGTTTAGGTTAGGTTAGGTTTGTTTAGTTTAGATTAGGTTAGGTTATGTTACATTAGGTTAGGTTATGTTAGGTTAGTTTAGTTTAGTTTAGTTTCGGTTAGGTTTGGTTAGGTTAGGTTAGTTAAGTTTAGTTTAGTTTAGTTTAGTTAAGTATAGTTTAGTTTATAGTTTAGTTCAGTTTAGTTTATAGCTTAGTTTATAGCTTAGTTTAGTTTAGTGTAGTTTAGTTTTGTTTAGGTTAGGTTAGGTTAGGTTAGTTTAATTTAATTAAGGTTAGGTTATGATAGATTAGGTTAGGTTAGGTTAGTTTGGTTTAGTTTAGTCTAGTTAAGTTAAGTTTAGTTTATACTTTAGTTTAGTTTAGTTTATTTTATAGTTTAGTTTAGTTTTGTTTATAGTTTAGTTTGCAGTTTAGTATCGTTTAGTTTATTTTAATTTAGTTTAGGTTAACTAACGTTATGTTAGGTAGGTTAGTTGAGTTTCGTTTATGTTAGGTTAGGTTAGTTTAGATTAGCTTAGGTTATTTTATAGTTTAGTTTATTTAGGTTTAGTTTAGTTTATAGTTTACTTTAGTTTAGGGTATGTTTAAGTTAGGTTAGGTTAGGTTAGTTTAGTTTAGTTTAGGTTAGGTTGTGTTATCTTATGTTAGGTTAGGTTAGGTTAGGTTAGGTTAAGTTAAGTTAGGTTAGCTTAGTTTAGAATAATTTAGTTTAATATAATTTAGTTTATAGTTTAGTTTAGTTTAGTTTATAGTTTAATTTAGTTTAGTTTAGTTTAATTTAATTTAGTTTAGTTTAGTTTAGGTTAGTTTAGGTAAGTTTAATTTAGTTTAGTTTACTTTAGATAAGTTTAGTTTTAGTTTAGTTTATAGTTTAGTTTGTAGTTTAGTTTAGTTTAGTTTAGTTTAGGTTAAGTTATGTTAGGTTCGTTTAGTTTAGTTTAGATTAGGTTAGGTTAGGTTAGGTTAGGGTATTTTAGTTTAGTTTAGTTGAATTTAGTTTAGTTTTGTTCAGTTTAGGTTAGATTAGTTTAGGTTACTTTATTTTAGTTTAGGGTTAGGTTATGTTAGATTAGGTTAGGTTAGGTTAGTTTGGTTTAGTTTAGTTTAGTTAAGTTTAGTATATTTTATACTTTAGTTTAGTTTAGTTTAGTTAATAGTTTAGTTTAGTTTAGTTTATACTTTAGTTTATAGTTTAGTATAGTTTAGTTTAGTTTAATTTTGGTTTAGTTTAGGGTAGGATATGTTAGGTAAGGTTAGTTTAGTTCAGTTTAGTTTAGGTTAGGTTAGGTTAGGTTAGTTTAGTTTAGTTGAGTTTAATTTAGTTTAGTTTAGTTTATAGTTTATTTTAGTTTAGTTTATAGTTTAATTTATAGTTTAGTTTACTTTAGGTTAGATTAGGTTAGGTAAAGTAAGGTTAGGTTAGGTTAGGTTAGTTTAGTTTAGTTTAGTTTATGTTAGGTTAGGTTAGTTTAGTTTAGTTTAGTTTTGTTTATAGTTTAGTTTAGTTTATAGTTTAGTTTAGAATTTAGTTTAATTTAGTTTATAGTTTAAGTTAGTTTAGTTTAGTTTAGTTTAATTTAGGTTAATTTAGTTTATTTAATTTAGTTTAGGTTAGGTTGGGTTAGCTTAGTTTAGTTTAGTATAGTTAAGTTTAGTATAAAATATAGTATCTTTAGTCTATAGTATAGTTCATAGTTTTGTTTAGTTTACTTTAGTTTAGTTTAGGTTAGGTTATAGTAGTTTAGTTAGATTATTTTAGATTGGGTTATATTAAGTTAGGTTAGTGTAGTTTAGTTTAGTTTAGTTTAGTTGAATTTAATTTAGTTTATTTAGTTTAGTTTAGTATAGGTTAGGTAATGTTAGGTTAGGTTAGGTTAGTTTAGTTTAGTTTATGTTGGGTTATGTTAGATTAGGTTAGTTTAGGTTAGTTTGGGTTAGTTTAGTCTAGTTAAGTTTAGTTTAGTTTAGTTTATACTTTAGTTTAGTTTAGTTTATAGTTTAGTTTAGTTTAGTTTATAGTTTAGTTTATAGTTTAGTATAGTTTAGTTTAGTTTAATTTAGTTTAGCTAAGTTTAGTTTAGTTTAGTTGGTTTAGTTTAGTTTTGTGTAGGTTATGTTAGGTTAGGTTAGTTTAGTTTAGTTTAGGTTTGGTTAGGTTAGGTTAGGTTAGTTTAGTTTATTTGAGTTTAGTTTAGTTTAAATTAGGTTAAGTAAGATTAGGTTAGGTTAGGTTAGGTTAGTTTAGTTTTGTTTATAGTTTAGTTTAGTTTAGTTTATAGTTTAATTTTGTTTAGTTTAGTTTAGTTTAGTTTAATTTAGGTTAATTTAGTTTAGTTTAGTTTAGGTTAGGTTAAGTTAATTAGGTTAGGTTAGTTTAGTTTATTATAGTTTAGTTTAGTTTAAAATATAGTATCTTTAGTTTATAGTTTAGTTCATAGTTTTCTTTAGATTAGTTTAGTTTAGGTTAGGTTAGAGTAGTTTAGTTTAGTTTAGTTTAGTTAAGGTTAGATTAGGTTAGGTTAATGTAGTTTAGTTTAATTTAGTTTAGTTGAATTTAATTTAGTTTAGTTTAGGTTAGGTTAGGTTTGTTTAGTTTAGATTAGGTTAGGTTATGTTACATTAGGTTAGGTTATGTTAGGTTAGTTTAGTTTAGTTTAGTTTCGGTTAGGTTTGGTTAGGTTAGGTTAGTTAAGTTTAGTTTAGTTTAGTTTAGTTAAGTATAGTTTAGTTTATAGTGTAGTTCAGTTTAATTTATAGCTTAGTTTATAGCTTAGTTTAGTTTAGTGTAGTATAGTTTTGTTTAGGTTAGGTTAGTTTAGGTTAGGTTAGTTTAATTTAATTAAGGTTAGGTTATGATAGATTAGGTTAGGTTAGGTTAGTTTGGTTTAGTTTAGTCTAGTTAAGTTTAGTTTAGTTTATACTTTAGTTTAGTTTAGTTTATTTTATGGTTTAGTTTAGTTTTGTTTATAGTTTAGTTTGCAGTTTAGTATCGTTTAGTTTATTTTAATTTAGTTTAGGTTAACTAACGTTATGTTAGGTAGGTTAGTTGAGTTTCGTTTATGTTAGGTTAGGTTAGTTTAGATTAGCTTAGGTTATTTTATAGTTTAGTTTATTTAGGTTTAATTTAGTTTATAGTTTACTTTAGTTTAGGGTATGTTTAAGTTAGGTTAGGTTAGGTTAGTTTAGTTTAGTTTAGGTTAGGTTGTGTTATCTTATGTTAGGTTAGGTTAGGTTAGGTTAAGTTAAGTTAGGTTAGCTTAGTTTAGAATAATTTAGTTTAATATAATTTAGTTTATAGTTTAGTTTAGTTTAGTTTATAGTTTAATTTAGTTTAGTTTAGTTTAATTTAATTTAGTTTAGTTTAGTTTAGGTTAGTTTAGGTAAGTTTAATTTAGTTTAGTTTAGTTTAGATAAGTTTAGTTTTAGTTTAGTTTATAGTTTAGTTTGTAGTTTAGTTTAGTTTAGTTTAGTTTAGGTTAAGTTATGTTAGTTTCGTTTAGTTTAGTTTTGATTAGGTTAGGTTAGGTTAGGTTAGGTTAGGGTATTTTAGTTTAGTTTAGTTGAATTTAGTTTAGTTTTGTTCAGTTTAGGTTAGATTAGTTTAGGTTACTTTATTTTAGTTTAGGGTTAGGTTATGTTAGATTAGGTTAGGTTAGGTTAGTTTGGTTTAGTTTAGTTTAGTTAAGTTTAGTATATTTTATACTTTAGTTTAGTTTAGTTTAGTTAATAGTTTAGTTTAGTTTAGTTTATACTTTAGTTTATAGTTTAGTATAGTTTAGTTTAGTTTAATTTTGGTTTAGTTTAGGGTAGGTTATGTTAGGTAAGGTTAGTTTAGTTCAGTTTAGTTTAGGTTAGGTTAGGTTAGGTTAGTTTAGTTTAGTTGAGTTTAATTTAGTTTAGTTTAGTTTATAGTTTATTTTAGTTTAGTTTATAGTTTAATTTATAGTTTAGTTTACTTTAGGTTAGATTAGGTTAGGTAAAGTAAGGTTAGGTTAGGTTAGGTTAGTTTAGTTTAGTTTAGTTTATGTTAGGTTAGGTTAGTTTAGTTTAGTTTAGTTTTGTTTATAGTTTAGTTTAGTTTATAGTTTAGTTTAGAATTTAGTTTAATTTAGTTTATAGTTTAAGTTAGTTTAGTTTAGTTTAGTTTAATTTAGGTTAATTTAGTTTATTTATTTTAGTTTAGGTTAGGTTGGGTTAGCTTAGTTTAGTTTAGTATAGTTAAGTTTAGTATAAAATATAGTATCTTTAGTCTATAGTATAGTTCATAGTTTTGTTTAGTTTAGTTTAGTTTAGTTTAGGTTAGGTTATAGTAGTTTAGTTAGATTATTTTAGATTGGGTTATATTAAGTTAGGTTAGTGTAGTTTAGTTTAGTTTAGTTTAGTTGAATTTAATTTAGTTTATTTAGTTTAGTTTAGTATAGGTTAGGTAATGTTAGGTTAGGTTAGGTTAGTTTAGTTTAGTTTATGTTGGGTTATGTTAGATTAGGTTAGGTTAGGTTAGTTTGGGTTAGTTTAGTCTAGTTAAGTTTAGTTTAATTTAGTTTATACTTTAATTTACTTTAGTTTATAGTTCAATTTATAGTTTAGTTTAGTTTAGTTTATAGTTTAGGTTATCGTTTAGTTTAGTTTCTATTAGTTTAGTTTATGTCAGTTTAGGTTAGGTTAAGTTAGGTTAGGTTAGTTTAGATTAGTTTACTTTAATTTAGTTTAATTTATAGTTTAGTTTATTTTAGTTTATAGTTTAATTTAGTTTAGTTTAGTTTAGTTTAGTTTAGGTTAGGTAAGTTTAATTTAGTTTAGTTTGGTTTAGTTTAATTTATAGTTTATTTTATAGTTTTGTTTATAGTTTAGTTTAGTTTATAGTTTAATTTAGTTTAGATTAGTTTAGTTTAGTTTAATTTAGGTTAGGTTAGTTTAGTTTGGTTTAGTTTAGGTTAGGTTAGGTTAATTTACTTTAGTATAGTTTAGTTTAGTTTATTTTAATTTAGTTTCTAGTTTAGTTTAGTTTATAGTTTTGTTTAGAGCTTAGTTTAGTTTAGTTTAGTTTGGGTTAGGTTTGGTTAGGTTAGGTTAGTTTAGTTTAGTTTAGTTTAGTTTATAGTTGAGTTTACATTAGTTTAGTTTACAGTTTAGTTTATCCTTTAGTTTATAGTGTAGTTTATAGTTTAGTTTAATTTAGTGTAGTTTAGTTTGGTTTAGTTTAGTATAGTTTTGTTTACTTTAGGTTAGGTGAGATTATGTTAGGTTAGGTTAGCTTATTTTAGTTTAGTTTAGTTTAGGTTAGGTTATGTTAGTTTAGTTTAATTTAGTTTACAGTTTAGTTTATCCTTTAGTTTATAGTGTAGTTTATAGTTTAGTTTAGTTAAGTTTATAGTTTAATTTATAATTTAGTTTAGTTTATATTAATTTAGTTTAGAGTAGGTTAGGTTAGGTTAGGTTAGTTTAGTTTAGGTTAGGTTAGGTTAGGCTAATTTAGTTTAGTTGAGTTTAATTTAGTATAGTTTAGTTTAGTTAATAGTTTAATTTTTATTTTAGTTTAGTTTTTTTATAGTTTAGTTTAGTTAATTTTTAGTTTAATTTAGTTTAGTTTAGTTTAATTTAGTTTAGTTTAGTTTGTAGTTAATTTAGTTTAGTTTAGTTTAGGTTAAATTATTTTAGGTTCGTTTAGTTTAATTTAGTTTAGATTAGGTTACCTTAGATTACGTTAGGATAGTTAATTTTAGTTTAGTTGAATTTAAGTTATAGTTTGATTTATAGTTTAGTTAAGTTTACTTTATAATTTAGTTTAGTTAATTTATAGTTTAATTTACTTTAGTTTAGTTTAGTTTAATTTAGTTTACTTTAGTTTATAGTATTGTTTATAGTTTAGTTTAGTTTAGTTTAGGTTAGGTTAGGTAAGGTAAGGTTTGGTTAGATTAGTGTAGTTTAGTTTAGTTTAGCTGATTTTTTTATTTTAGTTTAGTTTAGGTTCCGTTTGGTTAGTTTAGTTTAGTTTAGTTTATAGAATTTCAGTTATAGTTTGATTTATAGTTTAGTTTAGTTTACTTTATAGTTTAGTTTAGTTAATTTATAGTTTAATTTACTTTAGTTTAGTTTAGTTTAATTTAGTTTACTTTAGTTTATAGTATTGTTTATAGTTTAGTTTAGTTTAGGTTAATTTATGTTAGGTTAGTTTAGTTTAGTTTAGTTTAGGTTAGGTTTGGTAAGGTTAGGTTTGGTTAGGTTAGTGTAGTTTAGTTTAGTTTAGCTGAATTTTTTTAGTTTAGTTTAGTTTAGTTTAGGTTACGTTAGGTTAGTTTAGTTTAGTTTAGTGTGTGTTAGGTTAGGTTAGGTTAGTTTAGTTTAGTTTATTTTAGTTTATAGTTTATATTAGTTTAGTTTATAATTTATTTTATAATTTAGTATACTTTAATTTATAGTATAGTTTATAGTTTAGTTAAAATTGTAGTTTAGTTTAGTTTAGTTTAGTTTAGGTTAGGTTAGGGAAGGTTAGGTTAAATTAGGTTAGGTTAGTTTAGTTTAGTTTAGTTTATGTAAGTTTAGGTTAGGTGAGTTTAGTATAGTTTAGTTTACTTTTGTTTACAGTTTAGTTTAGTTTATAGTTCAGTTTATAGTTTAGTTTAGTTTATTTTAGGTTAGGTTAGTTTAGTTTAGTATGGTTTAGTTTAGTTTAGTTTATAGTTTAGTTTATTTTATTTTATAGTTTAGTTTATAGTTTTGTTTAGTTTAGTTTAGTTTAGTTTAGTTAATTTAGGTTAGGTTAGGTTAGGTTAGAGTAGTTTAGTTTAGGTTAGGTGATGATAGCTTAGTGCAGTTTAATTTAAAATAGTTTAGTTTAGTTGAATTTAATTTAGTTTAGTTAGGGTAGTTTTGATAAATTAGGTTAGTTTAGTTATTTAGTTTTAGGTTAGGTTGGGTTAGTTTAGTTTAGTATAGGTTATGTTAGGTTAGGTAAGTTTAATTCAGTTTAGTTTGGTTTAGTTTATAGTTTAATTTATAGGTTTGTTTATAGTTAATTTAGTTTAGTTTAGGTTAGGTTAAATTATGTTAGGTTAGTTAATTTTAGTTTAGTTTAGGTTAGGTTATGTTGGGTTAGGTTAGTGTAGTTTAACTTAATTTAGTTGAATTGAGTTTAGTTAAGTTTAGTTTAGGTTACTTTAGGTTAGTTTAGTTTAGTTTAGTTTAGTTTAGGTGAGGTTAGGTTAGGTTAGTTTAGTTCTGTTAATTTATTTTAGTTTATACATTAGTTTATTTCAGTTTATAGTTTAGTTAATAGTTTAGTCTAATATAGTGTAGTTTAATTTTTTTTAAGTTAGGTTAGGTTAGGTTAGTTTAGTTTAGTTTAGTTTATGTTAGGTTAGGTTAGTTTAGTTTAGTTTAGTTTTGTTTATAATTTGGATTAATTTATTTTATAATTTAGTTTATAGTTTAGTTTAGTTTAGTTTGTAGTTTAATTTAGTTTAGTTTAGTTTACTTTAGGTTAGGTTAGTTTAGTTTAGTATAGTTTAGTTTAGTTTAAAATATAGTGTCTTTAGTTTATAGTTTAGTTCATAGATTTGTTTAGTTTAGTTTAGTTTAGTTCAGGTTAGGTTAGAGTAGTTTAGTTTAGTTTAGGTTAGTTTAGGTTAGAATAGGTTAGGTTAGTGTAGTTTAGTTTAGTTTAGTTGAATTTAATTTAGTTTTGTTTAGTTTAGTTTAGGTTAGGTTAGGGTAGTTTAGTTTATAGTTTAATTTAGTTTAGTTTAGTTTATAGTTTAGTTTATACTTTAGATTATATTTTAGTTTATAATTTAGTTTAGTTTAGTGTAGTTTAGTTTTGTTTAGTTTTGTTTAGTTTAGTTTAAATTAATTTCGTTTAGGTAAGGTTATGTTACATTAGGTTAGGTTAGGTAAGCTTAGTTTAGTTTAGTTTAGTAAGGTTAGGTTAGGTTAGGTTAGGTTAGGTTAGTGTTGTTTAGTTTAGTTTAGCTAAATTTTGTTTAGTTTAGTTTAGTTTAGGATAAGTTAGGTTAGTTTAATTTAGTTTAGTTTAGTGTATGTTAGGTTGGGTTAGGTTAGTTTAATTTAGTTTAGTTTGTTTTAGTTTATAGTTTAGTTTATTTTAGTTTATAATTTATTTTATAGTTTAGTATACATTAGTTTATAGATTAGTTTATAGTTTAGTTAATATTTTGGTTTAGTTTAGTTTAAGTTAGGTTAGGGAAGGTTAGGTTAGTTTGGGTTAGTTTATTTCAGTTTAGTTTATGTAAGGTTAGGTTAGTTTGGTATAGTTTAGTTTAGTTTAGTTTAGTTTATAGTTTAGTTTAGTTTAGTGTATAGTTCAGTTTATACTTTAGTTTAGCTTAGTTTTGTTTAGGTTAGGTTGGGTTAGTTTAGTTTAGTTAAGGTTAAGTTAGGTTAAGTTAGGTTAGTTTAGTTTAGTATTGTTTAGTTTACTTTAGTTTAGTTTATAGTTTAGTTTATTTTATTTTATAGTTTAGTTTATAGTTTTGTTTAGTTTAGTTTAGTTTAGTTTAGTTAGTTTAGGTTAGGTTAGGTTAGGTTAGGTTAGATTAGTTTAGTTTAGGTTAAATTGTGATAGGTTAGTGCAGTTGAAATTAATTTAGTTTAGTTTAGTTGAATTTAATTTATTTTAGTTAGGTCAGTTTAGGTAAGTTAGGTTAGTTTAGTTTAGTATAGGTTAGGTTAGGTTAGGTAAGTTTAATTCAGTATAGTTTAGTTTAGTTTATAGTTTAATTTATAGTTTTGTTTATAGTTAATTTAGTTTGGTTTACTTTAGTTTAGGTTAAATTATGTTAGGTTAGTTTAGTTTAGTTTAGGTTAGGTTGGATTAGGTTAGGTTACTTAAGTTTAGTTTAGTTTAGTTTAGTTAAGTATAATTTAGTTTATAGTTTAGTTCAGTTTAGTTTATAGCTTAGTTTATAGCTTAGTTTAGTTCATAGTTTAATTTATATTTAAGTTTAGTTTAGTTTAATTTAGTTTAGCTTAGTTTAGTTTAGTTTAGTTTAGGGTAGGTTATGTTAGGTTAGGTTAGGTTAGTATAGTTTATAGTTTAATTTATAGTTTACCTTAGTTTATAGTTTAGTTTATAATAGTTTATTTTAGTTTAGTTTAGGTTAGGTTAGGATAGTTTAGTTTAGTTTAAGTTAGGTTAGGCTAGGTTAAGTTATGTTTTGTTAGTTTAGATTAGTTTAGTTTAGTTTAGTTTATAGTTTAGTTTACTTTAGTTTATTATTTAATTTAGTTTAGTTTAGTTTATAGTTTCGTTTATTATTTAGTTTGGTTTAATTTAGTTTAATTTAGTTTACCTTAGATTAGTTTAGTTAGTTTTAGGTTAGGTTAGGTTAGGTTAGGTAAGGTTAGTTTAGTTTAGTTTAGTTTAATTTAGTTTAGTTTAGTTTATAGTTTAGTTTAATTTAGTTTATAGTTCAATTTATTGTTTAGTTTAGTTTATAGTTTAGTTTATCGTTTAGTTTAGTTTAGTTTAGTATAGTTTATTTTAGTTTAGGTTATAGTTGGTTAGTTTAGATTAGTTTAGTTTAGTGCAGTTTAGGTTTGGTTAAGTTAGGTTATTTTGTTTAGTTTAGTTTAGTTTAGTTTATAGTTTAGTTTATAGTTTAGTTTAGATTAGTGTAATTTAGTTTGGTTTAGTTTATTTTATTTTAGTTTAGTTTAGTTTCGTTTAGCTTAGGTTATGTTATATTAGGTTAGCTTAGGTTTGCTTAGTTTACCCTAGTTTAGTTTATTTTAGGTAAGGTTAGAATAGGTTAGTTAAATTTAGTTTATTTTGTTTAGTTTAGTTAGGTTTAGTTTAGTTTATAGTTTAGTTTAGTTTAGTTTATAGTTTAGTTTAGATTATAATTTAATTTATAGTTTAGTTTAGTTTAGTTTAGTTTAGTTTAATTTAGTTTAGCTTTCTTTAGTTTCGTTTAGTTTACTTTAGTTTAGGATATGTTAGGTTAGGTTAGTATAGTTTAGTTTAGTTTAATTTAGGTTAATTTAGTTTAGTTTAGTTTAGTTTAGGTTAGGTTAGGTTAGGTTGGTTTAGTTTAGTATAATTGAGTTTAGTTTAAAATAGTGTATCTTTAGTTTATAGTTTAGTTCATAGTTTTGTTTAGTTTAGTTTAGTGTAGGTTAGGTTAGAGTAGTTTAGTTTAGTTTAGTTTAGTTTAGGTTAGAATAGGTTAGATCAGTGTAGTTTAATTTAGTTTAGTTTAGTTGAATTTAATTTAGTTTTGTTTAGTTTAGTTTAGGTTAGGTTATTTTAGTTTAGTTTAGTATAGGTTAGGTTAATTGAGGTTATCTTAGTTTAGTTTATAGTTTAGTTTAGTTTAGTTTATAGTGTAGTTTATACTTTAGTTTATATTTTAGTTTATAGTTTAGTTTAGTTTGGTGTAGATTAATTTGGTTTAGTTTTGTTTAGTTTAGTTTAAATTAGTTTATTTAGGTTAGGTTATGTTAGATTATGTTAGGTTAGGTAAGCTTAATTTAGTTTAGTTTAGTTTTGGTAAGTATAGGTTAGGTTAGGTTAGGTTAGGTAGGTTAAGTACAGTTTAGTTTAGTTTAGTTTAGTTTCGTTTAGTTTATAGTTTAGTTCAGTTTAGTTTATAGCTTAGTTTATAGTTTAGTTTAGTTTATATTTTAGTTTATAGTTTAATTTATAGTTAAGTTTAGTTTAGTTTAGTTTAATTTAGTTTAGTTTAGTTTATTTTAGGGTAGCTTATGTTAGGTTAGGTTAGTTTATAGTTTAATTTATAGTTTAGTTTAGTTTATAGTTTAGTTTATAGTTTAGTTTAGTTTATAATATTTTAGTTTAGGTTAGGTTAGGTTAGTTAAGTTTAGTTTAGTTTATAGTTTAGTTCAGTTTAGTTTAGAGCTTAGTTTATAGTTTAGTTTAGTTTAGTTTAATTGAGTTTAGCTTACTTTAGTTTACAATTTAGTTTACTTTAATTTGTTATTTAATTTAGTTATGTTTAGTTTATAGTTTCGTTTATAGTTTAGTTTGGTTTAGTTTAGTTTAATTTAGTTAAGCTTAGATTAGTTTAGTTTGTTTTAGGTTAGGTAAAGTTAGGTGAGGTTAGTATAATTTAGATGAGTTTAATTTAGTTTAGTATAGTTTATACTTTAGTTTAGTTTACTTTAGTTTATAGTTCAATTTATAGTTTAGTTTAATTTATAGTTTAGTTTATAATTTTGTTTATAGTTTAGTTTAGTTTACTTTATAGTTTAATTTAGTTTAGTTTAGTTTAATTTAGGTTAGGTTAGTTTAGTTTAGTTTAGGTTAGGTTAGGTTAGGTTAGGTTAATTTAGTTTAGTTTAGTTTAGGTTAGGTTACCTTATGTTAGGTTAGGTTAGGTTAGGTTAAGTTAAGTTAGGTTAGGTTAGTTTAGAATAATTTAGTTTAGTATAATTTAGTTTACAGTTTAGTTAAGTTTAGTTTATAGTTTAATTTAGTTTAGTTTAGTTAATTTTAGTTTATAGTTTAGTTTTTAGTTTAGTTTTCAGTTTTATTTAGTTTAGTTTAGTTTGGTTTTTAGTTTAGTTTAGTTTAGTTTAGTTTACAGTTTAGTTTATTCTTTAGTTTATAGTTTAGTTTATAGTTTAGTTTAGTTCAGTTTATAATTCATTTTATAAATTAGTTTAGATTATAGTTTAATTTATAGTTTAGTTTTGTTTTGTATAATTTAGTTTAGCTTTATTTAGTTTCGTTTAGTTTACTTTAGTTTAGTGTATGCTTAAGTTAGGTTAGGTTAGGTTAGTTTAGTTTAGTTTAGTTTAGGTTAGGTTACGTTATGTTAGGTTAGGTTAGGTTAGGTTAAGTTAAGTTAGGTTAGGTTAGTTTAGAATAATTTAGTTTAGTATAATTTAGTTTACAGTTTAGTTAAGTTTAGTTTATATTTTAATTTAGTTTAGTTTAGTTTAGTTAATTTTAGTTTATAGTTTAGTTTATAGTTTAGTTTGTAGTTTACTTTAGTTTAGTTTAGTTTAGGTTAAGTTATGCTAGGTTCGTTTAGTTTAGTTTAGATTAGGTTAGGTTAGGTTAGGTTAGGTTAGGGTAGTTTAGTTTAGTTTAGTTGAATTTAGTTTAGTTTAGTTCAGTATAGGTTACATTAGGTTAGGTTACTTTGTTTTATTTTAGGTTAGCTTATGTTAGATTAGGTTAGGTTAGCTTGGTTTAGTTGAGTTTAGTTAAGTTTAGTATATTTTATACTTTAGTTTAGTTTATTTAGCTAATAGTGTAGTTTAGTTTAGTTTATACTTTAGTTTATAGTTTAGTATAGTTTGTTTAGTTTAATTTTGGTTTAGTTTAGTTCAGTATAGGTTACATTAGGTTAGGTTACTTTGTTTTAGTTTAGGGTAGGTTATGTTAGGTTAGGTTAGTTTAGTTTAGTTTAGTTTAGGTTAGGTTAGGTTAGGTTAGTTTAGTTTAGTTGAGTTTAATTTAGTTTAGTTTAGTTTATAGTTTATTATAGTTTAGTTTATAGTTTAATTTATAATTTAGTTTACTTTAGGTTAGATTAGGTTATGTTAAGTAAGGTTAGGTTATGTTAGGTTACTTTAGTTTAGTTTAGTTTAGTTTATGTTAGGTTAGGTTAGTTTAATTTTGTTTAGTTTTGTTTATAGTTTAGTTTAGTTTATAGTTTAGTTTATAGTTTAGTTTAATTTAGTTTAGTTTAGTTTAGTTTAATTTAGGTCAATTTAGTTTACTTAATTTAGTTTAGGTTAGGTTAGGTTAGGTTAGTTTAGTTTAGTATAGTTAAGTTTAGTATAAAATATATTATCTTTAGTCTATAGTATAGTTCATAGTTTTGTTTAGTTTAGTTTAGTTTAGGTTAGGTTAGAGTAGTTTAGTTAGTTTAGTTTAGTTTAGGTTAGATTAAGTTAGGTTAGTGTAGTTTAGTTTAGTTTAGTTTAGTTGAATTTAATTTAGTTTATTTAGTTTAGCTTAGTATAGGTTAGGTTATGTTAGGTTAGGTTAGTTTAGTTTAGTTTATGTTGGGTTATGTTAGATTAGATTAGGTTAGGATAGTTTGGTTTAGTTTAGTTTATACTTTAGTTTAGTTTAGTTTAGTTTATAGTTTAGTTTAGTTTTGTTTATAGTTTAGTTTATACTTAAGTATAGTTTAGTTTAGTTTCATTTAGTTTAGCTAAGTTTAGTTAAGTTTAGTTGGTTTAGTTTAGTTTTGGGTAGGTTATGTTAGGTTAGGTTAGTTTAGTTTAGTTTTGGTTTGGTTAGGTTAGGTTAGGTTAGTTTAGTTTAGTTGAGTTTAGTTTAGTTTAAATTAAGTTAAGTAAGATTAGGTTAGGTTAGGTTAGGTTAGGTTAGGATAGTTTAGTTTTGTTTTGGTTTAGTTTAGTTTAGTTTAATTTAGGTTAATTTAGTTTAGTTTAGTTTAGGTTAGATTAAGTTAGGTTAGGTTAGGTTAGTTTAGTTTAGTATAGTTTAGTTTATTTTAAAATATAGTATCTTTAGTTTATAGTTTAGTTCATAATTTTCTTTAGATTAGTTTAGTTTTGGTTAGGTTAGAGTACTTTAGTTTAGTTTAGTTTAGTTTAGTTTAGGTTAGATTAGGTTAGGTTAGTGTAGTTTAGTTTAATTTAATTTACTTAAATTTAATTTAGTTTAGTTTATTTTAGTTTAGGTTAGGTTAGCTTTGTTTAGGTTAGATTAGGTTAGGTTAGTGTAGTTTAGTTTAGTTTAGTTTATAGTTTAGTTTAGTTTAGTGTAGTTTAGTTTGGTTAAGTTTTGTTTAGTTTAGTTTAGTTCAGTATCGTTTACGTTAGGTTACGTTAGCTTAGTTTAGTTTAGTTTAGTTTCGATTAGGTAAGGTTAGGTTAGGTTAGTTAAGTTTAGTTTAGTTTATAATTTAGTTCAGTTTAGTTTATAGCTTAGTTTATAGCTTAGTTTAGTTCATAGTTTAATTTATATTTAAGTTTTGTTTAGTTTAATTTAGTTTAGCTGAGTTTCGTTTAGTTTAGTTTATTTTAGGGTAGCTTACGTTAGGTTAGGTTAGGTTAGTATAGTTTATAGTTTAATTTATAGTTTAATTTAGATTATAGTTTAGTTTAGTTTAGTTTAGGTTAGGATAGATGAGTTTAGTTTAGTTTAGGTTAGGTTAGGCTCGGTTAAATTATGTTAGGTTAGTTTATATTACTTTAGTATAGTTTAGTTTATAGTTTAGTTTACTTTAGTTTATTATTTAATTTAGTTTAGTTTAGTTTATAGTTTAGTTTATAGTTTAGTTTGATTTAGTTTAGTTTAATTTAGTTTATCTTAGATAAGTTTAGTTTAGTTAAGTTTATAGTTCAAATTATAGTTTAGTTTAGTTAGGTTACGTTAGATTATGTTAGGTTACGTTAGCTTAGTTTAGTTTAGTTTAGTTTATAGTTTAGTTTAGTTTAGTTTATAGTTTAGTTTATAGTTTAGTTTATAGTTTAGTTTAGATTAGTGTAGTTTAGTTTGGTTTAATTTATTTTAGTTTAGTTTAGTTTAGTTTCGTTTAGCTTAGGTTATGTTATATTAGGTTAGCTTAGGTTAGCTTAGTTTACCCTGGTTTAGTTTAGGTTAGGTAAGGTTAGAATAGGTTAGTTAAGTTTAGTTTAGTTTAGTTTAGTTTAGTTTATAGTTTAGTTTAGATTATAGTTTAATTTATAGTTTAGTTTAGTTTAGTTTAATTTAGTTTAACTTTCTTTACTTTCCTTTAGTTTACTTTAATTTAGGATATGTTAGGTTAGGTTAGGTTAGGTTTGTTTAGTTTAGTTTAATTTAGGTTAGGTTAGGTTACGTTAGGTTAGGTTAGGTTAGGTTAAGTTAGGTTAGTTTAGAATAGTTTAGTTTAGTATAATTTGGTTTATAGTTTAGTTTAGTTTAGTTTATAGTTTAATTTACTTTAGTTTAGTTTAATTTACATTAGTTTAGTTTAATTTAGTTTAGTTTAGTTTAGTTAAGTTTAGTTTATAGTTTAGTTTATAGTTTGGTTTGCAGTTTAGTTTAGTTTAGTTAAGGTTAAGTTATGTTAGGTTCGTTTAGTTTAATTTAGTTTAGATTAGGTTAGGTTATATTAGGTTAGGTTAGGGTAGTTTAGTTTAGTTTAGCTGAATTTAGTTTAGTTTAGTTCAGTTTAGGTTACGTTAGGTTAGGATAGTTTAGTTTAGGTTAGGTTAGGTTAGGTTAGGTTAATTTAGTTTAGTTAAGTTTATTTTAGTTTAGTCTAGTTCATAGTTCAGTTTAGATTAGTTTTGTTTAATTTAGTTTAGTTTATAGTTTAGTTCAGTTTAGGTTAGTTTAGTTGAGTTTAGTTTAGTTTAGTTTAGGTTAGGTTAGGTTAATTTAGTTTAGTTTAGTTTGGGTTGGGTTATGTTAGATTAGGTTAGGTTAGGTTATTTTGGTTTAGTTTGGTCTAGTTAAATTTAGTTTAGTTATACTTTAGTTTAGTTTAGTTTAGTTTATAGTTTAGTTTAGTTTATAGTTTAGTTTAGTTTTGTTAACAGTTTAGTTTAGTTTAGTTTAGTTTATTTTGGGTAGGTTATGCTAGGTTAGGTTAGGTTAGTTTAGTTTAGTTTAGGATAGGTTAGGTTAGGTTAGTTTAGTTTAGTTGAGTTTAGTTTAGTTTAGGTTAGCTTAAGTAAGGTTAGGTTAGGTTAGGTTAGTATAGTTTAGTCTAGTTCATGTTAGGTTAGGTTAGTTTAGTTTAGTGTAGTTTTGTTTATAGTTTAGTTTAGCTTAGTTTATAGTTTAGTTTACAGTTTAGTTTATAGTTTAGTTTACTGTTTAGTTTATTTTATTATATAGTTTAATTTATTTTAGTTTAGTTTAATTAGGATTAGTTTAATTTAGGTTAATTTAGTTTAGTTTAGTTTAGGTTAGGTTAGGTTAGGTTAAGTTAGTTCAGTTTAGTATAGTTTAGTTTAGTTTAGATTAGGTTAGAGTAGTTTAGTTTAGTTTAATTTAGGTTAGATTAGGTTAGGTTAGTGTAGTTTAGTTTAGTTTAGTTTAGTTGAATTTAGTTTAGTTTAGTTTAGTTTAGGGTAGGTTAGGTTGGTTTAGTTTAGTATATGTTAGGTTCAGTTAGTTTAGGTTAGTTTAGTTTAGTTAATAGTTTAGTTTAGTTTATTGTTTAGTTTATATTTTAGTTTATATTTTAGTTTATAGTTTAGTTTAGTTTAGCGCAGTTTAGTTTGGTTTAGTTTTGATTAGTTGAGTTTTGTTTAGTTTCGTTTAGGTCAGGTTATGTTAGATTAGGTTAGGTTAGGTAAGATAAGCTTAGTTTAGTGTATTTAGGTTAGGTTAGGTTAGGTTAGGTTAGTTAAGATTAGTTTAGTTTGGTTTAGTTATGTTTAGTTTAGTTTATAATTTAGTTCAGTTTAGTTTATAGCTTAGTTGATAGTTTAGTTTAGTTTACAGTTTAGTTTATCGTTTGGTTTGTAGTTTAGTTTATAGTTATGTTTAGTTTAGTGCAGTTTATTTTGGTTAGTTTAGTATAGTTTCGTTTACGTTCGGTTATGTTATATTAGATTAGGTTGGGTTAGCTTACTTTAGTTTAGGTTAAGATATGTTAGGTTCGTTTAGTTTCATTTAGTTTAGATTAGGTTAGGTTGGGTTATGGTAGTTTAGTTTAGCATAGTTGAATTTAGTTTAGTTTAGTTCAGGTTAGGTTACGTTAGGTTACTTTAGTTTAGTTTAGGTTAGGTTAGGTTAGGTTAGTTTAGTTTAATTAAGTTTATTTTAGTTTAGTTTAGTATATAGTTCAGTTTAATTTAGTTTTGTTTCATTTAGTTTAGTTTATAGTTTAGTTCAGTTTAGGTTAGTTTAGTTGAGTTTAGTTTAGTTTAGTTTAGTTTACTTTAGTTTAGGTTAGGTTAGTTTAGTTCAGTTGAGTTTAGTTTAGTTTTGGAAAGGTTAAGTAAGGTTAGGTTAGGTTAGGTTAGGTTAGTTTAGTTTAGTGTAGTTTATGTTAGGTTTAGTTAGTTTAGTTTAGTTTAGTTTTGTTTAATTTGGGTTAATTTAGTTTAGTTTAGTTTAATTTAGGTTAATTTAGTTTAGTTTAGTTTAGTTTAGGTTAAGTTAGTTTAGGTTACGTTAGTTTAGGTAAGGTTAAGTTAGTTCAGTTTAGTATAGTTTAGTTTAGTGTAAAATATAGTATCTTTAGTTTATAGTTTAGTTCATAGCTTTGTTTAGTTTAGTTTAGTTAGGTTAGAGTAGTTTAGTTTAGTTTAGTTTAGGTTAGATTAGGTTAGGTTAGTGTTGTTTAGTTTAGTTTAGTTTAGTTGAATTTAGTTTAGTTTAGTTTAGGGTAGGTTAGGTTGGTTTAGTTTAGTATAGTTTAGGTTCAGTTAGGTTAGGTTAGTTTAGTTTAGTTTAGTTTATAGTTTAGTTTAGATTAGTTTATAGTTTAGTTTAGTTTATAGTTTAGTTTAATTTATAGTTTAGTTCATAGCTTTGTTTAGTTTAGTTTAGTTAGGTTAGAGTAGTTTAGTTTAGTTTAGTTTAGTTTAGGTTAGATTAGGTTAGGTTAGTGTTGTTTAGTTTAGTTTAGTTTAGTTGAATTTAGTTTAGTTTAGTTTAGTTTAGTTTAGGGTAGGTTAGGTTGGTTTAGTTTACTATAGTTTAGGTTCAGTTAGGTTAGGTTAGTTTAGTTTAGTTTAGTTTATAGTTTGGTTTAGTTTATTTTAGTTTAGTTTAGTTTAGTTTCCTTTAGCTTAGGTTATGTTACGTTAGGTTAGCTTAGGTTAGCTTACTTTACTCTAGTTTAGTTTAGGTTAGGTTAGGTTGAAATAGGTTAGTTAAGTTTAGTTTAGTTTAGTTTAGTTAGGTTTAGTTTAGTTTATAGTTTAGTTGAGTTTAGTTTATAGTTTAGTCTAGTTTAGTTTAGTTTAATTTAGTTTAGCTTTCTTTTTTCGGTTAGAGTACTTTAGTTTAGGGTATGTTATGTTAGGTTAGCTTGGTTAGTTTAGCTTAGTTTACGTTAGGTTAGGTTACCTTAGGTTAGGTTAGGTTAGGTTAGGTTAAGTTAGGTTAGTTTATAATAATTTAGTTTAGTGTAATTTAGTTTATAGTTTAGTTTAGTGTAGTTTATAGTTTAATTTAGTTTAGTTTATTTTAGTTTACGTTAGGTTAGGTTAGGTAAGTTTAATTTAGTTTAGTTTAGTTTAGTTAAGTTTATTTTATAGTTTAGTTTATAGTTTAGTTTGTAGATTTGTTTTAGTTTAGTTTAGTTTAGGTTAAGTTATGTTAGGTTCGTTTAGTTTAATTTAGTTTAGATTAGGTTAGGTTAGGTTAGGTTAGGGTAGTTCAGTTTAGTTTAGTTGAATTTGGTTTAGTTTAGTTCAGTTTAGGTTAGTTTAGTTTAGGTTAGGTTAGGTTAGTTTAGTTTAGTTAAGTTTAGTTTATAGTTCAGTTTAGTTTAGTTTTGTTTAATTTAGTTTAGTTTATAGTTTAGTTGAGTTTAGGTTAGTTTAGTTGAGATTAGTTTAGTTTAGTTTAGGTTAGGTTAGGTTAGGTATTTTAGTTTACTTTAGGTTGGGTTATGTTATATTAGGTTAGGTTAGGTTAGTTTGGTTTATTTTAGTCTAGTTAAGTTTAGTTTAGTTATACTTTAGTATAGTTTAGTTTAGTTTTGTTTATAGTTTAATTTGTAGTATAGTTTAGTTAATTTAATTTAATTTAGTTTAGCTAAGTTTAGTTTAGTTTAGTTTAGTTTCGGGTAGGTTATGTTAGGTTAGCTTAGGTTAGTTTAGATTTGTTTAGGTTAGGTTAGGTTAGGTTAGGATAGTTTAGTTTAGTTTAGTGTAGTTTTGCTTAGGTTAAGTAAGGTTTGGTTAGGTTAGGTTAGGTTAGGTTAGTTTACTTTGCTTTAGTTTATGTTAGGTTAGGTTAGTTTAGTTTAGTTTAGTTTTGTTTATAGTTTAGTTTAGTTTAGTTTAGTTTATAGTTTAGTTTATAGTTTAGTTTAGTTTAATATATAGTTTAATTTAGTTTAGTTTAGTTTAGTTTAATTTAGATTAATTTTTTTTAGTTTAGTTTAGTTTAGGTTAGGTTAGGTTAGGTTAGTTTACTTTAGTATAGTTTAGTTTAGTTTAAAATATAGTATCTTTAGTTTATAGTTTAGTTCATAGTTTTTTTAGTTTAGTTTAGTTTAGTTTAGGTTAGGTTAGAGTAGTTTAGTTTAGTTTAGTTTAGTTTAATTTAGGTTAGGTTGGGTTAGGTTAGTGTAGTTTAGTTTAGTTTAGTTGAATTTAATTTAGTTTAGCATAGTTTAGTTTAGGTTCGGTTAGGTTAGATAATTTAGTATAGCTTAGGTTAAGTTAGGTTAGGTTAGTTTAGTTTAGGTTAGGTTAGGTTAATTTAGTTTAGTATAGTTTGGTTTATTTTAGTTTAGTTTGTAGTTTAGTTTAGTTTGGTTTATAGTTTAGTTTACAGTTTTGTTTAGTTTAGTTTAGTTTGGGTTAGGTTAGGTTACGTTAGTTTAGTTGTGTTTATAGTTTAGTTTAGTTTAGTTTACAGTTTAGTTTATCCTTTAGTTTATAGTTTAGTTTATAGTTTAGTTTAATTTACTTTAGTTTAGTTTGGTTTAGTTTAGTTTTGTTTAGTTTCGTTTAGGTTAGGTTAGTTAGATTAGGTTAGGTTAGATTAGCTTAGTTTAGGTTAGGTTAGGTTAGGTTAGGTTAGGTTAGTTTTTTTTATTTGAGTTTAATTTAGTTTAGTTTAGTTTATAGTTTAGTTTGGTTTAGTTTAGTTTATAGTTTAATTTATAGTTTAGTTTAGTTTAGTTTATAGCTTAGTTTACAGTTTAGTTTAGTTTAGTTTAGTATAGTATAGTTTAGTTTCGTTTAGTTTAGTTTAGTTTAGTTTAGGTTAGAATAGGTTAGGTTAGTTAAGTTTAGTTTAGTTTAGGTTAGGTTAGGTTAGGTTAAATTAGGTTAGATTAATTTAGATTAGTTTAGTTTATTTCAGTTTATAGTTTAGTTTACTTTAGTTTATAGTTTAATTTAGTTTACTTTAGGTTATTTTAATTTGGTTTAGTTTAGTTTAGTTTAGTTTAGATTAGGTTAGGTTAGTTTAGTTTAGTATAGGTTAGGTTAGGTAAGTTTAATTCAGTTTAATTTAGTTTAGTTTATAGTTTAATTTATGTTATTTGTTTATAGTTAATTAAGTCTAGTTTAGTTTAATTTAGTTTATAGTTTAATTTATAGTTTTGTTTATAGTTAATTAAGTCTAGTTTAGTTTAGTTTAGTTTAGTTTAGGTTCAATTATGTTAGGTTAGTTTAGTTTAGTTTAGTTTAAGTTAGGTTAGGTTGGGTTAGGTTAGTGTAGTTTAATTTAGTTTATTTGAATTTAGTTTAGTTTAGTTTAGTTTAGGTTACGTTAGGTTAGTTTAGCTTAGTTTAGTTTAGTTTAGTTTAGGTGAGGTTAGGTTGGGTTAGTTTAGTTCTGGTTAGTTTATTTTAGTTTATAGTTTAGTTTAGTTTAGTTTATAGTTTAGTTTATAGTTTAGTTTAGTGTAGTTTAGTTTTGTTTAGGTTAGGTTAGGTTAGGTTAGTTTAGTTTAGTTTAGGTTAGGTTATGTTAGATTAGGTTAGGTTAGGTTAGTTTCTTTTACTTTAGTCTAGTTAAGTGTAGTTAAGTTTATACTTTAGTTTAGTTTAGTTTATTTCATAGTTTAGTTTAGTTTTGTTTATAGTTTAGTTTTCAGTTTAGTATAGTTTAGTTTAATTAAATTTAGTTTAGGTTAAGTAAGATTAGGTTAGGTTAGATTAGTTTAGTTTAGTTTATGTTAGGTTAGGTTAGCTTAGTTTAGTTTAGTTTTGTTTATAGTTTAGATTATTTAGGTTTAATTTAGTTTATAGTTTAGTTTAGTTTAGTTTATAATTCAGTTTATAGTTTAGTTTAGATTATAGTATACTTTATAGTTTAGTTTAGTTTAGTTTTTTGTAATTTAGTTTAGCTTTCTTTAGTTTCGTTTAGTTTACTTTAGTTTAGGGTATGTTTAAGTTAAGTTAGGTTAGTTTAGAATAATTAATTTAGTATAATTTAGTTTATAGTTTAGTTTAATTTAGTTTATAGTTTAATTTAGTTTAGTTTAGTTTATTTTAGTTTAGTTAAGTTTAGGTTAGGTTAGGTAAGTTTAATTTAGTTTAGTTTAGTTTAGTTAAGTTTACTTTATAGTTTAGTTTATAGTTTAGTTTGTAGTTTAGTTTAGTTTAGTTTAGTTTTGGTTAAGTTATGTTAGGTTCGTTTAGTTTAGTTTAGATTAGGTTAGGTTAGGTTAGGTTAAGGTAGTTTACTTTAGTTTAGTTGAATTTAGTTTAGTTTAGTTCAGTTTATGTTAGATTAGGTTAGGTAACTTTATTTTACTTTAGGTTAGGTTATGTTAGATTAGGTTAGGTTAGGTTAGTTTGGTTTAGTTTAGTTTAGTTAAGTTTAGAATATTTTATACTTTAGTTTAGTTTGGTTTAGTTAATAGTGGAGTTAAGTTTAGTTTATACTTTAGTTTATAGTTTAGTATAGTTTAGTTTAGTTTAATTTTGGTTTAGTTTAGTGTAGGTTATATTAGGTTAGGTTAGTTTAGTTCAGTTTAATTTAGATTAGGTTAGGTTAGTTTAGTTTAGTTGAGTTTAATTTAGTTTAGTTTAGTTTATATTATATTTTAGTTTAGTTTATTGTTTAATTTATATTTTAGTTTACTTTAGGTTAGATTAGGTTAGGTTAAGTAAGGTTAGGTTAGGTTAGTTTAGTTTAGTTTATGTTAGGTTAGGTTAGTTTAGTTTAGTTTAGTTCTGTTTATAGTTTAGTTTAGTTTAGTTTATAGTTTAGTTTATAGTTTAGTTTAATTTAGTTTATAGTTTAATTTAGGTTAATTTAGTTTAGTTTAGTTTAGTTTGGGTTAGGTTAGGTTAGGTTAGGTTAGGTTAGTTTAGTTTAGTATAGTTAAGTTTAGTTTAAAATATAGTATCTTTAGTCTATAGTATAGTTCATAGTTTTGTTTAGTTTAGTTTAGTTTAGGTTAGGTTAGAGTAGTTTAGTTAGTTTAGTTTAGTTTAGGTTAGATTAAGTTAGGTTAGTGTAGTTTAGTTTAGTTTAGTTTAGTTCAATTTAATTTAGTTTAATTTAGTTTAGTTTAGTATAGGTTAGGTTAAGTTTGGTTAGGTTAGTTTACTTTAGTTTCGTTTAGTTTAGTTTATAGTTTAGTTTAGTTTATAGTTTAGTTTTACTTTAGTTTATTTTTTGGTTTAAGTTTAGTTTAGTTTAGTGTAGTTTAGTTTGGTTAAGTTTTGTTGAGTTTAGTTTAGTTTATTTTCGTTTAGGTTAGGTTATGTTAGATTAGGTTAGGATGGGTAAGCTTACTTTAGTTTAGTTTAGTTTAGGTTAGGTTAGGTTAGTTAAGTTTAGTTTAGTTTAGTTTAGTTAAGTTTAGTTTAGTTTATAGTTTAGTTCAGTTTAGTTTATAGCTTAGTTTATAGTTTAGTTTACTTTAGTTTATAGTTTAATTTATATTTAAGTTTAGTTTAGTTTAGTTTAATTTAGTTTAGCTAAGTTTAGTTTAGTTTAAATTAGTTTATTTTAGGGTAGTTTATATTCGGTTTGGTTAGGTTAGTTTAGTTTATAGTTTAATTTATAGTTTAGTTTGGTTTATAGTTTAGTTTATAGTTTAGTTTCGTTTGGTTTATAATAGTTTAGTTTAGTTTAGTTCAGTTTAGTTTAGTTTAGTTTAGTTTATAGTTTAGTTCAGTTTAGTTTATGGCTTAGTTTATAGATTAGTTTAGTTTATAGTTTAATTTATAGTTAAGTTTAGTTTAGTTTAGTTTAATTCAGTTTATTTTAGTTTATTTTATAGTAGCTTATGTTAGGTTAGGTTAGAAGTGTTTATAGTTTAATTTATAGTTTAGTTTAGTTTATAATAGTTTAGTTTACATTAGGTTAGTTTAGGTTAGTTCATTTTTTTTTGGTTTAGGTTAGGTTTGGCTAGGTTAAGTTAATTTAGGTCAGTTCAGATTACTTTAGTTTAGTATAGTTAATAGTGTAGTTTACTTTAGTTTATTATGTAATTTAGTGTATTTTAGTTTATAGTTTCGTTTATAGTTTAGTTTAGTTTAGTTTAGCTTAGAATTGTTTAGTTTGTCTTAGGTTAGGTTAGGTTAGGTGAGATTAGTTTAATTTAGTTGAGATTAATTTAGTTTATAGTTTAATTTAGTTTAGTTTATAGTTCAATTTATAGTTTAGTGTAGTTTTAGTTTATAGTTTAGGTTATCGTTTAGTTTAGTTTCTATTAGTTTAGTTTAGGTCAGTTTAGGCTAGGTTAAGTTAGGTTAGATTAGTTTAGATTAGTTTAGTTTAATTTAGTTTAATTTATAGTTTAGTTTATTTTAGTTTAGAGTTTAATTTAGTTTTGTTTAGTTTAGTTTAGTTTAGTTTAGGTTAGGTTAGGTTAGGTTAATTTAGTTTAGTTTAGGTTATGTTAGATAAGTTTAATTTAGTTTAGTTTGGTTTAGTTTAATTTATAGTTTATTTTATAGTTTTGTTTATAGTTTAGTTTAGTTTATAGTTTCATTTAGTTTAGTTTAGTTTAGTTTAGTTTAATTTAGGTTAGGTTAGTTTAGTTTAGTTTAGTTTAGGTTAGGTTAGGTTAGGTTAGGTTAATTTACTTTAGTATAGTTTACTTTAGTTTATTTTAGTTTAGTTTCTGGTTTAGTTTAGTTTATAGTTTTGTTTACAGTTTAGTTTAGTTTAGTTTAATTTAGTTTATTTTGGGTTAGGTTAGGTTAGGTTAGTTTAGTTTAGTTTACAGTTTAGTTTATCCTTTAGTTTATAGTGTAGTTTATAGTTTAGTTTAAGTATAGTTTTGTTTACTTTAGGTTAGGTGATATTATGTTAGGTTAGGTTAGCTTACTTTAGTTTAGTTTAGTATAGTTTAGGTTAGGTTAGGTTAAGTTAGTTTAGTTTAGTTTAGTTTGTACTTTAGTTTAATTTAGTTTACAGTTTACTTTATCCTTTAGTTTATAGTGTAGTTTATAGTTTAGTTTAATTTAGTGTAGTTAAGTTTGGTTTAGTTTAGTATAGTTTTAATTATTTTAGGTTAGGTTAGATTATGTTAGGTTTGGATAGCTTACATTAGTTTAGTTTATTTTAGGTTAGGTTAGGTTAGTTTAGTTTAGTATGGTTTAGTTTAGTTTAGTTTAGTTTATAGTTTAGTTTATTTTATTTTATAGTTTAGTTTATAGTTTTGTTTTGTTTAGTTTAGTTTAGTTTAGTTAGTTTAGGTTAGGTTAGGTTAGGTTAGAGTAGTTTAGTTTAGGTTAGGTGATGATAGGTTAGTGCAGTTTAATTTAAAATAGTTTAGTTTAGTTGAATTTAATTTAGTTTAGTTAGGTTAGTTTAGATAAATTAGGTTAGTTTAGTTAGTTAGTTTTAGGTTACGTTGGGTTAGTTTAGTTTAGTATAGGTTAGGTTAGGTTAGGTAAGTTTAATTCAGTTTAGTTTGGTTTAGTTTATAGTTTAATTTATAGGTTTGTTTATAGTTAATTTAGTTTAGTTTAGGTTAGGTTAAATTATGTTAGGTTAGTTAATTTTAGTTTAGTTTAGGTTAGGTTAGGTTGGGTTAGGTTAGTGTAGTTTAACTTAATTTAGTTGAATTGAGTTTAGTTAAGTTTAGTTTAGGTTACGTTAGGTTAGTTTAGTTTAGTTTAGTTTAGTTTAGGTGAGGTTAGGTTAGTTTAGTTCTGTTAATTTATTTTAGTTTATACATTAGTTTATTTCAGTTTATAGTTTAGTTAATAGTTTAGTTTAATTTAGTGTAGTTTAATTTTGTTTAAGTTAGGTTAGGTTATGTTAGTTTAGTTTAGTTTAGTTTATGTTAGGTTAGGTTAGTTTAGTTTAGTTTAGTTTTGTTTATAGTATAGATTAATTTATTTTATAATTTAGTTTATAGTTTAGTTTAGTTTAGTTTGTAGTTTAATTTAGTTTAGTTTAGTTTACTTTAGGTTAGGTTAGGTTAGGTTAGTTTAGTTTAGTATAGTTTAAATTAGTTTAAAATATAGTGTCTTTAGTTTATAGTTTAGTTCATAGATTTGTTTAGTTTATTTTAGTTTAGTTCAGATTAGGTTAGAGTAGTTTAGTTTAGGTTAGTTTAGGTTAGAATAGGTTAGGTTAGTGTAGTTTAGTTTAGTTTAGTTGAATTTAATTTAGTTTTGTTTAGTTTAGTTTAGGTTAGGTTAGGGTAGTTTAGTTTATAGTTTAATTTAGTTTAGTTTTGTTTATAGTGTAGTTTATACTTTAGATTATATTTTAGTTTATAATTTAGTTTAGTTTAGTTTTGTTTAGTTTAGTTTAAATTAGTTTCGTTTAGGTTAGGTTATGTTACATTAGGTTAGTTTATGTAAGCTTACTTTAGTTTAGTTTAGTAAGGTTAGGTTAGGTTAGGTTAGGTTAGGTTAGTGTTGTTTAGTTTAGTTTAGCTAAATTTTGTTTAGTTTAGTTTAGTTTAGGATAAGTTAGGTTAGTTTAGTTTAGTTTAGTTTAGTGTATGTTAGGTTGGGTTAGGTTAGTTTAATTTATTTTAGTTTGTTTTAGTTTATAGTTTAGTTTATTTTAGTTTATAATTTATTTTATAGTTTAGTATACATTAGTTTATAGATTAGTTTATAGTTTAGTTAATATTTTGGTTTAGTTTAGTTTAAGTTAGGTTAGGGAAGGTTAGGTTAGTTTGGGTTAGTTTATTTCAGTTTAGTTTATGTAAGGTTAGGTTAGTTTGGTATAGTTTAGTTTAGTTTAGTTTACTTTATAGTTTAGTTTAGTTTATAGTTCAGTTTATACTTTAGTTTAGTTTAGATTTGTTTAAGTTAGGTTGGGTTAGTTTAGTTTAGTTAAGGTTAAGTTAGGTTAAGTTAGGTTAGTTTAGTTTAGTATAGTTTAGTTTACTTTAGTTTAGTTTATAATTTAGTTTATTTTATTTTATAGTTTAGTTTATAATTTTGTTTAGTTTAGTTTAGTTTAGTTTCGTTAGTTTAGGTTAGGTTAGGTTAGGTTAGGTTAGGTTAGGTTAGAGTAGTTTAGTTTAGGTTAAATTGTGATAGGTTAGTGCAGTTGAAATTAATTTAGTTTAGTTTAGTTGAATTTAATTTATTTTAGTCAGGTCAGTTTAGGTAAGTTAGGTTAGTTTAGTTTAGTATAGGTTAGGTTAGGTTAGGTAAGTTTAATTCAGTATAGTTTAGTTTAGTTTATAGTTTAATTTATAGTTTAGTTTATAGTTAATTTAGTTTGGTTTACTTTAGTTTAGGTTAAATTATGTTAGGTTAGTTTAGTTTAGTTTAAGTTAGGTTAGGTTGGGTTAAGTTAGTGTAGTTTCATTTAGTTTGGTTTATTTTAGTTTAGTTTAATATGTGGTTCCGTTTAGTTTAGTTTTGTTTAATTTAGTTTAGTTTATAGTTTAGTTGAGTTTAGGTTAGGTTAGTTTGGTTTAGTTTAGTCTAGTTAAGTTTAGTTTAGTTTATACTTTAGTTTAGTTTAGTTTATTTTATAGTTTAGTTTAGTTTTGTTTATAGTTTAGTTTGCAGTTTAGTATCGTTTAGTTTAATTTAATTTAGTTTAGGTTAAGTAACGTTATGTTCGGTTAGGTTAGTTGAGTTTAGTTTATGTTAGGTTAGGTTAGTTTAGATTAGCTTAGGTTATTTTATAGTTTAGTTTAGTTAGGTTTAGTTTAGTTTATAGTTTACTTTAGTTTAGGGTATATTTAAGTTAGGTTAGGTTAGGTTAGTTTAGTTTAGTTTAGGTTAGGTTGTGTTACCTTGTGTTAGGTTAGGTTAGGTTAGGTTAAGTTAAGCTAGGTTAGCTTAGTTTAGAATAATTTAGTTTAATATAATTTAGTTTATAGTTTAGTTTAGTTTAGTTTATAGCTTAATTTAGTTTAGTTTAGTTTAATTTAGTTTAGTTTAGTTTAGTTTAGGTTAGTTTAGGTAAGTTTAATTTAGTATAGTTTAGTTTAGATAAGTTTAGTTTTAGTTTAGTTTATAGTTTAGTTTGTAGTTTAGTTTAGTTTAGTTTAGTTTAGGTTAAGTTATGTTAGGTTCGTTTAGTTTAGTTTAGATTAGGTTAGGTTAGGTTAGGTTAGGGTAGTTTAGTTTAGTTTAGTTGAATTTAGTTTAGTTTAGTACAGTTTAGGTTAGATTAGTTTAGGTTACTTTATTTTAGTTTAGGTTAGGTTATGTTAGATTAGGTTAGGTTAGGTTAGTTTGGTTTAGTTAAGTTTAGTATATTTTATACTTTAGTTTAGTTTAGTTTAGTTAATAGTTTAGTTTAGTTTAGTTTATACTTTAGTTTATAGTTTAGTATAGTTTAGTTTAGTTTAATTTTGGTTTAGTTTAGGGTAGGTTATGTTAGGTTAGGTTAGTTTAGTTCAGTTTAGTTTAGGTTAGCTTAAGTTAGGTTAGTTTAGTTTAGTTGAGTTTATTTAGTTTAGTTTAGTTTATAGTTTATTTTAGTTTAGTTTATAGTTTAATTTATAGTTTAGTTTACTTTAGGTTAGATTAGGTTGGGTTAAGTAAGGTTAGGTTAGGTTAGGTTAGTTTAGTTTAGTTTAGTTTTGTTTATAATTTAGTTTAGTTTATAGTTTAGTTTAGAATTTAGTTTAATTTAGTTTATAGTTTAAGTTAGTTTAGTTTAGTTTAGTTTAGTTTATAGTTTAGTTTAGTTTAGTTTACAGTTTAGTTTATCCTTTAGTTTATAGTGTAGTTTATAGTTTAGTTTAATTTAGTGTTGTTTAGTTTGGTTTAGTTTAGTATAGTTTTGTTTACTTTAGGTTAGGTTAGATTATGTTAGGTTTGAATAGCTTACTTTAGTTTAGTTTAGTTTAGGTTAGGTTAGGTTAGTTTAGTTTAGTTAACTTTGGTTTAGTTTAGTTTAGTTTAGTTTATAGTTTAGTTTATAGTTTAGTTTAGTTAAGTTTATAGTTTAATTTATAATTTAGTTTATTTTAGTTTAGTTTAATTTAGTTTAGAGTAGGTTAGGTTAGGTTAGGTTAGTTTAGTTTAGTTTAGTTTAGGTTAGGTTAGGTTAGGTTAATTTAATTTAGTTGAGTTTAATTTAGTTTAGTTTAGTTTAGTTAATAGTTTAATTCATAGTTTAGTTTAGTTTTTTTATAGCTTAGTTTAATTAACTTATAGTTTAATTTAGTTTAGTTTAGTTTAATTTAGTTTAGTTTAAATTGTAGTTTAGTTTAGTTTAGTTTAGTTTAGGTTAAGATATGTTAGGTTCGTTTAGTTTAATTTAGTTTAGATTAGGTTAGGTTACATTACGTTAGGGTAGTTAATTTTAGTTTATTTGAATTTAGGTTATAGTTTGATTTATAGTTTAGTTTAGTTTACTTTATAGTTTAGTTTAGTTAATGTATAGTTTATTTAACTTTAGTTTAGTTTAGTTTAATATTGTTTACTTTAGTTTATAGTATTGTTTATACGTTAGTTTAGTTTAGTTTAATTTAGGTTATGTTAGGTTAGTTTAGTTTAGTTTAGTTTAGTGTATGTTAGGTTAGGTTAGGTTAGTTTAGTTTAGTTTATTTTAGTATATAATTTATATTAGTTTAGTTTATAATTTATTTTATAATTTAGTACACTTTAATCTATAGATTAGTTTATAGTTTAGTTAAAATTTTAGTTTAGTTTAGTTTAGGTTAGGTTAGGGAAGGTTAGGTTAAGTTAGGTTAGTTTAGTTTAATTTAGTTTATGTAAGGTTAGATTAGGTTAGTTTAGTATAGTTTAGTTTACTTTTGTTTACAGTTTAGTTTAGTTTAGTTTATAGTTCAGTTTATGGTTTAGTTTAGTTAAGTTAGGTTGGGTTAGTTTAGTTTAGTTTAGGTTAGGTTAGGTTAGGTTAGTTTAGTTTAGTATAGTTTACTTTAGTTTAGTTTAGTTTATAGTTTAGTTTATTTTATTTTATAGTTTACTTTATAGTTTTATTTAATTTAGTTTAGTTTAGTTATTTTAGGTTAGGTTAGGTTAGAGTAGTTTAATTTAATTTAGTTGAATTTAGTTTAGTTAAGTTAAGTTTAGGTTACGTTAGGTTAGTTTATTTTAGTTTAGTTTATTTGAATTTAATTTAGTTTAGTTAAGTTAGTTTAGATAATTTAGGTTATTTTAGTTTACTTTAGTTTATGTAAGGTTATGTTAGGTTAGTTTAGTATAGTTTAGTTTACTTTTGTTTATAGTTTAGTTTAGTTTAGTTTATAGTTTAGTTTATAGTTTAGTTTAGTTTAGTTTAATTTAGGTTAGGTTGGGTTAGTTTAGTTTAGTATAGGTTAGATTATATTAGGTAAGTTTAATTCAGTTTAGTTTAGTTTAGTTTATAGTTTAATTTATAGGTTTGTTTATAGTTAATTTAGTTTAGTTTAGTTTAGGTTAAATTATATTAGGTTAGTTAAGTTTAGTTTAGTTTAGGTTAGGTTAGGTTGGGTTAGGTTAGTGTAGTTTAATTTAATTTAGATGAATTTAGTTTAGTTAAGTTAAGTTTAAGTTACGTTAGGTTAGTTTAGTTTAGTTTAGTTTAGGTGAGGTTAGGTTAGGTTAGTTTAGTTCTGTTTAGTTTATTTTAGTTTATAGTTTAGTTTAGTTTAATTTATAGTTTAGTTTAATTTAGTGTAGTTTAATTTTGTTTAGGTTAGGTTAGGTTAGGTTAATTTAGTTTAGTTTAGTTTAGGTTAGGTTATGTTAGAATAGGTTAGGTTAGGTTAGTTTGGTTTAGTTTAGTCTAGTTAGGTTTAGTTTAGTTTATTTTATAGTTTAGTTTAGTTTGTTTATAGTTTAGTTTGCAGTTTAGTATAGTTTAGTTTAGTTTAATTTAGTTTAGGTTAAGTAAGTTTAGGTTAGGTTAGTTTAGTTTAGTTTAGTTTATGTTAGGTTAGGTTAGTTTAGTTTTGTTTGGTTTTGTTTATAGTTTAGTTTAATTTATTTTATAATTTAGTTTATAGTTTAGTTTAGTTTGTAGTTTAATTTAGTTCAGTTTAGTTTAGTTTAGTTTAGTTCATTTAGGTTGGGATAGGTTAAGTTAGGTTAGGTTAGGTTAGTTTAGTTTAGTTTAAAATATAGTATATTTAGTTTATAGTTTAGTTCATAGTTTTGTTTAATTTAGTTTAGTTTAGTTTAGTTTAGGTTAGAGTAGTTTAGTTTAGTTTAGTTTGGTTTAGGTTAGAATAGGTTAGGTTAGTGTAGTTTAGTTTAGTTTAGTTGAATTTAATTTAGTTTTGTTTAGTTTAGTTTAGGTTAGGTTAGGTTAGTTTAGTTTAGTATAGGTTAGGTTAAGTTAGATTAGGGCAGTTTAGTTTATAGTTTAATTTAGTTTAGTTTAGTTTATAGTGTAGTTTATACTTTAGTTTATATTTTAGTTTATAGTTTAGTTTAGTTTAGTGTAGTTTAGTTTGGTTTAGTTTTATTTAGTTTACTTTAAATTAGTTTCGTTTAGGTTAGGTTATGTTAGATTAGGTTAGATTAGGTAAGCTTAATTTAGTTTAGTTTAGTTTAGTTTAGGTTAGGTTAGGTTAGGTTTCGTTAGGTTAAGTTAGGTTAGGTTAGTTTAGATTAGTTTAGTTTAGTTTAGGTTATAGTTTAGTTTACTTTAGTTTATTATTTAATTTAGTGTAGTTTAGTTTATAGTCTCGTTTATAGTATAGTTTTGTTTAGTTTAGTTTTTTTTAGTTTAGCTTAGATTAGTTTAGTTTGTCTTAGGTTAGGTGAGATTAGTTTAATTTAGTTTAGTTTAATTTAGTTTAGTTTAGTTTATAGTTTAGTTTAGTTTAGTTTATAGTTCAATTTATAGTTTAGTTGAGTTTAGTTTATAGTTTAGGTTATCGTTTAGTTTAGTTTAGGTTAGTTTAGGATAGGTTAAGTTAGGTTAGGTTAGTTTAGATTAGTTTATTTTAATTTAGTTTAGTTTATAGTTTAGTTTATTTTACTTTATAGTTTAATTTAGTTTAGTTTAGTTTAGTGTAGTGTAGTTTAGTTTAGGTTAGGTTAGATTAAGTTAATTTAGTTTAGTTTAGGTTAGGTTAGGTAAGTTTAATTTAGTTTAGTTTGGCTTAGTTTAATTTATAGTTTATTTTGTAGTTTTGTTTACAGTTTAGTTTAATTTATAGTTTAGTTTAGTTTAATTTAGGTTAGGTTAGGTTAGTTTTTTTTAGTTTAGTTAAGGTTAGGTTAGGTTAATTTACTTTAATATAGTTTATTTTAGTTTATTTTAGTTTAGTTTATAGTTTAGTTTAGTTTATAGTTTAGTTTACAATTTAGTTTAGTTTAGTTTAGTTTAGTTTGGGTTAAGTTAGGTTAGTTTAGTTTAGTTTAGTTTAGTTTATAGTTTACTTTAGTTTAGTTTACAGTTTAGTTTATCCTTTAGTTTATAGTGTAGTTTATAGTTTAGTTTAATTTAGTGTAGTTTAGTTTGGTTTAGTTTAGTATAGTTTTGTTTACTTTAGGTTAGATGAGATTATGTTAGGTTAGGTTAGCTTACTTTAGTTTAGTTTAGTTAATTTAGGTTAGGTTAGGTTAGGTAGGTTTAGTTAACTTTGGTTTAGTTTAGTTTAGTTTAGTTTATAGTTTAGTTTATAGTTATGTTTAGTTTAGTTTATAGTTTAATTTATAATTTAGTTTAGTTTAGTTTAGTTTAATTTAATTTAGTTTAGAGTAGGTTAGGTCAGGTTGGTTTAGTTTAGTTTAGATTAGGTTAGGTTAGGTTATGTTAGGGTAGTTAAGTTTAGTTTAGTTGAATTTAGTTTATAGTTTAATTTATAGTTTAGTTTAGTTTTCTTTATAGTATAGTTTAGTTAATTTATAGTTTAATTTACTTTAGTTTAGTCTAGTTTAATTTAGTTTACTTTAGTTTATAGTTTTGTTTATAGTTTAGTTTAGTTTAGTTTAGTTTAGGTTCGGTTGGGTTAGTTTAGTTTAGTTTACGTTAGGTTACGTTAAGTTAGGTTAGTTTAGTTTAGTTTAGTTTATTTTAATTTTAGTTTAATTTAGTTTATATTTTAGTTTATAGTTTAGTTTAATTTAGTTTATATTTTAATTTAGTTTTGTTTAGTTTAGTTTAATTTGGGTTAATTTAGTTTAGATTAGGTTAGGTTAGGTTACGTTAGGTTAGTTTAGTTTAGTATAGTATAGTTTAGTTTAAAATATAGTATCTTCAGTTTATATTTTAGTTCATAGTTTAGTTTAGTTTAGTATAGTTTAGTTTAGTTTAGGTTAGGTTAGATTAGTTTAGGTTAGTGTAGTTTAGTTTAGTTTAGTTGAATTTAATTTAGTTTAGTTAAGTTTAGTTTAGTTTAGTTTATAGTTTAGTTTAGTTTATAGTTTAATTTATACTTTAGTTTATATTTTAGTTTATAGTTTAGTTTAGTTTAGTGTAGTTTAGTTTGGTTTAGCTTTGTTTAGTTTAGTTTAGTTTAGTTTAGTTTCGTTTAGGTTAGGTTATGTTAGATTAGGTTAGGTGTGATAAGCTTAGTTTAGTTTAGTTTAGTTTTGGTTCGGTTAGTTAAGTTTCGTTTAGTTTAGTTTAGTTAAGATTAGTTTAGTTTATAGTTTAGTTCCGTTTGGTTTATAGCTAACTTTATTGTTTAGTTTAGTTTAGTTTATAGTTTAATTTATAGTTAAGTTTAGTTTATTTTAGTTTAATTTAAATTAGCTTAGTTGAGTTTAGTTTAAATTAGTTCATTTTAGGGTAGCTTATGTTCGGTTTGGTTAGTTTAGTTTAGTTTATAGTTTAATTTATAGTTTAGTTTGGTTTATAGTTTAGTTTATAATTTAGTTTAGTTTAGTTTATAATAGTTTAGTTTAGTTAATGTTAGGTTAGGTTAGGTTTATTTAGTTTAGTTGAGTTTAATTTTGTTTAGTTTAGTTTTGTTTATAGTTTAATTTATGGTTTAATTTAGTTTAGTTTAGTTGAATTTTGTTTAGTTTAGTTTATAGTTTAGTTTGTTTTTTAGTAAATTTAGTTTAGTTTAGGTTAAGTTATGTTACGTTCGTTTTGTTTAATTTAGTTTAGATTAGGTTACGGTAGATTAGGTTAGGGTAGTTAAGTTTAGTTTAGTTCAATTTAGTTTATAGTTTAATTTATAGTTTAGTTTAGTTTACTTTATAGTTTAGTTTAGTTAATTTATAGTTTAATTTACTTTAGTTTAGTCTAGTTTAATTTAGTTTGCTTTAGTTTATAGTTTAATTTAGTTTAGCTTAGTTTAGTTTAGGTTAATTTATGTTAGGTTAGTTTAGTTTAGTTTTGTTTAGGTTAGGTTGGGTTAGTTTAGTTTAGTTTATGTTGGGTTAGGTTAAGTTAGGTTAGTTGAGTTTTGTATAGTTTAGTTTAGTTTAGTTAGTTTAGGTTAGGTTAGGTTAGGTTAGAGTAGTTTAGGTTAGGTTAGGATATGATAGGTTAGTGGAGTTTAATTTAATTTAGTTTAGTTTAGTTGAATTTAATTTAGTTTAGTTTAGTTTAGGTTAGGTTATGTTTGTTTAGGTTAGATAAGTTTAGGTTAGTGAAGTTTAGTATAGATTAGTTTAGTTTGTAGTTTAGTATAGTTTAGTGTAGTTTAGTTTGGTTTAGTAACTGTTAGGTTAGGTTAGTTCAGTTTCGTTTAGGTTAGGTTATGTTAGATTTGGTTAGGTTAGGTTAGCTTAGTTTAGTTTAGTTTAGTTTCGGTTAGGTTGGATTAGGTTAGGTTACTTAAGTTTAGTTTAGTTTAGTTTAGTTAAGTATTATTTAGTTTATGGTTTAGTTCAGTTTAGTTTATAGCTTAGTTTATAGCTTAGTTTAGTTCATAGTTTAATTTATATTTAAGTTTAGTTCAGTTTAATTTAGTTTAGCTTACTTTAGTTTAATTTAGTTTAGGGTAGGTTATGTTAGGTTAGGTTAGGTTAGTATAGTTTATAGTTTAATTTATAGTTTACCTTAGTTTATAGTTTAGTTTATAATAGTTTATTTTAGTTTAGTTTAGGTTAGGTAAGGATAGTTTAGTTTAGTTTAGTTTAAGTTAGGTTAGGCTAGGTTAAGTTATGTTAGGTTAGTTTAGATTAGTTTAGTTTAGTTTAGTTTATAGTTTAGTTTACTTTAGTTTATTATTTAATTTAGTTTAGTTTAGTTTATAGTTTTGTTTATTATTTAGTTTGGTTTAATTTAGTTTAATTTAGTTTACCTTAGATTAGTTTAGTTAGTTTTAGGTTAGGTTAGGTTAGGTTAGGTAACGTTAGTTTAGTTTAGTTTAGTTTAATTTAGTTTAGTTTAGTTTATAGTTTAGTTTGGTTTAGTTTATAGTTCAATTTATTGTTTAGTTTAGTTTATAGTTTAGTTTATCGTTTAGTTTAGTTTAGTTTAGTATAGTTTATTTTAGTTAAGTTAGAGTAGGTTAGTTTAGATTAGTTTAGTGCAGTTTAGGTTTGGTTAAGTTAGGTTATTTTGTTTAGTTTAGTTTAGTTTAGTTTAGTTTATAGTTTAGTTTATAGTTTAGTTTAGATTAGTGTAGTTTAGTTTGGTTTAGTTTATTTTATTTTAGTTTAGTTTAGTTTCGTTTAGCTTAGGTTATGTTATATTAGGTTAGCTTAGGTTAGCTTAGTTTACCCTAGTTTAGTTTAGGTTAGGTAAGGTTAGAATAGGTTAGTTAAATTTAGTTTATTTTGTTTAGTTTAGTTAGGTTTAGTTTAGTTTATAGTTTAGTTTAGTTTAGTTTATAGTTTAGTTTAGATTATAATTTAATTTATAGTTTAGTTTAGTTTAGTTAAGTTTAGTTTAATTTAGTTTGGCTTTCTTTAGTTTCGTTTAGATTACTTTACTTTAGGATATGTTAGGTTAGGTTAGTTTAGTTTAGTTTAGTTTAATTTAGGTTAATTTAGTTTAGTTTAATTTAGTTTAGGTTAGGTTAGGTTAGGTTAGTTTAGTTTAGTATAATTGAGTTTAGTTTAAAATAGTGTATCTTTAGTTTATAGTTTAGTTCATAGTTTTGTTTAGTTTAGTTTAGTGTAGGTTAGGTTAGAGTAGTTTAGTTTAGTTTAGTTTAGTTTAGGTTGGAATAGGTTAGATCAGTGTAGTTTAATTTAGTTTAGTTTAGTTGAATTTAATTTAGTTTTGTTTAGTTTAGATTAGGTAAGCTTATTTTAGTTTAGTTTAGTATAGGTTAGGTTAATTGAGGTTATCTTAGTTTAGTTTATATTAGTTTAGTTTATAGTGTAGTTTATACTTTAGTTTATATTTTAGTTTATAGTTTAGTTTAGTTTAGTGTAGATTAATTTGGTTTAGTTTTGTTTAGTTTAGTTTAAATTAGTTTCGTTTAGGTTAGGTTATGTTAGATTAGGTTAGGTTAGGTAAGCTTAGTTTAGTTTAGTTTAGTTTAGGTAAGTATAGGTTAGGTTAGGTTAGGTTAGGTAGGTTAAGTACAGTTTAGTTTAGTTTAGTTTAGTTTCGTTTAGTTTATAGTTTAGTTCAGTTTAGTTTATAGCTTAGTTTATAGTTTAGTTTAGTTTATATTTTAGTTTAGTTTATAGTTTAATTTATAGTTAAGTTTAGTTTAGTTTAGTTTAATTTAGTTTAGTTTAGTTTATTTTAGGGTAGCTTATGTTAGGTTAGGTTAGTTTATAGTTTAATTTATAGTTTAGTTTAGTTTATAATTTAGTTTTTAGTTTAGTTTAGTTTATAATATTTTAGTTTAGGTTAGGTTAGGTTAGTTAAGTTTAGTTTAGTTTATAGTTTAGTTCAGTTTAGTTTAGAGCTTAGTTTATAGTTTAGTATCGTTTAGTTTAGTTTAATTGAGTTTAGCTTATTTTAGTTTACAATTTAGTTTACTTTAGTTTATTATTTAATTTAGTTATGTTTAGTTTATAGTTTCGTTTATAGTTTAGTTTGGTTTAGTTTAGTTTAATTTAGTTAAGCTTAGATTAGTTTAGTTTGCTTTAGGTTAGGTTAAGTTAGGTGAGGTTAGTATAATTTAGATGAGTTTAATTTAGTTTAGTATAGTTTACTTTAGTTTATTTTAGTTTAGTTTCTGGTTTAGTTTAGTTTATAGTTTTGTTTACAGTTTAGTTTAGTTTAGTTTAATTTAGTTTATTTTGGGTTAGGTTAGGTTAGGTTAGTTTAGTTTAGTTTACAGTTTAGTTTATCCTTTAGTTTATAGTGTAGTTTATAGTTTAGTTTAAGTATAGTTTTGTTTACTTTAGGTTAGGTGATATTATGTTAGGTTAGGTTAGCTTACTTTAGTTTAGTTTAGTATAGTTTAGGTTAGGTTAGGTTAAGTTAGTTTAGTTTAGTTTAGTTTGTACTTTAGTTTAATTTAGTTTACAGTTTACTTTATCCTTTAGTTTATAGTGTAGTTTATAGTTTAGTTTAATTTAGTGTAGTTAAGTTTGGTTTAGTTTAGTATAGTTTTAATTATTTTAGGTTAGGTTAGATTATGTTAGGTTTGGATAGCTTACATTAGTTTAGTTTATTTTAGGTTAGGTTAGGTTAGTTTAGTTTAGTATGGTTTAGTTTAGTTTAGTTTAGTTTATAGTTTAGTTTATTTTATTTTATAGTTTAGTTTATAGTTTTGTTTTGTTTAGTTTAGTTTAGTTTAGTTAGTTTAGGTTAGGTTAGGTTAGGTTAGAGTAGTTTAGTTTAGGTTAGGTGATGATAGGTTAGTGCAGTTTAATTTAAAATAGTTTAGTTTAGTTGAATTTAATTTAGTTTAGTTAGGTTAGTTTAGATAAATTAGGTTAGTTTAGTTAGTTAGTTTTAGGTTACGTTGGGTTAGTTTAGTTTAGTATAGGTTAGGTTAGGTTAGGTAAGTTTAATTCAGTTTAGTTTGGTTTAGTTTATAGTTTAATTTATAGGTTTGTTTATAGTTAATTTAGTTTAGTTTAGGTTAGGTTAAATTATGTTAGGTTAGTTAATTTTAGTTTAGTTTAGGTTAGGTTAGGTTGGGTTAGGTTAGTGTAGTTTAACTTAATTTAGTTGAATTGAGTTTAGTTAAGTTTAGTTTAGGTTACGTTAGGTTAGTTTAGTTTAGTTTAGTTTAGTTTAGGTGAGGTTAGGTTAGTTTAGTTCTGTTAATTTATTTTAGTTTATACATTAGTTTATTTCAGTTTATAGTTTAGTTAATAGTTTAGTTTAATTTAGTGTAGTTTAATTTTGTTTAAGTTAGGTTAGGTTATGTTAGTTTAGTTTAGTTTAGTTTATGTTAGGTTAGGTTAGTTTAGTTTAGTTTAGTTTTGTTTATAGTATAGATTAATTTATTTTATAATTTAGTTTATAGTTTAGTTTAGTTTAGTTTGTAGTTTAATTTAGTTTAGTTTAGTTTACTTTAGGTTAGGTTAGGTTAGGTTAGTTTAGTTTAGTATAGTTTAAATTAGTTTAAAATATAGTGTCTTTAGTTTATAGTTTAGTTCATAGATTTGTTTAGTTTATTTTAGTTTAGTTCAGATTAGGTTAGAGTAGTTTAGTTTAGGTTAGTTTAGGTTAGAATAGGTTAGGTTAGTGTAGTTTAGTTTAGTTTAGTTGAATTTAATTTAGTTTTGTTTAGTTTAGTTTAGGTTAGGTTAGGGTAGTTTAGTTTATAGTTTAATTTAGTTTAGTTTTGTTTATAGTGTAGTTTATACTTTAGATTATATTTTAGTTTATAATTTAGTTTAGTTTAGTTTTGTTTAGTTTAGTTTAAATTAGTTTCGTTTAGGTTAGGTTATGTTACATTAGGTTAGTTTATGTAAGCTTACTTTAGTTTAGTTTAGTAAGGTTAGGTTAGGTTAGGTTAGGTTAGGTTAGTGTTGTTTAGTTTAGTTTAGCTAAATTTTGTTTAGTTTAGTTTAGTTTAGGATAAGTTAGGTTAGTTTAGTTTAGTTTAGTTTAGTGTATGTTAGGTTGGGTTAGGTTAGTTTAATTTATTTTAGTTTGTTTTAGTTTATAGTTTAGTTTATTTTAGTTTATAATTTATTTTATAGTTTAGTATACATTAGTTTATAGATTAGTTTATAGTTTAGTTAATATTTTGGTTTAGTTTAGTTTAAGTTAGGTTAGGGAAGGTTAGGTTAGTTTGGGTTAGTTTATTTCAGTTTAGTTTATGTAAGGTTAGGTTAGTTTGGTATAGTTTAGTTTAGTTTAGTTTACTTTATAGTTTAGTTTAGTTTATAGTTCAGTTTATACTTTAGTTTAGTTTAGATTTGTTTAAGTTAGGTTGGGTTAGTTTAGTTTAGTTAAGGTTAAGTTAGGTTAAGTTAGGTTAGTTTAGTTTAGTATAGTTTAGTTTACTTTAGTTTAGTTTATAATTTAGTTTATTTTATTTTATAGTTTAGTTTATAATTTTGTTTAGTTTAGTTTAGTTTAGTTTCGTTAGTTTAGGTTAGGTTAGGTTAGGTTAGGTTAGGTTAGGTTAGAGTAGTTTAGTTTAGGTTAAATTGTGATAGGTTAGTGCAGTTGAAATTAATTTAGTTTAGTTTAGTTGAATTTAATTTATTTTAGTCAGGTCAGTTTAGGTAAGTTAGGTTAGTTTAGTTTAGTATAGGTTAGGTTAGGTTAGGTAAGTTTAATTCAGTATAGTTTAGTTTAGTTTATAGTTTAATTTATAGTTTAGTTTATAGTTAATTTAGTTTGGTTTACTTTAGTTTAGGTTAAATTATGTTAGGTTAGTTTAGTTTAGTTTAAGTTAGGTTAGGTTGGGTTAAGTTAGTGTAGTTTCATTTAGTTTGGTTTATTTTAGTTTAGTTTAATATGTGGTTCCGTTTAGTTTAGTTTTGTTTAATTTAGTTTAGTTTATAGTTTAGTTGAGTTTAGGTTAGGTTAGTTTGGTTTAGTTTAGTCTAGTTAAGTTTAGTTTAGTTTATACTTTAGTTTAGTTTAGTTTATTTTATAGTTTAGTTTAGTTTTGTTTATAGTTTAGTTTGCAGTTTAGTATCGTTTAGTTTAATTTAATTTAGTTTAGGTTAAGTAACGTTATGTTCGGTTAGGTTAGTTGAGTTTAGTTTATGTTAGGTTAGGTTAGTTTAGATTAGCTTAGGTTATTTTATAGTTTAGTTTAGTTAGGTTTAGTTTAGTTTATAGTTTACTTTAGTTTAGGGTATATTTAAGTTAGGTTAGGTTAGGTTAGTTTAGTTTAGTTTAGGTTAGGTTGTGTTACCTTGTGTTAGGTTAGGTTAGGTTAGGTTAAGTTAAGCTAGGTTAGCTTAGTTTAGAATAATTTAGTTTAATATAATTTAGTTTATAGTTTAGTTTAGTTTAGTTTATAGCTTAATTTAGTTTAGTTTAGTTTAATTTAGTTTAGTTTAGTTTAGTTTAGGTTAGTTTAGGTAAGTTTAATTTAGTATAGTTTAGTTTAGATAAGTTTAGTTTTAGTTTAGTTTATAGTTTAGTTTGTAGTTTAGTTTAGTTTAGTTTAGTTTAGGTTAAGTTATGTTAGGTTCGTTTAGTTTAGTTTAGATTAGGTTAGGTTAGGTTAGGTTAGGGTAGTTTAGTTTAGTTTAGTTGAATTTAGTTTAGTTTAGTACAGTTTAGGTTAGATTAGTTTAGGTTACTTTATTTTAGTTTAGGTTAGGTTATGTTAGATTAGGTTAGGTTAGGTTAGTTTGGTTTAGTTAAGTTTAGTATATTTTATACTTTAGTTTAGTTTAGTTTAGTTAATAGTTTAGTTTAGTTTAGTTTATACTTTAGTTTATAGTTTAGTATAGTTTAGTTTAGTTTAATTTTGGTTTAGTTTAGGGTAGGTTATGTTAGGTTAGGTTAGTTTAGTTCAGTTTAGTTTAGGTTAGCTTAAGTTAGGTTAGTTTAGTTTAGTTGAGTTTATTTAGTTTAGTTTAGTTTATAGTTTATTTTAGTTTAGTTTATAGTTTAATTTATAGTTTAGTTTACTTTAGGTTAGATTAGGTTGGGTTAAGTAAGGTTAGGTTAGGTTAGGTTAGGTTAGTTTAGTTTAGTTTAGTTTTGTTTATAATTTAGTTTAGTTTATAGTTTAGTTTAGAATTTAGTTTAATTTAGTTTATAGTTTAAGTTAGTTTAGTTTAGTTTAGTTTAGTTTATAGTTTAGTTTAGTTTAGTTTACAGTTTAGTTTATCCTTTAGTTTATAGTGTAGTTTATAGTTTAGTTTAATTTAGTGTTGTTTAGTTTGGTTTAGTTTAGTATAGTTTTGTTTACTTTAGGTTAGGTTAGATTATGTTAGGTTTGAATAGCTTACTTTAGTTTAGTTTAGTTTAGGTTAGGTTAGGTTAGTTTAGTTTAGTTAACTTTGGTTTAGTTTAGTTTAGTTTAGTTTATAGTTTAGTTTATAGTTTAGTTTAGTTAAGTTTATAGTTTAATTTATAATTTAGTTTATTTTAGTTTAGTTTAATTTAGTTTAGAGTAGGTTAGGTTAGGTTAGGTTAGTTTAGTTTAGTTTAGTTTAGGTTAGGTTAGGTTAGGTTAATTTAATTTAGTTGAGTTTAATTTAGTTTAGTTTAGTTTAGTTAATAGTTTAATTCATAGTTTAGTTTAGTTTTTTTATAGCTTAGTTTAATTAACTTATAGTTTAATTTAGTTTAGTTTAGTTTAATTTAGTTTAGTTTAAATTGTAGTTTAGTTTAGTTTAGTTTAGTTTAGGTTAAGATATGTTAGGTTCGTTTAGTTTAATTTAGTTTAGATTAGGTTAGGTTACATTACGTTAGGGTAGTTAATTTTAGTTTATTTGAATTTAGGTTATAGTTTGATTTATAGTTTAGTTTAGTTTACTTTATAGTTTAGTTTAGTTAATGTATAGTTTATTTAACTTTAGTTTAGTTTAGTTTAATATTGTTTACTTTAGTTTATAGTATTGTTTATACGTTAGTTTAGTTTAGTTTAATTTAGGTTATGTTAGGTTAGTTTAGTTTAGTTTAGTTTAGTGTATGTTAGGTTAGGTTAGGTTAGTTTAGTTTAGTTTATTTTAGTATATAATTTATATTAGTTTAGTTTATAATTTATTTTATAATTTAGTACACTTTAATCTATAGATTAGTTTATAGTTTAGTTAAAATTTTAGTTTAGTTTAGTTTAGGTTAGGTTAGGGAAGGTTAGGTTAAGTTAGGTTAGTTTAGTTTAATTTAGTTTATGTAAGGTTAGATTAGGTTAGTTTAGTATAGTTTAGTTTACTTTTGTTTACAGTTTAGTTTAGTTTAGTTTATAGTTCAGTTTATGGTTTAGTTTAGTTAAGTTAGGTTGGGTTAGTTTAGTTTAGTTTAGGTTAGGTTAGGTTAGGTTAGTTTAGTTTAGTATAGTTTACTTTAGTTTAGTTTAGTTTATAGTTTAGTTTATTTTATTTTATAGTTTACTTTATAGTTTTATTTAATTTAGTTTAGTTTAGTTATTTTAGGTTAGGTTAGGTTAGAGTAGTTTAATTTAATTTAGTTGAATTTAGTTTAGTTAAGTTAAGTTTAGGTTACGTTAGGTTAGTTTATTTTAGTTTAGTTTATTTGAATTTAATTTAGTTTAGTTAAGTTAGTTTAGATAATTTAGGTTATTTTAGTTTACTTTAGTTTATGTAAGGTTATGTTAGGTTAGTTTAGTATAGTTTAGTTTACTTTTGTTTATAGTTTAGTTTAGTTTAGTTTATAGTTTAGTTTATAGTTTAGTTTAGTTTAGTTTAATTTAGGTTAGGTTGGGTTAGTTTAGTTTAGTATAGGTTAGATTATATTAGGTAAGTTTAATTCAGTTTAGTTTAGTTTAGTTTATAGTTTAATTTATAGGTTTGTTTATAGTTAATTTAGTTTAGTTTAGTTTAGGTTAAATTATATTAGGTTAGTTAAGTTTAGTTTAGTTTAGGTTAGGTTAGGTTGGGTTAGGTTAGTGTAGTTTAATTTAATTTAGATGAATTTAGTTTAGTTAAGTTAAGTTTAAGTTACGTTAGGTTAGTTTAGTTTAGTTTAGTTTAGGTGAGGTTAGGTTAGGTTAGTTTAGTTCTGTTTAGTTTATTTTAGTTTATAGTTTAGTTTAGTTTAATTTATAGTTTAGTTTAATTTAGTGTAGTTTAATTTTGTTTAGGTTAGGTTAGGTTAGGTTAATTTAGTTTAGTTTAGTTTAGGTTAGGTTATGTTAGAATAGGTTAGGTTAGGTTAGTTTGGTTTAGTTTAGTCTAGTTAGGTTTAGTTTAGTTTATTTTATAGTTTAGTTTAGTTTGTTTATAGTTTAGTTTGCAGTTTAGTATAGTTTAGTTTAGTTTAATTTAGTTTAGGTTAAGTAAGTTTAGGTTAGGTTAGTTTAGTTTAGTTTAGTTTATGTTAGGTTAGGTTAGTTTAGTTTTGTTTGGTTTTGTTTATAGTTTAGTTTAATTTATTTTATAATTTAGTTTATAGTTTAGTTTAGTTTGTAGTTTAATTTAGTTCAGTTTAGTTTAGTTTAGTTTAGTTCATTTAGGTTGGGATAGGTTAAGTTAGGTTAGGTTAGGTTAGTTTAGTTTAGTTTAAAATATAGTATATTTAGTTTATAGTTTAGTTCATAGTTTTGTTTAATTTAGTTTAGTTTAGTTTAGTTTAGGTTAGAGTAGTTTAGTTTAGTTTAGTTTGGTTTAGGTTAGAATAGGTTAGGTTAGTGTAGTTTAGTTTAGTTTAGTTGAATTTAATTTAGTTTTGTTTAGTTTAGTTTAGGTTAGGTTAGGTTAGTTTAGTTTAGTATAGGTTAGGTTAAGTTAGATTAGGGCAGTTTAGTTTATAGTTTAATTTAGTTTAGTTTAGTTTATAGTGTAGTTTATACTTTAGTTTATATTTTAGTTTATAGTTTAGTTTAGTTTAGTGTAGTTTAGTTTGGTTTAGTTTTATTTAGTTTACTTTAAATTAGTTTCGTTTAGGTTAGGTTATGTTAGATTAGGTTAGATTAGGTAAGCTTAATTTAGTTTAGTTTAGTTTAGTTTAGGTTAGGTTAGGTTAGGTTTCGTTAGGTTAAGTTAGGTTAGGTTAGTTTAGATTAGTTTAGTTTAGTTTAGGTTATAGTTTAGTTTACTTTAGTTTATTATTTAATTTAGTGTAGTTTAGTTTATAGTCTCGTTTATAGTATAGTTTTGTTTAGTTTAGTTTTTTTTAGTTTAGCTTAGATTAGTTTAGTTTGTCTTAGGTTAGGTGAGATTAGTTTAATTTAGTTTAGTTTAATTTAGTTTAGTTTAGTTTATAGTTTAGTTTAGTTTAGTTTATAGTTCAATTTATAGTTTAGTTGAGTTTAGTTTATAGTTTAGGTTATCGTTTAGTTTAGTTTAGGTTAGTTTAGGATAGGTTAAGTTAGGTTAGGTTAGTTTAGATTAGTTTATTTTAATTTAGTTTAGTTTATAGTTTAGTTTATTTTACTTTATAGTTTAATTTAGTTTAGTTTAGTTTAGTGTAGTGTAGTTTAGTTTAGGTTAGGTTAGATTAAGTTAATTTAGTTTAGTTTAGGTTAGGTTAGGTAAGTTTAATTTAGTTTAGTTTGGCTTAGTTTAATTTATAGTTTATTTTGTAGTTTTGTTTACAGTTTAGTTTAATTTATAGTTTAGTTTAGTTTAATTTAGGTTAGGTTAGGTTAGTTTTTTTTAGTTTAGTTAAGGTTAGGTTAGGTTAATTTACTTTAATATAGTTTATTTTAGTTTATTTTAGTTTAGTTTATAGTTTAGTTTAGTTTATAGTTTAGTTTACAATTTAGTTTAGTTTAGTTTAGTTTAGTTTGGGTTAAGTTAGGTTAGTTTAGTTTAGTTTAGTTTAGTTTATAGTTTACTTTAGTTTAGTTTACAGTTTAGTTTATCCTTTAGTTTATAGTGTAGTTTATAGTTTAGTTTAATTTAGTGTAGTTTAGTTTGGTTTAGTTTAGTATAGTTTTGTTTACTTTAGGTTAGATGAGATTATGTTAGGTTAGGTTAGCTTACTTTAGTTTAGTTTAGTTAATTTAGGTTAGGTTAGGTTAGGTAGGTTTAGTTAACTTTGGTTTAGTTTAGTTTAGTTTAGTTTATAGTTTAGTTTATAGTTATGTTTAGTTTAGTTTATAGTTTAATTTATAATTTAGTTTAGTTTAGTTTAGTTTAATTTAATTTAGTTTAGAGTAGGTTAGGTCAGGTTGGTTTAGTTTAGTTTAGATTAGGTTAGGTTAGGTTATGTTAGGGTAGTTAAGTTTAGTTTAGTTGAATTTAGTTTATAGTTTAATTTATAGTTTAGTTTAGTTTTCTTTATAGTATAGTTTAGTTAATTTATAGTTTAATTTACTTTAGTTTAGTCTAGTTTAATTTAGTTTACTTTAGTTTATAGTTTTGTTTATAGTTTAGTTTAGTTTAGTTTAGTTTAGGTTCGGTTGGGTTAGTTTAGTTTAGTTTACGTTAGGTTACGTTAAGTTAGGTTAGTTTAGTTTAGTTTAGTTTATTTTAATTTTAGTTTAATTTAGTTTATATTTTAGTTTATAGTTTAGTTTAATTTAGTTTATATTTTAATTTAGTTTTGTTTAGTTTAGTTTAATTTGGGTTAATTTAGTTTAGATTAGGTTAGGTTAGGTTACGTTAGGTTAGTTTAGTTTAGTATAGTATAGTTTAGTTTAAAATATAGTATCTTCAGTTTATATTTTAGTTCATAGTTTAGTTTAGTTTAGTATAGTTTAGTTTAGTTTAGGTTAGGTTAGATTAGTTTAGGTTAGTGTAGTTTAGTTTAGTTTAGTTGAATTTAATTTAGTTTAGTTAAGTTTAGTTTAGTTTAGTTTATAGTTTAGTTTAGTTTATAGTTTAATTTATACTTTAGTTTATATTTTAGTTTATAGTTTAGTTTAGTTTAGTGTAGTTTAGTTTGGTTTAGCTTTGTTTAGTTTAGTTTAGTTTAGTTTAGTTTCGTTTAGGTTAGGTTATGTTAGATTAGGTTAGGTGTGATAAGCTTAGTTTAGTTTAGTTTAGTTTTGGTTCGGTTAGTTAAGTTTCGTTTAGTTTAGTTTAGTTAAGATTAGTTTAGTTTATAGTTTAGTTCCGTTTGGTTTATAGCTAACTTTATTGTTTAGTTTAGTTTAGTTTATAGTTTAATTTATAGTTAAGTTTAGTTTATTTTAGTTTAATTTAAATTAGCTTAGTTGAGTTTAGTTTAAATTAGTTCATTTTAGGGTAGCTTATGTTCGGTTTGGTTAGTTTAGTTTAGTTTATAGTTTAATTTATAGTTTAGTTTGGTTTATAGTTTAGTTTATAATTTAGTTTAGTTTAGTTTATAATAGTTTAGTTTAGTTAATGTTAGGTTAGGTTAGGTTTATTTAGTTTAGTTGAGTTTAATTTTGTTTAGTTTAGTTTTGTTTATAGTTTAATTTATGGTTTAATTTAGTTTAGTTTAGTTGAATTTTGTTTAGTTTAGTTTATAGTTTAGTTTGTTTTTTAGTAAATTTAGTTTAGTTTAGGTTAAGTTATGTTACGTTCGTTTTGTTTAATTTAGTTTAGATTAGGTTACGGTAGATTAGGTTAGGGTAGTTAAGTTTAGTTTAGTTCAATTTAGTTTATAGTTTAATTTATAGTTTAGTTTAGTTTACTTTATAGTTTAGTTTAGTTAATTTATAGTTTAATTTACTTTAGTTTAGTCTAGTTTAATTTAGTTTGCTTTAGTTTATAGTTTAATTTAGTTTAGCTTAGTTTAGTTTAGGTTAATTTATGTTAGGTTAGTTTAGTTTAGTTTTGTTTAGGTTAGGTTGGGTTAGTTTAGTTTAGTTTATGTTGGGTTAGGTTAAGTTAGGTTAGTTGAGTTTTGTATAGTTTAGTTTAGTTTAGTTAGTTTAGGTTAGGTTAGGTTAGGTTAGAGTAGTTTAGGTTAGGTTAGGATATGATAGGTTAGTGGAGTTTAATTTAATTTAGTTTAGTTTAGTTGAATTTAATTTAGTTTAGTTTAGTTTAGGTTAGGTTATGTTTGTTTAGGTTAGATAAGTTTAGGTTAGTGAAGTTTAGTATAGATTAGTTTAGTTTGTAGTTTAGTATAGTTTAGTGTAGTTTAGTTTGGTTTAGTAACTGTTAGGTTAGGTTAGTTCAGTTTCGTTTAGGTTAGGTTATGTTAGATTTGGTTAGGTTAGGTTAGCTTAGTTTAGTTTAGTTTAGTTTCGGTTAGGTTGGATTAGGTTAGGTTACTTAAGTTTAGTTTAGTTTAGTTTAGTTAAGTATTATTTAGTTTATGGTTTAGTTCAGTTTAGTTTATAGCTTAGTTTATAGCTTAGTTTAGTTCATAGTTTAATTTATATTTAAGTTTAGTTCAGTTTAATTTAGTTTAGCTTACTTTAGTTTAATTTAGTTTAGGGTAGGTTATGTTAGGTTAGGTTAGGTTAGTATAGTTTATAGTTTAATTTATAGTTTACCTTAGTTTATAGTTTAGTTTATAATAGTTTATTTTAGTTTAGTTTAGGTTAGGTAAGGATAGTTTAGTTTAGTTTAGTTTAAGTTAGGTTAGGCTAGGTTAAGTTATGTTAGGTTAGTTTAGATTAGTTTAGTTTAGTTTAGTTTATAGTTTAGTTTACTTTAGTTTATTATTTAATTTAGTTTAGTTTAGTTTATAGTTTTGTTTATTATTTAGTTTGGTTTAATTTAGTTTAATTTAGTTTACCTTAGATTAGTTTAGTTAGTTTTAGGTTAGGTTAGGTTAGGTTAGGTAACGTTAGTTTAGTTTAGTTTAGTTTAATTTAGTTTAGTTTAGTTTATAGTTTAGTTTGGTTTAGTTTATAGTTCAATTTATTGTTTAGTTTAGTTTATAGTTTAGTTTATCGTTTAGTTTAGTTTAGTTTAGTATAGTTTATTTTAGTTAAGTTAGAGTAGGTTAGTTTAGATTAGTTTAGTGCAGTTTAGGTTTGGTTAAGTTAGGTTATTTTGTTTAGTTTAGTTTAGTTTAGTTTAGTTTATAGTTTAGTTTATAGTTTAGTTTAGATTAGTGTAGTTTAGTTTGGTTTAGTTTATTTTATTTTAGTTTAGTTTAGTTTCGTTTAGCTTAGGTTATGTTATATTAGGTTAGCTTAGGTTAGCTTAGTTTACCCTAGTTTAGTTTAGGTTAGGTAAGGTTAGAATAGGTTAGTTAAATTTAGTTTATTTTGTTTAGTTTAGTTAGGTTTAGTTTAGTTTATAGTTTAGTTTAGTTTAGTTTATAGTTTAGTTTAGATTATAATTTAATTTATAGTTTAGTTTAGTTTAGTTAAGTTTAGTTTAATTTAGTTTGGCTTTCTTTAGTTTCGTTTAGATTACTTTACTTTAGGATATGTTAGGTTAGGTTAGTTTAGTTTAGTTTAGTTTAATTTAGGTTAATTTAGTTTAGTTTAATTTAGTTTAGGTTAGGTTAGGTTAGGTTAGTTTAGTTTAGTATAATTGAGTTTAGTTTAAAATAGTGTATCTTTAGTTTATAGTTTAGTTCATAGTTTTGTTTAGTTTAGTTTAGTGTAGGTTAGGTTAGAGTAGTTTAGTTTAGTTTAGTTTAGTTTAGGTTGGAATAGGTTAGATCAGTGTAGTTTAATTTAGTTTAGTTTAGTTGAATTTAATTTAGTTTTGTTTAGTTTAGATTAGGTAAGCTTATTTTAGTTTAGTTTAGTATAGGTTAGGTTAATTGAGGTTATCTTAGTTTAGTTTATATTAGTTTAGTTTATAGTGTAGTTTATACTTTAGTTTATATTTTAGTTTATAGTTTAGTTTAGTTTAGTGTAGATTAATTTGGTTTAGTTTTGTTTAGTTTAGTTTAAATTAGTTTCGTTTAGGTTAGGTTATGTTAGATTAGGTTAGGTTAGGTAAGCTTAGTTTAGTTTAGTTTAGTTTAGGTAAGTATAGGTTAGGTTAGGTTAGGTTAGGTAGGTTAAGTACAGTTTAGTTTAGTTTAGTTTAGTTTCGTTTAGTTTATAGTTTAGTTCAGTTTAGTTTATAGCTTAGTTTATAGTTTAGTTTAGTTTATATTTTAGTTTAGTTTATAGTTTAATTTATAGTTAAGTTTAGTTTAGTTTAGTTTAATTTAGTTTAGTTTAGTTTATTTTAGGGTAGCTTATGTTAGGTTAGGTTAGTTTATAGTTTAATTTATAGTTTAGTTTAGTTTATAATTTAGTTTTTAGTTTAGTTTAGTTTATAATATTTTAGTTTAGGTTAGGTTAGGTTAGTTAAGTTTAGTTTAGTTTATAGTTTAGTTCAGTTTAGTTTAGAGCTTAGTTTATAGTTTAGTATCGTTTAGTTTAGTTTAATTGAGTTTAGCTTATTTTAGTTTACAATTTAGTTTACTTTAGTTTATTATTTAATTTAGTTATGTTTAGTTTATAGTTTCGTTTATAGTTTAGTTTGGTTTAGTTTAGTTTAATTTAGTTAAGCTTAGATTAGTTTAGTTTGCTTTAGGTTAGGTTAAGTTAGGTGAGGTTAGTATAATTTAGATGAGTTTAATTTAGTTTAGTATAGTTTATACTTTAGTTTAGTTTACTTTAGTTTATAGTTCAATTTATAGTTTAGTTTAATTTATAGTTTAGTTTATAGTTTAGTTTAGTCTACTTTATAGTTTAATTTAGTTTAGTTTAGTTTAATTTAGGTTAGGTTAGTTTAGTTTAGTTTAGGTTAGGTTAGGTTAGGTTAGGTTAATTTAGTTTAGTATAGTTTGGTTTATTTTAGTTTAGTTTATAGTTTAGTTTTCAGTTTTATTTAGTTTAGTTTAGTTTGGTTTTTAGTTTAGTTTAGTTTAGTTTACAGTTTAGTTTATTCTTTAGTTTATAGTTTAGTTTATAGTTTAGTTTAGTTCAGTTTATAATTCATTTTATAAATTAGTTTACATTATAGTTTAATTTATAGTTTAGTTTTGTTTTGTATAATTTAGTTTAGCTTTTTTTAGTTTCGTTTAGTTTACTTTAGTTTAGTGTATGCTTAAGTTAGGTTAGGTTAGGTTAGTTTAGTATAGTTTAGTTTAGGTTAGGTTACCTTATGTTAGGTTAGGTTAGGTTAGGTTAAGTTAAGTTAGGTTAGGTTAGTTTAGAATAATTTAGTTTAGTGTAATTTAGTTTACAGTTTAGTTAAGTTTAGTTTATAGTTTAATTTAGTTTAGTTTAGTTTAGTTAATTTTAGTTTATAGTTTAGTTTATAGTTTAGTTTGTAGTTTACTTTAGTTTAGTTTAGTTTAGGTTAAGTTATGCTAGGTTCGTTTAGTTTAGTTTAGATTAGGTTAGGTTAGGTTAGGTTAGGTTAGGGTAGTTTAGTTTAGTTTAGTTTAGTTGAATTTAGTTTAGTTTAGTTCAGTATAGGTTACATTAGGTTAGGTTACTTTGTTTTAGTTTAGGTTAGGTTATGTTAGATTAGGTTAGGTTAGCTTGGTTTACTTGAGTTTAGTTAAGTTTAGTATATTTTATACTTTAGTTTAGTTTATTTAGCTAATAGTGTAGTTTAGTTTAGTTTATACTTTAGTTTATAGTTTAGTATAGTTTGTTTAGTTTAATTTTGGTTTAGTTTAGTTCAGTATAGGTTACATTAGGTTAGGTTACTTTGTTTTAGTTTAGGGTAGGTTATGTTAGGTTAGGTTAGTTTAGTTCAGTTTAGTTTAGGTTAGGTTAGGTTAGGTTAGTTTAGTTTAGTTGAGTTTAATTTAGTTTAGTTTAGTTTATATTTTATTATAGTTTAGTTTAAGTTTAATTTATAATTTAGTTTACTTTAGGTTAGATTAGGTTATGTTAAGTAAGGTTAGGTTATGTTAGGTTAGTTTAGTTTAGTTTAGTTTAGTTTATGTTAGGTTAGGTTAGTTTAGTTTTGTTTAGTTTTGTTTATAGTTTAGTTTAGTTTAGTTTATAGTTTAGTTTAATTTAGTTTAGTTTAGTTTAGTTTAATTTATGTCAATTTAGTTTACTTAATTTAGTTTAGGTTAGGTTAGGTTAGGTTAGTTTAGTTTAGTATAGTTAAGTTTAGTATAAAATATATTATCTTTAGTCTATAGTATAGTTCATAGTTTTGTTTAGTTTAGTTTATTTTAGTTTAGGTTAGGTTAGAGCAGTTTAGTTAGTTTAGTTTAGTTTAGGTTAGATTAAGTTAGGTTAGTGTAGTTTAGTTTAGTTTAGTTTAGTTGAATTTAATTTAGTTTATTTAGTTTAGCTTAGTATAGGTTAGGTTATGTTAGGTTAGGTTAGTTTAGTTTAGTTTATGTTGGGTTATGTTAGATTAGATTAGGTTATAATTCTTTGGTTTAGTTTAGTTTATACTTTAGTTTAGTTTAGTTTAGTTTATAGTTTAGTTTAGTTTTGTTTATAGTTTAGTTTATAGTTAAGTATAGTTTAGTTTAGTTTCATTTAGTTTAGCTAAGTTTAGTTAAGTTTAGTTGGTTTAGTTTAGTTTTGGGTAGGTTATGTTAGGTTAGGTTAGGTTAGTTTAGTTTAGTTTTGGTTTGGTTAGGTTAGGTTAGGTTAGTTTAGTTTAGTTGAGTTTAGTTTAGTTTAAATTAAGTTAAGTAAGATTAGGTTAGGTTAGGTTAGGTTAGGTTAGGTTAGTTTAGTATTGTTTTTGGTTTAGTTTAGTTTAGTTTAGTTTAATTTAGGTTAATTTAGTTTAGTTTAGTTTAGTTTAGGTTAGATTAAGTTAGGTTAGGTTAGTTTAGTTTAGTATAGTTTAGTTTATTTTAAAATATAGTATCTTTAGTTTATAGTTTAGTTCATAATTTTCTTTAGATTAGTTTAGTTTTGGTTAGGTTAGAGTACTTTAGTTTAGTTTAGTTTAGTTTAGTTTAGGTTAGATTAGGTTAGGTTAGTGTAGTTTAGTTTAATTTAATTTAGTTGAATTTAATTTAGTTTAGTTTAGTTTAGTTTAGGTTAGGTTAGCTTTGTTTAGGTTAGATTAGGTTAGGTTAGTGTAGTTTAGTTTAGTTTAGTTTATAGTTTAGTTTAGTTTAGTGTAGTTTAGTTTGGTTAAGTTTTGTTTAATTTAGTTTAGTTCAGTATCGTTTACGTTAGGTTACGTTAGATTATGTTAGGTTACGTTAGCATTGTTTATTTTAGTTTAGTTTCGGTTAGGTAAGGTTAGGTTAGGTTAGTTAAGTTTAGTTTAGTTTATAGTTTAGTTCAGTTTAGTTTATAGCTTAGTTTATAGCTTAGTTTAGTTCATAGTTTAATTTATATTTAAGTTTTGTTTAGTTTAATTTAGTTTAGATGTGTTTCGTTTAGTTTAGTTTATTTTAGGGTAGCTTACCTTAGGTTAGGTTAGGTTAGGATAGTTTATAGTTTAATTTATAGTTTAATTTAGTTTATAGTTTAGTTTAGTTTAGTTTATATTAGTTTAGTTTAGTTTAGTTTAGGTTAGGATAGATGAGTTTAGTTTAGTTTAGGTTAGGTTAGGCTCGGTTAAATTATGTTAGGTTAGTTTATATTAGTTTAGTATAGTTTAGTTTATAGTTTAGTTTATTTTAGTTTATTATTTGATTTAGTTTAGTTTAGTTTATAGTTTAGTTTATAGTTTAGTTTGATTTAGTTTAGTTTAATTTAGTTTATCTTAGATAAGTTTAGTTTGTTTTAGGTTAGGTTAGGTTAGGTGAGGTTAGTTTAATTTAGTTTAGTTTAATTTAGTTTAGTTTAGTTTATAGTTTAGTTTAGTTAAGTTTATAGTTCAAATTATAGTTTAGTTTAGTTAATTTATAGTTTAGTTTATCGTTTAGTTTAGTTTAGTATAGTATAGTTTAGTTTAGGTTAGAGTAGGTTAGTTTAGATTAGTTTAGTTTAGGGCAGTTTAGGTTAGTTTAAGTTACGTTATTTTGTTTAGTTTGGTTCATTTTAGTTTAGTTTAGTTTAGTTTAGTTTATAGTTTAGTTTAGTTTAGTATATAGTTTAGTTTATAGTTTAGTTTATAGTTTAGTTTAGATTAGTGTAGTTTAGTTTGGTTTAATTTATTTTAGTTTAGTTTAGTTTAGTTTCGTTTAGCTTAGGTTATGTTATATTAGGTTAGCTTAGGTTAGCTTAGTTTACCCTGGTTTAGTTTAGGTTAGGTAAGGTTAGAATAGGTTAGTTAAGTTTAGTTTAGTTTAGTTTATAGTTTAGTTTAGATTATAGTTTAATTTATAGTTTAGTTTAGTTTAGTTTAATTTAGTTTAACTTTCTTTACTTTCCTTTAGTTTACCTTAATTTAGGATATGTTAGGTTAGGTTAGGTTAGGTTAGGTTTGTTTAGTTTAGTTTAGGTTAGGTTAGGTTAGGTTACGTTAGGTTAGGTTAGGTTAGGTTAAGTTAGGTTAGTTTAGAATAGTTTAGTTTAGTATAATTTAGTTTATAGTTTAGTTTAGTTTAGTTTATAGTTTAATTTACTTCAATTTAGTTTAATTTACATTAGTTTAGTTTAATTTAGTTTATATTAGTTTACGTTAGGTGAAGTTAGGTAAGTTTAATTTAGTTTAGTTTAGTTAAGTTTAGTTTATAGTTTAGTTTATAGTTTGGTTTGCAGTTTAGTTTAGTTTAGTTAAGGTTAAGTTATGTTAGGTTTGTTTAGTTTAATTTAGTTTAGATTAGGTTAGGTTATATTAGGTTAGGTTAGGGTAGTTTAGTTTAGTTTAGCTGAATTTAGTTTAGTTTAGTTCAGTTTAGGTTACGTTAGGTTAGGTTAGTTTAGTTTAGGTTAGGTTAGGTTAGGTTAGGTTAATTTAGTTTAGTTAAGTTTATTTTAGTTTAGTCTAGTTCATAGTTCAGTTTAGATTAGTTTTGTTTAATTTAGTTTAGTTTATAGTTTAGTTCAGTTTAGGTTAGTTTAGTTGAGTTTAGTTTAGTTTAGTTTAGTTTAGGTTAGGTTAGGTTAGGTTAGTTTAGTTTAGTTTAGGTTGGGTTATGTTAGATTAGGTTAGGTTAGGTTATTTTGGTTTAGTTTGGTCTAGTTAAATTTAGTTTAGTTATACTTTAGTTTAGTTTAGTTTATAGTTTAGTTTAGTTTTGTTAACAGTTTAGTTTAGTTTAGTTTATTTTATTTTGGGTAGGTTATGCTAGGTTAGGTTAGGTTAGTTTAGTTTAGTTTAGGATAGGTTAGGTTAGGTTAGGTTAGGTTAGTTAAGTTTAGTTGAGTTTAGTTTAGTTTAGGTTAGCTTAAGTAAGGTTAGGTTAGGTTAGGTTAGTATAGTTTAGTATAGTTCATGTTAGGTTAGGTTAGTTTAGTTTAGTGTAGTTTTGTTTATAGTTTAGTTTAGTTTAGTTTATAGTTTAGTTTACAGTTTAGTGTATAGTTTAGTTTACAGTTTAGTTTACTTTATTATATAGTTTAATTTAGTTTAGTTTAGTTTAATTAGGATTAGTTTAATTTAGGTTAATTTAGTTTAGTTTAGTTTAGGTTAGGTTAGGTTAGGTTAAGTTAGTTCAGTTTAGTATAGTTTAGTTTAGTTTAGGTTAGGTTAGAGTAGTTTAGTTTAGTTTAATTTAGGTTAGATTAGGTTAGGTTAGTGTAGTTTAGTTTAGTTTAGTTTAGTTGAATTTAGTTTAGTTTAGTTTAGTTTAGGGTAGGTTAGGTTGGTTTAGTTTAGTATATGTTAGGTTCAGTTAGTTTAGGTTAATTTAGTTTAGTTTATAGTTTAGTTTAGTTTAGTTTATTGTTTAGTTTATATGTTAGTTTATATTTTAGATTATAGTTTAGTTTAGTTTAGCGCAGTTTAGTTTGGTTAATTTTGTTTAGTTGAGTTTTGTTTAGTTTCGTTTAGGTTAGGTTATATTAGATTAGGTTAGGTTAGGTAAGATAAGCTTAGTTTAGTTTATTTAGGTTAGGTTAGGTTAGGTTAGGTTAGTTAAGATTAGTTTAGTTTGGTTTAGTTAGGTTTAGTTTAGTTTATAATTTAGTTCTGTTTAGTTTATAGCTTAGTTGATAGTTTAGTTTAGTTTATAGTTTAATTTATAGTTAAGTTTAGTTTAGTTTAATTCAGTTTAGCTTAGTTTAGTTTAGTTCAGTTTAGGTTATTTTAGGGTAGCTTATGTTAGGTAAGGTTAGGTTAGTGTAGTTTATAGTTTAATTTATAGTTTAGCTTGGTTTATAGTTTAGTTTATAGTTTAGTTTAGTTTAGTTTATAATAGTTTAAGTTAGTTTAGTTTAGGTTAGGTTAGGATAGTTTACTTTAGTTTAGTTTAGGTTTCAATAGGCTAGGTTAAGTTAGGTTAGGTTAGTTTAGATTAGTTTAGTTTAGTTTAGTTTATAGTTTAGTTTACTTTAGTATAATATAATTTAGTTTAGTTTAGTTTATAGTTTCGTTTACAGTTTAGTTTGGTTTAGTTTAGTTTAATTTAGTTAACTTATATTAGTTTAGTTTGTTTTAGGTTAGGTTAAGTTAGGTGAGGTTTGTTTAGTTTAGATGAGTTTAATTTAGTTTAGTTTAGTTTATAGTTTAGATTAGTTTACTTTAGTTTATAGTTATATTTATAGTTTAGTTTTGTTTAGTTTATAGTTTAGTTTATCGTTTAATTTAGTTTAGTTTTGTATAGTTTAGGTTAGGTTAGGTTAATTTAGATTAGTTTAGTTTAGTTTAGTTTAGATGAGGTTAGGTTAGGTTAGTTTAGTTCTATTTAGTTTATTTCAGTTTATAGTTTAGTTTATTTTAGTTTATAGTTTAGTTTAGTTTAGTTTATAGTTTAGTTTATAGTTTAGATTAGTTTAGTGTAGTTTAGTTTGGTTTAGTTTACTTTAGTTTAGTTTAGTTTCGTTTAGGTTAGGTTATGTTAGGATAGGTTAGGTTAGGCTAGCTTAGTTTAGTTTAGTTCAGTATTTATTAAATTAATTTAGGTTAGTTAATATTAGTTTACTTTAGTTTAGTTAAGTTTAGTTATGTTTATAGATTAGTTTAGTTTAGTTTCGTTTATAGTTTATATTATAGTTTAGTTTAATTTAGTTTATAGTTTCGTTTATAGTTTAATTTTGTTTAGTTTAGTTTAATTTAGTTTAGCTTAGTTTAGTTACTTTAGGTTAGTTTAGTTTAGGTTAGGTTATGTTAGGTTAATTTAGAATAGTTTAGTTTAGGTTAGGTAAAGTTAAGTAAATATAATTTAGTTAAGTTTGGTTTAGTTTAGTTTATAGTTTAGTTTATAGTTTAGTTTAGTTTATAGTTTGGTTTATAGTTTAGTTAATTTAGTATAGTTTAGTTTAGTTTATGTTAGGTTAGTTTAGTTTAGTTTAGTTTAGGTCAGTTGAGGTTAGGTTTAGTTAGGTTAGGTTATTTTAGATTATTTTAAATTAGTTTAGTTTAGTTTATAGTTTAGTTTAGTTTAGTTTATAGTTTAATTTACTTTAGTTTAGTTTAGTTTACGTTAGGTTATATTAGGTTAGTTTACTTTAGTTTAGTTTAGGTTAGGTTAAGTTAGGTAAGTTTAATTTAGTTAAGTTTGGTTTAGTTTAGGTTATAGTTTAGTTTATAGTTTTGTTTATAATTTAGTTTAGTTTAGTTTAGATTAGGTTATGTTAGGTTAGTTTAATTTAGTTTAATTTAGTTTATATTTGTTTAGGTTGGTTCAGTTTAGTTTTGTTTATAGTTTAGTTTACTTAGTTTATAGTTTAGTTTAGTTTAGTTTATAGTTTAATTTACTTTAATTTAGTTTAGTTTAGTTTAATTTAGGTTAGGTTAGTTTAGTTTAGTTTAGATTAGGTAAGGTAATTTAAGGGTAATTTAGTTTATTATAGTTTAGTTTAGTTTATAGTTTAGTTTACAGTTTAGTTTAGTTTATAATATTTTAGTTTAGGTTAGGTTAGGTTAGTTTAGTTTAGTTTAGTTTAATTGAGTTTAGCTTACTTTAGTTTACAATTAAGTTTACTTTAGTTTATTATTTAATTTAGTTATGATTAGTTTATAGTTTCGTTTATAGTTTAGTTTGGTTTAGTTTAGTTTAATTTCGTTTAGCTTAGGTTATGTTATATTAGGGTAGCTTAGTTTACCCTGGTTTAGTTTAGGTTAGGTAACGTTAGAATAGGTTAGTTAAGTTTAGTTTAGTTTAGTTTATAGTTTAGTTTAGATTATAGTTTAATTTATAGTTTAGTTTAGTTTAGTTTAGTTTAATTTAGTTTAACTTTCTTTACTTTTCTTTAGTTTACTTTAATTTAGGATATGTTAGGTTAGGTTAGGTTTGCTTAGTTTAGTTTAGGTTAGGTTAGGTTAGGTTACGTTAGGTTAGGTTAGGTTAGGTTAAGTTAGGTTAGTTTAGAATAGTTTAGTTTAGTATAATTTAGTTTATAGTTTAGTTTAGTTTAGTTTATAGTTTAATTTACTTCAGTTTAGTTTAATTTACATTAGTTTAGTTTAATTTAGTTTATATTAGTTTACGTTAGGTGAAGTTAGGTAAGTTTAATTTAGTTTAGTTTAGTTTAGTTAAGTTTAGTTTATAGTTTAGTTTATAGTTTTGTTTGCAGTTTAGTTTAGTTTAGTTAAGGTTAAGTTATGTTAGGTTCGTTTAGTTTAATTTAGTTTAGATTAGGTTAGGTTATATTAGGTTAGGTTAGGGTAGTTTAGTTTAGTTTAGCTGAATTTAGTTTAGTTTAGTTCAGTTTAGGTTACGTTAGGTTAGGTTAGTTTAGTTTAGGTTAGGTTAGGTTAGGTTAGGTTAATTTAGTTTAGTTAAGTTTATTTTAGTTTAGTCTAGTTCATAGTTCAGTTTAGATTAGTTAATTTAATTTAGTTTAGTTTATAGTTTAGTTCAGTTTAGGTTACTTTAGTTGAGTTTAGTTTAGTTTAGTTTAGTTTAGGTTAGGTTAGGTTAGGTTAGTTTAGTTTAGTTTAGGTTGGGTTATGTTAGATTAGGTTAGGTTAGGTTATTTTGGTTTAGTTTGGTCTAGTTAAATTTAGTTTAGTTATACTTTAGTTTAGTTTAGTTTAGTTTATAGTTTAGTTTAGTTTTGTTAAAAGTTTAGTTTAGTTTAGTTTATTTTGGGTAGGTTATGCTAGGTTAGGTTAGGTTAGTTTAGTTTAGTTTAGGATAGGTTAGGTTAGGTTAGGTTAGTTTAGTTTAGTTGAGTTTAGTTTAGTTTAGGTTAGCTTAAGTAAGGTTAGGTTAGGTTAGGTTAGTATAGTTTAGTCTAGTTCATGTTAGGTTAGGTTAGTTTAGTTTAGTGTAGTTTTGTTTATAATTTAGTTTAGTTTAGTTTATAGATTAGTTTACAGTTTAGTTTATAGTTTAGTTTACAGTTTAGTTTATTTTATTATATAGTTTAATTTAGTTTAGTTTAGTTTAATTAGGATTAGTTTAATTTAGGTTAATTTAGTGTAGTTTAGTTTAGGTTAGGTTAGGTTAGGTTAGGTTAAGTTAGTTCAGTTTAGTATAGTTTAGTTTAGTTTAGGTTAGGTTAGAGTAGTTTAGTTTAGTTTAATTTAGGTTAGATTAGGTTAGGTTAGTGTAGTTTAGTTTAGTTTAGTTTAGTTGAATTTAGTTTAGTTTAGTTTAGGGTAGGTTAGGTTGGTTTAGTTTAGTATATGTTAGGTTCAGTTAGTTTAGGTTAGTTTAGTTTAGTTTATAGTTTAGTTTAGTTTAGTTTATTGTTTAGTTTATATTTTAGTTTATATTTTAGTTTATAGTTTAGTTTAGTTTAGCGCAGTTTAGTTAGGTTTAGTTTTGTTTAGTTGAGTTTTGTTTAGTTTCGTTTAGGTTAGGTTATGTTAGATTAGGTTAGGTTAGGTAAGATAAGCTCAGTTTAGTTTATTTAGGTTAGGTTAGGTTAGGTTAGGTTAGTTAAGATTAGTTTAGTTTGGTTTAGTTAGGTTTATTTTGGTTTATAATTTAGTTCAGTTTAGTTTATAGCTTAGTTGATAGTTTAGTTTAGTTTATAGTTTAATTTATAGTTATGTTTAGTTTAGTTTAATTCAGTTTAGCTTAGTTTAGTTTAGTTCAGTTTAGGTTATTTTAGGGTAGCTTATGTTAGGTAAGGTTAGGTTAGTGTAGTTTATAGTTTAATTTATAGTTTAGCTTGGTTTATAGTTTAGTTTATAGTTTAGTTTAATTTAGTTTATAATAGTTTAAGTTAGTTTAGTTTAGGTTAGGTTAGGATAGTTTACTTTAGTTTAGTTTAGGTTAGAATAGGCTAGATTAAGTTAGGTTAGGTTAGTTTAGATTAGTTTAGTTAAGTTTAGTTTATAGTTTAGTTTACTTTAGTTTAATATTTAATTTAGTTTAGTTTAGTTTATAATTTCGTTTACAGTTTAGTTTGGTTTAGTTTAGTTTAATTTAGTTAACTTAGATTAGTTTAGTTTGTTTTAGGTTAGGTTAAGTTAGGTGAGGTTTGTTTAGTTTAGATGAGTTTAATTTAGTTTAGTTTAGTTTATAGTTTAGATTAGTTTACTTTAGTTTATAGTTATATTTATAGTTTAGTTTAGTTTAGTTTATAGTTTAGTTTATCGTTTAATTTAGTTTACTTTTGTATAGTTTAGGTTAGGTTAGGTTAATTTAGATTAGTATAGTTTAGTTTAGATGAGGTTAGGTTAGGTTAGTTTAGTTCTATTTAGTTTATTTCAGTTTATAGTTTAGTTTATTTTAGTTTATAGTTTAGTTTAGTTTAGTTTATAGTTTAGTTTATAGTTTAGATTGGTTTAGTGTAGTTTAGTTTGGTTTAGTTTACTTTAGTTTAGTTTAGTTTCGTTTAGGTTAGGTTATGTTAGGATAGGTTAGGTTAGGCTAGCTTAGTTTAGTTTAGTTCAGTATTTATTAAATTAATTTAGGTTAGTTAATATTAGTTTACTTTAGTTTAATTAAGTTTAGTTATGTTTTTAGATTAATTTGGTTTAGTTTCGTTTATAGTTTATATTATAGTTGAGTTTAGTTTAGTTTATAGTTTCGTTTATAGTTTAATTTTGTTTAGTTTAGTTTAATTTAGTTTAGCTTAGTTTAGTTACTTTAGGTTAGTTTAGTTTAGGTTAGGTTATGTTAGGTTAGTTTAGAATAGTTTAGTTTAGGTTAGGTAAAGTTAAGTAAATATAATTTAGTTAAGTTTGGTTTAGTTTAGTTTATAATTTAGTTTATAGTTTAGTTTAGTTTATAGTTTAGTTTATAGTTTAGTTAATTTAGTATAGTTTAGTTTAGTTTATGTTAGGTTAGTTTAGTTTAGTTTAGTTTAGGTCAGTTGAGGTTAGGTTTAGTTAGGTTAGGTTAGTTTAGATTATTTTAAATTAGTTTAGTTTAGTTTAGTTTATAGTTTAGTTTAGTTTAGTTTATAGTTTAATTTTCTTTAGTTTAGTTTAATTTATTTTCGTTTAGGTTAGTTTACGTTAGGTTATATTAGGTTAGTTTAGTTTAGTTTAGTTTAGGTTAGGTTAAGTTAGGTAAGTTTAATTTAGTTAAGTTTGGTTTAGTTTAGTTTATAGTTTAGTTTATAGTTTTGTTCATAATTTAGTTTAGTTTAGTTTAGATTAGGTTATGTTAGGTTAGTTTAATTTAGTTTAATTTAGTTTATATTTGTTTACGTTAGTTCAGTTTAGTTTTGTTTATAGTTTAGTTTACTTAGTTTATAGTTTAGTTTAGTTTAGTTTATAGTTTAATTTACTTTAATTTAGTTTAGTTTAGTTTAATTTAGGTTAGGTTAGTTTAGTTTAGTTTAGATTAGGTAAGGTAACGTAAGGGTAATTTAGTTTATTATAGTTTAGTTTAGTTTAGTTATATTAGTTTAGGTTATTTTAGGTTAGGTTAGAGTAGTTTAGTTTAGTTTAGTTTAGTTGAATTTCATTTAGTTTAGTTTGGTTTAGTTTAGGTTAGGTTAGGTTAGGTTAAATAAGTTTTGTTTAGTTTAGTTTAGGTTAGGTTAATTTAGGTTAGGTTAGTTTAGTTTAGTTTAATTTAGTTTAGTTTAGTTTAGTTTACAGTTTAGTTTATCGTTTGGTTTGTAGTTTAGTTTATAGTTTAGTTTAGTTTAGTGCAGTTTATTTTGGTTAGTTTAGTATAGTTTCGTTTACGTTCGGTTATGTTATATTAGATTAGGTTGGGTTAGCTTACTTTAGTTTAGTTTAGTTTAGTTTAGGTTAAGATATGTTAAGTTCGTTTAATTTCATTTAGTTTAGATTAGGTTAGGTTAGGTTAGGTTAGGTTAGGTTAGGGTAGTTTAGTTTAGCATAGTTGAATTTAGTTTAGTTTAGTTCAGGTTAGGTTACGTTAGGTTACTTTAGTTTATTTTAGGTTAGGTTAGGTTAGGTTAGTTTAGTTTAATTAAATTTATTTTAGTTTAGTTTAGTATATAGTTCAGTTTAATTTAGTTTTGTTTAATTAAGTTTAGTTTATAGTTTAGTTCAGTTTAGGTTAGTTTAGTTGAGTTTAGTTTAGTTTAGTTTAGTTTACTTTAGTTTAGGTTAGGTTAGTTTACTTCAGTTGAGTTTAGTTTAGTTTTGGAAAGGTTAAGTAAGGTTAGGTTAGGTTAGGTTAGTTTAGTTTAGTCTAGTCTATGTTAGGTTAGGTTAGTTTAGTTTAGTTTTGTTTAATTTAGGTTAATTTAGTTTAGTTTAGTTTAGTTTAGTTTAATTTAGGTTAATTTAGTTTAGTTTAGTTTAGTTTAGTTTAAAATATAGTATCTTTAGTTTATAGTTTAGTTCATAGCTTTGTTTAGTTTAGTTTAGTTAGGTTAGAGTAGTTTAGTTTAGTTTAGTTTAGTTTAGGTTAGATTAGGTTAGGTTAGTGTTGTTTAGTTTAGTTTAGTTTAGTTGAATTTAGTTTAGTTTAGTTTAGTTTAGGGTAGGTTAGGTTGGTTTAGTTTAGTATAGTTTAGGTTCAGTTAGGTTAGGTTAGTTTAGTTTAGTTTAGTTTATAGTTTAGTTTAGTTTAGTTTATAGTTTAGTTTAGTTTATAGTTTAGTTTAGTTTATAGTTTAGTTTAGTTTATAGTTTAGTTCATAGCTTTGTTTAGTTTAGTTTAGTTAGGTTAGAGTAGTTTAGTTTAGTTAGGTTTAGTTTAGGTTAGATTAGGTTAGGTTAGTGTTGTTTAGTTTAGTTTAGTTTAGTTGAATTATGTTTAGTTTAGTTTAGTTTAGGGTAGGTTAGGTTGGTTTAGTTTAGTATAGTTTAGGTTCAGTTAAGTTAGGTTAGTTTAGTTTAGTTTAGTTTATAGTTTAGTTTAGTTTAGTTTATAGTTTAGTTTAGTTTATAGTTTAGTTTAGTTTATAGTTTAGTTCATAGCTTTGTTTAGTTTAGTTTAGTTAGGTTAGAGTAGTTTAGTTTAGTTTAGTTTAGTTTAGGTAGATTAGGTTAGGTTAGTGTTGTTTAGTTTAGTTTAGTTTAGTTGAATTTAGTTTAGTTTAGTTTAGTTTAGGGTAGGTTAGGTTGGTTTAGTTTAGTATAGTTTAGGTTCAGTTAGGTTAGGTTAGTTTAGTTTAGTTTAGTTTATAGTTTGGTTTAGTTTATTTTAGCTTAGTTTAGTTTAGTTTCCTTTAGCTTAGGTTATGTTACGTTAGGTTAGCTTAGGTTAGCTTACTTTACTCTAGTTTAGTTTAGGTTAGGTTAGGTTAGAATAGGTTAGTTAAGTTTAGTTTAGTTTAGTTTAGTTAGGTTTAGTTTAGTTTATAGTTTAGTTGAGTTTAGTTTATAGTTTAGTTTAGTTTAGTTTAGTTTAATTTACTTTAGCTTTCTTTTTTCGGTTAGAGTACTTTAATTTAGGGTATGTTATGTTAGGTTAGCTTGGTTAGTTTAGTTTAGTTTACGTTAGGTTAGGTTACCTTAGGTTAGGTTAGGTTAGGTTAGGTTAAGTTAGGTTAGTTTAGAATAATTTAGTTTAGTGTAATTTAGTTTATAGTTTAGTTTATTGTAGTTTATAGTTTAATTTAGTTTAGTTTAGTTTAATTTAGTTTAGTTTATTTTAGTTTAGGTTAGGTTAGGTTAGGTAAGTTTAATTTAGTTTAGTTTAGTTTAGTTAAGTTTATTTTATAGTTTAGTTTATAGTTTAGTTTGTAGATTTATTTTAGTTTAGTTTAGTTTAGGTTAAGTTATGTTAGGTTCGTTTAGTAAAATTTAGTTTAGATTAGGTTAGGTTAGGTTAGGTTAGGGTAGTTCAGTTTAGTTTAGTTGAGTTTAGTTTAGTTTAGTTCAGTTTAGGTTAGTTTAGTTTAGGTTAGGTTAGGTTAGTTTAGTTTAGTTAAGTTTAGTTTATAGTTCAGTTTAGTTTAGTTTTGTTTAATTTAATTTAGTTTATAGTTTAGTTGAGTTTAGGTTAGTTTAGTTGAGTTTAGTTTAGTTTAGTTTAGTTTAGGTTAGGTTAGTTTAGGTATTTTAGTTTACTTTAGGTTGGGTTATGTTATATTAGGTTAGGTTAGGTTAGTTTGGTTTAGTTTAGTCTAGTTAAGTTTAGTTTAGTTATACTTTAGTATAGTTTAGTTTAGTTTTGTTTATAGTTTAATTTGTAGTATAGTTTAGTTTAGTTTAATTTAATTTAGTTTAGCTAAGTTTAGTTTAGTTTAGTTTAGTTTTGGGTAGGTTATGTTAGGTTAGCTTAGGTTAGTTTAGATTTGTTTAGGTTAGGTTAGGTTAGGTAAGGTTAGGATAGTTTAGTTTAGTTTAGTTTAGTTTAGTTTTGCTTAGGTTAAGTAAGGTTTGGTTAGGTTAGGTTAGGTTAGGTTAGTTTACTTTACTTTAGTTTATGTTAGGTTAGGTTAGTTTAGTTTAGTTTAGGTTTGTTTATAGTTTAGTTTAGTTTAGTTTAGTTTATAGTTTAGTTTATAGTTTAGTTTAGTTTAATATATAGTTTAATTTAGTTTAGTTTAGTTTAATTTAGATTAATTTTTTTTAGTTTAGTTTAGTTTAGGTAAGGTTAGGTTAGGTTAGTTTAGTTTAGTATAGTTTAGTTTAGTTTAAAATATAGTATCTTTAGTTTATAGTTTAGTTCATAGTTTTTTTAGTTTAGTTTAGTTTAGTTTAGGTTAGGTTAGAGTAGTTTAGTTTAGTTTAGTTTAATTTATATTAGGTTAGGTTAGGTTAGTGTAGTTTAGTTTAGTTTAGTTGAATTTAATTTAGTTTAGCATAGTTTAGTTTAGGTTAGATAATTTAGTATAGCTTAGGTTAAGTTAGGTTAGGTTAGTTTAGTTTAGGTTAGGTTAGGTTAATTTAGTTTAGTATAGTTTGGTTTATTTTAGTTTAGTTTGTAGTTTAGTTTAGTTTGGTTTATAGTTTAGTTTACAGTTTTGTTTAGTTTAGTTTAGTTTGGGTTAGGTTAGGTTACGTTAGTTTAGTTTAGTTTATAGTTTAGTTTAGTTTAGTTTACAGTTTAGTTTATCCTTTAGTTTATAGTTTAGTTTAATTTACTTTAGTTTAGTTTGGTTTAGTTTAGTTTAATTTAGTTTAGTTTAGGTTAGAATAGGTTAGGTTATTTAAGTTTAGTTTAGTTTAGGTTAGATTAGGTTAGGTTAAATTAGGTTAGATTAATTTAGATTAGTTTAGTTTATTTCAGTTTATAGTTTAGATTACTTTAGTTTATAGTTTAATTTAGTTTACGTTAAGTAATTTTAATTTGGTTTAGTTTAGTTTAGTTTAGTTTAGATTAGGTTAGGTTAGTTTAGTTTAGTATAGGTTAGGTTAGGTAAGTTTAATTCAGTTTAATTTAGTTTACTTTATAGTTTAATTTATGGATTTGTTTATAGTTAATTAAGTCTAGTTTAGTTTAATTTAGTTTATAGTTTAATTTATAGTTTGGTTTATAGTTAATTAAGTCTAGTTTAGTTTAGTTTAGTTTAGTTTAGGTTCAATTATGTTAGGTTAGTTTAGTTTAGTTTAAGTTAGGTTAGGTTGGGTTAGGTTAGTGTAGTTTAATTTAGTTTATTTGAATTTAGTTTAGTTTAGTTTAGTTTAGGTTACGTTAGGTTAGTTTAGCTTAGTTTAGTTTAGGTGAGGTTAGGTTAGGTTAGTTTAGTTCTGGTTAGTTTATTTAAGTTTATAGTTTAGTTTAGTTTAGTTTATAGTTTAGTTTGGTTTATAGTTTAGTTTATAGTTTAGTTTAGTTTGGTTTTTAATAGTTTAGTTTAGTTTAGTTTAGTTTAGTTTAATTTAGTTTAGCTAAGTTTAGTTTAGTTTAAATTAGTTTATTTTAGGGTAGTTTATATTCGGTTTGGTTAGGTTAGTTTAGTTTATAGTTTAATTTATAGTTTAGTTTGGTTTATAGTTTAGTTTATAGTTTAGTTTAGTTTGGTTTTTAATAGCTTAGTTTAGTTTAGTTCAGTTTAGTTTATAGTTTAGTTCAGTTTAGTTTATGGCTTAGTTTATAGATTAGTTTAGTTTATAGTTTAATTTATAGTTAAGTTTAGTTTAGTTTAGTTTAATTCAGTTTAGTTTAGTTTATTTTATAGTAGCTTATGTTAGGTTAGGTTAGAAGTGTTTATAGTTTAATTTATAGTTTAGTTTAGTTTATAGTTTAGTTTAGTTTATAATAGTTTAGTTTACATTAGGTTAGTTTAGGTTAGTTCATTTTTTTTTGGTTTAGGTTAGGTTTGGCTAGGTTAAGTTAATTTAGGTTAGTTCAGATTACTTTAGTTTAGTATAGTTAATAGTGTAGATTACTTTAGTTTATTATGTAATTTAGTGTATTTTAGTTTATAGTTTCGTTTATAGTTTAGTTTAGTTTAGCTTTTTTTGTTTAGCTTAGATTTGTTTAGTTTGTCTTAGGTTAGGTTAGGTTAGGTGAGATTAGTTTAATTTAGTTAAGATTAATTTAGTTTATAGTTTAATTTAGTTTAGTTTATAGTTCAATTTATAGTTTAGTGTAGTTTTAGTTTATAGTTTAGGTAATCGTTTAGTTTAGTTTCTATTAGTTTAGTTTAGGTCAGTTTAGGTTAGGTTAAGTTAGGTTAGGTTAGTTTAGATTTGTTTAGTTTAATTTAGTTTAATTTATAGTTTAGTTTATTTTAGTTTAGTGTTTAATTTAGTTTTGTTTAGTTTAGTTTAGTTTAGGTTAGGTTAGGTTAGGTTAATTTAGTTTAGTTTAGGTTATTTTAGGTAAGTTTAATTTAGTTTAGTTTGGTTTAGTTTAATTTATAGTTTATTTTATAGTTTTGTTTATAGTTTAGTTTAGTTTATAGTTTAATTTAGTTTAGTTTAGTGTAGTTTAGTTTAATTTAGGTTTGGTTAGTTTAGTTTAGTTTAGTTTAGGTTAGGTTAGGTTAGGTTAGGTTAATTTACTTTAGTATAGTTTAGTTTAGTTTATTTTAGTTTAGTTTCTGGTTTAGTTTAGTTTATAGTTTTGTTTACAGTTTATTTTAGTTTAGTTTATTTTAGTTTATTTTGGGTTAGGTTATGTTAGGTTAGGTTAGTTTAGTTTAGTTTAGTTTAGTTTAGTTTAGTTTATAGTTTAGTTTAGTTTAGTTTACAGTTTAGTTTATCCTTTAGTTTATAGTGTAGTTTATAGTTTAGTTTAATTTAGTGTAATTTAGTTTGGTTTATGTTAGTATAGTTTTGTTTACTTTAGGTTAGGTGAGATTATGTTAGGTTAGCTTACTTTAGTTTAGTTTAGTATAGTTTAGGTTAGGTTAGGTTAAGTTAGTTTAGTTTGGTTTAGTTTATACTTTAGTTTAATTTAGTTTACAGTTTACTTTATCCTTTAGTTTATAGTGTAGTTTATAGTTTAGTTTAATTTAGTGTAGTTAAGTTTGGTTTAGTTTAGTATAGTTTTAATTACTTTAGGTTAGGTTAGATTATGTTAGGTTTGGATAGCTTACATTAGTTTAGTTTAGTTTAGGTTAGGTTAGGTTAGGTTAGTTTAGTTTAATTTAGTTTAGTTTAATTTAGGTTAATTTAGTTTAGTTTAGTTTAGTTTAGGTTAAGTTAGTTTACGTTACGTTAGGTTAGGTTAGGTTAAGTTAGTTCAGTTTAGTATAGTTTAATTTACCTTAAAATATAGTATCTTTAGTTTATAGTTTAGTTCATAGCTTTGTTTACTTTAGTTTAGTTTAGTCTAGTTTGTTTAGAGTAGTTTAGTTTAGTTTAGTTTAGTTTAGGTTAGATTAGGTTAGCTTAGTGTTGTTTAGTTTAGTTTAGTTTAGTTGAATTTAGTTTAGTTTAGTTTAGTTTAGTTTAGGGTAGGTTAGGTTAGTTTAGTTTAGTTTAGTTTATAGTTTAGTTTATAGTTTAGTTTAGTTTATAGTTTAGTTTATAGTTTAGTTTAGTTTAGTTTAGTGTAGTTTAGTTTGGTTTAGTTTATTTTAGTTTAGTTTAGTTTAGTTTCGTTTAGCTTAGGTTATGTTACATTAGGTTAGCTTAGGTTAGCTTAGTTTACTCTAGTTTAGTTTAGGTTAGGTTAGAATAGGTTAGTTAAGTTTAGTTTAGTTTAGTTTAGTTAGATTTAGTTTAGTTTAGTTTAGTTTATAGTTTAGTTTAGTTTATTTTAGTTTAATGTAGTTTAGCTTTCTTTTTTCGGTTGGAGTACTTTAGTTAGGGTATGTTATGTTAGGTTAGCTTGGTTTGTTTAGTTTAGTTTAGGTTAGGTTAGGTTATGTTAGATTAGGTTATGTTAGGTTAGTTTAATTTAGTTTAATTTAGTTTATGTTAGTTTAGGTTAGTTTAGTTGAGTTTAATATTGTTTATAGTTTACTTTACTTAGTTTATAGTTTAGTTTAGTTTAGTTTATAGTTTAATTTAGTTTAATTTAGTTTAGTTTAGTTTAATTTAGGTTAGGTTAGTTTAGTTCAGTTTAGGTAAGGTTAGAGTAATTTAGTTTATTTAGTTTAGTTTATTATAGTTTAGTTTAGTTTAGTTTATAGTTTAGTTTAGTTTAGTTTAGTTTATAGTTTATTTTAGTTTAGTTTAGTTTAGTTTAGTTTAGTTTAGTTTTTAGTTTATAGTTTATAGTTTAGTTTATAGTTTTGTTTAGTTTAGTTTAGTTTAGTTTAGGTTATATTAGGTTAGGTTAGAGTAGTTTATTTTAGTATAGTGTAGTTTACTTTTGCTAATAGTTTAGTTTAGTTTAGTTTATATATCAGTTTATAGTTCCGTTTAGTTTAGTTTAGTTTAGGCTAGGTTGGGTTAGTTTAGTTTAGTATAGGTTAGGTTAGGTTAGGTAAGTTTAATTCAGTTTAGTTTAGTTTAGTTTATAGTTTAATTTATAGGTTTGTTTATAGTTAATTTAGTTTAGTTTAGGTTAAATTGTGTTAGGTTAGTTAAGTTAAGTTTAGTTTAGGTTAGGTTAGGTTGGGTTAGGTTAGTGTAGTTTAATTTAATTTAGTTGAATTTAGTTTAGTTAAGTTTAGTTTAGGTTACGTTAGGTTAGTTTAGTTTAGTTTAGTTTAGGTGAGGTTTGGTTAGGTTAGTTTAGTTCTGTTAATTTATTTTAGTTTATACATTAGTTTAGTTTAGTTTATAGTTTAGTTTATAGTTTAGTTTAATTTAGTGTAGTTTAATTTTGCTTAAGTTAGGTTAGGTTAGGTTAGTTTGGTTTAGTTTAATTTAGGTTAGGTTATGTTATATTAGGTTAGGTTTGGTTAGTTTGGTTTCGTTTAGTCTAGTTAAGTTTAGTTTAGTTTATTTTATAGTTTAGTTTAGTTTTGTTTATAGTTTAGTTTGCAGTTTAGTATAGTTTAGTTTAGTTTAATTTAGTTTAGGTTAAGTAAGGTTAGGTTAGGTTAGTTTAGTTTAGTTTAATTTATGTTAGGTTAGGTTAGGTTAGGTTAGGTTAGGGTAGTTTAGTTTACTTTAGTTGAATTTAGTTTAGTTTACTTCAGTTTAGGTTACGTTAGGTTCCTTTAGTTTAGTTTAGGTTAGGTTACGTTACGTTACGTTAGGTTAGATTAGTTTAGTTAAGTTTATTTTAGTTTAGTTTAGTTTATAGTTCAGTTTAGTTTAGTTTTGTTTAATTTAGGTTAATTTAGTTTAGTTTAGTTTAGTTTAATTTAGGTTAATTTAGTTTAGTTTAGTTTAGTTTAGGTTAAGTTAGTTTAGGTTACGTTAGGTTAGGTTAGGTTAAGTTAGTTCAGTTTAGTATATTTTACTTTATTTTAAAATATAGAGTCTTTAGTTTATAGTTTAGTTTATAGCTTTGTTTAGTTCAGTTTAGTTTAATTTAGTTAGGTTAGAGTAGTTTAGTTTAGTTTAGTTTAGGTTAGATTAGGTTAGGTTACTGTTGTTTAGTTTAGTTTAGTTTAGTTGAATTTAGTTTAGTTTAATTTAGGGTAGGTTAGGTTGTTTTGGTTTAGTATAGGTTAGGTTCAGTTATGTTAGGTTAGTTTAGTTTAGTTTAGTTTATAGTTTAGTTTATAGTTTAGTTTAGTTTAGTGTAGTTTAGTTTGGTTTAGTTTATTTCAGTTTAGTTTAGTTTAGTTTCGTTTAGCTTAGGTTATGTTACATTAGGTTAGCTTAGGTTAGCTTAGTTTACTCTAGTTTAGTTTAGGTTAGGTTAGGTTAGAATAGGTTAGTTAAGTTTAGTTTAGTTTAGTTTAGTTAGGGTTAGTTTAGTTTATAGTTTAGTTTAGTTTTGTTTATAGTTTAGTTTAGTTTAGTTTAGTTTAATTTAGTTTACCTTTCTTTTTTCGGTTAGAGTACTTTAGTTTAGGGTATGTTATGTTAGGTTAGCTTGGTTAGTTTAGTTTAGTTTAAGTTAGGTTAGGTTACCTTAGGTTAGGTTAGGTTAGGTTAATTTAGGTTAGTTTAGAATAGTTTAGTTTAGTGTAATTTAGTTTAGTTTATTTTAGTTTAGGTTAGGTTAGGTAAGTTTAATTTAGTTTAGTTTAGTTTAATTAAGTTTAGTTTATAGTTTAGTTTATAGTTTAGTTTGTAGTTTTATTTTAGTTTAGTTTAGTTTAGTTTAGGTTAAGTTATATTAGCTTCGTTTAGCTTAATTTAGTTTAGATTAGGTTACGTTACATTAGGTTAGAGTAGTTAAGTTTAGTTTAGTTGAATTTAGTTTATAGTTTAATTTATAGTTTAGTTTAGTTTACTTTATAGTTTAGTTTAGTTAATTTATAGTTTAATTTACTTTAGTTTAGTCTAGTTTAATTTAGTTTACTTTAATTAATAGTTTTGTTTATAGTTTAGTTTAGTTTAGTTTAGTTTAGGTTAGGTTATGTTAGATTAGGTTAGGTTAGGTTAGTTTGGTTTAGTTTAGTCTAGTTAAGTTTAGTTTAGTTTATTTTATACTTTAGTTTAGTTTTGTTGATAGTTTGGTTTGCAGTTTAGTATAGTTTAGTTTAGTTTAATTTAGATTAGGTTAAGAAAGGTTAGGGTAGGTTAGTTTAGTTTAGTTTAGTTTATGTTATGTTAGGTTAGTTTAGTTTAGTTTTGTTTATAGTTTAGTTTAATTTATATTATAATTTGGTTTATAGTTTATTTTAGTTTAGTTTGTAGTTTAATTTAGTTTAGTTTAGTTTAGTTTAGTTTAGGCTAGGTTAGGTTAGGTTAGGTTAGTTTAGTTTAGTATAGTTTAGTTTAGTTTAAAATATAGTATCTTTAGTTTATAGTTTAGTTCATAGTTTTATTTAGTTTTGTTTAGTTTAGTTTAGGTTAGGTTAGAGTAGCTTAGTTTAGTTTAGTTTAGGTTAGAATAGGTTAGGTTAGTGTAGTTTAGTTTAGTTTAGTTTAATTTAATTTAGTTTTGTTTAGTTTAGTTTAGGTTAGGTTAGGTTAGTTTAGTTTAGTATAGGTTTAGTTGAGGTTAAGTTATGTTAGGTGCGTTTAGGTTAATTTAGTTTAGATTAGGTTACGTTAGATTAGGTTAGGGTAGTTGAGTTTACTTTAGTTGAATTTAGTTTATAGTTTAATTTATAGTTTATTTTAGTTTACTTTATAGTTTAGTTTAGTTAATTTATAGTTTAATTTACTTTAGTTTAGTCTAGTTTAATTTAGTTTACTTTAATTTATAGTTTTGTTTATAATTTAGTTTAGTTTAGTTTAGTTTAGTTTAGGTTAATTTATGTTAGGTTAGGTTAGTTTAGTTTATTTTAGGTTAGGTTAGGTTAGGTTAGTGTAGTTTAGTTTTGTTTAGCTAAATTTTGTTTAGTTTAGTTTAGTTTAGTATACGTTAGGTTAGTTTAGTTTAGTTTAGTTTAGTTTAGTGTATGTTAGGTTAGGTTAGGCTAGATTAATTTAGTTTAGTTTATTTTAGTTTATAGTTTAGTTTAGTTTAGTTTATAATTTATTTTATAGTTTAGTATAATTTAGTTTATAGGTTAGTTTATAGTTTAGTTAACATTTTAGTTTAGTTTAGTTTAGATTAGGTTAGAGAAGGTTAGGTTAGGTTAGGTTAGTTTATTTTAGTTTAGTTTATGTAAGCTTAGGTTAGGTTAGTTTGGTATAGTTTAGTTTAATTTAGTTTTGTTTATAGTTTAGTTTAGTTTAGTTTATAGTTCAGTTTATAGTTTAGTATAGTTAAGTTTAGTTTAGTTTAGTTTATTTTATTTTATTTTATAGTTTAGTTTATAGTTTTGTTTAGCTTAGTTTAATTTAGTTAGTTTAGGTTAGGTTAGGTTAGATTAGTTTAGTTTAGGTTAGGTTATGATAGGTTAGTGCAGTTTAATTTAATTTAGTTTAGTTTAGTTGAATTTAATTTATTTTTGTTAGGTCAGTTTAAGTAAGTTAGGTTAGTTTAATTTAGTATAGGTTAGGTTAGGTTAGGTAAGTTTAATTCAGTATAGTTTAGTTTAGTTTATAGTTTAATTTATAGTTTTGTTTATAGTTAGTATAGTTTAGTTTAGTTTAGGTTAAATTATGTTAGGTTAGTTTAGTTTAGTTTAATTTATGTTCGGTTAGGTTGGGTTAAGTTAGTGTAGTTTCATTTAGTTTGGTTTATTTTAGTTTAGTTTAATATGTTGTACCGTTTAGTTTAGTTTTGTTTAATTTAATTTAGTTTATAGTTTAGTTGAGTTTAGGTTAGTTTAGATGAGTTTAGTTTAGGTTTGGTTAGGTTAGGTTAGATTAGTTTTGTTTAGGATAGGTTATGTTAGATTAGGTTAGGTTAGGTTAGTTTGGTTTAGTTTAGTCTAGTTAAGTTTAGTTTAGTTTATACTTTAGTTTAGTTTAGTTTATTTTATAGTTTAGTTAAGTTTTGTTTATACTTTAGTTTGCAGTTTAGTATAGTTTAGTTTAGTTTAATTTAGTTTAATTTAGTTTAGTTTAGTTTATAGTGTGGTTTATACTTTAGTTTATATTTTAGTTTATAGTTTAGTTTAGTTTAGTGTAGTTTAGTTTGGTTTAGTTTTGTTTAGTTTAGTTTAAATTAGTTTCGTTTACGTTAGGTTAAGTTAGAATAGGTTAGGTTAGGTAAGCTTAGTTTAGTTTAGTTTAGTTTAGGTTAGGTTAGGTTAGGTTAGGTTAGGTTGGTTAAGTTCAGTTTAGTTTAGTTTAGTTAAATTTAGCTTAGTTTATAGTTTAGTTTAGTGTATAGTTTCATTTATAGTTAAGTTTAGTTTAGTTTAGTTTAATTTCCTTTAGTTTAGTTTATTTTAGGGTAGCTTGTGTTAGGTTAGGTTAGTTTATAGTTTAATTTATAGTTTAGTTTAGTTTATAGTTCAGTTTAGAATAGTTTAGTTTAGGTTAGGTTAGGTTAGTTTAGTTTAGTTTAGTTTAGGTTAGGTTTGGCTATGTTAGGTTAGGATAGGTTAGTTTAGATTAGTTTAGTTTAGTTTAGTTTATAGTTTATTTTATTTTAGTTTATTATTTAATTTAGTGTAGTTTAGTTTATAGTTTCGTTTATAGTTTAGTTTGGTTTAGTTTAGTTTATTTTAGAATAGCTTAGATTAGTTTAGTTTGTCTTAGGTTAGGTTAGGTTAGGTGAGATTAGTTTAGTTTAGTAGAGTTTAATTTAGTTTAGTTTAGTTTATAGTTTAGTTTAGTTTAGTTCATAGTTCAATTTATAGATTAGTTTAATTTATAGTTTATGTTATCGTTTAGTTTAGTTTAGATTAGTTTAGTTTAGGTCAGTTTAGGTTAGGTTAAGTTAGGTTAGTTTAGATTAGTTTAGTTTAATTTAGTTTAGTTTATAGTTTAGTTTATTTTAGTTTATACATTAATTTAATTTAGTTTAGTTTAGTTTAGGTTAGGTTACGTTAGGTTAGGTTAATTTAGTTTAGTTTAGGTTAGGTTAGGTTAGGTAAGGTTAATTTACTTTAGTAAAGTTTAGTTTAGTTTATTTCAGTTCAGTTTATAGTTTAGTTGAGTTTATAGTTTAGTTTACAATTTTGTTTCGTTTAGTTTAGTTTAGTTTAGTATAGTTAAGGTAAGGTTGGGTTAGGTTAGGTTAGTTTAGTTTAGTTTAGTTTATAGTATAGTTTAATTTAGTTTACAGTTTAGTGTATTCTTTAGTTTATAGTGTAGTTTATAGTTTATTTTAATTTAGTGTAGTTTAGTTTGGTTTAGTTTAGTATAGTTTTGTTTACTTTAGGTTAGGTGAGATTATGTTAGGTTAGGTTCGCTTACTTTAGTTTAGTTTAGTTTAGTTTAGTTTAGGTTAGGTTAGGTTAGGTTAGTTTAGTTAACTTTGGTTTAGTTTAGTTTAGTTTTGTTTAGTTTATAGTTTAGTTTATAGTTTAGTTTAGTTTAGTTTAGTTTATAGTTTAATTTATAATTTGGTTTATTTTTGTTTAATTTAGTTAAAGTAGGTTAGGTTAGGTTAGGTTAGTTTAGTTTAGTTTAGGTTAGGTTAAGTTAGGTTAGTTTAGGTTAATTTAGTTTAGTTGAGTTTAATTTAGTTTAGTTTAGTTTATAGTTTAATTTAGAGTTTAGTTTACCTTATAATTTAGTTTAATTAATTTATAGTTTAATTTAGTTTAGTTTAGTTTAATTTAGTTTAGTTTAGTTCATAGTTTTGTTTATAGTTTAGTTTAGTTTAGTTTAAGTTATGTTAGGTTAGTTTAGTTTAGTTTAGTTTAGGTAAGGTTAGGCTAGGTTAGGTAAGTTTAATTTAGTTTAGTTTAGTTAAGTTTAGTTTATAGTTTAGTTTATAGTTTAGTTTGTAGTTTAGTTTAGTTTAGTTTTGTTTGGTTTAGTTTAGTTAAGGTTAAGTAATGTTAGGTTCGTTTAGTTTAATTTAGTTTAGATTAGGTTACGTTAGATTAGGTTAGGGTAGTTAGGTTTAGTTTAGTTGAATTTAGTTTATAGTTTAATTTATAGTTTAGTTTAGTTTACTTTATAATTTAGTTTAGTTATTTTATAGTTTAATTTAGTTTAGTTTAGTCTAGTTTAATTTAGTTTACTTTAGTTTATGGTTTTGTTTATAGTTTAGTTTAGTTTAGTTTAGGTTAATTTATGTTAGGTTAGTTTAGTTTAGTTTAGTTTAGGTTAGGTTAGGTTAGGTTAGTGTAGTTTAGTTTAGTTTAGCTGAATTTTGTTTAGTTTAGTTTAGTTTAGGTTACGTTAGGTTAGTTTAGTTTAGTTTAGTTTAGTGTATGTTAGGTTAGGTTAGGTTAGTTTAATTTAGTTTAGTTTATTTTAGTTTATAGTTTAGTTTAGTTTAGTTTATAATTTATTTTATAATTTAGTATACTTTAGTTTATAGATTAGTTTATAGTTTAGTTAATATTTTAGTTTATTTTATTTTACGTTAGGTTAGGGAAGTTTAAGTTAGGTTAGGTTAGGTTAGTTTAGTTTAGTTTAGTTTATGTAAGGTTAGGTTAGGTTAGTTTGGTATAGTTTAGTTTAGTTTAGTTTTGTTTATATTTAGTTTAGTTTAATTTATTGTTCAGTTTATAGTTTAGTTTAGTTTAGGTTAGGTTAGCTTAAGTTAGGTTAATTTAGTTTAGTATAGTTTAGTTTAGTTTAGTTTAGTTTATAGTTTAGTTCATTTTATTTTATAGTTTAGTTTATAGTTTTGTTTAGTTTAGTTTAGTTTAGTTAATTTAGGTTAGGTTAGGTTAGGTTAGAGTAGTTTAGTTTAGGTTAGATTATGATAGGTTAGTGCAGTTTAATTTAGTTTGTTTAGTTTAGTTGAATTAAATTTAGTTTAGTTAGGTCAGTTTAGGTAAGTTAGGTTAGTTTAGTTTAGTATAGGTTAGGTTACGTTAGGTAAGTTTAATTCAGTTTAGTTTAGTTTAGTTTATAGTTTAATTTATAGTTTTGCTTATAGTTATTTAGTTTTGTTTAGATAAGTTTAGTTTAGGTTAAATTATGAGAGGTTAGTTTAGTTTAGTTTAGTTTAGGTTAGGTTAGGTTGGGTTGGGTTAGTGAAGTTTCATTTAGTTTAGTTTATTTTAGTTTAGTTTAGTATGTAGTTCAGTTCAGTTTTGTTTTGTTTAATTTAGTTTAGTTTATAGTTTAGTTGAGTTTAGGTTAGTTTAGTTGAGTTTAGTTTAGTTTAGTTTAGGATAGGTTATGATAGATTAGGTTAGGTTAGGTTAGTTTGGTTTAGTTTAGTCTAGTTAAGTTTAGTTTAGTTTATACTTTAGTTTAGTTTAGTTTATTTTATAGTTTAGTTAAGTTTTGTTTATAGTTTAGTTTGCAGTTTAGTATAGTTTAGTTTAGTTTAATTTAGTTTAGCTAAGTTAAGTATAGTGTAGTTTAGTTTAGTTTATAGTTTAATTTATAATTTAGTTTAGTTTAGTTTAGTTTACTTTAGTTTAGGTTAGGTTAGGTTAGGTTAGGTTAGGTTAGGTTAGTTTAATTTATTTGAGATTAATTTAGTTTAGTTTATAGTTTAATTTATAGTTTAGTTTATTTTACTTTATAGTTTAGTTTAGTTAATTTATAGTTTAATTTAGTATAGTTTAGTTTAATTTAGTTTCGTTTAGTTTATAGTTTTGTTTATAGTTTAGATTAGATTAGTTTAGTTTAGTTTAGTTTAGGTTAAGTTATGTTAGGTTAGTTTAGTTTAGTTTAGTTCAGGTTCGTTTAGGTTAGGATAGGTAAGTTTAATTTAGTTCAGTTTAGTTTATAGTTTAGTATGTAGTTTTGTTTATTTTAGTTTAGTTTAGGTTAAGTTATGTTAGGTTAGTTTAGTTTAATTTAGTTTAGATTAGGTTAGGTTAGGTTAGGTTAGGTTAGGGTATTTAAGTTTAGTTTAGGAAAATTTAGTTTAATTTAGTTCAGTTTAGTTTAGTTTATTTTATAGTTTATTTTTGTTTTGTTGATAGTTTTGTTTGCAGTTTAGTATAGTTTAGTTTAGTTTAATTTAGATTAATTTAAGTAAGGTTAAGGTTAGGTTAGTTTAGTTTAGTTTAGTTTATGTTAGGTTAGATTAGTTTAGTTTAGTTTTGTTTATAGTTTAGTTTAATTTATTTTATAATTTAGTTTATAGTTTAGTTTAGTTTAGTTAGTAGTTTAATTTAGTTTAGTTTAGTTTAGTTTACTTTAGTTTAGGTTAGGTTAGGTTAGTTTAGTGTAGTATAGTTTAGTTTAGTTTAAAATATAGTATCTTTAGTTTATAGTTTAGTTCATAGTTTTGTTTAGTTTAGTTTAGTTTAGTTTAGGTTAGGTTAGAGTAGTTTAGTTTAGTTTAGTTTAGGTTAGAATAGGTTAGGTTAGTGTAGTTTAGTTTAGTTTAGTTGAATTTAATTTAGTTTTGTTCAGTTTAGTTTAGGTTAGGTTAGGTTAGTTTAGTTTAGTATAGGTTAGGTTAAGTTAGGTAATGGTAGTTTAGTTTATAGTTTAGTTTATTTTAGTTTAGTTTATAGTGTAGTTTATACTTTAGATTATATTTTAGTTTATAGATTAGTTTATTTTAGTGTAGTTTAGTTTGGTTTAGTTTGTATTAGATTAGTTTAAATTAGTTTCGTTTAGGTTAGGTTATGTTACATTAGGTTATGTTAGGTAAGCTTAGTTTAGTTTAGTTTAGTTTAGGTTAGGTTAGGTTAGGTTAGGTTAGGTTAGTTAAGTTCAGTTTAGTTTAGTTAAGTTTAGTTTATAGCTTAGTTTATAGTTTAGTTTAGTTTATACTTTAATTTATAGTTAAGTTTAGTTTAGTTTAATTTAGTTTAGTTTAGTTTATTTTAGGGTATCTTATGTTAGGTTAGGTTAGGTTAGTTTAGTTTATAGTTTAATTTATAGTTTAGTTTAGTTTAGTTTATAGTTTAGTTTAGTTTATAATAGTTTAGTTTAAGTTAGGTTAGGTTAGGTTAGTTTAGTTTAGTTTAGTTTAGGTTAGGTTTCGCTAGGTTAAGTTAGGTTGGGTTAGTTTACATTAGTTAATATTAATTTAGTTTATAGTTTAGTTTACTTTAGTTTATTATTTAATTTAGTGTAGTTTAGTTTATAGTTTCGTTTATAGTTTAGTTTGGTTTAGTTTAGTTTTTTTTGGTTTAGCTTAGATTAGTTTAGTTTATCTTAGGTTAGGTTAGGTGAGATTAGTTTAATTTAGTTTAGTTTAATTTAGTTTATTTAAGTTTATAGTTTAGTTTATTTTAGTCTATAGTTCAATTTATAGTTTAGTTTAGTTTAGTTTATAGTTTAGGTTATCGTTTAGTTTAGTTTAGATTAATTTAGTTTAGGTCAGTTTAGGTTAGGTTAACTTAGGTTAGGTTAGTTTAGATTAGTTTAGTTTAATTTAGTTTAGTTTATAGTTTAGTTTATTTTAGTTTATAGTTTAATTTAGTTTAGTTTAGTTTAGTGTAGTTTAGTTTAGTTTAGGTTAGGTTAATTTAGTTTAGTTTACGTTAGGTTAGGTAATTTTAATTTAGTTTGTTTGGTTATGTTTAATTTTTAGTTTATTTTGTAGTTTTGTTTATTGTTTAGTTTAGTTTATACTTTAATTTAGATTAGTTTAGTTTAGTTTAGTTTAGTTTAATTTAGGTTTTTTTAGGTTAGTTTAGTTTAGTTTAGGTTAGGTTAGGCTAGGTTAGGTAAGTTTAATTTAGTTTAGTTTAGTTAAGTTTAGTTTATAGTTTAGTTTATAGTTTAGTTTGTAGTTTAGTTTAGTTTAGTTTTGTTTGGTTTAGTTTAGTTAAGGTTAAGTAATGTTAGGTTCGTTTAGTTTAATTTAGTTTAGATTAGGTTACGTTAGATTAGGTTAGGGTAGTTAGGTTTAGTTTAGTTGAATTTAGTTTATAGTTTAATTTATAGTTTAGTTTAGTTTACTTTATAATTTAGTTTAGTTATTTTATAGTTTAATTTAGTTTAGTTTAGTCTAGTTTAATTTAGTTTACTTTAGTTTATGGTTTTGTTTATAGTTTAGTTTAGTTTAGTTTAGGTTAATTTATGTTAGGTTAGTTTAGTTTAGTTTAGTTTAGGTTAGGTTAGGTTAGGTTAGTGTAGTTTAGTTTAGTTTAGCTGAATTTTGTTTAGTTTAGTTTAGTTTAGGTTACGTTAGGTTAGTTTAGTTTAGTTTAGTTTAGTGTATGTTAGGTTAGGTTAGTTTAATTTAGTTTAGTTTATTTTAGTTTATAGTTTAGTTTAGTTTAGTTTATAATTTATTTTATAATTTAGTATACTTTAGTTTATAGATTAGTTTATAGTTTAGTTAATATTTTAGTTTATTTTATTTTACGTTAGGTTAGGGAAGTTTAAGTTAGGTTAGGTTAGGTTAGTTTAGTTTAGTTTAGTTTATGTAAGGTTAGGTTAGGTTAGTTTGGTATAGTTTAGTTTAGTTTAGTTTTGTTTATATTTAGTTTAGTTTAATTTATTGTTCAGTTTATAGTTTAGTTTAGTTTAGGTTAGGTTAGCTTAAGTTAGGTTAATTTAGTTTAGTATAGTTTAGTTTAGTTTAGTTTAGTTTATAGTTTAGTTCATTTTATTTTATAGTTTAGTTTATAGTTTTGTTTAGTTTAGTTTAGTTTAGTTAATTTAGGTTAGGTTAGGTTAGGTTAGAGTAGTTTAGTTTAGGTTAGATTATGATAGGTTAGTGCAGTTTAATTTAGTTTGTTTAGTTTAGTTGAATTAAATTTAGTTTAGTTAGGTCAGTTTAGGTAAGTTAGGTTAGTTTAGTTTAGTATAGGTTAGGTTACGTTAGGTAAGTTTAATTCAGTTTAGTTTAGTTTAGTTTATAGTTTAATTTATAGTTTTGCTTATAGTTATTTAGTTTTGTTTAGATAAGTTTAGTTTAGGTTAAATTATGAGAGGTTAGTTTAGTTTAGTTTAGTTTAGGTTAGGTTAGGTTGGGTTGGGTTAGTGAAGTTTCATTTAGTTTAGTTTATTTTAGTTTAGTTTAGTATGTAGTTCAGTTCAGTTTTGTTTTGTTTAATTTAGTTTAGTTTATAGTTTAGTTGAGTTTAGGTTAGTTTAGTTGAGTTTAGTTTAGTTTAGTTTAGGATAGGTTATGATAGATTAGGTTAGGTTAGGTTAGTTTGGTTTAGTTTAGTCTAGTTAAGTTTAGTTTAGTTTATACTTTAGTTTAGTTTAGTTTATTTTATAGTTTAGTTAAGTTTTGTTTATAGTTTAGTTTGCAGTTTAGTATAGTTTAGTTTAGTTTAATTTAGTTTAGCTAAGTTAAGTATAGTGTAGTTTAGTTTAGTTTATAGTTTAATTTATAATTTAGTTTAGTTTAGTTTAGTTTACTTTAGTTTAGGTTAGGTTAGGTTAGGTTAGGTTAGGTTAGTTTAATTTATTTGAGATTAATTTAGTTTAGTTTATAGTTTAATTTATAGTTTAGTTTATTTTACTTTATAGTTTAGTTTAGTTAATTTATAGTTTAATTTAGTATAGTTTAGTTTAATTTAGTTTCGTTTAGTTTATAGTTTTGTTTATAGTTTAGATTAGATTAGTTTAGTTTAGTTTAGTTTAGGTTAAGTTATGTTAGGTTAGTTTAGTTTAGTTTAGTTCAGGTTCGTTTAGGTTAGGATAGGTAAGTTTAATTTAGTTCAGTTTAGTTTATAGTTTAGTATGTAGTTTTGTTTATTTTAGTTTAGTTTAGGTTAAGTTATGTTAGGTTAGTTTAGTTTAATTTAGTTTAGATTAGGTTAGGTTAGGTTAGGTTAGGTTAGGGTTTTTAAGTTTAGTTTAGGAAAATTTAGTTTAATTTAGTTCAGTTTAGTTTAGTTTATTTTATAGTTTATTTTTGTTTTGTTGATAGTTTTGTTTGCAGTTTAGTATAGTTTAGTTTAGTTTAATTTAGATTAATTTAAGTAAGGTTAAGGTTAGGTTAGTTTAGTTTAGTTTAGTTTATGTTAGGTTAGATTAGTTTAGTTTAGTTTTGTTTATAGTTTAGTTTAATTTATTTTATAATTTAGTTTATAGTTTAGTTTAGTTTAGTTAGTAGTTTAATTTAGTTTAGTTTAGTTTAGTTTACTTTAGTTTAGGTTAGGTTAGGTTAGTTTAGTGTAGTATAGTTTAGTTTAGTTTAAAATATAGTATCTTTAGTTTATAGTTTAGTTCATAGTTTTGTTTAGTTTAGTTTAGTTTAGTTTAGGTTAGGTTAGAGTAGTTTAGTTTAGTTTAGTTTAGGTTAGAATAGGTTAGGTTAGTGTAGTTTAGTTTAGTTTAGTTGAATTTAATTTAGTTTTGTTCAGTTTAGTTTAGGTTAGGTTAGGTTAGTTTAGTTTAGTATAGGTTAGGTTAAGTTAGGTAATGGTAGTTTAGTTTATAGTTTAGTTTATTTTAGTTTAGTTTATAGTGTAGTTTATACTTTAGATTATATTTTAGTTTATAGATTAGTTTATTTTAGTGTAGTTTAGTTTGGTTTAGTTTGTATTAGATTAGTTTAAATTAGTTTCGTTTAGGTTAGGTTATGTTACATTAGGTTATGTTAGGTAAGCTTAGTTTAGTTTAGTTTAGTTTAGGTTAGGTTAGGTTAGGTTAGGTTAGGTTAGTTAAGTTCAGTTTAGTTTAGTTAAGTTTAGTTTATAGCTTAGTTTATAGTTTAGTTTAGTTTATACTTTAATTTATAGTTAAGTTTAGTTTAGTTTAATTTAGTTTAGTTTAGTTTATTTTAGGGTATCTTATGTTTTGTTAGGTTAGGTTAGTTTAGTTTATAGTTTAATTTATAGTTTAGTTTAGTTTAGTTTATAGTTTAGTTTAGTTTATAATAGTTTTAGTTTAAGTTAGGTTAGGTTAGGTTAGTTTAGTTTAGTTTAGTTTAGGTTAGGTTTCGCTAGGTTAAGTTAGGTTGGGTTAGTTTACATTAGTTAATATTAATTTAGTTTATAGTTTAGTTTACTTTAGTTTATTATTTAATTTAGTGTAGTTTAGTTTATAGTTTCGTTTATAGTTTAGTTTGGTTTAGTTTAGTTTTTTTTGGTTTAGCTTAGATTAGTTTAGTTTATCTTAGGTTAGGTTAGGTGAGATTAGTTTAATTTAGTTTAGTTTAATTTAGTTTATTTAAGTTTATAGTTTAGTTTATTTTAGTCTATAGTTCAATTTATAGTTTAGTTTAGTTTAGTTTATAGTTTAGGTTATCGTTTAGTTTAGTTTAGATTAATTTAGTTTAGGTCAGTTTAGGTTAGGTTAACTTAGGTTAGGTTAGTTTAGATTAGTTTAGTTTAATTTAGTTTAGTTTATAGTTTAGTTTATTTTAGTTTATAGTTTAATTTAGTTTAGTTTAGTTTAGTGTAGTTTAGTTTAGTTTAGGTTAGGTTAATTTAGTTTAGTTTACGTTAGGTTAGGTAATTTTAATTTAGTTTGTTTGGTTATGTTTAATTTTTAGTTTATTTTGTAGTTTTGTTTATTGTTTAGTTTAGTTTATACTTTAATTTAGATTAGTTTAGTTTAGTTTAGTTTAGTTTAGTTTAATTTAGGTTTTTTTAGGTTAGTTTAGTTTAGTTTAGTTTAGGTTAGGTTAGGTTAGGTTAATTTACTTTAGTATAGTTTAGTTTAGTTTATTTTAGTTTAGTTTATAGCTTACTTTACAGTTTAGTTTAGTTTAGTTATGGTTAGGTTAGGCTAGTTTAGTTTAGTTTAGTTTAAAGTTAGTTTTGTTTATTTTACAGTTTAGCTTATCCTTTAGAATATAGTGTGGTTTATAGTTTAGTTTAATTTAGTGTAGTTTAGTTTGGTGTAGTTTAGTATAGTTTTGTTTACCTTAGGTTAGGTGAGATTATGTTAGGTTAGGTTAGCTTACTTTAGTTTAGTTTAGTTCAGGTTTGGTTAGATTAGGTTAGTTTAGTTAACTTTGGTTTAGTCTAGTTTAGTTAGTTTAGTTTATAATTTAGTTTATAGTTATGTTTTGTTTAGTTTATAGTTTAATTTATACTTTAGTTTAGTTTAGATTAGTTTAGTTTAGTTTAATTTAGTTTAGAGTAGGTTAGGTTAGGTTAGGTTAATTTAGTTTAGTTGAGTTTAATTTAGTTTAGTTTAGTTTAGTTTATAATTTAATTTATAGTTTAGTTTAGTTTACTTTATAGTTTAGTTTAGTTAATTTATAGTTTAATTTAGTTTAGTTTAGTTTAATTTAGTTTAGTTTAGTTTATAGTTTTGTTTATAGTTTAGTTTATTTTAGGTTAAATTATGTTAAGTTCGTTTAGTTTAATTTAGTTTTGATTAGGTTACGTTATATAAGGTTAGGGTAGTTAAGTTTAGTTTAGTTGCATTTAGTTTATAGTTTAATTTATAGTTAAGTTTAGTTTACTTTATAGTTTAGTTTAGTTAATTTACAGTTTAATTTATTTTAGTTTAGTCTAGTTTAATTTAGTTTAATTTATTTATAGTTTTGTTTATAGTTTAGTTTAGTTTAGTTTAGGTTAATTTATGTTAGGTTAGTTTAGTTTAGTTTAGGTTAGGTTAGGTTAGGTTAGGTTAGGCTAGTATAGTTTAGTTTAGTTTAGCTAAATTTTGTTTAGTTTAGTTTAGGATACGTTAGGTTAGTTTAGTTGAGTTTAGTTAAGTGTATGTTAGGTTAGGTTAGGTTATTGTAATTTAGTTTAGTTTATTTTAGTTTATAGTTTAGTTTAGTTTAGTTTATAATTTATTTTATAGTTTAGTATACTTTAGTTTATAGATTAGTTTATAGTTTAGTTAATATTTTAGTTTAGTTTAGTTTAGATTAGGTTAGGGAAGGTTAGGTTAGGTTAGTTTATTTTAGTTTAGCTTATGTAAGGTTAGGTTAGGTTAGTTTGGTATAAATTAGTTTAATTTAGTTTTGTTAAAGTTTAGTTTAGTTTATAGTTCAGTTTATAGTTTAGTTTAGTTTAGTTTAGGTTAGGTTAGGTTAGGTTAAGTTAGGTTAGTTTAGATTAGTATAGTTTTTTTTAGTTTAGTTTAGTTTAGTTAGTTTAAGCTAGGTTAGGTTAGTATAGAGTAGTTTAGTTTAGGTTAGGTTATGATAGGTTAGTGCAGTTTAATTTAATTATTTTAGTTTAGTTGAATTTAATTTATTTTAGTTAGGTCAGTTTAGGTAAGTTAGGTTAGTTTAGTTTAGTATAGGTTAGGTTAGGTTAGGTTGGGTTAAGTTAGTGTAGTTTCATTTAGTTTGGTTTATTTTAGTTTAGTTTAATATGAGGTTCCGTTTAGTTTAGTTTTGTTTAATTTAGTTTAGTTTATAGTTTAGTTGAGTTTAGGTTAGTTTAGTTGAGTTTAGTATATTTTAGTTTAGTTTAGGTTACGTTAGGTTAGGTTAGATTAACTTTGTTTAGGATAGGTTATGTTAGATTAGGTTAGGTTAGTTTGGTTTAGTTTGGTCCAGTTAAGTTTAGTTTAGTTTATACTTTAGTTTAGTTTAGTTTATTTTATAGTTTAGTTAAGTTTTGTTTATAGATTAGTTTGCAGTTTAGTATAGTTTAGTTTAGTTTAATTTAGTTTAGCTAAGTTTAGTTTAATTTAGTTTACAGTTTAATTTATAATTTAGTTTAGTTTAGTTTAATTTAGTTTAGTTTAGGTTAGGTTAGGTTAGTTTAATTTAGTTGAGTTTAATTTAATTTAGTTTAGTTTATAGTTTAATTTATAGTTTAGTTTAGTTTACTTTATAGTTTAGTTTATTTAATTTATAGTTTAATTTAGTTTAGTTTAGTTTAATTTAGTTTTGTTTAGTTTATAGTTTTGTATATAGTTTAGCTCAGATCAGTTTAGTTTGGTTAAGGTTAAGTTATGTTAGGTTAGTTTAGTTTAGTTTAGGTTCGGTTAGGTTAGGTTAGGAAAGTTTAATTTAGTTCAGTTTAGTTTAGTTAAGTTTAGTTTATAGTTTAGTTTATAGTATAGTTTAGGTTAAGTTATATAAGGGTCGTTTAGTTTAATTTAGTTTAGATTAGGTTAGGTTAGGTTAGGGTAGTTAAGTTTAGTTTAGTTGAATTTAGTTTAGTTTAGTTCAGTTTATTTTACGTTAGGTTAGTTTAGTTTAGTTTAGTTTAGGTTAGGTTAGGTTAGGTTAGTTTAGTTTAGTTTATTTAAGTGTAGTTTAGTTTATAGTTCAGTTTAGTTTAGTTTTGTTTAATTTAGTTTGTTTATAGTTTAGTTGAGTTTAGGTTAGTTTAGTTGAGTTTAGTTTAGTTTCGTTTATTTTAGATTAGGTTAGGTTAGGTTAGTTTAGTTTAGTTTAGGTTGGGTTATGTTAGATTAGGTTAGGTTAGGTTAGTTTGGCTTAGTTTAGTCTAGTTAAGTTTAGTTTATTTTATACTTTATTTTAGTTTAGTTTATAGTTTAGTTTAGTTTTGTTTATAGTTTAGTTTATTGTTTAGTATAGTTTAGTTTAATTTAATTTAGTTTAACTAAGTTTAGTTTAGTTTAGTTTTGGGTAGGTTATGTTAGGTTAGGTTAGTTTAGTTTCGTTTAGGTTAGGTTAGGTTAGGGTAGGTTAGTTTAGTTTAGTTGAGTTTAGTTTAGTTTAGATTAGGTGAAGTAAGATTAGGTTAGGTTAGGTTAGGTTAGTTTAGTTTTGTTTATAGTTTAGTTAAGTTCAGTTAATAGTTTACTTTATAGTTTAATTAGTTTAGTTTAATGTTTAATGTAGTTTAGTTTAGTTTAGTTCAGTTTAGTTTCATTTAGGTTAATTTAGTTTAGTTTATTTTAGTTTAGGTTAGGTTAAGTTAGGTTAGGTTAGGTTAGTTTAGTTTATTATAGTTTAGTTTAGTTTAAAATATAGTATCTTTAGTTTATAGTTTAGTTCATAGTTTTCTTTAGATTAGTTTACTTAGGTTAGGTTAGAGTAGTTTAGTTTAGTTTAGGTTAGATTAGGTTAGGTTAATGTAGTTTAGTTTAATTTTGTTTAGTTGAATTTAATTTAGTTTAGTTTAGTTTAGTTTAGGTTAATTTAGTTTCGTTTAGGTTATATTAGGTTAGGTTATGTTAGATTAGGTTAGGTTAGGTTAGCTTAGTTTAGTTTAGTTTAGTTTCGGTTAGGTTGGGTTAGGTTAGTTTACTTAAGTTTAGTTTAGTTTAGTTTAGTTATATATAGTTTAGTTTACAGTTTAGTTCAGTTCATAGTTTAATTTATATTTAGGTTTAGTTTAGTTTAATTTAGTTTAGCTTATTTAGTTTAGTTTAATTTATTTTACGGTAGCTTATGTTAGGTTAGGTTAGGTTAGTATAGTTTATAGTTTAATTTATAGTTTACTTTAGTTTATAGTTTAGTTTATAATTTAGTTTAGTTTAGTTTAGTTTTATAATAGTTTAGTTTAGCTTAGTTTAGGTTAAGATAGTTTAGTTTACTTTAGTTTAGGTTAGGTTAGGCTAGGTTAAGTTATTTTAGGTTAGTTTAGATTAGTTTAGTTTAGTTTATAGTTTAGTTTACTTAATTTATTATTTTATTTAGTTTATTTTAGTTTATAGTTTCGTTTATAGTTTAGTTTGATTTAGTTTAGTTTAATTTAGTTTACCTTAGATTAGTTTAGTTAGTTTTAGGTTAGGTTAGGTTAGGTGAGGTTAGTTTAGTTTAGTTTAGTTTAATTTAGTTTAGTTTAGTTTATAGTTCAATTTATAGTTTAGTTTAGTTTAGTTTATCGTTTAGTTTAGTTTAGTATAGTTTAGTTTAGTTTAGGTTAGAGTAGGTTAGTTTAGATTAGTTTAGTTTAGCGCAGTTTAGGTTAGGTTAAGTTAGGTTATTTTGTTTAGTTTAGTTTAGTTTAGTTGAGTTTATAGTTTAGTTTACAATTTTGTTTCGTTTAGTTTAGTTTAGTTTAGTATAGTTAAGGTAAGGTTGGGTTAGGTTAGGTTAGTTTAGTTTAGTTTAGTTTATAGTTTAGTTTAATTTAGTTTACAGTTTAGTGTATTCTTTAGTTTGTAGTGTAGTTTATAGTTTATTTTAATTTAGTGTAGTTTAGTTTGGTTTAGTTTAGTATAGTTTTGTTTACTTTAGGTTAGGTGAGATTATGTTAGGTTAGGTTCGCTTACTTTAGTTACTTTAGTTTAGTTTAGTTTAGGTTAGGTTAGGTTAGGTTAGGTTAGTTTAGTTAACTTTGGTTTAGTTTAGTTTAGTTTTGTTTAGTTTATAGTTTAGTTTATAGTTTAGTTTAGTTTAGTTTATAGTTTAATTTATAATTTGGTTTATTTTTGTTTAATTTAGTTTATAGTAGGTTAGGTTAGGTTAGGTTAGTTTAGTTTAGTTTAGGTTAGGTTAAGTTAGGTTAGTTTAGGTTAATTTAGTTTAGTTTAGTTTAATTTAGTTTAGTTTAGTTCATAGTTTTGTTTATAGTTTAGTTTAGTTTAGTTTAGTTTAAGTTATGTTAGGTTAGTTTAGTTTAGTTTAGTTTAGGTTAGGTTAGGCTAGGTTAGGTAAGTTTAATTTAGTTTAGTTTAGTTAAGTTTAGTTTATAGTTTAGTTTATAGTTTAGTTTGTAGTTTAGTTTAGTTTAGTTTAGTTTGGTTTAGTTTAGTTAAGGTTAAGTAATGTTAGGTTCGTTTAGTTTAATTTAGTTTAGATTAGGTTACGTTAGATTAGGTTACGGTAGTTAGGTTTAGTTTAGTTGAATTTAGTTTATAGTTTAATTTATAGTTTAGTTTAGTTTACTTTATAGTTTAGTTTAGTTATTTTATAGTTTAATTTAGTTTAGTTTAGTCTAGTTTAATTTAGTTTACTTTAGTTTATAGTTTTGTTTATAGTTTAGTTTAGTTTAGTTCAGGGTAATTTATGTTAGGTTAGTTTAGTTTAGTTTAATTTAGGTTAGGTTAGGTTAGGTTAGGTTAGTGTAGTTTAGTTTAGTTTAGCTGAATTTTGTATAGTTTAGTTTAGTTTAGGTTACGTTAGGTTAGTTTAGTTTAGTTTAGTTTAGTGTATGTTAGGTTAGGTTAGGTTAGTTTAATTTAGTTTAGTTTATTTTAGTTTATAGTTTAGTTTAGTTTAGTTTATAATTTATTTTATAATTTAGTATACTTTAGTTTATAGATTAGTTTATAGTTTAGTTAATATTTTAGTTTATTTTAGTTTACGTTAGGTTAGGGAAGTTTAAGTTAGGTTAGGTTAGGTTAGTTTAGTTTAGTTTATGTAAGGTTAGGTTAGGTTAGTTTGGTATAGTTTAGTTTAGTTTAGTTTTGTTTATATTTAGTTTAGTTTAATTAATTGTTCAGTTTATAGTTTAGTTTAGTTTAGTTTAGGTTAGGTTGGGTTAGTTTAGTTTAGTTTAGGTTAGGTTAGCTTAAGTTAGGTTAATTTAGTTTAGTATAGTTTAGTTTAGTTTAGTTTAGTTTATAGTTTAGTTCATTTTATTTTATAGTTTAGTTTATAGTTTTGTTTAGTTTAGTTTAGTTTAGTTAATTTATGTTAGGTTAGGTTAGGTTAGAGTAGTTTAGTTTAGGTTAGATTATGATAGGTTAGTGCGGTTTAATTTAATTTTGTTTAGTTTAGTTGAATTAAATTTAGTTTAGTTAGGTCAGTTTAGGTAAGTTACGTTAGTTTAGTTTAGTATAGGTTAGGTTACGTTAGGTAAGTTTAATTCAGTTTAGTTTAGTTAAGTTTATAGTTTAATTTATAGTTTTGCTTATAGTTATTTAGTTTTGTTTAGATAAGTTTAGTTTAGGTTAAATTATGTTAGGTTAGTTTATTTTAGTTTAGTTTAGGTTAGGTTAGGTTGGGTTAGGTTAGTGAAGTTTCATTTAGTTTAGTTTATTTTAGTTTAGTTTAGTATGTAGTTCAGTTCAGTTTTTTTTTGTTTAATTTAGTTTAGTTTATAGTTTAGTTGAGTTTAGGTTAGTTTAGTTGAGTTTAGTTTAGTTTAGTTTAGGTTAGGTTAGGTTAGTTTAGTTTAGTTTAGGATAGGTTATGATAGATTAGGTTAGGTTAGGTTAGTTTGGTTTAGTTTAGTCTAGTTATGTTTAGTTTAGTTTATACTTTAGTTTAGTTTAGTTTATTTTATAGTTTAGTTAAGTTTTGTTTATAGTTTAGTTTGCAGTTTGGTATAGTTTAGTTTAGTTTAATTTAGTTAGCTAAGTTTAGTATAGTGTAGTTTAGTTTAGTTTATAGTTTAATTTATAATTTAGTTTAGTTTAGTTTAGTTTAATTTAGTTTAGAGTATGTTAGGTTAGGTTAGGTTAGTTTAGTTTAGTTTAGTTTAGTTTAGGTTAGGTTAGGTTAGGTTAGGTTAGGTTAGTTTAATTTATTTGAGATTAATTTAGTTTAGTTTATAGTTTAATTTATAGTTTAGTTTATTTTACTTTATAGTTTAGTTTAGTTAATTTATAGTTTAATTTAGTGTAGTTTAGTTTAATTTAGTTTCGTTTAGTTTATAGTTTTGTTTATAGTTTAGCTTAGATTAGTTTAGTTTAGTTTAGTTTAGGTTAAGTTATGTTAGGATAGTTTAGTTTAGTTTAGTTCAGGTTCGTTTAGGTTAGGATAGGTAAGTTTAATTTAGTTCAGTTTAGTTTATAGTGTAGTATGTAGTTTTGTTTAGTTTAGTTTAGTTTAGTTTAGGTTAAGTTATGTTAGGTTAGTTTAGTTTAATTTAGTTTAGATTAGGTTAGGTTAGGTTAGGTTAATTTAGTTTAGTTGAGTTTAATTTAGTTTAGTTTAGTTTAGTTAATAGTTTAATTCATAGTTTAGTTTAGTTTTTTTATAGCTTAGTTTAATTAACTTATAGTTTAATTTAGTTTAGTTTAGTTTAATTTAGTTTAGTTTAAATTGTAGTTTAGTTTAGTTTAGTTTAGTTTAGGTTAAGGTATGTTAGGTTCGTTTAGTTTAATTTAGTTTAGATTAGGTTAGGTTACATTACGTTAGGGTAGTTAAGTTTAGTTTAGTTGAATTTAGGTTATAGTTTGATTTATAGTTTAGTTTAGTTTACTTTATAGTTTAGTTTAGTTAATTTATAGTTTATTTAACTTTAGTTTAGTTTAGTTTAATATTGTTTACTTTAGTTTATAGTATTGTTTATACGTTAGTTTAGTTTAGTTTAATTTAGGTTATGTTAGGTTAGTTTAGTTTAGTTTAGTTTAGTGTATGTTAGGTTAAGTTAGGTTAGTTTAGTTTAATTTAGTTTATGTAAGGTTAGATTAGGTTAGTTTAGTATAGTTTAGTTTACTTTTGTTTACAGTTTAGTTTAGTTTAGTTTATAGTTCAGTTTAGTTAAGTTAGGTTGGGTTAGTTTAGTTTAGTTTAGGTTAGGTTAGGTTAGGTTATTTTAGTTTAGTATAGTTTACTTTAGTTTAGTTTAGTTTATAGTTTAGTTTATTTTATTTTATAGTTTACTTTATAGTTTTATTTAATTTAGTTTAGTTTAGTTATTTTAGGTTAGGTTAGGTTAGGTTAGAGTAGTTTAATTTAGTTGAATTTAGTTTAGTTAAGTTAAGTTTAGGTTACGTTAGGTTAGTTTAGTTTAGTTTAGTTTAGGTGAGGTTAGGTTAGGTTAGTTTAGTTCTGTTTAGTTTATTTTAGTTTAGTTTATTTGAATTTAATTTAGTTTAGTTAAGTTAGTTTAGATAATTTAGGTTTTTTAGTTTACTTTAATTTATGTAAGGTTATGTTAGGTTAGTTTAGTATAGTTTAGTTTACTTTTGTTTAGTTTAGTTTAGTTTTAGTTCAGTTTATAGTTTAGTTTAGTTTAGTTTAATTTAGGTTAGGTTGGGTTAGTTTAGTTTAGTATAGGTTAGATTATATTAGGTAAGTTTAATTCAGTTTAGTTTAGTTTAGTTTATAGTTTAATTTATAGGTTTGTTTATAGTTAATTTAGTTTAGTTTAGTTTAGTTTAAGTTAAATTATATTAGGTTAGTTAAGTTTAGTTTAGTTTAGGTTAGGTTAGGTTGGGTTAGGTTAGTGTAGTTTAATTTAATTTAGTTGAATTTAATTTAGTTAAGTTAAGTTTAAGTTACGTTAGGTTAGTTTAGTTTAGTTTAGTTTAGGTGAGGTTAGGTTAGGTTAGTTTAGTTCTGTTTAGTTTATTTTAGTTTATAGTTTAGTTTAGTTTAATTTATAGTTTAGTTTAATAAAGTGTAGTTTAATTTTGTTTAGGTTAGGTTAGGTTAGGTTAATTTAGTTTAGTTTAGTTTAGGTTAGGTTATGTTAGAATAGGTTAGGTTAGGTTAGTTTGGTTTAGTTTAGTCTAGTTAAGTTTAGTTTAGTTTATTTTATAGTTTAGTTTAGTTTTGTTTATAGTTTAGTTTGCAGTTTAGTATAGTTTAGTTTAGTTTAATTTAGTTGAGGTTAAGTAAGTTTAGGTTAGGTTAGTTTAGTTTAGTTTACTTTATGTTAGGTTAGGTTAGTTTACTTTTGTTTGGTTTTGTTTATAGTTTAGTTTAATTTATTTTATAATTTAGTTTATAGTTTAGTTTAGTTCAGTTTGTAGTTTAATTTAGTTCAGTTTAGTTTAGTTTAGTTTAGTTCATTTAGGTTGGGATAGGTTAGGTTAGGTTAGGTTAGGTTAGTTTAGTTTAGTTTAAAATATAGTATATTTAGTTTATAGTTTAGTTCATAGTTTTGTTTAATTTAGTTTAGTTTAGTTTAGGTTAGGTTAGGTTAGAGTAGTTTATTTTAGTTTAGTTTAGTTTAGGTTAGAATAGGTTAGGTTAGTGTAGTTTAGTTTAGTTTAGTTGAATTTAATTTAGTTTTGTTTAGTTTAGTTTAGGTTAGGTTATGTTAGTTTAGTTTAGTATAGGTTAGGTTAAGTTAGATTAGGGCAGTTTAGTTTATGGTTTAGTTTAGTTTAGTTTAGTTTATAGTGTAGTTTATACTTTAGTTTATATTTTAGTTTATAGTTTAGTTTAGTTTGGTGTAGTTTAGTTTTGTTTAGTTTTATTTAGTTTAGTTTAAATTAGTTTCGTTTAGGTTAGGTTATGTTAGATTAGGTTAGATTAGGTAAGCTTAGTTTAGTTTAGTTTAGTTTAGGTTAGGTTAGGTTAGGTTAGTTAAGTTCAGTTTAGTTTAGTTTAGTTAAGTTTAGTTTAGTTTATAGTTTAGTTCAGTTTAGTTTATAGCTTAGTTTATAGTTTAGTTTAGTTTATAGTTTAATTTATAGTTAAGTTTATTTTAGTTTAGTTTAATTTAGTTTAGTTTAGTTTATTTTAGGGTATATTATGTTAGGTTAGGTTAGGTTAGTTTAGTTTATAGTTTAATATATAGTTGAGTTTAGTTTATATTTTAGTTTAGTTTATAATAATTTAGTTTAGGTTAAGTTAGGATAGGTTAGTTTAGTTTAGTTTAGTTTAGGTTAGGTTTCGTTAGGTTAAGTTAGGTTAGGTTAGTTTAGATTAGTATAGTTTAGTTTAGGTTATAGTTTAGTTTACTTTAGTTTATTATTTAATTTAGTGTAGTTTAGTTTATAGTCTCGTTTATAGTATAGTTTTGTTTAGTTTAGTTTTTTTTTAGTTTAGCTTATATTAGTTTAGTTTGTCTTAGGTTAGGTTAGGTTAGGTGAGATTAGTTTAATTTAGTTTAGTTTAATTTAGTTTAGTTTAGTTTATAGTTTAGTTTAGTTTAGTTTATAGTTCAATTTATAGTTTAGTTGAATTTAGTTTATAGTTTAGGTTATCGTTTAGTTTAGTTTAGGTTAGTTTAGGTTAGGTTAAGTTAGGTTAGGTTAGTTTAGATTAGTTTATTTTAATTTAATTTAGTTTATAGTTTAGTTTATTTTACTTTATAGTTTAATTTAGTTTAGTTTAGTTTAGTGTAGTGTAGTTTAGTTTAGGTTAGGTTAGATTAGGTTAATTTAGTTTAGTTTAGGTTAGGTTAGGTAAGTTTAATTTAGTTTAGTTTGGTTTAGTTTAATTTATAGTTTATTTTGTAGTATTGTTTATAGTTTAGTTTAGTTTATAGTTTAGTTTAGTTTAATTTAGGTTAGGTTAGGTAATTTTTTTTAGTTTAGTTTAGGTTAGGTTAGGTTAATTTACTTTAATATAGTTTATTTTAGTTTATTTTAGTTTAGTTTATAGTTTAGTTTAGTTTATAGTTTAGTTTACAATTTAGTTTAGTTTAGTTTAGTTTAGTTTGGGTTAAGTTAGGCTAGTTTAGTTTAGTTTAGTTTATAGTTTACTTTAGTTTAGTTTACAGTTTAGTTTATCCTTTAGTTTATAGTGCTGTTTATAGTTTAGTTTAATTTAGTGTAGTTTAGTTTGGTTTAGTTTAGTATAGTTTTGTTTACTTTAGGTTAGATGAGATTATGTTAGGTTAGTTGAGCTTACTTTAGTTTAGTTTAGTTTAGTTTAGGTTAGGTTAGGTTAGGTAGGTTTAGTTAACTTTGGTTTAGTTTAGTTTAGTTTAGTTTATAGTTTAGTTTATAGTTATGTTTAGTTTAGTTTATAGTTTAATTTATAATTTAGTTTAGTTTAGTTTAATTTAATTCAGTTTAGAGTAGGTTAGGTTAGGTTAGTTTAGTTTAGTTTAGAATAGGTTAGGTTAGGTTATGTTAGGGTAGTTAAGTTTAGTTTAGTTGAATTTAGTTTATAGTTTAATTTATACTTTAGTTTAGTTTTCTTTATAGTATAGTTTAGTTAATTTATAGTTTAATTTACTTTAGTTTAGTCTAGTTTAATTTAGTTTACTTTAGTTTATAGTTTTGTTTATAGTTTAGTTTAGCTTACTTTAGTTTAGGTTAATTTATGTTAGGTTAGTTTAGTTTAGTTTAGTTTAGGTTCGGTTGGGTTAGTTTAGTTTAGTTTAGGTTAGGTTAGGTTAAGTTAGGTTAGTTTAGTTTAGTTTAGTTTATTTTAATTTTAGTTTAATTTGGTTTATATTTTAGTTTATAGTTTAGTTTAATTTAGTTTATAGTTTAATTTAGTTTTGTTTAGTTTAGTTTAATTTGGGTTAATTTAGTTTAGATTAGGTTAGGTTAGGTTACGTTAGGTTAGTTGAGTTTAGTATAGTATAGTTTAGTTTAAAATATAGTATCTTTAGTTTATATTTTAGTTCATAGTTTAGTTTAGTTTAGTATAGTTTAGTTTAGTTTAGGTTAGGTTAGATTAGTTTAGGTTAGTGTAGTTTAGTTTAGTTTAGTTTAGTTGAATTTAATTTAGTTTATTTTATTTTAGTTTAGTATAGGTTAGGTTATGTTACGTTAGGTTAGTTTAGTTAAGTTTAGTTTAGTTTAGTTTATAGTTTAGTTTAGTTTATAGTTTAATTTATACTTTAGTTTATATTTTAGTTTATAGTTTAGTTTAGTTTAGTGTAGTTTAGTTTGGTTTAGCTTTGTTTAGTTTAGTTTAGTTTAGTTTAGTTTCGTTTAGGTTAGGTTATGTTAAATTAGGTTAGGTGTGGTAAGCTTAGTTTAGTTTAGTTTAGTTTAGGTTCGGTTAGTTAAGTTTCGTTTAGTTTAGTTTAGTTAAGATTAGTTTAGTTTATAGTTTAGTTCAGTTTGGTTTATAGCTAACTTTATTGTTTAGTTTAGTTTAGTTTATAGTTTAATTTATAGTTAAGTTTAGTTTATTTTAGTTTAATTTAGATTATTTTGATGAGTTTAGTTTAAATTAGTTCATTTTAGGGTAGCTTATGTTCGGTTTGGTTAGGTTAGTTTAGTTTATAGTTTAATTTATAGTTTAGTTTGGTTTATAGTTTAGTTTATAGTTTAGTTTAGTTTAGTTTATAATAGTTTAGTTTAGTTAATGTTAGGTTAGGTTAGGTTTATTTACTTTAGTTGAGTTTAATTTAGTTTAGTTTAGTTTTGTTTATAGTTTAATTTATAGTTTAATTTAGTTTAGTTTAGTTGAATTTGGTTTAGTTTAGTTTATAGTTTTGTTTATAGTTTAGTTTGTAGTTTAGTAAATTTAGTTTAGTTTAGGTTAAGTTATGTTAGGTTCGTTTTGTTTAATTTAGTTTAGATTAGGTTACGTTAGATTAGGTTAGGGTAGTTAAGTTTAGTTCAGTTCAATTAAGTTTATAATTTAATTTATAGTTTAGTTTAGTTTACTTTATAGTTTAGTTTAGTTAATTTATAGTTTAATTTACTTCTGTTTAATCTAGTTTAATTTAGTTTGCTTTAGTTTATAGTTTAGTTTAGTTTAGCTTAGTTTAGTTTAGGTTAATTTATGTTAGGTTAGTTTAGTTTAGTTTAGGTTATGTTGGGTTAGTTTAGTTTAGTTTAGGTTAGGTTAAGTTAGGTTAGTTGAGTTTAGTATAGTTTAGTTTAGTTTAGTTAGTTTAGGTTAGGTTAGGTTAGGTTAGAGTAGTTTAGGTTAGGTTAGGATATGATAGGTTAGTGCAGTTTAATTTAATTTAATTTAGTTTAGTTGAATTTAATTTATTTTAGTTAGGTCAGTTTAGGTAAGTTAGGTTAGTTTAGTTTAGTATAGGTTAGGTTAGGTAAGTTTAATTCAGTATAGTTTAGTTTAGTTTATAGTTTAATTTATAGTTTTGTTTGTAGTTAATTTAGTTTAGTTTATTGAGTTTAGTTTAGTTTAGTTGAGTTTAGGTTAGGTTAGGTTAGGTTAGGTTAGATTGGTTTAGTTTAGGATAGGTTACGTTAGATTAGGTTAGTTTAGTTTAGTATAATTTAGTTTAGTTTAAAATATATTATCTTTAGTTTATAGTTTAGTTCATAGTTATGTTTAGTTTAGTTTAGTGTAGGTTAGGTTAGAGTAGTTTAGTTTAGTTTAGGTTAGGTTAGAATAGGTTAGATCAGTGTAGTTTAATTTAGTTTAGTTTAGTTGAATTTAATTTAGTTATGTTTAGTTTTGTTTAGCTTAGGTTATTTTAGTTTAGTTTAGTATAGGTTAGGTTAATTTAGGTTATCTTAGTTTAGTTTATAGTTTAGTTTAGTTTAGTTTATAGTGTAGTTTATACTTTAGTTTATATTTTAGTTTATAGTTTAGTATAGTTTAGTGTAGATTAGTTTGGTTTAGTTTTGTTTAGTTTAGTATAGTTTATTTTATAGTTTAAATAAGTTTTTTTTATAGTTTAGTTTGCAGTTTAGTATAGCTAAGTTCAGTTTAATTTAGTTTTGCTAAGTTTAGTTTAGTTTAGTTTAGTTTAGTTTATAGTTTAATTTATAATTTAGTTTTGTTTAGTTTAGTTTAATTTAGTTTAGGTTAGGTTAGGTTAGGTTAATTTAGTTGAGTTTAATTTAGTTTAATTTAGTTTATAGTTTAATTTATAGTTTAGTTTAGTTTACTTTATAGTTTAGTTTAGTTAATTTATAGTTTAATTTAGTTTAGTTTAGTTTAGTTTAATTTAGTTTCGTTCAGTTTACAGTTTTGTTTATAGTTTAGCTTAGTTTAGTTTAGTTTAGTTTAGTTAAGGTTAAGATATGTTAGGTTAGTTAAGTTTAGTTTTGTTTAGTTAGGGTTCGGTTAGGTTAGGTTAGGTTAGGTTAATTTAGTTTAATTGAGTTTAGTTTAGTTTATATTAGGTTAAGTAAGATTAGGTTAGGTTAGTTTAGGTTAGTTTAGTTTTGTTTATAGTTTAGTTTAGTTTAGTTTATAGTTTAGTTTATATATTAGTTAGTTTAGTTTAATGTTTAATTTAGTTCAGTTTAGTTTAGTTCAGTTTAGTTTAATTTAGGTTAATTTAGTTTAGTTTAGTTTAGTTTAGGTTAGGTTAAGTTAGGTTAGGTTAGGTTAGTTTAGTTTAGAATGGTTTAGTTTAGTTTAAAATATAGTATCTTTAGTTTATATTTTAGTTAATAGATTTCTTTAGATTAGTTTAGTTTAGGTTAGGTTAGAGTAGTTTAGTTTAGTTTAGTTTAGGTTAGATTAGGTTAGGTTAGTGTAGTTTAGTTTAATTTAGTTTAGTTGAATTTAATTTAGTTTAGTTTAATTTAGTTTAGGTTAGGTTATGTTTGTTTAGGTTAGATAAGTTTAGGTTAGTGTAGTTTAGTATAGTTTAGTTTAGTTTGTAGTTTAGTATAGTTTAGTGTAGTTTAGTTTGGTTTAGTAACTGTTAGGTTAGGTTAGTTCAGTTTCGTTTAGGTTAGGTTATGTTAGATTAGGTTAGGTTAGGTTAGCATAGTTTAGTTTAGTTTAGTTTCGGTTAGGTTGGATTAGGTTAGGTTACTTAAGTTTAGTTTAGTTTAGTTTAGTTAAGTATAATTTAGTTTATAGTTTAGTTCAGTTTAGTTTATAGCTTAGTTTATAGCTTAGTTTAGTTCATAGTTTAATTTATATTTTAGTTTAGTTTAGTTTAATTTAGTTTAGCTTAGTTTAGTTTAGTTTAGTTTAGGGTAGGTTATGTTAGGTTAGGTTAGGTTAGTATAGTTTATAGTTTAATTTATAGTTTACCTTAGTTTATAGTTTAGTTTATAATAGTTTATTTTAGTTTAGTTTAGGTTAGGTTAGGATAGTTTAGTTTAGTTTAGTTTAAGTTACGTTAGGCTAGGTTAAGTTATGTTAGGTTAGTTTAGATTAGTTTAGTTTAGTTTAGTTTATAGTTTAGTTTACTTTAGTTTATTATTTAATTTAGTTTAGTTTAGTTTATAGTTTCGTTTATTATTTAGTTTGGTTTAATTTAGTTTAATTTAGTTTACCTTAGATTAGTTTAGTTAGTTTTAGGTTAGGTTAGGTTAGGTTAGGTAAGGTTAGTTTAGTTTAGTTTAGTTTAATTTAGTTTAGTTTAGTTTATAGTTTAGTTTAATTTAGTTTATAGTTCAATTTATTGTTTAGTTTAGTTTATAGTTTAGTTTATCGTTTAGTTTAGTTTACTTTAGTATAGTTTATTTTAGTTTAGGTTAGAGTAGGTTAGTTTAGATTAGTTTAGTTTAGTGCAGTTTAGGTTTGGTTAAGTTAGGTTATTTTGTTTAGTTTAGTTTAGTTTAGTTTAGTTTATAGTTTAGTTTATAGTTTAGTTTAGATTAGTGTAGTTTAGTTTGGTTTAGTTTATTTTATTTTAGTTTAGTTTAGTTTCGTTTAGCTTAGGTTATGTTATATTAGGTTAGCTTAGGTTAGCTTAGTTTAACCTAGTTTAGTTTAGGTTAGGTAAGGTTAGAATAGGTTAGTTAAATTTAGTTTATTTTGTTTAGTTTAGTTAGGTTTAGTTTAGTTTATAGTTTAGTTTAGTTTAGATTATAGTTTAGTTTAGTTTAGTTTATAGTTTAGTTTAGATTATAATTTAATTAATAGTTTAGTTTAGTTTAGTTTAGTTTAGTTTAATTGAGTTTAGCTTTCTTTAGTTTCGTTTAGATTACTTTAGTTTAGGATATGTTAGGTTAGGTTAGATTAGTTTAGTTTAGTTTAATTTAGGTTAATTTAGTTTAGTTTAGTTTAGTTTAGGTTAGGTTAGGTTAGGTTGGTTTAGTTTAGTATAATTGAGTTTAGTTTAAAATAGTGTATCTTTAGTTTATAGTTTAGTTCATAGTTTTGTTTAGTTTAGTTTAGTGTAGGTTAGGTTAGAGTAGTTTAGTTTAGTTTAGTTTAGGTTAGAATAGGTTAGATCAGTGTAGTTTAATTTAGTTTAGTTTAGTTGAATTTAATTTAGTTTTGTTAAGTATTGTTTAGGTTAGGTTATTTTAGTTTAGTTTAGTATAGGTTAGGTTAATTGAGGTTATCTTAGTTTAGTTTATAGTTTAGTTTAGTTTAGTTTATAGTGTAGTTTATACTTTAGTTTATATTTTAGTTTATAGTTTAGTTTAGTGTAGATTAATTTGGTTTAGTTTTGTTTAGTTTAGTTTAAATTAGTTTATTTAGGTTAGGTTATGTTAGATTAGGTTAGGTTAGGTAAGCTTAGTTTAGTTTAGTTTAGTTTAGGTAAGTATAGGTTAGGTTAGGTTAGGTTAGGTAGGTTAAGTACAGTTTAGTTTAGTTTAGTTTAGTTTCGTTTAGTTTATAGTTTAGTTCAGTTTAGTTTATAGCTTAGTTTATAGTTTAGTTTAGTTTATATTTTAGTTTATAGTTTAATTTATAGTTAAGTTTAGTTTAGTTTAGTTTAATTTAGTTTAGTTTAGTTTATTTTAGGGTAGCTTATGTTAGGTTAGGTTAGTTTATAGTTTAATTTATAGTTTAGTTTAGTTTATAGTTTAGTTTATAGTTTAGTTTAGTTTATAATATTTTAGTTTAGGTTAGGTTAGGTTAGTTAAGTTTAGTTTAGTTTATAGTTTAGTTCAGTTTAGTTTAGAGCTTAGTTTATAGTTTAGTTTAGTTTAGTTTAGTTTAATTGAGTTTAGCTTACTTTAGTTTACAATTTAGTTTACTTTAGTTTGTTATTTAATTTAGTTATGTTTAGTTTATAGTTTCGTTTATAGTTTAGTTTGGTTTAGTTTAGTTTAATTTAGTTAAGCTTAGATTAGTTTAGTTTGTTTTAGGTTAGGTAAAGTTAGGTGAGGTTAGTATAATTTAGATGAGTTTAATTTAGTTTAGTATAGTTTATACTTTAGTTTAGTTTACTTTAGTTTATAGTTCAATTTATAGTTTAGTTTAATTTATAGTTTAGTTTATAGTTTTGTTTATAGTTTAGTTTAGTTTACTTTATAGTTTAATTTAGTTTAGTTTAGTTTAATTTAGGTTAGATTAGTTTAGTTTATTTTAGGTTAGGTTAGGTTAGGTTAGGTTAATTTAGTTTAGTATAGTTTGGTTTATTTTAGTTCAGTTTATAGCTTAGTTTTCAGTTTTATTTAGTTTAGTTTAGTTTGGTTTTTAGTTTAGTTTAGTTTAGTTTACAGTTTAGTTTATTCTTTAGATTATAGTTTAATTTATAGTTTAGTGTTGTTTTGTATAATTTAGTTTAGCTTTATTTAGTTTCGTTTAGTTTACTTTAGTTTAGTGTATGCTTAATTTAGGTTAGGTTAGGTTAGTTTAGTTTAGTTTAGTTTAGGTTAGGTTACCTTATGTTAGGTTAGGTTAGGTTAGGTTAAGTTAAGTTAGGTTAGGTTAGTTTAGAATAATTTAGTTTAGTATAATTTAGTTTACAGTTTAGTTAAGTTTAGTTTATAGTTTAATTTAGTTTAGTTTAGTTTAGTTAATTTTAGTTTATAGTTTAGTTTATAGTTTAGTTTGTAGTTTACTTTAGTTTAGTTTAGTTTAGGTTAAGTTATGCTAGGTTCGTTTAGTTTAGTTTAGATTAGGTTAAGTTAGGTTAGGTTAGGTTAGGGTAGTTTAGTTTAGTTTACTTGAATTTCATTTAGTTTAGTTCAGTATAGGTTACATTAGGTTAGGTTACTTTGTTTTAGTTTAGGTTAGGTTATGTTAGATTAGGTTAGGTTAGCTTGGTTTAGTTGAGTTTAGTTAAGTTTAGTATATTTTATACTTTAGTTTAGTTTATTTAGCTAATAGTGTAGTTTAGTTTAGTTTATACTTTAGTTTATAGTTTAGTATAGTTTGTTTAGTTTAATTTTGGTTTAGTTTAGTTCAGTATAGGTTACATTAGGTTAGGTTACTTTGTTTTAGTTTAGGGTAGGTTATGTTAGGTTAGGTTAGTTTAGTTTAGTTTAGTTTAGGTTAGGTTAGGTTAGGTTAGTTTAGTTTAGTTGAGTTTAATTTAGTTTAGTTTAGTTTATAGTTTATTATAGTTTAGTTTATAGTTTAATTTATAATTTAGTTTACTTTAGGTTAGATTAGTTTATGTTAAGTAAGGTTAGGTTATGTTAGGTTAGTTTAGTTTAGTTTAGTTTAGTTTATGTTAGGTTAGGTTAGTTTAGTTTTGTTTAGTTTTGTTTATAGTTTAGTTTAGTTTAGTTTATAGTTTAGTTTATAGTTTAGTTTAATTTAGTTTAGGTTAGTTTAGTTTAATTTAGGTCAATTTAGTTTACTTAATTTAGTTTAGGTTAGGTTAGGTTAGGTTAGTTTAGTTTAGTATAGTTAAGTTTAGTATAAAATATATTATCTTTAGTCTATAGTATAGTTCATAGTTTTGTTTAGTTTAGTTTAGTTTAGTTTAGGTTAGGTTAGAGTAGTTTAGTTAGTTTAGTATATTTTAGGTTAGATTAAGTTAGGTTAGTGTAGTTTAGTTTAGTTAGGTTTACTTGAATTTAATTTAGTTTATTTAGTTTAGCTTAGTATAGGTTAGGTTATGTTAGGTTAGGTTAGTTTAGTTTAGTTTAAGTTGGGTTATGTTAGATTAGATTAGGTTAGGATAGTTTGGTTTAGTTTAATTTATACTTTAGTTTAGTTTAGTTTAGTTTATAGTTTAGTTTAGTTTTGTTTATAGTTTAGTTTATAGTTAAGTATAGTTTAGTTTAGTTTCATTTAGTTTAGCTAAGTTTAGTTAAGTTTAGTTGGTTTAGTTTAGATTTGGGTAGGTTATGTTAGGTTGGGTTAGGTTAGTTTAGTTTAGTTTTGGTTTGGTTAGGTTAGGTTAGGTTAGTTTAGTTTAGTTGAGTTTAGTTTAGTTTAAATTAAGTTAAGTAAGATTAGGTTAGGTTAGGTTAGGTTAGGTTAGGTTAGGTTAGTTTAGTTTTGTTTTGGTTTAGTTTAGTTTAGTTCAGTTTAATTTAGGTTAATTTAGTTTAGTTTAGGTTCGATTAAGTTAGGTTAGGTTAGGTTAGTTTAGTTTAGTATAGTTTAGTTTATTTTAAAATATAGTATCTTTAGTTTATAGTTTAGTTCATAATTTTCTTTAGATTAGTTTAGTTTTGGTTAGGTTAGAGTACTTTAGTTTAGTTTAGTTTAGTTTAGTTTAGGTTAGATTAGGTTAGGTTAGTGTAGTTTAGTTTAATTTAATTTACTTAAATTTAATTTAGTTTAGTTTAGTTTAGTTTAGGTTAGGTTAGCTTTGTTTAGGTTAGATTAGGTTAGGTTAGTGTAGTTTAGTTTAGTTTAGTTTATAGTTTAGTTTAGTGTAGTTTAGTTTGGTTAAGTTTTGTTTAGTTTAGTTTAGTTCAGTATCGTTTACGTTAGGTTACGTTAGATTATGTTAGGTTACGTTAGCTTAGTTTAGTTAAGTTTAGTTTCGATTAGGTAAGGTTAGGTTAGGTTAGTTAAGTTTAGTTTAGTTTATAGTTTAGTTCAGTTCAGTTTATAGCTTAGTTTATAGCTTAGTTTAGTTCATAGTTTTATTTATATTTAAGTTTGGTTTAGTTTAAAATAGTTTAGCTGAGTTTCGTTTAGTTTAGTTTATTTTAGGGTAGCTTACGTTAGGTTAGGTTAGGTTAGTATAGTTTATAGTTTAATTTATAGTTTAATTTAGTTTATAGTTTAGTTTAGTTTAGTTTATAATAGTTTAGTTTAGTTTAGGTTAGATTAGATGAGTTTAGTTTAGTTTAGGTTAGGTTAGGCTCGGTTAAATTATGTTAGGTCAGTTTATATTAGTTTAGTATAGTTTAGTTTATAGTTTAGTTTACTTTAGTTTATTATTTAATTTAGTTTAGTTTAGTTTATAGTTTAGTTTATAGTTTAGTTTGATTTAGTTAAGTTTAATTTAGTTTATCTTAGATAAGTTTAGTTTAGTTAAGTTTATAGTTCAAATTATAGTTTAGTTTAGTTAGGTTACGTTAGATTATGTTAGGTTACGTTAGCTTAGTTTAATTTAGTTTAGTTTATAGTTTAGTTTAGTTTAGTTTATAGTTTAGTTTATAGTTTAGTTTATAGTTTAGTTTAGATTAGTGTAGTTTAGTTTGGTTTAATTTATTTTAGTTTAGTTTAGTTTAGTTTCGTTTAGCTTAGGTTATGTTATATTAGGTTAGCTTAGGTTAGCTTAGTTTACCCTGGTTTAGTTTAGGTTAGGTAAGGTTAGAATAGGTTAGTTAAGTTTAGTTTAATTTAGTTTAACTTTCTTTACTTTCCTTTAGTTTACTTTAATTTAGGATATGTTAGGTTAGGTTAGGTTAGGTTTGTTTAGTTTAGTTTAGGTTAGGTTAGGTTAGGTTACGTTAGGTTAGGTTAGGTTAGGTTAAGATAGGTTAGTTTAGATTAGTTTAGTTTAGTATAATTTAGTTTATAGTTTAGTTTAGTTTAGTTTATAGTTTAATTTACTTCAGTTTAGTTTAATTTACATTAGTTTAGTTTAATTTAGTTTATATTAGTTTACGTTAGGTGAAGTTAGGTAAGTTTAATTTAGTTTAGTTTAGTTTAGTTAAGTTTAGTTTATAGTTTAGTTTATAGTTTGGTTTGCAGTTTAGTTTAGTTTAGTTAAGGTTATGTTATGTTAGGTTCGTTTAGTTTAATTTAGTTTAGATTAGGTTAGGTTATATTAGGTTAGGTTAGGGTAGTTTAGTTTAGTTTAGCTGAATTTAGTTTAGTTTAGTTCAGTTTAGGTTACGTTAGGTTAGGTTAGTTTAGTTTAGGTTAGGTTAGGTTAGGTTAGGTTAATTTAGTTTAGTTAAGTTTATTTTTGTTTAGTCTAGTTCATAGTTCAGTTTAGATTAGTTTTGTTTAATTTAGTTTAGTTTATAGTTTAGTTCAGTTTAGGTTAGTTTAGTTGAGTTTAGTTTAGTTTAGTTTAGGTTAGGTTAGGTTAGGTTAGTTTAGTTTAGTTTGGGTTGGGTTATGTTAGATTAGGTTAGGTTAGGTTATTCTGGTTTAGTTTGGTCTAGTTAAATTTAGTTTAGTTATACTTTAGTTTAGTTTAGTTTAGTTTATAGTTTAGTTTACTTTTGTTAACAGTTTAGTTTAGTTTAGTTTAGTTTATTTTGGGTAGGTTATGCTAGGTTAGGTTAGGTTAGTTTAGTTTAGTTTAGGATAGGTTACGTTAGGTTAGGTTAGCTTAAGTAAGGTTAGGTTAGGTTAGGTTAGTATAGTTTAGTCTAGTTCATGTTAGGTAGGTTAGTTTAGTTTAGTGTAGTTTTGTTTATAGTTTAGTTTAGTTTAGTTTATAGTTTAGTTTACAGTTTAGTTTATAGTTTAGTTTACAGTTTAGTTTATTTTATTATATAGTTTAATTTAGTTTAGTTTAGTTTAATTAGGATTAGTTTAATTTAGGTTAATTTAGTTTAGTTTAGTTTAGGTTAGGTTAGGTTAGGTTAGGTTAAGTTAGTTCAGTTTTGTATAGTTTAGTTTAGTTTAGGTTAGGTTAGAGTAGTTTAGTTTAGTTTAATTTAGGTTAGATTAGGTTAGGTTAGTGTAGTTTAGTTTAGTTTAGTTTAGTTCAATTTAGTTTAGTTTAGTTTAGTTTAGGGTAGGTTAGGTTGGTTTAGTTTAGTATATGTTAGGTTCAGTTAGTTTAGGTTAGTTTAGTTTAGTTTATAGTTTAGTTTAGTTTAGTTTATTGTTTAGTTTATATTTTAGTTTATATTTTAGTTTATAGTTTAGTTTAGTTTAGCGCAGTTTAGTTTGGTTTAGTTTTGTTTAGTTGAGTTTTGTTTAGTTTCGTTTAGGTTAGGTTATGTTAGATTAGGTTAGGTTAGGTAAGATAAGCTTAGTTTAGTGTATTTAGGTTAGGTTAGGTTAGGTTAGTTAAGATTAGTTTAGTTTGGTTTAGTTATGTTTAGTTTAGTTTATAATTTAGTTCAGTTTAGTTTATAGCTTAGTTGATAGTTTAGTTTAGTTTACAGTTTAGTTTATCGTTTGGTTTGTAGTTTAGTTTATAGTTTAGTTTAGTTTAGTGCAGTTTATTTTGGTTAGTTTAGTATAGTTTCGTTTACGTTCGGTTATGTTATATTAAATTAGGTTGGGTTAGCTTACTTTAGTTTAGTTTAGTTTAGTTTAGGTTAAAATATATTAGGTTCGTTTAGTTTCATTTAGTTTAGATTAGGTTAGGTTAGGTTAGGGTAGTTTAGTTTAGCATAGTTGAATTTAGTTTAGTTTAGTTCAGGTTAGGTTACGTTAGGTTACTTTAGTTTAGTTTAGGTTAGGTTAGGTTAGGTTAGTTTAGTTTAATTAAGTTTATTTTAGTTTAGTTTAGTATATAGTTCAGTTTAATTTAGTTTTGTTTCATTTAGTTTAGTTTATAGTTTAGTTCAGTTTAGGTTAGTTTAGTTGAGTTTAGTTTAGTTTAGTTTAGTTTACTTTAGTTTAGGTTAGGTTAGTTTAGTTCAGTTGAGTTTAGTTTAGTTTTGGAAAGGTTAAGTAAGGTTAGGTTAGGTTAGGTTAGGTTAGTTTAGTTTAGTCTAGTTTATGTTAGGTTAGGTTAGTTTAGTTTAGTTTAGTTTTGTTTAATTTAGGTTAATTTAGTTTAGTTTAGTTTAGTTTAGTTTAATTTAGGTTAATTTAGTTTAGTTTAGTTTAGTTTAGGTTAAGTTAGTTTAGGTTACGTTAGTTTAGGTTAGGTTTAGTTAGTTCAGTTTAGTATAGTTTAGTTTAGTTTAAAATATAATATCTTTAGTTTATAGTTTAGTTCATAGCTTTGTTTAGTTTAGTTTAGTTAGGTTAGAGTAGTTTAGTTTAGTTTAGTTTAGGTTAGATTAGGTTAGGTTAGTGTTGTTTAGTTTAGTTTAGTTGAATTTAGTTTAGTTTAGTTTAGTTTAGGGTAGGTTAGGTTGGTTTAGTTTAGTATAGTTTAGGTTCAGTTAGGTTAGGTTAGTTTAGTTTAGTTTAGTTTATAGTTTGGTTTATTTTATTTTAGTTTAGTTTAGTTTAGTTTGCTTTAGCTTAGGTTATGTTACGTTAGGTTAGCTTAGGTTAGCTTACTTTACTCTAGTTTAGTTTAGGTTAGGTTAGGTTAGAATAGGTTAGTTAAGTTTAGTTTAGTTTAGTTTAGTTAGGTTTAGTTTAGTTTATAGTTTAGTTGAGTTTAGTTTATAGTTTAGTTTAGTTTAGTTTAGTTTAATTTAGTTTAGCTTTCTTTTTTCGGTTAGAGTACTTTAGTTTAGGGTATGTTATGTTAGGTTAGCTTGGTTAGTTTAGTTTAGTTTACGTTAGGTTAGGTTACCTTAGGTTAGGTTAGGTTAGGTTAGGTTAAGTTAGGTTAGTTTAGAATAATTTAGTTTAGTGTAATTTAGTTTATAGTTTAGTTTAGTGTAGTTTATAGTTTAATTTAATTTAGTTTAGTTTAATTTAGTTTAGTTTATTTTAGTTTAGGTTAGGTTAGGTTAGGTAAGTTTAATTTAGTTTAGTTTAGTTTAGTTAAGTTTATTTTATAGTTTAGTTTATAGTTTAGTTTGTAGATTTATTTTAGTTTAATTTAATTTAGGTTAAGTTATGTTAGGTTCGTTTAGTTTAATTTAGTTTAGATTAGGTTAGGTTAGGTTAGGTTAAGGTAGTTCAGTTTAGTTTAGTTGAATTTAGTGTAGTTTAGTTCAGTTTAGGTTAGTTTAGTTTAGGTTAGGTTAGGTTAGTTTAGTTTAGTTAAGTTTAGTTTATAGTTCAGTTTAGTTTAGTTTTGTTTAATTTAGTTTAGTTTATAGTTTAGTTGAGTTTAGGTTAGTTTAGTTGAGTTTAGTTTAGTTTAGTTTAGGTTATGTTAGGTTAGGTATTTTAGTTTACTTTAGGTTGGGTTATGTTATATTAGGTTAGGTTATGTTAGTTTAGTTTAGTTTATTCTAGTTAAGTTTAGTTTAGTTATACTTTAGTATAGTTTAGTTTAGTTTTGTTTATAGTTTAATTTGTAGTATAGTTTAGTTAATTTAATTTAATTTAGTTTAGCTAAGTTTAGTTTAGTTTAGTTTAGTTTTGGGTAGGTTATGTTAGGTTAGCTTAGGTTAGTTTAGATTTGTTTAGGTTAGGTTAGGTTAGGTTAGGATAGTTTAGTTTAGTTTAGTTTAGTTTTGCTTAGGTTAAGTAAGGTTTGGTTAGGTTAGGTTAGGTTAGGTTAGTTTACTTTGCTTTAGTTTATGTTAGGTTAGTTTAGTTTAGTTTAGTTTAGTTTTGTTTATAGTTTAGTTTAGTTTAGTTTAGTTTAGTTTATAGTTTAGTTTATAGTTTAGTTTAGTTATATATATAGTTTAATTTATTTTAGTTTAGTTTAGTTTAATTTAGATTAATTTTTTTTAGTTTAGTTTAGTTTAGGTTAGTTTAGGTTAGGTTAGTTTAGTTTAGTATAGTTTATTTTAGTTTAAAATATAGTATCTTTAGTTTATAGTTTAGTTCATAGTTTTTTAGTTTAGTTTAGTTTAGTTTAGGTTAGGTTAGAATAGTTTAGTTTAGTTTAGTTTAGTTTAATTTAGATTAGGTTAGGTTAGGTTAGTGTAGTTTAGTTTAGTTTAGTTGAATTTAATTTAGTTTAGCATAGTTTAGTTTAGGTTCGGTTAGGTTAGATAATTTAGTATAGCTTAGGTTAAGTTAGGTTAGGTTAGTTTAGTTTAGGTTAGGTTAGGTTAATTTAGTTTAGTATAGTTTGGTTTATTTTAGTTTAGTTTGTAGTTTAGTTTAGTTTGGTTTATAGGTTAGTTTACAGTTTTGTTTAGTTTAGTTTAGTTTGGGTTAGGTTGGGTTACGTTAGTTTAGTTTAGTTTATAGTTTAGTTTAGTTTAGTTTACAGTTTAGTTTATCCTTTAGTTAATAGTTTAGTTTATAGTTTAGTTTAATTTACTTTAGTTTAGTTTGGTTTAGTTTAGTTTTGTTTAGTTTCGTTTAGGTTAGGTTAGTTAGATTAGGTTAGGTTAGATTAGCTTAGTTTAGGTTAGGTTAGGTTAGGTTAGTTTTTTTTATTTGAGTTTAATTTAGTTTAGTTTAGTTTATAGTTTAGTTTGGTTTACTTTAGTTTATAGTTTAATTTATAGTTTAGTTTAGTTTAGTTTATAGCTTAGTTTACAGTTTAATTTAGTTTAGTTTAGTATAGTATAGTTTAGTTTCGTTTAGTTTAGTTTAGTTTAGTTTAGGTTAGAATAGGTTAGGTTAGTTAAGTTTAGTTTAGTTTAAGTTAGGTTAGGTTAGGTTAAATTAGGTTAGATTAATTTAGATTCGTTTAGTTTATTTCAGTTTATAGTTTAGTTTACTTTAGTTTATAGTTTAATTTAGTTTGCTTTAGGTTATTTTAATTTGGTTTAGTTTAGTTTAGTTTAGTTTAGGTTAGGTTAGGTTAGTTTAGTTTAGTATAGGTTAGGTTAGGTAAGTTTAATTCAGTTTAATTTAGTTTAGTTTATAGTTTAATTTATGGATTTGTTTATAGTTAATTAAGTATAGTTTAGTTTAATTTAGTTTATAGTTTAATTTATAGTTTTGTTTATAGTTAATTAAGTCTAGTTTAATTTAGTTTAGTTTAGGTTCAATTATGTTAGGTTAGTTTAGTTTAGTTTAGTTTAAGTTAGGTTAGGTTGGGTTAGGTTAGTGTAGTTTAATTTAGTTTATTTGAATTTAGTTTAGTTTAGTTTAGTTTAGGTTACGTTAGGTTAGTTTAGCTTAGTTTAGTTTAGTTTAGTTTAGGTGAGGTTAGGTTAGGTTAGTTTAGTTCTGGTTAGTTTATTTTAGTTTATAGTTTAGTTTAGTTTAGTTTATAGTTTAGTTTAGTGTAGTTTAGTTTTGTTTAGGTTAGGTTAGGTTAGGTTAGTTTAGTTTAGTTTAGGTTAGGTTATGTTAGATTAGGTTAGGTTAGGTTAGTTTCTTTTACTTTAGTCTAGTTAAGTGTATTTAAGTTTATACTTTAGTTTAGTTTAGTTTATTTCATAGTTTAGTTTAGTTTTGTTTATAGTTTAGTTTTCAGTTTAGTATAGTTTAGTTTAATTAAATTTAGTTTAGGTTAAGTAAGATTAGGTTAGGTTAGATTAGTTTAGTTTAGTTTATGTTAGGTTAGGTTAGCTTAGTTTAGTTTAGTTTTGTTTATAGTTTAGATTAGTTAGGTTTAATTTAGTTTATAGTTTAGTTTAGTTTAGTTTATAATTCAGTTTATAGTTTAGTTTAGATTATAGTTTACTTTATAGTTTAGTTTAGTTTAGTTTTTTGTAATTTAGTTTAGCTTTCTTTAGTTTCGTTTAGTTTACTTTAGTTTAGTTTAGGTTAGGTTAGGTTAGTTTAATTTAGTTGAGTTTAATTTAATTTAGTTTAGTTTATAGTTTAATTTATAGTTTAGTTTAGTTTACTTTATAGTTTAGTTTAGTTAATTTATAGTTTAATTTAGTTTAGTTTAGTTTAATTTAGTTTTGTTTAGTTTATAGTTTTGTATATAGTTTAGCTTAGATCAGTTTAATTTAGTTAAGGTTAAGTTATGTTAGGTTAGTTTAGTTTAGTTTAGGTTCGGTTAGGTTAGGTTAGGTAAGTTTAATTTAGTTCAGTTTTGTTTAGTTAAGTTTAGTTTATAGTTTAGTTTATAGTATAGTTTAGGTTAAGTTATGTTAGGGTCGTTTAGTTTAATTTAGTTTAGATTAGGTTAGGTTAGGTTAGGTTAGGGTAGTTAAGTTTAGTTTAGTTGAATTTAGTTTAGTTTAGTTCAGTTTATTTTACGTTAGGTTAGTTTAGTTTAGTTTAGTTTAGTTTAGGTTAGGTTAGGTTAGGTTAGTTTAGTTTAGTTTAGTTTATTTAAGTGTAGTTTAGTTTATAGTTCAGTTTAGTTTAGTTTTGTTTAATTTAGTTTAGTTTATAGTTTAGTTGAGTTTAGGTTAGTTTAGTTGAGTTTAGTTTAGTTTAGTTTATTTTAGATTAGGTTAGGTTAGGTTAGTTTAGTTTAGTTTAGGTTGGGTTATGTTAGATTAGGTTAGGTTAGGTTATTTTGGCTTAGTTTAGTCTAGTTAAGTTTAGTTTATTTTATACTTTATTTTAGTTTAGTTTATAGTTTAGTTTAGTTTTGTTTATAGTTTAGTTTAGAGTTTAGTATAGTTTAGTTTAATTTAATTTAGTTTAACTAAGTTTAGTTTAGTTTAGTTTTGGGTAGGTTATGTTAGGTTAGGTTAGTTTAGTTTAGTTTAGGTTAGGTTAGGTTAGGGTAGGTTAGTTTAGTTTAGTTGAGTTTAGTTTAGTTTAGATTAGGTGAAGTAAGATTAGGTTAGGTTAGGTTAGTTTAGTTTTGTTTATAGGTAAGTTTAGTTTAGTTAATAGTTTACTTTATAGTTTAATTAGTTTAGTTTAATGTTTAATGTAGTTTAGTTTAGTTTAGTTCAGTTTAGTTTCATTTAGGTTAATTTAGTTTAGTTTATTTTAGTTTAGGTTAGGTTAAGTTAGGTTAGGTTAGGTTAGTTTAGTTTATTATAGTTTAGTTTAGTTTAAAATATAGTATCTTTAGTTTATAGTTTAGTTCATAGTTTTCTTTAGATTAGTTTACTTAGGTTAGGTTAGAGTAGTTTAGTTTAGTTTAGGTTAGATTAGGTTAGGTTAATGTAGTTTAGTTTAATTTTGTTTAGTTGAATTTAATTTAGTTTAGTTTAGTTTAGTTTAGGTTAATTTAGGTTCGTTTAGGTTAGATTAGGTTAGGTTATGTTAGATTAGGTTAGGTTAGGTTAGCTTTGTTTAGTTTAGTTTAGTTTCGGTTAGGTTGGGTTAGGTTAGTTTACTTAAGTTTAGTTTAGTTTAGTTTAGTTATGTATAGTTTAGTTTACAGTTTAGTTCAGTTCATAGTTTAATTTATATTTAGGTTTAGTTTAGTTTAATTTAGTTTAGCTTATTTAGTTTAGTTTAGTTTATTTTACGGTAGCTTATGTTAGGTTAGGTTAGGTTAGTATAGTTTATAGTTTAATTTATAGTTTACTTTAGTTTATAGTTTAGTTTATAATTTAGTTTAGTTTAGTTTAGTTTTATAATAGTTTAGTTTAGCTTAGTTTAGGTTAAGATAGTTTAGTTTACTTTAGTTTAGTTTAGGTTATCTAGGTTAAGTTATTTTAGGTTAGTTTAGATTAGTTTAGTTTAGTTTAGTTTATAGTTTAGTTTACTTAATTTATTATTTTATTTAGTTTAGTTTAGTTTATAATTTCGTTTATAGTTTAGTTTGATTTAGTTTAGTTTAATTTAGTTTACCTTAGATTAGTTTAGTTAGTTTTAGGTTAGGTTAGGTTAGGTGAGGTTAGTTTAGTTTAGTTTAGTTTAATTTAGTTTAGTTTAGTTTATAGTTCAATTTATAGTTTAGTTTAGTTTAGTTTATCGTTTAGTTTAGTTTAGTATAGTTTAGTTTAGTTTAGGTTGGAGTAGGTTAGTTTAGATTAGTTTAGTTTAGCGCAGTTTAGGTTAGGTTAAGTTAGGTTATTTTGTTTAGTTTAGTTTAGTTTAGTTGAGTTTATAGTTTAGTTTACAATTTTGTTTCGTTTAGTTTAGTTTAGTTTAGTATAGTTAAGGTAAGGTTGGGTTTGGTTAGATTAGTTTAGTTTAGTTTAGTTTATAGTTTAGTTTAATTTAGTTTACAGTTTAGTGTATTCTTTAGTTTATAGTGTAGTTTATAGTTTATTTTAATTTAGTGTAGTTTAGTTTGGTTTAGTTTATTATAGTTTTGTTTACTTTAGGTTAGGTGAGATTATGTTAGGTTAGGTTCGCTTACTTTAGTTTAGTTTAGTTTAGTTTAGGTTAGGTTAGGTTAGGTTAGGTTAGTTTAGTTAACTTTGGTTTAGTTTAGTTTAGTTTTGTTTAGTTTATATTTTAGTTTATAGTTTAGTTTAGTTTAGTTTATAGTTTAATTTATAATTTGGTTTATTTTTGTTTAATTTAGTTTATAGTAGGTTAGGTTAGGTTAGGTTAGTTTAGTTTAGTTTAGGTTAGGTTAAGTTAGGTTAGTTTAGGTTAATTTAGTTTAGTTGAGTTTAATTTAGTTTAGTTTAGTTTATAGTTTAATTTATAGTTTCGTTTACCTTATAGTTTAGTTTAATTAATTTATAGTTTAATTTAGTTTAGTTTAGTTTAATTTAGTTTAGTTTAGTTCATAGTTTTGTTTATAGTTTAGTTTAGTTTAGTTTAAGTTATGTTAGGTTAGTTTAGTTTAGTTTAGTTTAGGTTAGGTTAGGCTAGGTTAGGTAAGTTTAATTTAGTTTAGTTTAGTTAAGTTTAGTTTATAGTTTAGTTTATAGTTTAGTTGTAGTTTAGTTTAGTTTAGTTTAGTTTGGTTTAGTTTAGTTAAGGTTAAGTAATGTTAGGTTCGTTTAGTTTAATTTAGTTTAGATTAGGTTACGTTAGATTAGGTTAGGGTAGTTAGGTTTAGTTTAGTTGAATTTAGTTTATAGTTTAATTTATAGTTTAGTTTAGTTTACTTTATAGTTTAGTTTAGTTATTTTATAGTTTAATTTAGTTTAGTTTAGTCTAGTTTAATTTAGTTTACTTTAGTTTATAGTTTTGTTTATAGTTTAGTTTAGTTTAGTTTAGGTTAATTTATGTTAGGTTACTTTAGTTTAGTTTAGTTTAGGTTAGGTTAGGTTAGGTTAGGTTAGTGTAGTTTAGTTTAGTTTAGCTGAATTTTGTTTAGTTTAGTTTAGTTTAGGTTAACGTTAGGTTAGTTTAGTTTAGTTTAGTTTAGTGTATGTTAGGTTAGGTTAGGTTAGTTTAATTTAGTTTAGTTTATTTTAGTTTATAGTTTAGTTTAGTTTAGTTTATAATTTATTTTATAATTTAGTATACTTTAGTTTATAGATTAGTTTATAGTTTAGTTAATATTTTAGTTTATTTTATTTTACGTTAGGTTAGGGAAGTTTAAGTTAGGTTAGGTTAGGTTAGTTTAGTTTAGTTTAGTTTATGTAAGGTTAGGTTAGGTTAGTTTGGTATAGTTTAGTTTAGTTTAGTTTTGTTTATATTTAGTTTAGTTTAATTTATTGTTCAGTTTATAGTTTAGTTTAGTTTAGTTTAGGTTAGGTTGGGTTAGTTTAGTTTAGTTTAGGTTAGCTTAAGTTAGGTTAATTTAGTTTAGTATAGTTCAGTTTAGTTTATAGTTTAGTTCATTTTATTTTATAGTTTAGTTTATAGTTTTGTTTAGTTTAGTTTAGTTTAGTTAATTTAAATTAGGTTAGGTTAGGTTAGAGTAGTTTAGTTTAGGTTAGATTATGATAGGTTAGTGCAGTTTAATTTAATTTTGTTTAGTTTAGTTGAATTAAATTTAGTTTAGTTAGGTCAGTTTAGGTAAGTTAGGTTAGTTTAGTTTAGTATAGGTTAGGTTACGTTAGGTAAGTTTAATTCAGTTTATTTTAGTTTAGTTTATAGTTTAATTTATAGTTTTGCTTATAGTTATTTAGTTTTGTTTAGATAAGTTTAGTTTAGGTTAAATTATGAGAGGTTAGTTTAGTTTAGTTTAGTTTAGGTTAGGTTAGGTTGGGTTAGGTTAGTGAAGTTTCATTTAGTTTAGTTTATTTTAGTTTAGTTTAGTATATAGTTCAGTTCAGTTTTGTTTTGTTTAATTTAGTTTAGTTTATAGTTTAGTTGAATTTAGGTTAGTTTAGTTGAGTTTAGTTTAGTTTAGTTTAGGTTAGGTTAGGTTAGTTTAGTTTAGTTTAGGATAGGTTATGATAGATTAGGTTAGGTTAGGTTAGTTTGGTTTAGTTTAGTCTAGTTAAGTTTAGTTTAGTTTATACTTTAGTTTAGTTTAGTTTATTTTATAGTTTAGTTAAATTTTGTTTATAGTTTAGTTTGCAGTTTAGTATAGTTTAGTTTAGTTTAATTTAGTTTAGCTAAGTTAAGTATAGTGTAGTTTAGTTTAGTTTATAGTTTAATTTATAATTTAGTTTAGTTTAGTTTAGTTTACTTTAGTTTAGGTTAGGTTAGGTTAGGTTAGGTTAGTTTAATTTATTTGAGATTAATTTAGTTTAGTTTATCGTTTAATTTATAGTTTAGTTTATTTTACTTTATAGTTTAGTTTAGTTAATTTATAGTTTAATTTAGTATAGTTTAGTTTAATTTAGTTTCGTTTAGTTTATAGTTTTGTTTATAGTTTAGCTTAGATTAGTTTAGTTTAGTTTAGTTTAGGTACAGTTATGTTAGGTTAGTTTAGTTTAGTTTAGTTCAGGTTCGTTTAGGTTAGGATAGGTAAGTTTAATTTAGTTCAGTTTAGTTTATAGTTTAGTTTATAGTTTAGTATGTAGTTTTGTTTAGTTTAGCTTAGTTTAGTTTAGGTTAAGTTATGTTAGGTTAGTTTAGTTTAATTTAGTTTAGATTAGGTTAGGTTAGGTTAGGTTAGGTTACGGTATTTAAGTTTAGTTTAGGCAAATTTAGTTTAGTTTAGTTCAGTTTAGTTTAGTTTATTTTATAGTTTATTTTTGTTTTGTTGATAGTTTTGTTTGCAGTTTAGTATAGTTTAGTTTAGTTTAATTTAGATTAGGTTAAGTAAGGTTAAGGTTAGGTTAGTTTAGTTTAGTTTAGTTTATGTTAGGTTATATTAGTTTAGTTTAGTTTTGTTTATAGTTTAGTTTAATTTATTTTATAATTTAGTTTATAGTTTAGTTTAGTTTAGTTTGTAGTTTAATTTAGTTTAGTTTAGTTTAGTTTAATTTAGTTTACTTTAGTTTAGGTTAGGTTATGTTAGTTTAGTGTAGTATAGTTTAGTTTAGTTTAAAATATAGTACCTTTAGTTTATAGTTTAGTTCATAGTTTTGTTTAGTTTAGTTTAGATATAGTTTTGTTTACTTTAGGTTAGGTGAGATTATGTTAGGTTAGGTTAGCTTACTTTAGTTTAGTTTAGTATAGTTTAGGTTAGGTTAGGTTAAGTTAGTTTAGTTTAGTTTAGTTTGTACTTTAGTTTATAGTGTAGTTTATAGTTTAGTTTAATTTAGTGTAGTTAAGTTTGGTTTAGTTTAGTATAGTTTTAATTACTTTAGGTTAGGTTAGATTATGATAGGTTTGGATAGCTTACATTAGTTTATATTAGGTTAGGTTAGGTTAGTTTAGTTTAGTTAACTTTGGTTTAGTTTAGTTTAGTTTAGTTTACAGTTTAGTTTATAGTTTAGTTTAGTTAAGTTTATAGTTTAATTTATAATTTAGTTTAGTTTAGTTTAATTTAGTTTAGAGTAGGTTAGGTTAGGTTAGTTTAGTTTAGTTTAGGTTAGGTTAGGTTAGGTTAGGTTAATTTAGTTTAGTTGAGTTTAATTTAGTATAGTTTATTTTAGTTAATAGTTTAATTTATAGTTTAGTTTAGTTTTTTTATACTAGTTTAGTTAATTTAAAGTTTAATTTAGTTTAGTTTAGTTTAATTTAATTTAGTTTGTAGTTTAGTTTAGTTTAGTTTAGGTTAGGTTAGGTTAGGTTAGAGTAGTTTAGTTTAGGTTAGGTTATGATAGGTTAGTGCAGTTTAATTTAATTTAGTTTAGTTTAGTTGAATTTAATTTAGTTTAGTTAGGTTAGTTTAGATAAGTTAGGTTAGTTTAGTTTACTTTAGTTTATGTAAGCTTAGGTTAGGTTAGTTTAGTATTATTTAGTTTACTTTTGCTAATAGTTCAGTTTAGTTTAGTTTATATATCAGTTTATAGTTAGTTCAGTTTAGTTTAGTTTAGGTTACGTTGGGTTAGTTTTGTTTAGTATAGGTTAGGTTAGGTTAGGTAAGTTTAATTCAGTTTAGTGTAGTTTAGTTTATAGTTTAATTTATAGGTTGGTTTATAGTTAATTTAGTTTAGTTTAGTTTAGGTTAAATTGTGTTAGGTTAGTTAAGTTTAGTTTAGGTTAGGTTAGGTTGGGATAGGTTAGTGTAGTTTAATTTAATTTAGTTGAATTTAGTTTAGTTAAGTTTAGCTTAGGTTACGTTAGGTTAGTTTAGTTTAGTTTAGTTTAGGTGAGGTTAGGTTAGGTTAGTTTAGTTCTGTTAATTTATTTTAGTTTATACATTAGTTTAGTTTATAGTTTAGTTTAATTTAGTGTAGTTTAATTTTGTTTAAGTTAGGTTAGGTTAGGTTAGTTTGGCTTAGTTTAGTTTAGGTTAGGTTATGTTATATTAGGTTAGGTTAGGTTAGTGTGGTTTCGTTTAGTCAAGTTAAGTTTAGTTTAGTTTATTTTATAGTTTAGTTTAGTTTTGTTTATAGTTTAGTTTGCAGTTTAGTATAGTTTAGTTTAATTTAATTTAGTTTAGGTTAAGTAAGGTTAGGTTAGGTTAGTTTAGTTTAGTTTAATTTATGTTAGGTTAGGTTAGGTTAGGTTAGGTTAGGGTAGTTTAGTTTACTTTAGTTGAATTTAGTTTAGTTTAGTTCAGTTTAGGTTACGTTAGGTTCCTTTAGTTTAGTTTAGGTTAGGTTAGGTTACGTTACGTTAGGTTAGATTAGTTTAGTTAAGTTTATTTTAGTTTAGTTTAATTTATAGTTCAGTTTAATTTAGTTTTGTTTAATTGAGTTTAGTTTATAGTTTAGTTCAGTTTAGGTTAGTTTAGTTGAGTTTAGTTTAGTTTAGTTTAGTGTAGTTTAGCTTAGGTTAGTTTAGTTTAGTTTAGTTTAGTTTTGTTTAATTTAGGTTAATTTAGTTTAGTTAATTTAGTTTAGTTTAGGTTAAGTTAGTTTAGGTTACGTTAGGTTAGGTTAGGTTAAGTTAGTTCAGTTTAGTATAGTTTACTTTATTTTAAAATATAGTATCTTTTGTTTATAGTTTAGTTTATAGCTTTGTTTAGTTCAGTTTAGTTTAATTTAGTTATTTAGAGTAGTTTAGTTTAGTTCAGTTTAGGTTAGATTAGGTTAGGTTACTGTTGTTTAGTTTAGTTTAGTTTAGTTGAATTTAGTTTAGTTTAATTTAGGGTAGGTTAGGTTGTTTTGGTTTAGTATAGGTTAGGTTCAGTTAGGTTAGGTTAGTTTAGTTTAGTTTAGTTTATAGTTTAGTTTATAGTTTAGTTTAGTTTAGTGTAGTTTAGTTTGGTTTATTTTATTTCAGTTTAGTTTAGTTTAGTTTCGTTTAGCTTAGGTTATGTTACATTAGGTTAGCTTAGGTTAGCTTAGTTTACTCTAGTTTAGTTTAGGTTAGGTTAGGTTAGAATAGGTTAGTTAAGTTTAGTTTAGTTTAGTTAGGTTTAGTTTAGTTTATAGTTTAGTTTAGTTTTGTTTATAGTTTAGTTTAGTTTAGTTGTTTAATTTAGTTTACCTTTCTTTTTTCGGTTAGAGTACTTTAGTTTAGGGTATGTTATGTTAGGTTAGCTTGGTTAGTTTAGTTTAGTTTAAGTTAGGTTAGGTTACCTTAGGTTAGGTTAGGTTAGGTTAATTTAGGTTAGTTTAGAATAGTTTAGTTTAGTGTAATTTAGTTTATAGTTTAGTTTAGTTTAGTGTAGTTTATAGTTTAATTTAGTTTAGTTTAGTTGAATTTAGTTTAGTTTATTTTAGTTTAGGTTAGGTTAACTAAGTTTAATTTAGTTTAGTTTAATTAAGTTTAGTTTATAGTTTAGTATATAGTTTAGTTTGTAGTTTTATTTTAGTTTAGTTTAGTTTAGGTTAAGTTATATTAACTTCATTTAGCTTAATTTAATTTAGATTAGTTTACGTTATATTAGGTTAGAGTAGTTAAGTTTAGTTTAGTTGAATTTAGTTTATAGTTTAATTTATAGTTTAGTTTAGTTTACTTTATGGTTTAGTTTAGTTAATTTATAGTTTAATTTACTTTAGTTTAGTCTAGTTTAATTTAGTTTACTTTAATTAATAGTTTTGTTTATAGTTTAGTTTAGTTTAGGTTAGGTTATGTTGGATTAGGTTAGGTTAGGTTAGTTTGGTTTAGTTTAGTCTAGTTAAGTTTAGTTTAGTTTATTTTATACTTTAGTTAATTTTGTTGATAGTTTGGTTTGCAGTTTAGTATAGTTTAGTTTAGTTTAATTTAGATTAGGTTAAGAAAGGTTAGGGTAGGTTGGTTTAGTTTAGTTTAGTTTATGTTATGTTAGGTTAGTTTAGTTTAGTTTTGTTTATAGTTTAGTTTAATTTATATTATAATTTAGTTTATAGTTTATTTTAGTTTAGTTTGTAGTTTAATTTAGTTTAGTTTAATTTAGTTTAGTTTAGGTTAGATTAGGTTAGGTTAGGTTAGGTTAGTCTAGTTTAGTATAGTTTAGTTTAGTTTAAAATATAGAATCTTTAGTTTATAGTTTAGTTCATAGTTTTATTAAGTTTTATTTAGTTTCGTTTAGGTTAGGTTAGAGTAGCTTAGTTTAGTTTAGTTTAGGTTAGAATAGGTTAGGTTAGTGTAGTTTAGTTTAGTTTAGTTTAATTTAATTTAGTTTTGTTTAGTTTAGTTTAGGTTAGGTTAGGTTAGTTTAGTTTAGTATAGGTGATGTTAAGTTAGTTAAGGGTAGTTTAGTTTATAGTTTAGTTTAGTTTAATTTAGTTTAGGTTATGTTAGGTGCGTTTAGTTTAATTTAGTTTTAATTAGGTTACGTTAGATTTGGTTAGGGTAGTTGAGTTTACTTTAGTTGAATTTAGTTTATAGTTTAATTTATAGTTTGTTTTAGTTTACTTTATAGTTTAGTTTAGTTAATTTATAGTTTAATTTACTTTAGTTTAGTCTAGTTTAATTTAGTTTACTTTAATTTATAGTTTTGTTTAAAATTTAGTTTAGTTTAGTTTAGTTTAGGTTAAATTATGTTAGGTTAGGTTAGTTTAGTTTATTTTAGGTTAGGTTAGGTTAGGTTAGTGTAGTTTAGTTTAGTTTAGCTAAATTTTGTTTAGTTTAGTTTAGTTTAGGATACGTTAGGTTAGTTTAGTTTAGTTTAGTTTAGTTTAGTGTATGTTAGGTTAGGTTAGGCTAGATTAATTTAGTTTAGTTTATTTTAGTTTATAGTTTAGTTTAGTTTATAATTTATTTTATAGTTTAGTATACTTTAGTTTATAGATTAGTTTATAGTTTAGTTAACATTTTAGTTTAGTTTAGTTTAGATTAGGTTAGAGAAGGTTAGGTTAGGTTAGTTTATTTTAGTTTAGTTTATGTAAGCTTAGATTAGGTTAGTTTGGTATAGTTTAGTTTAACTTAGTTCATTTTATAGTTTAGTTTAGTTTAGTTTATAGTTCAGTTTATAGTTTAGTATTGTTTAATTTAGTTTAAGTTAGGTTGGGTTAGTTTAGTTTAGTTTAGTTAGGTTAGGTTAAGTTAGGTTAGTTTAGTTTAGTATAGTTAAGTTTAGTTAGTTTAGTTTATAGTTTAGTTTATTTTATTTTATAGTTTAGTTTATAGTTTTGTTTAGCTTAGTTTAATTTAGTTAGTTTAGGTTAGGTTAGGTTAGATTATTTTAGTTTAGGTTAGGTTATGATAGGTTAGTGCAGTTTAATTTAATTTAGTTTAGTTTAGTTGAATTTAATTTATTTTTGTTAGGTCAGTTTAGGTAAGTTAGGTTAGTTTAGTTTAGTATAGGTTAGGTTAGGTTAGGTAAGTTTAATTCAGTATAGTTTAGTTTAGTTTATAGTTTAATTTATAGTTTTGTTTATAGTTAGTTTAGTTTAGTTTAGTTTAGGTTAAATTATGTTAGGTTAGTTTAGTTTAATTTAATTCATGTTAGGTTAGGTTGGGTTAAGTTAGTGTAGTTTCATTTAGTTTGGTTTATTTTAGTTTAGTTTAATATGTTGTTCCGTTTAGTTTAGTTTTGTTTAATTTAGTTTAGTTTATAGTTTAGTTGAGTGTAGTTTAGGTTTGGTTAGGTTAGGTTAGATTAGTTTTGTTTAGGATAGGTTATGTTAGATTAGGTTAGGTTAGGTTAGTTTGGTTTAGTTTAGTCTAGTTAAGTTTAGTATAGTTTATACTTTAGTTTAGTTTAGTTTATTTTATAGTTTAGTTAAGTTTTGTTTATACTTTAGTTTGCAGTTTAGTATAGTTTAGTTTAGTTTAATTTAGTTTAGTTTAGTTTAATTTAGTTTCGTCTAGTTTATGGTTTTGTTTATAGTTTAGTTTAGTTTAGTTTAGTTTAGGTTAAGTTATGTTAGGGTCGTTTAGTTTAATTTAGTTTAGATTAGGATAGGTTAGGTTAGGGTAGTTAAGTTTAGTTTAGTTGAATTTAGTTTAATTTAGTTCAGTTTAGGTTACGTTAGGTTAGTTTAGTTTAGTTTAGTTTAGGTTAGGTTAGGTTAGTTTAGTTTAGTTTATTTAAGTGTAGTTTAGTTTATAGTTCAGTTTAGTTTAGTTTGGTTTAATTTAGTTTAGTTTATAGTTTAGTTGAATTTAGGTTAGTTTAGTTGAGTTTAGTTTGGTTTAGTTTATTTTAGATTAGGTTAGTTTAGGTTAGTTTAGTTTAGTTTAGGTTGGGTTATGTTAGATTAGGTTAGGTTAGGTTAGTTGCTTAGTTTAGTCTAGTTAAGTTTAGTTAAGTTTACACTTAAGTTTAGTTTAGTTTATAGTTTAGTTTAGTTTTGTTTATTGTTTAGTTTATAGTTTAGTATAGTTTAGTTTAGTTTAATTTAGTTTAGCTAAGTTTAGTTTAGTTTAGTTTTGGGTGGGTTATGTTAGGTTAGGTTAGGTTAGTTTAGTGTAGTTTAGGTTAGGTTAGGTTAGGTTAGGTTAGTTTAGTTTAGTTGAGTTTAGTTTAGTTTAGATTAGGTTAAGTAAGATTAGGTTAGGTTAGGTTAGGTTAGTTTAGTTTTGTTTATAGTTTAGTTTAGTTTAGTTTACATTTTCTTTATAGTTTAGTTAGTTTAGTTTATAGTTTAATTTAGTTTAGTTTAGTTTAGTTTTCATTAATTTAGGTTAATTTGTTTAGTTTAGTTTAATTTAGGTTAGGTTAAGTTAGGTTAGGTTAGGTTAGTTTAGTTTACTATAGTTTAGTTTAGTTTAAAATATAGTATCTTTAGTTTATAATTTAGTTCATAGTTTTCCTTAGATTAGTTTATTTTCGGTTAGGTTAGAGTAGTTTAGTTTAGTTTAGTTTAGTTTAGGTTAGATTAGGTTAGTTTAATGTAGTTTAGTTTAATTTAGTTTAGTTGAATTTAATTTAGTTTAGTTTAGGTTAGGTTAGGTTTGTTTAGGTTAGATTAGGTTAGGTTATGTTAGATTAGGTTAGGTTAGGTTAGCTTAGTTTAGTTTAGTTTAGTTTCCGTTAGGTTGGGTTAGGTTAGGTTAGTTAAGTTTATTTTAGTTTAGTTTAGTTAAGTATAGTTTAGTTTATAGTTTACTTTAGTTTAATTTATAGCTTAGTTTATAGCTTAGTTTAGTTCATAGTTTAATTTATATTTAGGTTTAGTTTAGTTTAGTAAAGTTTATTTTAGGGTAGCTTATGTTAGGTTAGGTTAGGTTAGTATAGTTTATAGTTTAATTTATAGTTTACTTAAGTTTATAGTTTAGTTTATAGTTTAGTTTAGTTTAGTTTAGTTTAGTTTATAATAGTTTAGTTTAGTTTAGGTCAGATTAAGATATTTTAGTTTAGTTTAGTTTACGTTAGGTTAGGCTAGGTGAAGTTATATTTGGTTAGTTTAGATTAGTTTAGTTTAGTTTAGTTTATAGTTTAGATTAGTTTATTATTTATTTTAGTTTAGTTTAGTTTATAGTTTCGTTTATAGTTTAGTTTGGTTTAGTTTAGTTTAATTTAGTTTACATTAGATTAGTTTAGTTAGTTTTAGTTTAGGTTAGGTTAGATGAGGTTAGTTTAGTTTAGTTTAGTTCAATTTAGTTTATTTTAGTTTATAGATTAGTTTAGTTTAGTTTATAGTTCAATTTATAGTTTAGTTTAGTTTAGTTTATCGTTTAGTTTAGTTTAGTATAGTTTAGTTTAGTTTAGGTTACAGTAGGTTACTTTAGATTAGTTTAGTTCAGCGCAGTTTAGGTTAGATTAAGTTAGGTTATTTTGTTTAATTTAGTTTAGTTTAAATTAGTTTATAGTTTAGTTTATAGTTTAGTTTATAGTTTAGCTTAGATTAGTGTAGTTTAGTTTGGTTCAGTTTATTTTAGTTTAGTTTAGTTTAGTTTCGTTTAGCTTAGGTTATGTTATATTAGGTTAGCTTAGGTTAGCTTAGTTTACCCTAGTTTAGTTTGGGTTAGGTAAGGTTAAAATAGGTTAGTTAAATTTAGTTTAGTTTAGTTTAGTTAGGTTTAGTTTAGTTTATAGTTTTGGTTAGTTTAGTTATAGTTTCGTTTATAGTTAAGTTTAGTTTAGTTTAGTTTAATTTACTTTAGTTTAGTTTATTTTAGGGTAGCTTATGTTAGGTTAGGTTAGTTTATAGTTTAATTTATAGTTTAGTTTAGTTTATAGTTTAGTTTATAGTTCAGTTTATAATAGTTTAGTTTAGGTTAGGTTAGGTTAGGTTAGTTTAGTTTAGTTTAGTTTAGGTTAGGTTTGGCTATGTTAGGTTAGGATAGGTTAGTTTAGATTAGTTTAGTTTAGTTTAGTTTATAGTTTATTTTATTTTAGTTTATTATTTAATTTAGTGTAGTTTAGTTTATAGTTTCGTTTATAGTTTAGTTTGGTTTAGTTTAGTTTATTTTAGTTTAGCTTAGATTAGTTTAGTTTGTCTTAGGTTAGGTTAGGTGAGATTAGTTTAATTTAGTTGAGTTTAATTTAGTTTATTTAAGTTTATAGTTTAGTTTAGTTTAGTCTATAGTTCAATTTATAGTTTAGTTTAGTTTAGTTTATAGTTTAGGTTATCGTTTAGTTTATTTTAGATTAATTTAGTTTAGGTCAATTTAGGTTAGGTTAGCTTAGGTTAGGTTAGTTTAGATTAGTTTAGTTTAATTTAGTTTAGTTTATAGTTTAGTTTATTTTAGTTTATAGTTTAATTTAGTTTAGTTTAGTTTAGTGTAGTTTAGTTTAGGTTAGGTTAGGTTAGGTTAATTTAGTTTAGTTTACGTTAGGTTAGGTAATTTTAATTTAGTTTGTTTGGTTATGTTTAATTTTTAGTTTATTTTGTAATTTTGTTTATTGTTTAGTTTAGTTTATACTTTAATTTAGATTAGTTTAGTTTAGTTTAGTTTAGTTTAGTTTAATTTAGGTTTTTTTAGGTTAGTTTAGTTTAGTTTAGTTTAGGTTACGTTAGGTTAGGTTAATTTACTTTAGTATAGTTTAGTTTAGTTTATTTTAGTTTAGTTTATAGCTTACTTTACAGTTTAGTTTAGTTTAGTTTGGGTTAGGTTAGGTTAGGTTAGTTTAGTTTAGTTTAGTTTAAAGTTTAGTTTAGTTTAGTTTACAGTTTAGCTTATCCTTTAGAATATAGTGTGGTTTATAGTTTAGTTTAATTTAGTGTAGTTTAGTTTGGTGTAGTTTAGTATAGTTTTGTTTACCTTAGGTTAGGTGAGATTATGTTAGGTTAGGTTAGCTTACTTTAGTTTAGTTTAGTTTAGGTTAGGTTAGATTAGGTTAGTTTAGTTAACTTTGGTTTAGTCTAGTTTAGTTAGTTTAGTTTATAATTTAGTTTATAGTTATGTTTTGTTTAGTTTATAGTTTAATTTATAATTTAGTTTAGTTTAGTTTAGTTTGGTTTAATTTAGTTTAGAGTAGGTTAGGTTAGATTAATTTAGTTTAGTTGAGTTTAATTTAGTTTAATTTAGTTTAGTTTATAATTTAAATTATAGTTTAGTTTAGTTTACTTTATAGTTTATTTTAGTTAATTTATAGTTTAATTTAGTTTAGTTTAGTTTAATTTAGTTTAGTTTAGTTTATAGTTTTGTTTATAGTTTAGTTTATTTTAGGTTAAATTATGTTAAGTTCGTTTAGTTTAATTTAGTTTTGATTAGGTTACGTTATATTAGGTTAGGGTAGTTAAGATTAGTTTAGTTGCATTTAGTTTATAGTTTAATTTATAGTTAAGTTTAGTTTATTTTATAGTATAGTTTAGTTAATTTACAGTTTAATTTATTTTAGTTTAGTCTAGTTTAATTTAGTTTAATTTATTTATAGTTTTGTTTATAGTTTAGTTTAGTTTAGTTTAGTTTAGGTTAATTTATGTTAGGTTAGTTTAGTTTAGTTTAGGTTAGGTTAGGTTAGGTTAGGTTAGGCTAGTGTAGTTTAGTTTAGTTTAGCTAAATTTTGTTTAGTTTAGTTTAGTTTAGGATACGTTAGGTTAGTTTAGTTGAGTTTAGTTAAGTGTATGTTAGGTTAGGTTAGGTTAGTGTAGTTTAGTTTAGTTTATTTTAGTTTATAGTTTAGTTTAGTTTAGTTTATAATTTATTTTATAGTTTAGTATACTTTAGTTTATAGATTAGTTTATAGTTTAGTTAATATTTTAGTTTAGTTTAGTTTAGATTAGGTTAGGGAAGGTTAGGTTAGGTTAGTTTATTTTAGTTTAGCTTATGTAAGGTTAGGTTAGGTTAGTTTGGTATAAATTAGTTTAATTTAGTTTTGTTTAAGTTTAGTTTAGTTTATAGTTCAGTTTATAGTTTAGTTTAGTTTAAGTTAGGTTAGGTTAGGTTAAGTTAGGTTAGTTTAGTTTAGTATAGTTTTTTTTATTTTAGTTTAGTTTAGTTAGTTTAGGCTAGGTTAGGTTAGTATAGAGTAGTTTAATTTAGGTTAGGTTATGATAGGTTAGTGCAGTTTAATTTAATTATTTTAGTTTAGTTGAATTTAATTTATTTTAGTTAGGTCAGTTTAGGTAAGTTAGGTTAGTTTAGTTTAGTATAGGTTAGGTTAGGTTAGGTTGGGTTAAGTTAGTGTAGTTTCATTTATTTTGGTTTATTTTAGTTTAGTTTAATATGAGGTTCCGTTTAGTTTAGTTTTGTTTAATTTAGTTTAGTTTATAGTTTAGTTGAGTTTAGGTTAGTTTAGTTGAGTTTAGTATATTTTAGTTTAGTTTAGGTTACGTTAGGTTAGGTTAGATTAACTTTGTTTAGGATAGTATAGTTTAGTTTAATTTAATTTAGTTTAACTAAGTTTAGTTTAGTTTAGTTTTGGGTAGGTTATGTTAGGTTAGGTTAGTTTAGTTTAGGTTAGGTTAGGTTAGGGTAGGTTAGTTTAGTTTAGTTGAGTTTAGTTTAGTTTAGATTAGGTGAAGTAAGATTAGGTTAGGTTAGGTTAGGTTAGTTTAGTTTTGTTTATAGTTTAGTTTAGTTTAGTTTATAGTTTACTTTATAGTTTAATTAGTTTAGTTTAATGTTTAATGTAGTTTAGTTTAGTTTAGTTCAGTTTAGTTTCATTTAGGTTAATTTAGTTTAGGTTAGGTTAAGTTAGGTTAGGTTAGGTAGGTTTAGTTTAGTATAGTTTAGTTTAGTTTAAAATATAGTATCTTTAGTTAATAGTTTAGTTCATAGTTTTCTTTAGATTAGTTTACTTTAGGTTAGGTTAGAGTAGTTTAGTTTACTTTAGGTTAGATTAGGTTAGGTTAATGTAGTTTAGTTTAATTTTGTTTAGTTGAATTTAATTTAGTTTAGTTTAGTTTAGTTTAGGTTAATTTAGGTTCGTTTAGGTTAGATTAGGTTAGGTTATGTTAGATTAGGTTAGGTTAGGTTAGCTTAGTTTAGTTTATATTAGTTTCGGTTAGGTTGGGTTAGGTTAGTTTACTTAAGTTTAGTTTAGTTTAGTTTAGTTATGTATAGTTTAGTTTATAGTTTAGTTCAGTTCATAGTTTAATTTATATTTAGGTTTAGTTTAGTTTAATTTAGTTTAGCTTATTTAGTTTAGTTTAGTTTATTTTACGGTAGCTTATGTTAGGTTAGGTTAGGTTAGTATAGTTTATAGTTTAATTTATAGTTTACTTTAGTTTATAGTTTAGTTTATAATTTAGTTTAGTTTAGTTTAGTTTTATAATAGTTTAGTTTAGCTTAGTTTAGGTTAAGATGGTTTAGTTTAGGTTAGGTTAGGCTAGGTTAAGTTATATTAGGTTAGTTTAGATTAGTTTAGTTTAGTTTAGTTTATAGTTTAGTTTACCTAATTTATTATTTTGTTTAGTTTAGTTTAGTTTATAGTTTCGTTTATAGTTTATTTTGATTTAGTTTAGTTTAATTTAGTTTACCTTAGATTAGTTTAGTTACTTTTAGGTTAGGTTAGGTTAGGTGAGGTTAGTTTAGTTTAGTTTAGTTTAATTTAGTTTAGTTTAGTTTATAGTTTAGTTTAGTTTATAGTTCAATTTATAGTTTACTTTAGTTTAGTTTATCGTTTAGTTTAGTTTAGTATAGTTTAGTTTAGTTTAGGTTAGACTAGGTTAGTTTAGATTAGTTTAATTTAGCGCAGTTTAGGTTACGTTAAGTTAGGTTATTTTATTTAGTTTAGTTTAGTTTAGTTTAGTTTATAGTTTAGTTTATAGTTTAGTTTATAGTTTAGTTTAGATTAGTGTAGTTTAGTTTGGTTTAGTTTATTTTAGTTTAGTTTCGTTTAGCTTAGGTTATATTATATTAGGTGAGCTTAGGTTAGCTTAGTTTACCCTAGTTTAGTTTAGGTTAGGTAATGTTAGAATAGGTTAGTTAAATTTAGTTTAGTTTAGTTTAGCTAGGTTTAGTTTAGTTTAGTTATAGTTTAGTTTATAGTTTAGTTTAGGTTATAATTTAATTTCTAGTTTAGTTTAGTTTAGTTTAGTTTAATTTAGTTTAGCTTTCTTTATTTTCCTTTAGATTATTTTAGTTTAGGATATGTTAGGTTAGGTTAGTTTAGTTTATTTTAATTTATAGTTTATTTTATAGTTTTGTTTATAGTTTAGTTTAGTTTATAGTTTAATTTAGTTTAGTTTAGTTTAATTTAGGTTAGGTTAGTTTAGTTTAGTTTAGTTTAGGTTAGGTTAGGTTAGGTTAGGTTAGTTTACTTTAGTATAGTTTAGATTAGTTTATTTTAGTTTAGTTTCTGGTTTAGTTTAATTTATAGTTTTGTTTACAGTTTAGTTTAGTTTAGTTTAATTTAGTTTATTTTGGGTTAGGTTAGGTTAGTTTAGTTTAGTTTAGTTTAGTTTATAGTTTAGTTTATTTTAGTTTACAGTTTAGTTTATCCTTTAGTTTATAGTGTAGTTTATAGTTTAGTTTAATTTATTGTAATTTAGTTTGGTTTAGTTTAGTATAGTTTTGTTTACTTTAGGTTAGGTGAGATTATGTTAGGTTAGGTTAGCTTACTTTAGTTTAGTTTAGTATAGTTTAGGTTAGGTTAGGTTAAGTTAGTTTAGTTTAGTTTAGTTTGTACTTTAGTTTAATTTAGTTTACAGTTTACTTTATCCTTTAGTTTATAGTGTAGTTTATAGTTTAGTTTAATTTAGTGTAGTTAAGTTTGGTTTAGTTTAGTATAGTTTTAATTACTTTAGGTTAGGTTAGATTATGATAGGTTTGGATAGCTTACATTAGTTTATATTAGGTTAGGTTAGGTTAGTTTAGTTTAGTTAACTTTGGTTTAGTTTAGTTTAGTTTAGTTTACAGTTTAGTTTATAGTTTAGTTTAGTTAAGTTTATAGTTTAATTTATAATTTAGTTTAGTTTAGTTTAATTTAGTTTAGAGTAGGTTAGGTTAGGTTAGTTTAGTTTAGTTAAGGTTAGGTTAGGTTAGGTTAGGTTAATTTAGTTTAGTTGAGTTTAATTTAGTATAGTTTATTTTAGTTAATAGTTTAATTTATAGTTTAGTTTAGTTTTTTTATACTAGTTTAGTTAATTTAAAGTTTAATTTAGTTTAGTTTAGTTTAATTTAATTTAGTTTGTAGTTTAGTTTAGTTTAGTTTAGGTTAGGTTAGGTTAGGTTAGAGTAGTTTAGTTTAGGTTAGGTTATGATAGGTTAGTGCAGTTTAATTTAATTTAGTTTAGTTTAGTTGAATTTAATTTAGTTTAGTTAGGTTAGTTTAGATAAGTTAGGTTAGTTTAGTTTACTTTAGTTTATGTAAGCTTAGGTTAGGTTAGTTTAGTATTATTTAGTTTACTTTTGCTAATAGTTCAGTTTAGTTTAGTTTATATATCAGTTTATAGTTAGTTCAGTTTAGTTTAGTTTAGGTTACGTTGGGTTAGTTTTGTTTAGTATAGGTTAGGTTAGGTTAGGTAAGTTTAATTCAGTTTAGTGTAGTTTAGTTTATAGTTTAATTTATAGGTTGGTTTATAGTTAATTTAGTTTAGTTTAGTTTAGGTTAAATTGTGTTAGGTTAGTTAATTTTAGTTTAGGTTAGGTTAGGTTGGGATAGGTTAGTGTAGTTTAATTTAATTTAGTTGAATTTAGTTTAGTTAAGTTTAGCTTAGGTTACGTTAGGTTAGTTTAGTTTAGTTTAGTTTAGGTGAGGTTAGGTTAGGTTAGTTTAGTTCTGTTAATTTATTTTAGTTTATACATTAGTTTAGTTTATAGTTTAGTTTAATTTAGTGTAGTTTAATTTTGTTTAAGTTAGGTTAGGTTAGGTTAGTTTGGCTTAGTTTAGTTTAGGTTAGGTTATGTTATATTAGGTTAGGTTAGGTTAGTGTGGTTTCGTTTAGTCAAGTTAAGTTTAGTTTAGTTTATTTTATAGTTTAGTTTAGTTTTGTTTATAGTTTAGTTTGCAGTTTAGTATAGTTTAGTTTAATTTAATTTAGTTTAGGTTAAGTAAGGTTAGGTTAGGTTAGGTTAGGTTAGGGTAGTTTAGTTTACTTTAGTTGAATTTAGTTTAGTTTAGTTCAGTTTAGGTTACGTTAGGTTCCTTTAGTTTAGTTTAGGTTAGGTTAGGTTACGTTACGTTAGGTTAGATTAGTTTAGTTAAGTTTATTTTAGTTTAGTTTAATTTATAGTTCAGTTTAATTTAGTTTTGTTTAATTGAGTTTAGTTTATAGTTTAGTTCAGTTTAGGTTAGTTTAGTTGAGTTTAGTTTAGTTTAGTTTAGTGTAGTTTAGCTTAGGTTAGTTTGGTTTAGTTTAGTTTAGTTTTGTTTAATTTAGGTTAATTTAGTTTAGTTAATTTAGTTTAGTTTAGGTTAAGTTAGTTTAGGTTACGTTAGGTTAGGTTAGGTTAAGTTAGTTCAGTTTAGTATAGTTTACTTTATTTTAAAATATAGTATCTTTTGTTTATAGTTTAGTTTATAGCTTTGTTTAGTTCAGTTTAGTTTAATTTAGTTATTTAGAGTAGCTTAGTTTAGTTCAGTTTAGGTTAGATTAGGTTAGGTTACTGTTGTTTAGTTTAGTTTAGTTTAGTTGAATTTAGTTTAGTTTAATTTAGGGTAGGTTAGGTTGTTTTGGTTTAGTATAGGTTAGGTTCAGTTAGGTTAGGTTAGTTTAGTTTAGTTTAGTTTATAGTTTAGTTTATAGTTTAGTTTAGTTTAGTGTAGTTTAGTTTGGTTTATTTTATTTCAGTTTAGTTTAGTTTAGTTTCGTTTAGCTTAGGTTATGTTACATTAGGTTAGCTTAGGTTAGCTTAGTTTACTCTAGTTTAGTTTAGGTTAGGTTAGGTTAGAATAGGTTAGTTAAGTTTAGTTTAGTTTAGTTAGGTTTAGTTTAGTTTATAGTTTAGTTTAGATTTGTTTATAGTTTAGTTTAGTTTAGTTGTTTAATTTAGTTTACCTTTCTTTTTTCGGTTAGAGTACTTTAGTTTAGGGTATGTTATGTTAGGTTAGCTTGGTTAGTTTAGTTTAGTTTAAGTTAGGTTAGGTTACCTTAGGTTAGGTTAGGTTAGGTTAATTTAGGTTAGTTTAGAATAGTTTAGTTTAGTGTAATTTAGTTTATAGTTTAGTTTAGTTTAGTGTAGTTTATAGTTTAATTTAGTTTAGTTTAGTTGAATTTAGTTTAGTTTATTTTAGTTTAGGTTAGGTTAACTAAGTTTAATTTAGTTTAGTTTAATTAAGTTTAGTTTATAGTTTAGTATATAGTTTAGTTTGTAGTTTTATTTTAGTTTAGTTTAGTTTAGGTTAAGTTATATTAACTTCATTTAGCTTAATTTAGTTTAGATTAGTTTACGTTATATTAGGTTAGAGTAGTTAAGTTTAGTTTAGTTGAATTTAGTTTATAGTTTAATTTATAGTTTAGTTTAGTTTACTTTATAGTTTAGTTTAGTTAATTTATAGTTTAATTTACTTTAGTTTAGTCTAGTTTAATTTAGTTTACTTTAATTAATAGTTTTGTTTATAGTTTAGTTTAGTTTAGGTTAGGTTATGTTAGATTAGGTTAGGTTAGGTTAGTTTGGTTTAGTTTAGTCTAGTTAAGTTTAGTTTAGTTTATTTTATACTTTAGTTAATTTTGTTGATAGTTTGGTTTGCAGTTTAGTATAGTTTAGTTTAGTTTAATTTAGATTAGGTTAAGAAAGGTTAGGGTAGGTTGGTTTAGTTTAGTTTAGTTTATGTTATGTTAGGTTAGTTTAGTTTAGTTTTGTTTATAGTTTAGTTTAATTTATATTATAATTTAGTTTATAGTTTATTTTAGTTTAGTTTGTAGTTTAATTTAGTTTAGTTTAATTTAGTTTAGTTTAGGTTAGATTAGGTTAGGTTAGGTTAGGTTAGTCTAGTTTAGTATAGTTTAGTTTAGTTTAAAATATAGTATCTTTAGTTTATAGTTTAGTTCATAGTTTTATTAAGTTTTATTTAGTTTCGTTTAGGTTAGGTTAGAGTAGCTTAGTTTAGTTTAGTTTAGGTTAGAATAGGTTAGGTTAGTGTAGTTTAGTTTAGTTTAGTTTAATTTAATTTAGTTTTGTTTAGTTTAGTTTAGGTTAGGTTAGGTTAGTTTAGTTTAGTATAGGTGATGTTAAGTTAGTTAAGGGTAGTTTAGTTTATAGTTTAGTTTAGTTTAATTTAGTTTAGGTTATGTTAGGTGCGTTTAGTTTAATTTAGTTTTAATTAGGTTACGTTAGATTTGGTTAGGGTAGTTGAGTTTACTTTAGTTGAATTTAGTTTATAGTTTAATTTATAGTTTATTTTAGTTTACTTTATAGTTTAGTTTAGTTAATTTATAGTTTAATTTACTTTAGTTTAGTCTAGTTTAATTTAGTTTACTTTAATTTATAGTTTTGTTTAAAATTTAGTTTAGTTTAGTTTAGTTTAGGTTAAATTATGTTAGGTTAGGTTAGTTTAGTTTATTTTAGGTTAGGTTAGGTTAGGTTAGTGTAGTTTAGTTTAGTTTAGCTAAATTTTGTTTAGTTTAGTTTAGTTTAGGATACGTTAGGTTAGTTTAGTTTAGTTTAGTTTAGTTTAGTGTATGTTAGGTTAGGTTAGGCTAGATTAATTTAGTTTAGTTTATTTTAGTTTATAGTTTAGTTTAGTTTATAATTTATTTTATAGTTTAGTATACTTTAGTTTATAGATTAGTTTATAGTTTAGTTAACATTTTAGTTTAGTTTAGTTTAGATTAGGTTAGAGAAGGTTAGGTTAGGTTAGTTTATTTTAGTTTAGTTTATGTAAGCTTAGATTAGGTTAGTTTGGTATAGTTTAGTTTAATTTAGTTCATTTTATAGTTTAGTTTAGTTTAGTTTATAGTTCAGTTTATAGTTTAGTATTGTTTAATTTAGTTTAGGTTAGGTTGGGTTAGTTTAGTTTAGTTTAGGTTAGGTTAGGTTAAGTTAGGTTAGTTTAGTTTAGTATAGTTAAGTTTAGTTTAGTTTAGTTTATAGTTTAGTTTATTTTATTTTATAGTTTAGTTTATAGTTTTGTTTAGCTTAGTTTAATTTAGTTAGTTTAGGTTATGTTAGGTTAGATTATTTTAGTTTAGGTTAGGTTATGATAGGTTAGTGCAGTTTAATTTAATTTAGTTTAGTTTAGTTGAATTTAATTTATTTTTGTTAGGTCAGTTTAGGTAAGTTAGGTTAGTTTAGTTTAGTATAGGTTAGGTTAGGTAAGTTTAATTCAGTATAGTTTAGTTTAGTTTATAGTTTAATTTATAGTTTTGTTTATAGTTAGTTTAATTTAGTTTAGTTTAGGTTAAATTATGTTAGGTTAGTTTAGTTTAATTTAATTCATGTTAGGTTAGGTTGGGTTAAGTTAGTGTAGTTTCATTTAGTTTGGTTTATTTTAGTTTAGTTTAATATGTTGTTCCGTTTAGTTTAGTTTTGTTTAATTTAGTTTAGTTTATAGTTTAGTTGAGTTTAGTTTAGGTTTGGTTAGGTTAGGTTAGATTAGTTTTGTTTAGGATAGGTTATGTTAGATTAGGTTAGGTTAGGTTAGTTTGGTTTAGTTTAGTCTAGTTAAGTTTAGTATAGTTTATACTTTAGTTTAGTTTAGTTTATTTTATAGTTTAGTTAAGTTTTGTTTATACTTTAGTTTGCAGTTTAGTATAGTTTAGTTTAGTTTAATTTAGTTTAGTTTAGTTTAATTTAGTTTCGTCTAGTTTATGGTTTTGTTTATAGTTTAGTTTAGTTTAGTTTAGTTTAGTTTAGGTTAAGTTATGTTAGGGTCGTTTAGTTTAATTTAGTTTAGATTAGGATAGGTTAGGTTAGGGTAGTTAAGTTTAGTTTAGTTGAATTTAGTTTAATTTAGTTCAGTTTAGGTTACGTTAGGTTAGTTTAGTTTAGTTTAGTTTAGGTTAGGTTAGGTTAGTTTAGTTTAGTTTATTTAAGTGTAGTTTAGTTTATAGTTCAGTTTAGTTTAGTTTTGTTTAATTTAGTTTAGTTTATAGTTTAGTTGAGTTTAGGTTAGTTTAGTTGAGTTTAGTTTGGTTTAGTTTATTTTAGATTAGGTTAGTTTAGGTTAGTTTAGTTTAGTTTAGGTTGGGTTATGTTAGATTAGGTTAGGTTAGGTTAGTTGCTTAGTTTAGTCTAGTTAAGTTTAGTTAAGTTTACATTTAGTTTAGTTTAGTTTATAGTTTAGTTTAGTTTTGTTTATAGTTTAGTTTATAGTTTAGTATAGTTTAGTTTAGTTTAATTTAGTTTAGCTAAGTTTAGTTTAGTTTAGTTTTGGGTGGGTTATGTTAGGTTAGGTTAGGTTAGTTTAGTGTAGTTTAGGTTAGGTTAGGTTAGGTTAGGTTAGTTTATTTTAGTTGAGTTTAGTTTAGTTTAGATTAGGTTAAGTAAGATTAGGTTAGGATAGGTTAGGTTAGTTTAGTTTTGTTTATAGTTTAGTTTATTTTAGTTTACATTTTCTTTATAGTTTAGTTAGTTTAGTTTATAGTTTAATTTAGTTTAGTTTAGTTTAGTTTTCATTAATTTAGGTTAATTTGTTTAGTTTAGTTTAGTTTAGTTTAGGTTAGGTTAAGTTAGGTTAGGTTAGGTTAGTTTAGTTTACTATAGTTTAGTTTAGTTTAAAATATAGTATCTTTAGTTTATAATTTAGTTCATAGTTTTCCTTAGATTAGTCTATTTTCGGTTAGGTTAGAGTAGTTTAGTTTAGTTTAGTTTAGTTTAGGTTAGATTAGGTTAGTTTAATGTAGTTTAGTTTAATTTAGTTTAGTTGAATTTAATTTAGTTTAGTTTAGGTTAGGTTAGGTTTGTTTAGGTTAGATTAGGTTAGGTTATGTTAGATTAGGTTAGGTTAGGTTAGCTTAGTTTAGTTTAGTTTAGTTTCCGTTAGGTTGGGTTAGGTTAGGTTAGTTAAGTTTATTTTAGTTTAGTTTAGTTAAGTATAGTTTAGTTTATAGTTTACTTTAGTTTAATTTATAGCTTAGTTTATAGCTTAGTTTAGTTCATAGTTTAATTTATATTTAGGTTTAGTTTAGTTTAGTAAAGTTTATTTTAGGGTAGCTTATGTTAGGTTAGGTTAGGTTAGTATAGTTTTTGTTTAATTTATAGTTTACTTAAGTTTATAGTTTAGTTTATAGTTTAGTTTAGTTTAGTTTAGTTTATAATAGTTTAGTTTAGTTTAGGTCAGATTAAGATATTTTAGTTTAGTTTAGTTTAGGTTAGGTTAGGCTAGGTTAAGTTATATTTGGTTAGTTTAGATTAGTTTAGTTTAGTTTAGTTTATAGTTTAGATTAGTTTATTATTTATTTTAGTTTAGTTTAGTTTATAGTTTCGTTTATAGTTTAGTTTGGTTTAGTTTAGTTTAATTTAGTTTACATTAGATTAGTTTAGTTAGTTTTAGTTTAGGTTAGGTTAGATGAGGTTAGTTTAGTTTAGTTTAGTTCAATTTAGTTTATTTTAGTTTATAGATTAGTTTAGTTTAGTTTATAGTTCAATTTATAGTTTAGTTTAGTTTAGTTTATCGTTTAGTTTAGTTTAGTATAGTTTAGTTTAGTTTAGGTTACAGTAGGTTAGTTTAGATTAGTTTAGTTCAGCGCAGTTTAGGTTAGATTAAGTTAGGTTATTTTGTTTAATTTAGTTTAGTTTAAATTAGTTTATAGTTTAGTTTATAGTTTAGTTTATAGTTTAGCTTAGATTAGTGTAGTTTAGTTTGGTTCAGTTTATTTTAGTTTAGTTTAGTTTCGTTTAGCTTAGGTTATGTTATATTAGGTTAGCTTAGGTTAGCTTAGTTTACCCTAGTTTAGTTTGGGTTAGGTAAGGTTAAAATAGGTTAGTTAAATTTAGTTTAGTTTAGTTTAGTTAGGTTTAGTTTAGTTTATAGTTTTGGTTAGTTTAGTTATAGTTTAGTTTATAGTTTAGTTTAGATTATAATTTAATTTATAGTTAAGTTTAGTTTACTTTAGTTTAATTTAGTTTAGCTTTCTTTAGTTTCCTTTAGATTACTCTAGTTTAGGATATGTTAGGTTAGGTTAGTTTAGTTTAGTTTAATTAAGGTTAATTTAGTTTAATTTAGTTTAGTTTAGGTTAGGTTAGGTTAGGTTAGTTAAGTTTAGTGTAGGTTAGTTTAGTTTAAAATATAGTATCTTTAGTTTATAGATTAGTTCATATTTTTGTTTAGTTTAGTTTAGGTTATGTTAGAGTAGTTTAGTTTAGTTTAGTTTACTTTAGGTTAGAATAGGTTAGGTTAGTGTAGATTAATTTAATTTAGTTTAGTTGAATTTAATTTAGTTGTGTTTAGTTTAGTTTAGGTTAGTTTAGTTTAGTATAGGTTAGGTTAAGTTAGGTTAGCTTAGTTTAGTTTAGTTTAGTTTAGTTTATAGTGTGGTTTATACTTTAGTTTTTTATTTTAGTTTATAGTTTAGTTTAGTTTAGTGTAGTTTAGTTTGGTTTAGTTTTGTTTAGTTTAGTGTAAATTAGTTTCGTTTAGGTTAGGTTAAGTTAGAATAGGTTAGGTTAGGTAAGCTTAGTTTAGTTTAGTTTTGGTTAGGTTAGGTTAGGTTAGGTTGGTTAAGTTCAGTTTAGTTTAGTTTAGTTAAGTTTAGTTTAATTTATAGTTTAGTTCAGTTTAGTTTAGAGCTTAGTTTATAGTTTAGTTTAGTTTATAGTTTCATTTATAGTTAAGTTTAGTTTAGTTTAGTTTAATTTACTTTAGTTTAGTTTATTTTAGGGTAGCTTATGTTAGGTTAGGTTAGTTTATAGTTTAATTTATAGTTTAGTTTAGTTTATAGTTTAGTTTATAGTTCAGTTTATAATAGTTTAGTTTAGGTTAGGTTAGGTTAGGTTAGTTTAGTTTAGTTTAGTTTAGGTTAGGTTTGGCTATGTTAGGTTAGGATAGGTTAGTTTAGATTAGTTTAGTTTAGTTTAGTTTATAGTTTATTTTATTTTAGTTTATTATTTAATTTAGTGTAGTTTAGTTTATAGTTTCGTTTATAGTTTAGTTTGGTTTAGTTTAGTTTATTTTAGTTTAGCTTAGATTAGTTTAGTTTGTCTTAGGTTAGGTTAGGTGAGATTAGTTTAATTTAGTTGAGTTTAATTTAGTTTATTTAAGTTTATAGTTTAGTTTAGTTTAGTCTATAGTTCAATTTATAGTTTAGTTTAGTTTAGTTTATAGTTTAGGTTATCGTTTAGTTTATTTTAGATTAATTTAGTTTAGGTCAATTTAGGTTAGGTTAGCTTAGGTTAGGTTAGTTTAGATTAGTTTAGTTTAATTTAGTTTAGTTTATAGTTTAGTTTATTTTAGTTTATAGTTTAATTTAGTTTAGTTTAGTTTAGTGTAGTTTAGTTTAGGTTAGGTTAGGTTAGGTTAATTTAGTTTAGTTTACGTTAGGTTAGGTAATTTTAATTTAGTTTGTTTGGTTATGTTTAATTTTTAGTTTATTTTGTAATTTTGTTTATTGTTTAGTTTAGTTTATACTTTAATTTAGATTAGTTTAGTTTAGTTTAGTTTAGTTTAGTTTAATTTAGGTTTTTTTAGGTTAGTTTAGTTTAGTTTAGTTTAGGTTAGGTTAGGTTAGGTTAATTTACTTTAGTATAGTTTAGTTTAGTTTATTTTAGTTTAGTTTATAGCTTACTTTACAGTTTAGTTTAGTTTAGTTTGGGTTAGGTTAGGTTAGGTTAGTTTAGTTTAGTTTAGTTTAAAGTTTAGTTTAGTTTAGTTTACAGTTTAGCTTATCCTTTAGAATATAGTGTGGTTTATAGTTTAGTTTAATTTAGTGTAGTTTAGTTTGGTGTAGTTTAGTATAGTTTTGTTTACCTTAGGTTAGGTGAGATTATGTTAGGTTAGGTTAGCTTACTTTAGTTTAGTTTAGTTTAGGTTAGGTTAGATTAGGTTAGTTTAGTTAACTTTGGTTTAGTTTAGTTTAGTTAGTTTAGTTTATAATTTAGTTTATAGTTATGTTTTGTTTAGTTTATAGTTTAATTTATAATTTAGTTTAGTTTAGTTTAGTTTAGTTTAATTTAGTTTAGAGTAGGTTAGGTTAGGTTAATTTAGTTTAGTTGAGTTTAATTTAGTTTAATTTAGTTTAGTTTATAATTTAAATTATAGTTTAGTTTAGTTTACTTTATAGTTTATTTTAGTTAATTTATAGTTTAATTTAGTTTAGTTTAGTTTAATTTAGTTTAGTTTAGTTTATAGTTTTGTTTATAGTTTAGTTTATTTTAGGTTAAATTATGTTAAGTTCGTTTAGTTTAATTTAGTTTTGATTAGGTTACGTTATATTAGGTTAGGGTAGTTAAGATTAGTTTAGTTGCATTTAGTTTATAGTTTAATTTATAGTTAAGTTTAGTTTATTTTATAGTATAGTTTAGTTAATTTACAGTTTAATTTATTTTAGTTTAGTCTAGTTTAATTTAGTTTACTTTATTTATAGTTTTGTTTATAGTTTAGTTTAGTTTAGTTTAGTTTAGGTTAATTTATGTTAGGTTAGTTTAGTTTAGTTTAGGTTAGGTTAGGTTAGGTTAGGTTAGGCTAGTGTAGTTTAGTTTAGTTTAGCTAAATTTTGTTTAGTTTAGTTTAGTTTAGGATACGTTAGGTTAGTTTAGTTGAGTTTAGTTAAGTGTATGTTAGGTTAGGTTAGGTTAGTGTAGTTTAGTTTAGTTTATTTTAGTTTATAGTTTAGTTTAGTTTAGTTTATAATTTATTTTATAGTTTAGTATACTTTAGTTTATAGATTAGTTTATAGTTTAGTTAATATTTTAGTTTAGTTTAGTTTAGATTAGGTTAGGGAAGGTTAGGTTAGGTTAGTTTATTTTAGTTTAGCTTATGTAAGGTTAGGTTAGGTTAGTTTGGTATAAATTAGTTTAATTTAGTTTTGTTTAAGTTTAGTTTAGTTTATAGTTCAGTTTATAGTTTAGTTTAGTTTAAGTTAGGTTAGGTTAGGTTAAGTTAGGTTAGTTTAGTTTAGTATAGTTTTTTTTATTTTAGTTTAGTTTAGTTAGTTTAGGCTAGGTTAGGTTAGTATAGAGTAGTTTAATTTAGGTTAGGTTATGATAGGTTAGTGCAGTTTAATTTAATTATTTTAGTTTAGTTGAATTTAATTTATTTTAGTTAGGTCAGTTTAGGTAAGTTAGGTTAGTTTAGTTTAGTATAGGTTAGGTTAGGTTAGGTTGGGTTAAGTTAGTGTAGTTTCATTTATTTTGGTTTATTTTAGTTTAGTTTAATATGAGGTTCCGTTTAGTTTAGTTTTGTTTAATTTAGTTTAGTTTATAGTTTAGTTGAGTTTAGGTTAGTTTAGTTGAGTTTAGTATATTTTAGTTTAGTTTAGGTTACGTTAGGTTAGGTTAGATTAACTTTGTTTAGGATAGTATAGTTTAGTTTAATTTAATTTAGTTTAACTAAGTTTAGTTTAGTTTAGTTTTGGGTAGGTTATGTTAGGTTAGGTTAGTTTAGTTTAGGTTAGGTTAGGTTAGGGTAGGTTAGTTTAGTTTAGTTGAGTTTAGTTTAGTTTAGATTAGGTGAAGTAAGATTAGGTTAGGTTAGGTTAGGTTAGTTTAGTTTTGTTTATAGTTTAGTTTAGTTTAGTTTATAGTTTACTTTATAGTTTAATTAGTTTAGTTTAATGTTTAATGTAGTTTAGTTTAGTTTAGTTCAGTTTAGTTTCATTTAGGTTAATTTAGTTTAGGTTAGGTTAAGTTAGGTTAGGTTAGGTAGGTTTAGTTTAGTATAGTTTAGTTTAGTTTAAAATATAGTATCTTTAGTTAATAGTTTAGTTCATAGTTTTCTTTAGATTAGTTTACTTTAGGTTAGGTTAGAGTAGTTTAGTTTACTTTAGGTTAGATTAGGTTAGGTTAATGTAGTTTAGTTTAATTTTGTTTAGTTGAATTTAATTTAGTTTAGTTTAGTTTAGTTTAGGTTAATTTAGGTTCGTTTAGGTTAGATTAGGTTAGGTTATGTTAGATTAGGTTAGGTTAGGTTAGCTTAGTTTAGTTTATATTAGTTTCGGTTAGGTTGGGTTAGGTTAGTTTACTTAAGTTTAGTTTAGTTTAGTTTAGTTATGTATAGTTTAGTTTATAGTTTAGTTCAGTTCATAGTTTAATTTATATTTAGGTTTAGTTTAGTTTAATTTAGTTTAGCTTATTTAGTTTAGTTTAGTTTATTTTACGGTAGCTTATGTTAGGTTAGGTTAGGTTAGTATAGTTTATAGTTTAATTTATAGTTTACTTTAGTTTATAGTTTAGTTTATAATTTAGTTTAGTTTAGTTTAGTTTTATAATAGTTTAGTTTAGCTTAGTTTAGGTTAAGATAGTTTAGTTTAGGTTAGGTTAGGCTAGGTTAAGTTATATTAGGTTAGTTTAGATTAGTTTAGTTTAGTTTAGTTTATAGTTTAGTTTACCTAATTTATTATTTTGTTTAGTTTAGTTTAGTTTATAGTTTCGTTTATAGTTTATTTTGATTTAGTTTAGTTTAATTTAGTTTACCTTAGATTAGTTTAGTTACTTTTAGGTTAGGTTAGGTTAGGTGAGGTTAGTTTAGTTTAGTTTAGTTTAATTTAGTTTAGTTTAGTTTATAGTTTAGTTTAGTTTATAGTTCAATTTATAGTTTAGTTTAGTTTAGTTTATCGTTTAGTTTAGTTTAGTATAGTTTAGTTTAGTTTAGGTTAGAGTAGGTTAGTTTAGATTAGTTTAATTTAGCGCAGTTTAGGTTACGTTAAGTTAGGTTATTTTATTTAGTTTAGTTTAGTTTAGTTTAGTTTATAGTTTAGTTTATAGTTTAGTTTATAGTTTAGTTTAGATTAGTGTAGTTTAGTTTGGTTTAGTTTATTTTAGTTTAGTTTCGTTTAGCTTAGGTTATATTATATTAGGTGAGCTTAGGTTAGCTTAGTTTACCCTAGTTTAGTTTAGGTTAGGTAATGTTAGAATAGGTTAGTTAAATTTAGTTTAGTTTAGTTTAGCTAGGTTTAGTTTAGTTTAGTTATAGTTTAGTTTATAGTTTAGTTTAGGTTATAATTTAATTTATAGTTTAGTTTAGTTTAGTTTAGTTTAATTTAGTTTAGCTTTCTTTATTTTCCTTTAGATTATTTTAGTTTAGGATATGTTAGGTTAGGTTAGTTTAGTTTAGTTTAATTTATAGTTTATTTTATAGTTTTGTTTATAGTTTAGTTTAGTTTATAGTTTAATTTAGTTTAGTTTAGTTTAATTTAGGTTAGGATAGTTTAGTTTAGTTTAGTTTAGGTTAGGTTAGGTTAGGTTAGGTTAATTTACTTTAGTATAGTTTAGATTAGTTTATTTTAGTTTAGTTTCTGGTTTAGTTTAATTTATAGTTTTGTTTACAGTTTAGTTTAGTTTAGTTTAATTTAGTTTATTTTTTTTATACTAGTTTAGTTAATTTAAAGTTTAATTTAGTTTAGTTTAGTTTAATTTAATTTAGTTTGTAGTTTAGTTTAGTTTAGTTTAGGTTAGGTTAGGTTAGGTTAGAGTAGTTTAGTTTAGGTTAGGTTATGATAGGTTAGTGCAGTTTAATTTAATTTAGTTTAGTTTAGTTGAATTTAATTTAGTTTAGTTAGGTTAGTTTAGATAAGTTAGGTTAGTTTAGTTTACTTTAGTTTATGTAAGCTTAGGTTAGGTTAGTTTAGTATTATTTAGTTTACTTTTGCTAATAGTTCAGTTTAGTTTAGTTTATATATCAGTTTATAGTTAGTTCAGTTTAGTTTAGTTTAGGTTACGTTGGGTTAGTTTTGTTTAGTATAGGTTAGGTTAGGTTAGGTAAGTTTAATTCAGTTTAGTGTAGTTTAGTTTATAGTTTAATTTATAGGTTGGTTTATAGTTAATTTAGTTTAGTTTAGTTTAGGTTAAATTGTGTTAGGTTAGTTAAGTTTAGTTTAGGTTAGGTTAGGTTGGGATAGGTTAGTGTAGTTTAATTTAATTTAGTTGAATTTAGTTTAGTTAAGTTTAGCTTAGGTTACGTTAGGTTAGTTTAGTTTAGTTTAGTTTAGGTGAGGTTAGGTTAGGTTAGTTTAGTTCTGTTAATTTATTTTAGTTTATACATTAGTTTAGTTTATAGTTTAGTTTAATTTAGTGTAGTTTAATTTTGTTTAAGTTAGGTTAGGTTAGGTTAGTTTGGCTTAGTTTAGTTTAGGTTAGGTTATGTTATATTAGGTTAGGTTAGGTTAGTGTGGTTTCGTTTAGTCAAGTTAAGTTTAGTTTAGTTTATTTTATAGTTTAGTTTAGTTTTGTTTATAGTTTAGTTTGCAGTTTAGTATAGTTTAGTTTAATTTAATTTAGTTTAGGTTAAGTAAGGTTAGGTTAGGTTAGTTTAGTTTAGTTTAATTTATGTTAGGTTAGGTTAGGTTAGGGTAGTTTAGTTTACTTTAGTTGAATTTAGTTTAGTTTAGTTCAGTTTAGGTTACGTTAGGTTCCTTTAGTTTAGTTTAGGTTAGGTTAGGTTACGTTACGTTAGGTTAGATTAGTTTAGTTAAGTTTATTTTAGTTTAGTTTAATTTATAGTTCAGTTTAATTTAGTTTTGTTTAATTGAGTTTAGTTTATAGTTTAGTTCAGTTTAGGTTAGTTTAGTTGAGTTTAGTTTAGTTTAGTTTAGTGTAGTTTAGCTTAGGTTAGTTTAGTTTAGTTTAGTTTTGTTTAATTTAGGTTAATTTAGTTTAGTTAATTTAGTTTAGTTTAGGTTAAGTTAGTTTAGGTTACGTTAGGTTAGGTTAGGTTAAGTTAGTTCAGTTTAGTATAGTTTACTTTATTTTAAAATATAGTATCTTTTGTTTATAGTTTAGTTTATAGCTTTGTTTAGTTCAGTTTAGTTTAATTTAGTTATTTAGAGTAGTTTAGTTTAGTTCAGTTTAGGTTAGATTAGGTTAGGTTACTGTTGTTTAGTTTAGTTTAGTTTAGTTGAATTTAGTTTAGTTTAATTTAGGGTAGGTTAGGTTGTTTTGGTTTAGTATAGGTTAGGTTCAGTTAGGTTAGGTTAGTTTAGTTTAGTTTAGTTTATAGTTTAGTTTATAGTTTAGTTTAGTTTAGTTTAGTGTAGTTTAGTTTGGTTTATTTTATTTCAGTTTAGTTTAGTTTAGTTTCGTTTAGCTTAGGTTATGTTACATTAGGTTAGCTTAGGTTAGCTTAGTTTACTCTAGTTTAGTTTAGGTTAGGTTAGGTTAGAATAGGTTAGTTAAGTTTAGTTTAGTTTAGTTAGGTTTAGTTTAGTTTATAGTTTAGTTTAGTTTTGTTTATAGTTTAGTTTAGTTTAGTTGTTTAATTTAGTTTACCTTTCTTTTTTCGGTTAGAGTACTTTAGTTTAGGGTATGTTATGTTAGGTTAGCTTGGTTAGTTTAGTTTAGTTTAAGTTAGGTTAGGTTACCTTAGGTTAGGTTAGGTTAGGTTAATTTAGGTTAGTTTAGAATAGTTTAGTTTAGTGTAATTTAGTTTATAGTTTAGTTTAGTTTAGTGTAGTTTATAGTTTAATTTAGTTTAGTTTAGTTGAATTTAGTTTAGTTTATTTTAGTTTAGGTTAGGTTAACTAAGTTTAATTTAGTTTAGTTTAATTAAGTTTAGTTTATAGTTTAGTATATAGTTTAGTTTGTAGTTTTATTTTAGTTTAGTTTAGTTTAGGTTAAGTTATATTAACTTCATTTAGCTTAATTTAGTTTAGATTAGTTTACGTTATATTAGGTTAGAGTAGTTAAGTTTAGTTTAGTTGAATTTAGTTTATAGTTTAATTTATAGTTTAGTTTAGTTTACTTTATAGTTTAGTTTAGTTAATTTATAGTTTAATTTACTTTAGTTTAGTCTAGTTTAATTTAGTTTACTTTAATTAATAGTTTTGTTTATAGTTTAGTTTAGTTTAGGTTAGGTTATGTTAGATTAGGTTAGGTTAGGTTAGTTTGGTTTAGTTTAGTCTAGTTAAGTTTAGTTTAGTTTATTTTATACTTTAGTTAATTTTGTTGATAGTTTGGTTTGCAGTTTAGTATAGTTTAGTTTAGTTTAATTTAGATTAGGTTAAGAAAGGTTAGGGTAGGTTGGTTTAGTTTAGTTTAGTTTATGTTATGTTAGGTTAGTTTAGTTTAGTTTTGTTTATAGTTTAGTTTAATTTATATTATAATTTAGTTTATAGTTTATTTTAGTTTAGTTTGTAGTTTAATTTAGTTTAGTTTAATTTAGTTTAGTTTAGGTTAGATTAGGTTAGGTTAGGTTAGGTTAGTCTAGTTTAGTATAGTTTAGTTTAGTTTAAAATATAGTATCTTTAGTTTATAGTTTAGTTCATAGTTTTATTAAGTTTTATTTAGTTTCGTTTAGGTTAGGTTAGAGTAGCTTAGTTTAGTTTAGTTTAGGTTAGAATAGGTTAGGTTAGTGTAGTTTAGTTTAGTTTAGTTTAATTTAATTTAGTTTTGTTTAGTTTAGTTTAGGTTAGGTTAGGTTAGTTTAGTTTAGTATAGGTGATGTTAAGTTAGTTAAGGGTAGTTTAGTTTATAGTTTAGTTTAGTTTAATTTAGTTTAGGTTATGTTAGGTGCGTTTAGTTTAATTTAGTTTTAATTAGGTTACGTTAGATTTGGTTAGGGTAGTTGAGTTTACTTTAGTTGAATTTAGTTTATAGTTTAATTTATAGTTTATTTTAGTTTACTTTATAGTTTAGTTTAGTTAATTTATAGTTTAATTTACTTTAGTTTAGTCTAGTTTAATTTAGTTTACTTTAATTTATAGTTTTGTTTAAAATTTAGTTTAGTTTAGTTTAGTTTAGGTTAAATTATGTTAGGTTAGGTTAGTTTAGTTTATTTTAGGTTAGGTTAGGTTAGGTTAGTGTAGTTTAGTTTAGTTTAGCTAAATTTTGTTTAGTTTAGTTTAGTTTAGGATACGTTAGGTTAGCTTAGTTTAGTTTAGTTTAGTTTAGTGTATGTTAGGTTAGGTTAGGCTAGATTAATTTAGTTTAGTTTATTTTAGTTTATAGTTTAGTTTAGTTTATAATTTATTTGATAGTTTAGTATACTTTAGTTTATAGATTAGTTTATAGTTTAGTTAACATTTTAGTTTAGTTTAGTTTAGATTAGGTTAGAGAAGGTTAGGTTAGGTTAGTTTATTTTAGTTTAGTTTATGTAAGCTTAGATTAGGTTAGTTTGGTATAGTTTAGTTTAATTTAGTTCATTTTATAGTTTAGTTTAGTTTAGTTTATAGTTCAGTTTATAGTTTAGTATTGTTTAATTTAGTTTAGGTTAGGTTGGGTTAGTTTAGTTTAGTTTAGGTTAGGTTAGGTTAAGTTAGGTTAGTTTAGTTTAGTATAGTTAAGTTTAGTTTAGTTTAGTTTATAGTTTAGTTTATTTTATTTTATAGTTTAGTTTATAGTTTTGTTTAGCTTAGTTTAATTTAGTTAGTTTAGGTTATGTTAGGTTAGATTATTTTAGTTTAGGTTAGGTTATGATAGGTTAGTGCAGTTTAATTTAATTTAGTTTAGTTTAGTTGAATTTAATTTATTTTTGTTAGGTCAGTTTAGGTAAGTTAGGTTAGTTTAGTTTAGTATAGGTTAGGTTAGGTTAGGTAAGTTTAATTCAGTATAGTTTAGTTTAGTTTATAGTTTAATTTATAGTTTTGTTTATAGTTAGTTTAATTTAGTTTAGTTTAGGTTAAATTATGTTAGGTTAGTTTAGTTTAATTTAACTCATGTTAGGTTAGGTTGGGTTAAGTTAGTGTAGTTTCATTTAGTTTGGTTTATTTTAGTTTAGTTTAATATGTTGTTCCGTTTAGTTTAGTTTTGTTTAATTTAGTTTAGTTTATAGTTTAGTTGAGTTTAGTTTAGGTTTGGTTAGGTTAGGTTAGATTAGTTTTGTTTAGGATAGGTTATGTTAGATTAGGTTAGGTTAGGTTAGTTTGGTTTAGTTTAGTCTAGTTAAGTTTAGTATAGTTTATACTTTAGTTTAGTTTAGTTTATTTTATAGTTTAGTTAAGTTTTGTTTATACTTTAGTTTGCAGTTTAGTATAGTTTAGTTTAGTTTAATTTAGTTTAGTTTAGTTTAATTTAGTTTCGTCTAGTTTATGGTTTTGTTTATAGTTTAGTTTAGTTTAGTTTAGTTTAGTTTAGGTTAAGTTATGTTAGGGTCGTTTAGTTTAATTTAGTTTAGATTAGGATAGGTTAGGTTAGGGTAGTTAAGTTTAGTTTAGTTGAATTTAGTTTAATTTAGTTCAGTTTAGGTTACGTTAGGTTAGTTTAGTTTAGTTTAGTTTAGGTTAGGTTAGGTTAGTTTAGTTTAGTTTATTTAAGTGTAGTTTAGTTTATAGTTCAGTTTAGTTTAGTTTGGTTTAATTTAGTTTAGTTTATAGTTTAGTTGAGTTTAGGTTAGTTTAGTTGAGTTTAGTTTGGTTTAGTTTATTTTAGATTAGGTTAGTTTAGGTTAGTTTAGTTTAGTTTAGGTTGGGTTATGTTAGATTAGGTTAGGTTAGGTTAGTTGCTTAGTTTAGTCTAGTTAAGTTTAGTTAAGTTTACACTTAAGTTTAGTTTAGTTTATAGTTTAGTTTAGTTTTGTTTATAGTTTAGTTTATAGTTTAGTATAGTTTAGTTTAGTTTAATTTAGTTTAGCTAAGTTTAGTTTAGTTTAGTTTTGGGTGGGTTATGTTAGGTTAGGTTAGGTTAGTTTAGTGTAGTTTAGGTTAGGTTAGGTTAGGTTAGGTTAGTTTATTTTAGTTGAGTTTAGTTTAGTTTAGATTAGGTTAAGTAAGATTAGGTTAGGTTAGGTTAGGTTAGTTTAGTTTTGTTTATAGTTTAGTTTAGTTTAGTTTACATTTTCTTTATAGTTTAGTTAGTTTAGTTTATAGTTTAATTTAGTTTAGTTTAGTTTAGTTTTCATTAATTTAGGTTAATTTGTTTAGTTTAGTTTAGTTTAGTTTAGGTTAGGTTAAGTTAGGTTAGGTTAGGTTAGTTTAGTTTACTATAGTTTAGTTTAGTTTAAAATATAGTATCTTTAGTTTATAATTTAGTTCATAGTTTTCCTTAGATTAGTCTATTTTCGGTTAGGTTAGAGTAGTTTAGTTTAGTTTAGTTTAGTTTAGGTTAGATTAGGTTAGTTTAATGTAGTTTAGTTTAATTTAGTTTAGTTGAATTTAATTTAGTTTAGTTTAGGTTAGGTTAGGTTTGTTTAGGTTAGATTAGGTTAGGTTATGTTAGATTAGGTTAGGTTAGGTTAGCTTAGTTTAGTTTAGTTTAGTTTCCGTTAGGTTGGGTTAGGTTAGGTTAGTTAAGTTTATTTTAGTTTAGTTTAGTTAAGTATAGTTTAGTTTATAGTTTACTTTAGTTTAATTTATAGCTTAGTTTATAGCTTAGTTTAGTTCATAGTTTAATTTATATTTAGGTTTAGTTTAGTTTAGTAAAGTTTATTTTAGGGTAGCTTATGTTAGGTTAGGTTAGGTTAGTATAGTTTTTGTTTAATTTATAGTTTACTTAAGTTTATAGTTTAGTTTATAGTTTAGTTTAGTTTAGTTTAGTTTATAATAGTTTAGTTTAGTTTAGGTCAGATTAAGATATTTTAGTTTAGTTTAGTTTAGGTTAGGTTAGGCTAGGTTAAGTTATATTTGGTTAGTTTAGATTAGTTTAGTTTAGTTTAGTTTATAGTTTAGATTAGTTTATTATTTATTTTAGTTTAGTTTAGTTTATAGTTTCGTTTATAGTTTAGTTTGGTTTAGTTTAGTTTAATTTAGTTTACATTAGATTAGTTTAGTTAGTTTTAGTTTAGGTTAGGTTAGATGAGGTTAGTTTAGTTTAGTTTAGTTCAATTTAGTTTATTTTAGTTTATAGATTAGTTTAGTTTAGTTTATAGTTCAATTTATAGTTTAGTTTAGTTTAGTTTATCGTTTAGTTTAGTTTAGTATAGTTTAGTTTAGTTTAGGTTACAGTAGGTTAGTTTAGATTAGTTTAGTTCAGCGCAGTTTAGGTTAGATTAAGTTAGGTTATTTTGTTTAATTTAGTTTAGTTTAAATTAGTTTATAGTTTAGTTTATAGTTTAGTTTATAGTTTAGCTTAGATTAGTGTAGTTTAGTTTGGTTCAGTTTATTTTAGTTTAGTTTAGTTTCGTTTAGCTTAGGTTATGTTATATTAGGTTAGCTTAGGTTAGCTTAGTTTACCCTAGTTTAGTTTGGGTTAGGTAAGGTTAAAATAGGTTAGTTAAATTTAGTTTAGTTTAGTTTAGTTAGGTTTAGTTTAGTTTATAGTTTTGGTTAGTTTAGTTATAGTTTAGTTTATAGTTTAGTTTAGATTATAATTTAATTTATAGTTAAGTTTAGTTTACTTTAGTTTAATTTAGTTTAGCTTTCTTTAGTTTCCTTTAGATTACTCTAGTTTAGGATATGTTAGGTTAGGTTAGTTTAGTTTAGTTTAATTAAGGTTAATTTAGTTTAATTTAGTTTAGTTTAGGTTAGGTTAGGTTAGGTTAGTTAAGTTTAGTGTAGGTTAGTTTAGTTTAAAATATAGTATCTTTAGTTTATAGATTAGTTCATATTTTTGTTTAGTTTAGTTTAGGTTATGTTAGAGTAGTTTAGTTTAGTTTAGTTTACTTTAGGTTAGAATAGGTTAGGTTAGTGTAGATTAATTTAATTTAGTTTAGTTGAATTTAATTTAGTTGTGTTTAGTTTAGTTTAGGTTAGGTTAGTTTAGTATAGGTTAGGTTAAGTTAGGTTAGCTTAGTTTAGTTTAGTTTAGTTTAGTTTATAGTGTGGTTTATACTTTAGTTTTTTATTTTAGTTTATAGTTTAGTTTAGTTTAGTGTAGTTTAGTTTGGTTTAGTTTTGTTTAGTTTAGTGTAAATTAGTTTCGTTTAGGTTAGGTTAAGTTAGAATAGGTTAGGTTAGGTAAGCTTAGTTTAGTTTAGTTTTGGTTAGGTTAGGTTAGGTTAGGTTGGTTAAGTTCAGTTTAGTTTAGTTTAGTTAAGTTTAGTTTAATTTATAGTTTAGTTCAGTTTAGTTTAGAGCTTAGTTTATAGTTTAGTTTAGTTTATAGTTTCATTTATAGTTAAGTTTAGTTTAGTTTAGTTTAATTTACTTTAGTTTAGTTTATTTTAGGGTAGCTTATGTTAGGTTAGGTTAGTTTATAGTTTAATTTATAGTTTAGTTTAGTTTATAGTTTAGTTTATAGTTCAGTTTATAATAGTTTAGTTTAGGTTAGGTTAGGTTAGGTTAGTTTAGTTTAGTTTAGTTTAGGTTAGGTTTGGCTATGTTAGGTTAGGATAGGTTAGTTTAGATTAGTTTAGTTTAGTTTAGTTTATAGTTTATTTTATTTTAGTTTATTATTTAATTTAGTGTAGTTTAGTTTATAGTTTCGTTTATAGTTTAGTTTGGTTTAGTTTAGTTTATTTTAGTTTAGCTTAGATTAGTTTAGTTTGTCTTAGGTTAGGTTAGGTGAGATTAGTTTAATTTAGTTGAGTTTAATTTAGTTTATTTAAGTTTATAGTTTAGTTTAGTTTAGTCTATAGTTCAATTTATAGTTTAGTTTAGTTTAGTTTATAGTTTAGGTTATCGTTTAGTTTATTTTAGATTAATTTAGTTTAGGTCAATTTAGGTTAGGTTAGCTTAGGTTAGGTTAGTTTAGATTAGTTTAGTTTAATTTAGTTTAGTTTATAGTTTAGTTTATTTTAGTTTATAGTTTAATTTAGTTTAGTTTAGTTTAGTGTAGTTTAGTTTAGGTTAGGTTAGGTTAGGTTAATTTAGTTTAGTTTACGTTAGGTTAGGTAATTTTAATTTAGTTTGTTTGGTTATGTTTAATTTTTAGTTTATTTTGTAATTTTGTTTATTGTTTAGTTTAGTTTATACTTTAATTTAGATTAGTTTAGTTTAGTTTAGTTTAGTTTAGTTTAATTTAGGTTTTTTTAGGTTAGTTTAGTTTAGTTTAGTTTAGGTTACGTTAGGTTAGGTTAATTTACTTTAGTATAGTTTAGTTTAGTTTATTTTAGTTTAGTTTATAGCTTACTTTACAGTTTAGTTTAGTTTAGTTTGGGTTAGGTTAGGTTAGGTTAGTTTAGTTTAGTTTAGTTTAAAGTTTAGTTTAGTTTAGTTTACAGTTTAGCTTATCCTTTAGAATATAGTGTGGTTTATAGTTTAGTTTAATTTAGTGTAGTTTAGTTTGGTGTAGTTTAGTATAGTTTTGTTTACCTTAGGTTAGGTGAGATTATGTTAGGTTAGGTTAGCTTACTTTAGTTTAGTTTAGTTTAGGTTAGGTTAGATTAGGTTAGTTTAGTTAACTTTGGTTTAGTCTAGTTTAGTTAGTTTAGTTTATAATTTAGTTTATAGTTATGTTTTGTTTAGTTTATAGTTTAATTTATAATTTAGTTTAGTTTAGTTTAGTTTGGTTTAATTTAGTTTAGAGTAGGTTAGGTTAGGTTAATTTAGTTTAGATGAGTTTAATTTAGTTTAATTTAGTTTAGTTTATAATTTAAATTATAGTTTAGTTTAGTTTACTTTATAGTTTATTTTAGTTAATTTATAGTTTAATTTAGTTTAGTTTAGTTTAATTTAGTTTAGTTTAGTTTATAGTTTTGTTTATAGTTTAGTTTATTTTAGGTTAAATTATGTTAAGTTCGTTTAGTTTAATTTAGTTTTGATTAGGTTACGTTATATTAGGTTAGGGTAGTTAAGATTAGTTTAGTTGCATTTAGTTTATAGTTTAATTTATAGTTAAGTTTAGTTTATTTTATAGTATAGTTTAGTTAATTTACAGTTTAATTTATTTTAGTTTAGTCTAGTTTAATTTAGTTTAATTTATTTATAGTTTTGTTTATAGTTTAGTTTAGTTTAGTTTAGTTTAGGTTAATTTATGTTAGGTTAGTTTAGTTTAGTTTAGGTTAGGTTAGGTTAGGTTAGGTTAGGCTAGTGTAGTTTAGTTTAGTTTAGCTAAATTTTGTTTAGTTTAGTTTAGTTTAGGATACGTTAGGTTAGTTTAGTTGAGTTTAGTTAAGTGTATGTTAGGTTAGGTTAGGTTAGTGTAGTTTAGTTTAGTTTATTTTAGTTTATAGTTTAGTTTAGTTTAGTTTATAATTTATTTTATAGTTTAGTATACTTTAGTTTATAGATTAGTTTATAGTTTAGTTAATATTTTAGTTTAGTTTAGTTTAGATTAGGTTAGGGAAGGTTAGGTTAGGTTAGTTTATTTTAGTTTAGCTTATGTAAGGTTAGGTTAGGTTAGTTTGGTATAAATTAGTTTAATTTAGTTTTGTTTAAGTTTAGTTTAGTTTATAGTTCAGTTTATAGTTTAGTTTAGTTTAAGTTAGGTTAGGTTAGGTTAAGTTAGGTTAGTTTAGTTTAGTATAGTTTTTTTTATTTTAGTTTAGTTTAGTTAGTTTAGGCTAGGTTAGGTTAGTATAGAGTAGTTTAATTTAGGTTAGGTTATGATAGGTTAGTGCAGTTTAATTTAATTATTTTAGTTTAGTTGAATTTAATTTATTTTAGTTAGGTCAGTTTAGGTAAGTTAGGTTAGTTTAGTTTAGTATAGGTTAGGTTAGGTTAGGTTGGGTTAAGTTAGTGTAGTTTCATTTATTTTGGTTTATTTTAGTTTAGTTTAATATGAGGTTCCGTTTAGTTTAGTTTTGTTTAATTTAGTTTAGTTTATAGTTTAGTTGAGTTTAGGTTAGTTTAGTTGAGTTTAGTATATTTTAGTTTAGTTTAGGTTACGTTAGGTTAGGTTAGATTAACTTTGTTTAGGATAGTATAGTTTAGTTTAATTTAATTTAGTTTAACTAAGTTTAGTTTAGTTTAGTTTTGGGTAGGTTATGTTAGGTTAGGTTAGTTTAGTTTAGGTTAGGTTAGGTTAGGGTAGGTTAGTTTAGTTTAGTTGAGTTTAGTTTAGTTTAGATTAGGTGAAGTAAGATTAGGTTAGGTTAGGTTAGGTTAGTTTAGTTTTGTTTATAGTTTAGTTTAGTTTAGTTTATAGTTTACTTTATAGTTTAATTAGTTTAGTTTAATGTTTAATGTAGTTTAGTTTAGTTTAGTTCAGTTTAGTTTCATTTAGGTTAATTTAGTTTAGGTTAGGTTAAGTTAGGTTAGGTTAGGTAGGTTTAGTTTAGTATAGTTTAGTTTAGTTTAAAATATAGTATCTTTAGTTAATAGTTTAGTTCATAGTTTTCTTTAGATTAGTTTACTTTAGGTTAGGTTAGAGTAGTTTAGTTTACTTTAGGTTAGATTAGGTTAGGTTAATGTAGTTTAGTTTAATTTTGTTTAGTTGAATTTAATTTAGTTTAGTTTAGTTTAGTTTAGGTTAATTTAGGTTCGTTTAGGTTAGATTAGGTTAGGTTATGTTAGATTAGGTTAGGTTACGTTAGCTTAGTTTAGTTTATATTAGTTTCGGTTAGGTTGGGTTAGGTTAGTTTACTTAAGTTTAGTTTAGTTTAGTTTAGTTATGTATAGTTTAGTTTATAGTTTAGTTCAGTTCATAGTTTAATTTATATTTAGGTTTAGTTTAGTTTAATTTAGTTTAGCTTATTTAGTTTAGTTTAGTTTATTTTACGGTAGCTTATGTTAGGTTAGGTTAGGTTAGTATAGTTTATAGTTTAATTTATAGTTTACTTTAGTTTATAGTTTAGTTTATAATTTAGTTTAGTTTAGTTTAGTTTTATAATAGTTTAGTTTAGCTTAGTTTAGGTTAAGATAGTTTAGTTTAGGTTAGGTTAGGCTAGGTTAAGTTATATTAGGTTAGTTTAGATTAGTTTAGTTTAGTTTAGTTTATAGTTTAGTTTACCTAATTTATTATTTTGTTTAGTTTAGTTTAGTTTATAGTTTCGTTTATAGTTTATTTTGATTTAGTTTAGTTTAATTTAGTTTACCTTAGATTAGTTTAGTTACTTTTAGGTTAGGTTAGGTTAGGTGAGGTTAGTTTAGTTTAGTTTAGTTTAATTTAGTTTAGTTTAGTTTATAGTTTAGTTTAGTTTATAGTTCAATTTATAGTTTAGTTTAGTTTAGTTTATCGTTTAGTTTAGTTTAGTATAGTTTAGTTTAGTTTAGGTTAGAGTAGGTTAGTTTAGATTAGTTTAATTTAGCGCAGTTTAGGTTACGTTAAGTTAGGTTATTTTATTTAGTTTAGTTTAGTTTAGTTTAGTTTATAGTTTAGTTTATAGTTTAGTTTATAGTTTAGTTTAGATTAGTGTAGTTTAGTTTGGTTTAGTTTATTTTAGTTTAGTTTCGTTTAGCTTAGGTTATATTATATTAGGTGAGCTTAGGTTAGCTTAGTTTACCCTAGTTTAGTTTAGGTTAGGTAATGTTAGAATAGGTTAGTTAAATTTAGTTTAGTTTAGTTTAGCTAGGTTTAGTTTAGTTTAGTTATAGTTTAGTTTATAGTTTAGTTTAGGTTATAATTTAATTTATAGTTTAGTTTAGTTTAGTTTAGTTTAATTTAGTTTAGCTTTCTTTATTTTCCTTTAGATTATTTTAGTTTAGGATATGTTAGGTTAGGTTAGTTTAGTTTATTTTAATTTATAGTTTATTTTATAGTTTTGTTTATAGTTTAGTTTAGTTTATAGTTTAATTTAGTTTAGTTTAGTTTAATTTAGGTTAGGTTAGTTTAGTTTAGTTTAGTTTAGGTTAGGTTAGGTTAGGTTAGGTTAGTTTACTTTAGTATAGTTTAGATTAGTTTATTTTAGTTTAGTTTCTGGTTTAGTTTAATTTATAGTTTTGTTTACAGTTTAGTTTAGTTTAGTTTAATTTAGTTTATTTTGGGTTAGGTTAGGTTAGTTTAGTTTAGTTTAGTTTAGTTTATAGTTTAGTTTATTTTAGTTTACAGTTTAGTTTATCCTTTAGTTTATAGTGTAGTTTATAGTTTAGTTTAATTTATTGTAATTTAGTTTGGTTTAGTTTAGTATAGTTTTGTTTACTTTAGGTTAGGTGAGATTATGTTAGGTTAGGTTAGCTTACTTTAGTTTAGTTTAGTATAGTTTAGGTTAGGTTAGGTTAAGTTAGTTTAGTTTAGTTTAGTTTGTACTTTAGTTTAATTTAGTTTACAGTTTACTTTATCCTTTAGTTTATAGTGTAGTTTATAGTTTAGTTTAATTTAGTGTAGTTAAGTTTGGTTTAGTTTAGTATAGTTTTAATTACTTTAGGTTAGGTTAGATTATGATAGGTTTGGATAGCTTACATTAGTTTATATTAGGTTAGGTTAGGTTAGTTTAGTTTAGTTAACTTTGGTTTAGTTTAGTTTAGTTTAGTTTACAGTTTAGTTTATAGTTTAGTTTAGTTAAGTTTATAGTTTAATTTATAATTTAGTTTAGTTTAGTTTAATTTAGTTTAGAGTAGGTTAGGTTAGGTTAGTTTAGTTTAGTTTAGGTTAGGTTAGGTTAGGTTAGGTTAATTTAGTTTAGTTGAGTTTAATTTAGTATAGTTTATTTTAGTTAATAGTTTAATTTATAGTTTAGTTTAGTTTTTTTATACTAGTTTAGTTAATTTAAAGTTTAATTTAGTTTAGTTTAGTTTAATTTAATTTAGTTTGTAGTTTAGTTTAGTTTAGTTTAGGTTAGGTTAGGTTAGGTTAGAGTAGTTTAGTTTAGGTTAGGTTATGATAGGTTAGTGCAGTTTAATTTAATTTAGTTTAGTTTAGTTGAATTTAATTTAGTTTAGTTAGGTTAGTTTAGATAAGTTAGGTTAGTTTAGTTTACTTTAGTTTATGTAAGCTTAGGTTAGGTTAGTTTAGTATTATTTAGTTTACTTTTGCTAATAGTTCAGTTTAGTTTAGTTTATATATCAGTTTATAGTTAGTTCAGTTTAGTTTAGTTTAGGTTACGTTGGGTTAGTTTTGTTTAGTATAGGTTAGGTTAGGTTAGGTAAGTTTAATTCAGTTTAGTGTAGTTTAGTTTATAGTTTAATTTATAGGTTGGTTTATAGTTAATTTAGTTTAGTTTAGTTTAGGTTAAATTGTGTTAGGTTAGTTAAGTTTAGTTTAGGTTAGGTTAGGTTGGGATAGGTTAGTGTAGTTTAATTTAATTTAGTTGAATTTAGTTTAGTTAAGTTTAGCTTAGGTTACGTTAGGTTAGTTTAGTTTAGTTTAGTTTAGGTGAGGTTAGGTTAGGTTAGTTTAGTTCTGTTAATTTATTTTAGTTTATACATTAGTTTAGTTTATAGTTTAGTTTAATTTAGTGTAGTTTAATTTTGTTTAAGTTAGGTTAGGTTAGGTTAGTTTGGCTTAGTTTAGTTTAGGTTAGGTTATGTTATATTAGGTTAGGTTAGGTTAGTGTGGTTTCGTTTAGTCAAGTTAAGTTTAGTTTAGTTTATTTTATAGTTTAGTTTAGTTTTGTTTATAGTTTAGTTTGCAGTTTAGTATAGTTTAGTTTAATTTAATTTAGTTTAGGTTAAGTAAGGTTAGGTTAGGTTAGGTTAGGTTAGGGTAGTTTAGTTTACTTTAGTTGAATTTAGTTTAGTTTAGTTCAGTTTAGGTTACGTTAGGTTCCTTTAGTTTAGTTTAGGTTAGGTTAGGTTACGTTACGTTAGGTTAGATTAGTTTAGTTAAGTTTATTTTAGTTTAGTTTAATTTATAGTTCAGTTTAATTTAGTTTTGTTTAATTGAGTTTAGTTTATAGTTTAGTTCAGTTTAGGTTAGTTTAGTTGAGTTTAGTTTAGTTTAGTTTAGTGTAGTTTAGCTTAGGTTAGTTTGGTTTAGTTTAGTTTAGTTTTGTTTAATTTAGGTTAATTTAGTTTAGTTAATTTAGTTTAGTTTAGGTTAAGTTAGTTTAGGTTACGTTAGGTTAGGTTAGGTTAAGTTAGTTCAGTTTAGTATAGTTTACTTTATTTTAAAATATAGTATCTTTTGTTTATAGTTTAGTTTATAGCTTTGTTTAGTTCAGTTTAGTTTAATTTAGTTATTTAGAGTAGCTTAGTTTAGTTCAGTTTAGGTTAGATTAGGTTAGGTTACTGTTGTTTAGTTTAGTTTAGTTTAGTTGAATTTAGTTTAGTTTAATTTAGGGTAGGTTAGGTTGTTTTGGTTTAGTATAGGTTAGGTTCAGTTAGGTTAGGTTAGTTTAGTTTAGTTTAGTTTATAGTTTAGTTTATAGTTTAGTTTAGTTTAGTGTAGTTTAGTTTGGTTTATTTTATTTCAGTTTAGTTTAGTTTAGTTTCGTTTAGCTTAGGTTATGTTACATTAGGTTAGCTTAGGTTAGCTTAGTTTACTCTAGTTTAGTTTAGGTTAGGTTAGGTTAGAATAGGTTAGTTAAGTTTAGTTTAGTTTAGTTAGGTTTAGTTTAGTTTATAGTTTAGTTTAGATTTGTTTATAGTTTAGTTTAGTTTAGTTGTTTAATTTAGTTTACCTTTCTTTTTTCGGTTAGAGTACTTTAGTTTAGGGTATGTTATGTTAGGTTAGCTTGGTTAGTTTAGTTTAGTTTAAGTTAGGTTAGGTTACCTTAGGTTAGGTTAGGTTAGGTTAATTTAGGTTAGTTTAGAATAGTTTAGTTTAGTGTAATTTAGTTTATAGTTTAGTTTAGTTTAGTGTAGTTTATAGTTTAATTTAGTTTAGTTTAGTTGAATTTAGTTTAGTTTATTTTAGTTTAGGTTAGGTTAACTAAGTTTAATTTAGTTTAGTTTAATTAAGTTTAGTTTATAGTTTAGTATATAGTTTAGTTTGTAGTTTTATTTTAGTTTAGTTTAGTTTAGGTTAAGTTATATTAACTTCATTTAGCTTAATTTAGTTTAGATTAGTTTACGTTATATTAGGTTAGAGTAGTTAAGTTTAGTTTAGTTGAATTTAGTTTATAGTTTAATTTATAGTTTAGTTTAGTTTACTTTATAGTTTAGTTTAGTTAATTTATAGTTTAATTTACTTTAGTTTAGTCTAGTTTAATTTAGTTTACTTTAATTAATAGTTTTGTTTATAGTTTAGTTTAGTTTAGGTTGGGTTATGTTAGATTAGGTTAGGTTAGGTTATTTTGGCTTAGTTTAGTCTAGTTAAGTTTAGTTTATTTTATACTTTATTTTAGTTTAGTTTATAGTTTAGTTTAGTTTTGTTTATAGTTTAGTTTAGAGTTTAGTATAGTTTAGTTTAATTTAATTTAGTTTAACTAAGTTTAGTTTAGTTTAGTTTTGGGTAGGTTATGTTAGGTTAGGTTAGTTTAGTTTAGTTTAGGTTAGGTTAGGTTAGGGTAGGTTAGTTTAGTTTAGTTGAGTTTAGTTTAGTTTAGATTAGGTGAAGTAAGATTAGGTTAGGTTAGGTTAGTTTAGTTTTGTTTATAGGTAAGTTTAGTTTAGTTAATAGTTTACTTTATAGTTTAATTAGTTTAGTTTAATGTTTAATGTAGTTTAGTTTAGTTTAGTTCAGTTTAGTTTCATTTAGGTTAATTTAGTTTAGTTTATTTTAGTTTAGGTTAGGTTAAGTTAGGTTAGGTTAGGTTAGTTTAGTTTATTATAGTTTAGTTTAGTTTAAAATATAGTATCTTTAGTTTATAGTTTAGTTCATAGTTTTCTTTAGATTAGTTTACTTAGGTTAGGTTAGAGTAGTTTAGTTTAGTTTAGGTTAGATTAGGTTAGGTTAATGTAGTTTAGTTTAATTTTGTTTAGTTGAATTTAATTTAGTTTAGTTTAGTTTAGTTTAGGTTAATTTAGGTTCGTTTAGGTTAGATTAGGTTAGGTTATGTTAGATTAGGTTAGGTTAGGTTAGCTTTGTTTAGTTTAGTTTAGTTTCGGTTAGGTTGGGTTAGGTTAGTTTACTTAAGTTTAGTTTAGTTTAGTTTAGTTATGTATAGTTTAGTTTACAGTTTAGTTCAGTTCATAGTTTAATTTATATTTAGGTTTAGTTTAGTTTAATTTAGTTTAGCTTATTTAGTTTAGTTTAGTTTATTTTACGGTAGCTTATGTTAGGTTAGGTTAGGTTAGTATAGTTTATAGTTTAATTTATAGTTTACTTTAGTTTATAGTTTAGTTTATAATTTAGTTTAGTTTAGTTTAGTTTTATAATAGTTTAGTTTAGCTTAGTTTAGGTTAAGATAGTTTAGTTTACTTTAGTTTAGTTTAGGTTATCTAGGTTAAGTTATTTTAGGTTAGTTTAGATTAGTTTAGTTTAGTTTAGTTTATAGTTTAGTTTACTTAATTTATTATTTTATTTAGTTTAGTTTAGTTTATAATTTCGTTTATAGTTTAGTTTGATTTAGTTTAGTTTAATTTAGTTTACCTTAGATTAGTTTAGTTAGTTTTAGGTTAGGTTAGGTTAGGTGAGGTTAGTTTAGTTTAGTTTAGTTTAATTTAGTTTAGTTTAGTTTATAGTTCAATTTATAGTTTAGTTTAGTTTAGTTTATCGTTTAGTTTAGTTTAGTATAGTTTAGTTTAGTTTAGGTTGGAGTAGGTTAGTTTAGATTAGTTTAGTTTAGCGCAGTTTAGGTTAGGTTAAGTTAGGTTATTTTGTTTAGTTTAGTTTAGTTTAGTTGAGTTTATAGTTTAGTTTACAATTTTGTTTCGTTTAGTTTAGTTTAGTTTAGTATAGTTAAGGTAAGGTTGGGTTTGGTTAGATTAGTTTAGTTTAGTTTAGTTTATAGTTTAGTTTAATTTAGTTTACAGTTTAGTGTATTCTTTAGTTTATAGTGTAGTTTATAGTTTATTTTAATTTAGTGTAGTTTAGTTTGGTTTAGTTTATTATAGTTTTGTTTACTTTAGGTTAGGTGAGATTATGTTAGGTTAGGTTCGCTTACTTTAGTTTAGTTTAGTTTAGTTTAGGTTAGGTTAGGTTAGGTTAGGTTAGTTTAGTTAACTTTGGTTTAGTTTAGTTTAGTTTTGTTTAGTTTATATTTTAGTTTATAGTTTAGTTTAGTTTAGTTTATAGTTTAATTTATAATTTGGTTTATTTTTGTTTAATTTAGTTTATAGTAGGTTAGGTTAGGTTAGGTTAGTTTAGTTTAGTTTAGGTTAGGTTAAGTTAGGTTAGTTTAGGTTAATTTAGTTTAGTTGAGTTTAATTTAGTTTAGTTTAGTTTATAGTTTAATTTATAGTTTCGTTTACCTTATAGTTTAGTTTAATTAATTTATAGTTTAATTTAGTTTAGTTTAGTTTAATTTAGTTTAGTTTAGTTCATAGTTTTGTTTATAGTTTAGTTTAGTTTAGTTTAAGTTATGTTAGGTTAGTTTAGTTTAGTTTAGTTTAGGTTAGGTTAGGCTAGGTTAGGTAAGTTTAATTTAGTTTAGTTTAGTTAAGTTTAGTTTATAGTTTAGTTTATAGTTTAGTTGTAGTTTAGTTTAGTTTAGTTTAGTTTAGTTTGGTTTAGTTTAGTTAAGGTTAAGTAATGTTAGGTTCGTTTAGTTTAATTTAGTTTAGATTAGGTTACGTTAGATTAGGTTAGGGTAGTTAGGTTTAGTTTAGTTGAATTTAGTTTATAGTTTAATTTATAGTTTAGTTTAGTTTACTTTATAGTTTAGTTTAGTTATTTTATAGTTTAATTTAGTTTAGTTTAGTCTAGTTTAATTTAGTTTACTTTAGTTTATAGTTTTGTTTATAGTTTAGTTTAGTTTAGTTTAGGTTAATTTATGTTAGGTTACTTTAGTTTAGTTTAGTTTAGGTTAGGTTAGGTTAGGTTAGGTTAGTGTAGTTTAGTTTAGTTTAGCTGAATTTTGTTTAGTTTAGTTTAGTTTAGGTTAACGTTAGGTTAGTTTAGTTTAGTTTAGTTTAGTGTATGTTAGGTTAGGTTAGGTTAGTTTAATTTAGTTTAGTTTATTTTAGTTTATAGTTTAGTTTAGTTTAGTTTATAATTTATTTTATAATTTAGTATACTTTAGTTTATAGATTAGTTTATAGTTTAGTTAATATTTTAGTTTATTTTATTTTACGTTAGGTTAGGGAAGTTTAAGTTAGGTTAGGTTAGGTTAGTTTAGTTTAGTTTAGTTTATGTAAGGTTAGGTTAGGTTAGTTTGGTATAGTTTAGTTTAGTTTAGTTTTGTTTATATTTAGTTTAGTTTAATTTATTGTTCAGTTTATAGTTTAGTTTAGTTTAGTTTAGGTTAGGTTGGGTTAGTTTAGTTTAGTTTAGGTTAGCTTAAGTTAGGTTAATTTAGTTTAGTATAGTTCAGTTTAGTTTATAGTTTAGTTCATTTTATTTTATAGTTTAGTTTATAGTTTTGTTTAGTTTAGTTTAGTTTAGTTAATTTAAATTAGGTTAGGTTAGGTTAGAGTAGTTTAGTTTAGGTTAGATTATGATAGGTTAGTGCAGTTTAATTTAATTTTGTTTAGTTTAGTTGAATTAAATTTAGTTTAGTTAGGTCAGTTTAGGTAAGTTAGGTTAGTTTAGTTTAGTATAGGTTAGGTTACGTTAGGTAAGTTTAATTCAGTTTATTTTAGTTTAGTTTATAGTTTAATTTATAGTTTTGCTTATAGTTATTTAGTTTTGTTTAGATAAGTTTAGTTTAGGTTAAATTATGAGAGGTTAGTTTAGTTTAGTTTAGTTTAGGTTAGGTTAGGTTGGGTTAGGTTAGTGAAGTTTCATTTAGTTTAGTTTATTTTAGTTTAGTTTAGTATATAGTTCAGTTCAGTTTTGTTTTGTTTAATTTAGTTTAGTTTATAGTTTAGTTGAATTTAGGTTAGTTTAGTTGAGTTTAGTTTAGTTTAGTTTAGGTTAGGTTAGGTTAGTTTAGTTTAGTTTAGGATAGGTTATGATAGATTAGGTTAGGTTAGGTTAGTTTGGTTTAGTTTAGTCTAGTTAAGTTTAGTTTAGTTTATACTTTAGTTTAGTTTAGTTTATTTTATAGTTTAGTTAAATTTTGTTTATAGTTTAGTTTGCAGTTTAGTATAGTTTAGTTTAGTTTAATTTAGTTTAGCTAAGTTAAGTATAGTGTAGTTTAGTTTAGTTTATAGTTTAATTTATAATTTAGTTTAGTTTAGTTTAGTTTACTTTAGTTTAGGTTAGGTTAGGTTAGGTTAGGTTAGTTTAATTTATTTGAGATTAATTTAGTTTAGTTTATCGTTTAATTTATAGTTTAGTTTATTTTACTTTATAGTTTAGTTTAGTTAATTTATAGTTTAATTTAGTATAGTTTAGTTTAATTTAGTTTCGTTTAGTTTATAGTTTTGTTTATAGTTTAGCTTAGATTAGTTTAGTTTAGTTTAGTTTAGGTACAGTTATGTTAGGTTAGTTTAGTTTAGTTTAGTTCAGGTTCGTTTAGGTTAGGATAGGTAAGTTTAATTTAGTTCAGTTTAGTTTATAGTTTAGTTTATAGTTTAGTATGTAGTTTTGTTTAGTTTAGCTTAGTTTAGTTTAGGTTAAGTTATGTTAGGTTAGTTTAGTTTAATTTAGTTTAGATTAGGTTAGGTTAGGTTAGGTTAGGTTACGGTATTTAAGTTTAGTTTAGGCAAATTTAGTTTAGTTTAGTTCAGTTTAGTTTAGTTTATTTTATAGTTTATTTTTGTTTTGTTGATAGTTTTGTTTGCAGTTTAGTATAGTTTAGTTTAGTTTAATTTAGATTAGGTTAAGTAAGGTTAAGGTTAGGTTAGTTTAGTTTAGTTTAGTTTATGTTAGGTTATATTAGTTTAGTTTAGTTTTGTTTATAGTTTAGTTTAATTTATTTTATAATTTAGTTTATAGTTTAGTTTAGTTTAGTTTGTAGTTTAATTTAGTTTAGTTTAGTTTAGTTTAATTTAGTTTACTTTAGTTTAGGTTAGGTTATGTTAGTTTAGTGTAGTATAGTTTAGTTTAGTTTAAAATATAGTACCTTTAGTTTATAGTTTAGTTCATAGTTTTGTTTAGTTTAGTTTAGATTAGTTAAGGTTAGATTAGAGTAGTTTAGTTTAGTTTAGTTTAGGTTAGAATAGGTTAGGTTAGTGTAGTTTAGTTTAGTTTAGTTGAATTTAATTTAGTTTTCTTCAGTTTAGTTTAGGTTAGGTTAGGTTAGTTTAGTTTAGTATAGGTTAGGTTAAGTTAGGTAATGGTAGTTTAGTTTATAGTTTAGTTTAGTTTAGTTTAGTTTATAGTGTAGTTTATACTTTAGATTATATTTTAGTTTATAGTTTAGTTTATTTTAGTGTAGTTTAGTTTGGTTTAGTTTGGATTAGATTAGTTTAAATTAGTTTCGTTTAGGTTAGGTTATGTTACATTAGGTTATGTTAGGTAAGCTTAGTTTAGTTTAGTTTAGTTTAGGTTAGGTTAGGTTAGGTTATGTTAGGTTAGGTTAGTTAAGTTCAGTTTAGTTTAGTTTAGTTAAGTTTAGTTTATAGCTTAGTTTATAGTTTAGTTTAGTTTATACTTTAATTTATAGTTAAGTTTAGTTTAGATTAATTTAGTTTAGTTTAGTTTATTTTAGGGTATCTTATGTTAGGTTAGGTTAGGTTAGTTTAGTTTATAGTTTAATTTATAGTTTAGTTTAGTTTAGTTTATAGTTTAGTTTAGTTTATAATAGTTTAGTTTATGTTAGGTTAGGTTAGGTTAGGTTAGTTTAGCTTAGTTTAGTTTAGGTTAGGTTTCGCTAGGTTAAGTTAGGTTTGGTTAGTTTACATTAGTTTATATTAATTTAGTTTATAGTTTAGTTTACTTTAGTTTATTATTTAATTTAGTGTAGTTTAGTTTATAGTTTCGTTTATAGTTTAGTTTGGTTTAGTTTAGTTTTTTTTTGTTTAGCTTAGATTAGTTTAGTTTATCTTAGGTTAGGTTAGGTGAGATTAGTTTAATTTAGTTGAGTTTAATTTAGTTTATTTAAGTTTATAGTTTAGTTTAGTTTAGTCTATAGTTCAATTTATAGTTTAGTTTAGCTTAGTTTATAGTTTAGGTTATCGTTTAGTTTATTTTAGATTAATTTAGTTTAGGTCAATTTAGGTTAGGTTAACTTAGGTTAGGTTAGTTTAGATTAGTTTAGTTTAATTTAGTTTAGTTTATAGTTTAGTTTATTTTAGTTTATAGTTTAATTTAGTTTAGTTTAGTTTAGTGTAGTTTAGTTTAAGTTAGGTTAGGTTAGGTTAATTTAGTTTAGTTTACGTTAGGTTAGGTAATTTTAATTTAGTTTGTTTGGTTATGTTTAATTTTTAGTTTATTTTGTAATTTTGTTTATTGTTTAGTTTAGTTTATACATTAATTTAGATTAGTTTAGTTTAGTTTAGTTTAGTTTAGTTTAATTTAGGTTTTTTTAGGTTAGTTTAGTTTAGTTTAGTTTAGGTTAGGTTAGGTTAGGTTAATTTACTTTAGTATAGTTTAGTTTAGTTTATTTTAGTTTAGTTTATAGCTTACTTTACAGTTTAGTTTAGTTTAGTTTGGGTTAGGTTAGGTTAGGTTAGTTTAGTTTAGTTTAGTTTAAAGTTTAGTTTAGTTTAGTTTACAGTTTAGCTTATCCTTTAGAATATAGTGTGGTTTATAGTTTAGTTTAATTTAGTGTAGTTTAGTTTGGTGTAGTTTAGTATAGTTTTGTTTACCTTAGGTTAGGTGAGATTATGTTAGGTTTGGTTAGCTTACTTTAGTTTAGTTTAGTTTAGGTTAGGTTAGATTAGGTTAGTTTAGTTAACTTTGGTTTAGTCTAGTTTAGTTAGTTTAGTTTATAATTTAGTTTATAGTTATGTTTTGTTTAGTTTATAGTTTAATTTATAATTTAGTTTAGTTTAGTTTAGTTTAGTTTAGTTTAATTTAGTTTAGAGTAGGTTAGGTTAGGTTAGGTTAATTTAGTTTAGTTGAGTTTAATTTAGTTTAGTTTAGTTTAGTTTATAATTTAAATTATAGTTTAGTTTAGTTTACGTTATAGTTTATTTTAGTTAATTTATAGTTTAATTTAGTTTAGTTTAGTTTAATTTAGTTTAGTTTAGTTTATAGTTTTGTTTATAGTTTAGTTTATTTTAGGTTAAATTATATTAAGTTCGTTTAGTTTAATTTAGTTTTGATTAGGTTACGTTATATTAGGTTAGGGTAGTTAAGTTTGGTTTAGTTGCATTTAGTTTATAGTTTAATTTATAGTTAAGTTTAGTTTATTTTATAGTTTAGTTTAGTTAATTTACAGTTTAATTTATTTTAGTTTAGTCTAGTTTAATTTAGTTTACTTTATTTATAGTTTTGTTTATAGTTTAGTTTAGTTTAGTTTAGTTTAGGTTAATTTATGTTAGGTTAGTTTAGTTTAGTTTAGGTTAGGTTAGGTTAGGTTAGGTTAGGCTAGTGTAGTTTAGTTTAGTTTAGCTAAATTTTGTTTAGTTTAGTTTAGTTTAGGATACGTTAGGTTAGTTTAGTTGAGTTTAGTTAAGTGTATGTTAGGTTAGGTTAGGTTAGTGTAGTTTAGTTTAGTTTATTTTAGTTTATAGTTTAGTTTAGTTTAGTTTATAATTTATTTTATAGTTTAGTATACTTTAGTTTATAGATTAGTTTATAGTTTAGTTAATATTTTAGTTTAGTTTAGTTTAGATTAGGTTAGGGAAGGTTAGGTTAGGTTAGTTTATTTTAGTTTAGCTTATGTAAGGTTAGGTTAGGTTAGTTTGGTATAAATTAGTTTAATTTAGTTTTGTTTAAGTTTAGTTTAGTTTATAGTTCAGTTTATAGTTTAGTTTAGTTTAGTTTAGGTTAGGTTAGGTTAGGTTAAGTTAGGTTAGTTTAGTTTAGTATAGTTTTTTTTATTTTAGTTTAGTTTAGTTAGTTTAGGCTAGGTTAGGTTAGTATAGAGTAGTTTAATTTAGGTTAGGTTATGATAGGTTAGTGCAGTTTAATTTAATTATTTTAGTTTAGTTGAATTTAATTTATTTTAGTTAGGTCAGTTTAGGTAAGTTAGGTTAGTTTAGTTTAGTATAGGTTAGGTTAGGTTAGGTTGGGTTAAGTTAGTGTAGTTTCATTTAGTTTGGTTTATTTTAGTTTAGTTTAATATGAGGTTCCGTTTAGTTTAGTTTTGTTTAATTTAGTTTAGTTTATAGTTTAGTTGAGTTTAGGTTAGTTTAGTTGAGTTTAGTATATTTTAGTTTAGTTTAGGTTACGTTAGGTTAGGTTAGATTAACTTTGTTTAGGATAGCATAGTTTAGTTTAATTTAATTTAGTTTAACTAAGTTTAGTTTAGTTTAGTTTTGGGTAGGTTATGTTAGGTTAGGTTAGTTTAGTTTAGGTTAGGTTAGGTTAGGGTAGGTTAGTTTAGTTTAGTTGAGTTTAGTTTAGTTTAGATTAGGTGAAGTAAGATTAGGTTAGGTTAGGTTAGGTTAGTTTAGTTTTGTTTATAGTTTAGTTTAGTTTAGTTTATAGTTTACTTTATAGTTTAATTAGTTTAGTTTAATGTTTAATGTAGTTTAGTTTAGTTTAGTTCAGTTTAGTTTCATTTAGGTTAATTTAGTTTAGGTTAGGTTAAGTTAGGTTAGGTTAGGTAGGTTTAGTTTAGTATAGTTTAGTTTAGTTTAAAATATAGTATCTTTAGTTAATAGTTTAGTTCATAGTTTTCTTTAGATTAGTTTACTTTAGGTTAGGTTAGAGTAGTTTAGTTTACTTTAGGTTAGATTAGGTTAGGTTAATGTAGTTTAGTTTAATTTTGTTTAGTTGAATTTAATTTAGTTTAGTTTAGTTTAGTTTAGGTTAATTTAGGTTCGTTTAGGTTAGATTAGGTTAGGTTATGTTAGATTAGGTTAGGTTAGGTTAGCTTAGTTTAGTTTATATTAGTTTCGGTTAGGTTGGGTTAGGTTAGTTTACTTAAGTTTAGTTTAGTTTAGTTTAGTTATGTATAGTTTAGTTTATAGTTTAGTTCAGTTCATAGTTTAATTTATATTTAGGTTTAGTTTAGTTTAATTTAGTTTAGCTTATTTAGTTTAGTTTAGTTTATTTTACGGTAGCTTATGTTAGGTTAGGTTAGGTTAGTATAGTTTATAGTTTAATTTATAGTTTACTTTAGTTTATAGTTTAGTTTATAATTTAGTTTAGTTTAGTTTAGTTTTATAATAGTTTAGTTTAGCTTAGTTTAGGTTAAGATAGTTTAGTTTAGGTTAGGTTAGGCTAGGTTAAGTTATATTAGGTTAGTTTAGATTAGTTTAGTTTAGTTTAGTTTATAGTTTAGTTTACCTAATTTATTATTTTGTTTAGTTTAGTTTAGTTTATAGTTTCGTTTATAGTTTATTTTGATTTAGTTTAGTTTAATTTAGTTTACCTTAGATTAGTTTAGTTACTTTTAGGTTAGGTTAGGTTAGGTGAGGTTAGTTTAGTTTAGTTTAGTTTAATTTAGTTTAGTTTAGTTTATAGTTTAGTTTAGTTTATTGTTCAATTTATAGTTTAGTTTAGTTTAGTTTATCGTTTAGTTTAGTTTAGTATAGTTTAGTTTAGTTTAGGTTAGAGTAGGTTAGTTTAGATTAGTTTAATTTAGCGCAGTTTAGGTTACGTTAAGTTAGGTTATTTTATTTAGTTTAGTTTAGTTTAGTTTAGTTTATAGTTTAGTTTATAGTTTAGTTTATAGTTTAGTTTAGAATAGTGTAGTTTAGTTTGGTTTAGTTTATTTTAGTTTAGTTTCGTTTAGCTTAGGTTATATTATATTAGGTGAGCTTAGGTTAGCTTAGTTTACCCTAGTTTAGTTTAGGTTAGGTTATGTTAGAATAGGTTAGTTAAATTTAATTTAGTTTAGTTTAGCTAGGTTTAGTTTAGTTTATAGTTTAGTTTAGTTTAGTTATAGTTTAGTTTATAGTTTAGTTTAGGTTATAATTTAATTTATAGTTTAGTTTAGTTTAGTTTAGTTTAATTTAGTTTAGCTTTCTTTAGTTTCCTTTAGATTATTTTAGTTTAGGATATGTTAGGTTAGGTTAGTTTAGTTTAGTTTAATTTATAGTTTATTTTATAGTTTTGTTTATAGTTTAGTTTAGTTTATAGTTTAATTTAGTTTAGTTTAGTTTAATTTAGGTTAGGTTAGTTTAGTTTAGTTTAGTTTAGGTTAGGTTAGGTTAGGTTAGGTTAATTTACTTTAGTATAGTTTAGATTAGTTTATTTTAGTTTAGTTTCTGGTTTAGTTTGATTTATAGTTTTGTTTACAGTTTAGTTTAGTTTAGTTTAATTTAGTTTATTTTGGGTTAGGTTAGGTTAGTTTAGTTTAGTTTAGTTTAGTTTAGTTTATAGTTTAGTTTAGTTTAGTTTACAGTTTAGTTTATCCTTTAGTTTATAGTGTAGTTTATAGTTTAGTTTAATTTAGTGTAATTTAGTTTGGTTTAGTTTAGTATAGTTTTGTTTACTTTAGGTTAGGTGAGATTATGTTAGGTTAGGTTAGCTTACTTTAGTTTAGTTTAGTATAGTTTAGGTTAGGTTAGGTTAAGTTAGTTTAGTTTAGTTTAGTTTGTACTTTAGTTTAATTTAGTTTACAGTTTACTTTATCCTTTAGTTTATAGTGTAGTTTATAGTTTAGTTTAATTTAGTGTAGTTAAGTTTGGTTTAGTTTAGTATAGTTTTAATTACTTTAGGTTAGGTTAGATTATGATAGGTTTGGATAGCTTACATTAGTTTATATTAGGTTAGGTTAGGTTAGTTTAGTTTAGTTAACTTTGGTTTAGTTTAGTTTAGTTTAGTTTACAGTTTAGTTTATAGTTTAGTTTAGTTAAGTTTATAGTTTAATTTATAATTTAGTTTAGTTTAGTTTAATTTAGTTTAGAGTAGGTTAGGTTAGGTTAGTTTAGTTTAGTTTAGGTTAGGTTAGGTTAGGTTAGGTTAATTTAGTTTAGTTGAGTTTAATTTAGTATAGTTTATTTTAGTTAATATTTTAATTTATAGTTTAGTTTAGTTTTTTTATACTAGTTTAGTTAATTTAAAGTTTAATTTAGTTTAGTTTAGTTTAATTTAATTTAGTTTGTAGTTTAGTTTAGTTTAGTTTAGGTTAGGTTAGGTTAGGTTAGAGTAGTTTAGTTTAGGTTAGGTTATGATAGGTTAGTGCAGTTTAATTTAATTTAGTTTAGTTTAGTTGAATTTAATTTAGTTTAGTTAGGTTAGTTTAGATAAGTTAGGTTAGTTTAGTTTACTTTAGTTTATGTAAGCTTAGGTTAGGTTAGTTTAGTATTATTTAGTTTACTTTTGCTAATAGTTCAGTTTAGTTTAGTTTATATATCAGTTTATAGTTAGTTCAGTTTAGTTTAGTTTAGGTTACGTTGGGTTAGTTTTGTTTAGTATAGGTTAGGTTAGGTTAGGTAAGTTTAATTCAGTTTAGTGTAGTTTAGTTTATAGTTTAATTTATAGGTTGGTTTATAGTTAATTTAGTTTAGTTTAGTTTAGGTTAAATTGTGTTAGGTTAGTTAAGTTTAGTTTAGGTTAGGTTAGGTTGGGATAGGTTAGTGTAGTTTAATTTAATTTAGTTGAATTTAGTTTAGTTAAGTTTAGCTTAGGTTACGTTAGGTTAGTTTAGTTTAGTTTAGTTTAGGTGAGGTTAGGTTAGGTTAGTTTAGTTCTGTTAATTTATTTTAGTTTATACATTAGTTTAGTTTATAGTTTAGTTTAATTTAGTGTAGTTTAATTTTGTTTAAGTTAGGTTAGGTTAGGTTAGTTTGGCTTAGTTTAGTTTAGGTTAGGTTATGTTATATTAGGTTAGGTTAGGTTAGTGTGGTTTCGTTTAGTCAAGTTAAGTTTAGTTTAGTTTATTTTATAGTTTAGTTTAGTTTTGTTTATAGTTTAGTTTGCAGTTTAGTATAGTTTAGTTTAATTTAATTTAGTTTAGGTTAAGTAAGGTTAGGTTAGGTTAGTTTAGTTTAGTTTAATTTATGTTAGGTTAGGTTAGGTTAGGTTAGGTTAGGGTAGTTTAGTTTACTTTAGTTGAATTTAGTTTAGTTTAGTTCAGTTTAGGTTACGTTAGGTTCCTTTAGTTTAGTTTAGGTTAGGTTAGGTTACGTTACGTTAGGTTAGATTAGTTTAGTTAAGTTTATTTTAGTTTAGTTTAATTTATAGTTCAGTTTAATTTAGTTTTGTTTAATTGAGTTTAGTTTATAGTTTAGTTCAGTTTAGGTTAGTTTAGTTGAGTTTAGTTTAGTTTAGTTTAGTGTAGTTTAGCTTAGGTTAGTTTAGTTTAGTTTAGTTTAGTTTTGTTTAATTTAGGTTAATTTAGTTTAGTTAATTTAGTTTAGTTTAGGTTAAGTTAGTTTAGGTTACGTTAGGTTAGGTTAGGTTAAGTTAGTTCAGTTTAGTATAGTTTACTTTATTTTAAAATATAGTATCTTTTGTTTATAGTTTAGTTTATAGCTTTGTTTAGTTCAGTTTAGTTTAATTTAGTTATTTAGAGTAGTTTAGTTTAGTTCAGTTTAGGTTAGATTAGGTTAGGTTACTGTTGTTTAGTTTAGTTTAGTTTAGTTGAATTTAGTTTAGTTTAATTTAGGGTAGGTTAGGTTGTTTTGGTTTAGTATAGGTTAGGTTCAGTTAGGTTAGGTTAGTTTAGTTTAGTTTAGTTTATAGTTTAGTTTATAGTTTAGTTTAGTTTAGTGTAGTTTAGTTTGGTTTATTTTATTTCAGTTTAGTTTAGTTTAGTTTCGTTTAGCTTAGGTTATGTTACATTAGGTTAGCTTAGGTTAGCTTAGTTTACTCTAGTTTAGTTTAGGTTAGGTTAGGTTAGAATAGGTTAGTTAAGTTTAGTTTAGTTTAGTTAGGTTTAGTTTAGTTTATAGTTTAGTTTAGTTTTGTTTATAGTTTAGTTTAGTTTAGTTGTTTAATTTAGTTTACCTTTCTTTTTTCGGTTAGAGTACTTTAGTTTAGGGTATGTTATGTTAGGTTAGCTTGGTTAGTTTAGTTTAGTTTAAGTTAGGTTAGGTTACCTTAGGTTAGGTTAGGTTAGGTTAATTTAGGTTAGTTTAGAATAGTTTAGTTTAGTGTAATTTAGTTTATAGTTTAGTTTAGTTTAGTGTAGTTTATAGTTTAATTTAGTTTAGTTTAGTTGAATTTAGTTTAGTTTATTTTAGTTTAGGTTAGGTTAACTAAGTTTAATTTAGTTTAGTTTAATTAAGTTTAGTTTATAGTTTAGTATATAGTTTAGTTTGTAGTTTTATTTTAGTTTAGTTTAGTTTAGGTTAAGTTATATTAACTTCATTTAGCTTAATTTAATTTAGATTAGTTTACGTTATATTAGGTTAGAGTAGTTAAGTTTAGTTTAGTTGAATTTAGTTTATAGTTTAATTTATAGTTTAGTTTAGTTTACTTTATGGTTTAGTTTAGTTAATTTATAGTTTAATTTACTTTAGTTTAGTCTAGTTTAATTTAGTTTACTTTAATTAATAGTTTTGTTTATAGTTTAGTTTAGTTTAGGTTAGGTTATGTTGGATTAGGTTAGGTTAGGTTAGTTTGGTTTAGTTTAGTCTAGTTAAGTTTAGTTTAGTTTATTTTATACTTTAGTTAATTTTGTTGATAGTTTGGTTTGCAGTTTAGTATAGTTTAGTTTAGTTTAATTTAGATTAGGTTAAGAAAGGTTAGGGTAGGTTGGTTTAGTTTAGTTTAGTTTATGTTATGTTAGGTTAGTTTAGTTTAGTTTTGTTTATAGTTTAGTTTAATTTATATTATAATTTAGTTTATAGTTTATTTTAGTTTAGTTTGTAGTTTAATTTAGTTTAGTTTAATTTAGTTTAGTTTAGGTTAGATTAGGTTAGGTTAGGTTAGGTTAGTCTAGTTTAGTATAGTTTAGTTTAGTTTAAAATATAGAATCTTTAGTTTATAGTTTAGTTCATAGTTTTATTAAGTTTTATTTAGTTTCGTTTAGGTTAGGTTAGAGTAGCTTAGTTTAGTTTAGTTTAGGTTAGAATAGGTTAGGTTAGTGTAGTTTAGTTTAGTTTAGTTTAATTTAATTTAGTTTTGTTTAGTTTAGTTTAGGTTAGGTTAGGTTAGTTTAGTTTAGTATAGGTGATGTTAAGTTAGTTAAGGGTAGTTTAGTTTATAGTTTAGTTTAGTTTAATTTAGTTTAGGTTATGTTAGGTGCGTTTAGTTTAATTTAGTTTTAATTAGGTTACGTTAGATTTGGTTAGGGTAGTTGAGTTTACTTTAGTTGAATTTAGTTTATAGTTTAATTTATAGTTTGTTTTAGTTTACTTTATAGTTTAGTTTAGTTAATTTATAGTTTAATTTACTTTAGTTTAGTCTAGTTTAATTTAGTTTACTTTAATTTATAGTTTTGTTTAAAATTTAGTTTAGTTTAGTTTAGTTTAGGTTAAATTATGTTAGGTTAGGTTAGTTTAGTTTATTTTAGGTTAGGTTAGGTTAGGTTAGTGTAGTTTAGTTTAGTTTAGCTAAATTTTGTTTAGTTTAGTTTAGTTTAGGATACGTTAGGTTAGTTTAGTTTAGTTTAGTTTAGTTTAGTGTATGTTAGGTTAGGTTAGGCTAGATTAATTTAGTTTAGTTTATTTTAGTTTATAGTTTAGTTTAGTTTATAATTTATTTTATAGTTTAGTATACTTTAGTTTATAGATTAGTTTATAGTTTAGTTAACATTTTAGTTTAGTTTAGTTTAGATTAGGTTAGAGAAGGTTAGGTTAGGTTAGTTTATTTTAGTTTAGTTTATGTAAGCTTAGATTAGGTTAGTTTGGTATAGTTTAGTTTAACTTAGTTCATTTTATAGTTTAGTTTAGTTTAGTTTATAGTTCAGTTTATAGTTTAGTATTGTTTAATTTAGTTTAAGTTAGGTTGGGTTAGTTTAGTTTAGTTTAGTTAGGTTAGGTTAAGTTAGGTTAGTTTAGTTTAGTATAGTTAAGTTTAGTTAGTTTAGTTTATAGTTTAGTTTATTTTATTTTATAGTTTAGTTTATAGTTTTGTTTAGCTTAGTTTAATTTAGTTAGTTTAGGTTAGGTTAGGTTAGATTATTTTAGTTTAGGTTAGGTTATGATAGGTTAGTGCAGTTTAATTTAATTTAGTTTAGTTTAGTTGAATTTAATTTATTTTTGTTAGGTCAGTTTAGGTAAGTTAGGTTAGTTTAGTTTAGTATAGGTTAGGTTAGGTTAGGTAAGTTTAATTCAGTATAGTTTAGTTTAGTTTATAGTTTAATTTATAGTTTTGTTTATAGTTAGTTTAGTTTAGTTTAGTTTAGGTTAAATTATGTTAGGTTAGTTTAGTTTAATTTAATTCATGTTAGGTTAGGTTGGGTTAAGTTAGTGTAGTTTCATTTAGTTTGGTTTATTTTAGTTTAGTTTAATATGTTGTTCCGTTTAGTTTAGTTTTGTTTAATTTAGTTTAGTTTATAGTTTAGTTGAGTGTAGTTTAGGTTTGGTTAGGTTAGGTTAGATTAGTTTTGTTTAGGATAGGTTATGTTAGATTAGGTTAGGTTAGGTTAGTTTGGTTTAGTTTAGTCTAGTTAAGTTTAGTATAGTTTATACTTTAGTTTAGTTTAGTTTATTTTATAGTTTAGTTAAGTTTTGTTTATACTTTAGTTTGCAGTTTAGTATAGTTTAGTTTAGTTTAATTTAGTTTAGTTTAGTTTAATTTAGTTTCGTCTAGTTTATGGTTTTGTTTATAGTTTAGTTTAGTTTAGTTTAGTTTAGTTTAGGTTAAGTTATGTTAGGGTCGTTTAGTTTAATTTAGTTTAGATTAGGATAGGTTAGGTTAGGGTAGTTAAGTTTAGTTTAGTTGAATTTAGTTTAATTTAGTTCAGTTTAGGTTACGTTAGGTTAGTTTAGTTTAGTTTAGTTTAGGTTAGGTTAGGTTAGTTTAGTTTAGTTTATTTAAGTGTAGTTTAGTTTATAGTTCAGTTTAGTTTAGTTTGGTTTAATTTAGTTTAGTTTATAGTTTAGTTGAATTTAGGTTAGTTTAGTTGAGTTTAGTTTGGTTTAGTTTATTTTAGATTAGGTTAGTTTAGGTTAGTTTAGTTTAGTTTAGGTTGGGTTATGTTAGATTAGGTTAGGTTAGGTTAGTTGCTTAGTTTAGTCTAGTTAAGTTTAGTTAAGTTTACACTTAAGTTTAGTTTAGTTTATAGTTTAGTTTAGTTTTGTTTATTGTTTAGTTTATAGTTTAGTATAGTTTAGTTTAGTTTAATTTAGTTTAGCTAAGTTTAGTTTAGTTTAGTTTTGGGTGGGTTATGTTAGGTTAGGTTAGGTTAGTTTAGTGTAGTTTAGGTTAGGTTAGGTTAGGTTAGGTTAGTTTAGTTTAGTTGAGTTTAGTTTAGTTTAGATTAGGTTAAGTAAGATTAGGTTAGGTTAGGTTAGGTTAGTTTAGTTTTGTTTATAGTTTAGTTTAGTTTAGTTTACATTTTCTTTATAGTTTAGTTAGTTTAGTTTATAGTTTAATTTAGTTTAGTTTAGTTTAGTTTTCATTAATTTAGGTTAATTTGTTTAGTTTAGTTTAATTTAGGTTAGGTTAAGTTAGGTTAGGTTAGGTTAGTTTAGTTTACTATAGTTTAGTTTAGTTTAAAATATAGTATCTTTAGTTTATAATTTAGTTCATAGTTTTCCTTAGATTAGTTTATTTTCGGTTAGGTTAGAGTAGTTTAGTTTAGTTTAGTTTAGTTTAGGTTAGATTAGGTTAGTTTAATGTAGTTTAGTTTAATTTAGTTTAGTTGAATTTAATTTAGTTTAGTTTAGGTTAGGTTAGGTTTGTTTAGGTTAGATTAGGTTAGGTTATGTTAGATTAGGTTAGGTTAGGTTAGCTTAGTTTAGTTTAGTTTAGTTTCCGTTAGGTTGGGTTAGGTTAGGTTAGTTAAGTTTATTTTAGTTTAGTTTAGTTAAGTATAGTTTAGTTTATAGTTTACTTTAGTTTAATTTATAGCTTAGTTTATAGCTTAGTTTAGTTCATAGTTTAATTTATATTTAGGTTTAGTTTAGTTTAGTAAAGTTTATTTTAGGGTAGCTTATGTTAGGTTAGGTTAGGTTAGTATAGTTTATAGTTTAATTTATAGTTTACTTAAGTTTATAGTTTAGTTTATAGTTTAGTTTAGTTTAGTTTAGTTTAGTTTATAATAGTTTAGTTTAGTTTAGGTCAGATTAAGATATTTTAGTTTAGTTTAGTTTACGTTAGGTTAGGCTAGGTGAAGTTATATTTGGTTAGTTTAGATTAGTTTAGTTTAGTTTAGTTTATAGTTTAGATTAGTTTATTATTTATTTTAGTTTAGTTTAGTTTATAGTTTCGTTTATAGTTTAGTTTGGTTTAGTTTAGTTTAATTTAGTTTACATTAGATTAGTTTAGTTAGTTTTAGTTTAGGTTAGGTTAGATGAGGTTAGTTTAGTTTAGTTTAGTTCAATTTAGTTTATTTTAGTTTATAGATTAGTTTAGTTTAGTTTATAGTTCAATTTATAGTTTAGTTTAGTTTAGTTTATCGTTTAGTTTAGTTTAGTATAGTTTAGTTTAGTTTAGGTTACAGTAGGTTACTTTAGATTAGTTTAGTTCAGCGCAGTTTAGGTTAGATTAAGTTAGGTTATTTTGTTTAATTTAGTTTAGTTTAAATTAGTTTATAGTTTAGTTTATAGTTTAGTTTATAGTTTAGCTTAGATTAGTGTAGTTTAGTTTGGTTCAGTTTATTTTAGTTTAGTTTAGTTTAGTTTCGTTTAGCTTAGGTTATGTTATATTAGGTTAGCTTAGGTTAGCTTAGTTTACCCTAGTTTAGTTTGGGTTAGGTAAGGTTAAAATAGGTTAGTTAAATTTAGTTTAGTTTAGTTTAGTTAGGTTTAGTTTAGTTTATAGTTTTGGTTAGTTTAGTTATAGTTTCGTTTATAGTTAAGTTTAGTTTAGTTTAGTTTAATTTACTTTAGTTTAGTTTATTTTAGGGTAGCTTATGTTAGGTTAGGTTAGTTTATAGTTTAATTTATAGTTTAGTTTAGTTTATAGTTTAGTTTATAGTTCAGTTTATAATAGTTTAGTTTAGGTTAGGTTAGGTTAGGTTAGTTTAGTTTAGTTTAGTTTAGGTTAGGTTTGGCTATGTTAGGTTAGGATAGGTTAGTTTAGATTAGTTTAGTTTAGTTTAGTTTATAGTTTATTTTATTTTAGTTTATTATTTAATTTAGTGTAGTTTAGTTTATAGTTTCGTTTATAGTTTAGTTTGGTTTAGTTTAGTTTATTTTAGTTTAGCTTAGATTAGTTTAGTTTGTCTTAGGTTAGGTTAGGTGAGATTAGTTTAATTTAGTTGAGTTTAATTTAGTTTATTTAAGTTTATAGTTTAGTTTAGTTTAGTCTATAGTTCAATTTATAGTTTAGTTTAGTTTAGTTTATAGTTTAGGTTATCGTTTAGTTTATTTTAGATTAATTTAGTTTAGGTCAATTTAGGTTAGGTTAGCTTAGGTTAGGTTAGTTTAGATTAGTTTAGTTTAATTTAGTTTAGTTTATAGTTTAGTTTATTTTAGTTTATAGTTTAATTTAGTTTAGTTTAGTTTAGTGTAGTTTAGTTTAGGTTAGGTTAGGTTAGGTTAATTTAGTTTAGTTTACGTTAGGTTAGGTAATTTTAATTTAGTTTGTTTGGTTATGTTTAATTTTTAGTTTATTTTGTAATTTTGTTTATTGTTTAGTTTAGTTTATACTTTAATTTAGATTAGTTTAGTTTAGTTTAGTTTAGTTTAGTTTAATTTAGGTTTTTTTAGGTTAGTTTAGTTTAGTTTAGTTTAGGTTACGTTAGGTTAGGTTAATTTACTTTAGTATAGTTTAGTTTAGTTTATTTTAGTTTAGTTTATAGCTTACTTTACAGTTTAGTTTAGTTTAGTTTGGGTTAGGTTAGGTTAGGTTAGTTTAGTTTAGTTTAGTTTAAAGTTTAGTTTAGTTTAGTTTACAGTTTAGCTTATCCTTTAGAATATAGTGTGGTTTATAGTTTAGTTTAATTTAGTGTAGTTTAGTTTGGTGTAGTTTAGTATAGTTTTGTTTACCTTAGGTTAGGTGAGATTATGTTAGGTTAGGTTAGCTTACTTTAGTTTAGTTTAGTTTAGGTTAGGTTAGATTAGGTTAGTTTAGTTAACTTTGGTTTAGTCTAGTTTAGTTAGTTTAGTTTATAATTTAGTTTATAGTTATGTTTTGTTTAGTTTATAGTTTAATTTATAATTTAGTTTAGTTTAGTTTAGTTTGGTTTAATTTAGTTTAGAGTAGGTTAGGTTAGGTTAATTTAGTTTAGTTGAGTTTAATTTAGTTTAATTTAGTTTAGTTTATAATTTAAATTATAGTTTAGTTTAGTTTACTTTATAGTTTATTTTAGTTAATTTATAGTTTAATTTAGTTTAGTTTAGTTTAATTTAGTTTAGTTTAGTTTATAGTTTTGTTTATAGTTTAGTTTATTTTAGGTTAAATTATGTTAAGTTCGTTTAGTTTAATTTAGTTTTGATTAGGTTACGTTATATTAGGTTAGGGTAGTTAAGATTAGTTTAGTTGCATTTAGTTTATAGTTTAATTTATAGTTAAGTTTAGTTTATTTTATAGTATAGTTTAGTTAATTTACAGTTTAATTTATTTTAGTTTAGTCTAGTTTAATTTAGTTTAATTTATTTATAGTTTTGTTTATAGTTTAGTTTAGTTTAGTTTAGTTTAGGTTAATTTATGTTAGGTTAGTTTAGTTTAGTTTAGGTTAGGTTAGGTTAGGTTAGGTTAGGCTAGTGTAGTTTAGTTTAGTTTAGCTAAATTTTGTTTAGTTTAGTTTAGTTTAGGATACGTTAGGTTAGTTTAGTTGAGTTTAGTTAAGTGTATGTTAGGTTAGGTTAGGTTAGTGTAGTTTAGTTTAGTTTATTTTAGTTTATAGTTTAGTTTAGTTTAGTTTATAATTTATTTTATAGTTTAGTATACTTTAGTTTATAGATTAGTTTATAGTTTAGTTAATATTTTAGTTTAGTTTAGTTTAGATTAGGTTAGGGAAGGTTAGGTTAGGTTAGTTTATTTTAGTTTAGCTTATGTAAGGTTAGGTTAGGTTAGTTTGGTATAAATTAGTTTAATTTAGTTTTGTTTAAGTTTAGTTTAGTTTATAGTTCAGTTTATAGTTTAGTTTAGTTTAAGTTAGGTTAGGTTAGGTTAAGTTAGGTTAGTTTAGTTTAGTATAGTTTTTTTTATTTTAGTTTAGTTTAGTTAGTTTAGGCTAGGTTAGGTTAGTATAGAGTAGTTTAATTTAGGTTAGGTTATGATAGGTTAGTGCAGTTTAATTTAATTATTTTAGTTTAGTTGAATTTAATTTATTTTAGTTAGGTCAGTTTAGGTAAGTTAGGTTAGTTTAGTTTAGTATAGGTTAGGTTAGGTTAGGTTGGGTTAAGTTAGTGTAGTTTCATTTATTTTGGTTTATTTTAGTTTAGTTTAATATGAGGTTCCGTTTAGTTTAGTTTTGTTTAATTTAGTTTAGTTTATAGTTTAGTTGAGTTTAGGTTAGTTTAGTTGAGTTTAGTATATTTTAGTTTAGTTTAGGTTACGTTAGGTTAGGTTAGATTAACTTTGTTTAGGATAGTATAGTTTAGTTTAATTTAATTTAGTTTAACTAAGTTTAGTTTAGTTTAGTTTTGGGTAGGTTATGTTAGGTTAGGTTAGTTTAGTTTAGGTTAGGTTAGGTTAGGGTAGGTTAGTTTAGTTTAGTTGAGTTTAGTTTAGTTTAGATTAGGTGAAGTAAGATTAGGTTAGGTTAGGTTAGGTTAGTTTAGTTTTGTTTATAGTTTAGTTTAGTTTAGTTTATAGTTTACTTTATAGTTTAATTAGTTTAGTTTAATGTTTAATGTAGTTTAGTTTAGTTTAGTTCAGTTTAGTTTCATTTAGGTTAATTTAGTTTAGGTTAGGTTAAGTTAGGTTAGGTTAGGTAGGTTTAGTTTAGTATAGTTTAGTTTAGTTTAAAATATAGTATCTTTAGTTAATAGTTTAGTTCATAGTTTTCTTTAGATTAGTTTACTTTAGGTTAGGTTAGAGTAGTTTAGTTTACTTTAGGTTAGATTAGGTTAGGTTAATGTAGTTTAGTTTAATTTTGTTTAGTTGAATTTAATTTAGTTTAGTTTAGTTTAGTTTAGGTTAATTTAGGTTCGTTTAGGTTAGATTAGGTTAGGTTATGTTAGATTAGGTTAGGTTAGGTTAGCTTAGTTTAGTTTATATTAGTTTCGGTTAGGTTGGGTTAGGTTAGTTTACTTAAGTTTAGTTTAGTTTAGTTTAGTTATGTATAGTTTAGTTTATAGTTTAGTTCAGTTCATAGTTTAATTTATATTTAGGTTTAGTTTAGTTTAATTTAGTTTAGCTTATTTAGTTTAGTTTAGTTTATTTTACGGTAGCTTATGTTAGGTTAGGTTAGGTTAGTATAGTTTATAGTTTAATTTATAGTTTACTTTAGTTTATAGTTTAGTTTATAATTTAGTTTAGTTTAGTTTAGTTTTATAATAGTTTAGTTTAGCTTAGTTTAGGTTAAGATAGTTTAGTTTAGGTTAGGTTAGGCTAGGTTAAGTTATATTAGGTTAGTTTAGATTAGTTTAGTTTAGTTTAGTTTATAGTTTAGTTTACCTAATTTATTATTTTGTTTAGTTTAGTTTAGTTTATAGTTTCGTTTATAGTTTATTTTGATTTAGTTTAGTTTAATTTAGTTTACCTTAGATTAGTTTAGTTACTTTTAGGTTAGGTTAGGTTAGGTGAGGTTAGTTTAGTTTAGTTTAGTTTAATTTAGTTTAGTTTAGTTTATAGTTTAGTTTAGTTTATAGTTCAATTTATAGTTTAGTTTAGTTTAGTTTATCGTTTAGTTTAGTTTAGTATAGTTTAGTTTAGTTTAGGTTAGACTAGGTTAGTTTAGATTAGTTTAATTTAGCGCAGTTTAGGTTACGTTAAGTTAGGTTATTTTATTTAGTTTAGTTTAGTTTAGTTTAGTTTATAGTTTAGTTTATAGTTTAGTTTATAGTTTAGTTTAGATTAGTGTAGTTTAGTTTGGTTTAGTTTATTTTAGTTTAGTTTCGTTTAGCTTAGGTTATATTATATTAGGTGAGCTTAGGTTAGCTTAGTTTACCCTAGTTTAGTTTAGGTTAGGTAATGTTAGAATAGGTTAGTTAAATTTAGTTTAGTTTAGTTTAGCTAGGTTTAGTTTAGTTTAGTTATAGTTTAGTTTATAGTTTAGTTTAGGTTATAATTTAATTTATAGTTTAGTTTAGTTTAGTTTAGTTTAATTTAGTTTAGCTTTCTTTATTTTCCTTTAGATTATTTTAGTTTAGGATATGTTAGGTTAGGTTAGTTTAGTTTATTTTAATTTATAGTTTGTTTTATAGTTTTGTTTATAGTTTAGTTTAGTTTATAGTTTAATTTAGTTTAGTTTAGTTTAATTTAGGTTAGGTTAGTTTAGTTTAGTTTAGTTTAGGTTAGGTTAGGTTAGGTTAGGTTAGTTTACTTTAGTATAGTTTAGATTAGTTTATTTTAGTTTAGTTTCTGGTTTAGTTTAATTTATAGTTTTGTTTACAGTTTAGTTTAGTTTAGTTTAATTTAGTTTATTTTGGGTTAGGTTAGGTTAGTTTAGTTTAGTTTAGTTTAGTTTATAGTTTAGTTTATTTTAGTTTACAGTTTAGTTTATCCTTTAGTTTATAGTGTAGTTTATAGTTTAGTTTAATTTATTGTAATTTAGTTTGGTTTAGTTTAGTATAGTTTTGTTTACTTTAGGTTAGGTGAGATTATGTTAGGTTAGGTTAGCTTACTTTAGTTTAGTTTAGTATAGTTTAGGTTAGGTTAGGTTAAGTTAGTTTAGTTTAGTTTAGTTTGTACTTTAGTTTAATTTAGTTTACAGTTTACTTTATCCTTTAGTTTATAGTGTAGTTTATAGTTTAGTTTAATTTAGTGTAGTTAAGTTTGGTTTAGTTTAGTATAGTTTTAATTACTTTAGGTTAGGTTAGATTATGATAGGTTTGGATAGCTTACATTAGTTTATATTAGGTTAGGTTAGGTTAGTTTAGTTTAGTTAACTTTGGTTTAGTTTAGTTTAGTTTAGTTTACAGTTTAGTTTATAGTTTAGTTTAGTTAAGTTTATAGTTTAATTTATAATTTAGTTTAGTTTAGTTTAATTTAGTTTAGAGTAGGTTAGGTTAGGTTAGTTTAGTTTAGTTAAGGTTAGGTTAGGTTAGGTTAGGTTAATTTAGTTTAGTTGAGTTTAATTTAGTATAGTTTATTTTAGTTAATAGTTTAATTTATAGTTTAGTTTAGTTTTTTTATACTAGTTTAGTTAATTTAAAGTTTAATTTAGTTTAGTTTAGTTTAATTTAATTTAGTTTGTAGTTTAGTTTAGTTTAGTTTAGGTTAGGTTAGGTTAGGTTAGAGTAGTTTAGTTTAGGTTAGGTTATGATAGGTTAGTGCAGTTTAATTTAATTTAGTTTAGTTTAGTTGAATTTAATTTAGTTTAGTTAGGTTAGTTTAGATAAGTTAGGTTAGTTTAGTTTACTTTAGTTTATGTAAGCTTAGGTTAGGTTAGTTTAGTATTATTTAGTTTACTTTTGCTAATAGTTCAGTTTAGTTTAGTTTATATATCAGTTTATAGTTAGTTCAGTTTAGTTTAGTTTAGGTTACGTTGGGTTAGTTTTGTTTAGTATAGGTTAGGTTAGGTTAGGTAAGTTTAATTCAGTTTAGTGTAGTTTAGTTTATAGTTTAATTTATAGGTTGGTTTATAGTTAATTTAGTTTAGTTTAGTTTAGGTTAAATTGTGTTAGGTTAGTTAATTTTAGTTTAGGTTAGGTTAGGTTGGGATAGGTTAGTGTAGTTTAATTTAATTTAGTTGAATTTAGTTTAGTTAAGTTTAGCTTAGGTTACGTTAGGTTAGTTTAGTTTAGTTTAGTTTAGGTGAGGTTAGGTTAGGTTAGTTTAGTTCTGTTAATTTATTTTAGTTTATACATTAGTTTAGTTTATAGTTTAGTTTAATTTAGTGTAGTTTAATTTTGTTTAAGTTAGGTTAGGTTAGGTTAGTTTGGCTTAGTTTAGTTTAGGTTAGGTTATGTTATATTAGGTTAGGTTAGGTTAGTGTGGTTTCGTTTAGTCAAGTTAAGTTTAGTTTAGTTTATTTTATAGTTTAGTTTAGTTTTGTTTATAGTTTAGTTTGCAGTTTAGTATAGTTTAGTTTAATTTAATTTAGTTTAGGTTAAGTAAGGTTAGGTTAGGTTAGGTTAGGTTAGGGTAGTTTAGTTTACTTTAGTTGAATTTAGTTTAGTTTAGTTCAGTTTAGGTTACGTTAGGTTCCTTTAGTTTAGTTTAGGTTAGGTTAGGTTACGTTACGTTAGGTTAGATTAGTTTAGTTAAGTTTATTTTAGTTTAGTTTAATTTATAGTTCAGTTTAATTTAGTTTTGTTTAATTGAGTTTAGTTTATAGTTTAGTTCAGTTTAGGTTAGTTTAGTTGAGTTTAGTTTAGTTTAGTTTAGTGTAGTTTAGCTTAGGTTAGTTTGGTTTAGTTTAGTTTAGTTTTGTTTAATTTAGGTTAATTTAGTTTAGTTAATTTAGTTTAGTTTAGGTTAAGTTAGTTTAGGTTACGTTAGGTTAGGTTAGGTTAAGTTAGTTCAGTTTAGTATAGTTTACTTTATTTTAAAATATAGTATCTTTTGTTTATAGTTTAGTTTATAGCTTTGTTTAGTTCAGTTTAGTTTAATTTAGTTATTTAGAGTAGCTTAGTTTAGTTCAGTTTAGGTTAGATTAGGTTAGGTTACTGTTGTTTAGTTTAGTTTAGTTTAGTTGAATTTAGTTTAGTTTAATTTAGGGTAGGTTAGGTTGTTTTGGTTTAGTATAGGTTAGGTTCAGTTAGGTTAGGTTAGTTTAGTTTAGTTTAGTTTATAGTTTAGTTTATAGTTTAGTTTAGTTTAGTGTAGTTTAGTTTGGTTTATTTTATTTCAGTTTAGTTTAGTTTAGTTTCGTTTAGCTTAGGTTATGTTACATTAGGTTAGCTTAGGTTAGCTTAGTTTACTCTAGTTTAGTTTAGGTTAGGTTAGGTTAGAATAGGTTAGTTAAGTTTAGTTTAGTTTAGTTAGGTTTAGTTTAGTTTATAGTTTAGTTTAGATTTGTTTATAGTTTAGTTTAGTTTAGTTGTTTAATTTAGTTTACCTTTCTTTTTTCGGTTAGAGTACTTTAGTTTAGGGTATGTTATGTTAGGTTAGCTTGGTTAGTTTAGTTTAGTTTAAGTTAGGTTAGGTTACCTTAGGTTAGGTTAGGTTAGGTTAATTTAGGTTAGTTTAGAATAGTTTAGTTTAGTGTAATTTAGTTTATAGTTTAGTTTAGTTTAGTGTAGTTTATAGTTTAATTTAGTTTAGTTTAGTTGAATTTAGTTTAGTTTATTTTAGTTTAGGTTAGGTTAACTAAGTTTAATTTAGTTTAGTTTAATTAAGTTTAGTTTATAGTTTAGTATATAGTTTAGTTTGTAGTTTTATTTTAGTTTAGTTTAGTTTAGGTTAAGTTATATTAACTTCATTTAGCTTAATTTAGTTTAGATTAGTTTACGTTATATTAGGTTAGAGTAGTTAAGTTTAGTTTAGTTGAATTTAGTTTATAGTTTAATTTATAGTTTAGTTTAGTTTACTTTATAGTTTAGTTTAGTTAATTTATAGTTTAATTTACTTTAGTTTAGTCTAGTTTAATTTAGTTTACTTTAATTAATAGTTTTGTTTATAGTTTAGTTTAGTTTAGGTTAGGTTATGTTAGATTAGGTTAGGTTAGGTTAGTTTGGTTTAGTTTAGTCTAGTTAAGTTTAGTTTAGTTTATTTTATACTTTAGTTAATTTTGTTGATAGTTTGGTTTGCAGTTTAGTATAGTTTAGTTTAGTTTAATTTAGATTAGGTTAAGAAAGGTTAGGGTAGGTTGGTTTAGTTTAGTTTAGTTTATGTTATGTTAGGTTAGTTTAGTTTAGTTTTGTTTATAGTTTAGTTTAATTTATATTATAATTTAGTTTATAGTTTATTTTAGTTTAGTTTGTAGTTTAATTTAGTTTAGTTTAATTTAGTTTAGTTTAGGTTAGATTAGGTTAGGTTAGGTTAGGTTAGTCTAGTTTAGTATAGTTTAGTTTAGTTTAAAATATAGTATCTTTAGTTTATAGTTTAGTTCATAGTTTTATTAAGTTTTATTTAGTTTCGTTTAGGTTAGGTTAGAGTAGCTTAGTTTAGTTTAGTTTAGGTTAGAATAGGTTAGGTTAGTGTAGTTTAGTTTAGTTTAGTTTAATTTAATTTAGTTTTGTTTAGTTTAGTTTAGGTTAGGTTAGGTTAGTTTAGTTTAGTATAGGTGATGTTAAGTTAGTTAAGGGTAGTTTAGTTTATAGTTTAGTTTAGTTTAATTTAGTTTAGGTTATGTTAGGTGCGTTTAGTTTAATTTAGTTTTAATTAGGTTACGTTAGATTTGGTTAGGGTAGTTGAGTTTACTTTAGTTGAATTTAGTTTATAGTTTAATTTATAGTTTATTTTAGTTTACTTTATAGTTTAGTTTAGTTAATTTATAGTTTAATTTACTTTAGTTTAGTCTAGTTTAATTTAGTTTACTTTAATTTATAGTTTTGTTTAAAATTTAGTTTAGTTTAGTTTAGTTTAGGTTAAATTATGTTAGGTTAGGTTAGTTTAGTTTATTTTAGGTTAGGTTAGGTTAGGTTAGTGTAGTTTAGTTTAGTTTAGCTAAATTTTGTTTAGTTTAGTTTAGTTTAGGATACGTTAGGTTAGTTTAGTTTAGTTTAGTTTAGTTTAGTGTATGTTAGGTTAGGTTAGGCTAGATTAATTTAGTTTAGTTTATTTTAGTTTATAGTTTAGTTTAGTTTATAATTTATTTTATAGTTTAGTATACTTTAGTTTATAGATTAGTTTATAGTTTAGTTAACATTTTAGTTTAGTTTAGTTTAGATTAGGTTAGAGAAGGTTAGGTTAGGTTAGTTTATTTTAGTTTAGTTTATGTAAGCTTAGATTAGGTTAGTTTGGTATAGTTTAGTTTAATTTAGTTCATTTTATAGTTTAGTTTAGTTTAGTTTATAGTTCAGTTTATAGTTTAGTATTGTTTAATTTAGTTTAGGTTAGGTTGGGTTAGTTTAGTTTAGTTTAGGTTAGGTTAGGTTAAGTTAGGTTAGTTTAGTTTAGTATAGTTAAGTTTAGTTTAGTTTAGTTTATAGTTTAGTTTATTTTATTTTATAGTTTAGTTTATAGTTTTGTTTAGCTTAGTTTAATTTAGTTAGTTTAGGTTATGTTAGGTTAGATTATTTTAGTTTAGGTTAGGTTATGATAGGTTAGTGCAGTTTAATTTAATTTAGTTTAGTTTAGTTGAATTTAATTTATTTTTGTTAGGTCAGTTTAGGTAAGTTAGGTTAGTTTAGTTTAGTATAGGTTAGGTTAGGTAAGTTTAATTCAGTATAGTTTAGTTTAGTTTATAGTTTAATTTATAGTTTTGTTTATAGTTAGTTTAATTTAGTTTAGTTTAGGTTAAATTATGTTAGGTTAGTTTAGTTTAATTTAATTCATGTTAGGTTAGGTTGGGTTAAGTTAGTGTAGTTTCATTTAGTTTGGTTTATTTTAGTTTAGTTTAATATGTTGTTCCGTTTAGTTTAGTTTTGTTTAATTTAGTTTAGTTTATAGTTTAGTTGAGTTTAGTTTAGGTTTGGTTAGGTTAGGTTAGATTAGTTTTGTTTAGGATAGGTTATGTTAGATTAGGTTAGGTTAGGTTAGTTTGGTTTAGTTTAGTCTAGTTAAGTTTAGTATAGTTTATACTTTAGTTTAGTTTAGTTTATTTTATAGTTTAGTTAAGTTTTGTTTATACTTTAGTTTGCAGTTTAGTATAGTTTAGTTTAGTTTAATTTAGTTTAGTTTAGTTTAATTTAGTTTCGTCTAGTTTATGGTTTTGTTTATAGTTTAGTTTAGTTTAGTTTAGTTTAGGTTAAGTTATGTTAGGGTCGTTTAGTTTAATTTAGTTTAGATTAGGATAGGTTAGGTTAGGGTAGTTAAGTTTAGTTTAGTTGAATTTAGTTTAATTTAGTTCAGTTTAGGTTACGTTAGGTTAGTTTAGTTTAGTTTAGTTTAGGTTAGGTTAGGTTAGTTTAGTTTAGTTTATTTAAGTGTAGTTTAGTTTATAGTTCAGTTTAGTTTAGTTTTGTTTAATTTAGTTTAGTTTATAGTTTAGTTGAGTTTAGGTTAGTTTAGTTGAGTTTAGTTTGGTTTAGTTTATTTTAGATTAGGTTAGTTTAGGTTAGTTTAGTTTAGTTTAGGTTGGGTTATGTTAGATTAGGTTAGGTTAGGTTAGTTGCTTAGTTTAGTCTAGTTAAGTTTAGTTAAGTTTACATTTAGTTTAGTTTAGTTTATAGTTTAGTTTAGTTTTGTTTATAGTTTAGTTTATAGTTTAGTATAGTTTAGTTTAGTTTAATTTAGTTTAGCTAAGTTTAGTTTAGTTTAGTTTTGGGTGGGTTATGTTAGGTTAGGTTAGGTTAGTTTAGTGTAGTTTAGGTTAGGTTAGGTTAGGTTAGGTTAGTTTATTTTAGTTGAGTTTAGTTTAGTTTAGATTAGGTTAAGTAAGATTAGGTTAGGTTAGGTTAGGTTAGTTTAGTTTTGTTTATAGTTTAGTTTATTTTAGTTTACATTTTCTTTATAGTTTAGTTAGTTTAGTTTATAGTTTAATTTAGTTTAGTTTAGTTTAGTTTTCATTAATTTAGGTTAATTTGTTTAGTTTAGTTTAGTTTAGTTTAGGTTAGGTTAAGTTAGGTTAGGTTAGGTTAGTTTAGTTTACTATAGTTTAGTTTAGTTTAAAATATAGTATCTTTAGTTTATAATTTAGTTCATAGTTTTCCTTAGATTAGTCTATTTTCGGTTAGGTTAGAGTAGTTTAGTTTAGTTTAGTTTAGTTTAGGTTAGATTAGGTTAGTTTAATGTAGTTTAGTTTAATTTAGTTTAGTTGAATTTAATTTAGTTTAGTTTAGGTTAGGTTAGGTTTGTTTAGGTTAGATTAGGTTAGGTTATGTTAGATTAGGTTAGGTTAGGTTAGCTTAGTTTAGTTTAGTTTAGTTTCCGTTAGGTTGGGTTAGGTTAGGTTAGTTAAGTTTATTTTAGTTTAGTTTAGTTAAGTATAGTTTAGTTTATAGTTTACTTTAGTTTAATTTATAGCTTAGTTTATAGCTTAGTTTAGTTCATAGTTTAATTTATATTTAGGTTTAGTTTAGTTTAGTAAAGTTTATTTTAGGGTAGCTTATGTTAGGTTAGGTTAGGTTAGTATAGTTTTTGTTTAATTTATAGTTTACTTAAGTTTATAGTTTAGTTTATAGTTTAGTTTAGTTTAGTTTAGTTTATAATAGTTTAGTTTAGTTTAGGTCAGATTAAGATATTTTAGTTTAGTTTAGTTTAGGTTAGGTTAGGCTAGGTTAAGTTATATTTGGTTAGTTTAGATTAGTTTAGTTTAGTTTAGTTTATAGTTTAGATTAGTTTATTATTTATTTTAGTTTAGTTTAGTTTATAGTTTCGTTTATAGTTTAGTTTGGTTTAGTTTAGTTTAATTTAGTTTACATTAGATTAGTTTAGTTAGTTTTAGTTTAGGTTAGGTTAGATGAGGTTAGTTTAGTTTAGTTTAGTTCAATTTAGTTTATTTTAGTTTATAGATTAGTTTAGTTTAGTTTATAGTTCAATTTATAGTTTAGTTTAGTTTAGTTTATCGTTTAGTTTAGTTTAGTATAGTTTAGTTTAGTTTAGGTTACAGTAGGTTAGTTTAGATTAGTTTAGTTCAGCGCAGTTTAGGTTAGATTAAGTTAGGTTATTTTGTTTAATTTAGTTTAGTTTAAATTAGTTTATAGTTTAGTTTATAGTTTAGTTTATAGTTTAGCTTAGATTAGTGTAGTTTAGTTTGGTTCAGTTTATTTTAGTTTAGTTTAGTTTCGTTTAGCTTAGGTTATGTTATATTAGGTTAGCTTAGGTTAGCTTAGTTTACCCTAGTTTAGTTTGGGTTAGGTAAGGTTAAAATAGGTTAGTTAAATTTAGTTTAGTTTAGTTTAGTTAGGTTTAGTTTAGTTTATAGTTTTGGTTAGTTTAGTTATAGTTTAGTTTATAGTTTAGTTTAGATTATAATTTAATTTATAGTTAAGTTTAGTTTACTTTAGTTTAATTTAGTTTAGCTTTCTTTAGTTTCCTTTAGATTACTCTAGTTTAGGATATGTTAGGTTAGGTTAGTTTAGTTTAGTTTAATTAAGGTTAATTTAGTTTAATTTAGTTTAGTTTAGGTTAGGTTAGGTTAGGTTAGTTAAGTTTAGTGTAGGTTAGTTTAGTTTAAAATATAGTATCTTTAGTTTATAGATTAGTTCATATTTTTGTTTAGTTTAGTTTAGGTTATGTTAGAGTAGTTTAGTTTAGTTTAGTTTACTTTAGGTTAGAATAGGTTAGGTTAGTGTAGATTAATTTAATTTAGTTTAGTTGAATTTAATTTAGTTGTGTTTAGTTTAGTTTAGGTTAGTTTAGTTTAGTATAGGTTAGGTTAAGTTAGGTTAGCTTAGTTTAGTTTAGTTTAGTTTAGTTTATAGTGTGGTTTATACTTTAGTTTTTTATTTTAGTTTATAGTTTAGTTTAGTTTAGTGTAGTTTAGTTTGGTTTAGTTTTGTTTAGTTTAGTGTAAATTAGTTTCGTTTAGGTTAGGTTAAGTTAGAATAGGTTAGGTTAGGTAAGCTTAGTTTAGTTTAGTTTTGGTTAGGTTAGGTTAGGTTAGGTTGGTTAAGTTCAGTTTAGTTTAGTTTAGTTAAGTTTAGTTTAATTTATAGTTTAGTTCAGTTTAGTTTAGAGCTTAGTTTATAGTTTAGTTTAGTTTATAGTTTCATTTATAGTTAAGTTTAGTTTAGTTTAGTTTAATTTACTTTAGTTTAGTTTATTTTAGGGTAGCTTATGTTAGGTTAGGTTAGTTTATAGTTTAATTTATAGTTTAGTTTAGTTTATAGTTTAGTTTATAGTTCAGTTTATAATAGTTTAGTTTAGGTTAGGTTAGGTTAGGTTAGTTTAGTTTAGTTTAGTTTAGGTTAGGTTTGGCTATGTTAGGTTAGGATAGGTTAGTTTAGATTAGTTTAGTTTAGTTTAGTTTATAGTTTATTTTATTTTAGTTTATTATTTAATTTAGTGTAGTTTAGTTTATAGTTTCGTTTATAGTTTAGTTTGGTTTAGTTTAGTTTATTTTAGTTTAGCTTAGATTAGTTTAGTTTGTCTTAGGTTAGGTTAGGTGAGATTAGTTTAATTTAGTTGAGTTTAATTTAGTTTATTTAAGTTTATAGTTTAGTTTAGTTTAGTCTATAGTTCAATTTATAGTTTAGTTTAGTTTAGTTTATAGTTTAGGTTATCGTTTAGTTTATTTTAGATTAATTTAGTTTAGGTCAATTTAGGTTAGGTCAGCTTAGGTTAGGTTAGTTTAGATTAGTTTAGTTTAATTTAGTTTAGTTTATAGTTTAGTTTATTTTAGTTTATAGTTTAATTTAGTTTAGTTTAGTTTAGTGTAGTTTAGTTTAGGTTAGGTTAGGTTAGGTTAATTTAGTTTAGTTTACGTTAGGTTAGGTAATTTTAATTTAGTTTGTTTGGTTATGTTTAATTTTTAGTTTATTTTGTAATTTTGTTTATTGTTTAGTTTAGTTTATACTTTAATTTAGATTAGTTTAGTTTAGTTTAGTTTAGTTTAGTTTAATTTAGGTTTTTTTAGGTTAGTTTAGTTTAGTTTAGTTTAGGTTACGTTAGGTTAGGTTAATTTACTTTAGTATAGTTTAGTTTAGTTTATTTTAGTTTAGTTTATAGCTTACTTTACAGTTTAGTTTAGTTTAGTTTGGGTTAGGTTAGGTTAGGTTAGTTTAGTTTAGTTTAGTTTAAAGTTTAGTTTAGTTTAGTTTACAGTTTAGCTTATCCTTTAGAATATAGTGTGGTTTATAGTTTAGTTTAATTTAGTGTAGTTTAGTTTGGTGTAGTTTAGTATAGTTTTGTTTACCTTAGGTTAGGTGAGATTATGTTAGGTTAGGTTAGCTTACTTTAGTTTAGTTTAGTTTAGGTTAGGTTAGATTAGGTTAGTTTAGTTAACTTTGGTTTAGTTTAGTTTAGTTAGTTTAGTTTATAATTTAGTTTATAGTTATGTTTTGTTTAGTTTATAGTTTAATTTATAATTTAGTTTAGTTTAGTTTAGTTTAGTTTAATTTAGTTTAGAGTAGGTTAGGTTAGGTTAATTTAGTTTAGTTGAGTTTAATTTAGTTTAATTTAGTTTAGTTTATAATTTAAATTATAGTTTAGTTTAGTTTACTTTATAGTTTATTTTAGTTAATTTATAGTTTAATTTAGTTTAGTTTAGTTTAATTTAGTTTAGTTTAGTTTATAGTTTTGTTTATAGTTTAGTTTATTTTAGGTTAAATTATGTTAAGTTCGTTTAGTTTAATTTAGTTTTGATTAGGTTACGTTATATTAGGTTAGGGTAGTTAAGATTAGTTTAGTTGCATTTAGTTTATAGTTTAATTTATAGTTAAGTTTAGTTTATTTTATAGTATAGTTTAGTTAATTTACAGTTTAATTTATTTTAGTTTAGTCTAGTTTAATTTAGTTTACTTTATTTATAGTTTTGTTTATAGTTTAGTTTAGTTTAGTTTAGTTTAGGTTAATTTATGTTAGGTTAGTTTAGTTTAGTTTAGGTTAGGTTAGGTTAGGTTAGGTTAGGCTAGTGTAGTTTAGTTTAGTTTAGCTAAATTTTGTTTAGTTTAGTTTAGTTTAGGATACGTTAGGTTAGTTTAGTTGAGTTTAGTTAAGTGTATGTTAGGTTAGGTTAGGTTAGTGTAGTTTAGTTTAGTTTATTTTAGTTTATAGTTTAGTTTAGTTTAGTTTATAATTTATTTTATAGTTTAGTATACTTTAGTTTATAGATTAGTTTATAGTTTAGTTAATATTTTAGTTTAGTTTAGTTTAGATTAGGTTAGGGAAGGTTAGGTTAGGTTAGTTTATTTTAGTTTAGCTTATGTAAGGTTAGGTTAGGTTAGTTTGGTATAAATTAGTTTAATTTAGTTTTGTTTAAGTTTAGTTTAGTTTATAGTTCAGTTTATAGTTTAGTTTAGTTTAAGTTAGGTTAGGTTAGGTTAAGTTAGGTTAGTTTAGTTTAGTATAGTTTTTTTTATTTTAGTTTAGTTTAGTTAGTTTAGGCTAGGTTAGGTTAGTATAGAGTAGTTTAATTTAGGTTAGGTTATGATAGGTTAGTGCAGTTTAATTTAATTATTTTAGTTTAGTTGAATTTAATTTATTTTAGTTAGGTCAGTTTAGGTAAGTTAGGTTAGTTTAGTTTAGTATAGGTTAGGTTAGGTTAGGTTGGGTTAAGTTAGTGTAGTTTCATTTATTTTGGTTTATTTTAGTTTAGTTTAATATGAGGTTCCGTTTAGTTTAGTTTTGTTTAATTTAGTTTAGTTTATAGTTTAGTTGAGTTTAGGTTAGTTTAGTTGAGTTTAGTATATTTTAGTTTAGTTTAGGTTACGTTAGGTTAGGTTAGATTAACTTTGTTTAGGATAGTATAGTTTAGTTTAATTTAATTTAGTTTAACTAAGTTTAGTTTAGTTTAGTTTTGGGTAGGTTATGTTAGGTTAGGTTAGTTTAGTTTAGGTTAGGTTAGGTTAGGGTAGGTTAGTTTAGTTTAGTTGAGTTTAGTTTAGTTTAGATTAGGTGAAGTAAGATTAGGTTAGGTTAGGTTAGGTTAGTTTAGTTTTGTTTATAGTTTAGTTTAGTTTAGTTTATAGTTTACTTTATAGTTTAATTAGTTTAGTTTAATGTTTAATGTAGTTTAGTTTAGTTTAGTTCAGTTTAGTTTCATTTAGGTTAATTTAGTTTAGGTTAGGTTAAGTTAGGTTAGGTTAGGTAGGTTTAGTTTAGTATAGTTTAGTTTAGTTTAAAATATAGTATCTTTAGTTAATAGTTTAGTTCATAGTTTTCTTTAGATTAGTTTACTTTAGGTTAGGTTAGAGTAGTTTAGTTTACTTTAGGTTAGATTAGGTTAGGTTAATGTAGTTTAGTTTAATTTTGTTTAGTTGAATTTAATTTAGTTTAGTTTAGTTTAGTTTAGGTTAATTTAGGTTCGTTTAGGTTAGATTAGGTTAGGTTATGTTAGATTAGGTTAGGTTAGGTTAGCTTAGTTTAGTTTATATTAGTTTCGGTTAGGTTGGGTTAGGTTAGTTTACTTAAGTTTAGTTTAGTTTAGTTTAGTTATGTATAGTTTAGTTTATAGTTTAGTTCAGTTCATAGTTTAATTTATATTTAGGTTTAGTTTAGTTTAATTTAGTTTAGCTTATTTAGTTTAGTTTAGTTTATTTTACGGTAGCTTATGTTAGGTTAGGTTAGGTTAGTATAGTTTATAGTTTAATTTATAGTTTACTTTAGTTTATAGTTTAGTTTATAATTTAGTTTAGTTTAGTTTAGTTTTATAATAGTTTAGTTTAGCTTAGTTTAGGTTAAGATAGTTTAGTTTAGGTTAGGTTAGGCTAGGTTAAGTTATATTAGGTTAGTTTAGATTAGTTTAGTTTAGTTTAGTTTATAGTTTAGTTTACCTAATTTATTATTTTGTTTAGTTTAGTTTAGTTTATAGTTTCGTTTATAGTTTATTTTGATTTAGTTTAGTTTAATTTAGTTTACCTTAGATTAGTTTAGTTACTTTTAGGTTAGGTTAGGTTAGGTGAGGTTAGTTTAGTTTAGTTTAGTTTAATTTAGTTTAGTTTAGTTTATAGTTTAGTTTAGTTTATAGTTCAATTTATAGTTTAGTTTAGTTTAGTTTATCGTTTAGTTTAGTTTAGTATAGTTTAGTTTAGTTTAGGTTAGAGTAGGTTAGTTTAGATTAGTTTAATTTAGCGCAGTTTAGGTTACGTTAAGTTAGGTTATTTTATTTAGTTTAGTTTAGTTTAGTTTAGTTTATAGTTTAGTTTATAGTTTAGTTTATAGTTTAGTTTAGATTAGTGTAGTTTAGTTTGGTTTAGTTTATTTTAGTTTAGTTTCGTTTAGCTTAGGTTATATTATATTAGGTGAGCTTAGGTTAGCTTAGTTTACCCTAGTTTAGTTTAGGTTAGGTAATGTTAGAATAGGTTAGTTAAATTTAGTTTAGTTTAGTTTAGCTAGGTTTAGTTTAGTTTAGTTATAGTTTAGTTTATAGTTTAGTTTAGGTTATAATTTAATTTATAGTTTAGTTTAGTTTAGTTTAGTTTAATTTAGTTTAGCTTTCTTTATTTTCCTTTAGATTATTTTAGTTTAGGATATGTTAGGTTAGGTTAGTTTAGTTTAGTTTAATTTATAGTTTATTTTATAGTTTTGTTTATAGTTTAGTTTAGTTTATAGTTTAATTTAGTTTAGTTTAGTTTAATTTAGGTTAGGATAGTTTAGTTTAGTTTAGTTTAGGTTAGGTTAGGTTAGGTTAGGTTAATTTACTTTAGTATAGTTTAGATTAGTTTATTTTAGTTTAGTTTCTGGTTTAGTTTAATTTATAGTTTTGTTTACAGTTTAGTTTAGTTTAGTTTAATTTAGTTTATTTTTTTTATACTAGTTTAGTTAATTTAAAGTTTAATTTAGTTTAGTTTAGTTTAATTTAATTTAGTTTGTAGTTTAGTTTAGTTTAGTTTAGGTTAGGTTAGGTTAGGTTAGAGTAGTTTAGTTTAGGTTAGGTTATGATAGGTTAGTGCAGTTTAATTTAATTTAGTTTAGTTTAGTTGAATTTAATTTAGTTTAGTTAGGTTAGTTTAGATAAGTTAGGTTAGTTTAGTTTACTTTAGTTTATGTAAGCTTAGGTTAGGTTAGTTTAGTATTATTTAGTTTACTTTTGCTAATAGTTCAGTTTAGTTTAGTTTATATATCAGTTTATAGTTAGTTCAGTTTAGTTTAGTTTAGGTTACGTTGGGTTAGTTTTGTTTAGTATAGGTTAGGTTAGGTTAGGTAAGTTTAATTCAGTTTAGTGTAGTTTAGTTTATAGTTTAATTTATAGGTTGGTTTATAGTTAATTTAGTTTAGTTTAGTTTAGGTTAAATTGTGTTAGGTTAGTTAAGTTTAGTTTAGGTTAGGTTAGGTTGGGATAGGTTAGTGTAGTTTAATTTAATTTAGTTGAATTTAGTTTAGTTAAGTTTAGCTTAGGTTACGTTAGGTTAGTTTAGTTTAGTTTAGTTTAGGTGAGGTTAGGTTAGGTTAGTTTAGTTCTGTTAATTTATTTTAGTTTATACATTAGTTTAGTTTATAGTTTAGTTTAATTTAGTGTAGTTTAATTTTGTTTAAGTTAGGTTAGGTTAGGTTAGTTTGGCTTAGTTTAGTTTAGGTTAGGTTATGTTATATTAGGTTAGGTTAGGTTAGTGTGGTTTCGTTTAGTCAAGTTAAGTTTAGTTTAGTTTATTTTATAGTTTAGTTTAGTTTTGTTTATAGTTTAGTTTGCAGTTTAGTATAATTTAATTTAGTTTAGGTTAAGTAAGGTTAGGTTAGGTTAGTTTAGTTTAGTTTAATTTATGTTAGGTTAGGTTAGGTTAGGGTAGTTTAGTTTACTTTAGTTGAATTTAGTTTAGTTTAGTTCAGTTTAGGTTACGTTAGGTTCCTTTAGTTTAGTTTAGGTTAGGTTAGGTTACGTTACGTTAGGTTAGATTAGTTTAGTTAAGTTTATTTTAGTTTAGTTTAATTTATAGTTCAGTTTAATTTAGTTTTGTTTAATTGAGTTTAGTTTATAGTTTAGTTCAGTTTAGGTTAGTTTAGTTGAGTTTAGTTTAGTTTAGTTTAGTGTAGTTTAGCTTAGGTTAGTTTAGTTTAGTTTAGTTTTGTTTAATTTAGGTTAATTTAGTTTAGTTAATTTAGTTTAGTTTAGGTTAAGTTAGTTTAGGTTACGTTAGGTTAGGTTAGGTTAAGTTAGTTCAGTTTAGTATAGTTTACTTTATTTTAAAATATAGTATCTTTTGTTTATAGTTTAGTTTATAGCTTTGTTTAGTTCAGTTTAGTTTAATTTAGTTATTTAGAGTAGTTTAGTTTAGTTCAGTTTAGGTTAGATTAGGTTAGGTTACTGTTGTTTAGTTTAGTTTAGTTTAGTTGAATTTAGTTTAGTTTAATTTAGGGTAGGTTAGGTTGTTTTGGTTTAGTATAGGTTAGGTTCAGTTAGGTTAGGTTAGTTTAGTTTAGTTTAGTTTATAGTTTAGTTTATAGTTTAGTTTAGTTTAGTTTAGTGTAGTTTAGTTTGGTTTATTTTATTTCAGTTTAGTTTAGTTTAGTTTCGTTTAGCTTAGGTTATGTTACATTAGGTTAGCTTAGGTTAGCTTAGTTTACTCTAGTTTAGTTTAGGTTAGGTTAGGTTAGAATAGGTTAGTTAAGTTTAGTTTAGTTTAGTTAGGTTTAGTTTAGTTTATAGTTTAGTTTAGTTTTGTTTATAGTTTAGTTTAGTTTAGTTGTTTAATTTAGTTTACCTTTCTTTTTTCGGTTAGAGTACTTTAGTTTAGGGTATGTTATGTTAGGTTAGCTTGGTTAGTTTAGTTTAGTTTAAGTTAGGTTAGGTTACCTTAGGTTAGGTTAGGTTAGGTTAATTTAGGTTAGTTTAGAATAGTTTAGTTTAGTGTAATTTAGTTTATAGTTTAGTTTAGTTTAGTGTAGTTTATAGTTTAATTTAGTTTAGTTTAGTTGAATTTAGTTTAGTTTATTTTAGTTTAGGTTAGGTTAACTAAGTTTAATTTAGTTTAGTTTAATTAAGTTTAGTTTATAGTTTAGTATATAGTTTAGTTTGTAGTTTTATTTTAGTTTAGTTTAGTTTAGGTTAAGTTATATTAACTTCATTTAGCTTAATTTAGTTTAGATTAGTTTACGTTATATTAGGTTAGAGTAGTTAAGTTTAGTTTAGTTGAATTTAGTTTATAGTTTAATTTATAGTTTAGTTTAGTTTACTTTATAGTTTAGTTTAGTTAATTTATAGTTTAATTTACTTTAGTTTAGTCTAGTTTAATTTAGTTTACTTTAATTAATAGTTTTGTTTATAGTTTAGTTTAGTTTAGGTTAGGTTATGTTAGATTAGGTTAGGTTAGGTTAGTTTGGTTTAGTTTAGTCTAGTTAAGTTTAGTTTAGTTTATTTTATACTTTAGTTAATTTTGTTGATAGTTTGGTTTGCAGTTTAGTATAGTTTAGTTTAGTTTAATTTAGATTAGGTTAAGAAAGGTTAGGGTAGGTTGGTTTAGTTTAGTTTAGTTTATGTTATGTTAGGTTAGTTTAGTTTAGTTTTGTTTATAGTTTAGTTTAATTTATATTATAATTTAGTTTATAGTTTATTTTAGTTTAGTTTGTAGTTTAATTTAGTTTAGTTTAATTTAGTTTAGTTTAGGTTAGATTAGGTTAGGTTAGGTTAGGTTAGTCTAGTTTAGTATAGTTTAGTTTAGTTTAAAATATAGTATCTTTAGTTTATAGTTTAGTTCATAGTTTTATTAAGTTTTATTTAGTTTCGTTTAGGTTAGGTTAGAGTAGCTTAGTTTAGTTTAGTTTAGGTTAGAATAGGTTAGGTTAGTGTAGTTTAGTTTAGTTTAGTTTAATTTAATTTAGTTTTGTTTAGTTTAGTTTAGGTTAGGTTAGGTTAGTTTAGTTTAGTATAGGTGATGTTAAGTTAGTTAAGGGTAGTTTAGTTTATAGTTTAGTTTAGTTTAATTTAGTTTAGGTTATGTTAGGTGCGTTTAGTTTAATTTAGTTTTAATTAGGTTACGTTAGATTTGGTTAGGGTAGTTGAGTTTACTTTAGTTGAATTTAGTTTATAGTTTAATTTATAGTTTATTTTAGTTTACTTTATAGTTTAGTTTAGTTAATTTATAGTTTAATTTACTTTAGTTTAGTCTAGTTTAATTTAGTTTACTTTAATTTATAGTTTTGTTTAAAATTTAGTTTAGTTTAGTTTAGTTTAGGTTAAATTATGTTAGGTTAGGTTAGTTTAGTTTATTTTAGGTTAGGTTAGGTTAGGTTAGTGTAGTTTAGTTTAGTTTAGCTAAATTTTGTTTAGTTTAGTTTAGTTTAGGATACGTTAGGTTAGCTTAGTTTAGTTTAGTTTAGTTTAGTGTATGTTAGGTTAGGTTAGGCTAGATTAATTTAGTTTAGTTTATTTTAGTTTATAGTTTAGTTTAGTTTATAATTTATTTGATAGTTTAGTATACTTTAGTTTATAGATTAGTTTATAGTTTATTTAACATTTTAGTTTAGTTTAGTTTAGATTAGGTTAGAGAAGGTTAGGTTAGGTTAGTTTATTTTAGTTTAGTTTATGTAAGCTTAGATTAGGTTAGTTTGGTATAGTTTAGTTTAATTTAGTTCATTTTATAGTTTAGTTTAGTTTAGTTTATAGTTCAGTTTATAGTTTAGTATTGTTTAATTTAGTTTAGGTTAGGTTGGGTTAGTTTAGTTTAGTTTAGGTTAGGTTAGGTTAAGTTAGGTTAGTTTAGTTTAGTATAGTTAAGTTTAGTTTAGTTTAGTTTATAGTTTAGTTTATTTTATTTTATAGTTTAGTTTATAGTTTTGTTTAGCTTAGTTTAATTTAGTTAGTTTAGGTTATGTTAGGTTAGATTATTTTAGTTTAGGTTAGGTTATGATAGGTTAGTGCAGTTTAATTTAATTTAGTTTAGTTTAGTTGAATTTAATTTATTTTTGTTAGGTCAGTTTAGGTAAGTTAGGTTAGTTTAGTTTAGTATAGGTTAGGTTAGGTTAGGTAAGTTTAATTCAGTATAGTTTAGTTTAGTTTATAGTTTAATTTATAGTTTTGTTTATAGTTAGTTTAATTTAGTTTAGTTTAGGTTAAATTATGTTAGGTTAGTTTAGTTTAATTTAATTCATGTTAGGTTAGGTTGGGTTAAGTTAGTGTAGTTTCATTTAGTTTGGTTTATTTTAGTTTAGTTTAATATGTTGTTCCGTTTAGTTTAGTTTTGTTTAATTTAGTTTAGTTTATAGTTTAGTTGAGTTTAGTTTAGGTTTGGTTAGGTTAGGTTAGATTAGTTTTGTTTAGGATAGGTTATGTTAGATTAGGTTAGGTTAGGTTAGTTTGGTTTAGTTTAGTCTAGTTAAGTTTAGTATAGTTTATACTTTAGTTTAGTTTAGTTTATTTTATAGTTTAGTTAAGTTTTGTTTATACTTTAGTTTGCAGTTTAGTATAGTTTAGTTTAGTTTAATTTAGTTTAGTTTAGTTTAATTTAGTTTCGTCTAGTTTATGGTTTTGTTTATAGTTTAGTTTAGTTTAGTTTAGTTTAGTTTAGGTTAAGTTATGTTAGGGTCGTTTAGTTTAATTTAGTTTAGATTAGGATAGGTTAGGTTAGGGTAGTTAAGTTTAGTTTAGTTGAATTTAGTTTAATTTAGTTCAGTTTAGGTTACGTTAGGTTAGTTTAGTTTAGTTTAGTTTAGGTTAGGTTAGGTTAGTTTAGTTTAGTTTATTTAAGTGTAGTTTAGTTTATAGTTCAGTTTAGTTTAGTTTGGTTTAATTTAGTTTAGTTTATAGTTTAGTTGAGTTTAGGTTAGTTTAGTTGAGTTTAGTTTGGTTTAGTTTATTTTAGATTAGGTTAGTTTAGGTTAGTTTAGTTTAGTTTAGGTTGGGTTATGTTAGATTAGGTTAGGTTAGGTTAGTTGCTTAGTTTAGTCTAGTTAAGTTTAGTTAAGTTTACACTTAAGTTTAGTTTAGTTTATAGTTTAGTTTAGTTTTGTTTATAGTTTAGTTTATAGTTTAGTATAGTTTAGTTTAGTTTAATTTAGTTTAGCTAAGTTTAGTTTAGTTTAGTTTTGGGTGGGTTATGTTAGGTTAGGTTAGGTTAGTTTAGTGTAGTTTAGGTTAGGTTAGGTTAGGTTAGGTTAGTTTATTTTAGTTGAGTTTAGTTTAGTTTAGATTAGGTTAAGTAAGATTAGGTTAGGTTAGGTTAGGTTAGTTTAGTTTTGTTTATAGTTTAGTTTAGTTTAGTTTACATTTTCTTTATAGTTCAGTTAGTTTAGTTTATAGTTTAATTTAGTTTAGTTTAGTTTAGTTTTCATTAATTTAGGTTAATTTGTTTAGTTTAGTTTAGTTTAGTTTAGGTTAGGTTAAGTTAGGTTAGGTTAGGTTAGTTTAGTTTACTATAGTTTAGTTTAGTTTAAAATATAGTATCTTTAGTTTATAATTTAGTTCATAGTTTTCCTTAGATTAGTCTATTTTCGGTTAGGTTAGAGTAGTTTAGTTTAGTTTAGTTTAGTTTAGGTTAGATTAGGTTAGTTTAATGTAGTTTAGTTTAATTTAGTTTAGTTGAATTTAATTTAGTTTAGTTTAGGTTAGGTTAGGTTTGTTTAGGTTAGATTAGGTTAGGTTATGTTAGATTAGGTTAGGTTAGGTTAGCTTAGTTTAGTTTAGTTTAGTTTCCGTTAGGTTGGGTTAGGTTAGGTTAGTTAAGTTTATTTTAGTTTAGTTTAGTTAAGTATAGTTTAGTTTATAGTTTACTTTAGTTTAATTTATAGCTTAGTTTATAGCTTAGTTTAGTTCATAGTTTAATTTATATTTAGGTTTAGTTTAGTTTAGTAAAGTTTATTTTAGGGTAGCTTATGTTAGGTTAGGTTAGGTTAGTATAGTTTTTGTTTAATTTATAGTTTACTTAAGTTTATAGTTTAGTTTATAGTTTAGTTTAGTTTAGTTTAGTTTATAATAGTTTAGTTTAGTTTAGGTCAGATTAAGATATTTTAGTTTAGTTTAGTTTAGGTTAGGTTAGGCTAGGTTAAGTTATATTTGGTTAGTTTAGATTAGTTTAGTTTAGTTTAGTTTATAGTTTAGATTAGTTTATTATTTATTTTAGTTTAGTTTAGTTTATAGTTTCGTTTATAGTTTAGTTTGGTTTAGTTTAGTTTAATTTAGTTTACATTAGATTAGTTTAGTTAGTTTTAGTTTAGGTTAGGTTAGATGAGGTTAGTTTAGTTTAGTTTAGTTCAATTTAGTTTATTTTAGTTTATAGATTAGTTTAGTTTAGTTTATAGTTCAATTTATAGTTTAGTTTAGTTTAGTTTATCGTTTAGTTTAGTTTAGTATAGTTTAGTTTAGTTTAGGTTACAGTAGGTTAGTTTAGATTAGTTTAGTTCAGCGCAGTTTAGGTTAGATTAAGTTAGGTTATTTTGTTTAATTTAGTTTAGTTTAAATTAGTTTATAGTTTAGTTTATAGTTTAGTTTATAGTTTAGCTTAGATTAGTGTAGTTTAGTTTGGTTCAGTTTATTTTAGTTTAGTTTAGTTTCGTTTAGCTTAGGTTATGTTATATTAGGTTAGCTTAGGTTAGCTTAGTTTACCCTAGTTTAGTTTGGGTTAGGTAAGGTTAAAATAGGTTAGTTAAATTTAGTTTAGTTTAGTTTAGTTAGGTTTAGTTTAGTTTATAGTTTTGGTTAGTTTAGTTATAGTTTAGTTTATAGTTTAGTTTAGATTATAATTTAATTTATAGTTAAGTTTAGTTTACTTTAGTTTAATTTAGTTTAGCTTTCTTTAGTTTCCTTTAGATTACTCTAGTTTAGGATATGTTAGGTTAGGTTAGTTTAGTTTAGTTTAATTAAGGTTAATTTAGTTTAATTTAGTTTAGTTTAGGTTAGGTTAGGTTAGGTTAGTTAAGTTTAGTGTAGGTTAGTTTAGTTTAAAATATAGTATCTTTAGTTTATAGATTAGTTCATATTTTTGTTTAGTTTAGTTTAGGTTATGTTAGAGTAGTTTAGTTTAGTTTAGTTTACTTTAGGTTAGAATAGGTTAGGTTAGTGTAGATTAATTTAATTTAGTTTAGTTGAATTTAATTTAGTTGTGTTTAGTTTAGTTTAGGTTAGTTTAGTTTAGTATAGGTTAGGTTAAGTTAGGTTAGCTTAGTTTAGTTTAGTTTAGTTTAGTTTATAGTGTGGTTTATACTTTAGTTTTTTATTTTAGTTTATAGTTTAGTTTAGTTTAGTGTAGTTTAGTTTGGTTTAGTTTTGTTTAGTTTAGTGTAAATTAGTTTCGTTTAGGTTAGGTTAAGTTAGAATAGGTTAGGTTAGGTAAGCTTAGTTTAGTTTAGTTTTGGTTAGGTTAGGTTAGGTTAGGTTGGTTAAGTTCAGTTTAGTTTAGTTTAGTTAAGTTTAGTTTAATTTATAGTTTAGTTCAGTTTAGTTTAGAGCTTAGTTTATAGTTTAGTTTAGTTTATAGTTTCATTTATAGTTAAGTTTAGTTTAGTTTAGTTTAATTTACTTTAGTTTAGTTTATTTTAGGGTAGCTTATGTTAGGTTAGGTTAGTTTATAGTTTAATTTATAGTTTAGTTTAGTTTATAGTTTAGTTTATAGTTCAGTTTATAATAGTTTAGTTTAGGTTAGGTTAGGTTAGGTTAGTTTAGTTTAGTTTAGTTTAGGTTAGGTTTGGCTATGTTAGGTTAGGATAGGTTAGTTTAGATTAGTTTAGTTTAGTTTAGTTTATAGTTTATTTTATTTTAGTTTATTATTTAATTTAGTGTAGTTTAGTTTATAGTTTCGTTTATAGTTTAGTTTGGTTTAGTTTAGTTTATTTTAGTTTAGCTTAGATTAGTTTAGTTTGTCTTAGGTTAGGTTAGGTGAGATTAGTTTAATTTAGTTGAGTTTAATTTAGTTTATTTAAGTTTATAGTTTAGTTTAGTTTAGTCTATAGTTCAATTTATAGTTTAGTTTAGTTTAGTTTATAGTTTAGGTTATCGTTTAGTTTATTTTAGATTAATTTAGTTTAGGTCAATTTAGGTTAGGTTAGCTTAGGTTAGGTTAGTTTAGATTAGTTTAGTTTAATTTAGTTTAGTTTATAGTTTAGTTTATTTTAGTTTATAGTTTAATTTAGTTTAGTTTAGTTTAGTGTAGTTTAGTTTAGGTTAGGTTAGGTTAGGTTAATTTAGTTTAGTTTACGTTAGGTTAGGTAATTTTAATTTAGTTTGTTTGGTTATGTTTAATTTTTAGTTTATTTTGTAATTTTGTTTATTGTTTAGTTTAGTTTATACTTTAATTTAGATTAGTTTAGTTTAGTTTAGTTTAGTTTAGTTTAATTTAGGTTTTTTTAGGTTAGTTTAGTTTAGTTTAGTTTAGGTTACGTTAGGTTAGGTTAATTTACTTTAGTATAGTTTAGTTTAGTTTATTTTAGTTTAGTTTATAGCTTACTTTACAGTTTAGTTTAGTTTAGTTTGGGTTAGGTTAGGTTAGGTTAGTTTAGTTTAGTTTAGTTTAAAGTTTAGTTTAGTTTAGTTTACAGTTTAGCTTATCCTTTAGAATATAGTGTGGTTTATAGTTTAGTTTAATTTAGTGTAGTTTAGTTTGGTGTAGTTTAGTATAGTTTTGTTTACCTTAGGTTAGGTGAGATTATGTTAGGTTAGGTTAGCTTACTTTAGTTTAGTTTAGTTTAGGTTAGGTTAGATTAGGTTAGTTTAGTTAACTTTGGTTTAGTCTAGTTTAGTTAGTTTAGTTTATAATTTAGTTTATAGTTATGTTTTGTTTAGTTTATAGTTTAATTTATAATTTAGTTTAGTTTAGTTTAGTTTGGTTTAATTTAGTTTAGAGTAGGTTAGGTTAGGTTAATTTAGTTTAGATGAGTTTAATTTAGTTTAATTTAGTTTAGTTTATAATTTAAATTATAGTTTAGTTTAGTTTACTTTATAGTTTATTTTAGTTAATTTATAGTTTAATTTAGTTTAGTTTAGTTTAATTTAGTTTAGTTTAGTTTATAGTTTTGTTTATAGTTTAGTTTATTTTAGGTTAAATTATGTTAAGTTCGTTTAGTTTAATTTAGTTTTGATTAGGTTACGTTATATTAGGTTAGGGTAGTTAAGATTAGTTTAGTTGCATTTAGTTTATAGTTTAATTTATAGTTAAGTTTAGTTTATTTTATAGTATAGTTTAGTTAATTTACAGTTTAATTTATTTTAGTTTAGTCTAGTTTAATTTAGTTTAATTTATTTATAGTTTTGTTTATAGTTTAGTTTAGTTTAGTTTAGTTTAGGTTAATTTATGTTAGGTTAGTTTAGTTTAGTTTAGGTTAGGTTAGGTTAGGTTAGGTTAGGCTAGTGTAGTTTAGTTTAGTTTAGCTAAATTTTGTTTAGTTTAGTTTAGTTTAGGATACGTTAGGTTAGTTTAGTTGAGTTTAGTTAAGTGTATGTTAGGTTAGGTTAGGTTAGTGTAGTTTAGTTTAGTTTATTTTAGTTTATAGTTTAGTTTAGTTTAGTTTATAATTTATTTTATAGTTTAGTATACTTTAGTTTATAGATTAGTTTATAGTTTAGTTAATATTTTAGTTTAGTTTAGTTTAGATTAGGTTAGGGAAGGTTAGGTTAGGTTAGTTTATTTTAGTTTAGCTTATGTAAGGTTAGGTTAGGTTAGTTTGGTATAAATTAGTTTAATTTAGTTTTGTTTAAGTTTAGTTTAGTTTATAGTTCAGTTTATAGTTTAGTTTAGTTTAAGTTAGGTTAGGTTAGGTTAAGTTAGGTTAGTTTAGTTTAGTATAGTTTTTTTTATTTTAGTTTAGTTTAGTTAGTTTAGGCTAGGTTAGGTTAGTATAGAGTAGTTTAATTTAGGTTAGGTTATGATAGGTTAGTGCAGTTTAATTTAATTATTTTAGTTTAGTTGAATTTAATTTATTTTAGTTAGGTCAGTTTAGGTAAGTTAGGTTAGTTTAGTTTAGTATAGGTTAGGTTAGGTTAGGTTGGGTTAAGTTAGTGTAGTTTCATTTATTTTGGTTTATTTTAGTTTAGTTTAATATGAGGTTCCGTTTAGTTTAGTTTTGTTTAATTTAGTTTAGTTTATAGTTTAGTTGAGTTTAGGTTAGTTTAGTTGAGTTTAGTATATTTTAGTTTAGTTTAGGTTACGTTAGGTTAGGTTAGATTAACTTTGTTTAGGATAGTATAGTTTAGTTTAATTTAATTTAGTTTAACTAAGTTTAGTTTAGTTTAGTTTTGGGTAGGTTATGTTAGGTTAGGTTAGTTTAGTTTAGGTTAGGTTAGGTTAGGGTAGGTTAGTTTAGTTTAGTTGAGTTTAGTTTAGTTTAGATTAGGTGAAGTAAGATTAGGTTAGGTTAGGTTAGGTTAGTTTAGTTTTGTTTATAGTTTAGTTTAGTTTAGTTTATAGTTTACTTTATAGTTTAATTAGTTTAGTTTAATGTTTAATGTAGTTTAGTTTAGTTTAGTTCAGTTTAGTTTCATTTAGGTTAATTTAGTTTAGGTTAGGTTAAGTTAGGTTAGGTTAGGTAGGTTTAGTTTAGTATAGTTTAGTTTAGTTTAAAATATAGTATCTTTAGTTAATAGTTTAGTTCATAGTTTTCTTTAGATTAGTTTACTTTAGGTTAGGTTAGAGTAGTTTAGTTTACTTTAGGTTAGATTAGGTTAGGTTAATGTAGTTTAGTTTAATTTTGTTTAGTTGAATTTAATTTAGTTTAGTTTAGTTTAGTTTAGGTTAATTTAGGTTCGTTTAGGTTAGATTAGGTTAGGTTATGTTAGATTAGGTTAGGTTAGGTTAGCTTAGTTTAGTTTATATTAGTTTCGGTTAGGTTGGGTTAGGTTAGTTTACTTAAGTTTAGTTTAGTTTAGTTTAGTTATGTATAGTTTAGTTTATAGTTTAGTTCAGTTCATAGTTTAATTTATATTTAGGTTTAGTTTAGTTTAATTTAGTTTAGCTTATTTAGTTTAGTTTAGTTTATTTTACGGTAGCTTATGTTAGGTTAGGTTAGGTTAGTATAGTTTATAGTTTAATTTATAGTTTACTTTAGTTTATAGTTTAGTTTATAATTTAGTTTAGTTTAGTTTAGTTTTATAATAGTTTAGTTTAGCTTAGTTTAGGTTAAGATAGTTTAGTTTAGGTTAGGTTAGGCTAGGTTAAGTTATATTAGGTTAGTTTAGATTAGTTTAGTTTAGTTTAGTTTATAGTTTAGTTTACCTAATTTATTATTTTGTTTAGTTTAGTTTAGTTTATAGTTTCGTTTATAGTTTATTTTGATTTAGTTTAGTTTAATTTAGTTTACCTTAGATTAGTTTAGTTACTTTTAGGTTAGGTTAGGTTAGGTGAGGTTAGTTTAGTTTAGTTTAGTTTAATTTAGTTTAGTTTAGTTTATAGTTTAGTTTAGTTTATAGTTCAATTTATAGTTTAGTTTAGTTTAGTTTATCGTTTAGTTTAGTTTAGTATAGTTTAGTTTAGTTTAGGTTAGAGTAGGTTAGTTTAGATTAGTTTAATTTAGCGCAGTTTAGGTTACGTTAAGTTAGGTTATTTTATTTAGTTTAGTTTAGTTTAGTTTAGTTTATAGTTTAGTTTATAGTTTAGTTTATAGTTTAGTTTAGATTAGTGTAGTTTAGTTTGGTTTAGTTTATTTTAGTTTAGTTTCGTTTAGCTTAGGTTATATTATATTAGGTGAGCTTAGGTTAGCTTAGTTTACCCTAGTTTAGTTTAGGTTAGGTAATGTTAGAATAGGTTAGTTAAATTTAGTTTAGTTTAGTTTAGCTAGGTTTAGTTTAGTTTAGTTATAGTTTAGTTTATAGTTTAGTTTAGGTTATAATTTAATTTATAGTTTAGTTTAGTTTAGTTTAGTTTAATTTAGTTTAGCTTTCTTTATTTTCCTTTAGATTATTTTAGTTTAGGATATGTTAGGTTAGGTTAGTTTAGTTTATTTTAATTTATAGTTTATTTTATAGTTTTGTTTATAGTTTAGTTTAGTTTATAGTTTAATTTAGTTTAGTTTAGTTTAATTTAGGTTAGGTTAGTTTAGTTTAGTTTAGTTTAGGTTAGGTTAGGTTAGGTTAGGTTAGTTTACTTTAGTATAGTTTAGATTAGTTTATTTTAGTTTAGTTTCTGGTTTAGTTTAATTTATAGTTTTGTTTACAGTTTAGTTTAGTTTAGTTTAATTTAGTTTATTTTGGGTTAGGTTAGGTTAGTTTAGTTTAGTTTAGTTTAGTTTATAGTTTAGTTTATTTTAGTTTACAGTTTAGTTTATCCTTTAGTTTATAGTGTAGTTTATAGTTTAGTTTAATTTATTGTAATTTAGTTTGGTTTAGTTTAGTATAGTTTTGTTTACTTTAGGTTAGGTGAGATTATGTTAGGTTAGGTTAGCTTACTTTAGTTTAGTTTAGTATAGTTTAGGTTAGGTTAGGTTAAGTTAGTTTAGTTTAGTTTAGTTTGTACTTTAGTTTAATTTAGTTTACAGTTTACTTTATCCTTTAGTTTATAGTGTAGTTTATAGTTTAGTTTAATTTAGTGTAGTTAAGTTTGGTTTAGTTTAGTATAGTTTTAATTACTTTAGGTTAGGTTAGATTATGATAGGTTTGGATAGCTTACATTAGTTTATATTAGGTTAGGTTAGGTTAGTTTAGTTTAGTTAACTTTGGTTTAGTTTAGTTTAGTTTAGTTTACAGTTTAGTTTATAGTTTAGTTTAGTTAAGTTTATAGTTTAATTTATAATTTAGTTTAGTTTAGTTTAATTTAGTTTAGAGTAGGTTAGGTTAGGTTAGTTTAGTTTAGTTTAGGTTAGGTTAGGTTAGGTTAGGTTAATTTAGTTTAGTTGAGTTTAATTTAGTATAGTTTATTTTAGTTAATAGTTTAATTTATAGTTTAGTTTAGTTTTTTTATACTAGTTTAGTTAATTTAAAGTTTAATTTAGTTTAGTTTAGTTTAATTTAATTTAGTTTGTAGTTTAGTTTAGTTTAGTTTAGGTTAGGTTAGGTTAGGTTAGAGTAGTTTAGTTTATGTTAGGTTATGATAGGTTAGTGCAGTTTAATTTAATTTAGTTTAGTTTAGTTGAATTTAATTTAGTTTAGTTAGGTTAGTTTAGATAAGTTAGGTTAGTTTAGTTTACTTTAGTTTATGTAAGCTTAGGTTAGGTTAGTTTAGTATTATTTAGTTTACTTTTGCTAATAGTTCAGTTTAGTTTAGTTTATATATCAGTTTATAGTTAGTTCAGTTTAGTTTAGTTTAGGTTACGTTGGGTTAGTTTTGTTTAGTATAGGTTAGGTTAGGTTAGGTAAGTTTAATTCAGTTTAGTGTAGTTTAGTTTATAGTTTAATTTATAGGTTGGTTTATAGTTAATTTAGTTTAGTTTAGTTTAGGTTAAATTGTGTTAGGTTAGTTAATTTTAGTTTAGGTTAGGTTAGGTTGGGATAGGTTAGTGTAGTTTAATTTAATTTAGTTGAATTTAGTTTAGTTAAGTTTAGCTTAGGTTACGTTAGGTTAGTTTAGTTTAGTTTAGTTTAGGTGAGGTTAGGTTAGGTTAGTTTAGTTCTGTTAATTTATTTTAGTTTATACATTAGTTTAGTTTATAGTTTAGTTTAATTTAGTGTAGTTTAATTTTGTTTAAGTTAGGTTAGGTTAGGTTAGTTTGGCTTAGTTTAGTTTAGGTTAGGTTATGTTATATTAGGTTAGGTTAGGTTAGTGTGGTTTCGTTTAGTCAAGTTAAGTTTAGTTTAGTTTATTTTATAGTTTAGTTTAGTTTTGTTTATAGTTTAGTTTGCAGTTTAGTATAGTTTAGTTTAATTTAATTTAGTTTAGGTTAAGTAAGGTTAGGTTAGGTTAGGTTAGGTTAGGGTAGTTTAGTTTACTTTAGTTGAATTTAGTTTAGTTTAGTTCAGTTTAGGTTACGTTAGGTTCCTTTAGTTTAGTTTAGGTTAGGTTAGGTTACGTTACGTTAGGTTAGATTAGTTTAGTTAAGTTTATTTTAGTTTAGTTTAATTTATAGTTCAGTTTAATTTAGTTTTGTTTAATTGAGTTTAGTTTATAGTTTAGTTCAGTTTAGGTTAGTTTAGTTGAGTTTAGTTTAGTTTAGTTTAGTGTAGTTTAGCTTAGGTTAGTTTGGTTTAGTTTAGTTTAGTTTTGTTTAATTTAGGTTAATTTAGTTTAGTTAATTTAGTTTAGTTTAGGTTAAGTTAGTTTAGGTTACGTTAGGTTAGGTTAGGTTAAGTTAGTTCAGTTTAGTATAGTTTACTTTATTTTAAAATATAGTATCTTTTGTTTATAGTTTAGTTTATAGCTTTGTTTAGTTCAGTTTAGTTTAATTTAGTTATTTAGAGTAGCTTAGTTTAGTTCAGTTTAGGTTAGATTAGGTTAGGTTACTGTTGTTTAGTTTAGTTTAGTTTAGTTGAATTTAGTTTAGTTTAATTTAGGGTAGGTTAGGTTGTTTTGGTTTAGTATAGGTTAGGTTCAGTTAGGTTAGGTTAGTTTAGTTTAGTTTAGTTTATAGTTTAGTTTATAGTTTAGTTTAGTTTAGTGTAGTTTAGTTTGGTTTATTTTATTTCAGTTTAGTTTAGTTTAGTTTCGTTTAGCTTAGGTTATGTTACATTAGGTTAGCTTAGGTTAGCTTAGTTTACTCTAGTTTAGTTTAGGTTAGGTTAGGTTAGAATAGGTTAGTTAAGTTTAGTTTAGTTTAGTTAGGTTTAGTTTAGTTTATAGTTTAGTTTAGATTTGTTTATAGTTTAGTTTAGTTTAGTTGTTTAATTTAGTTTACCTTTCTTTTTTCGGTTAGAGTACTTTAGTTTAGGGTATGTTATGTTAGGTTAGCTTGGTTAGTTTAGTTTAGTTTAAGTTAGGTTAGGTTACCTTAGGTTAGGTTAGGTTAGGTTAATTTAGGTTAGTTTAGAATAGTTTAGTTTAGTGTAATTTAGTTTATAGTTTAGTTTAGTTTAGTGTAGTTTATAGTTTAATTTAGTTTAGTTTAGTTGAATTTAGTTTAGTTTATTTTAGTTTAGGTTAGGTTAACTAAGTTTAATTTAGTTTAGTTTAATTAAGTTTAGTTTATAGTTTAGTATATAGTTTAGTTTGTAGTTTTATTTTAGTTTAGTTTAGTTTAGGTTAAGTTATATTAACTTCATTTAGCTTAATTTAGTTTAGATTAGTTTACGTTATATTAGGTTAGAGTAGTTAAGTTTAGTTTAGTTGAATTTAGTTTATAGTTTAATTTATAGTTTAGTTTAGTTTACTTTATAGTTTAGTTTAGTTAATTTATAGTTTAATTTACTTTAGTTTAGTCTAGTTTAATTTAGTTTACTTTAATTAATAGTTTTGTTTATAGTTTAGTTTAGTTTAGGTTAGGTTATGTTAGATTAGGTTAGGTTAGGTTAGTTTGGTTTAGTTTAGTCTAGTTAAGTTTAGTTTAGTTTATTTTATACTTTAGTTAATTTTGTTGATAGTTTGGTTTGCAGTTTAGTATAGTTTAGTTTAGTTTAATTTAGATTAGGTTAAGAAAGGTTAGGGTAGGTTGGTTTAGTTTAGTTTAGTTTATGTTATGTTAGGTTAGTTTAGTTTAGTTTTGTTTATAGTTTAGTTTAATTTATATTATAATTTAGTTTATAGTTTATTTTAGTTTAGTTTGTAGTTTAATTTAGTTTAGTTTAATTTAGTTTAGTTTAGGTTAGATTAGGTTAGGTTAGGTTAGGTTAGTCTAGTTTAGTATAGTTTAGTTTAGTTTAAAATATAGTATCTTTAGTTTATAGTTTAGTTCATAGTTTTATTAAGTTTTATTTAGTTTCGTTTAGGTTAGGTTAGAGTAGCTTAGTTTAGTTTAGTTTAGGTTAGAATAGGTTAGGTTAGTGTAGTTTAGTTTAGTTTAGTTTAATTTAATTTAGTTTTGTTTAGTTTAGTTTAGGTTAGGTTAGGTTAGTTTAGTTTAGTATAGGTGATGTTAAGTTAGTTAAGGGTAGTTTAGTTTATAGTTTAGTTTAGTTTAATTTAGTTTAGGTTATGTTAGGTGCGTTTAGTTTAATTTAGTTTTAATTAGGTTACGTTAGATTTGGTTAGGGTAGTTGAGTTTACTTTAGTTGAATTTAGTTTATAGTTTAATTTATAGTTTATTTTAGTTTACTTTATAGTTTAGTTTAGTTAATTTATAGTTTAATTTACTTTAGTTTAGTCTAGTTTAATTTAGTTTACTTTAATTTATAGTTTTGTTTAAAATTTAGTTTAGTTTAGTTTAGTTTAGGTTAAATTATGTTAGGTTAGGTTAGTTTAGTTTATTTTAGGTTAGGTTAGGTTAGGTTAGTGTAGTTTAGTTTAGTTTAGCTAAATTTTGTTTAGTTTAGTTTAGTTTAGGATACGTTAGGTTAGTTTAGTTTAGTTTAGTTTAGTTTAGTGTATGTTAGGTTAGGTTAGGCTAGATTAATTTAGTTTAGTTTATTTTAGTTTATAGTTTAGTTTAGTTTATAATTTATTTTATAGTTTAGTATACTTTAGTTTATAGATTAGTTTATAGTTTAGTTAACATTTTAGTTTAGTTTAGTTTAGATTAGGTTAGAGAAGGTTAGGTTAGGTTAGTTTATTTTAGTTTAGTTTATGTAAGCTTAGATTAGGTTAGTTTGGTATAGTTTAGTTTAATTTAGTTCATTTTATAGTTTAGTTTAGTTTAGTTTATAGTTCAGTTTATAGTTTAGTATTGTTTAATTTAGTTTAGGTTAGGTTGGGTTAGTTTAGTTTAGTTTAGGTTAGGTTAGGTTAAGTTAGGTTAGTTTAGTTTAGTATAGTTAAGTTTAGTTTAGTTTAGTTTATAGTTTAGTTTATTTTATTTTATAGTTTAGTTTATAGTTTTGTTTAGCTTAGTTTAATTTAGTTAGTTTAGGTTATGTTAGGTTAGATTATTTTAGTTTAGGTTAGGTTATGATAGGTTAGTGCAGTTTAATTTAATTTAGTTTAGTTTAGTTGAATTTAATTTATTTTTGTTAGGTCAGTTTAGGTAAGTTAGGTTAGTTTAGTTTAGTATAGGTTAGGTTAGGTAAGTTTAATTCAGTATAGTTTAGTTTAGTTTATAGTTTAATTTATAGTTTTGTTTATAGTTAGTTTAATTTAGTTTAGTTTAGGTTAAATTATGTTAGGTTAGTTTAGTTTAATTTAATTCATGTTAGGTTAGGTTGGGTTAAGTTAGTGTAGTTTCATTTAGTTTGGTTTATTTTAGTTTAGTTTAATATGTTGTTCCGTTTAGTTTAGTTTTGTTTAATTTAGTTTAGTTTATAGTTTAGTTGAGTTTAGTTTAGGTTTGGTTAGGTTAGGTTAGATTAGTTTTGTTTAGGATAGGTTATGTTAGATTAGGTTAGGTTAGGTTAGTTTGGTTTAGTTTAGTCTAGTTAAGTTTAGTATAGTTTATACTTTAGTTTAGTTTAGTTTATTTTATAGTTTAGTTAAGTTTTGTTTATACTTTAGTTTGCAGTTTAGTATAGTTTAGTTTAGTTTAATTTAGTTTAGTTTAGTTTAATTTAGTTTCGTCTAGTTTATGGTTTTGTTTATAGTTTAGTTTAGTTTAGTTTAGTTTAGTTTAGGTTAAGTTATGTTAGGGTCGTTTAGTTTAATTTAGTTTAGATTAGGATAGGTTAGGTTAGGGTAGTTAAGTTTAGTTTAGTTGAATTTAGTTTAATTTAGTTCAGTTTAGGTTACGTTAGGTTAGTTTAGTTTAGTTTAGTTTAGGTTAGGTTAGGTTAGTTTAGTTTAGTTTATTTAAGTGTAGTTTAGTTTATAGTTCAGTTTAGTTTAGTTTTGTTTAATTTAGTTTAGTTTATAGTTTAGTTGAGTTTAGGTTAGTTTAGTTGAGTTTAGTTTGGTTTAGTTTATTTTAGATTAGGTTAGTTTAGGTTAGTTTAGTTTAGTTTAGGTTGGGTTATGTTAGATTAGGTTAGGTTAGGTTAGTTGCTTAGTTTAGTCTAGTTAAGTTTAGTTAAGTTTACATTTAGTTTAGTTTAGTTTATAGTTTAGTTTAGTTTTGTTTATAGTTTAGTTTATAGTTTAGTATAGTTTAGTTTAGTTTAATTTAGTTTAGCTAAGTTTAGTTTAGTTTAGTTTTGGGTGGGTTATGTTAGGTTAGGTTAGGTTAGTTTAGTGTAGTTTAGGTTAGGTTAGGTTAGGTTAGGTTAGTTTATTTTAGTTGAGTTTAGTTTAGTTTAGATTAGGTTAAGTAAGATTAGGTTAGGTTAGGTTAGGTTAGTTTAGTTTTGTTTATAGTTTAGTTTAGTTTAGTTTACATTTTCTTTATAGTTTAGTTAGTTTAGTTTATAGTTTAATTTAGTTTAGTTTAGTTTAGTTTTCATTAATTTAGGTTAATTTGTTTAGTTTAGTTTAGTTTAGTTTAGGTTAGGTTAAGTTAGGTTAGGTTAGGTTAGTTTAGTTTACTATAGTTTAGTTTAGTTTAAAATATAGTATCTTTAGTTTATAATTTAGTTCATAGTTTTCCTTAGATTAGTCTATTTTCGGTTAGGTTAGAGTAGTTTAGTTTAGTTTAGTTTAGTTTAGGTTAGATTAGGTTAGTTTAATGTAGTTTAGTTTAATTTAGTTTAGTTGAATTTAATTTAGTTTAGTTTAGGTTAGGTTAGGTTTGTTTAGGTTAGATTAGGTTAGGTTATGTTAGATTAGGTTAGGTTAGGTTAGCTTAGTTTAGTTTAGTTTAGTTTCCGTTAGGTTGGGTTAGGTTAGGTTAGTTAAGTTTATTTTAGTTTAGTTTAGTTAAGTATAGTTTAGTTTATAGTTTACTTTAGTTTAATTTATAGCTTAGTTTATAGCTTAGTTTAGTTCATAGTTTAATTTATATTTAGGTTTAGTTTAGTTTAGTAAAGTTTATTTTAGGGTAGCTTATGTTAGGTTAGGTTAGATTAGTATAGTTTTTGTTTAATTTATAGTTTACTTAAGTTTATAGTTTAGTTTATAGTTTAGTTTAGTTTAGTTTAGTTTATAATAGTTTAGTTTAGTTTAGGTCAGATTAAGATATTTTAGTTTAGTTTAGTTTAGGTTAGGTTAGGCTAGGTTAAGTTATATTTGGTTAGTTTAGATTAGTTTAGTTTAGTTTAGTTTATAGTTTAGATTAGTTTATTATTTATTTTAGTTTAGTTTAGTTTATAGTTTCGTTTATAGTTTAGTTTGGTTTAGTTTAGTTTAATTTAGTTTACATTAGATTAGTTTAGTTAGTTTTAGTTTAGGTTAGGTTAGATGAGGTTAGTTTAGTTTAGTTTAGTTCAATTTAGTTTATTTTAGTTTATAGATTAGTTTAGTTTAGTTTATAGTTCAATTTATAGTTTAGTTTAGTTTAGTTTATCGTTTAGTTTAGTTTAGTATAGTTTAGTTTAGTTTAGGTTACAGTAGGTTAGTTTAGATTAGTTTAGTTCAGCGCAGTTTAGGTTAGATTAAGTTAGGTTATTTTGTTTAATTTAGTTTAGTTTAAATTAGTTTATAGTTTAGTTTATAGTTTAGTTTATAGTTTAGCTTAGATTAGTGTAGTTTAGTTTGGTTCAGTTTATTTTAGTTTAGTTTAGTTTCGTTTAGCTTAGGTTATGTTATATTAGGTTAGCTTAGGTTAGCTTAGTTTACCCTAGTTTAGTTTGGGTTAGGTAAGGTTAAAATAGGTTAGTTAAATTTAGTTTAGTTTAGTTTAGTTAGGTTTAGTTTAGTTTATAGTTTTGGTTAGTTTAGTTATAGTTTAGTTTATAGTTTAGTTTAGATTATAATTTAATTTATAGTTAAGTTTAGTTTACTTTAGTTTAATTTAGTTTAGCTTTCTTTAGTTTCCTTTAGATTACTCTAGTTTAGGATATGTTAGGTTAGGTTAGTTTAGTTTAGTTTAATTAAGGTTAATTTAGTTTAATTTAGTTTAGTTTAGGTTAGGTTAGGTTAGGTTAGTTAAGTTTAGTGTAGGTTAGTTTAGTTTAAAATATAGTATCTTTAGTTTATAGATTAGTTCATATTTTTGTTTAGTTTAGTTTAGGTTATGTTAGAGTAGTTTAGTTTAGTTTAGTTTACTTTAGGTTAGAATAGGTTAGGTTAGTGTAGATTAATTTAATTTAGTTTAGTTGAATTTAATTTAGTTGTGTTTAGTTTAGTTTAGGTTAGTTTAGTTTAGTATAGGTTAGGTTAAGTTAGGTTAGCTTAGTTTAGTTTAGTTTAGTTTAGTTTATAGTGTGGTTTATACTTTAGTTTTTTATTTTAGTTTATAGTTTAGTTTAGTTTAGTGTAGTTTAGTTTGGTTTAGTTTTGTTTAGTTTAGTGTAAATTAGTTTCGTTTAGGTTAGGTTAAGTTAGAATAGGTTAGGTTAGGTAAGCTTAGTTTAGTTTAGTTTTGGTTAGGTTAGGTTAGGTTAGGTTGGTTAAGTTCAGTTTAGTTTAGTTTAGTTAAGTTTAGTTTAATTTATAGTTTAGTTCAGTTTAGTTTAGAGCTTAGTTTATAGTTTAGTTTAGTTTATAGTTTCATTTATAGTTAAGTTTAGTTTAGTTTAGTTTAATTTACTTTAGTTTAGTTTATTTTAGGGTAGCTTATGTTAGGTTAGGTTAGTTTATAGTTTAATTTATAGTTTAGTTTAGTTTATAGTTTAGTTTATAGTTCAGTTTATAATAGTTTAGTTTAGGTTAGGTTAGGTTAGGTTAGTTTAGTTTAGTTTAGTTTAGGTTAGGTTTGGCTATGTTAGGTTAGGATAGGTTAGTTTAGATTAGTTTAGTTTAGTTTAGTTTATAGTTTATTTTATTTTAGTTTATTATTTAATTTAGTGTAGTTTAGTTTATAGTTTCGTTTATAGTTTAGTTTGGTTTAGTTTAGTTTATTTTAGTTTAGCTTAGATTAGTTTAGTTTGTCTTAGGTTAGGTTAGGTGAGATTAGTTTAATTTAGTTGAGTTTAATTTAGTTTATTTAAGTTTATAGTTTAGTTTAGTTTAGTCTATAGTTCAATTTATAGTTTAGTTTAGTTTAGTTTATAGTTTAGGTTATCGTTTAGTTTATTTTAGATTAATTTAGTTTAGGTCAATTTAGGTTAGGTTAGCTTAGGTTAGGTTAGTTTAGATTAGTTTAGTTTAATTTAGTTTAGTTTATAGTTTAGTTTATTTTAGTTTATAGTTTAATTTAGTTTAGTTTAGTTTAGTGTAGTTTAGTTTAGGTTAGGTTAGGTTAGGTTAATTTAGTTTAGTTTACGTTAGGTTAGGTAATTTTAATTTAGTTTGTTTGGTTATGTTTAATTTTTAGTTTATTTTGTAATTTTGTTTATTGTTTAGTTTAGTTTATACTTTAATTTAGATTAGTTTAGTTTAGTTTAGTTTAGTTTAGTTTAATTTAGGTTTTTTTAGGTTAGTTTAGTTTAGTTTAGTTTAGGTTAGGTTAGGTTAGGTTAATTTACTTTAGTATAGTTTAGTTTAGTTTATTTTAGTTTAGTTTATAGCTTACTTTACAGTTTAGTTTAGTTTAGTTTGGGTTAGGTTAGGTTAGGTTAGTTTAGTTTAGTTTAGTTTAAAGTTTAGTTTAGTTTAGTTTACAGTTTAGCTTATCCTTTAGAATATAGTGTGGTTTATAGTTTAGTTTAATTTAGTGTAGTTTAGTTTGGTGTAGTTTAGTATAGTTTTGTTTACCTTAGGTTAGGTGAGATTATGTTAGGTTAGGTTAGCTTACTTTAGTTTAGTTTAGTTTAGGTTAGGTTAGATTAGGTTAGTTTAGTTAACTTTGGTTTAGTTTAGTTTAGTTAGTTTAGTTTATAATTTAGTTTATAGTTATGTTTTGTTTAGTTTATAGTTTAATTTATAATTTAGTTTAGTTTAGTTTAGTTTAGTTTAATTTAGTTTAGAGTAGGTTAGGTTAGGTTAATTTAGTTTAGTTGAGTTTAATTTAGTTTAATTTAGTTTAGTTTATAATTTAAATTATAGTTTAGTTTAGTTTACTTTATAGTTTATTTTAGTTAATTTATAGTTTAATTTAGTTTAGTTTAGTTTAATTTAGTTTAGTTTAGTTTATAGTTTTGTTTATAGTTTAGTTTATTTTAGGTTAAATTATGTTAAGTTCGTTTAGTTTAATTTAGTTTTGATTAGGTTACGTTATATTAGGTTAGGGTAGTTAAGATTAGTTTAGTTGCATTTAGTTTATAGTTTAATTTATAGTTAAGTTTAGTTTATTTTATAGTATAGTTTAGTTAATTTACAGTTTAATTTATTTTAGTTTAGTCTAGTTTAATTTAGTTTACTTTATTTATAGTTTTGTTTATAGTTTAGTTTAGTTTAGTTTAGTTTAGGTTAATTTATGTTAGGTTAGTTTAGTTTAGTTTAGGTTAGGTTAGGTTAGGTTAGGTTAGGCTAGTGTAGTTTAGTTTAGTTTAGCTAAATTTTGTTTAGTTTAGTTTAGTTTAGGATACGTTAGGTTAGTTTAGTTGAGTTTAGTTAAGTGTATGTTAGGTTAGGTTAGGTTAGTGTAGTTTAGTTTAGTTTATTTTAGTTTATAGTTTAGTTTAGTTTAGTTTATAATTTATTTTATAGTTTAGTATACTTTAGTTTATAGATTAGTTTATAGTTTAGTTAATATTTTAGTTTAGTTTAGTTTAGATTAGGTTAGGGAAGGTTAGGTTAGGTTAGTTTATTTTAGTTTAGCTTATGTAAGGTTAGGTTAGGTTAGTTTGGTATAAATTAGTTTAATTTAGTTTTGTTTAAGTTTAGTTTAGTTTATAGTTCAGTTTATAGTTTAGTTTAGTTTAAGTTAGGTTAGGTTAGGTTAAGTTAGGTTAGTTTAGTTTAGTATAGTTTTTTTTATTTTAGTTTAGTTTAGTTAGTTTAGGCTAGGTTAGGTTAGTATAGAGTAGTTTAATTTAGGTTAGGTTATGATAGGTTAGTGCAGTTTAATTTAATTATTTTAGTTTAGTTGAATTTAATTTATTTTAGTTAGGTCAGTTTAGGTAAGTTAGGTTAGTTTAGTTTAGTATAGGTTAGGTTAGGTTAGGTTGGGTTAAGTTAGTGTAGTTTCATTTATTTTGGTTTATTTTAGTTTAGTTTAATATGAGGTTCCGTTTAGTTTAGTTTTGTTTAATTTAGTTTAGTTTATAGTTTAGTTGAGTTTAGGTTAGTTTAGTTGAGTTTAGTATATTTTAGTTTAGTTTAGGTTACGTTAGGTTAGGTTAGATTAACTTTGTTTAGGATAGTATAGTTTAGTTTAATTTAATTTAGTTTAACTAAGTTTAGTTTAGTTTAGTTTTGGGTAGGTTATGTTAGGTTAGGTTAGTTTAGTTTAGGTTAGGTTAGGTTAGGGTAGGTTAGTTTAGTTTAGTTGAGTTTAGTTTAGTTTAGATTAGGTGAAGTAAGATTAGGTTAGGTTAGGTTAGGTTAGTTTAGTTTTGTTTATAGTTTAGTTTAGTTTAGTTTATAGTTTACTTTATAGTTTAATTAGTTTAGTTTAATGTTTAATGTAGTTTAGTTTAGTTTAGTTCAGTTTAGTTTCATTTAGGTTAATTTAGTTTAGGTTAGGTTAAGTTAGGTTAGGTTAGGTAGGTTTAGTTTAGTATAGTTTAGTTTAGTTTAAAATATAGTATCTTTAGTTAATAGTTTAGTTCATAGTTTTCTTTAGATTAGTTTACTTTAGGTTAGGTTAGAGTAGTTTAGTTTACTTTAGGTTAGATTAGGTTAGGTTAATGTAGTTTAGTTTAATTTTGTTTAGTTGAATTTAATTTAGTTTAGTTTAGTTTAGTTTAGGTTAATTTAGGTTCGTTTAGGTTAGATTAGGTTAGGTTATGTTAGATTAGGTTAGGTTAGGTTAGCTTAGTTTAGTTTATATTAGTTTCGGTTAGGTTGGGTTAGGTTAGTTTACTTAAGTTTAGTTTAGTTTAGTTTAGTTATGTATAGTTTAGTTTATAGTTTAGTTCAGTTCATAGTTTAATTTATATTTAGGTTTAGTTTAGTTTAATTTAGTTTAGCTTATTTAGTTTAGTTTAGTTTATTTTACGGTAGCTTATGTTAGGTTAGGTTAGGTTAGTATAGTTTATAGTTTAATTTATAGTTTACTTTAGTTTATAGTTTAGTTTATAATTTAGTTTAGTTTAGTTTAGTTTTATAATAGTTTAGTTTAGCTTAGTTTAGGTTAAGATAGTTTAGTTTAGGTTAGGTTAGGCTAGGTTAAGTTATATTAGGTTAGTTTAGATTAGTTTAGTTTAGTTTAGTTTATAGTTTAGTTTACCTAATTTATTATTTTGTTTAGTTTAGTTTAGTTTATAGTTTCGTTTATAGTTTATTTTGATTTAGTTTAGTTTAATTTAGTTTACCTTAGATTAGTTTAGTTACTTTTAGGTTAGGTTAGGTTAGGTGAGGTTAGTTTAGTTTAGTTTAGTTTAATTTAGTTTAGTTTAGTTTATAGTTTAGTTTAGTTTATAGTTCAATTTATAGTTTAGTTTAGTTTAGTTTATCGTTTAGTTTAGTTTAGTATAGTTTAGTTTAGTTTAGGTTAGAGTAGGTTAGTTTAGATTAGTTTAATTTAGCGCAGTTTAGGTTACGTTAAGTTAGGTTATTTTATTTAGTTTAGTTTAGTTTAGTTTAGTTTATAGTTTAGTTTATAGTTTAGTTTATAGTTTAGTTTAGATTAGTGTAGTTTAGTTTGGTTTAGTTTATTTTAGTTTAGTTTCGTTTAGCTTAGGTTATATTATATTAGGTGAGCTTAGGTTAGCTTAGTTTACCCTAGTTTAGTTTAGGTTAGGTAATGTTAGAATAGGTTAGTTAAATTTAGTTTAGTTTAGTTTAGCTAGGTTTAGTTTAGTTTAGTTATAGTTTAGTTTATAGTTTAGTTTAGGTTATAATTTAATTTATAGTTTAGTTTAGTTTAGTTTAGTTTAATTTAGTTTAGCTTTCTTTATTTTCCTTTAGATTATTTTAGTTTAGGATATGTTAGGTTAGGTTAGTTTAGTTTAGTTTAATTTATAGTTTATTTTATAGTTTTGTTTATAGTTTAGTTTAGTTTATAGTTTAATTTAGTTTAGTTTAGTTTAATTTAGGTTAGGATAGTTTAGTTTAGTTTAGTTTAGGTTAGGTTAGGTTAGGTTAGGTTAATTTACTTTAGTATAGTTTAGATTAGTTTATTTTAGTTTAGTTTCTGGTTTAGTTTAATTTATAGTTTTGTTTACAGTTTAGTTTAGTTTAGTTTAATTTAGTTTATTTTTTTTATACTAGTTTAGTTAATTTAAAGTTTAATTTAGTTTAGTTTAGTTTAATTTAATTTAGTTTGTAGTTTAGTTTAGTTTAGTTTAGGTTAGGTTAGGTTAGGTTAGAGTAGTTTAGTTTAGGTTAGGTTATGATAGGTTAGTGCAGTTTAATTTAATTTAGTTTAGTTTAGTTGAATTTAATTTAGTTTAGTTAGGTTAGTTTAGATAAGTTAGGTTAGTTTAGTTTACTTTAGTTTATGTAAGCTTAGGTTAGGTTAGTTTAGTATTATTTAGTTTACTTTTGCTAATAGTTCAGTTTAGTTTAGTTTATATATCAGTTTATAGTTAGTTCAGTTTAGTTTAGTTTAGGTTACGTTGGGTTAGTTTTGTTTAGTATAGGTTAGGTTAGGTTAGGTAAGTTTAATTCAGTTTAGTGTAGTTTAGTTTATAGTTTAATTTATAGGTTGGTTTATAGTTAATTTAGTTTAGTTTAGTTTAGGTTAAATTGTGTTAGGTTAGTTAAGTTTAGTTTAGGTTAGGTTAGGTTGGGATAGGTTAGTGTAGTTTAATTTAATTTAGTTGAATTTAGTTTAGTTAAGTTTAGCTTAGGTTACGTTAGGTTAGTTTAGTTTAGTTTAGTTTAGGTGAGGTTAGGTTAGGTTAGTTTAGTTCTGTTAATTTATTTTAGTTTATACATTAGTTTAGTTTATAGTTTAGTTTAATTTAGTGTAGTTTAATTTTGTTTAAGTTAGGTTAGGTTAGGTTAGTTTGGCTTAGTTTAGTTTAGGTTAGGTTATGTTATATTAGGTTAGGTTAGGTTAGTGTGGTTTCGTTTAGTCAAGTTAAGTTTAGTTTAGTTTATTTTATAGTTTAGTTTAGTTTTGTTTATAGTTTAGTTTGCAGTTTAGTATAGTTTAGTTTAATTTAATTTAGTTTAGGTTAAGTAAGGTTAGGTTAGGTTAGTTTAGTTTAGTTTAATTTATGTTAGGTTAGGTTAGGTTAGGGTAGTTTAGTTTACTTTAGTTGAATTTAGTTTAGTTTAGTTCAGTTTAGGTTACGTTAGGTTCCTTTAGTTTAGTTTAGGTTAGGTTAGGTTACGTTACGTTAGGTTAGATTAGTTTAGTTAAGTTTATTTTAGTTTAGTTTAATTTATAGTTCAGTTTAATTTAGTTTTGTTTAATTGAGTTTAGTTTATAGTTTAGTTCAGTTTAGGTTAGTTTAGTTGAGTTTAGTTTAGTTTAGTTTAGTGTAGTTTAGCTTAGGTTAGTTTAGTTTAGTTTAGTTTTGTTTAATTTAGGTTAATTTAGTTTAGTTAATTTAGTTTAGTTTAGGTTAAGTTAGTTTAGGTTACGTTAGGTTAGGTTAGGTTAAGTTAGTTCAGTTTAGTATAGTTTACTTTATTTTAAAATATAGTATCTTTTGTTTATAGTTTAGTTTATAGCTTTGTTTAGTTCAGTTTAGTTTAATTTAGTTATTTAGAGTAGTTTAGTTTAGTTCAGTTTAGGTTAGATTAGGTTAGGTTACTGTTGTTTAGTTTAGTTTAGTTTAGTTGAATTTAGTTTAGTTTAATTTAGGGTAGGTTAGGTTGTTTTGGTTTAGTATAGGTTAGGTTCAGTTAGGTTAGGTTAGTTTAGTTTAGTTTAGTTTATAGTTTAGTTTATAGTTTAGTTTAGTTTAGTTTAGTGTAGTTTAGTTTGGTTTATTTTATTTCAGTTTAGTTTAGTTTAGTTTCGTTTAGCTTAGGTTATGTTACATTAGGTTAGCTTAGGTTAGCTTAGTTTACTCTAGTTTAGTTTAGGTTAGGTTAGGTTAGAATAGGTTAGTTAAGTTTAGTTTAGTTTAGTTAGGTTTAGTTTAGTTTATAGTTTAGTTTAGTTTTGTTTATAGTTTAGTTTAGTTTAGTTGTTTAATTTAGTTTACCTTTCTTTTTTCGGTTAGAGTACTTTAGTTTAGGGTATGTTATGTTAGGTTAGCTTGGTTAGTTTAGTTTAGTTTAAGTTAGGTTAGGTTACCTTAGGTTAGGTTAGGTTAGGTTAATTTAGGTTAGTTTAGAATAGTTTAGTTTAGTGTAATTTAGTTTATAGTTTAGTTTAGTTTAGTGTAGTTTATAGTTTAATTTAGTTTAGTTTAGTTGAATTTAGTTTAGTTTATTTTAGTTTAGGTTAGGTTAACTAAGTTTAATTTAGTTTAGTTTAATTAAGTTTAGTTTATAGTTTAGTATATAGTTTAGTTTGTAGTTTTATTTTAGTTTAGTTTAGTTTAGGTTAAGTTATATTAACTTCATTTAGCTTAATTTAGTTTAGATTAGTTTACGTTATATTAGGTTAGAGTAGTTAAGTTTAGTTTAGTTGAATTTAGTTTATAGTTTAATTTATAGTTTAGTTTAGTTTACTTTATAGTTTAGTTTAGTTAATTTATAGTTTAATTTACTTTAGTTTAGTCTAGTTTAATTTAGTTTACTTTAATTAATAGTTTTGTTTATAGTTTAGTTTAGTTTAGGTTAGGTTATGTTAGATTAGGTTAGGTTAGGTTAGTTTGGTTTAGTTTAGTCTAGTTAAGTTTAGTTTAGTTTATTTTATACTTTAGTTAATTTTGTTGATAGTTTGGTTTGCAGTTTAGTATAGTTTAGTTTAGTTTAATTTAGATTAGGTTAAGAAAGGTTAGGGTAGGTTGGTTTAGTTTAGTTTAGTTTATGTTATGTTAGGTTAGTTTAGTTTAGTTTTGTTTATAGTTTAGTTTAATTTATATTATAATTTAGTTTATAGTTTATTTTAGTTTAGTTTGTAGTTTAATTTAGTTTAGTTTAATTTAGTTTAGTTTAGGTTAGATTAGGTTAGGTTAGGTTAGGTTAGTCTAGTTTAGTATAGTTTAGTTTAGTTTAAAATATAGTATCTTTAGTTTATAGTTTAGTTCATAGTTTTATTAAGTTTTATTTAGTTTCGTTTAGGTTAGGTTAGAGTAGCTTAGTTTAGTTTAGTTTAGGTTAGAATAGGTTAGGTTAGTGTAGTTTAGTTTAGTTTAGTTTAATTTAATTTAGTTTTGTTTAGTTTAGTTTAGGTTAGGTTAGGTTAGTTTAGTTTAGTATAGGTGATGTTAAGTTAGTTAAGGGTAGTTTAGTTTATAGTTTAGTTTAGTTTAATTTAGTTTAGGTTATGTTAGGTGCGTTTAGTTTAATTTAGTTTTAATTAGGTTACGTTAGATTTGGTTAGGGTAGTTGAGTTTACTTTAGTTGAATTTAGTTTATAGTTTAATTTATAGTTTATTTTAGTTTACTTTATAGTTTAGTTTAGTTAATTTATAGTTTAATTTACTTTAGTTTAGTCTAGTTTAATTTAGTTTACTTTAATTTATAGTTTTGTTTAAAATTTAGTTTAGTTTAGTTTAGTTTAGGTTAAATTATGTTAGGTTAGGTTAGTTTAGTTTATTTTAGGTTAGGTTAGGTTAGGTTAGTGTAGTTTAGTTTAGTTTAGCTAAATTTTGTTTAGTTTAGTTTAGTTTAGGATACGTTAGGTTAGCTTAGTTTAGTTTAGTTTAGTTTAGTGTATGTTAGGTTAGGTTAGGCTAGATTAATTTAGTTTAGTTTATTTTAGTTTATAGTTTAGTTTAGTTTATAATTTATTTGATAGTTTAGTATACTTTAGTTTATAGATTAGTTTATAGTTTAGTTAACATTTTAGTTTAGTTTAGTTTAGATTAGGTTAGAGAAGGTTAGGTTAGGTTAGTTTATTTTAGTTTAGTTTATGTAAGCTTAGATTAGGTTAGTTTGGTATAGTTTAGTTTAATTTAGTTCATTTTATAGTTTAGTTTAGTTTAGTTTATAGTTCAGTTTATAGTTTAGTATTGTTTAATTTAGTTTAGGTTAGGTTGGGTTAGTTTAGTTTAGTTTAGGTTAGGTTAGGTTAAGTTAGGTTAGTTTAGTTTAGTATAGTTAAGTTTAGTTTAGTTTAGTTTATAGTTTAGTTTATTTTATTTTATAGTTTAGTTTATAGTTTTGTTTAGCTTAGTTTAATTTAGTTAGTTTAGGTTATGTTAGGTTAGATTATTTTAGTTTAGGTTAGGTTATGATAGGTTAGTGCAGTTTAATTTAATTTAGTTTAGTTTAGTTGAATTTAATTTATTTTTGTTAGGTCAGTTTAGGTAAGTTAGGTTAGTTTAGTTTAGTATAGGTTAGGTTAGGTAAGTTTAATTCAGTATAGTTTAGTTTAGTTTATAGTTTAATTTATAGTTTTGTTTATAGTTAGTTTAATTTAGTTTAGTTTAGGTTAAATTATGTTAGGTTAGTTTAGTTTAATTTAATTCATGTTAGGTTAGGTTGGGTTAAGTTAGTGTAGTTTCATTTAGTTTGGTTTATTTTAGTTTAGTTTAATATGTTGTTCCGTTTAGTTTAGTTTTGTTTAATTTAGTTTAGTTTATAGTTTAGTTGAGTTTAGTTTAGGTTTGGTTAGGTTAGGTTAGATTAGTTTTGTTTAGGATAGGTTATGTTAGATTAGGTTAGGTTAGGTTAGTTTGGTTTAGTTTAGTCTAGTTAAGTTTAGTATAGTTTATACTTTAGTTTAGTTTAGTTTATTTTATAGTTTAGTTAAGTTTTGTTTATACTTTAGTTTGCAGTTTAGTATAGTTTAGTTTAGTTTAATTTAGTTTAGTTTAGTTTAATTTAGTTTCGTCTAGTTTATGGTTTTGTTTATAGTTTAGTTTAGTTTAGTTTAGTTTAGTTTAGGTTAAGTTATGTTAGGGTCGTTTAGTTTAATTTAGTTTAGATTAGGATAGGTTAGGTTAGGGTAGTTAAGTTTAGTTTAGTTGAATTTAGTTTAATTTAGTTCAGTTTAGGTTACGTTAGGTTAGTTTAGTTTAGTTTAGTTTAGGTTAGGTTAGGTTAGTTTAGTTTAGTTTATTTAAGTGTAGTTTAGTTTATAGTTCAGTTTAGTTTAGTTTGGTTTAATTTAGTTTAGTTTATAGTTTAGTTGAGTTTAGGTTAGTTTAGTTGAGTTTAGTTTGGTTTAGTTTATTTTAGATTAGGTTAGTTTAGGTTAGTTTAGTTTAGTTTAGGTTGGGTTATGTTAGATTAGGTTAGGTTAGGTTAGTTGCTTAGTTTAGTCTAGTTAAGTTTAGTTAAGTTTACACTTAAGTTTAGTTTAGTTTATAGTTTAGTTTAGTTTTGTTTATAGTTTAGTTTATAGTTTAGTATAGTTTAGTTTAGTTTAATTTAGTTTAGCTAAGTTTAGTTTAGTTTAGTTTTGGGTGGGTTATGTTAGGTTAGGTTAGGTTAGTTTAGTGTAGTTTAGGTTAGGTTAGGTTAGGTTAGGTTAGTTTATTTTAGTTGAGTTTAGTTTAGTTTAGATTAGGTTAAGTAAGATTAGGTTAGGTTAGGTTAGGTTAGTTTAGTTTTGTTTATAGTTTAGTTTAGTTTAGTTTACATTTTCTTTATAGTTTAGTTAGTTTAGTTTATAGTTTAATTTAGTTTAGTTTAGTTTAGTTTTCATTAATTTAGGTTAATTTGTTTAGTTTAGTTTAGTTTAGTTTAGGTTAGGTTAAGTTAGGTTAGGTTAGGTTAGTTTAGTTTACTATAGTTTAGTTTAGTTTAAAATATAGTATCTTTAGTTTATAATTTAGTTCATAGTTTTCCTTAGATTAGTCTATTTTCGGTTAGGTTAGAGTAGTTTAGTTTAGTTTAGTTTAGTTTAGGTTAGATTAGGTTAGTTTAATGTAGTTTAGTTTAATTTAGTTTAGTTGAATTTAATTTAGTTTAGTTTAGGTTAGGTTAGGTTTGTTTAGGTTAGATTAGGTTAGGTTATGTTAGATTAGGTTAGGTTAGGTTAGCTTAGTTTAGTTTAGTTTAGTTTCCGTTAGGTTGGGTTAGGTTAGGTTAGTTAAGTTTATTTTAGTTTAGTTTAGTTAAGTATAGTTTAGTTTATAGTTTACTTTAGTTTAATTTATAGCTTAGTTTATAGCTTAGTTTAGTTCATAGTTTAATTTATATTTAGGTTTAGTTTAGTTTAGTAAAGTTTATTTTAGGGTAGCTTATGTTAGGTTAGGTTAGGTTAGTATAGTTTTTGTTTAATTTATAGTTTACTTAAGTTTATAGTTTAGTTTATAGTTTAGTTTAGTTTAGTTTAGTTTATAATAGTTTAGTTTAGTTTAGGTCAGATTAAGATATTTTAGTTTAGTTTAGTTTAGGTTAGGTTAGGCTAGGTTAAGTTATATTTGGTTAGTTTAGATTAGTTTAGTTTGGTTTAGTTTATAGTTTAGATTAGTTTATTATTTATTTTAGTTTAGTTTAGTTTATAGTTTCGTTTATAGTTTAGTTTGGTTTAGTTTAGTTTAATTTAGTTTACATTAGATTAGTTTAGTTAGTTTTAGTTTAGGTTAGGTTAGATGAGGTTAGTTTAGTTTAGTTTAGTTCAATTTAGTTTATTTTAGTTTATAGATTAGTTTAGTTTAGTTTATAGTTCAATTTATAGTTTAGTTTAGTTTAGTTTATCGTTTAGTTTAGTTTAGTATAGTTTAGTTTAGTTTAGGTTACAGTAGGTTAGTTTAGATTAGTTTAGTTCAGCGCAGTTTAGGTTAGATTAAGTTAGGTTATTTTGTTTAATTTAGTTTAGTTTAAATTAGTTTATAGTTTAGTTTATAGTTTAGTTTATAGTTTAGCTTAGATTAGTGTAGTTTAGTTTGGTTCAGTTTATTTTAGTTTAGTTTAGTTTCGTTTAGCTTAGGTTATGTTATATTAGGTTAGCTTAGGTTAGCTTAGTTTACCCTAGTTTAGTTTGGGTTAGGTAAGGTTAAAATAGGTTAGTTAAATTTAGTTTAGTTTAGTTTAGTTAGGTTTAGTTTAGTTTATAGTTTTGGTTAGTTTAGTTATAGTTTAGTTTATAGTTTAGTTTAGATTATAATTTAATTTATAGTTAAGTTTAGTTTACTTTAGTTTAATTTAGTTTAGCTTTCTTTAGTTTCCTTTAGATTACTCTAGTTTAGGATATGTTAGGTTAGGTTAGTTTAGTTTAGTTTAATTAAGGTTAATTTAGTTTAATTTAGTTTAGTTTAGGTTAGGTTAGGTTAGGTTAGTTAAGTTTAGTGTAGGTTAGTTTAGTTTAAAATATAGTATCTTTAGTTTATAGATTAGTTCATATTTTTGTTTAGTTTAGTTTAGGTTATGTTAGAGTTGTTTAGTTTAGTTTAGTTTACTTTAGGTTAGAATAGGTTAGGTTAGTGTAGATTAATTTAATTTAGTTTAGTTGAATTTAATTTAGTTGTGTTTAGTTTAGTTTAGGTTAGTTTAGTTTAGTATAGGTTAGGTTAAGTTAGGTTAGCTTAGTTTAGTTTAGTTTAGTTTAGTTTATAGTGTGGTTTATACTTTAGTTTTTTATTTTAGTTTATAGTTTAGTTTAGTTTAGTGTAGTTTAGTTTGGTTTAGTTTTGTTTAGTTTAGTGTAAATTAGTTTCGTTTAGGTTAGGTTAAGTTAGAATAGGTTAGGTTAGGTAAGCTTAGTTTAGTTTAGTTTTGGTTAGGTTAGGTTAGGTTAGGTTGGTTAAGTTCAGTTTAGTTTAGTTTAGTTAAGTTTAGTTTAATTTATAGTTTAGTTCAGTTTAGTTTAGAGCTTAGTTTATAGTTTAGTTTAGTTTATAGTTTCATTTATAGTTAAGTTTAGTTTAGTTTAGTTTAATTTACTTTAGTTTAGTTTATTTTAGGGTAGCTTATGTTAGGTTAGGTTAGTTTATAGTTTAATTTATAGTTTAGTTTAGTTTATAGTTTAGTTTATAGTTCAGTTTATAATAGTTTAGTTTAGGTTAGGTTAGGTTAGGTTAGTTTAGTTTAGTTTAGTTTAGGTTAGGTTTGGCTATGTTAGGTTAGGATAGGTTAGTTTAGATTAGTTTAGTTTAGTTTAGTTTATAGTTTATTTTATTTTAGTTTATTATTTAATTTAGTGTAGTTTAGTTTATAGTTTCGTTTATAGTTTAGTTTGGTTTACTTTAGTTTATTTTAGTTTAGCTTAGATTAGTTTAGTTTGTCTTAGGTTAGGTTAGGTTAGGTTAGGTGAGATTAGTTTAGTTTAGTACAGTTTAATTTAGTTTGGTTTAGTTTATATTTTAGTTTAGTTTAGTTCATAGTTCAATTTATGGATTAGTTTAGTTTATAGTTTATGTTATCGTTTAGTTTAGTTTAGATTAGTTTAGTTTAGGTCAGTTTAGGTTAGGTTAAGTTAGGTTAGGTTAGTTTAGATTAGTTTAGTTTAATTTAGTTTAGTTTATTTTAGTTTAGAGATTAATTTAATTTAGTTTAGTTTAGTTTAGGTTAGGTTAGGTTAGGTTAGGTTAATTTAGTTTAGTTTAGGTTAGGTCAGGTTAGGTAAGGTTAATTTACTTTAGTAAAGTTTCGTTTAGTTTATTTCAGTTCAGTTTATAGTTTAGTTGAGTTTATAGTTTAGTTTACAATTTTGTTTCGTTTAGTTTAGTTTAGTTTAGTATAGTTAAGGTAAGGTTGGGTTAGGTTAGGTTAGTTTAGTTTAGTTTATAGTTTAGTTTAATTTAGTTTACAGTTTAGTGTATTCTTTAGTTTATAGTGTAGTTTATAGTTTATTTTAATTTAGTGTAGTTTAGTTTGGTTTAGTTTAGTATAGTTTTGTTTAGTTTAGGTTAGGTTAGGTTAGGTTAGGTTAGTTTAGTTAACTTTGGTTTAGTTTAGTTTAGTTTTGTTTAGTTTATAGTTTAGTTTATAGTTTAGTTTAGTTTAGTTTATAGTTTAATTTATAATTTGGTTTATTTTTGTTTAATTTGGTTTATAGTAGGTTAGGTTAGGTTAGTTTAGTTTAGTTTAGGTTAGGTTAAGTTAGGTTAGTTTAGGTTAATTTAGTTTAGTTGAGTTTAATTTAGTTTAGTTTATAGTTTAATTTATAGTTTAGTTTACCTTATAGTTTAGTTTAATTAATTTATAGTTTAATTTAGTTTAGTTTAGTTTAATTTAGTTTAGTTTAGTTCATAGTTTTGTTTATAGTTTAGTTTAGTTTAGTTTAGTTTAAGGTATGTTAGGTTAGTTTAGTTTAGTTTAGTTTAGGTTAGGTTAGGCTAGGTTAGGTAAGTTTAATTTAGTTTAGTTTAGTTTAGTTAAGTTTAGTTTATAGTTTAGTTTATAGTTTAGTTTGTAGTTTAGTGTAGTTTAGTTTGGTTTAGTTTAGTTAAGGTTAAGTAATGTTAGGTTCGTTTAGTTTAATTTAGTTTAGATTAGGTTACGTTAGATTAGGTTATAGTAGTTAGGTTTAGTTTAGTTGAATTTAGTTTATAGTTTAATTTATAGTTTAGTTTAGTTTACTTTATAGTTTAGTTTAGTTATTTTATAGTTTAATTTATTTTAGTTTAGTCTAGTTTAATTAGGTTTACTTTAGTTTATAGTTTTGTTTATAGTTTAGTTTAGTTTAGTTTAGGTTAATTTATGTTAGGTTAGTTTAGTTTAGTTTAGTTTAGGTTAGGTTAGGTTAGGTTAGGTTAGTGTAGTTTAGTTTAGTTTAGCTGAATTTTGTTTAGTTTAGTTTAGTTTAGGTTATGTTAGGTTAGTTTAGTTTAGTTTAGTTTTGTGTATGTTAGGTTAGGTTAGGTTAGTTTAATTTAGTTTAGTTTATTTTAGTTTATAGTTTAGTTTAGTTTAGTTTATAATTAATTTTATAATTTAGTATACTTTAGTTTATAGATTAGTTTATAGTTTAGTTAATATTTTAGTTTATTTTAGTTTACGTTATGTTAGGGAAGTTTAAGTTAGGTTAGGTTAGGTTAGTTTAGTTTAGTTTAGTTTATGTAAGGTTAGGTTAGGTTAGTTTGGTATAGTTTAGTTTAGTTTAGTTTTGTTTATATTTAGTTTAGTTTAATTTATTGTTCAGTTTATAGTTTAGTTTAGTTTAGTTTAGGTTAGGTTGGGTTAGTTTAGTTTAGTTTAGGTTAGGTTAGCTTAAGTTAGGTTAATTTAGTTTAGTATAGTTTAGTTTAGTTTAGTTTAGTTTATAGTTTAGTTCATTTTATTTTATAGTTTAGTTTATAGTTTTGTTTAGTTTAGTTTAGTTTAGTTAATTTGGGTTAGGTTAGGTTAGGTTAGATAAGTTTAGTTTAGGTTAGATTATGATAGGTTAGTGCAGTTTAATTTAATTTTGTTTAGTTTAGTTGAATTAAATTTAGTTTAGTTAGGTCAGTTTAGGTAAGTTAGGTTAGTTTAGTTTAGTATAGGTTAGGTTACGTTAGGTAAGTTTAATTCAGTTTAGTTTAGTTTAGTTTATAGTTTAATTTATAGTTTTGCTTATAGTTATTTAGTTTTGTTTAGATAAGTTTAGTTTAGGTTAAATTATGTTAGGTTAGTTTAGTTTAGTTTAGTTTAGGTTAGGTTAGGTTGGGTTAGGTTAGTGAAGTTTCATTTAGTTTAGTTTATTTTAGTTTAGTTTAGTATGTAGTTCAGTTCAGTTTTGTTTTGTTTAATTTAGTTTAGTTTATAGTTTAGTTGAGTTTAGGTTAGTTTAGTTGAGTTTAGTTTAGTTTAGTTTAGGTTAGGTTAGGTTAGTTTAGTTTAGTTTAGGATAGGTTATGATAGATTAGGTTAGGTTAGGTTAGTTTGGTTTAGTTTAGTCTAGTTAAATTTAGTTTAGTTTATACTTTAGTTTAGTTTAGTTTATTTTATAGTTTAGTTAAGTTTTGTTTATAGTTTAGTTTGCAGTTTGGTATAGTTTAGTTTAGTTTAATTTAGTTTAGCTAAGTTTAGTATAGTGTAGTTTAGTTTAGTTTATAGTTTAATTTATAATTTAGTTTAGTTTAGTTTAGTTTAATTTAGTTTAGAGTATGTTAGGTTAGGTTAGGTTAGTTTAGTTTAGTTTAGTTTAGTTTAGGTTAGGTTAGGTTATGTTAGGTTAGGTTAGGTTATTTTAATTTATTTGAGATCAATTTAGTTTAGTTTATAGTTTAATTTATAGTTTAGTTTAGTTTACTTTGTGGTTTAGTTTAGTTAATTTATAGTTTAATTTAGTATAGTTTAGTTTAATTTAGTTTCGTTTAGTTTATAGTTTTGTTTATAGTTTAGCTTAGATTAGTTTAGTTTAGTTTAGTTCAGGTTAAGTTATGTTAGGTTAGTTTAGTTTAGTTTAGTTCAGGTTCGTTTAGGTTAGGATAGGTAAGTTTAATTTAGTTCAGTTTAGTTTAGTTAAGTTTAGTTTATAGTTTAGTTTATAGTTTAGTATGTAGTTTAGTTTAGTTTAGTTTAGTTTAGGTTAAGTTATGTTAGGTTCGTTTAGTTTAATTTAGTTTAGATTAGGTTAGGTTAGGTTAGGTTAGGTTAGGTTAGGTTAGGGTATTTAAGTTTAGTTTAGGCAAATTTAGTTTAGTTTAGTTTATTTTATAGTTTAGTTTTGTTTTGTTGATAGTTTTGTTTGCAGTTTAGTATAGTTTAGTTTAGTTTAATTTAGATTAGGTTAAGTAAGGTTAAGGTTAGGTTAGTTTAGTTTAGTTTAGTTTATGTTAGGTTAGGTTAGTTTAGTTAATTTTGTTTATAGTTTAGTTTAATTTATTTTACAATTTAGTTTATAGTTTAGTTTAGTTTAGTTTGTAGTTTAATTTAGTTTAGTTTAGTTTAGTTTAGTTTACTTTAGTTTAGGTTAGGTTAGGTTAGTTTAGTGTAGTACAGTTTAGTTTAGTTTAAAATATAGTATCTTTAGTTTATAGTTTAGTTCATAGTTTTGTTTAGTTTAGTTTAGTTTAGTGTAGGTTAGGTTAGAGTAGTTTAGTTTAGTTTAGTTTAGGTTAGAATAGGTTAGGTTAGTGTAGTTTAGTTTAGTTTAGTTGAATTTAATTTAGTTTTGTTCAGTTTAGTTTAGGTTAGGTTAGGTTAGTTTAGTTTAGTATAGGTTAGGTTAAGTTAGGTAATGGTAGTTTAGTTTATAATTTAGTTTAGTTTAGTTTAGTTTATAGTGTAGTTTATACTTGAGATTATAATTAGTTTATAGTTTAGTTTATTTTAGTGTAGTTTAGTTTGGTTTAGTTTGGATTAGATTAGTTTAAATTAGTTTCGTTTAGGTTAGGTTATGTTACATTAGGTTATGTTAGGTAAGCTTAGTTTAGTTTAGTTTAGTTTAGGTTAGGTTAGGTTAGGTTAGGTTAGGTTAGGTTAGTTAAGTTCAGTTTAGTTTAGTTTAGTTAAGTTTAGTTTATAGCTTAGTTTATAGTTTAGTTTAGTTTATACTTTAATTTATAGTTAAGTTTAGTTTAGTTTAATTTAGTTTAGTTTAGTTTATTTTAGGGTATCTTATGTTAGGTTAGGTTAGTTTAGTTTAGTTTAGTTTAGGTTAGCTTAGGTTAGTTTAAGTTAGTATAGTTTAGTTTAGTTTAAAATATAGTATCTTTAGTTTGTAGTTTAGTTCATAGTTTTGTTTAGTAGAGTTTAGTTTAGTTTAGTTTAGGTTAGAGTGGTTTAGTTTAGTTTAGTTTAGGTTAGAATAGGTTAGGTTAGTGTAGTTTAATTTAGTTTAGTTTAGTTGAATTTAATTTAGTTTTGTTTAGTTTAGTTTAGGTTAGGTTAGGTTGGTTTAGTTTAGTATAGGTTAGGTTAAGTTAGGTTAGCTTAGTTTAGTTTATAGTTTAGTTTAGTTTAGTTTAGTTTATAGTATGGTTTATACTTTAGTTTATATTTTAGTTTATAGTTTAGTTTAGTTTAGTGTAGTTTAGTTCGGTTTAGTTTGGTTTAGTTTAGTTTAAATTAGTTTCGTTTAGGTTAGGTTATGTTAGAATAGGTTAGGTTAGGTAAGCTTAGTTTAGTTTTGTTTAGTTTAGGTTAGGTTAGGTTAGATTAGGTTAGGTTAGTTTATAATAGTTTAGTTTAGTTTAGTTCAGTTTAGTTTAGTTTAGTTAAGTTTAGTTTAGTTTAGTTAAGTTTAGTTTAGTTTATAGTTTAGTTCAGTTTAGTTTATAGCTTAGTTTATAGTTTAGTTTAGTTTATAGTTTAATTTATAGTTAAGTTTATTTTAGTTTAGTTAAATTTAGTTTAGTTTAGTTTATTATAGGGTATCTTATGTTAGGTTAGGTTAGTTTGTAGTTTAATTTATAGTTTAGTTAATTTATAGTTTAGTTTATAGTTTAGTTCAGTTTATAATAGTTTAGTTTAGGTTAGGTTAGGTTAGGTTAGGTTAGTTTAGTTTAGTTTAGGTTAGGTTTGGCTAGGTTAGGTTAGGATAGGTTAGTTTAGATTAGTTTAGTTTAGTTTAGTTTATTATTTAATTTAGTGTAGTTTAGTTTATGGCTTCGTTTATAGTTTAGTTTGGTTTAGTTTAGTTTATTTTAGTTTAGCTTAGATTAGTTTAGTTTGTCTTAGGTTAGGTTACGTTAGGTGATATTAGTTTAGTTTAGTTGAGTTTAATTTAGTTTAGTTTAATTTATAGTTTAATTTAGTTTAGTTTATTGTTCAATTTATAGATTAGTGTAGTTTATAGTTTATGTTATCGTTTAGTTTAGTTTAGATTAGTTTAGTTTAGGTTAGTTTAGGTTGAGTTAAGTTAGGTTAGGTTAGTTTAGATTAGTTTAGTTTAATTTAGTTTAGTTTATAGTTTAGTTTATTTTAGTTTATAGTTTAATTTAATTTAGTTTATTTTAGAGAAGTTTAGGTTTGGTTACGTTAGGTTAGGTTAATGTAGTTTAGTTTAGGTATGGCTAGGTTAGGTAAGGTTAATTTACTTTAGTAAAGTTTAGTTTTTTTTAGTTTAGTTTATATTTTAGTTTAGTTTATAGTTTAGTTTACAATTTTGGTCAGTTTAGTTAAGTTTATTTTAGTTTGGGTTAGGTTGGGTTAGGTTAGGTTAGTTTAGTTTAGTTTAGTTTATAGTTTAGTTTAATTTAGTTTACAGTTTAGTGTATCCTTTAGTTTATAGTGTAGTTTATAGTTTATTTTAATTTAGTGTAGTATAGTTTGGTTTAGTTTAGTATAGTTTTGTTTACTTTAGGTTAGGTGAGATTATGTTAGGTTAGGTTCGCTTACTTTAGTTTAGTTTAGTTTAGTTTAGTTTAGGTTAGGTTAGGTTAGGTTATGTTAGGTTAGTTTAGTTAACTTTGGTTTAGTTTAGTTTAGTTTATAGTTTAGTTTATAGATTAGGTTAGTTTAGTTTATTGTTTAATTTAGTTTTGTTTATAGTTTAGTTTATAGTTTAGTATAGTTTAGTTTAATTTAGTTTATCTAATTTTAGTTTAGTTTAGTTTAGTTTTGGGTAGGTTATGTTAGGTTAGGTTAGATTAGTTGAGTTTAGTTTACTTTAGGTTAGCTTAGGTAAGGTTAGGTTAGGTTAGTTTAGGTTAGTTTAGTTTAGTCTAGTTTATGTTAGGTTAGGTTAGTTTAGTTTAGTTTAATTTTGTTTATATTTTAGTTTAGTTTAGTTTATAGTTTAGTTTACAGTTTAGTTTATTTTATTATATAGTTTAATTTAGTTTAGTTTAGTTAAGTTTAGTTTAATTTAGGTTAATTTAATTTAGTTTAGTTTAGGTTAGGTTAGGTTAGGTTAGGTTAGGTTAGGTTAGTTTAGTTTAGTATATTTAAGTTTAGTTTCAAATATAGTATCTTTAGTCTATAGTATAGTTCATAGTTTTGTTTAGTTTAGTTTAGTTTAGTTTAGGTTAGGTTAGAGTAGTTTAGTTAGTTTAGTTTAGTTTAGGTTAGATTAGGTTAGGTTAGTGTAGTTTAGTTTAGTTTAGTTTAGTTGAATATAATTTAGTTGAATTTAGTTTAGTTTAGTATAGGTTAGGTTAAGTTAGGTTAGGTTAGTTTAGTTTAGTTTATAGTTTAGTTTATTGTTTAGTTTATACTTTAGTTTATTTTTTGGTTTAAGTTTAGTTTAGTTTAGTTTCGTTTAGGTTAGGTTATGTTACATTAGGTTAGGTTAGGTAAGCTTAGTTTAGTTTAGTTTAGTTTAGGTTAGTTTAGGTAAAGTTAGTTTAGTTTAGTTTAGTTTAGTTTAGTGTATGTTAGGTTAGGTAAGTTTATTTTTATTTAGTTTAGTTTATTTTAGTTTATAGTTTAGTTTAGTTTAGTTTATAATTTATTTTATAGTTTAGTATACATTAGTTTATAGTTTAGTTAATATTTTGGTTTAGTTTAGTTTAAGTTAGGTTAGGGAATGTTAGGTTAGGTTGGGTTAGTTTAATTTACTTTAGTTTATGTAAGGTTAGGTTAGTTTGGTATAGTTTAGTTTAGTTTAGTTTAATTTATAGTTTAGTTTAGTTTAGTTTATGGTTCAGTTAATACTTTAGTTTAGTTTAGTTTAGTTTAGGTTAGGTTGGGTTAGTTTAGTTTAGTTTAGGTTAGGTTAGGTTAAGTTAGGTTAATTTAGTTTAGTATAGTTTAGTTTACTTTGGTTTAGTTTATAATTTAGTTTATTTTATTTTATAGTTTAGTTTATAGTTTTGTTTAGTTTAGTTTAGTTTAGTTTAGTTTTGCTAGTTTAGGTTAGGTTAGGTTAGGTTAGAGTAGTTTAGTTTAGGATAGGTTATGATAGGTTAGTGCAGTTGAAATTAATTTAGTTTAGTTTAGTTGAATTTAATTTATTTTAGTTAGGTCAGTTTAGGTAAGTTAGGTTAGTTTAGTTTAGTATAGGTTAGGTTAGGGTAGGTAAGTTTAATTCAGTATATGTTAGTTTAGTTTATAGTTAAATTTATAGTTTTGTTTATTGTTAATTTAGTTTGGTTTACTTTAGTTTATGTTAAATTATGTTAGGTTAGTTTAGTTTAGTTTAGTTTAGGTTAGGTTAGGTTGGGTTAAGTTAGTGTAGTTTCATTTAGTTTGGTTTATTTTACTTTAGTTTAATATGTGGTTCCGTTTAGTTTAGTTTTGTTTAATTTAGTTTAGTTTAGTTTAGGTTGGGTTATGTTAGATTAGGTTAGGTTAGGTTAGTTTGGCTAAGTTTAGTCTAGTTAAGTTTAGTTTAGTTTACACTTTAGTTTAGTTTAGTTTATAGTTTAGTTTAGTTTTGTTTATAGTTTAGTTTATAGTTTAGTATAGTTTAGTTTACTTTAATTTAGTTTAGCTAAGTTTAGTTTAGTTTATTTTAGTTTTGGATAGGTTATGTTAGGTAAGGTTAGTTTAGTTTAGTTTAGGTTAGGTTAGGTTAGGTTAGGTTAGGTTAGTTTAGTTTAGTTGAGTTTAGTTTAGTTTAGATTAGGTTAAGTAAGATTAGGTTAGGTTAGGTTAGGTTAGTTTAGTTTTGTTTATAGTTTAGTTTAGTTTAGTTTATAATTTACTTTATAGTTTAGTTAGTTTAGTTTATGGTTTAATTTAGTTTAGTTTAGTTTAGTTTAGTTTAATTTAGGTTAATTTAGTTTAGTTTAGTTTAGGTTAGGTTAAGTTAGGTTAGGTTAGGTTAGTTTAGTTTAGTATAGTTTAGTTTAGTTTAAAATATAGTATCTTTAGTTTATAGTTTAGTTCATAGTTTTCTTTAGATTAGTTTAGTTTAGGTTAGGTTAGAGTAGTTTAGTTTAGTTTAGTTTAGTTAAGGTTAGATTAGGTTAGGTTAGGTTAATGTAGTTTAGTTTAATTTTGTTTAGTTGAATTTAATTTAGTTTAGTTTAGGTTAGGTTAGGTTTGTTTAGGTTAGATTAGGTTAGGTTATGTTACATTAGGTTAGGTTAGGTTAGCTTAGTTTAGTTTAGTTTAGTTTCGGTTAGGTTGGGTTAGGTTAGGTTAGTTAAGTTTAGTTTAGTTTAGTTTAGTTAAGTATAGTTTAGTTTATAGTTTAGTTCAGTTTAGTTTATAGCTTAGTTTATAGCTTAGTTTAGTTTAGTGTAGTTTAGTTTTGTTTAGGTTAGGTTAGGTTAGGTTAGTTTAGTTTAATTTAGGTTAGGTTATGTTAGATTAGCTTAGGTTAGGTTAGTTTGGTTTAGTTTAGTCTAGTTAAGTTTAGTTTACTTTATACTTTAGTTTAGTTTAGTTTATTTTACAGTTTAGTTTAGTTTTGTTTATAGTTTAGTTTGCAGTTTAGTATCGTTTAGTTTAATTTAATTTAGTTTAGGTTAGGTAACCTTAGGCTAGGTTAGGTTAGTTGAGTTTAGTTTATGTTAGGTTAGGTTAGTTTAGATTATTTTATGTTATTTTATAGTTTAGTTTAGTTAGGTTTAGTTTATTTTATAGTTTAGTTTAGTTTAGTTTATAATTCAGTTTATAGTTTAGTTTAGATTATATTTTAATTTTTAATTTAGTTTTTTTTTTGTAATTTAGTTTAGCTTTCTTTAGTTTCGTTTAGTTTACTTTAGTTTAGGGTTTGTTTAAGTTAGGTTAGGTTAGGTTAGTTTAGTTTAGTTTAGGTTAGGTTGTGTTACCTTATGTTAGGTTAGGTTAGGTTAGGTTAAGTTAAGTTAGGTTAGCTTAGTTTAGAATGATTTAGTTTAGTATAATTTAGTTTATAGTTTAGTTTATTTGAGTTTATAGTTTAATTTAGTTTAGTTTAGTTTAATTTCGTTTAGTTTAGTTTAGTTTAGGTTAGTTTAGGTAAGTTTAATTTACTTTAGTTTAGTTTAGTTAAGTTTAGTTTATAGTTTAGTTTATAGTTTAGTTTGTAGTTTGGTTTAGTTTAGTTTAGTTTAGGTTAAGTTATGTTAGGTTCGTTTAGTTTAGTTTAGATTTGGTTAGGTTAGGTTAGGTTAGGTTAGGGTAGTTTAGTTTAGTTTAGTTGAATTTAGTTTAGTTTAGTTCAGTTTAGGTTAGAATAGTTTAGGTTACTTTATTTTAGTTTAGGTTAGGTTATGTTAGATTAGGTTAAGTTAGGTTAGTTTGGTTTAGTTTAGTTTAGTTAAATTTAGTATATTTTATATTTTAGTTTAGTTTAGTTTAGTTTAGTTAATAGTGTAGTTTAGTTTAGTTTATACTTTAGTTTATAGTTTAGTATAGTTTAGTTTAGTTTAATTTTGGTTTAGTTTAGGGTAGGTTATGTTAGGTTAGGTTAGTTTAATTCAATTTAGTTTAGGTTAGGTTACGTTAGGTTAGTTTAGTTCAGTTGAGTTTAATTTAGTTTAGTTTAGATTATAGTTTAATTTATAGTTTACTTTACTTTAGGTTAGATTAGGTTAGGTTAAGTAAGGTTAGGTTTGGTTAGGTTAGTTTAGTTTAGTTTAGTTTAGTTTATGTTAGGTTAGGTTAGTTTAGTTTAGTTTAGTTTTGTTTATGGTATAGTTTAGTTTATAGTTTAGTTTAGAATTAAGTTTAATTTAGTTTATAGTTTAAGTTAGTTTAGTTTAGCTTAGTTAATTTATAGTTTAGTTTAGTATAGTTTAATTTAGTGTTGTTTAGTTTGGTTTAGTTTAGTATAGTTTTGTTTACTTTAGGTTAGTTTAGATTATGTTAGGTTTGGATAGCTTACTTTAGTTTAGTTTAGTTTAGGTTAGGTTAGGTTAGGTTAGTTTAGTTTAATTAACTTTGGTTTAGTTTAGTTTAGTTTAGTTTATAGTTTAGTTTATAGTTTAGTTTAGTTAAGTTTATAGTTTAATTTATAATTTAGTTTAGTTTAGTTTAGTTTAATTTAGTATAGGGTAGGTTAGGTAAGGTTAGTTTAGTTTAGTTTAGGTTAGGTTAGGTTAGGTTAGGATAGGTTAATTTAGTTTAGTTGAGTTTAATTTATTTTAGTTAATTTAGTTAATAGTTTAATTTATAGTTTAGTTTACTTTTTTTATAGTTTAATTTAATTAATTTATAGTTTAATTTAGTTTAGTTTAGTTTAATTTAGTTTAGTTTAGTTTGTAGTTTAGTTTAGTTTAGTTTAGGTTAAGTTATGTTAGGTTCATTTAGTTTAATTTAGTTTAGATTTGGTTAGGTTAGATTACGTTAGGGTAGTTAAGTTTAGTTTAGTTGAATTTAGGTCATAGTTTGATTTATAGTTTAGTTTAGTTTACTTTATAGTTTAGTTTAGTTAATTTATAGTTTATTTAACTTTAGTTTATTTTAGTTTAATATAGTTTACTTTAGTTTATAGTATTGTTTATAGGTTAGTTTAGTTTAGTTTAGTTTAGGTTATGTTAGGTTAGTTTAGTTTATTTTAGTTTAGTGTATGTTAGTTTATAGTTTAGTTTAGTTTAGTTTATAGTTGAGTTTAATTTAGTGTAGTTTAATTTTGTTTAGGTTAGGTTAGGTTAATTTAGTTTAGTTTAGATTAGGTTATGTTAGATTAGGTTAGGTTTGGTTAGTTTGGTTTAGTTTAGTCTAGTTAAGTTTAGTTTAGTTTATTTTATAGTTTAGTTTAGTTTTGTTTAGAGTTTAGTTTGCAGTTTAGTATAGTTTAGTTTAGTTTAATTTAGTTTAGGTTAAGTAAGTTTAGGTTAGGTTAGTTTAGTTTAGTTTAGTTTATGTTAGGTTAGGTTAGTTTAGTTTTGTTTAGTTTTGTTTATAGTTTAGTTTAATTTATTTTATAATTTAGTTTATAGTTTAATTTAGTTTAGTTTGTAGTTTAATTTAGTTCAGTTTAGTTTAGTTTAGTTTAATTTAGTTTAGGTTAGGTTAGAGTAGTTTAGTTTAGTTTAGTTTAGTTTAGGTTAGAATAGGTTAGGTTAGTGTAGTTTAGTTTAGTTTAGTTGAATTTAATATAGTTTTGTTTTGTTTAGTTTAGGTTAGGTTAGGTTAGTTTAGTTTAGTATAGGTTAGGTTAAGTTAGGTAAGGGTAGTTTAGCTTATAGTTTAGTTTAGTTTAGTTTAGTTTAGGTTAAGTTATGTTAATTTCGTTTAGTTTAATTTAGTTTAGATTAGGTTACGTTAGATTAGGTTAGGGTAGTTAAGTTTAGTTTAGTTGAATATAGCTTATAGTTTAATTTATAGTTTAGTTTAGTTCACTTTATAGTTTAGTTTAGTTAATTTATAGTTTAATTTACTTTAGTTTAGTCTAGTTTAATTTAGTTTACTTTAATTTATAGTTTTGTTTATAGTTTAGTTTATTTTAGTTTAGTTTAGTTTAGGTTAATTTATGTTAGGTTAGTTTAGTTTAGTTTAGGTTAGGTTAGGTTAGGTTAGGTTAGTGTAGTTTAGTTTAGTTTAGTTAAATTTTGTTTAGTTTAGTTTAGTTTAGGATACGTTAGGTTAGTTTAGATTAGTTCAGTTTAGTTTATTGTATGTTAGGTTAGGTTGGGTTAGTTTAATTTAGTTTAGTTTATTTTAGTTTATAGTTTAGTTTAGTTTAGTTTATAATTTATTTTATAGTTTAGTACACTTTAGTTTATAGATTAGTTTATAGTTTAGTTAATATTTTAGTTTAGTTTAGTTTGGATTAGGTTAGGGAAGGTTAGGTTAGGTTAGGTTAGTTTATTTTAGTTTAGTTTATGTAAGCTTAGGTTAGGTTAGTTTGGTATAGTTTGGTTTAGTTTAGTTTTGTTTATAGTTTAGTTCAGTTTATAGTTCAGTTTATAGTTTAGTTTAGTTTAGGTTAGGTTGGGTTAGTTTAGTTTAGTTTAGGTTAGGTTAAGTTAAGTTAGGTTAGTTTAGTTTAGTATAGTTTAGTTTAGTTTAGTTTTATTTATAGTTTAGTATATTTTATTTTATAGTTTAGTTTATAGTTTTGTTTAGTTTAGTTTAGTTTAGTTTAGTTTAGTTTAGATAGTTTATTTTAGGTGAGGTTAGGTTAGGTTAGGTTAGACTAGTTTAGTTTAAGTTAGGTTATGATAGGTTAGTGCAGTTTAATTTAATTTAGTTTAGTTTAGTTGAATTTAATTTATTTTTGTTAGTTCAGTTTAGGTAAGTTAGGTTAGTTTAGTTTAGTATAGGTTAGGTTAGGTTAGGTAAGTTTAATTCAGAATAGTTTAGTTTAGTTTATGGTTTAATTTCTAGTTTTGTTTATAGTTAATTTAGTTTAGTTTAGTTTAGGTTAAATTATGTTAGGTTAGTTTAGTTTAGTTTAATTTATGTTAGGTTAGGTTGGGTTAAGTTAGTGTAGTTTCATTTAGTTTGGTTTATTTTAGTTTAGTTTAATATGTTGTTCCGTTTAGTTTAGTTTTGTTTAATTTAGTTTAGTTTATAGTTTAGTTGAGTTTAGGTTAGTTTAGTTGAGTTTAGTTTAGTTTAGTTTAGTTAAGTTTTGGTTAGGTTAGGTTAGATTAGTTTTGTTTAGGATAGGTTATGTTAGATTAGGTTAGGTTAGGTTAGTTTGGTTTAGTTTAGTCTAGTTAAGTTTAGTTTAGTTTATACTTTAGTTTAGTTTATTTTATAGTTTAGTTAAGTTTTGTTTATAGTTTAGTTTGCGGTTTAGTATAGTTTAGTTTAGTTTAATTTAGTTTAGCTAAGTTTAGTTTAGTTTATGGTTTAATTTATAATTTAGTTTAGTTTAGTTTAATTTAGTTTAGGTTAGGTTAGGTTAGGTAAGTTTAATTTAGTTCAGTTTAATTTAGTTAAGTTTAGTTTATAGTTTAGTTTATAGTATAGTTTAGGTTAAGTTATGTTAGGGTCGTTTAGTTTAATTTAGTTTAGATTAGGTTAGGTTAGGTTAGGTTAGGGTAGTTAAGTTTAGTTTAGTTGAATTTAGTTTAGTTTAGTTCAGTTAACGTTACGTTAGGTTAGTTTAGTTTAGTTCATTTTAGGTTAAGTTAGGTTAGTTTAGTTTAGTTTAGTTTATTTAAGTGTAGTTTAGTTTATAGTTCAGTTTAGTTTAGTTTTGTTTAATTTAGTTTAGTTTATAGTTTAGTTGAGTTTAGGTTAGTTTAGTTGAGTTTAGTTTAGTTTATTTCAGATTATTTTCGGTTAGGTTAGTTTAGTATTGTTTAGGTTGGGTTATGTTAGATTAGGTTAGGTTAGGTTAGTTTGGCTTAGTTTAGTCTAGTTAAGTTTAGTTTATTTTATACTTTAGTTTAGTTTTGTTTATAGTTTAGTTTATAGTTTAGTATAGTTTAGTTTATTTTAATTTAATATAACTAAGTTAGGTTAGTTTAGTTTTGGGTAGGTTATGTTAGGTTAGGTTAGTTTAGTTTAGTTTAGGTTAGGTTAGGTTAGGTTAGTTTAGTTTAGTTGAGTTCAGTTTAGTTTAGATTAGGTTTAGTAAGATTAGGTTAGGTTAGGTTAGGTTAGTTTAGTTTTGTTTATAGTTTAGTTTAGTTTAGTTTATGGTTTACTTTATAGTTTAGTTAGTTTAGTTTATAGTTTAATTTAGTTTAGTTTAGTTTAGTTTAATTTAGGTTAATTTAGTTTAGTTTAGTTTAGTTTAGGTTAGGTTAAGTTAGGTTAGGTTAGGTTAGTTTAGTTTAGTATAGTTTAATTTAGTTTAAAATATAGTATCTTTAGTTTATAGTTTAGTTCATAGTTTTCTTTTGATTAGTTTAGTTTAGGTTAGAGTACTTTAGTTTAGTTTAGTTTAGTTTAGTTTAGGTTAGATTAGGTTAGGTTAATATAGTTTAGTTTAATTTTGTTTAGTTGAATTTAATTTAGTTTAGTTTAGTTTAGGTTAGGTTAGGTTTGTTTAGGTTAGATTAGGTTAGGCTATGTTAGATTAGGTTAGGTTAGGTTAGCTTAGTTTAGTTTAGTTTAGTTTCGGTTAGGTTGGGTTAGGTTAGTTTACTTAAGTTTAGTTTAGTTTAGTTTAGTTAAGTATAGTTTAGTTTATAGTTTAGTTCAGTTTAGTTTATAGCTTAGTTTTTAGCTTAGTTTAGTTCATAGTTTAATTTATATTTAGGTTTAGTTTATTTTAATTTAGTTTAGCTTAGTTTAGTTTAGTTTAGTTTATTTTAGGGTAGCTTATGTTAGGTTAGGTTAGTATAGTTTATAGTTTAATTTATAGTTTACTTTAGTTTATAGTTTAGTTTATAGTTTAGTTTAGTTTAGTTTAGCTTTATAATAGTTTAGTTTAGTTTAGTTTTGTTTAGGTTAAGATAGTTTAGTTTACTTTAATTTAGTTATGTTAGGCTAGGTTAAGTTATATTAGGTTAGTTTAGATTAGTTTAGTTTATTTTAGTTTATAGTTTAGTTTACTTTAGTTTATTATTTAATTTAGTTTGGTTTAGTTTATAGTTTCGTTGATAGATTAGTTTGGTTTAGTTTAGTTTAATTTAGTTTACCTTAGATTAATTATTTAGTTGTAGGTTAGGTTAGGTTAGGTGACGTTAGTTTAGTTTAGTTTAGTTTAATTTAGTTTAGTTTAGTTTATAGTTTAGTTTAGTTTAGTTTATAGTTCAATTTATAGTTAAGTTTAGTTTAGTTTATCGTTTAGTTTAGTTTAGTATAGTTAAGTTTAGTTTAGGTTAGAGTAGGTTAGTTTAGATTAGTTTAGTTTAGGGCAGTATAGGTTAGGTTAAGTTAAGTTATTTTGTTTAATTTAGTTTAGTTTAGTTTAGTTTATAGTTTAGTTTAGTTTATAGTTTAGTTTATAATTTAGTTTATAGTTTAGTTTAGATTAGTGTAGTTTTGTTTGGTTTAGTTTATTATCGTTTAGTTTAGTTTCGTTTAGCTTACGTTATGTTATATTAGGTGTGCTTAGGTTAGCTTAGTTTACCCTAGTTTAGTTTAGGTTAGGTAAGGTTAGAATAGGTTAGTTAAATTTAGTTTAGTTTAGTTTAGTTAGATTTAGTTTAGTTTATAGTTTAGTTTAGTTTAGTTATAGTTTAGTTTATAGTTTAGTTTAGATTATAATTTAATTTATAGTTTTGTTTAGTTTAGTTTAATTTAGTTTAGCTTTCTTTAGTTTCCTTTAGATTACTTTAGTTTAGGATATGTTAGGTTAGTTTAGTTTAGTTTAATTAAGGTTAATTTAGTTTAATTTAGTTTAGTTTAGGTTAGGTTAGGTTAGTTTAGTTTAGTATAGTTTAGTTTAAAATATAGTATCTTTAGTTTATAGTTTAGTTCATAGTTTTGTTTAGTTTAGTTTAGTTTAGTTTAGGTTAGGTTGGAGTATTTTAGTTTAGTTTAGTTTAGTTTAGGTTAGAATAGGTTAGGTTAGTCTAGTTTAATTTAGTTTAGTTTAGTTGAATATAATTTAGTTTTGTATAGTTTAGTTTAGGTTAGGTTAGTTTCGTTTAGTATAGGTTAGGTTAAGTTAGGTTAGCTTAGTTTAGTTTATAGTTTAGTGTAGTTTAGTTTAGTTTATAGTGTGGTTTATACTTTAGTTTATATTTTAGTTTATAGTTTGGTTTAGTTTAGTTTAGTTTAGTTTAGGTTATTTTAGGTTAGGTTAGAGTAATTTAATTTAGTTTAGTTTAGTTGAATTTAATTTTGTTTAGTTTAGTTTAGGTTAAATAAGTTTAGTTTAGTTTAGGTTAGGTTAATTTAGGTTAGGTTAGTTTAGTAAAGTTTAATTTAGTTTAGTTTAGTTTAGTTTACAGTTTAGTTTATCGTTTGGTTTGTAGTTTAGTTTATAGTTTAGTTTAGTTTAGTGCAGTTTATTTTGGTTAGTTTAGTATAGTTTCGTTTACGTTAGGTTATGTTAGATTAGGTTAGGTTGGGTTAGCTTACTTTAGTTTAGTTTAGTTTAGTTTAGGTTAAGTTATGTTAGGTTCGTTTAGTTTAATTTAGTTTAGATTAGGTCAGGTTAGGGTAGTTTAGTTTAGTTTAGTTGAATTTAGTTTTGTTTAGTTCAGTTTAGGTTACGTTAGGTTACTTTATATTAGTTTAGGTTAGGTTAGGTTAGGTTTGTTTAGTTTAGTTAAGTTTATTTTAGTTTAGTTTAGTATATAGTTCAGTTTAATTTAGTTTTGTTTAATTTAGTTTAGTTTATAGTTTAGTTCAGTTTAGGTTAGTTTAGTTGAGTTTAGTTTAGTTTAGTTTAGTTTAGTTTAGATTAGTTTAGTTTAGGTTAGGTTAGTTTAGTTTAGTTGAGTTTAGTTTAGTTTTGATTAGGTTAAGTAAGGTTAGGTTAGGTTAGGTTAGGTTAGTTTAGTTTAGTCTAGTTTATGTTAGGTTAGGTTAGTTTAGTTTAGTTTAGTTTTCTTTAATTTAGGTTAATTTAGTTTAGTTTAGTTTAGTTTAGTTTAATTTAGGTTAATTTAATTTAGTTTAGTTTAGTTTAGGTTATGTTAGATTAGGTTACGTTAGGTTAGGTTAGGTTAAGTTAGTTCAGTTTAGTATAGTTTAGTTTAGTTTAAATTATAGTATCTTTAGTTTATAGTTTAGTTCATAGCTTTGTTTAATTTAGTTTAGTTTAGTTTAGTTAGGTTACAGTAGTTTAGTATAGTTTAGTTTAGTTTAGGGTAAGTTAGGTTGGTTTAGTTTAGTATAGGTTAGGTTCAGTTAGGTTACGTTAGTTTAGTTTAGTTTAGTTTATAGTTTAGTTTAGTTTAGTTTATAGTTTACTTTAGTTTAGTTTATAGTTTAGTTTAGTTTTATGTAGTTTAGTGTTCTTTAGTTTATATTAGTTCAGTTTTGTTTAGTTTCCTTTAGCTAAGGTTATGTTACATTAGGTTAGCTTAGGTTAGCTTAGTTTACTCTAGTTTATTTTAGGTCAGGTTAGGTTAGAATAGGTCAGTTAAGTTTAGTTTAGTTTAGTTTAGTTAGGTTTAGTTTAGTTTATAGTTTAGTTTAGTTTAGTTTATAGTTTAGTTTAGTTTAGTTTAGTTTAATTTAGTTTAGCTTTCTTTTTTCGGTTAGAGTACTTTAGTTTAGGGTATGTTATGTTAGGTTAGCTTGGTTAGTTTAGTTAAGTTTACGTTAGGTTAGGTTAGGTTAAGTTAGGTTAGTTTAGAATAGTTTAGTTTAGTTAAGTTTAGTTTATAGTTTAGTTTATAGTTTAGTTTGTAGATTTATTTTAGTTTAGTTTAGTTTAGGTTAAGTTATGTTAGGTTCGTTTAGTTTAATTTAGTTTAGATTAGGTTAGATTAGGTTAGGTTAGGTTAGGTTAGGTTAGGTTAGGGTAGTTTAGTTTAGTTTAGTTGAATTTAGTTTAGTTTAGTTCAGTTTAGGTTAGTTTAGTTTAGGTTAGGTTAGGTTAGTTTGGTTTAGTTTAGTCTAGTTAAGTTTAGTATAGTTTATACTTTAGTTTAGTTTAGTTTATTTTATAGTTTAGTTAAGTTTTGTTTATACTTTAGTTTGCAGTTTAGTATAGTTTAGTTCAGTTTAATTTAGTTTAGTTTAGTTTAATTTAGTTTCGTCTAGTTTATAGTTTTGTTTATAGTTTAGCTTAGTTTAGTTTAGTTTAGTTTAGTTTAGGTTAAGTTATGTTAGGGTCGTTTAGTTTAATTTAGTTTAGATTAGGATAGGTTAGGTTAGGGTAGTTAAGTTTAGTTTAGTTGAATTTAGTTTAATTTAGTTCAGTTTAGGTTACGCTAGGTTAGTTTAGTTTAGTTTAGTTTAGGTTAGGTTAGGTTAGTTTAGTTTAGTTTATTTAAGTGTAGTTTAGTTTATAGTTCAGTTTAGTTTAGTTTGGTTTAATTTAGTTTAGTTTATAGTTTAGTTGAGTTTAGGTTAGTTTAGTTGAGTTTAGTTTGGTTTAGTTTATTTTAGATTAGGTTAGTTTAGGTTAGTTTAGTTTAGTTTAGGTTGGGTTATGTTAGATTAGGTTAGGTTAGGTTAGTTTGGCTTAGTTTAGTCTAGTTAAGTTTAGTTAAGTTTACACTTAAGTTTAGTTTAGTTTATAGTTTAGTTTAGTTTTGTTTATAGTTTAGTTTATAGTTTAGTATAGTTTAGTTTAGTTTAATTTAGTTTAGCTAAGTTTAGTTTAGTTTAGTTTTGGGTGGGTTATGTTAGGTTAGGTTAGGTTAGTTTAGTGTAATTTAGGTTAGGTTATGTTAGGTTAGGTTAGTTTAGTTTAGTTGAGTTTAGTTTAGTTTAGATTAGGTTAAGTAAGATTAGGTTAGGTTAGGTTAGGTTAGTTTAGTTTTGTTTATAGTTTAGTTTAGTTTAGTTTACATTTTCTTTATAGTTTAGTTAGTTTAGTTTATAGTTTAATTTAGTTTAGTTTAGTTTAGTTTTCATTAATTTAGGTTAATTTGTTTAGTTTAGTTTAGTTTAGGTTAGGTTAAGTTAGGTTAGGTTAGGTTAGTTTAGTTTACTATAGTTTAGTTTAGTTTAAAATATAGTATCTTTAGTTTATAATGTAGTTCATAGTTTTCCTTAGATTAGTTTATTTTCGGTTAGGTTAGAGTAGTTTAGTTTAGTTTAGTTTAGTTTAGGTTAGATTAGGTTAGTTTAATGTAGTTTAGTTTAATTTAGTTTAGTTGAATTTAATTTAGTTTAGTTTAGGTTAGGTTAGGTTTGTTTAGGTTAGATTAGGTTAGGTTATGTTAGATTAGGTTAGGTTAGGTTAGCTTAGTTTAGTTTAGTTTAGTTTCCGTTAGGTTGGGTTAGGTTAGGTTAGTTAAGTTTATTTCAGTTTAGTTTAGTTAAGTATAGTTTAGTTTATAGTTTACTTTAGTTTAATTTATAGCTTAGTTTATAGCTTAGTTTAGTTCATAGTTTAATTTATATTTAGGTTTAGTTTAGTTTAGTAATGTTTATTTTAGGGTAGCTTATGTTAGGTTAGGTTAGGTTAGTATAGTTTATAGTTTAATTTATAATTTACTTTAGTTTATAGTTTAGTTTATAGTTTAGTTTAGTTTAGTTTAGTTTAGTTTAGTTTATAATAGTTTAGTTTAGTTTACTTTAGGTCAGGTTAAGATATTTTAGTTTAGTTTAGTTTAGGTTAGGTTAGGCTAGGTTAAGTTATATTTGGTTAGTTTAGATTAGTTTAGTTTAGTTTAGTTTATAGTTTAGATTAGTTTATTATTTATTTTAGTTTAGTTTAGTTTATAGTTTCGTTTATAGTTTAGTTTGGTTTAGTTTAGTTTAATTTAGTTTACATTAGATTAGTTTAGTTAGTTTTAGTTTAGGTTAGGTTAGATGAGGTTAGTTTAGTTTAGTTTAGTTCAATTTAGTTTATTTTAGTTTATAGATTAGTTTAGTTTAGTTTATAGTTCAATTTATTGTTTAGTTTAGTTTAGTTTATCGTTTAGTTTAGTTTAGTATAGTTTAGTTTAGGTTACAGTAGGTTAGTTTAGATTAGTTTAGTTTAGCGCAGTTTAGGTTAGATTAATTTAGGTTATTTTGTTTAGTTTAGTTTAGTTTAGTTTAGTTTAGTTTATAGTTTAGTTTATAGTTTAGTTTATAGTTTAGCTTAGATTAGTGTAGTTTAGTTTGGTTCAGTTTATTTTAGTTTAGTTTAGTTTAGTTTCGTTTAGCTTAGGTTATTTTATATTAGGTTAGCTTAGGTTAGCTTAGTTTACCCTAGTTTAGTTTGGGTTAGGTAAGGTTAAAATAGGTTAGTTAAATTTAGTTTAGTTTAGTTTAGTTAGGTTTAGTTTAGTTTATAGTTTTGTTTAGTTTAGTTATAGTTTAGTTTATAGTTTAGTTTAGATTATAATTTAATTTATAGTTAAGTTTAGTTTACTTTAGTTTAATTTAGTTTAGCTTTCTTTAGTTTCCTTTAGATTACTCTAGTTTAGGATATGTTAGGTTAGGTTAATTTAGTTTAGTTTAATTAAGGTTAATTTAGTTTAATTTAGTTTAATTTAGGTTAGGTTAGGTTAGGTTAGTTAAGTTTAGTGTATTTTAGTTTAGTTTAAAATATAGTATCTTTAGTTTATAGATTAGTTCATATTTTTGTTTAGTTTAGTTTAGGTTATGTTAGAGTAGTTTAGTTTAGTTTAGTTTACTTTAGGTTAGAATAGGTTAGGTTAGTGTAGATTAATTTAGTTTAGTTTAGTTGAATTTAATTTAGTTTTGTTTAGTTTAGTTTAGGTTAGTTTAGTTTAGTATAGGTTAGGTTAAGTTAGGTTAGCTTAGTTTAGTTTATAGTTCAGTTTAGTTTAGTTTAGTTTATAGTGTGGTTTATACTTTAGTTTATATTTTAGTTTATAGTTTAGTTTAGTTTAGTGTAGTTTAGTTTGGTTTAGTTTTGTTTAGTTTAGTTTAAATTAGTTTCGTTTAGGTTAGGTTAAGTTAGAATAGGTTAGGTTAGGTAAGCTTAGTTTAGTTTAGTTTTGGTTAGGTTAGGTTAGGTTAGGTTGGTTAAGTTCAGTTTAGTTTAGTTTAGTTAAGTTTAGTTTAGTTTATAGTTTAGTTCAGTTTAGTTTATAGCTTAGTTTATAGTTTAGTTTAGTTTATAGTTTCATTTATAGTTAAGTTTAGTTTAGTTTAGTTTAATTTACTTTAGTTTAGTTTATTTTAGGGTAGCTTATGTTAGGTTAGGTTAGTTTATAGTTTAATTTATAGTTTAGTTTAGTTTATAGTTTAGTTTATAGTTCAGTTTATAATAGTTTAGTTTCGGTTAGGTTAGGTTAGGTTAGTTTAGTTTAGTTTAGTTTAGGTTAGGTTTGGCTATGTTAGGTTAGGATAGGTTAGTTTAGATTAGTTTAGTTTAGTTTAGTTTATAGTTTATTTTATTTTAGTTTATTATTTAATTTAGTGTAGTTTAGTTTATAGTTTCGTTTATAGTTTAGTTTGGTTTAGTTTAGTTTATTTTAGTTTAGCTTAGATTAGTTTAGTTTGTCTTAGGTTAGGTTAGGTTAGGTTAGGTGAGATTAGTTTAGTTTAGTACAGTTTAATTTAGTTTGGTTTAGTTTATATTTTAGTTTAGTTTAGTTCATAGTTCAATTTATGGATTAGTTTAGTTTATAGTTTATGTTATCGTTTAGTTTAGTTTAGATTAGTTTAGTTTAGGTCAGTTTAGGTTAGGTTAAGTTAGGTTAGGTTAGTTTAGATTAGTTTAGTTTAATTTAGTTTAGTTTATAGTTTAGTTTATTTTAGTTTAGAGATTAATTTAATTTAGTTTAGTTTAGTTCAGGTTAGGTTAGGTTAGGTTAGGTTAATTTAGTTTAGTTTAGGTTAGGTTAGGTTAGGTAAGGTTAATTTACTTTAGTAAAGTTTCGTTTAGTTTATTTCAGTTCAGTTTATAGTTTAGTTAAGTTTATAGTTTAGTTTACAATTTTGTTTCGTTTAGTTTAGTTTAGTTTAGTATAGTTAAGGTAAGGTTGGGTTAGGTTAGGTTAGTTTAGTTTAGTTTAGTTTATAGTTTAGTTTAATTTAGTTTACAGTTTAGTGTATTCTTTAGTTTATAGTGTAGTTTATAGTTTATTTTAATTTAGTGTAGTTTAGTTTGGTTTAGTTTAGTATAGTTTTGTTTAGTTTAGGTTAGGTTAGCTTAGGTTAGTTTAGTTAACTTTGGTTTAGTTTAGTTTAGTTTTGTTTAGTTTATAGTTTAGTTTATAGTTTAGTTTAGTTTAGTTTATAGTTTAATTTATAATTTGGTTTATTTTTGTTTAATTTGGTTTATAGTAGGTTAGGTTAGGTTAGTTTAGTTTAGTTTAGGTTAGGTTAAGTTAGGTTAGTTTAGGTTAATTTAGTTTAGTTGAGTTTAATTTAGTTTAGTTTATAGTTTAATTTATAGTTTAGTTTACCTTATAGTTTAGTTTAATTAATTTATAGTTTAATTTAGTTTAGTTTAGTTTAATTTAGTTTAGTTTAGTTCATAGTTTTGTTTATAGTTTAGTTTAGTTTAGTTTAGTTTAGTTTAGTTTAAGTTATGTTAGGTTAGTTTAGTTTAGTTTAGTTTAGGTTAGGTTAGGCTAGGTTAGGTAAGTTTCATTTAGTTTAGTTTAGTTAAGTTTAGTTTATAGTTTAGTTTGTAGTTTAGTTTAGTTTAGTTTAGTTTGGTTTAGTTTAGTTAAGGTTAAGTAATGTTAGGTTCGTTTAGTTTAATTTAGTTTAGATTAGGTTACGTTAGATTAGGTTAGGGTAGTTAGGTTTAGTTTAGTTGAATTTAGTTTATAGTTTAATTTATAGTTTAGTTTAGTTTACTTTATAGTTTAGTTTAGTTATTTTATAGTTTAATTTAGTTTAGTTTAGTCTAGTTTAATTTAGTTTACTTTAGTTTATAGTTTTGTTTATAGTTTAGTTTAGTTTAGTTTAGATTAATTTATGTTAGGTTAGTTTAGTTTAGTTTAGTTTAGGTTAGGTTAGGTTAGGTTAGGTTAGTGTAGTTTAGTTTAGTTTAGCTGAATTTTGTTTAGTTTAGTTTAGTTTAGGTTACGTTAGGTTAGGTTAGTTTAGTTTAGTTTAGTGTATGTTAGGTTTGGTTAGGTTAGTTTAATTTAGTTTAGTTTATTTTAGTTTATAGTTTAGTTTAGTTTAGTTTATAATTTATTTTATAATTTAGTATACTTTAGTTTATAGATTAGTTTATAGTTTAGTTAATATTTTAGTTTATTTTATTTTACGTTAGGTTAGGGAAGTTTAAGTTAGGTTAGGTTAGGTTAGTTTAGTTTAGTTTAGTTTATGTAAGGTTAGGTTAGGTTAGTTTGGTATAGTTTAGTTTAGTTTAGTTTTGTTTATATTTAGTTTAGTTTAATTTATTGTTCAGTTTATAGTTTAGTTTAGTTTAGTTTAGGTTAGGTTGGGTTAGTTTAGTTTAGGTTAGTGTAGTTTAGTTTAGTTTAGCTGAATTTTGTTTAGTTTAGTTTAGTTTAGGTTACGTTAGGTTAGTTTAGTTTAGTTTAGTTTAGTGTATGTTAGGTTTGGTTAGGTTAGTTTAATTTAGTTTAGTTTATTTTAGTTTATAGTTTAGTTTAGTTTAGTTTATAATTTATTTTATAATTTAGTATACTTTAGTTTATAGATTAGTTTATAGTTTAGTTAATATTTTAGTTTATTTTATTTTACGTTAGGTTAGGGAAGTTTAAGTTAGGTTAGGTTAGGTTAGTTTAGTTTAGTTTAGATTATGTAAGGTTAGGTTAGGTTAGTTTGGTATAGTTTAGTTTAGTTTAGTTTTGTTTATATTTAGTTTAGTTTAATTTATTGTTCAGTTTATAGTTTAGTTTAGTTTAGTTTAGGTTAGGTTGGGTTAGTTTAGTTTAGGTTAGGTTAGCTTAAGTTAGGTTAATTTAGTTTAGTATAGTTTAGTTTAGTTTAGTTTAGTTTATAGTTTAGTTCATTTTATTTTAAAGTTTAGTTTATAGTTTTGTTTAGTTTAGTTTAGTTTAGTTAATTTAGGTTAGGTTAGGTTAGGTTAGAGTAGTTTAGTTTAGGTTAGATTATGATAGGTTAGTGCAGTTTAATTTAATTTTGTTTAGTTTAGTTGAATTAAATTTAGTTTAGTTAGGTCAGTTTAGGTAAGTTAGGTTAGTTTAGTTTAGTATAGGTTAGGTTACGTTAGGTAAGTTTAATTCAGTTTAGTTTAGTTTAGTTTATAGTTTAATTTATAGTTTTGCTTATAGTTATTTAGTTTTGTTTAGATAAGTTTAGTTTAGGTTAAATTATGAGAGGTTAGTTTAGTTTAGTTTAGTTTAGGTTAGGTTAGGTTGGGTTAGGTTAGTGAAGTTTCATTTAGTTTAGTTTATTTTAGTTTAGTTTAGTATGTAGTTCAGTTCAGTTTTGTTTTGTTTAATTTAGTTTAGTTTATAGTTTAGTTGAGTTTAGGTTAGTTTAGTTGAGTTTAGTTTAGTTTAGTTTAGGTTAGGTTAGGTTAGTTTAGTTTAGTTTAGGATAGGTTATGATAGATTAGGTTAGGTTAGGTTAGTTTGGTTTAGTTTAGTCTAGTTAAGTTTAGTTTAGTTTATACTTTAGTTTAGTTTAGTTTATTTTATAGTTTAGTTAAGTTTTGTTTATAGTATAATTTATAATTTAGTTTAGTTTAGTTTAGTTTAATTTAGTTTAGCTAAGTTTAGTATAGTGTAGTTTAGTTTAGTTTATAGTTTAATTTATAATTTAGTTTAGTTTAGTTTAGTTTAATTTAGTTTAGAGTATGTTAGGTTAGGTTAGGTTAGTTTAGTTTAGTTTAGTTTAGTTTAGGTTAGGTTAGGTTAGTTTAGGTTAGGTTATTTTAATTTATTTGAGATCAATTTAGTTTAGTTTATAGTTTAATTTATAGTTTAGTTTAGTTTACTTTATGGTTTAGTTTAATTAATTTATAGTTTAATTTAGTATAGTTTAGTTTAATTTAGTTTCGTTTAGTTTATAGTTTTGTTTATAGTTTAGCTTAGATTAGTTTAGTTTAGTTTAGTTTAGGTTAAGTTATGTTAGGTTAGTTTAGTTTAGTTTAGTTCAGGTTCGTTTAGGTTAGGATAGGTAAGTTTAATTTAGTTCAGTTTAGTTTAGTTAAGTTTAGTTTATAGTTTAGTTTATAGTTTAGTATGTAGTTTAGTTTAGTTTAGTTTAGTTTAGTTTAGGTTAAGTTATGTTAGGTTCGTTTAGTTTAATTTAGTTTAGATTAGGTTAGGTTAGGTTAGGTTAGGTTAGGGTATTTAAGTTTAGTTTAGGCAAATTTAGTTTAGTTTAGTTTATTTTATAGTTTAGTTTTGTTTTGTTGATAGTTTTGTTTGCAGTTTAGTATAGTTTAGTTTAGTTTAATTTAGATTAGGTTAAGTAAGGTTAAGGTTAGGTTAGTTTAGTTTAGTTTAGTTTATGTTAGGTTAGGTTAGTTTAGTTTAGTTTTGTTTATAGTTTAGTTTAATTTATTTTACAATTTAGTTTATGGTTTAGTTTAGTTTAGTTTGTAGTTTAATTTAGTTTAGTTTAGTTTAGTTTAGTTTACTTCAGTTTAGGTTAGGTTAGGTTAGTTTAGTGTAGTATAGTTTAGTTTAGTTTAAAATATAGTATCTTTAGTTTATAGTTTAGTTCATAGTTTTGTTTAGTTTAGTTTAGTTTAGTGTAGGTTAGGTTAGAGTAGTTTAGTTTAGTTTAGTTTAGGTTAGAATAGGTTAGGTTAGTGTAGTTTAGTTTATTTTAGTTGAATTTAATTTAGTTTTGTTCAGTTTAGTTTAGGTTAGGTTAGGTTAGTTTAGTTTAGTATAGGTTAGGTTAAGTTAGGTAATGGTAGTTTAGTTTATAGTTTAGTTTAGTTTAGTTTATAGTGTAGTTTATACTTTAGATTATATTTTAGTTTATAGTTTAGTTTATTTTACTGTAGTTTAGTTTGGTTTAGTTTGGATTAGATTAGTTTAAATTAGTTTCGTTTAGATTAGATTATGTTTTATTAGGTTATGTTAGGTAAGCTTAGTTTAGTTTAGTTTATTTTAGGTTAGGTTAGGTTAGGTTAGGTTAGGTTAGGTTAGGTTAGTTAAGTTCAGTTTAGTTTAGTTTAGTTAAGTTTAGTTTATAGCTTAGTTTATAGTTTAGTTTAGTTTATACTTTAATTTATAGTTAAGTTTAGTTTAGTTTAATTTAGTTTAGTTTAGTTTATTTTAGGGTATCTTATGTTAGGTTAGGTTAGTTTAGTTTAGTTTAGTTTAGGTTAGCTTAGGTTAGTTTAAGTTATTATAGTTTAGTTTAGTTTAAAATATAGTATCTTTAGTTTGTAGTTTAGTTCATAGTTTAGTTTAGTTTAGTTTAGTTTAGTTTAGTTTAGGTTAGAGTGGTTTAGTTTAGTTTAGTTTAGTTTAGGTTAGAATAGGTTAGGTTAGTGTAGTTTAATTTAGTTTAGTTTAGTTGAATTTAATTTAGTTTTGTTTAGTTTAGTTTAGGTTAGGTTAGGTTGGTTTAGTATAGGTTAGGTTAAGTTAGGTTAGCTTAGTTTAGTTTATAGTTTAGTTTAGTTTAGTTTAGTTTATAGTGTGGTTTATACATTAGTTTATATTTTAGTTTATAGTTTAGTTTAGTTTAGTGTAGTTTAGTTCGGTATAGTTTGGTTTAGTTTAGTTTAAATTAGTTTCGTTTAGGTTAGGTTATGTTAGAATAGGTTAGGTTAGGTAAGCTTAGTTTAGTTTTGTTTAGTTTAGGTTAGGTTAGGTTAGATTAGGTTAGGTTAGTTTATAATAGTTTAGTTTAGTTTAGTTCAGTTTAGTTTAGTTTAGTTAAGTTTAGTTTAGTTTATAGTTTAGTTCAGTTTAGTTTATAGCTTAGTTTATAGTTTTGTTTAGTTTATAGTTTAATTTATAGTTAAGTTTATTTTAGTTTAGTTAAATTTAGTTTAGTTTAGTTTATTTTAGGGTATCTTATGTTAGGTTAGGTTAGTTTGTAGTTTAATTTATAGTTTAGTTAATTTATAGTTTAGTTTATAGTTTAGTTCAGTTTATAATAGTTTAGTTTAGGTTAGGTTAGGTTAGGTTAGGTTAGTTTAGTTTAGTTTAGGTTAGGTTTGGCTAGGTTAGGTTAGGATAGGTTAGTTTAGATTAGTTTAGTTTAGTTTAGTTTATTATTTAATTTAGTGTAGTTTAGTTTATAGCTTCGTTTATAGTTTAGTTTGGTTTAGTTTAGTTTATTTTAGTTTAGCTTAGATTAGTTTAGTTTGTCTTAGGTTAGGTTGCGTTAGGTGATATTAGTTTAGTTTAGTTGAGTTTAATTTAGTTTAGTTTAGTTTATAGTTTAATTTAGTTTAGTTTATAGTTCAATTTATAGATTAGTTTAGTTTATAGTTTATGTTATCGTTTAGTTTAGTTTAGATTAGTTTAGTTTAGGTTAGTTTAGGTTGAGTTAAGTTAGGTTAGGTTAGTTTAGATTAGTTTAGTTTAATTTAGTTTAGTTAATAGTTTAGTTTATTTTAGTTTATAGTTTAATTTAATTTAGTTTATTTTAGAGAAGTTTAGGTTTGGTTACGTTAGGTTAGGTTAATTTAGTTTAGTTTAGGTATGGCTAGGTTAGGTAAGGTTAATTTACTTTAGTAAAGTTTAGTTTTTTTTAGTTTAGTTTATATTTTAGTTTAGTTTATAGTTTAGTTTACAATTTTGTTTAGTTTAGTTAAGTTTATTTTAGTTTGGGTTAGGTTGGGTTAGGTTAGGTTAGTTTAGTTTAGTTTAGTTTATAGTTTAGTTTAATTTAGTTTACAGTTTAGTGTATCCTTTAGTTTATAGTGTAGTTTATAGTTTATTTTAATTTAGTGTAGTATAGTTTGGTTTAGTTTAGTATAGTTTTGTTTACTTTAGGTTAGGTGAGATTATGTTAGGTTAGGTTCGCTTACTTTAGTTTAGTTTAGTTTAGTTTAGTTTAGTTTAGGTTAGGTTAGGTTAGGTTATGTTAGGTTAGTTTAGTTAACTTTGGTTTAGTTTAGTTTAGTTTATAGTTTAGTTTATAGATTAGTTTAGTTTAGTTTATTGTTTAATTTAGTTTTGTTTATAGTTTAGTTTATAGTTTAGTATAGTTTAGTTTAATTTAGTTTATCTAATTTTAGTTTAGTTTAGTTTAGTTTTGGGTAGGTTATGTTAGGTTAGGTTAGATTAGTTGAGTTTAGTTTAGTTTAGGTTAGCTTAGGTAAGGTTAGGTTAGGTTAGTTTAGGTTAGTTTAGTTTAGTCTAGTTTATGTTAGGTTAGGTTAGTTTAGTTTAGTTTAATTTGTTTATATTTTAGTTTAGTTTAGTTTATAGTTTAGTTTACAGTTTAGTTTATTTTATTATATAGTTTAATTTAGTTTAGTTTAGTTTAGTTAGGTTTAGTTTAATTTAGGTTAATTTAATTTAGTTTAGTTTAGGTTAGGTTAGGTTAGGTTAGGTTAGGTTAGTTTAGTTTAGTATATTTAAGTTTAGTTTAAAATATAGTATCTTTAGTCTATAGTATAGTTCATAGTTTTGTTTAGTTTAGTTTAGTTTAGTTTAGGTTAGGTTAGAGTAGTTTAGTTAGTTTAGTTTAGTTTAGGTTAGATTAGGTTAGGTTAGTGTAATTTAGTTTAGTTTAGTTTAGTTGAATATAATTTAGTTGAATTTAGTTTAGTTTAGTATAGGTTAGGTTAAGTTAGGTTAGGTTAGTTTAGTTTAGTTTCGTTTAGATTAGTTTATAGTTTAGTTTATTGTTTAGTTTATACTTTAGTTTATTTTTTGGTTTAAGTTTAGTTTAGTTTAGTTTCGTTTAGGTTAGGTTATGTTACATTAGGTTAGGTTAGGTAAGCTTAGTTTAGTTTAGTTTAGTTTAGTTTAGGTTAGTTTAGGTAAAGTTAGTTTAGTTTAGTTTAGTTTAGTTTAGTGTATGTTAGGTTAGGTAAGTTTATTTTTATTTAGTTTAGTTTATTTTAGTTTATAGTTTAGTTTAGTTTAGTTTATAATTTATTTTATAGTTTAGTATACATTAGTTTATAGTTTAGTTAATATTTTGGTTTAGTTTAGTTTAAGTTAGGTTAGGGAATGTTAGGTTAGGTTGGGTTAGTTTATTTTAGTTTAGTTTATGTAAGGTTAGGTTAGTTTGGTATAGTTTAGTTTAGTTTAGTTTAATTTATAGTTTAGTTTAGTTTAGTTTATGGTTCAGTTTATACTTTAGTTTAGTTTAGTTTAGTTTAGGTTAGGTTGGGTTAGTTTAGTTTAGTTTAGGTTAGGTTAGGTTAAGTTAGGTTAATTTAGTTTAGTATAGTTTAGTTTACTTTAGTTTAGTTTATAATTTAGTTTATTTTATTTTATAGTTTAGTTTATAGTTTTGTTTAGTTTAGTTTAGTTTAGTTTAGTTTAGTTAGTTTAGGTTAGGTTAGGTTAGGTTAGGTTAGAGTAGTTTAGTTTAGGATAGGTTATGATAGGTTAGTGCAGTTGAAATTAATTTAGTTTAGTTTAGTTGAATTTAATTTATTTTAGTTAGGTCAGTTTAGGTAAGTTAGGTTAGTTTAGTTTAGTATAGGTTAGGTTAGGGTAGGTAAGTTTAATTCAGTATATGTTAGTTTAGTTTATAGTTAAATTTATAGTTTTGTTTATAGTTAATTTAGTTTGGTTTACTTTAGTTTATGTTAAATTATGTTAGGTTAGTTTAGTTTAGTTTAGTTTAGGTTAGGTTAGGTTGGGTTAAGTTAGTGTAGTTTCATTTAGTTTGGTTTATTTTACTTTAGTTTAATATGTGGTTCCGTTTAGTTTAGTTTTGTTTAATTTAGTTTAGTTTAGTTGAGGTTGGGTTATGTTAGATTAGGTTAGGTTAGGTTAGTTTGGCTAAGTTTAGTCTAGTTAAGTTTAGTTTAGTTTACACTTTAGTTTAGTTTAGTTTATAGTTTAGTTTAGTTTTGTTTATAGTTTAGTTTATAGTTTAGTATAGTTTAGTTTACTTTAATTTAGTTTAGCTAAGTTTAGTTTAGTTTATTTTAGTTTTGGATAGGTTATGTTAGGTAAGGTTAGTTTAGTTTAGTTTAGGTTAGGTTAGGTTAGGTTAGGTTAGGTTAGTTTAGTTTAGTTGAGTTTAGTTTAGTTTAGATTAGGTTAAGTAAGATTAGGTTAGGTTAGGTTAGGTTAGTTTAGTTTTGTTTATAGTTTAGTTTAGTTTAGTTTATAATTTACTTTATAGTTTAGTTAGTTTAGTTTATGGTTTAATTTAGTTTAGTTTAGTTTAGTTTAGTTTAATTTAGGTTAATTTAGTTTAGTTTAGTTTAGGTTAGGTTAAGTTAGGTTAGGTTAGGTTAGTTTAGTTTAGTATAGTTTAGTTTAGTTTAAAATATAGTATCTTTAGTTTATAGTTTAGTTCATAGTTTTCTTTAGATTAGTTTAGTTTAGGTTAGGTTAGAGTAGTTTAGTTTAGTTTAGTTTAGTTAAGGTTAGATTAGGTTAGGTTAGGTTAATGTAGTTTAGTTTAATTTTGTTTAGTTGAATTTAATTTAGTTTAGTTTAGGTTAGGTTAGGTTTGTTTAGGTTAGATTAGGTTAGGTTATGTTACATTATGTTAGGTTTGGTTAGCTTAGTTTAGTTTAGTTTAGTTTAATTTCGGTTAGGTTGGGTTAGGTTAGGTTAGTTAAGTTTAGTTTAGTTTAGTTTAGTTAAGTATAGTTTAGTTTATAGTTTAGTTCAGTTTAGTTTATAGCTTAGTTTATAGCTTAGTTTAGTTTAGTGTAGTTTAGTTTTGTTTAGGTTAGGTTAGGTTAGGTTAGTTTAGTTTAATTTAGGTTAGGTTATGTTAGATTAGCTTAGGTTAGGTTAGTTTGGTTTAGTTTAGTCTAGTTAAGTTTAGTTTACTTTATACTTTAGTTTAGTTTAGTTTATTTTACAGTTTAGTTTAGTTTTGTTTATAGTTTAGTTTGCAGTTTAGTATCGTTTAGTTTAATTTAATTTAGTTTAGGTTAGGTAACCTTAGGCTAGGTTAGGTTAGTTGAGTTTAGTTTATGTTAGGTTAGGTTAGTTTAGATTAGTTTAGGTTATTTTATAGTTTAGTTTAGTTAGGTTTAGTTTATTTCATAGTTTAGTTTAGTTTAGTTTATAATTCAGTTTATAGTTTAGTTTAGATTATAGTTTAATTTATAATTTAGTTTTTTTTTTTAGTAATTTAGTTTAGCTTTCTTTAGTTTCGTTTAGTTTACTTTAGTTTAGGGTTTGTTTAAGTTAGGTTAGGTTAGGTTAGTTTAGTTTAGTTTAGGTTAGGTTGTGTTACCTTATGTTAGGTTAGGTTAGGTTAGGTTAAGTTAAGTTAGGTTAGCTTAGTTTAGAATGATTTAGTTTAGTATAATTTAGTTTATAGTTTAGTTTATTTGAGTTCATAGTTTAATTTAGTTTAGTTTATTTTAATTTAGTTTAGTTTAGTTTAGTTTAGGTTAGTTTAGGTAAGTTTAATTTACTTTAGTTTAGTTTAGTTAAGTTTAGTTTATAGTTTAGTTTATAGTTTAGTTTGTAGTTTGGTTTAGTTTAGTTTAGTTTAGGTTAAGTTATGTTAGGTTCGTTTAGTTTAGTTTAGATTTGGTTAGGTTAGGTTAGGTTAGGTTAGGGTAGTTTAGTTTAGTTTAGTTGAATTTAGTTTAGTTTAGTTCAGTTTAGGTTAGATTAGTTTAGGTTACTTTATTTTAGTTTAGGTTAGGTTATGTTAGATTAGGTTAGGTTAGGTTAGTTTGGTTTAGTTTAGTTTAGTTAAATTTAGTATATTTTATATTTTAGTTTAGTTTAGTTTAGTTTAGTTAATAGTGTAGTTTAGTTTAGTTTATACTTTAGTTTATAGTTTAGTATAGTTTAGTTTAGTTTAATTTTGGTTTAGTTTAGGTTAGGTTACGTTAGGTTAGTTTAGTTCAGTTGAGTTTAATTTAGTTTAGTTTAGATTATAGTTTAATTTATAGTTTAGTTTACTTTAGGTTAGATTAGGTTAGGTTAAGTAAGGTTAGGTTTGGTTAGGTTAGTTTAGTTTAGTTTAGTTTAGTTTATGTTAGGTTAGGTTAGTTTAGTTTAGTTTAGTTTTGTTTATGGTATAGTTTAGTTTATAGTTTAGTTTAGAATTAAGTTTAATTTAGTTTATAGTTTAAGTTAGTTTAGTTTAGCTTAATTAATTTATAGTTTAGTTTAGTTTAGTTTAATTTAGTGTTGTTTAGTTTGGTTTAGTTTAGTATAGTTTTGTTTACTTTAGGTTAGTTTAGATTATGTTAGGTTTGGATACCTTACTTTAGTTTAGTTTAAGTTAGGTTAGGTTAGGTTAGTTTAGTTTAATTAACTTTGGTTTAGTTTAGTTTAGTTTAGTTTATAGTTTAGTTTATAGTTTAGTTTAGTTAAGTTTATAGTTTAATTTATAATTTAGTTTAGTTTAGTTTAGTTTAATTTAGTATAGAGTAGGTTAGGTAAGGTTAGTTTAGTTTAGTTTAGGTTAGGTTAGGTTAGGTTAGGTTAATTTAGTTTAGTTGAGTTTAATTTATTTTAGTTAATTTAGTTAATAGTTTAATTTATAGTTTAGTTTACTTTTTTTATAGTTTAATTTAATTAATTTATAGTTTAATTTAGTTTAGTTTAGTTTAATTTAGTTTAGTTTAGTTTGTAGTTTAGTTTAGTTTAGTTTAGGTTAAGTTATGTTAGGTTCATTTAGTTTAATTAAGTTTAGATTTGGTTAGGTTAGATTACGTTAGGGTAGTTAAGTTTAGTTTAGTTGAATTTAGGCTATAGTTTGATTTATAGTTTAGTTTAGTTTACTTTATAGTTTAGTTTAGTTAATTTATAGTTTATTTAACTTTAGTTTAGTTTAGTTTAATATAGTTTACTTTAGTTTATAGTATTGTTTATAGGTTAGTTTAGTTTAGTTTAGTTTAGGTTATGTTAGTTTAGTTTATTTTAGTTTAGTGTATGTTAGTTTATAGTTTAGTTTAGTTTAGTTTATAGTTTAGTTTAATTTAGTGTAGTTTAATTTTGTTTAGGTTAGGTTAGGTTAATTTAGCTTAGTTTAGATTAGGTTATGTTAGATTAGGTTAGGTTTGGTTAGTTTGGTTTAGTTTAGTCTAGTTAAGTTTAGTTTAGTTTATTTTATAGTTTAGTTTAGTTTTGTTTATAGTTTAGTTTGCAGTTTAGTATAGTTTAGTTTAGTTTAATTTAGTTTAGGTTAAGTAAGTTTAGGTTAGGTTAGTTTAGTTTAGTTTAGTTTAGTTTATGTTAGGTTAGGTTAGTTTAGTTTTGTTTAGTTTTGTTTATAGTTTAGTTTAATTTATTTTATAATTTAGTTTATAGTTTAATTTAGTTTAGTTTGTAGTTTAATTTAGTTCAGTTTAGTTTAGTTTAGTTTAATTTAGTTTAGGTTAGGTTAGAGTAGTTTAGTTTAGTTTAGTTTAGTTTAGGTTAGAATAGGTTAGGTTAGTGTAGTTTAGTTTAGTTGAATTTAATTTAGTTTTGTTTTGTGTAGTTTAGGTTAGGTTAGGTTAGTTTAGTTTAGTATAGGTTAGGTTAAGTTAGGTAAGGGTAGTTTAGCTTATAGTTTAGTTTAGTTTAGTTTAGTTTAGGTTAAGTTATGTTAATTTCGTTTAGTTTAATTTAGTTTAGATTAGGTTACGTTAGATTAGGTTAGGGTAGTTAAGTTTAGTTTAGTTGAATATAGCTTATAGTTTAATTTATAGTTTAGTTTAGTTCACTTTATAGTTTAGTTTAGTTAATTTATAGTTTAATTTACTTTAGTTTAGTCTAGTTTAATTTAGTTTACTTTAATTTATAGTTTTGTTTATAGTTTAGTTTATTTTAGTTTAGTTTAGTTTAGGTTAATTTATGTTAGGTTAGTTTAGTTTAGTTTAGGTTAGGTTAGGTTAGGTTAGGTTATGTTAGTGTAGTTTAGTTTAGTTTAGCTAAATTTTGTTTAGTTTAGTTTAGTTTAGAATACGTTAGGTTAGTTTAGATTAGTTTAGTTTAGTTTATTGTATGTTAGGTTAGGTTAGGTTAGTTTAATTTAGTTTAGTTTATTTTAGTTTATAGTTTAGTTTAGTTTAGTTTATAATTTATTTTATAGTTTAGTACACTTTAGTTTATAGATTAGTTTATAGTTTAGTTAATATTTTAGTTTAGTTTAGTTTGGATTAGGTTAGGGAAGGTTAGGTTAGGTTAGGTTAGTTTATTTTAGTTTAGTTTATGTAAGCTTAGGTTAGGTTAGTTTGGTATAGTTTGGTTTAGTTTAGTTTTGTTTATAGTTTAGTTTAGTTTATAGTTCAGTTTATAGTTTAGTTTAGTTTAGGTTAGGTTGGGTTAGTTTAGTTTAGTTTAGGTTAGGTTAAGTTAAGTTAGGTTAGTTTAGTTTAGTATAGTTTAGTTTAGTTTAGTTTTATTTATAGTTTAGTTTATTTTATTTTATAGTTTAATTTATAGTTTTGTTTAGTTTAGTTTAGTTTAGTTTAGTTTAGATAGTTTAGGTTAGGTGAGGTTAGGTTAGGTTAGGTTAGACTAGTTTAGTTTAAGTTAGGTTATGATAGGTTAGTGCAGTTTAATTTAATTTAGTTTAGTTTAGTTGAATTTAATTTATTTTTGTTAGTTCAGTTTAGGTAAGTTAGGTTAGTTTAGTTTAGTATAGGTTAGGTTAGGTTAGGTAAGTTTAATTCAGAATAGTTTAGTTTAGTTTATGGTTTAATTTCTAGTTTTGTTTATAGTTAATTTAGTTTAGTTTAGTTTAGGTTAAGTTATGTTAGGTTAGTTTAGTTTAGTTTAATTTATGTTAGGTTAGGTTGGGTTAAGTTAGTGTAGTTTCATTTAGTTTGGTTTATTTTAGTTTAGTTTAATATGTTGTTCCGTTTAGTTTAGTTTTGTTTAATTTAGTTTAGTTTATAGTTTAGTTGAGTTTAGGTTAGTTTAGTTGAGTTTAGTTTAGTTTAGTTTAGTTAAGGTTTGGTTAGGTTAGGTTAGATTAGTTTTGTTTAGGATAGGTTATGTTAGATTAGGTTAGGTTAGGTTAGTTTGGTTTAGTTTAGTCTAGTTAAGTTTAGTTTAGTTTATACTTTAGTTTAGTTTAGTTTATTTTATAGTTTAGTTAAGTTTTGTTTATAGTTTAGTTTGCGGTTTAGTATAGTTTAGTTTAGTTTAATTTAGTTTAGCTAAGTTTAGTTTAGTTTATGGTTTAATTTATAATTTAGTTTAGTTTAGTTTAATTTAGTTTAGGTTAGGTTAGGTTAGGTAAGTTTAATTTAGTTAAGTTTAGTTTATAGTTTAGTTTATAGTATTGTTTAGGTTAAGTTATGTTAGGGTCGTTTAGTTTAATTTAGTTTAGATTAGGTTAGGTTAGGTTAGGTTAGGGTAGTTAAGTTTAGTTTAGTTGAATTTAGTTTAGTTTAGTTCAGTTCACGTTACGTTAGGTTAGTTTAGTTTAGTTCATTTTAGGTTAGGTTAGGTTAGTTTAGTTTAGTTTAGTTTATTTAAGTGTAGTTTAGTTTATAGTTCAGATTAGTTTAGTTTTGTTTAATTTAGTTTAGTTTATAGTTTAGTTGAGTTTAGGTTAGTTTAGTTGAGTTTAGTTTAGTTTATTTTAGATTATTTTAGGTTAGGTTAGTTTAGTTTAGTTTAGGTTGGGTTATGTTAGATTAGGTTAGGTTAGATTAGTTTGGCTTAGTTTAGTCTAGTTAAGTTTAGTTTATTTTATACTTTAGTTTAGTTTAGTTTATAGTTTAGTTTAGTTTTGTTTATAGTTTAGTTTATAGTTTAGTATAGTTTAGTTTATTTTAATTTAATTTAGCTAAGTTAGGTTAGTTTAGTTTTGGGTAGGTTATGTTAGGTTAGGTTAGTTTAGTTTAGTTTAGGTTAGGTTAGGTTAGGTTAGTTTAGTTTAGTTGAGTTCAGTTTAGTTTAGATTAGGTTAAGTAAGATTAGGTTAGGTTAGGTTAGGTTAGTTTAGTTTTGTTTATAGTTTAGTTTAGTTTAGTTTATGGTTTACTTTATAGTTTAGTTAGTTTAGTTTATAGTTTAATTTAGTTTAGTTTAGTTTAGTTTAATTTAGGTTAATTTAGTTTAGTTTAGTTTAGTTTAGGTTAGGTTAAGTTAGGTTAGGTTAGGTTAGTTTAGTTTAGTATAGTTTAATTTAGTTTAAAATATAGTATCTTTAGTTTATAGTTTAGTTCATAGTTTTCTTTTGATTAGTTTAGTTTAGGTTAGAGTACTTTAGTTTAGTTTAGTTTAGTTTAGTTTAGGTTAGATTAGGTTAGGTTAATATAGTTTAGTTTAATTTTGTTTAGTTGAATTTAATTTAGTTTAGTTTAGTTTAGGTTAGGTTAGGTTTGTTTAGGTTAGATTAGGTTAGGCTATGTTAGATTAGGTTAGGTTAGGTTAGCTTAGTTTAGTTTAGTTTAGTTTCGGTTAGGTTGGGTTAGGTAAGTTTACTTAGGTTTAGTTTAGTTTAGTTTAGTTAAGTATAGTTTAGTTTATAGTTTAGTTCAGTTTAGTTTATAGCTTAGTTTTTAGCTTAGTTTAGTTCATAGTTTAATTTATATTTAAGTTTAGTTTAGTTTAATTTAGTTTAGCTTAGTTTAGTTTAGTTTAGTTTATTTAAGGGTAGCTTATGTTAGGTTAGGTTAGTATAGTTTATAGTTTAATTTATAGTTTACTTTAGTTTATAGTTTAGTTTATAGTTTAGTTTAGTTTAGTTTAGCTTTATAATAGTTTAGTTTAGTTTAGTTTTGTTTAGGTTAAGATAGTTTAGTTTACTTTAATTTAGTTATGTTAGGCTAGGTTAAGTTATATTAGGTTAGTTTAGATTAGTTTAGTTTACTTTTATTTATAGTTTAGTTTACTTTAGTTTATTATTTAATTTAGTTTGGTTTAGTTTATAGTTTCGTTGATAGATTAGTTTGGTTTAGTTTAGTTTAATTTAGTTTACCTTAGATTAATTATTTAGTTTTAGGTTAGGTTAGGTTAGGTGACGTTAGTTTAGTTTAGTTTAGTTTAATTTAGTTTAGTTTAGTTTATAGTTTAGTTTAGTTTAGTTTATAGTTCAATTTATAGTTAAGTTTAGTTTAGTTTATCGTTTAGTTTAGTTTAGTATAGTTTAGTTTAGTTTAGGTTAGAGTAGGTTAGTTTAGATTGGTTTAGTTTAGGGCAGTATAGGTTAGGTTAAGTTAAGTTATTTTGTTTAATTTAGTTTAGTTTAGTTTATAGTTTAGTTTAGTTTATAGTTTAGTTTATAATTTAGTTTATAGTTTAGTTTAAATTAGTGTAGTTTTGTTTGGTTTAGTTTATTATCGTTTAGTTTAGTTTCGTTTAGCTTACGTTATGTTATATTAGGTGTGCTTAGGTTAGCTTAGTTTACCCTAGTTTAGTTTAGGTTAGGTAAGGTTAGAATAGGTTAGTTAAATTTAGTTTAGTTTAGTTTAGTTAGATTTAGTTTAGTTTATAGTTTAGTTTAGTTTAGTTATAGTTTAGTTTATAGTTTAGTTTAGATTATAATTTAATTTATAGTTTAGTTTAGTTTAGTTTAATTTAGTTTAGCTTTCTTTAGTTTCCTTTAGATTACTTTAGTTTAGGATATGTTAGGTTAGTTTAGTTTAGTTTAATTAAGGTTAATTTAGTTTAATTTAGTTTAGTTTAGGTTAGGTTAGGTTAGTTTAGTTTAGTATAGTTTAGTTTAAAATATAGTATCTTTAGTTTATAGTTTAGTTCATAGTTTTGTTTAGTTTAGTTTAGTTTAGTTTAGGTTAGGTTGGAGTATTTTAGTTTAGTTTAGTTTAGTTTAGGTTAGAATAGGTTAGGTTAGTCTAGTTTAATTTAGTTTAGTTTAGTTGAATTTAATTTAGTTTTGTATAGTTTAGTTTAGGTTAGGTTAGTTTCGTTTAGTATAGGTTAGGTTAAGTTAGGTTAGCTTAGTTTAGTTTATAGTTTAGTGTAGTTTAGTTTAGTTTATAGTGTGGTTTATACTTTAGTTTATATTTTAGTTTATAGTTTGGTTTATTTTAGTTTAGTTTAGTTTAGGTTATTTTAGGTTAGGTTAGAGTAATTTAGTTTAGTTTAGTTTAGTTGAATTTAATTTAGTTTAGTTTAGTTTAGGTTAAATAAGTTTAGTTTAGTTTAGGTTAGGTTAATTTAGGTTAGGTTAGTTTAGTAAAGTTTAATTTAGTTTAGTTTAGTTTAGTTTACAGTTTAGTTTATCGTTTGGTTTGTATTTTAGTTTATAGTTTAGTTTAGTTTAGTGCAGTTTATTTTGGTTAGTTTAGTATAGTTTCGTTTACGTTAAGTTATGTTAGATTAGGTTAGGTTGGGTTAGCTTACTTTAGTTTAGTTTAGTTTAGTTTAGGTTAAGTTATGTTAGGTTCGTTTAGTTTAATTTAGTTTAGATTAGGTTAGGTTAGGTTAGGTCAGGTTAGGGTAGTTTAGTTTAGTTTAGTTGAATTTAGTTTTGTTTAGTTCAGTTTAGGTTACGTTAGGTTACTTTATATTAGTTTAGGTTAGGTTAGGTTAGGTTTGTTTAGTTTAGTTAAGTTTATTTTAGTTTAGTTTAGTATATAGTTCAGTTTAATTTAGTTTTGTTTAATTTAGTTTAGTTTATAGTTTAGTTCAGTTTAGGTTAGTTTAGTTGAGTTTAGTTTAGTTTAGTTTAGTTTAGTTTAGATTAGTTTAGTTTAGGTTAGGTTAGTTTAGTTTAGTTGAGTTTAGTTTAGTTTTGATTAGGTTAAGTAAGGTTAGGTTAGGTTAGGTTAGGTTAGTTTAGTTTAGTCTAGTTTATGTTAGGTTAGGTTAGTTTAGTTTAGTTTAGTTTTCTTTAATTTAGGTTAATTTAGTTTAGTTTAGTTTAGTTTAGGTTATGTTAGATTAGGTTACGTTAGGTTAGGTTAGGTTAAGTTAGTTCAGTTTAGTATAGTTTAGTTTAGTTTAAATTATAGTATCTTTAGTTTATAGTTTAGTTCATAGCTTTGTTTAATTTAGTTTAGTTTAGTTTAGTTAGGTTACAGTAGTTTAGTATAGTTTAGTTTAGTTTAGGGTAGGTTAGGTTGGTTTAGTTTAGTATAGGTTAGGTTCAGTTAGGTTACGTTAGTTTAGTTTAGTTTAGTTTATAGTTTAGTTTAGTTTAGTTTATAGTTTACTTTAGTTTAGTTTATAGTTTAGTTTAGTTTTATGTAGTTTAGTGTTCTTTAGTTTATATTAGTTCAGTTTTGTTTAGTTTCCATTAGCTAAGGTTATGTTACATTAGGTTAGCTTAGGTTAGCTTAGTTTACTCTAGTTTACTTTAGGTTAGGTTAGGTTAGAATAGGTCAGTTAAGTTTAGTTTCGTTTAGTTTAGTTAGGTTTAGTTTAGTTTATAGTTTAGTTTAGTTTAGTTTATAGTTTAGTTTAGTTTAGTTTAGTTTAATTTAGTTTAGCTTTCTTTTTTCGGTTAGAGTACTTTAGTTTAGGGTATGTTATGTTAGGTTAGCTTGGTTAGTTTAGTTAAGTTTAGGTTAGGTTAGGTTAGGTTAAGTTAGGTTAGTTTAGAATAGTTTAGTTTAGTTAAGTTTAGTTTATAGTTTAGTTTATAGTTTAGATTGTAGATTTATTTTAGTTTAGTTTAGTTTAGGTTAAGTTATGTTAGGTTCGTTTAGTTTAATTTAGTTTAGATTAGGTTAGATTAGGTTAGGTTAGGGTAGGTTAGGTTAGGTTAGGGTAGTTTAGTTTAGTTTAGTTGAATTTAGTTTAGTTTAGTTCAGTTTAGGTTAGTTTAGTTTAGGTTAGGTTAGGTTAGTTTGGTTTAGTTTAGTCTAGTTAAGTTTAGTATAGTTTATACTTTAGTTTAGTTTAGTTTATTTTATAGTTTAGTTAAGTTTTGTTTATACTTTAGTTTGCAGTTTAGTATAGTTTAGTTTAGTTTAATTTAGTTTAGTTTAGTTTAATTTAGTTTCGTCTAGTTTATAGTTTTGTTTATAGTTTAGCTTAGTTTAGTTTAGTTTAGTTTAGTTTAGGTTAAGTTATGTTAGGGTCGTTTAGTTTAATTTAGTTTAGATTAGGATAGGTTAGGTTAGGGTAGTTAAGTTTAGTTTAATTGAATTTAGTTTAATTTAGTTCAGTTTAGGTTACGTTAGGTTAGTTTAGTTTAGTTTAGTTTAGGTTAGGTTAGGTTAGTTTAGTTTAGTTTATTTAAGTGTAGTTTAGTTTATAGTTCAGTTTACTTTAGTTTGGTTTAATTTAGTTTAGTTTATAGTTTAGTTGAGTTTAGGTTAGTTTAGTTGAGTTTAGTTTGGTTTAGTTTATTTTAGATTAGGTTAGTTTAGGTTAGTTTAGTTTAGTTTAGGTTGGGTTATGTTAGATTAGGTTAGGTTAGGTTAGTTTGGCTTAGTTTAGTCTAGTTAAGTTTAGTTAAGTTTACACTTAAGTTTAGTTTAGTTTATAGTTTAGTTTAGTTTTGTTTATAGTTTAGTTTATAGTTTAGTATAGTTTAGTTTAGTTTAATTTAGTTTAGCTAAGTTTAGTTTAGTTTAGTTTTGGGTGGGTTATGTTAGGTTAGGTTAGGTTAGTTTAGTGTAATTTAGGTTAGGTTAGGTTAGGTTAGGTTAGTTTAGTTTAGTTGAGTTTAGTTTAGTTTAGATTAGGTTAAGTAAGATTAGGTTAGGTTAGGTTAGGTTAGTTTAGTTTTGTTTATAGTTTAGTTTAGTTTAGTTTACATTTTCTTTATAGTTTAGTTAGTTTAGTTTATAGTTTAATTTAGTTTAGTTTAGTTTAGTTTTCATTAATTTAGGTTAATTTGTTTAGTTTAATTTAGTTTAGGTTAGGTTAAGTTAGGTTAGGTTAGGTTAGTTTAGTTTACTATAGTTTAGTTTAGTTTAAAATATAGTATCTTTAGTTTATAATTTAGTTCATAGTTTTCCTTAGATTAGTTTATTTTCGGTTAGGTTAGAGTAGTTTAGTTTAGTTTAGTTTAGTTTAGGTTAGATTAGGTTAGTTTAATGTAGTTTAGTTTAATTTAGTTTAGTTGAATTTAATTTAGTTTAGTTTAGGTTAGGTTAGGTTTGTTTAGGTTAGATTAGGTTAGGTTATGTTAGATTAGGTTAGGTTAGGTTAGCTTAGTTTAGTTTAGTTTAGTTTCCGTTAGGTTGGGTTAGGTTAGGTTAGTTAAGTTTATTTCAGTTTAGTTTAGTTAAGTATAGTTTAGTTTATAGTTTACTTTAGTTTAATTTATAGCTTAGTTTATAGCTTAGTTTAGTTCATAGTTTAATTTATATTTAGGTTTAGTTTAGTTTAGTAAAGTTTATTTTAGGGTAGCTTATGTTAGGTTAGGTTAGGTTAGTATAGTTTATAGTTTAATTTATAGTTTACTTTAGTTTATAATTTAGTTTATAGTTTAGTTTAGTTTAGTTTAGTTTATCATAGTTTAGTTTAGTTTAGTTTAGATCAGGTTAAGATATTTTAGTTTAGTTTAGTTTAGGTTAGGTTAGGCTAGGTTAAGTTATATTTGGTTAGTTTTGATTAGTTTAGTTTAGTTTAGTTTATAGTTTAGATTAGTTTATTATTTATTTTATTTTAGTTTAGTTTATAGTTTCGTTTATAGTTTAGTTTGGTTTAGTTTAGTTTAATTTAGTTTACATTAGATTAGTTTAGTTAGTTTTAGTTTAGGTTAGGTTAGATGAGGTTAGTTTAGTTTAGTTTAGTTCAATTTAGTTTATTTTAGTTTATAGATTAGTTTAGTTTAGTTTATAGTTCAATTTATTGTTTAGTTTAGTTTAGTTTATCGTTTAGTTTAGTTTAGGTTACAGTAGGTTAGTTTAGATTAGTTTAGTTTACCGCAGTTTAGGTTAGATTAAGTTAGGTTATTTTGTTTAGTTTAGTTTAGTTTAGTTTATAGTTTAGTTTATAGTTTAGTTTATAGTTTAGCTTAGATTAGTGTAGTTTAGTTTGGTTCAGTTTATTTTAGTTTAGTTTAGTTTAGTTTCGTTTAGCTTAGGTTATGTTATATTAGGTTAGCTTAGGTTAGCTTAGTTTACCCTAGTTTAGTTTGGGTTAGGTAAGGTTAAAATAGGTTAGTTAAATTTAGTTTAGTTTAGTTTAGTTAGGTTTAGTTTAGTTTATAGTTTTGTTTAGTTTAGTTATAGTTTAGTTTATAGTTTAGTTTAGATTATAATTTAATTTATAGTTAAGTTTAGTTTACTTTAGTTTAATTTAGTTTAGCTTTCTTTAGTTTCCTTTAGATTACTCTAGTTTAGGATATGTTAGGTTAGGTTAATTTAGTTTAGTTTAATTAAGGTTAATTTAGGTTAGGTTAGTTAAGTTTAGTGTAGTTTAGTTTAGTTTAAAATATAGTATCTTTAGTTTATAGATTAGTTCATATTTTTGTTTAGTTTAGTTTAGGTTATGTTAGAGTAGTTTAGTTTAGTTTAGTTTACTTTAGGTTAGAATAGGTTAGGTTAGTGTAGATTAATTTAGTTTAGTTTAGTTGAATTTAATTTAGTTTTGTTTAGTTTAGTTTAGGTTAGTTTAGTTTAGTATAGGTTAGGTTAAGTTAGGTTAGCTTAGTTTAGTTTATAGTTTAGTTTAGTTTAGTTTAGTTTATAGTGTGGTTTATACTTTAGTTTATATTTTAGTTTATAGTTTAGTTTAGTTTAGTGTAGTTTAGTTTGGTTTAGTTTTGTTTAGTTTAGTTTAAATTAGTTTCGTTTAGGTTAGGTTAAGTTAGAATAGGTTAGGTTAGGTAAGCTTAGTTTAGTTTAGTTTTGGTTAGGTTAGGTTAGGTTAGGTAAGGTTAATTTACTTTAGTAAAGTTTCGTTTAGTTTATTTCAGTTCAGTTTATAGTTTAGTTGAGTTTATAGTTTAGTTTACAATTTTGTTTCGTTTAGTTTAGTTTAGTTTAGTATAGTTAAGGTAAGGTTGGGTTAGGTTAGGTTAGTTTAGTTTAGTTTAGTTTATAGTTTAGTTTAATTTAGTTTACAGTTTAGTGTATTCTTTAGTTTATAGTGTAGTTTATAGTTTATTTTAATTTAGTGTAGTTTAGTTTGGCTTAGTTTAGTATAGTTTTGTTTAGTTTAGGTTAGGTTAGGTTAGGTTAGGTTAGTTTAGTTAACTTTGGTTTAGTTTAGTTTAGTTTTGTTTAGTTTATAGTTTAGTTTATAGTTTAGTTTAGTTTAGTTTATAGTTTAATTTATAATTTGGTTTATTTTTGTTTAATTTGGTTTATAGTAGGTTAGGTTAGGTTAGTTTAGTTTAGTTTAGGTTAGGTTAAGTTAGGTTAGTTTAGGTTAATTTAGTTTAGTTGAGTTTAATTTAGTTTAGTTTATAGTTTAATTTATAGTTTAGTTTACCTTATAGTTTAGTTTAATTAATTTATAGTTTAATTTAGTTTAGTTTAGTTCATAGTTTTGTTTATAGTTTAGTTTAGTTTAGTTTAGTTTAAGTTATGTTAGGTTAGTTTAGTTTAGTTTAGTTTAGGTTAGGTTAGGCTAGGTTAGGTAAGTTTAATTTAGTTTAGTTTAGTTTATTTAAGTTTAGTTTATAGTTTAGTTTATAGTTTAGTTTGTAGTTTAGTGTAGTTTAGTTTGGTTTAGTTTAGTTAAGGTTAAGTAATGATAGGTTCGTTTAGTTTAATTTAGTTTAGATTAGGTTACGTTAGATTAGGTTATAGTAGTTAGGTTTAGTTTAGTTGAATTTAGTTTATAGTTTAATTTATAGTTTAGTTTAGTTTACTTTATAGTTTAGTTTAGTTATTTTACAGTTTAATTTAGTTTAGTTTAGTCTAGTTTTGTTTACTTTAGGTTAGGTGAGATTATGTTAGGTTAGGTTCGCTTACTTTAGTTTAGTTTAGTTTAGTTTAGTTTAGTTTAGGTTAGGTTAGGTTAGGTTAGGTTAGGTTAGTTTAGTTAACTTTGGTTTAGTTTAGTTTAGTTTTGTTTAGTTTATATTTTAGTTTATAGTTTAGTTTAGTTTAGTTTATAGTTTAATTTATAATTTGGTTTATTTTTGTTTAATTTAGTTTATAGTAGGTTAGGTTAGGTTAGGTTAGTTTAGTTTAGTTTAGGTTAGGTTAAGTTAGGTTAGTTTAGGTTAATTTAGTTTAGTTGAGTTTAATTTAGTTTAGTTTAGTTTATAGTTTAATTTATAGTTTAGTTTACCTTATAGTTTAGTTTAATTAATTTATAGTTTAATTTAGTTTAGTTTAGTTTAATTTAGTTTAGTTTAGTTCATAGTTTTGTTTATAGTTTAGTTTAGTTTAGTTTAGTTTAAGTTATGTTAGGTTAGTTTAGTTTAGTTTAGTTTAGGTTAGGTTAGGCTAGGTTAGGTAAGTTTCATTTAGTTTAGTTTAGTTAAGTTTAGTTTATAGTTTAGTTTGTAGTTTAGTTTAGTTTAATTTAGTTTGGTTTAGTTTAGTTAAGGTTAAGTAATGTTAGGTTCGTTTAGTTTAATTTAGTTTAGATTAGGTTACGTTAGATTAGGTTAGGGTAGTAATTTTAGTTTAGTTGAATTTATTTTATAGTTTAATTTATAGTTTAGTTTAGTTTACTTTATAGTTTAGTTTAGTTATTTTATAGTTTAATTTAAATTAGTTTAGTCTAGTTTAATTTAGTTTACTTTAGTTTATAGTTTTGTTTATAGTTTAGTTTAGTTTAGTTTAGGTTAATTTATGTTAGGTTAGTTTAGTTTAGTTTAGTTTAGGTTAGGTTAGGTTAGGTTAGGTTAGGTTAGTGTAGTTTAGTTTAGTTTAGCTGAATTTTGTTTAGTTTAGTTTAGTTTAGGTTACGTTAGGTTAGTTTAGTTTAGTTTAGTTTAGTGTATGTTAGGTTAGGTTAGGTTAGTTTAATTTAGTTTAGTTTATTTTAGTTTATAGTTTAGTTTAGTTTAGTTTATAATTTATTATATAATTTAGTATACTTTAGTTTATAGATTAGTTTATAGTTTAGTTAATATTTTAGTTTATTTTATTTTACGTTAGGTTAGGGAAGTTTAAGTTAGGTTAGGTTAGGTTAGTTTAGTTTAGTTTAGTTTATGTAAGGTTAGGTTAGGTTAGTTTGGTATAGTTTAGTTTAGTTTAGTTTTGTTTATATTTAGTTTAGTTTAATTTATTGTTCAGTTTATAGTTTAGTTTAGTTTAGTTTAGGTTAGGTTGGGTTAGTTTAGTTTAGGTTAGGTTAGCTTAAGTTAGGTTAATTTAGTTTAGTATAGTTTAGTTTAGTTTAGTTTAGTTTATAGTTTAGTTCATTTTATTTTATAGTTTAGTTTATAGTTTTTTTTAGTTTAGTTTAGTTTAGTTAATTTAGGTTAGGTTAGGTTAGGTTAGAGTAGTTTAGTTTAGGTTAGATTATGATAGGTTAGTGCAGTTTAATTTAATTTTGTTTAGTTTAGTTGAATTAAATTTAGTTTAGTTAGGTCAGTTTAGGTAAGTTAGGTTAGTTTAGTTTAGTATAGGTTAGGTTACGTTAGGTAAGTTTAATTCAGTTTAGTTTAGTTTAGTTTATAGTTTAATTTATAGTTTTGCTTATAGTTATTTAGTTTTGTTTAGATAAGTTTAGTTTAGGTTAAATTATGAGAGTTTAGTTTAGTTTAGTTTAGTTTAGGTTAGGTTAGGTTGGGTTAGGTTAGTGAAGTTTCATTTAGTTTAGTTTATTTTAGTTTAGTTTAGTATGTAGTTCAGTTCAGTTTTGTTTTGTTTAATTTAGTTTAGTTTATAGTTTAGTTGAGTTTAGGTTAGTTTAGTTGAGTTTAGTTTAGTTTAGTTTAGGTTAGGTTAGGTTAGTTTAGTTTAGTTTAGGATAGGTTATGATAGATTAGGTTAGGTTAGGTTAGTTTGGTTTAGTTTAGTCTAGATAAGTTTAGTTTAGTTTATACTTTAGTTTAGTTTAGTTTATTTTATAGTTTAGTTAAGTTTTGTTTATAGTTTAGTTTGCAGTTTAGTATAGTTTAGTTTAGTTTAATTTAGTTTAGCTAAGTTAAGTATAGTGTAGTTTAGTTTAGTTTATAGTTTAATTTATAATTTAGTTTAGTTTAGTTTAGTTTACTTTAGTTTAGGTTAGGTTAGGTTAGGTTAGGTTAGGTTAGTTTAATTTATTTGAGATTAATTTAGTTTAGTTTATAGTTTAATTTATAGTTTAGTTTATTTTACTTTATAGTTTAGTTTAGTTAATTTATAGTTTAATTTAGTATAGTTTAGTTTAATTTAGTTTCGTTTAGTTTATAGTTTTGTTTATAGTTTAGCTTAGATTAGTTTAGTTTAGTTTAGTTTAGGTTAAGTTATGTTAGGTTAGTTTAGTTTAGTTTAGTTCAGGTTCGTTTAGGTTAGGATAGGTAAGTTTAATTTAGTTCGGTTTAGTTTATAGTTTAGTTTATAGTTTAGTATGTAGTTTTGTTTAGTTTAGTTTAGTTTAGTTTAGGTTAAGTTATGTTAGGTTAGTTTAGTTTAATTTAGTTTAGATTAGGTTAGGTTAGGTTAGGTTAGATTACGGTATTTAAGTTTAGGTTAGGCAAATTTAGTTTAGTTTAGTTCAGTTTAGTTTAGTTTATTTTATAGTTTATTTTTGTTTTGTTGATAGATTTGTTTGCAGTTTAGTATAGTTTAGTTTAGTTTAATTTAAATTAGGTTAAGTAAGGTTAAGGTTAGGTTAGTTTAGTTTAGTTTAGTTTATGTTAGGTTAGATTAGTTTAGTTTAGTTTTGTTTATAGTTTAGTTTAATTTATTTTATAATTTAGTTTATAGTTTAGTTTAGTTTAGTTTGTAGTTTAATTTAGTTTAGTTTAGTTTAGTTTAATTTAGTTTACTTTAGTTTAGGTTAGGTTATGTTAGTTTAGTGTAGTATAGTTTAGTTTAGTTTAAAATATAGTATCTTTAGTTTATAGTTTAGTTCATAGTTTTGTTTAGTTTAGTTTAGATTAGTTTAGGTTAGATTAGAGTAGTTTAGTTTAGTTTAGTTAAGGTTAGATTAGGTTAGGTTAGGTTAATGTAGTTTAGTTTAATTTTGTTTAGTTGAATTTAATTTAGTTTAGTTTAGGTTAGGTTAGGTTTGTTTAGGTTAGATTAGGTTAGGTTATGTTACATTATGTTAGGTTTGGTTAGCTTAGTTTAGTTTAGTTTAGTTTCGGTTAGGTTGGGTTAGGTTAGGTTAGTTAAGTTTAGTTTAGTTTAGTTTAGTTAAGTATAGTTTAGTTTATAGTTTAGTTCAGTTTAGTTTATAGCTTAGTTTATAGCTTAGTTTAGTTTAGTGTAGTTTAGTTTTGTTTAGGTTAGGTTAGGTTAGGTTAGTTTAGTTTAATTTAGGTTAGGTTATGTTAGATTAGCTTAGGTTAGGTTAGTTTGGTTTAGTTTAGTCTAGTTAAGTTTAGTTTACTTTATACTTTAGTTTAGTTTAGTTTATTTTACAGTTTAGTTTAGTTTTGTTTATAGTTTAGTTTGCAGTTTAGTATCGTTTAGTTTAATTTAATTTAGTTTAGGTTAGGTAACCTTAGGCTAGGTTAGGTTAGTTGAGTTTAGTTTATGTTAGGTTAGGTTAGTTTAGATTAGTTTAGGTTATTTTATAGTTTAGTTTAGTTAGGTTTAGTTTATTTCATAGTTTAGTTTAGTTTAGTTTATAATTCAGTTTATAGTTTAGTTTAGATTATAGTTTAATTTATAATTTAGTTTTTTTTTTAGTAATTTAGTTTAGCTTTCTTTAGTTTCGTTTAGTTTACTTTAGTTTAGGGTTTGTTTAAGTTAGGTTAGGTTAGGTTAGTTTAGTTTAGTTTAGGTTAGGTTGTGTTACCTTATGTTAGGTTAGGTTAGGTTAGGTTAAGTTAAGTTAGGTTAGCTTAGTTTAGAATGATTTAGTTTAGTATAATTTAGTTTATAGTTTAGTTTATTTGAGTTTATAGTTTAATTTAGTTTAGTTTATTTTAATTTAGTTTAGTTTAGTTTAGGTTAGTTTAGGTAAGTTTAATTTACTTTAGTTTAGTTTAGTTAAGTTTAGTTTATAGTTTAGTTTATAGTTTAGTTTGTAGTTTGGTTTAGTTTAGTTTAGTTTAGGTTAAGTTATGTTAGGTTCGTTTAGTTTAGTTTAGATTTGGTTAGGTTAGGTTAGGTTAGGTTAGGGTAGTTTAGTTTAGTTTAGTTGAATTTAGTTTAGTTTAGTTCAGTTTAGGTTAGATTAGTTTAGGTTACTTTATTTTAGTTTAGGTTAGGTTATGTTAGATTAGGTTAGGTTAGGTTAGTTTGGTTTAGTTTAGTTAAATTTAGTATATTTTATATTTTAGTTTAGTTTAGTTTAGTTTAGTTAATAGTGTAGTTTAGTTTAGTTTATACTTTAGTTTATAGTTTAGTATAGTTTAGTTTAGTTTAATTTTGGTTTAGTTTAGGGTAGGTTATGTTAGGTTAGGTTAGTTTAATTCAGTTTAGTTTAGGTTAGGTTACGTTAGGTTAGTTTAGTTCAGTTGAGTTTAATTTAGTTTAGTTTAGATTATAGTTTAATTTATAGTTTAGTTTACTTTAGGTTAGATTAGGTTAGGTTAAGTAAGGTTAGGTTTGGTTAGGTTAGTTTAGTTTAGTTTAGTTTAGTTTATGTTAGGTTAGGTTAGTTTAGTTTAGTTTAGTTTTGTTTATGGTATAGTTTAGTTTATAGTTTAGTTTAGAATTAAGTTTAATTTAGTTTATAGTTTAAGTTAGTTTAGTTTAGCTTAATTAATTTATAGTTTAGTTTAGTTTAGTTTAATTTAGTGTTGTTTAGTTTGGTTTAGTTTAGTATAGTTTTGTTTACTTTAGGTTAGTTTAGATTATGTTAGGTTTGGATAGCTTACTTTAGTTTAGTTTAGTTTAGGTTAGGTTAGGTTAGGTTAGTTTAGTTTAATTAACTTTGGTTTAGTTTAGTTTAGTTTAGTTTATAGTTTAGTTTATAGTTTAGTTTAGTTAAGTTTATAGTTTAATTTATAATTTAGTTTAGTTTAGTTTAGTTTAATTTAGCATAGAGTAGGTTAGGTAATGTTAGTTTAGTTTAGTTTAGGTTAGGTTAGGTTAGGTTAATTTAGTTTAGTTGAGTTTAATTTATTTTAGTTAATTTAGTTAATAGTTTAATTTATAGTTTAGTTTACTTTTTTTATAGTTTAATTTAATTAATTTATAGTTTAATTTAGTTTAGTTTAGTTTAATTTAGTTTAGTTTAGTTTGTAGTTTAGTTTAGTTTAGTTTAGGTTAAGTTATGTTAGGTTCATTAGTTTAATTAAGTTTAGATTTGGTTAGGTTAGATTACGTTAGGGTAGTTAAGTTTAGTTTAGTTGAATTTAGGCTATAGTTTGATTTATAGTTTAGTTTAGTTTACTTTATAGTTTAGTTTAGTTAATTTATAGTTTATTTAACTTTAGTTTAGTTTAGTTTAATATAGTTTACTTTAGTTTATAGTATTGTTTATAGGTTAGTTTAGTTTAGTTTAGTTTAGGTTATGTTAGGTTAGTTTAGTTTATTTTAGTTTAGTGTATGTTAGTTTATAGTTTAGTTTAGTTTAGTTTATAGTTTAGTTTAATTTAGTGTAGTTTAATTTTGTTTAGGTTAGGTTAGGTTAATTTAGTTTAGTTTAGATTAGGTTATGTTAGATTAGGTTAGGTTTGGTTAGTTTGGTTTAGTTTAGTCTAGTTAAGTTTAGTTTAGTTTATTTTATAGTTTAGTTTAGTTTTGTTTATAGTTTAGTTTGCAGTTTAGTATAGTTTAGTTTAGTTTAATTTAGTTTAGGTTAAGTAAGTTTAGGTTAGGTTAGTTTAGTTTAGTTTAGTTTATGTTAGGTTAGGTTAGTTTAGTTTTGTTTAGTTTTGTTTATAGTTTAGTTTAATTTATTTTATAATTTAGTTTATAGTTTAATTTAGTTTAGTTTGTAGTTTAATTTAGTTCAGTTTAGTTTAGTTTAGTTTAATTTAGTTTAGGTTAGGTTAGAGTAGTTTAGTTTAGTTTAGTTTAGTTTAGGTTAGAATAGGTTAGGTTAGTGTAGTTTAGTTTAGTTTAGTTGAATTTAATTTAGTTTTGTTTTGTTTAGTTTAGGTTAGGTTAGGTTAGTTTAGTTTAGTATAGGTTAGGTTAAGTTAGGTAAGGGTAGTTTAGCTTATAGTTTAGTTTAGTTTAGTTTAGTTAAGGTTAAGTTATGTTAATTTCGTTTAGTTTAATTTAGTTTAGATTAGGTTACGTTAGATTAGGTTAGGGTAGTTAAGTTTAGTTTAGTTGAATATAGCTTATAGTTTAATTTATAGTTTAGTTTAGTTCACTTTATAGTTTAGTTTAGTTAATTTATAGTTTAATTTACTTTAGTTTAGTCTAGTTTAATTTAGTTTACTTTAATTTATAGTTTTGTTTATAGTTTAGTTTCTTTTAGTTTAGTTTAGTTTAGGTTAATTTATGTTAGGTTAGTTTAGTTTAGTTTAGGTTAGGTTAGGTTAGGTTAGGTTATGTTAGTGTAGTTTAGTTTAGTTTAGCTAAATTTTGTTTAGTTTAGTTTAGTTTAGAATACGTTAGGTTAGTTTAGATTAGTTTAGTTTAGTTTATTGTATGTTAGGTTAGGTTAGGTTAGTTTAATTTAGTTTAGTTTATTTTAGTTTATAGTTTAGTTTAGTTTAGTTTATAATTTATTTTATAGTTTAGTACACTTTAGTTTATAGATTAGTTTATAGTTTAGTTAATATTTTAGTTTAGTTTAGTTTGGATTAGGTTAGGGAAGGTTAGGTTAGGTTAGGTTAGTTTATTTTAGTTTAGTTTATGTAAGCTTAGGTTAGGTTAGTTTGGTATAGTTTGGTTTAGTTTAGTTTTGTTTATAGTTTAGTTTAGTTTATAGTTCAGTTTATAGTTTAGTTTAGTTTAGGTTAGGTTGGGTTAGTTTAGTTTAGTTTAGGTTAGGTTAAGTTAAGTTAGGTTAGTTTAGTTTAGTATAGTTTAGTTTAGTTTAGTTTTATTTATAGTTTAGTTTATTTTATTTTATAGTTTAGTTTATAGTTTTGTTTAGTTTAGTTTAGTTTAGTTTAGTTTAGATAGTTTAGGTTAGGTGAGGTTAGGTTAGGTTAGGTTAGACTAGTTTAGTTTAAGTTAGGTTATGATAGGTTAGTGCAGTTTAATTTAATTTAGTTTAGTTTAGTTGAATTTAATTTATTTTTGTTAGTTCAGTTTAGGTAAGTTAGGTTAGTTTAGTTTAGTATAGGTTAGGTTAGGTTAGGTAAGTTTAATTCAGAATAGTTTAGTTTAGTTTATGGTTTAATTTCTAGTTTTGTTTATAGTTAATTTAGTTTAGTTTAGTTTAGGTTAAATTATGTTAGGTTAGTTTAGTTTAGTTTAATTTATGTTAGGTTAGGTTGGGTTAATTTAGTGTAGTTTCATTTAGTTTGGTTTATTTTAGTTTAGTTTAATATGTTGTTCCGTTTAGTTTAGTTTTGTTTAATTTAGTTTAGTTTATAGTTTAGTTGAGTTTAGGTTAGTTTAGTTGAGTTTAGTTTAGTTTAGTTTAGTTAAGGTTTGGTTAGGTTAGGTTAGATTAGTTTTGTTTAGGATAGGTTATGTTAGATTAGGTTAGGTTAGGTTAGTTTGGTTTAGTTTAGTCTAGTTAAGTTTAGTTTAGTTTATACTTTAGTTTAGTTTAGTTTATTTTATAGTTTAGTTAAGTTTTGTTTATAGTTTAGTTTGCGGTTTAGTATAGTTTAGTTTAGATTAATTTAGTTTAGCTAAGTTTAGTTTAGTTTATGGTTTAATTTATAATTTAGTTTAGTTTAGTTTAATTTAGTTTAGGTTAGGTTAGGTTAGGTAAGTTTAATTTAGTTCAGTTTAATTTAGTTAAGTTTAGTTTATAGTTTAGTTTATAGTATTGTTTAGGTTAAGTTATGTTAGGGTCGTTTAGTTTAATTTAGTTTAGATTAGGTTAGGTTAGGTTAGGTTAGGGTAGTTAAGTTTAGTTTAGTTGAATTTAGTTTAGTTAAGTTCAGTTAACGTTACGTTAGGTTAGTTTAGTTTAGTTCATTTTATGTTAGGTTAGGTTAGTTTAGTTTAGTTTAGTTTATTTAAGTGTAGTTTAGTTTATAGTTCAGTTTAGTTTAGTTTTGTTTAATTTAGTTTAGTTTATAGTTTAGTTGAGTTTAGGTTAGTTTAGTTGAGTTTAGTTTAGTTTATTTTAGATTATTTTAGGTTAGGTTAGTTTAGTTTAGTTTAGGTTGGGTTATGTTAGATTAGGTTAGGTTAGATTAGTTTGGCTTAGTATAGTCTAGTTAAGTTTAGTTTATTTTATACTTTAGTTTAGTTTAGTTTATAGTTTAGTTTAGTTTTGTTTATAGTTTAGTTTATAGTTTAGTATAGTTTAGTTTATTTTAATTTAATTTAGCTAAGTTAGGTTAGTTTAGTTTTGGGTAGGTTATGTTAGGTTAGGTTAGTTTAGTTTAGTTTAGGTTAGGTTAGGTTAGGTTAGTTTAGTTTAGTTGAGTTCAGTTTAGTTTAGATTAGGTTAAGTAAGATTAGGTTAGGTTAGGTTAGGTTAGTTTAGTTTTGTTTATAGTTTAGTTTAGTTTAGTTTATGGTTTACTTTATAGTTTAGTTAGTTTAGTTTATAGTTTAATTTAGTTTAGTTTAGTTTAGTTTAATTTAGGTTAATTTAGTTTAGTTTAGTTTAGTTTAGGTTAGGTTAAGTTAGGTTAGGTTAGGTTAGTTTAGTTTAGTATAGTTTAATTTAGTTTAAAATATAGTATCTTTAGTTTATAGTTTAGTTCATAGTTTTCTTTTGATTAGTTTAGTTTAGGTTAGAGTACTTTAGTTTAGTTTAGTTTAGTTTAGTTTAGGTTAGATTAGGTTAGGTTAATATAGTTTAGTTTAATTTTGTTTAGTTGAATTTAATTTAGTTTAGTTTAGTTAAGTTAGGTTAGGTTTGTTTAGGTTAGATTAGGTTAGGCTATGTTAGATTAGGTTAGGTTAGGTTAGCTTAGTTTAGTTTAGTTTAGTTTCGGTTAGGTTGGGTTAGGTTAGTTTACTTAGGTTTAGTTTAGTTTAGTTTAGTTAAGTATAGTTTAGTTTATAGTTTAGTTCAGTTTAGTTTATAGCTTAGTTTTTAGCTTAGTTTAGTTCATAGTTTAATTTATATTTAAGTTTAGTTTAGTTTAATTTAGTTTAGCTTAGTTTAGTTTAGTTTAGTTTATTTAAGGGTAGCTTATGTTAGGTTAGGTTAGTATAGTTTATAGTTTAATTTATAGTTTACTTTAGTTTATAGTTTAGTTTATAGTTTAGTTTAGTTTAGTTTAGCTTTATAATAGTTTAGTTTAGTTTAGTTTTGTTTAGGTTAAGATAGTTTAGTTTACTTTAATTTAGTTATGTTAGGCTAGGTTAAGTTATATTAGGTTAGTTTAGATTAGTTTAGTTTACTTTTGTTTATAGTTTAGTTTACTTTAGTTTATTATTTAATTTAGTTTGGTTTAGTTTATAGTTTCGTTGATAGATTAGTTTGGTTTAGTTTAGTTTAATTTAGTTTACCTTAGATTAATTATTTAGTTTTAGGTTAGGTTAGGTTAGGTGACGTTAGTTTAGTTTAGTTTAGTTTAATTTAGTTTAGTTTAGTTTATAGTTAATTTAGTTTAGTTTATAGTTCAATTTATAGTTAAGTTTAGTTTAGTTTATCGTTTAGTTTAGTTTAGTATAGTTTAGTTTAGTTTAGGTTAGAGTAGGTTAGTTTAGATTGGTTTAGTTTAGGGCAGTATAGGTTAGGTTAAGTTAAGTTATTTTGTTTAATTTAGTTTAGTTTAGTTTAGTTTAGTTTATAGTTTAGTTTATTTTATAGTTTAGTTTATAATTTAGTTTATAGTTTAGTTTAAATTAGTGTAGTTTTATTTGGTTTAGTTTATTATCGTTTAGTTTAGTTTCGTTTAGCTTACGTTATGTTATATTAGGTGTGCTTAGGTTAGCTTAGTTTACCCTAGTTTAGTTTAGGTTAGGTAAGGTTAGAATAGGTTAGTTAAATTTAGTTTAGTTTAGTTTAGTTAGATTTAGTTTAGTTTATAGTTTAGTTTAGTTTAGTTATAGTTTAGTTTATAGTTTAGTTTAGATTATAATTTAATTTATAGTTTAGTTTAGTTTAGTTTAATTTAGTTTAGCTTTCTTTAGTTTCCTTTAGATTACTTTAGTTTAGGATATGTTAGGTTAGTTTAGTTTAGTTTAATTAAGGTTAATTTAGTTTAATTTAGTTTAGTTTAGGTTAGGTTAGGTTAGTTTAGTTTAGTATAGTTTAGTTTAAAATATAGTATCTTTAGTTTATAGTTTAGTTCATAGTTTTGTTTAGTTTAGTTTAGTTTAGTTTAGGTTAGGTTGGAGTATTTTAGTTTAGTTTAGTTTAGTTTAGGTTAGAATAGGTTAGGTTAGTCTAGTTTAATTTAGTTTAGTTTAGTTGAATTTAATTTAGTTTTGTATAGTTTAGTTTAGGTTAGGTTAGTTTCGTTTAGTATAGGTTAGGTTAAGTTAGGTTAGCTTAGTTTAGTTTATAGTTTAGTGTAGTTTAGTTTAGTTTATAGTGTGGTTTATACTTTAGTTTATATTTTAGTTTATAGTTTGGTTTATTTTAGTTTAGTTTAGTTTAGGTTATTTTAGGTTAGGTTAGAGTAATTTAGTTTAGTTTAGTTTAGTTGAATTTAATTTAGTTTAGTTTAGTTTAGGTTAAATAAGTTTAGTTTAGTTTAGGTTAGGTTAATTTAGGTTAGGTTAGTTTAGTAAAGTTTAATTTAGTTTAGTTTAGTTTAGTTTACAGTTTAGTTTATCGTTTGGTTTGTATTTTAGTTTATAGTTTAGTTTAGTTTAGTGCAGTTTATTTTGGTTAGTTTAGTATAGTTTCGTTTACGTTAGGTTATGTTAGATTAGGTTAGGTTGGGTTAGCTTACTTTAGTTTAGTTTAGTTTAGTTTAGGTTAAGTTATGTTAGGTTCGTTTAGTTTAATTTAGTTTAGATTAGGTTAGGTTAGGTTAGGTCAGGTTAGGGTAGTTTAGTTTAGTTTAGTTGAATTTAGTTTTGTTTAGTTCAGTTTAGGTTACGTTAGGTTACTTTATATTAGTTTAGGTTAGGTTAGGTTAGGTTTGTTTAGTTTAGTTAAGTTTATTTTAGTTTAGTTTAGTATATAGTTCAGTTTAATTTAGTTTTGTTTAATTTAGTTTAGTTTATAGTTTAGTTCAGTTTAGGTTAGTTTAGTTGAGTTTAGTTTAGTTTAGTTTAGTTTAGTTTAGATTAGTTTAGTTTAGGTTAGGTTAGTTTAGTTTAGTTGAGTTTAGTTTAGTTTTGATTAGGTTAAGTAAGGTTAGGTTAGGTTAGGTTAGGTTAGTTTAGTTTAGTCTAGTTTATGTTAGGTTAGGTTAGTTTAGTTTAGTTTAGTTTTCTTTAATTTAGGTTAATTTAGTTTAGTTTAGTTTAGTTTAGGTTATGTTAGATTAGGTTACGTTAGGTTAGGTTAGGTTAAGTTAGTTCAGTTTAGTATAGTTTAGTTTAGTTTAAATTATAGTATCTTTAGTTTATAGTTTAGTTCATAGCTTTGTTTAATTTAGTTTAGTTTAGTTTAGTTAGGTTACAGTAGTTTAGTATAGTTTAGTTTAGTTTAGGGTAGGTTAGGTTGGTTTAGTTTAGTATAGGTTAGGTTCAGTTAGGTTACGTTAGTTTAGTTTAGTTTAGTTTATAGTTTAGTTTAGTTTAGTTTATAGTTTACTTTAGTTTAGTTTATAGTTTAGTTTAGTTTTATGTAGTTTAGTGTTCTTTAGTTTATATTAGTTCAGTTTTGTTTAGTTTCCTTTAGCTAAGGTTATGTTACATTAGGTTAGCTTAGGTTAGCTTAGTTTACTCTAGTTTACTTTAGGTTAGGTTAGGTTAGAATAGGTCAGTTAAGTTTAGTTTAGTTTAGTTTAGTTAGTTTTAGTTTAGTTTATAGTTTAGTTTAGTTTAGTTTATAGTTTAGTTTAGTTTAGTTTAGTTTAATTTAGTTTAGCTTTCTTTTTTCGGTTAGAGTACTTTAGTTTAGGGTATGTTATGTTAGGTTAGCTTGGTTAGTTTAGTTAAGTTTAGGTTAGGTTAGGTTAGGTTAAGTTAGGTTAGTTTAGAATAGTTTAGTTTAGTTAAGTTTAGTTTATAGTTTAGTTTATAGTTTAGTTTGTAGATTTATTTTAGTTTAGTTTAGTTTAGGTTAAGTTATGTTAGGTTCGTTTAGTTTAATTTAGTTTAGATTAGGTTAGAGTAGGTTAGGTTAGGGTAGGTTAGGTTAGGTTAGGGTAGTTTAGTTTAGTTTAGTTGAATTTAGTTTAGTTTAGTTCAGTTTAGGTTAGTTTAGTTTAGGTTAGGTTAGGTTAGTTTGGTTTAGTTTAGTCTAGTTAAGTTTAGTATAGTTTATACTTTAGTTTAGTTTAGTTTATTTTATAGTTTAGTTAAGTTTTGTTTATACTTTAGTTTGCAGTTTAGTATAGTTTAGTGTAGTTTAATTAATTTAGTTTAGTTTAATGTAGTTTCGTCTAGTTTATAGTTTTGTTTATAGTTTAGCTTAGTTTAGTTTAGTTTAGTTTAGTTTAGGTTAAGTTATGTTAGGGTCGTTTAGTTTAATTTAGTTTAGATTAGGATAGGTTAGGTTAGGGTAGTTAAGTTTAGTTTAATTGAATTTAGTTTAATTTAGTTCAGTTTAGGTTACGTTAGGTTAGTTTAGTTTAGTTTAGTTTAGGTTAGGTTAGGTTAGTTTAGTTTAGTTTATTTAAGTGTAGTTTAGTTTATAGTTCAGTTTAGTTTAGTTTGGTTTAATTTAGTTTAGTTTATATTTTAGTTGAGTTTAGGTTAGTTTAGTTGAGTTTAGTTTGGTTTAGTTTATTTTAGATTAGGTTAGTTTAGGTTAGTTTAGTTTAGTTTAGGTTGGGTTATGTTAGATTAGGTTAGGTTAGGTTAGTTTGGCTTAGTTTAGTCTAGTTAAGTTAAGTTAAGTTTACACTTAAGTTTAGTTTAGTTTATAGTTTAGTTTAGTTTTGTTTATAGTTTAGTTTATAGTTTAGTATAGTTTAGTTTAGTTTAATTTAGTTTAGCTAAGTTTAGTTTAGTTTAGTTTTGGGTGGGTTATGTTAGGTTAGGTTAGGTTAGTTTAGTGTAATTTAGGTTAGGTTAGGTTAGGTTAGGTTAGTTTAGTTTAGTTGAGTTTAGTTTAGTTTAGATTAGGTTAAGTAAGATTAGGTTAGGTTAGGTTAGGTTAGTTTAGTTTTGTTTATAGTTTAGTTTAGTTTAGTTTACATTTTCTTTATAGTTTAGTTAGTTTAGTTTATAGTTTAATTTAGTTTAGTTTAGTTTAGTTTTCATTAATTTAGGTTAATTTGTTTAGTTTAGTTTAGTTTAGGTTAGGTTAAGTTAGGTTAGGTTAGGTTAGTTTAGTTTACTATAGTTTAGTTTAGTTTAAAATATAGTATCTTTAGTTTATAATTTAGTTCATAGTTTTCCTTAGATTATTTTATTTTCGGTTAGGTTAGAGTAGTTTAGTTTAGTTTAGTTTAGTTTAGGTTAGATTAGGTTAGTTTAATGTAGTTTAGTTTAATTTAGTTTAGTTGAATTTAATTAAGTTTAGTTTAGGTTAGGTTAGGTTTGTTTAGGTTAGATTAGGTTAGGTTAGGTTAGCTTAGTTTAGTTTAGTTTAGTTTCCGTTAGGTTGGGTTAGGTTAGGTTAGTTAAGTTTATTTCAGTTTAGTTTAGTTAAGTATAGTTTAGTTTATAGTTTACTTTAGTTTAATTTATAGCTTAGTTTATAGCTTAGTTTAGTTCATAGTTTAATTTATATTTAGGTTTAGTTTAGTTTAGTAAAGTTTATTTTAGGGTAGCTTATGTTAGGTTAGGTTAGGTTAGTATTGTTTATAGTTTAATTTATAGTTTACTTTAGTTTATAATTTAGTTTATAGTTTAGTTTAGTTTAGTTTATAATAGTTTAGTTTAGTTTAGTTTAGATCAGGTTAAGATATTTTAGTTTAGTTTAGTTTAGGTTAGGTTAGGCTAGGTTAAGTTATATTTGGTTAGTTTTGATTAGTTTAGTTTAGTTTAGTTTATAGTTTAGATTAGTTTATTATTTATTTTAGTTTAGTTTAGTTTATAGTTTCGTTTATAGTTTAGTTTGGTTTAGTTTAGTTTAATTTAGTTTACATTAGATTAGTTTAGTTAGTTTTAGTTTAGGTTAGGTTAGATGAGGTTAGTTTAGTTTAGTTTAGTTCCATTTAGTTTATTTTAGATTATAGATTTGTTTAGTTTAGTTTATAGTTCAATTTATAGTTTAGTTTAGTTTAGTTTATCGTTTAGTTTAGTTTAGTATAGTTTAGTTTAGTTTACGTTACAGTAGGTTAGTTTAGATTAGTTTAGTTTACCGCAGTTTAGGTTAGATTAAGTTAGGTTATTTTGTTTAGTTTAGTTTAGTTTAGTTTAGTTTATAGTTTAGTTTATAGTTTAGTTTATAGTTTAGCTTAGATTAGTGTAGTTTAGTTTGGTTCAGTTTATTTTAGTTTAGTTTAGTTTAGTTTCGTTTAGCTTAGGTTATGTTATATTAGGTTAGCTTAGGTTAGCTTAGTTTACCCTAGTTTAGTTTGGGTTAGGTAAGGTTAAAATAGGTTAGTTAAATTTAGTTTAGTTTAGTTTAGTTAGGTTTAGTTTAGTTTATAGTTTTGTTTAGTTTAGTTATAGTTTAGTTTATAGTTTAGTTTAGATTATAATTTAATTTATAGTTAAGTTTAGTTTACTTTAGTTTAATTTAGTTTAGCTTTCTTTAGTTTCCTTTAGATTACTCTAGTTTAGGATATGTTAGGTTAGGTTAATTTAGTTTAGTTTAATTAAGGTTAATTTAGGTTAGGTTAGTTAAGTTTAGTGTAGTTTAGTTTAGTTTAAAATATAGTATCTTTAGTTTATAGATTAGTTCATATTTTTGTTTAGTTTAGTTTAGGTTATGTTAGAGTAGTTTAGTTTAGTTTAGTTTACTTTAGGTTAGAATAGGTTAGGTTAGTGTAGATTAATTTACTTTAGTTTAGTTGAATTTAATTTAGTTTTGTTTAGTTTAGTTTAGGTTAGTTTAGTTTAGTATAGGTTAGGTTAAGTTAGGTTAGCTTAGTTTAGTTTATAGTTTAGTTTAGTTTAGTTTAGTTTATAGTGTGGTTTATACTTTAGTTTATATTTTAGTTTATAGTTTAGTTTAGTTTAGTGTAGTTTAGTTTGGTTTAGTTTTGTTTAGTTTAGTTTAAATTAGTTTCGTTTAGGTTAGGTTAAGTTAGAATAGGTTAGGTTAGGTAAGCTTAGTTTAGTTTAGTTTTGGTTAGGTTAGGTTAGGTTAGGTTGGTTAAGTTCAGTTTAGTTTAGTTTAGTTAAGTTTAGTTTAGTTTATAGTTTAGTTCAGTTTAGTTTATAGCTTAGTTTATAGTTTAGTTTAGTTTATAGTTTCATTTATAGTTAAGTTTAGTTTAGTTTAGTTTAATTTACTTTAGTTTAGTTTATTTTAGGGTAGCTTATGTTAGGTTAGGTTAGTTTATAGTTTAATTTATAGTTTAGTTTAGTTTATAGTTTAGTTTATAGTTCAGTTTATAATAGTTTAGTTTAGGTTAGGTTAGGTTAGGTTAGTTTAGTTTAGTTTAGTTTAGGTTAGGTTTGGCTATGTTAGGTTAGGATAGGTTAGTTTAGATTAGTTTAGTTTAGTTTATAGTTTATTTTATTTTAGTTTATTATTTAATTTAGTGTAGTTTAGTTTATAGTTTCGTTTATAGTTTAGTTTGGTTTAGTTTAGTTTATTTTAGTTTAGCTTAGATTAGTTTAGTTTGTCTTAGGTTAGGTTAGGTTAGGTTAGGTGAGATTAGTTTAGTTTAGTACAGTTTAATTTAGTTTGGTTTAGTTTATATTTTAGTTTAGTTTAGTTCATAGTTCAATTTATGGATTAGTTTAGTTTATAGTTTATGTTATCGTTTAGTTTAGTTTAGATTAGTTTAGTTTAGGTCAGTTTAGGTTAGGTTAAGTTAGGTTAGGTTAGTTTAGATTAGTTTAGTTTAATTTAGTTTAGTTTATAGTTTAGTTTATTTTAGTTTAGAGATTAATTTAATTTAGTTTAGTTTAGTTTAGGTTAGGTTAGGTTAGGTTAGGTTAATTTAGTTTAGTTTAGGTTAGGTTAGGTTAGGTAAGGTTAATTTACTTTAGTAAAGTTTCGTTTAGTTTATTTCAGTTCAGTTTATAGTTTAGTTGAGTTTATAGTTTAGTTTACAATTTTGTTTCGTTTAGTTTAGTTTAGTTTAGTATAGTTAAGGTAAGGTTGGGTTAGGTTAGGTTAGTTTAGTTTAGTTTAGTTTATAGTTTAGTTTAATTTAGTTTACAGTTTAGTGTATTCTTTAGTTTATAGTGTAGTTTATAGTTTATTTTAATTTAGTGTAGTTTAGTTTGGCTTAGTTTAGTATAGTTTTGTTTAGTTTAGGTTAGGTTAGGTTAGGTTAGGTTAGTTTAGTTAACTTTGGTTTAGTTTAGTTTAGTTTTGTTTAGTTTATAGTTTAGTTTATAGTTTAGTTTAGTTTAGTTTATAGTTTAATTTATAATTTGGTTTATTTTTGTTTAATTTGGTTTATAGTAGGTTAGGTTAGGTTAGTTTAGTTTAGTTTAGGTTAGGTTAAGTTAGGTTAGTTTAGGTTAATTTAGTTTAGTTGAGTTTAATTTAGTTTAGTTTATAGTATAATTTATAGTTTAGTTTACCTTATAGTTTAGTTTAATTAATTTATAGTTTAATTTAGTTTAGTTTAGTTTAATTTAGTTTAGTTTAGTTCATAGTTTTGTTTATAGTTTAGTTTAGTTTAGTTTAGTTTAAGTTATGTTAGGTTAGTTTAGTTTAGTTTAGTTTAGGTTAGGTTAGGCTAGGTTAGGTAAGTTTAATTTAGTTTAGTTTAGTTTATTTCAGTTTAGTTTATAGTTTAGTTTATAGTTTAGTTTGTAGTTTAGTGTAGTTTAGTTTGGTTTAGTTTAGTTAAGGTTAAGTAATGTTAGGTTCGTTTAGTTTAATTTAGTTTAGATTAGGTTACGTTAGATTAGGTTATAGTAGTTAGGTTTAGTTTAGTTGAATTTAGTTTATAGTTTAATTTATAGTTTAGTTTAGTTTACTTTATAGTTTAGTTTAGTTATTTTACAGTTTAATTTAGTTTAGTTTAGTCTAGTTTTGTTTACTTTAGGTTAGGTGAGATTATGTTAGGTTAGGTTCGCTTACTTTAGTTTAGTTTAGTTTAGTTTAGTTTAGGTTAGGTTAGGTTAGGTTAGGTTAGTTTAGTTAACTTTGGTTTAGTTTAGTTTAGTTTTGTTTAGTTTATATTTTAGTTTATAGTTTAGTTTAGTTTAGTTTATAGTTTAATTTATAATTTGGTTTATTTTTGTTTAATTTAGTTTATAGTAGGTTAGGTTAGGTTAGTTTAGTTTAGTTTAGTTTAGGTTAGGTTAAGTTAGGTTAGTTTAGGTTAATTTAGTTTAGTTGAGTTTAATTTAGTTTAGTTTAGTTTATAGTTTAATTTATAGTTTAGTTTACCTTATAGTTTAGTTTAATTAATTTATAGTTTAATTTAGTTTAGTTTAGTTTAATTTACTTTAGTTTAGTTCATAGTTTTGTTTATAGTTTAGTTTAGTTTAGTTTAGTTTAAGTTATGTTAGGTTAGTTTAGTTTAGTTTAGTTTAGGTTAGGTTAGGCTAGGTTAGGTAAGTTTCATTTAGTTTAGTTTAGTTAAGTTTAGTTTATAGTTTAGTTTGTAGTTTAGTTTAGTTTAGTTTAGTTTGGTTTAGTTTAGTTAAGGTTAAGTAATGTTAGGTTCGTTTAGTTTAATTTAGTTTAGATTAGGTTACGTTAGATTAGGTTAGGGTAGTTAGGTTTAGTTTAGTTGAATTTAGTTTATAGTTTAATTTATAGTTTAGTTTAGTTTACTTTATAGTTTAGTTTAGTTATTTTATAGTTTAATTTAGTTTAGTTTAGTCTAGTTTAATTTAGTTTACTTTAGTTTATAGTTTTGTTTATAGTTTAGTTTAGTTTAGTTTAGGTTAATTTATGTTAGGTTAGTTTAGTTTAGTTTAGTTTAGGTTAGGTTAGGTTAGGTTAGGTTAGTGTAGTTTAGTTTAGCTGAATTTTGTTTAGTTTAGTTTAGTTTAGGTTACGTTAGGTTAGTTTAGTTTAGTTTAGTTTAGTGTATGTTAGGTTAGGTTAGGTTAGTTTAATTTAGTTTAGTTTATTTTAGTTTATAGTTTAGTTTATAATTTATTATATAATTTAGTATACTTTAGTTTATAGATTAGTTTATAGTTTAGTTAATATTTTAGTTTATTTTATTTTACGTTAGGTTAGGGAAGTTTAAGTTAGGTTAGGTTAGGTTAGTTTAGTTTAGTTTAGTTTATGTAAGGTTAGGTTAGGTTAGTTTGGTATAGTTTAGTTTAGTTTAGTTTTGTTTATATTTAGTTAATTTAATTTATTGTTCAGTTTATAGTTTAGTTTAGTTTAGTTTAGGTTAGGTTGGGTTAGTTTAGTTTAGGTTAGGTTAGCTTAAGTTAGGTTAATTTAGTTTAGTATAGTTTATTTTAGTTTAGTTTAGTTTATAGTTTAGTTCATTTTATTTTATAGTTTAGTTTATAGTTTTTTTTAGTTTAGTTTAGTTTAGTTAATTTAGGTTAGGTTAGGTTAGGTTAGAGTAGTTTAATTTAGGTTAGATTATGATAGGTTAGTGCAGTTTAATTTAATTTTGTTTAGTTTAGTTGAATTAAATTTAGTTTAGTTAGGTCAGTTTAGGTAAGTTAGGTTAGTTTAGTTTAGTATAGGTTAGGTTACGTTAGGTAAGTTTAATTCAGTTTAGTTTAGTTTAGTTTATAGTTTAATTTATAGTTTTGCTTATAGTTATTTAGTTTTGTTTAGATAAGTTTAGTTTAGGTTAAATTATGAGAGGTTAGTTTAGTTTAGTTTAGTTTAGGTTAGGTTAGGTTGGGTTAGGTTAGTGAAGTTTCATTTAGTTTAGTTTATTTTAGTTTAGTTTAGTATGTAGTTCAGTTCAGTTTTGTTTTGTTTAATTTAGTTTAGTTTATAGTTTAGTTGAGTTTAGGTTAGTTTAGTTGAGTTTAGTTTAGTTTAGTTTAGGTTAGGTTAGGTTAGTTTAGTTTAGTTTAGGATAGGTTATGATAGATTAAGTTAGGTTAGGTTAGTTTGGTTTAGTTTAGTCTAGTTAAGTTTAGTTTAGTTTATACTTTAGTTTAGTTTAGTTTATTTTATAGTTTAGTTAAGTTTTGTTTATAGTTTAGTTTGCAGTTTAGTATAGTTTAGTTTAGTTTAATTTAGTTTAGCTAAGTTAAGTATAGTGTAGTTTAGTTTAGTTTATAGTTTAATTTATAATTTAGTTTAGTTTAGTTTAGTTTACTTTAGTTTAGGTTAGGTTAGGTTAGGTTAGGTTAGGTTAGTTTAATTTATTTGAGATTAATTTAGTTTAGTTTATAGTTTAATTTATAGTTTAGTTTATTTTACTTTATAGTTTAGTTTAGTTAATTTATAGTTTAATTTAGTATAGTTTAGTTTAATTTAGTTTCGTTTAGTTTATAGTTTTGTTTATAGTTTAGCTTAGATTAGTTTAGTTTAGTTTAGTTTAGGTTAAGTTATGTTAGGTTAGTTTAGTTTAGTTTAGTTCAGGTTCGTTTAGGTTAGGATAGGTAAGTTTAATTTAGTTCGGTTTAGTTTATAGTTTAGTTTATAGTTTAGTATGTAGTTTTGTTTAGTTTAGTTTAGTTTAGTTTAGGTTAAGTTATGTTAGGTTAGTTTAGTTTAATTTAGTTTAGATTAGGTTAGGTTAGGTTAGGTTAGGTTACGGTATTTAAGTTTAGGTTAGGCAAATTTAGTTTAGTTTAGTTCAGTTTAGTTTAGTTTATTTTATAGTTTATTTTTGTTTTGTTGATAGTTTTGTTTGCAGTTTAGTATAGTTTAGTTTAGTTTAATTTAAATTAGGTTAAGTAAGGTTAAGGTTAGGTTAGTTTAGTTTAGTTTAGTTTATGTTAGGTTAGATTAGTTTAGTTTAGTTTATAGTTTAGTTTAATTTATTTTATAATTTAGTTTATAGTTTAGTTTAGTTTAGTTTGTAGTTTAATTTAGTTTAGTTTAGTTTAGTTTAATTTAGTTTACTTTAGTTTAGGTTAGGTTATGTTAGTTTAGTGTAGTATAGTTTAGTTTAGTTTAAAATATAGTATCTTTGGTTTATAGTTTAGTTCATAGTTTTGTTTAGTTTAGTTTAGATTAGTTTAGGTTAGATTAGAGTAGTTTAGTTTAGTTTAGTTTAGGTTAGAATAGGTTAGGTTAGTGTAGTTTAGTTTAGTTTAGTTGAATTTAATTTAGTTTTCTTCAGTTTAGTTTAGGTTAGGTTAGGTTAGTTTAGTTTAGTATAGGTTAGGTTAAGTTAGGTAATGGTAGTTTAGTTTATAGTTTAGTTTAGTTTAGTTTAGTTTATAGTTTAGTTTATACTTTAGATTATATTTTAGTTTATAGTTTAGTTTATTTTAGTGTAGTTTAGTTTGGTTTAGTTTGGATTAGATTAGTTTAAATTAGTTTCGTTTAGGTTAGGTTATGTTATATTAGGTTATGTTAGGTAAGCTTAGTTTAGTTTAGTTTAGTTTAGGTTAGGTTAGGTTAGGTTATGTTAGGTTAGGTTAGTTAAGTTCAGTTTAGTTTAGTTTAGTTAAGTTTAGTTTATAGCTTAGTTTATAGTTTAGTTTAGTTTATACTTTAATTTATAGTTAAGTTTAGTTTAGATTAATTTAGTTTAGTTTAGTTTATTTTAGGGTATCTTATGTTAGGTTAGGTTAGGTTAGTTTAGTTTATAGTTTAATTTATAGTTTAGTTTAGTTTATAGTTTAGTTTAGTTTATAATAGTTTAGTTTATGTTAGGTTAGGTTAGGTTAGTTTAGCTTAGTTTAGTTTAGGTTAGGTTTCGCTAGGTTAAGTTAGGTTGGGTTAGTTTACATTAGTTTATATTAATTTAGTTTATAGTTTAGTTTACTTTAGTTTATTATTTAATTTAGTGTAGTTTAGTTTATAGTTTCGTTTATAGTTTAGTTTGGTTTAGTTTAGTTTTTTTTTGTTTAGCTTAGATTAGTTTAGTTTATCTTAGGTTAGGTTAGGTGAGATTAGTTTAATTTAGTTGAGTTTAATTTAGTTTATTTAAGTTTATAGTTTAGTTTAGTTTAGTCTATAGTTCAATTTATAGTTTAGTTTAGTTTAGTTTATAGTTTAGGTTATCGTTTAGTTTATTTTAGATTAATTTAGTTTAGGTCAATTTAGGTTAGGTTAACTTAGGTTAGGTTAGTTTAGATTAGTTTAGTTTAATTTAGTTTAGTTTATAGTTTAGTTTATTTTAGTTTATAGTTTAATTTAGTTTAGTTTAGTTTAGTGTAGTTTAGTTTGGGTTAGGTTAGGTTAGGTTAATTTAGTTTAGTTTACGTTAGGTTAGGTAATTTTAATTTAGTTTGTTTGGTTATGTTTAATTTTTAGTTTATTTTGTAATTTTGTTTATTGTTTAGTTTAGTTTATACTCTAATTTAGATTAGTTTAGTTTAGTTTAGTTTAGTTTAGTTTAATTTAGGTTTTTTTAGGTTAGTTTAGTTTAGTTTAGTTTAGGTTAGGTTAGGTTAGGTTAATTTACTTTAGTATAGTTTAGTTTAGTTTATTTTAGTTTAGTTTATAGCTTACTTTACAGTTTAGTTTAGTTTAGTTTAGTTTAGTTTGGGTTAGGTTAGGTTAGGTTAGTTTAGTTTAATTTAGTTTAAAGTTTAGTTTAGTTTAGTTTACAGTTTAGCTTATCCTTTAGAATATAGTGTGGTTTATAGTTTAGTTTAATTTAGTGTAGTTTAGTTTGGTGTAGTTTAGTATAGTTTTGTTTACCTTAGGTTAGGTGAGATTATGTTAGGTTAGGTTAGCTTACTTTAGTTTAGTTTAGTTTAGGTTAGGTTAGATTAGGTTAATTTAGTTAACTTTGGTTTAGTCTAGTTTAGTTAGTTTAGTTTATAATTTAGTTTATAGTTATGTTTTGTTTAGTTTATAGTTTAATTTATAATTTAGTATAGTTTAGTTTAGTTTAGTTTAGTTTAATTTAGTTTAGAGTAGGTTAGGTTAGGTTAGGTTAATTTAGTTTAGTTGAGTTTAATTTAGTTTAGTTTAGTTTAGTTTATAATTTAAATTATAGTTTAGTTTAGTTTACTTTATAGTTTATTTTAGTTAATTTATAGTTTAATTTAGTTTAGTTTAGTTTAATTTAGTTTAGTTTAGTTTATAGTTTTGTTTATAGTTTAGTTTATTTTAGGTTAAATTATATTAAGTTCGTTTAGTTTAATTTAGTTTTGATTAGGTTACGTTATATTAGGTTAGGGTAGTTAAGTTTGGTTTAGTTGCATTTAGTTTATAGTTTAATTTATAGTTAAGTTTAGTTTATTTTATAGTTTAGTTTAGTTAATTTACAGTTTAATTTATTTTAGTTTAGTCTAGTTTAATTTAGTTTACTTTATTTATAGTTTTGTTTATAGTTTAGTTTAGTTTAGTTTAGTTTAGGTTAATTTATGTTAGGTTAGTTTAGTTTAGTTTAGGTTAGGTTAGGTTAGGTTAGGTTAGGCTAGTGTAGTTTAGTTTAGTTTAGCTAAATTTTGTTTAGTTTAGTTTAGTTTAGGATACGTTAGGTTAGTTTAGTTGAGTTTAGTTAAGTGTATGTTAGGTTAGGTTAGGTTAGTGTAGTTTAGTTTAGTTTATTTTAGTTTATAGTTTAGTTTAGTTTAGTTTATAATTTATTTTATAGTTTAGTATACTTTAGTTTATAGATTAGTTTATAGTTTAGTTAATATTTTAGTTTAGTTTAGTTTAGATTAGGTTAGGGAAGGTTAGGTTAGGTTAGTTTATTTTAGTTTAGCTTATGTAAGGTTAGGTTAGGTTAGTTTGGTATAAATTAGTTTAATTTAGTTTTGTTTAAGTTTAGTTTAGTTTATAGTTCAGTTTATAGTTTAGTTTAGTTTAGTTTAGGTTAGGTTAGGTTAGGTTAAGTTAGGTTAGTTTAGTTTAGTATAGTTTTTTTTATTTTAGTTTAGTTTAGTTAGTTTAGGCTAGGTTAGGTTAGTATAGAGTAGTTTAATTTAGGTTAGGTTATGATAGGTTAGTGCAGTTTAATTTAATTATTTTAGTTTAGTTGAATTTAATTTATTTTAGTTAGGTCAGTTTAGGTAAGTTAGGTTAGTTTAATTTAGTATAGGTTAGGTTAGGTTGGGTTAAGTTAGTGTAGTTTCATTTAGTTTGGTTTATTTTAGTTTAGTTTAATATGAGGTTCCGTTTAGTTTAGTTTTGTTTAATTTAGTTTAGTTTATAGTTTAGTTGAGTTTAGGTTAGTTTAGTTGAGTTTAGTATATTTTAGTTTAGTTTAGGTTACGTTAGGTTAGGTTAGATTAACTTTGTTTAGGATAGGTTATGTTAGATTAGGTTAGGTTAGTTTGGTTTAGTTTAGTCCAGTTAAGTTTAGTTTAGTTTATACTTTAGTTTAGTTTAGTTTATTTTATAGTTTAGTTAAGTTTCGTTTATAGATTAGTTTGCAGTTTAGTATAGTTTAGTTAAGTTTAATTTAGTTTAGCTAAGTTTAGTTTAGTTTAGTTTATAGTTTAATTTATAATTTAGTTTAGTTTAGTTTAATTTAGTTTAGTTTAGGTTAGGTTAGGTTAGTTTAATTTAGTTGAGTTTAATTTAATTTAGTTTAGTTTATAGTTTAATTTATAGTTTAGTTTAGTTTACTTTATAGTTTAGTTTAGATAATTTATAGTTTAATTTAGTTTAGTTTAGTTTAATTTAGTTTTGTTAAGTTTATAGTTTTGTATATAGTTTAGCTTAGATCAGTTTAGTTTAGTTAAGGTTAAGTTATGTTAGGTTAGTTTAGTTTAGTTTAGGTTCGGTTAGGTTAGGTTAGGTAAGTTTAATTTAGTTCAGTTTAGTTTAGTTAAGTTTAGTTTATAGTTTAGTTTATAGTATAGTTTAGGTTAAGTTATGTTAGGGTCGTTTAGTTTAATTTAGTTTAGATTAGGTTAGGTTAGGTTAGGGTAGTTAAGTTTAGTTTAGTTGAATTTAGTTTAGTTTAGTTCAGTTTATTTTACGTTAGGTTAGTTTAGTTTAGTTTAGTTTAGGTTAGGTTAGGTTAGGTTAGTTTAGTTTAGTTTAGTTTATTTAAGTGTAGTTTAGTTTATAGTTCAGTTTAGTTTAGTTTTGTTTAATTTAGTTTAGTTTATAGTTTAGTTGAGTTTAGGTTAGTTTAGCTGAGTTTAGTTTAGTTTAGTTTATTTTAGATTAGGTTCGGTTAGGTTAGTTTAGTTTAGTTTAGGTTGGGTTATGTTAGATTAGGTTAGGTTAGGTTAGTTTGGCTTAGTTTAGTTTAGTTAAGTTTAGTTTATTTTATACTTTAGTTTAGTTTAGTTTATAGTTTAGTTTAGTTTTGTTTATAGTTTAGTTTATACTTTAGTTTAGTTTAGTTTATTTTATAGTTTAGTTAAGTTTTGTTTATAGTTTAGTTTGCAGTTTAGTATAGTTTAGTTTAGTTTAATTTAGTTTAGCTAAGTTAAGTATAGTGTAGTTTAGTTTAGTTTATAGTTTAATTTATAATTTAGTTTAGTTTAGTTTAGTTTACTTTAGTTTAGGTTAGGGTAGGTTAGGTTAGGTTAGGTTAGTTTAATTTATTTGAGATTAATTTAGTTTAGTTTATAGTTTAATTTATAGTTTAGTTTATTTTACTTTATAGTTTAGTTTAGTTAATTTATAGTTTAATTTAGTATAGTTTAGTTTAATTTAGTTTCGTTTAGTTTATAGTTTTGTTTATAGTTTAGCTTAGATTAGTTTAGTTTAGTTTAGTTTAGGTTAAGTTATGTTAGGTTAGTTTAGTTTAGTTTAGTTCAGGTTCGTTTAGGTTAGGATAGGTAAGTTTAATTTAGTTCGGTTTAGTTTATAGTTTAGTTTATAGTTTAGTATGTAGTTTTGTTTAGTTTAGTTTAGTTTAGTTTAGGTTAAGTTATGTTAGGTTAGTTTAGTTTAATTTAGTTTAGATTAGGTTAGGTTAGGTTAGGTTAGGTTACGGTATTTAAGTTTAGGTTAGGCAAATTTAGTTTAGTTTAGTTCAGTTTAGTTTAGTTTATTTTATAGTTTATTTTTGTTTTGTTGATAGTTTTGTTTGCAGTTTAGTATAGTTTAGTTTAGTTTAATTTAAATTAGGTTAAGTAAGGTTAAGGTTAGGTTAGTTTAGTTTAGTTTAGTTTATGTTAGGTTAGATTAGTTTAGTTTAGTTTATAGTTTAGTTTAATTTATTTTATAATTTAGTTTATAGTTTAGTTTAGTTTAGTTTGTAGTTTAATTTAGTTTAGTTTAGTTTAGTTTAATTTAGTTTACTTTAGTTTAGGTTAGGTTATGTTAGTTTAGTGTAGTATAGTTTAGTTTAGTTTAAAATATAGTATCTTTGGTTTATAGTTTAGTTCATAGTTTTGTTTAGTTTAGTTTAGATTAGTTTAGGTTAGATTAGAGTAGTTTAGTTTAGTTTAGTTTAGGTTAGAATAGGTTAGGTTAGTGTAGTTTAGTTTAGTTTAGTTGAATTTAATTTAGTTTTCTTCAGTTTAGTTTAGGTTAGGTTAGGTTAGTTTAGTTTAGTATAGGTTAGGTTAAGTTAGGTAATGGTAGTTTAGTTTATAGTTTAGTTTAGTTTAGTTTAGTTTATAGTTTAGTTTATACTTTAGATTATATTTTAGTTTATAGTTTAGTTTATTTTAGTGTAGTTTAGTTTGGTTTAGTTTGGATTAGATTAGTTTAAATTAGTTTCGTTTAGGTTAGGTTATGTTATATTAGGTTATGTTAGGTAAGCTTAGTTTAGTTTAGTTTAGTTTAGGTTAGGTTAGGTTAGGTTATGTTAGGTTAGGTTAGTTAAGTTCAGTTTAGTTTAGTTTAGTTAAGTTTAGTTTATAGCTTAGTTTATAGTTTAGTTTAGTTTATACTTTAATTTATAGTTAAGTTTAGTTTAGATTAATTTAGTTTAGTTTAGTTTATTTTAGGGTATCTTATGTTAGGTTAGGTTAGGTTAGTTTAGTTTATAGTTTAATTTATAGTTTAGTTTAGTTTATAGTTTAGTTTAGTTTATAATAGTTTAGTTTATGTTAGGTTAGGTTAGGTTAGTTTAGCTTAGTTTAGTTTAGGTTAGGTTTCGCTAGGTTAAGTTAGGTTGGGTTAGTTTACATTAGTTTATATTAATTTAGTTTATAGTTTAGTTTACTTTAGTTTATTATTTAATTTAGTGTAGTTTAGTTTATAGTTTCGTTTATAGTTTAGTTTGGTTTAGTTTAGTTTTTTTTTGTTTAGCTTAGATTAGTTTAGTTTATCTTAGGTTAGGTTAGGTGAGATTAGTTTAATTTAGTTGAGTTTAATTTAGTTTATTTAAGTTTATAGTTTAGTTTAGTTTAGTCTATAGTTCAATTTATAGTTTAGTTTAGTTTATCGTTTAGTTTATTTTAGATTAATTTAGTTTAGGTCAATTTAGGTTAGGTTAACTTAGGTTAGGTTAGTTTAGATTAGTTTAGTTTAATTTAGTTTAGTTTATAGTTTAGTTTATTTTAGTTTATAGTTTAATTTAGTTTAGTTTAGTTTAGTGTAGTTTAGTTTGGGTTAGGTTAGGTTAGGTTAATTTAGTTTAGTTTACGTTAGGTTAGGTAATTTTAATTTAGTTTGTTTGGTTATGTTTAATTTTTAGTTTATTTTGTAATTTTGTTTATTGTTTAGTTTAGTTTATACTTTAATTTAGATTAGTTTAGTTTAGTTTAGTTTAGTTTAGTTTAATTTAGGTTTTTTTAGGTTAGTTTAGTTTAGTTTAGTTTAGGTTAGGTTAGGTTAGGTTAATTTACTTTAGTATAGTTTAGTTTAGTTTATTTTAGTTTAGTTTATAGCTTACTTTACAGTTTAGTTTAGTTTAGTTTAGTTTAGTTTGGGTTAGGTTAGGTTAGGTTAGTTTAGTTTAATTTAGTTTAAAGTTTAGTTTAGTTTAGTTTACAGTTTAGCTTATCCTTTAGAATATAGTGTGGTTTATAGTTTAGTTTAATTTAGTGTAGTTTAGTTTGGTGTAGTTTAGTATAGTTTTGTTTACCTTAGGTTAGGTGAGATTATGTTAGGTTAGGTTAGCTTACTTTAGTTTAGTTTAGTTTAGGTTAGGTTAGATTAGGTTAATTTAGTTAACTTTGGTTTAGTCTAGTTTAGTTAGTTTAGTTTATAATTTAGTTTATAGTTATGTTTTGTTTAGTTTATAGTTTAATTTATAATTTAGTATAGTTTAGTTTAGTTTAGTTTAGTTTAATTTAGTTTAGAGTAGGTTAGGTTAGGTTAGGTTAATTTAGTTTAGTTGAGTTTAATTTAGTTTAGTTTAGTTTAGTTTATAATTTAAATTATAGTTTAGTTTAGTTTACTTTATAGTTTATTTTAGTTAATTTATAGTTTAATTTAGTTTAGTTTAGTTTAATTTAGTTTAGTTTAGTTTATAGTTTTGTTTATAGTTTAGTTTATTTTAGGTTAAATTATATTAAGTTCGTTTAGTTTAATTTAGTTTTGATTAGGTTACGTTATATTAGGTTAGGGTAGTTAAGTTTGGTTTAGTTGCATTTAGTTTATAGTTTAATTTATAGTTAAGTTTAGTTTATTTTATAGTTTAGTTTAGTTAATTTACAGTTTAATTTATTTTAGTTTAGTCTAGTTTAATTTAGTTTACTTTATTTATAGTTTTGTTTATAGTTTAGTTTAGTTTAGTTTAGTTTAGGTTAATTTATGTTAGGTTAGTTTAGTTTAGTTTAGGTTAGGTTAGGTTAGGTTAGGTTAGGCTAGTGTAGTTTAGTTTAGTTTAGCTAAATTTTGTTTAGTTTAGTTTAGTTTAGGATACGTTAGGTTAGTTTAGTTGAGTTTAGTTAAGTGTATGTTAGGTTAGGTTAGGTTAGTGTAGTTTAGTTTAGTTTATTTTAGTTTATAGTTTAGTTTAGTTTAGTTTATAATTTATTTTATAGTTTCGTATACTTTAGTTTATAGATTAGTTTATAGTTTAGTTAATATTTTAGTTTAGTTTAGTTTAGATTAGGTTAGGGAAGGTTAGGTTAGGTTAGTTTATTTTAGTTTAGCTTATGTAAGGTTAGGTTAGGTTAGTTTGGTATAAATTAGTTTAATTTAGTTTTGTTTAAGTTTAGTTTAGTTTATAGTTCAGTTTATAGTTTAGTTTAGTTTAGTTTAGGTTAGGTTAGGTTAGGTTAAGTTAGGTTAGTTTAGTTTAGTATAGTTTTTTTTATTTTAGTTTAGTTTAGTTAGTTTAGGCTAGGTTAGGTTAGTATAGAGTAGTTTAATTTAGGTTAGGTTATGATAGGTTAGTGCAGTTTAATTTAATTATTTTAGTTTAGTTGAATTTAATTTATTTTAGTTAGGTCAGTTTAGGTAAGTTAGGTTAGTTTAATTTAGTATAGGTTAGGTTAGGTTAGGTTGGGTTAAGTTAGTGTAGTTTCATTTAGTTTGGTTTATTTTAGTTTAGTTTAATATGAGGTTCCGTTTATTTTAGTTTTGTTTAATTTAGTTTAGTTTATAGTTTAGTTGAGTTTAGGTTAGTTTAGTTGAGTTTAGTATATTTTAGTTTAGTTTAGGTTACGTTAGGTTAGGTTAGATTAACTTTGTTTAGGATAGGTTATGTTAGATTAGGTTAGGTTAGTTTGGTTTAGTTTAGTCCAGTTAAGTTTAGTTTAGTTTATACTTTAGTTTAGTTTAGTTTATTTTATAGTTTAGTTAAGTTTCGTTTATAGATTAGTTTGCAGTTTAGTATAGTTTAGTTAAGTTTAATTTAGTTTAGCTAAGTTTAGTTTAGTTTAGTTTATAGTTTAATTTATAATTTAGTTTAGTTTAGTTTAATTTAGTTTAGTTTAGGTTAGGTTAGGTTAGTTTAATTTAGTTGAGTTTAATTTAATTTAGTTTAGTTTATAGTTTAATTTATAGTTTAGTTTAGTTTACTTTATAGTTTAGTTTAGTTAATTTATAGTTTAATTTAGTTTAGTTTAGTTTAATTTAGTTTTGTTTAGTTTATAGTTTTGTATATAGTTTAGCTTAGATCAGTTTAGTTTAGTTAAGGTTAAGTTATGTTAGGTTAGTTTAGTTTAGTTTAGGTTCGGTTAGGTTAGGTTAGGTAAGTTTAATTTAGTTCAGTTTAGTTTAGTTAAGTTTAGTTTATAGTTTAGTTTATAGTATAGTTTAGGTTAAGTTATGTTAGGGTCGTTTAGTTTAATTTAGTTTAGATTAGGTTAGGTTAGGTTAGGGTAGTTAAGTTTAGTTTAGTTGAATTTAGTTTAGTTTAGTTCAGTTTATTTTACGTTAGGTTAGTTTAGTTTAGTTTAGTTTAGGTTAGGTTAGGTTAGGTTAGTTTAGTTTAGTTTAGTTTATTTAAGTGTAGTTTAGTTTATAGTTCAGTTTAGTTTAGTTTTGTTTAATTTAGTTTAGTTTATAGTTTAGTTGAGTTTAGGTTAGTTTAGTTGAGTTTAGTTTAGTTTAGTTTATTTTAGATTAGGTTCGGTTAGGTTAGTTTAGTTTAGTTTAGGTTGGGTTATGTTAGATTAGGTTAGGTTAGGTTAGTTTGGCTTAGTTTAGTTTAGTTAAGTTTAGTTTATTTTATACTTTAGTTTAGTTTAGTTTATAGTTTAGTTTAGTTTTGTTTATAGTTTAGTTTATAGTTTAGTATAGTTTAGTTTAATTTAATTTAGTTTAACTAAGTTTAGTTTAGTTTAGTTTTGGGTAGGTTATGTTAGGTTAGGTTAGTTTAGTTTAGGTTAGGTTAGGTTAGGGTAGGTTAGTTTAGTTTAGTTGAGTGTAGTTTAGTTTAGATTAGGTGAAGTAGGATTAGGTTAGGTGAGGTTACGTTAGTTTAGTTTTGTTTATAGTTTAGTTTAGTTTAGTTTATAGTTTACTTTATAGTTCAATTAGTTTAGTTTAATGTTTAATGTAGTTTAGTTTAGTTTAGTTCAGTTTAGTTTCATTTAGGTTAATTTAGTTTAGGTTAGGTTAAGTTAGGTTAGGTTAGGTTAGTTTAGTTTAGTATAGTTTAGTTTAGTTTAAAATATAGTATCTTTAGTTAATAGTTTAGTTCATAGTTTTCTTTAGATTAGTTTACTTTAGGTTAGGTTAGAGTAGTTTAGTTTACTTTAGGTTAGATTAGGTTAGGTTAATGTAGTTTAGTTTAATTTTGTTTAGTTGAATTTAATTTAGTTTAGTTTAGTTTAGTTTAGGTTAATTTAGGTTCGTTTAGGTTAGATCAGGTTAGGTTATGTTAGATTAGGTTAGGTTAGCTTAGCTTAGTTTAGTTTAGTTTAGTTTCGGTTAGGTTGGGTTAGGTTAGTTTACTTAAGTTTAGTTTAGTTTAGTTTAGTTATGTATAGTTTAGTTTATAGTTTAGTTCAGTTCATAGTTTAATTTATATTTAGGTTTAGTTTAGTTTAATTTAGTTTAGCTTATTTAGTTTAGTTTAGTTTATTTTACGGTAGCTTATGTTAGGTTAGGTTAGGTTAGTATAGTTTATAGTTTAATTTATAGTTTACTTTAGTTTATAGTTTAGTTTATAATTTAGTTTAGTTTAGTTTAGTTTTATAATAGTTTAGTTTAGGTTAGTTTAGGTTAAGATAGTTTAGTTTAGTTTAGTTTAGGTTAGGTTAGGCTAGATTAAGTTATATTAGGTTAGTTTAGATTAGTTTAGTTTAGTTTATAGTTTAGTTTACTTAATTTATTATTTTGTTTAGTTTAGTTTAGTTTATAGTTTCGTTTATAGTTTATTTTGATTTAGTTTAGTTTAATTTAGTTTACCTTAGATTAGTTTAGTTAGTTTTAGGTTAGGTTAGGTTAGGTGAGGTTAGTTTAGTTTAGTTTAGTTTAATTTAGTTTAGTTTAGTTTATAGTTTAGTTTAGTTTATAGTTCAATTTATAGTTTAGTTTAGTTTAGTTTATCGTTTAGTTTAGTTTAGTATAGTTTAGTTTAGGTTAGAGTAGGTTAGTTTAGATTAGTTTAGTTTAGCGCAGTTTAGGTTACGTTAAGTTAGGTTATTTTATTTAGTTTAGTTTAGTTTAGTTTATAGTTTAGTTTATAGTTTAGTTTATAGTTTAGTTTAGATTAGTGTAGTTTAGTTTGGTTTAGTTTATTTTAGTTTAGTTTCGTTTAGCTTAGGTTATATTATATTAGGTGAGCTTAGGTTAGCTTAGTTTACCCTAGTTTAGTTTAGGTTAGGTAATGTTAGAATAGGTTAGTTAAATTTAGTTTAGTTTAGTTTAGCTAGGTTTAGTTTAGTTTATAGTTTAGTTTAGTTTAGTTATAGTTTAGTTTATAGTTTAGTTTAGGTTATAATTTAATTTATAGTTTAGTTTAGTTTAGTTTAATTTAGTTTAGCTTTCTTTAGTTTCCTTTAGATTATTTTAGTTTAGGATATGTTAGGTTAGGTTAGTTTAGTTTAGTTTAATTTATAGTTTATTTTATAGTTTTGTTTATAGTTTAGTTTAGTTTATAGTTTAATTTAGTTTAGTTTAGTTTAATTTAGTTTAGTTTAGTTTAATTTAGGTTAGTTTAGTTTAGTTTAGTTTAGGTTAGGTTAGGTTAGGTTAGGTTAATTTACTTTAGTATAGTTTAGATTAGTTTATTTTAGTTTAGTTTCTGGTTTAGTTTAATTTATAGTTTTGTTTACAGTTTAGTTTAGTTTAGTTTAATTTAGTTTATTTTGGGTTAGGTTAGGTTAGTTTAGTTTAGTTTAGTTTAGTTTAGTTTATAGTTTAGTTTAGTTTAGTTTACAGTTTAGTTTATCCTTTAGTTTATAGTGTAGTTTATAGTTTAGTTTAATTTATGTAATTTAGTTTGGTTTAGTTTAGTATAGTTTTGTTTACTTTAGGTTAGGTGAGATTATGTTAGGTTAGGTTAGCTTACTTTAGTTTAGTTTAGTATAGTTTAGGTTAGGTTAGGTTAAGTTAGTTTAGTTTAGTTTAGTTTGTACTTTAGTTTAATTTAGTTTACAGTTTACTTTATCCTTTAGTTTATAGTGTAGTTTATAGTTTAGTTTAATTTAGTGTAGTTAAGTTTGGTTTAGTTTAGTATAGTTTTAATTACTTTAGGTTAGGTTAGATTATGATAGGTTTGGATAGCTTACATTAGTTTATATTAGGTTAGGTTAGGTTAGTTTAGTTTAGTTAACTTTGGTTTAGTTTAGTTTAGTTTAGTTTACAGTTTAGTTTATAGTTTAGTTTAGTTAAGTTTATAGTTTAATTTATAATTTAGTTTAGTTTAGTTTAATTTAGTTTAGAGTAGGTTAGGTTAGGTTAGTTTAGTTTAGTTTAGGTTAGGTTAGGTTAGGTTAGGTTAATTTAGTTTAGTTGAGTTTAATTTAGTATAGTTTATTTTAGTTAATAGTTTAATTTATAGTTTAGTTTAGTTTTTTTATACTTTAGTTTAGTTAATTTAAAGTTTAATTTAGTTTAGTTTAGTTTAATTTAATTTAGTTTGTAGTTTAGTTTAGTTTAGTTTAGGTTAGGTTAGGTTAGAGTAGTTTAGTTTAGGTTAGGTTATGATAGGTTAGTGCAGTTTAATTTAATTTAGTTTAGTTTAGTTGAATTTAATTTAGTTTAGTTAGGTTAGTTTAGATAAGTTAGGTTAGTTTAGTTTACTTTAGTTTATGTAAGGTTAGGTTAGGTTAGTTTAGTATTATTTAGTTTACTTTTGCTAATAGTTCAGTTTAGTTTAGTTTATATATCAGTTTATAGTTCAGTTCAGTTTAGTTTAGTTTAGGTTACGTTGGGTTAGTTTTGTTTAGTATAGGTTAGGTTAGGGTAGGTAAGTTTAATTCAGTTTAGTGTAGTTTAGTTTATAGTTTAATTTATAGGTTGGTTTATAGTTAATTTAGTTTAGTTTAGTTTAGGTTAAATTGTGTTAGGTTAGTTAAGTTTAGTTTAGGTTAGGTTAGGTTGGGATAGGTTAGTGTAGTTTAATTTAATTTAGTTGAATTTAGTTTAGTTAAGTTTAGCTTAGGTTACGTTAGGTTAGTTTAGTTTAGTTTAGTTTAGGTGAGGTTAGGTTAGGTTAGTTTAGTTCTGTTAATTTATTTTAGTTTATACATTAGTTTAGTTTATAGTTTAGTTTAATTTAGTGCAGTTTAATTTTGTTTAAGTTAGGTTAGGTTAGGTTAGTTTGGCTTAGTTTAGTTTAGGTTAGGTTATGTTATATTAGGTTAGGTTAGGTTAGTTTGGTTTCGTTTAGTCAAGTTAAGTTTAGTTTAGTTTATTTTATAGTTTAGTTTAGTTTTGTTTATAGTTTAGTTTGCAGTTTAGTATAGTTTAGTTTAGTTTAATTTAGTTTAGGTTAAGTAAGGTTAGGTTAGGTTAGTTTAGTTTAGTTTAATTTATGTTAGGTTAGGTTAGGTTAGGTTAGGTTAGGGTAGTTTAGTTTACTTTAGTTGAATTTAGTTTAGTTTAGTTCAGTTTAGGTTACGTTAGGTTCCTTTAGTTTAGTTTAGGTTAGGTTAGGTTACGTTACGTTAGGTTAGATTAGTTTAGTTAAGTTTATTTTAGTTTAGTTTAATTTATAGTTCAGTTTAATTTAGTTTTGTTTAATTTAGTTTAGTTTATAGTTTAGTTCAGTTTAGGTTAGTTTAGTTGAGTTTAGTTTAGTTTAGTTTAGTGTAGTTTAGCTTAGGTTAGTTTAGTTTAGTTTATTTAGTTTTGTTTAATTTAGGTTAATTTAGTTTAGTTAATTTAGTTTAGTTTAGTTTAGTTTAGGTTAAGTTAGTTTAGGTTACGTTAGGTTAGGTTAGGTTAAGTTAGTTCAGTTTAGTATAGTTTACTTTATTTTAAAATATAGTATCTTTAGTTTATAGTTTAGTTTATAGCTTTGTTTAGTTCAGTTTAGTTTAATTTAGTTATTTAGAGTAGTTTAGTTTAGTTCAGTTTAGGTTAGATTAGGTTAGGTTACTGTTGTTTAGTTTAGTTTAGTTTAGTTGAATTTAGTTTAGTTTAATTTAGGTTAGGTTAGGTTGTTTTGGTTTAGTATAGGTTAGGTTCAGTTAGGTTAGGTTAGTTTAGTTTAGTTTAGTTTCGTTTAGCTTAGGTTATGTTACATTAGGTTAGCTTAGGTTAGCTTAGTTTACTCTAGTTTAGTTTAGGTTAGGTTAGGTTAGAATAGGTTAGTTAAGTTTAGTTTAGTTTAGTTTAGTTAGGTTTAGTTTAGTTTATAGTTTAGTTTAGTTTTGTTTATAGTTTAGTTTAGTTAAGTTGTTTAATTTAGTTTACCTTTCTTTTTTCGGTTAGAGTACTTTAGTTTAGGGTATGTTATGTTAGGTTAGCTTGGTTAGTTTAGTTTAGTTTAAGTTAGGTTAGGTTACCTTAGGTTAGGTTAGGTTAGGTTAATTTAGGTTAGTTTAGAATAGTTTAGTTTAGTGTAATTTAGTTTATAGTTTAGTTTAGTTTAGTGTAGTTTATAGTTTAATTTAGTTTAGTTTAGTTGAATTTAGTTTAGTTTATTTTAGTTTAGGTTAGGTTAACTAAGTTTAATTTAGTTTAGTTTAGTTTAATTAAGTTTAGTTTATAGTTTAGTATATAGTTTAGTTTGTAGTTTTATTTTAGTTTAGTTTAGTTTAGGTTAAGTTATATTAGCTTCATTTAGCTTAATTTAGTTTAGATTAGTTTACGTTATATTAGGTTAGAGTAGTTAAGTTTAGTTTAGTTGAATTTAGTTTATAGTTTAATTTATAGTTTAGTTTAGTTTACTTTATAGTTTAGTTTAGTTAATTTATAGTTTAATTTACTTTAGTTTAGTCTAGTTTAATTTAGTTTAATTTAATTAATAGTTTTGTTTATAGTTTAGTTTAGTTTAGGTTAGGTTATGTTAGATTAGGTTAGGTTAGGTTAGTTTGGTTTAGTTTAGTCTAGTTAAGTTTAGTTTAGTTTATTTTATACTTTAGTTAATTTTGTTGATAGTTTGGTTTGCAGTTTAGTATAGTTTAGTTTAGTTTAATTTAGATTAGGTTAAGAAAGGTTAGGGTAGGTTGGTTTAGTTTAGTTTAGTTTATGTTATGTTAGGTTAGTTTAGTTTAGTTTTGTTTATAGTTTAGTTTAATTTATATTATAATTTAGTTTATAGTTTATTTTAGTTTAGTTTGTAGTTTAATTTAGTTTAGTTTAATTTACTTTAGTTTAGGTTAGATTAGGTTAGGTTAGGTTAGGTTAGTCTAGTTTAGTTTAGTTTAGTTTAGTTTAAAATATAGTATCTTTAGTTTATAGTTTAGTTCATAGTTTTATTAAGTTTTATTTAGTTTCGTTTAGGTTAGGTTAGAGTAGCTTAGTTTAGTTTAGTTTAGGTTAGAATAGGTTAGGTTAGTGTAGTTTAGTTTAGTTTAGTTTAATTTAATTTAGTTTTGTTTAGTTTAGTTTAGGTTAGGTTAGGTTAGTTTAGTTTAGTATAGGTGATGTTAAGTTAGTTAAGGGTAGTTTAGTTTATAGTTTAGTTTAGTTTAGTTTAGTTTAGGTTATGTTAGGTGCGTTTAGTTTAATTTAGTTTTAATTAGGTTACGTTAGATTAGGTTAGGGTAGTTGAGTTTACTTTAGTTGAATTTAGTTTATAGTTTAATTTATAGTTTATTTTAGTTTACTTTATAGTTTAGTTTAGTTAATTTATAGTTTAATTTACTTTAGTTTAGTCTAGTTTAATTTAGTTTACTTTAATTTATAGTTTTGTTTAAAATTTAGTTTAGTTTAGTTTAGTTTAGTTTAGGTTAAATTATGTTAGGTTAGGTTAGTTTAGTTTATTTTAGGTTAGGTTAAGTTAGGTTAGTGTAGTTTAGTTTAGTTTAGCTAAATTTTGTTTAGTTTAGTTTAGTTTAGGATACGTTAGGTTAGTTTAGTTTAGTTTAGTTTAGTGTATGTTAGGTTAGGTTGGGCTAGATTAATTTAGTTTAGTTTATTTTAGTTTATAGTTTAGTTTAGTTTAGTTTATAATTTATTTTATAGTTTAGTATACTTTAGTTTATAGATTAATTTATAGTTTAGTTAACATTTTAGTTTAGTTTAGTTTAGATTAGGTTAGAGAAGTTTAGGTTAGGTTAGTTTATTTTAGTTTAGTTTATGTAAGCTTAGATTAGGTTAGTTTGGTATAGTTTAGTTTAATTTAGTTCATTTTATAGTTTAGTTTAGTTTAGTTTATAGTTCAGTTTATAGTTTAGTATTGCTTAATTTAGTTTAGGTTAGGTTGGGTTAGTTTAGTTTAGTTTAGGTTAGGTTAGGTTAAGTTAGGTTAGTTTAGTTTAGTATAGTTAAGTTTAGTTTAGTTTAGTTTATAGTTTAGTTTATTTTATTTTATAGTTTAGTTTATAGTTTTCTTTAGCTTAGTTTAATTTAGTTAGTTTAGGTTAGGTTAGGTTAGATTATTTTAGTTTAGGTTAGGTTATGATAGGTTAGTGCAGTTTAATTTAATTTAGTTTAGTTTAGTTGAATTTAATTTATTTTTGTTAGGTCAGTTTAGGTAAGTTAGGTTACTTTAGTTTAGTATAGGTTAGGTTAGGTTAGGTAAGTTTAATTCAGTATAGTTTATTTTAGTTTATAGTTTAATTTATAGTTTTGTTTATAGTTAGTTTAGTTTAGTTTAGTTTAGGTTAAATTATGTTAGGTTAGTTTAGTTTAGTTTAATTTATGTTAGGTTAGGTTGGGTTAAGATAGTGTAGTTTCATTTAGTTTGGTTTATTTTAGTTTAGTTTAATATGTTGTTCCGTTTAGTTTAGTTTTGTTTAATTTAGTTTAGTTTATAGTTTAGTTGAGTTTAGTTTAGGTTTGGTTAGGCTAGGTTAGATTAGTTTTGTTTAGGATAGGTTATGTTAGATTAGGTTAGGTTAGGTTAGTTTGGTTTAGTTTAGTCTAGTTAAGTTTAGTATAGTTTATACTTTAGTTTAGTTTAGTTTAGTTTATTTTATAGTTTAGTTAAGTTTTGTTTATACTTTAGTTTGCAGTTTAGTATAGTTTAGTTTAGTTTAATTTAGTTTAGTTTAGTTTAATTTAGTTTCGTCTAGTTTATGGTTTTGTTTATAGTTTTGCTTAGTTTAGTTTAGTTTAGATTAGTTTAGGTTAAGTTATGTTAGGGTCGTTTAGTTTAATTTAGTTTAGATTAGGATAGGTTAGGTTTGGGTAGTTAAGTTTAGTTTAGTTGAATTTAGTTTAATTTAGTTCAGTTTAGGTTACGTTAGGTTAGTTTAGTTTAGTTTAGTTTAGGTTAGGTTAGGTTAGTTTAGTTTAGTTTATTTAAGTGTAGTTTAGTTTATAGTTCAGTTTAGTTTAGTTTGGTTTAATTTAGTTTAGTTTATAGTTTAGTTGAGTTTAGGTTAGTTTAGTTGAGTTTAGTTTGGTTTAGTTTATTTTAGATTAGGTTAGTTTAGGTTAGTTTAGTTTAGTTTAGGTTGGGTTATGTTAGATTAGGTTAGGTTAGGTTAGTTGCTTAGTTTAGTCTAGTTAAGTTTAGTTAAGTTTACACTTAAGTTTAGTTTAGTTTATAGTTTAGTTTAGTTTTGTTTATAGTTTAGTTTATAGTTTAGTATAGTTTAGTTTAGTTTAATTTAGTTTAGCTAAGTTTAGTTTAGTTTAGTTTTGGGTGGGTTATGTTAGGTTAGGTTAGGTTAGTTTAGTGTAGTTTAGGTTAGGTTAGGTTAGGTTAGTTTAGTTTAGTTGAGTTTAGTTTAGTTTAGATTAGGTTAAGTAAGATTAGGTTAGGTTAGGTTAGGTTAGTTTAGTTTTGTTTATAGTTTAGTTTAGTTTAGTTTACATTTTCTTTATAGTTTAGTTAGTTTAGTTTATAGTTTAATTTAGTTTAGTTTAGTTTAGTTTTCATTAATTTAGGTTAATTTGTTTAGTTTAGTTTAGTTTAGGTTAGGTTAAGTTAGGTTAGGTTAGGTTAGTTTAGTTTACTATAGTTTAGTTTAGTTTAAAATATAGTATCTTTAGTTTATAATTTAGTTCATAGTTTTCCTTAGATTAGTTTATTTTCGGTTAGGTTAGAGTAGTTTAGTTTAGTTTAGTTTAGATTAGGTTAGATTAGGTTAGTTTAATGTAGTTTAGTTTAATTTAGTTTAGTTGAATTTAATTTAGTTTAGTTTAGGTTAGGTTAGGTTTGTTTAGGTTAGATTAGGTTAGGTTATGTTAGATTAGGTTAGGTTAGGTTAGCTTAGTTTAGTTTAGTTTAGTTTCCGTTAGGTTGGGTTAGGTTAGGTTAGTTAAGTTTATTTTAGTTTAGTTTAGTTAAGTATAGTTTAGTTTATAGTTTACTTTAGTTTAATTTATAGCTTAGTTTATAGCTTAGTTTAGTTCATAGTTTAATTTATATTTAGGTTTAGTTTAGTTTAGTAAAGTTTATTTTAGGGTAGCTTATGTTAGGTTAGGTTAGGTTAGTATAGTTTATAGTTTAATTTATAGTTTACTTAAGTTTATAGTTTGGTTTACAGTTTAGTTTAGTTTAGTTTATAATAGTTTAGTTTAGTTTAGTTTAGTTTAGGTCAGGTTAAGATATTTTAGTTTAGTTTAGTTTAGGTTAGGTTAGGCTAGGTTAAGTTATATTTGGTTAGTTTAGATTAGTTTAGTTTAGTTTAGTTTATAGTTTAGATTAGTTTATTATTTATTTTAGTTTAGTTTAGTTTATAGTTTCGTTTATAGTTTAGTTTGGTTTAGTTTAGTTTAATTTAGTTTACATTAGATTAGTTTAGTTAGTTTTAGTTTAGGTTAGGTTAGATGAGGTTAGTTTAGTTTAGTTTAGTTCAATTTAGTTTATTTTAGTTTATAGATTAGTTTAGTTTAGTTTATAGTTCAATTTATAGTTTAGTTTAGTTTAGTTTATCGTTTAGTTTAGTTTAGTATAGTTTAGTTTAGTTTAGGTTACAGTAGGTTAGTTTAGATTAGTTTAGTTTAGCGCAGTTTAGGTTAGATTAATTTAGGTTATTTTGTTTAGTTTAGTTTAGTTTAAATTAGTTTATAGTTTAGTTTATAGTTTAGTTTATAGTTTAGCTTAGATTAGTGTAGTTTAGTTTGGTTCAGTTTATTTTAGTTTAGTTTAGTTTAGTTTCGTTTAGCTTAGGTTATGTTATATTAGGTTAGCTTAGGTTAGCTTAGTTTACCCTAGTTTAATTTGGGTTAGGTAAGGTTAAAATAGGTTAGTTAAATTTAGTTTAGTTTAGTTTAGTTAGGTTTAGTTTAGTTTATAGTTTTGTTTAGTTTAGTTATAGTTTAGTTTATAGTTTAGTTTAGATTATAATTTAATTTATAGTTAAGTTTAGTTTACTTTAGTTTAATTTAGTTTAGCTTTCTTTAGTTTCCTTTAGATTACTCTAGTTTAGGATATGTTAGGTTAGGTTAGTTTAGTTTAGTTTAATTAAGGTTAATTTAGTTTAATTTAGTTTAGTTTAGGTTAGGTTAGGTTAGGTTAGTTAAGTTTAGTGTAGTTTAGTTTAGTTTAAAATATAGTATCTTTAGTTTATAGATTAGTTCATATTTTTGTTTAGTTTAGTTTAGGTTATGTTAGAGTAGTTTAGTTTAGTTTAGTTTACTTTAGGTTAGAATAGGTTAGGTTAGTGTAGATTAATTTAATTTAGTTTAGTTGAATTTAATTTAGTTTTGTTTAGTTTAGTTTAGGTTAGTTTAGTTTAGTATAGGTTAGGTTAAGTTAGGTTAGCTTAGTTTAGTTTATAGTTTAGTTTAGTTTAGTTTAGTTTATAGTGTGGTTTATACTTTAGTTTTTTATTTTAGTTTATAGTTTAGTTTAGATTAGTGTAGTTTAGTTTGGTTTAGTTTTGTTTAGTTTAGTTTAAATTAGTTTCGTTTAGGTTAGGTTAAGTTGGAATAGGTTAGGTTAGGTAAGCTTAGTTTAGTTTAGTTTTGGTTAGGTTAGGTTAGGTTAGGTTGGTTAAGTTCAGTTTGTCTTAGGTTAGGTTAGGTTAGGTTAGGTTAGGTGAGATTAGTTTAATTTAGTACAGTTTAATTTAGTTTGGTTTAGTTTATATTTTAGTTTAGTTTAGTTCATAGTTCAATTTATGGATTAGTTTAGTTTATGGTTTATGTTATCGTTTAGTTTAGTTTAGATTAGTTTAGTTTAGGTCAGTTTAGGTTAGGTTAAGTTAGGTTAGGTTAGTTTAGATTAGTTTAGTTTAATTTAGTTTAGTTTATAGTTTAGTTTATTTTAGTTTAGAGATTAATTTAATTTAGTTTAGTTTAGTTTAGGTTAGGTTAGGTTAGGTTAATTTAGTTTAGTTTAGGTTAGGTTAGGTTAGGTAAGGTTAATTTACTTTAGTAAAGTTTCGTTTAGTTTATTTCAGTTCAGTTTATAGTTTAGTTGAGTTTATAGTTTAGTTTACAATTTTGTTTCGTTTAGTTTAGTTTAGTTTAGTATAGTTAAGGTAAGGTTGGGTTAGGTTAGGTTAGTTTAGTTTAGTTTAGTTTATAGTTTAGTTTAATTTAGTTTATAGTTTAGTGTATTCTTTAGTTTATAGTGTAGTTTATAGTTTATTTTATTTTAGTGTAGTTTAGTTTGGTTTAGTTTAGTATAGTTTTGTTTAGTTTAGGTTAGGTTAGGTTAGGTTAGGTTAGTTTAGTTAACTTTGGTTTAGTTTAGTTTAGTTTTGTTTAGTTTAGTTTAGTTTTGTTTAGTTTATAGTTTAGTTTATAGTTTAGTTTAGTTTAGTTTATAGTTTAATTTATAATTTGGTTTGTTTTTGTTTAATTTGGTTTATAGTAGGTTAGGTTAGGTTAGTTTAGTTTAGTTTAGGTTAGGTTAAGTTAGGTTAGTTTAGGTTAATTTAGTTTAGTTGAGTTTAATTTAGTTTAGTTTATAGTTTAATTTATAGTTTAGTTTACCTTATAGTTTAGTTTAATTAATTTATAGTTTAATTTAGTTTAGTTTAATTTAATTAGTTTAGTTTAGTTCATAGTTTTGTTTATAGTTTAGTTTAGTTTAGTTTAGTTTAAGTTATGTTAGGTTAGTTTAGTTTAGTTTAGTTTAGGTTAGGTTAGGCTAGGTTAGGTAAGTTTAATTTAGTTTAGTTTAGTTTAGTTAAGTTTAGTTTATAGTTTAGTTTATAGTTTAGTTTGTAGTTTAGTGTAGTTTAGTTTGGTTTAGTTTAGTTAAGGTTAAGTAATGTTAGGTTCGTTTAGTTTAATTTAGTTTAGATTAGGTTACGTTAGATTAGGTTATAGTAGTTAGGTTTACTTTAGTTGAATTTAGTTTATAGTTTAATTTATAGTTTAGTTTAGTTTACTTTATAGTTTAGTTTAGTTATTTTACAGTTTAATTTAGTTTAGTTTAGTCTAGTTTTGTTTACTTTAGGTTACGTGAGATTATGTTAGGTTAGGTTCGCTTACTTTAGTTTAGTTTAGTTTAGTTTAGTTTAGGTTAGGTTAGGTTAGGTTAGGTTAGGTTAGTTTAGTTAACTTTGGTTTAGTTTAGTTTAGTTTTGTTTAGTTTATATTTTAGTTTATAGTTTAGTTTAGTTTAGTTTATAGTTTAATTTATAATTTGGTTTATTTTTGTTTAATTTAGTTTATAGTAGGTTAGGTTAGGTTAGGTTAGTTTAGTTTAGTTTAGGTTAGGTTAAATTAGGTTAGTTTAGGTTAATTTAGTTTAGTTGACTTTAATTTAGTTTAGTTTAGTTTATAGTTTAATTTATTGTTTAGTTTACCTTATAGTTTAGTTTAATTAATTTATAGTTTAATTTAGTTTAGTTTAGTTTAATTTAGTTTAGTTTAGTTCATAGTTTTGTTTATAGTTTAGTTTAGTTTAGTTTAGTTTAAGTTATGTTAGGTTAGTTTAGTTTAGTTTAGTTTAGGTTAGGTTAGGCTAGGTTAGATAAGTTTAATTTAGTTTAGTTTAGTTAAGTTTAGTTTATAGTTTAGTTTGTAGTTTAGTTTAGTTTAGTTTAGTTTGGTTTAGTTTAGTTAAGGTTAAGCAATGTTAGGTTCGTTTAGTTTAATTTAGTTTAGATTAGGTTACGTTAGATTAGGTTAGGGTAGTTAGGTTTAGTTTAGTTGAATTTAGTTTATAGTTTAATTTATAGTTTAGTTTAGTTTACTTTATAGTTCAGTTTAGTTATTTTATAGTTTAATTTAGTTTAGTTTAGTCTAGTTTAATTTAGTTTACTTTAGTTTATAGTTTTGTTTATAGTTTAGTTTAGTTTAGTTTAGGTTAATTTATGTTAGGTTAGTTTAGTTTAGTTTAGTTTAGGTTAGGTTAGGTTAGGTTAGGTTAGTGTAGTTTAGTTTAGTTTAGCTGAATTTTGTTTAGTTTAGTTTAGTTTAGGTTACTTTAGGTTAGTTTAGTTTAGTTTAGTTTAGTGTATGTTAGGTTAGGTTAGGTTAGTTTAATTTAGTTTAGTTTATTTTAGTTTATAGTTTAGTTTAGTTTAGTTTATAATTTATTTTATAATTTAGTATACTTTAGTTTATAGATTAGTTTATAGTTTAGTTAATATTTTAGTTTATTTTATTTTACGTTAGGTTAGGGAAGTTTAAGTTAGGTTAGGTTAGGTTAGTTTAGTTTAGTTTAGTTTATGTAAGGTTAGGTTAGGTTAGTTTGGTATAGTTTAGTTTAGTTTAGTTTTGTTTATATTTAGTTTAGTTTAATTTATTGTTCAGTTTATAGTTTAGTTTAGTTTAGTTTAGGTTAGGTTGGGTTAGTTTAGTTTAGGTTAGGTTAGCTTAAGTTAGGTTAATTTAGTTTAGTATAGTTTAGTTTAGTTTAGTTTAGTTTATAGTTTAGTTCACTTTATTTTATAGTTTAGTTTATAGTTTTTTTTAGTTTAGTTTAGTTTAGTTAATTTAGGTTAGGTTAGGTTAGGTTAGAGTAGTTTAGTTTAGGTTAGATTATGATAGGTTAGTGCAGTTTAATTTAATTTGGTTTAGTTTAGTTGAATTAAATTTAGTTTAGTTAGGTCAGTTTAGGTAAGTTAGGTTATTTTAGTTTAGTATAGGTTAGGTTACGTTAGGTAAGTTTAATTCAGTTTAGTTTAGTTTAGTTTATAGTTTAATTTATAGTTTTGCTTATAGTTATTTAGTTTTGTTTAGATAAGTTTAGTTAGGTTAAATTATGAGAGGTTAGTTTAGTTTAGTTTAGTTTAGGTTAGGTTAGGTTGGGTTAGGTTAGTGAAGTTTCATTTAGTTTAGTTTATTTTAGTTTAGTTTTGTATGTAGTTCAGTTCAGTTTTGTTTTGTTTAATTTAGTTTAGTTTATAGTTTAGTTGAGTTTAGGTTAGTTTAGTTGAGTTTAGTTTAGTTTAGTTTAGGTTAGGTTAGGTTAGTTTAGTTTAGTTTAGGATAGGTTATGATAGATTAGGTTAGGTTAGGTTAGGTTGGTTTAGTTTAGTCTAGTTAGGTTTAGTTTAGTTTATACTTTAGTTTAGTTTAGTTTATTTTATAGTTTAGTTAAGTTTTGTTTATAGTTTAGTTTGCAGTTTAGTATAGTTTAGTTTAGTTTAATTTAGTTTAGCTAAGTTAAGTATAGTGTAGTTTAGTTTAGTTTATAGTTTAATTTATAATTTAGTTTAGTTTACTTTAGTTTAGGTTAGGTTAGGTTAGGTTAGGTTAGGTTAGTTTAATTTATTTGAGATTAATTTAGTTTAGTTTATAGTTTAATTTATTTTACTTTATAGTTTAGTTTAGTTAATTTATAGTTTAATTTAGTATAGTTTAGTTTAATTTAGTTTCGTTTAGTTTATAGTTTTGTTTATAGTTTAGCTTAGATTAGTTTAGTTTAGTTTAGTTTAGGTTAAGTTATGTTAGGTTAGTTTAGTTTAGTTTAGTTCAGGTTCGTTTAGGTTAGGATAGGTAAGTTTAATTTAGTTCAGTTTAGTTTATAGTTTAGTTTATAGTTTAGTATGTAGTTTTGTTTAGTTTAGTTTAGTTTAGTTTAGTTTAGGTTAAGTTAGGTTAGGTTAGTTTAGTTTAATTTAGTTTAGATTAGGTTAGGTTAGGTTAGGTTAGGTTACGGTATTTAAGTTTAGGTTAGGCAAATTTAGTTTAGTTCAGTTTAGTTTAGTTTATTTTATAGTTTATTTTTGTTTTGTTGATAGTTTTGTTTGCAGTTTAGTATAGTTTAGTTTAGTTTAATTTAGATTAGGTTAAGTAAGGTTAAGGTTAGGTTAGTTTAGTTCAGTTTAGTTTATGTTAGGTTAGATTAGTTTAGTTTAGTTTTGTTTATAGTTTAGTTTAATTTATTTTATAATTTAGTTTATAGTTTAGTTTAGTTTAGTTTGTAGTTTAATTTAGTTTAGTTTAGTTTAGTTTAATTTAGTTTACTTTAGTTTAGGTTAGGTTATGTTAGTTTAGTGTAGTATAGTTTAGTTTAGTTTAAAATATAGTATCTTTAGTTTATAGTTTAGTTCATAGTTTTGTTTAGTTTAGTTTAGATTAGTTTAGGTTAGATTAGAGTAGTTTAGTTTAGTTTAGTTTAGGTTAGAATAGGTTAGGTTAGTGTAGTTTAGTTTAGTTTAGTTGAATTTAATTTAGTTTTCTTCAGTTTAGTTTAGGTTAGGTTAGGTTAGTTTAGTTTAGTATAGGTTAGGTTAAGTTAGGTAATGGTAGTTTAGTTTATAGTTTAGTTTAGTTTAGTTTAGTTTATAGTGTAGTTTATACTTTAGATTATATTTTAGTTTATAGTTTAGTTTATTTTAGTGTAGTTTAGTTTGGTTTAGTTTGGATTAGAATAGTTTAAATTAGTTTCGTTTAGGTTAGGTTATGTTACATTAGGTTATGTTAGGTAAGCTTAGTTTAGTTTAGTTTAGTTTAGGTTAGGTTATGTTAGGTTAGGTTAGTTAAGTTCAGTTTAGTTTAGTTTAGTTAAGTTTAGTTTATAGCTTAGTTTATAGTTTAGTTTAGTTTATACTTTAATTTATAGTTAAGTTTAGTTTAGATTAATTTAGTTTAGTTTAGTTTATTTTAGGGTATCTTATGTTAGGTTAGGTTAGGTTAGTTTAGTTTATAGTTTAATTTATAGTTTAGTTTAGTTTAGTTTATAGTTTAGTTTAGTTTAGTTTATAATAGTTTAGTTTATGTTAGGTTAGGTTAGGTTAGTTTAGCTTAGTTTAGTTTAGGTTAGGTTTCGCTAGGTTAAGTTAGGTTGGGTTAGTTTACATTAGTTTATATTAATTTAGTTTATAGTTTAGTTTACTTTAGTTTATTATTTAATTTAGTGTAGTTTAGTTTATAGTTTCGTTTATAGTTTAGTTTGGTTTAGTTTAGTTTTTTTTTGTTTAGCTTAGATTAGTTTAGTTTATCTTAGGTTAGGTTAGGTGAGATTAGTTTAATTTAGTTGAGTTTAATTTAGTTTATTTAAGTTTATAGTTTAGTTTAGTTTAGTCTATAGTTCAATTTATAGTTTAGTTTAGTTTAGTTTATAGTTTAGGTTATCGTTTAGTTTATTTTAGATTAATTTAGTTTAGGTCAATTTAGGTTAGGTTAACTTAGGTTAGGTTAGTTTAGATTAGTTTAGTTTAATTTAGTTTAGTTTATAGTTTAGTTTATTTTAGTTTATAGTTTAATTTAGTTTAGTTTAGTTTAGTGTAGTTTAGTTTAGGTTAGGTTAGGTTAGGTTAATTTAGTTTAGTTTACGTTAGGTTAGGTATTTTTAATTTAGTTTGTTTGGTTATGTTTAATTTTTAGTTTATTTTGTAATTTTGTTTATTGTTTAGTTTAGTTTATACTTTAATTTACATTAGTTTAGTTTAGTTTAGTTTAATTTAGGTTTTTTTAGGTTAGTTTAGTTTAGTTTAGTTTAGGTTAGGTTAGGTTAGGTTAATTTACTTTAGTATAGTTTAGTTTAGTTTATTTTAGTTTAGTTTATAGCTTACTTTACAGTTTAGTTTAGTTTAGTTTAGTTTAGTTTGGGTTAGGTTAGGTTAGGTTAGTTTAGTTTAGTTTAGTTTAAAGTTTAGTTTAGTTTAGTTTACAGTTTAGCTTATCCTTTAGAATATAGTGTGGTTTATAGTTTAGTTTAATTTAGTGTAGTTTAGTTTGGTGTAGTTTAGTATAGTTTTGTTTACCTTAGGTTAGGTGAGATTATGTTAGGTTAGGTTAGCTTACTTTAGTTTAGTTTAGTTTAGGTTAGGTTAGATTAGGTTAATTTAGTTTAGTTTACTTTAGGTTAGAATAGGTTAGGTTAGTGTAGATTAATTTAGTTTAGTTTAGTTGAATTTAATTTAGTTTTGTTTAGTTTAGTTTAGGTTAGTTTAGTTTAGTATAGGTTAGGTTAAGTTAGGTTAGCTTAGTTTAGTTTATAGTTTAGTTTAGTTTATAGTGTGGTTTATACTTTAGTTTATATTTTAGTTTATAGTTTAGTTTAGTTTAGTGTAGTTTAGTTTGGTTTAGTTTTGTTTAGTTTAGTTTAAATTAGTTTCGTTTAGGTTAGGTTAAGTTAGAATAGGTTAGGTTAGGTAAGCTTAGTTTAGTTTAGTTTTGGTTAGGTTCGGTTAGGTTAGGTTGGTTAAGTTCAGTTTAGTTTAGTTTAGTTAAGTTTAGTTTAGTTTATAGTTTAGTTCAGTTTAGTTTATAGCTTAGTTTATAGTTTAGTTTAGTTTATAGTTTCATTTATAGTTAAGTTTAGTTTAGTTTAGTTTAATTTACTTTAGTTTAGTTTATTTTAGGGTAGCTTATGTTAGGTTAGGTTAGTTTATAGTTTAATTTATAGTTTAGTTTAGTTTATAGTTTAGTTTATAGTTCAGTTTATAATAGTTTAGTTTAGGTTAGGTTAGGTTAGGTTAGTTTAGTTTAGTTTAGGTTAGGTTTGGCTATGTTAGGTTAGGATAGGTTAGTTTAAATTAGTTTAGTTTAGTTTAGTTTATAATTTATTTTATTTTAGTTTATTATTTAATTTAGTGTAGTTTAGTTTATAGTTTCGTTTATAGTTTAGTTTGGTTTAGTTTAGTTTATTTTAGTTTAGCTTAGATTAGTTTAGTTTGTCTTAGGATAGGTTAGGTTAGGTTAGGTGAGATTAGTTTAGTTTAGTACAGTTTAATTTAGTTTGGTTTAGTTTATATTTTAGTTTAGTTTAGTTCATAGTTCAATTTATGGATTAGTTTAGTTTATAGTTTATGTTATCGTTTAGTTTAGTTTAGATTAGTTTAGTTTAGGTCAGTTTAGGTTAGGTTAAGTTAGGTTAGGTTAGTTTAGATTAGTTTAGTTTAATTTAGTTTAGTTTATAGTTTAGTTTATTTTAGTTTAGAGATTAATTTAATTTAGTTTAGTTTAGGTTAGGTTACGTTAGGTTAGGTTAATTTAGTTTAGTTTAGGTTAGGTTAGGTTAGGTAAGGTTAATTTACTTTAGTAAAGTTTCGTTTAGTTTATTTCAGTTCAGTTTATAGTTTAGTTGAGTTTATAGTTTAGTTTACAATTTTGTTTCGTTTAGTTTAGTTTAGTTTAGTATAGTTAAGGTAAGGTTGGGTTAGGTTAGGTTAGTTTAGTTTAGTTTAGTTTATAGTTTAGTTTAATTTAGTTTACAGTTTAGTGTATTCTTTAGTTTATAGTGTAGTTTATAGTTTATTTTAATTTAGTGTAGTTTAGTTTGGTTTAGTTTAGTATAGTTTTGTTTAGTTTAGGTTAGGTTAGGTTAGGTTAGGTTAGTTTAGTTAACTTTGGTTTAGTTTAGTTTACAGTTTAATTTATAATTTGGTTTATTTTTGTTTAATTTGGTTTATAGTAGGTTAGGTTAGGTTAGTTTAGTTTAGTTTAGGTTAGGTTAAGTTAGGTTAGTTTAGGTTAATTTAGTTTAGTTGAGTTTAATTTAGTTTAGTTTACAGTTTAATTTATAGTTTAGTTTACCTTATAGTTTAGTTTAATTAATTTATAGTTTAATTTAGTTTAGTTTCGTTTAGTTCATAGTTTTGTTTATAGTTTAGTTTAGTTTAGTTTAGTTTAAGTTATGTTAGGTTAGTTTAGTTTAGTTTAGTTTAGGTTTGGTTAGGCTAGGTTAGGTAAGTTTAATTTAGTTTAGTTTAGTTTAGTTAAGTTTAGTTTATAGTTTAGTTTATAGTTTAGTTTGTAGTTTAGTGTAGTTTAGTTTGGTTTAGTTTAGTTAAGGTTAAGTAATGTTAGGTTCGTTTAGTTTAATTTAGTTTAGATTAGGTTACGTTAGATTAGGTTATAGTAGTTAGGTATAGTTTAGTTGAATTTAGTTTATAGTTTAATTTATAGTTTAGTTTAGTTTACTTTATAGTTTAGTTTAGTTATTTTATAGTTTAATTTATTTTAGTTTAGTCTAGTTTAATTAGGTTTACTTTAGTTTATAGTTTTGTTTATAGTTTAGTTTAGTTTAGTTTAGGTTAATTTATGTTAGGTTAGTTTAGTTTAGTTTAGTTTAGGTTAGGTTAGGTTAGGTTAGGTTAGTGTAGTTTAGTTTAGTTTAGCTGAATTTTGTTTAGTTTAGTTTAGTTTAGGTTACGTTAGGTTAGTTTAGTTTAGTTTAGTTTAGTGTATGTTAGGTTAGGTTAGGTTAGGTTAGTTTAATTTAGTTTAGTTTATTTTAGTTTATAGTTTAGTTTAGTTTAGTTTATAATTTATTTTATAATTTAGTATACTTTAGTTTATAGATTAGTTTATAGTTTAGTTAATATTTTAGTTTATTTTAGTTTATGTTAGGTTAGGGAAGTTTAAGTTAGGTTAGGTTAGGTTAGTTTAGCTTAGTTTAGTTTATGTAAGGTTAGGTTAGGTTAATTTGGTATAGTTTAGTTTAGTTTAGTTTTGTTTATATGTAGTTTAGTTTAATTTATTGTTCAGTTTATAGTTTAGTTTAGTTTAGTTTAGGTTAGGTTAGCTTAAGTTAGGTTAATTTAGTTTAGTATAGTTTAGTTTAGTTTAGTTTAGTTTATAGTTTAGTTCATTTTATTTTATAGTTTAGTTTATAGTTTTGTTTAGTTTAGTTTAGTTTAGTTAATTTGGGTTAGGTTAGGTTAGGTTAGATAAGTTTAGTTTAGGTTAGATTATGATAGGTTAGTGCAGTTTAATTTAATTTTGTTTAGTTTAGTTGAATTAAATTTAGTTTAGTTAGGTCAGTTTAGGTAAGTTAGGTTAGTTTAGTTTAGTATAGGTTAGGTTACGTTAGGTAAGTTTAATTCAGTTTAGTTTAGTTTAGTTTATAGTTTAATTTATAGTTTTGCTTATAGTTATTTAGTTTTGTTTAGATAAGTTTAGTTTAGGTTAAATTATGTTAGGTTAGTTTAGTTTAGGTTAGTTTAGGTTAGGTTAGGTTGGGTTAGGTTAGTGAAGTTTCATTTAGTTTAGTTTATTTTAGTTTAGTTTAGTATGTAGTTCAGTTCAGTTTTGTTTTGTTTAATTTAGTTTAGTTTATAGTTTAGTTGAGTTTAGGTTAGTTTAGTTGAGTTTAGTTTAGTTTAGTTTAGGTTAGGTTAGGTTAGTTTAGTTTAGTTTAGGATAGGTTATGATAGATTAGGTTAGGTTAGGTTAGTTTGGTTTAGTTTAGTCTAGTTAAGTTTAGTTTAGTTTACACTTTAGTTTAGTTTAGTTTATTTTATAGTTTAGTTAAGTTTTGTTTATAGTTTAGTTTGCAGTTTGGTATAGTTTAGTTTAGTTTAATTTAGTTTAGCTAAGTTTAGTATAGTGTAGTTTAGTTTAGTTTATAGTTTAATTTATAATTTAGTTTAGTTTAGTTTAGTTTAATTTAGTTTAGAGTATGTTAGGTTAGGTTAGGTTAGTTTAGTTTAGTTTAGTTTAGTTTAGGTTAGGTTAGGTTAGGTTAGGTTAGGTTATTTTAATTTATTTGAGATCAATTTAGTTTAGTTTATAGTTTAATTTATAGTTTAGTTTAGTTTACTTTATGGTTTAGTTTAGTTAATTTATAGTGTAATTTAGTATAGTTTAGTTTAATTTAGTTTCGTTTAGTTTATAGTTTTGTTTATAGTTTAGCTTAGATTAGTTTAGTTTAGTTTAGTTTAGGTTAAGTTATGTTAGGTTAGTTTAGTTTAGTTTAGTTCAGGTTCGTTTAGGTTAGGATAGGTAAGTTTAATTTAGTTCAGTTTAGTTTAGTTAAGTTTAGTTTATAGTTTAGTTTATAGTTTAGTATGTAGTTTAGTTTAATTTAGTTTAGATTAGGTTAGGTTAGGTTAGGTTAGGTTAGGGTATTTAAGTTTAGTTTAGGCAAATTTAGTTTAGTTTAGTTTATTTTATAGTTTAGTTTTTTTTTTTTGTTGATAGTTTTGTTTGCAGTTTAGTATAGTTTAGTTTAGTTTAATTTAGATTAGGTTAAGTAAGGTTAAGGTTAGGTTAGTTTAGTTTAGTTTAGTTTATGTTAGGTTAGGTTAGTTTAGTTTAGTTTTGTTTATAGTTTAGTTTAATTTATTTTACAATTTAGTTTATAGTTTAGTTTAGTTTAGTTTGTAGTTTAATTTAGTTTAGTTTAGTTTAGTTTAGTTTACTTTAGTTTAGGTTAGGTTAGGTTAGTTTAGTGTAGTATAGTTTAGTTTAGTTTAAAATATAGTATCTTTAGTTTATAGTTTAATTCATAGTTTTGTTTAGTTTAGTTTAGTTTAGTGTAGGTTAGGTTAGAGTAGTTTAGTTTAGTTTAGTTTAGGTTAGAATAGGTTAGGTTAGTGTAGTTTAGTTTAGTTTAGTTGAATTTAATTTAGTTTTCTTCAGTTTAGTTTAGGTTAGGTTAGGTTAGTTTAGTTTAGTATAGGTTAGGTTAAGTTAGGTAATGGTAGTTTAGTTTATAGTTTAGTTTAGTTTAGTTTAGTTTATAGTGTAGTTTATACTTTAGATTATATTTTAGTTTATAGTTTAGTTTATTTTAGTGTAGTTTAGTTTGGTTTAGTTTGGATTAGATTAGTTTAAATTAGTTTCGTTTAGGTTAGGTTATGTTACATTAGGTTATGTTAGGTAAGCTTAGTTTAGTTTAGTTTAGTTTAGGTTAGGTTAGGTTAGGTTAGGTTAGGTTAGGTTAGGTTAGTTAAGTTCAGTTTAGTTTAGTTTAGTTAAGTTTAGTTTATAGCTTAGTTTATAGTTTAGTTTAGTTTATACTTTAATTTATAGTTAAGTTTAGTTTAGTTTAATTTAGTTTAGTTAAGTTTATTTTAGGGTATCTTATGTTAGGTTAGGTTAGTTTAGTTTAGTTTAGTTTAGGTTAGCTTAGGTTAGTTTAAGTTATTATAGTTTAGTTTAGTTTAAAATATAGTATCTTTAGTTTGTAGTTTAGTTCATAGTTTTGTTTAGTTTAGTTTAGTTTAGTTTAGTTTAGGTTAGAGTGGTTTAGTTTAGTTTAGTTTAGTTTAGGTTAGAATAGGTTAGGTTAGTGTAGTTTAATTTAGTTTAGTTTAGTTGAATTTAATTTAGTTTTGTTTAGTTTAGTTTAGGTTAGGTTAGGTTGGTTTAGTTTAGTATAGGTTAGGTTAAGTTAGGTTAGCTTAGTTTAGTTTATAGTTTAGTTTAGTTTAGTTTAGTTTATAGTGTGGTTTATACTTTAGTTTATATTTTAGTTTATAGTTTAGTTTAGTTTAGTGTAGTTTAGTTCGGTATAGTTTGGTTTAGTTTAGTTTAAATTAGTTTCGTTTAGGTTAGGTTATGTTAGAATAGGTTAGGTTAGGTAAGCTTAGTTTAGTTTTGTTTAGTTTAGGTTAGGTTAGGTTAGATTAGGTTAGGTTAGTTTATAATAGTTTAGTTTAGTTTAGTTGAGTTTAGTTTAGTTTAGTTAAGTTTAGTTTAGTTTATAGTTTAGTTCAGTTTAGTTTATAGCTTAGTTTATAGTTTAGTTTAGTTTATAGTTTAATTTATAGTTAAGTTTATTTTAGTTTAGTTAAATTTAGTTTAGTTTAGTTTATTTTAGGGTATCTTATGTTAGGTTAGTTTGTAGTTTAATTTATAGTTTAGTTAATTTATAGTTTAGTTTATAGTTTAGTTCAGTTTATAATAGTTTAGTTTAGGTTAGGTTAGGTTAGGTTAGGTTAGTTTAGTTTAGTTTAGGTTAGGTTTGGCTAGGTTAGGTTAGGATAGGTTAGTTTAGATTAGTTTAGTTTAGTTTAGTTTATTATTTAATTTAGTGTAGTTTAGTTTATAGCTTCGTTTATAGTTTAGTTTGGTTTAGTTTAGTTTATTTTAGTTTAGCTTAGATTAGTTTAGTTTGTCTTAGGTTAGGTTGCGTTAGGTGATATTAGTTTAGTTTAGTTGAGTTTAATTTAGTTTAGTTTAGTTTATAGTTTAATTTAGTTTAGTTTATAGTTCAATTTATAGATTAGTTTAGTTTATAGTTTATGTTATCGTTTAGTTTAGTTTAGATTAGTTTAGTTTAGGTTAGTTTAGGTTGAGTTAAGTTAGGTTAGGTTAGTTTAGATTAGTTTAGTTTAATTTAGTTTAGTTTATAGTTTAGTTTATTTTAGTTTATAGTTTAATTTAATTTAGTTTATTTTAGAGAAGTTTAGGTTTGGTTACGTTAGGTTAGGTTAATTTAGTTTAGTTTAGGTATGGCTAGGTTAGGTAAGGTTAATTTTCTTTAGTAAAGTTTAGTTTTTTTTAGTTTAGTTTATATTTTAGTTTAGTTTATAGTTTAGTTTACAATTTTGTTTAGTTTAGTTAAGTTTATTTTAGTTTGGGTTAGGTTGGGTTAGGTTAGGTTAGTTTAGTTTAGTTTAGTTTATAGTTTAGTTTAATTTAGTTTACAGTTTAGTGTATCCTTTAGTTTATAGTGTAGTTTATAGTTTATTTTAATTTAGTGTAGTATAGTTTGGTTTAGTTTAGTATAGTTTTGTTTACTTTAGGTTAGGTGAGATTATGTTAGGTTAGGTTCGCTTACTTTAGTTTAGTTTAGTTTAGTTTAGTTTAGGTTAGGTTAGGTTAGGTTATGTTAGGTTAGTTTAGTTAACTTTGGTTTAGTTTAGTTTAGTTTATAGTTTAGTTTATAGATTAGTTTAGTTTAGTTTATTGTTTAATTTAGTTTTGTTTATAGTTTAGTTTATAGTTTAGTATAGTTTAGTTTAATTTAGTTTATCTAATTTTAGTTTAGTTTAGTTTAGTTTTGGGTAGGTTATGTTAGGTTAGGTTAGATTAGTTGAGTTTAGTTTAGGTTAGCTTAGGTAAGGTTAGGTTAGGTTAGTTTAGGTTAGTTTAGTTTAGTCTAGTTTATGTTAGGTTAGGTTAGTTTAGTTTAGTTTAATTTTGTTTATATTTTAGTTTAGTTTAGTTTATAGTTTAGTTTATGGTTTTGTTTAGTTTAGTTTAGTTTAGTTTAGTTTAGTTAGTTTAGGTTAGGTTAGGTTAGGTTAGGTTAGAGTAGTTTAGTTTAGGATAGGTTATGATAGGTTAGTGCAGTTGAAATTAATTTAGTTTAGTTTAGTTGAATTTAATTTATTTTAGTTAGGTCAGTTTAGGTAAGTTAGGTTAGTTTAGTTTAGTATAGGTTAGGTTAGGGTAGGTAAGTTTAATTCAGTATATGTTAGTTTAGTTTATAGTTAAATTTATAGTTTTGTTTATAGTTAATTTAGTTTGGTTTACTTTAGTTTATGTTAAATTATGTTAGGTTAGTTTAGTTTAGTTTAGTTTAGGTTAGGTTAGGTTGGGTTAAGTTAGTGTAGTTTCATTTAGTTTGGTTTATTTTACTTTAGTTTAATATGTGGTTCCGTTTAGTTTAGTTTTGTTTAATTTAGTTTAGTTTAGTTGAGGTTGGGTTATGTTAGATTAGGTTAGGTTAGGTTAGTTTGGCTAAGTTTAGTCTAGTTAAGTTTAGTTTAGTTTACACTTTAGTATAGTTTAGTTTATAGTTTAGTTTAGTTTTGTTTATAGTTTAGTTTATAGTTTAGTATAGTTTAGTTTACTTTAATTTAGTTTAGCTAAGTTTAGTTTAGTTTATTTTATTTTGGATAGGTTATGTTAGGTAAGGTTAGTTTAGTTTAGTTTAGGTTAGGTTAGGTTAGGTTAGGTTAGGTTAGTTTAGTTTAGTTGAGTTTAGTTTAGTTTAGATTAGGTTAAGTAAGATTAGGTTAGGTTAGGTTAGGTTAGTTTAGTTTTGTTTATAGTTTAGTTTAGTTTATAATTTACTTTATAGTTTAGTTAGTTTAGTTTATGGTTTAATTTAGTTTAGTTTAGTTTAGTTTAATTTAGGTTAATTTAGTTTAGTTTAGTTTAGGTTAGGTTAAGTTAGGTTAGGTTAGGTTAGTTTAGTTTAGTATAGTTTAGTTTAGTTTAAAATATAGTATCTTTAGTTTATAGTTTAGTTCATAGTTTTCTTTAGATTAGTTTAGTTTAGGTTAGGTTAGAGTAGTTTAGTTTAGTTTAGTTTAGTTAAGGTTAGATTAGGTTAGGTTAGGTTAATGTAGTTTAGTTTAATTTTGTTTAGTTGAATTTAATTTAGTTTAGTTTAGGTTAGGTTAGGTTTGTTTAGGTTAGATTAGGTTAGGTTATGTTACATTAGGTTAGGTTAGGTTAGCTTAGTTTAGTTTAGTTTAGTTTCGGTTAGGTTGGGTTAGGTTAGGTTAGTTAAGTTTAGTTTAGTTTAGTTTAGTTAAGTATAGTTTAGTTTATAGTTTAGTTCAGTTTAGTTTATAGCTTAGTTTATAGCTTAGTTTAGTTTAGTGTAGTTTAGTTTTGTTTAGGTTAGGTTAGGTTAGGTTAGTTTAGTTTAATTTAGGTTAGGTTATGTTAGATTAGCTTATGTTAGGTTAGTTTGGTTTAGTTTAGTCTAGTTAAGTTTAGTTTACTTTATACTTTAGTTTAGTTTAGTTTATTTTACAGTTTAGTTTAGTTTTGTTTATAGTTTAGTTTGCAGTTTAGTATCGTTTAGTTTAATTTAATTTAGTTTAGGTTAGGTAACCTTAGGCTAGGTTAGGTTAGTTGAGTTTAGTTTATGTTAGGTTAGGTTAGTTTAGATTAGTTTAGGTTATTTTATAGTTTAGTTTAGTTAGGTTTAGTTTATTTTATAGTTTAGTTTAGTTTAGTTTATAATTCAGTTTATAGTTTAGTTTAGATTATAGTTTAATTTATAATTTTGTAATTTAGTTTAGCTTTCTTTAGTTTCGTTTAGTTTACTTTAGTTTAAGGTTTGTTTAAGTTAGGTTAGGTTAGGTTAGTTTAGTTTAGTTTAGGTTAGGTTGTGTTACCTTATGTTAGGTTAGGTTAGGTTAGGTTAAGTTAAGTTAGGTTAGCTTAGTTTAGAATGATTTAGTTTAGTATAATTTAGTTTATAGCTTAGTTTATTTGAGTTTATAGTTTAATTTAGTTTAGTTTAGTTTAATATAGTTTAGTTTAGTTTAGTTTAGGTTAAGTTATGTTAGGTTCGTTTAGTTTAGTTTAGATTTGGTTAGGTTAGGTTAGGTTAGGTTAGGGTAGTTTAGTTTAGTTTAGTTGAATTTAGTTTAGTTTAGTTCAGTTTAGGTTAGATTAGTTTAGGTTACTTTATTTTAGTTTAGGTTAGGTTATGTTAGATTAGGTTAGGTTAGGTTAGTTTGGTTTAGTTTAGTTTAGTTAAATTTAGTATATTTTATATTTTAGTTTAGTTTAGTTTAGTTTAGTTAATAGTGTAGTTTAGTTTAATTTATACTTTAGTTTATAGTTTAGTATAGTTTAGTTTAGTTTAATTTTGGTTTAGTTTAGGGTAGGTTATGTTAGGTTAGGTTAGTTTAATTCAGTTTAGTTTAGGTTAGGTTACGTTAGGTTAGTTTAGTTCAGTTGAGTTTAATTTAGTTTAGTTTAGATTATAGTTTAATTTATAGTTTAGTTTACTTTAGGTTAGATTAGGTTAGGTTAAGTAAGGTTAGGTTTGGTTAGGTTAGTTTAGTTTAGTTTAGTTTAGTTTATGTTGAGTTAGGTTAGTTTAGTTTAGTTTAGTTTTGTTTATGGTATAGTTTAGTTTATAGTTTAGTTTAGAATTAAGTTTAATTTAGTTTATAGTTTAAGTTAGTTTAGTTTAGCTTAATTAATTTATAGTTTAGTTTAGTTTAGTTTAATTTAGTGTTGTTTAGTTTGGTTTAGTTTAGTATAGTTTTGTTTACTTTAGGTTAGTTTAGATTATGTTAGGTTTGGATAGCTTACTTTAGTTTAGTTTAGTTTAGGTTAGGTTAGGTTAGGTTACTTTAGTTTAATTAACTTTGGTTTAGTTTAGTTTAGTTTAGTTTATAGTTTAGTTTATAGTTTAGTTTAGTTAAGTTTATAGTTTAATTTATAATTTAGTTTAGTTTAGTTTAGTTTAATTTAGTATAGAGTAGGTTAGGTAAGGTTAGTTTAGTTTAGTTTAGGTTAGGTTAGGTTAGGTTAGGTTAATTTAGTTTAGTTGAGTTTAATTTATTTTAGTTAATTTAGTTAATAGTTTAATTTATAGTTTAGTTTACTTTTTTTATAGTTTAATTTAATTAATTTATAGTTTAATTTAGTTTAGTTTAGTTTAATTTAGTTTAGTTTAGTTTGTAGTGTAGTTTAGTTTAGTTTAGGTTAAGTTATGTTAGGTTCATTTAGTTTAATTAAGTTTAGATTTGGTTAGGTTAGATTACGTTAGGGTAGTTAAGTTTAGTTTAGTTGAATTTAGGCTATAGTTTGATTTATAGTTTAGTTTAGTTTACTTTATAGTTTAGTTTAGTTAATTTATAGTTATTTAACTTTAGTTTAGTTTAGTTTAATATAGTTTACTTTAGTTTATAGTATTGTTTATAGGTTAGTTTAGTTTAGTTTAGTTTAGGTTATGTTAGGTTAGTTTAGTTTATTTTAGTTTAGTGTATGTTAGTTTATAGTTTAGTTTAGTTTAGTTTATAGTTTAGTTTAATTTAGTGTAGTTTAATTTTGTTTAGGTTAGGTTAGGTTAATTTAGTTTAGTTTAGATTAGGTTATGTTAGATTAGGTTAGGTTTGGTTAGTTTGGTTTAGTTTAGTCTAGTTAAGTTTAGTTTAGTTTATTTTATAGTTTAGTTTAGTTTTGTTTATAGTTTAGTTTGCAGTTTAGTATAGTTTAGTTTAGTTTAATTTAGTTTAGGTTAAGTAAGTTTAGGTTAGGTTAGTTTAGTTTAGTTTAGTTTATGTTAGGTTAGGTTAGTTTAGTTTTGTTTAGTTTTGTTTATAGTTTAGTTTAATTTATTTTATAATTTAGTTTATAGTTTAATTTAGTTTAGTTTGTAGTTTAATTTAGTTCAGTTTAGTTTAGTTTAGTTTAATTTAGTTTAGATTAGGTTAGAGTAGTTTAGTTTAGTTTAGTTTAGTTTAGGTTAGAATAGGTTAGGTTAGTGTAGTTTAGTTTAGTTTAGTTGAATTTAATTTAGTTTTGTTTTGTTTAGTTTAGGTTAGGTTAGGTTAGTTTAGTTTAGTATAGGTTAGGTTAAGTTAGGTAAGGGTAATTTAGCTTATAGTTTAATTTAGTTTAGTTTAGTTTAGGTTAAGTTATGTTAATTTCGTTTAGTTTAATTTAGTTTAGATTAGGTTACGTTAGATTAGGTTAGGGTAGTTAAGTTTAGTTTAGTTGAATATAGCTTATAGTTTAATTTATAGTTTAGTTTAGTTCACTTTATAGTTTAGTTTATTTAATTTATAGTTTAATTTACTTTAGTTTAGTCTAGTTTAATTTAGTTTACTTTAATTTATAGTTTTGTTTATAGTTTAGTTTATTTTAGTTTAGTTTAGTTTAGGTTAATTTATGTTAGGTTAGTTTAGTTTAGTTTAGGTTAGGTTAGGTTAGGTTAGGTTAGGTTAGTGTAGTTTAGTTTAGTTTAGCTAAATTTTGTTTAGTTTAGTTTAGTTTAGGATACGTTAGGTTAGTTTAGATTAGTTTAGTTTAGTTTATTGTATGTTAGGTTAGGTTAGGTTAGTTTAATTTAGTTTAGTTTATTTTAGTTTATAGTTTAGTTTAGTTTAGTTTATAATTTATTTTATAGTTTAGTACACTTTAGTTTATAGATTAGTTTATAGTTTAGTTAATATTTTAGTTTAGTTTAGTTTGGATTAGGTTAGGGAAGGTTAGGTTAGGTTAGGTTAGTTTATTTTAGTTTAGTTTATGTAAGCTTAGGTTAGGTTAGTTTGGTATAGTTTGGTTTAGTTTAGTTTTGTTTATAGTTTAGTTTAGTTTATAGTTCAGTTTATAGTTTAGTTTAGTTTAGGTTAGGTTGGGTTAGTTTAGTTTAGTTTAGGTTAGGTTAAGTTAAGTTAGGTTAGTTTAGTTTAGTATAGTTTAGTTTAGTTTAGTTTTATTTATAGTTTAGTTTATTTTATTTTATAGTTTAGTTTATAGTTTTGTTTAGTTTAGTTTAGTTTAGTTTAGTTTAGATAGTTTAGGTTAGGTGAGGTTAGGTTAGGTTAGGTTAGACTAGTTTAGTTTAAGTTAGGTTATGATAGGTTAGTGCAGTTTAATTTAATTTAGTTTAGTTTAGTTGAATTTAATTTATTTTTGTTAGTTCAGTTTAGGTAAGTTAGGTTAGTTTAGTTTAGTATAGGTTAGGTTAGGTTAGGTAAGTTTAATTCAGAATAGTTTAGTTTAGTTTATGGTTTAATTTCTAGTTTTGTTTATAGTTAATTTAGTTTAGTTTAGTTTAGGTTAAATTATGTTAGGTTAGTTTAGTTTAGTTTAATTTATGTTAGGTTAGGTTGGGTTAAGTTAGTGTAGTTTCATTTAGTTTGGTTTATTTTAGTTTAGTTTAATATGTTGTTCCGTTTAGTTTAGTTTTGTTTAATTTAGTTTAGTTTATAGTTTAGTTGAGTTTAGGTTAGTTTAGTTGAGTTTAGTTTAGTTTAGTTTAGTTAAGGTTTGGTTAGGTTAGGTTAGATTAGTTTTGTTTAGGATAGGTTATGTTAGATTAGGTTAGGTTAGGTTAGTTTGGTTTAGTTTAGCCTAGTTAAGTTTAGTTTAGTTTATACTTTAGTTTAGTTTAGTTTATTTTATAGTTTAGTTAAGTTTTGTTTATAGTTTAGTTTGCGGTTTAGTATAGTTTAGTTTAGTTTAATTTAGTTTAGCTAAGTTTAGTTTAGTTTATGGTTTAATTTATAATTTAGTTTAGTTTAGTTTAATTTAGTTTAGGTTAGGTTAGGTAGGTTTAATTTAGTTCAGTTTAATTTAGTTAAGTTTAGTTTATAGTTTAGTTTATAGTATAGTTTAGGTTAAGTTATGTTAGGGTCGTTTAGTTTAATTTAGTTTAGATTAGGTTAGGTTAGGTTAGGTTAGGGTAGTTAAGTTTAGTTTAGTTGAATTTAGTTTAGTTTAGTTCAGTTAACGTTACGTTAGGTTAGTTTAGTTTAGTTCATTTTAGGTTAAGTTAGGTTAGTTTAGTTTAGTTTAGTTTATTTAAGTGTAGTTTAGTTTATAGTTCAGTTTAGTTTAGTTTTGTTTAATTTAGTTTAGTTTATAGTTTAGTTGAGTTTAGGTTAGTTTAGTTGAGTTTAGTTTAGTTTATTTTAGATTATTTTAGGTTAGGTTAGTTTAGTTTAGTTTAGGTTGGGTTATGTTAGATTAGGTTAGGTTAGGTTAGTTTGGCTTAGTTTAGTCTAGTTAAGTTTAGTTTATTTTATACTTTAGTTTAGTTTTGTTTATAGTTTAGTTTATAGTTTAGTATAGTTTAGTTTATTTTAATTTAATTTAGCTAAGTTAGGTTAGTTTAGTTTTGGGTAGGTTATGTTAGGTTAGGTTAGTTTAGTTTAGTTTAGGTTAGGTTAGGTTAGGTTAGTTTAGTTTAGTTGAGTTCAGTTTAGTTTAGATTAGGTTAAGTAAGATTAGGTTAGGTTAGGTTAGGTTAGTTTAGTTTTGTTTATAGTTTAGTTTAGTTTAGTTTATGGTTTACTTTATAGTTTAGTTAGTTTAGTTTATAGTTTAATTTAGTTTAGTTTAGTTTAGTTTAGTTTAGGTTAATTTAGTTTAGTTTAGTTTAGTTTAGGTTAGGTTAAGTTAGGTTAGGTTAGGTTAGTTTAGTTTAGTATAGTTTAATTTAGTTTAAAATATAGTATCTTTAGTTTATAGTTTAGTTCATAGTTTTCTTTTGATTAGTTTAGTTTAGGTTAGAGTACTTTAGTTTAGTTTAGTTTAGTTTAGTTTAGGTTAGATTAGGTTAGGTTAATATAGTTTAGTTTAATTTTGTTTAGTTGAATTTAATTTAGTTTAGTTTAGTTTAGGTTAGGTTAGGTTTGTTTAGGTTAGATTAGGTTAGGCTATGTTAGATTAGGTTAGGTTAGGTTAGCTTAGTTTAGTTTAGTTTAGTTTCGGTTAGGTTGGGTTAGGTTAGTTTACTTAAGTTTAGTTTAGTTTAGTTTAGTTAAGTATAGTTTAGTTTATAGTTTAGTTCAGTTTAGTTTATAGCTTAGTTTTTAGCTTAGTTTAGTTCATAGTTTAATTTATATTTAGGTTTAGTTTAGTTTAATTTAGTTTAGCTTAGTTTAGTTTAGTTTAGTTTAGTTTATTTTAGGGTAGCTTATGTAAGGTTAGGTTAGTATAGTTTATAGTTTAATTTATAGTTTACTTTAGTTTATAATTTAGTTTATAGTTTAGTTTAGTTTAGTTTAGCTTTATAATAGTTTAGTTTAGTTTAGTTTTGTTTAGGTTAAGATAGTTTAGTTTACTTTAATTTAGTTATGTTAGGCTAGGTTAAGTTATATTAGGTTAGTTTAGATTAGTTTAGTTTACTTTTGTTTATAGTTTAATTTACTTTAGTTTATTATTTAATTTAGTTTGGTTTAGTTTATAGTTTCGTTGATAGATTAGTTTGGTTTAGTTTAGTTTAATTTAGTTTACCTTAGATTAATTATTTAGTTTTAGGTTAGGTTAGGTTAGGTGACGTTAGTTTAGTTTAGTTTAGTTTAGTTTAGTTTAGTTTATAGTTTAGTTTAGTTTAGTTTATAGTTCAATTTATAGTTAAGTTTAGTTTAGTTTATCGTTTAGTTTAGTTTAGTATAGTTTAGTTTAGTTTAGGTTAGAGTAGGTTAGTTTAGATTAGTTTAGTTTAGGGCAGTATAGGTTAGGTTAAGTTAAGTCATTTTGTTTAATTTAGTTTAGTTTAGTTTAGTTTAGTTTATAGTTTAGTTTAGTTTATAGTTTAGTTTATAATTTAGTTTATAGTTTAGTTTAAATTAGTGTAGTTTTGTTTGGTTTAGTTTATTATCGTTTAGTTTAGTTTCGTTTAGCTTACGTTATGTTATATTAGGTGTGCTTAGGTTAGCTTAGTTTACCCTAGTTTAGTTTAGGTTAGGTAAGGTTAGAATAGGTTAGTTAAATTTAGTTTAGTTTAGTTTAGTTAGATTTAGTTTAGTTTATAGTTTAGTTTAGTTTAGTTATAGTTTAGTTTATAGTTTAGTTTAGATTATAATTTAATTTATAGTTTACTTTAGTTTAGTTTAATTTAGTTTAGCTTTCTTTAGTTTCCTTTAGATTACTTTAGTTTAGGATATGTTAGGTTAGTTTAGTTTAGTTTAATTAAGGTTAATTTAGTTTAATTTAGTTTAGTTTAGGTTAGGTTAGGTTAGTTTAGTTTAGTATAGTTTAGTTTAAAATATAGTATCTTTAGTTTATAGTTTAGTTCATAGTTTTGTTTAGTTTAGTTTAGTTTAGTTTAGGTTAGGTTGGAGTATTTTAGTTTAGTTTAGTTTAGTTTAGGTTAGAATAGGTTAGGTTAGTCTAGTTTAATTTAGTTTAGTTTAGTTGAATTTAATTTAGTTTTGTATAGTTTAGTTTAGGTTAGGTTAGTTTCGTTTAGTATAGGTTAGGTTAAGTTAGGTTAGCTTAGTTTAGTTTATAGTTTAGTGTAGTTTAGTTTAGTTTATAGTGTGGTTTATACTTTAGTTTATATTTTAGTTTATAGTTTGGTTTAGTTTAGTTTAGTTTAGTTTAGGTTATTTTAGGTTAGGTTAGAGTAATTTAGTTTAGTTTAGTTTAGTTGAATTTAATTTAGTTTAGTTTAATTTAGGTTAAATAAGTTTAGTTTAGTTTAGGTTAGGTTAATTTAGGTAAGGTTAGTTTAGTAAAGTTTAATTTAGTTTAGTTTGGTTTAGTTTACAGTTTAGTTTATCGTTTGGTTTGTAGTTTAGTTTATAGTTTAGTTTAGTTTAGTGCAGTTTATTTTGGTTAGTTTAGTATAGTTTCGTTTACGTTAGGTTATGTTAGATTAGGTTAGGTTGGGTTAGCTTACTTTAGTTTAGTTTAGTTTAGTTTAGGTTAAGTTATGTTAGGTTCGTTTAGTTTAATTTAGTTTAGATTAGGTTAGGTTAGTTTAGGTCAGGTTAGGGTAGTTTAGTTTAGTTTAGTTGAATTTAGTTTTGTTTAGTTCAGTTTAGGTTACGTTAGGTTACTTTATATTAGTTTAGGTTAGGTTAGGTTAGGTTTGTTTAGTTTAGTTAAGTTTATTTTAGTTTAGTTTAGTATATAGTTCAGTTTAATTTAGTTTTGTTTAATTTAGTTTAGTTTATAGTTTAGTTCAGTTTAGGTTAGTTTAGTTGAGTTTAGTTTAGTTTAGTTTAGTTTAGTTTAGTTTAGATTAGTTTAGTTTAGGTTAGGTTAGTTTAGTTTAGTTGAGTTTAGTTTAGTTTTGATTAGGTTAAGTAAGGTTAGGTTAGGTTAGGTTAGGTTAGTTTAGTTTAGTCTAGTTTATGTTAGGTTAGGTTAGTTTAGTTTAGTTTAGTTTTCTTTAATTTAGGTTAATTTAGTTTAGTTTAGTTTAGTTTAGGTTATGTTAGATTAGGTTACGTTAGGTTAGGTTAGGTTAAGTTAGTTCAGTTTAGTATAGTTTAGTTTACTTTAAATTATAGTATCTTTAGTTTATAGTTTAGTTCATAGCTTTGTTTAATTTAGTTTAGTTTAGTTTAGTTAGGTTACAGTAGTTTAGTATAGTTTAGTTTAGTTTAGGGTAGGTTAGGTTGGTTTAGTTTAGTATAGGTTAGGTTCAGTTAGGTTACGTTAGTTTAGTTTAGTTTAGTTTATAGTTTAGTTTAGTTTAGTTTATAGTTTACTTTAGTTTAGTTTATAGTTTAGTTTAGTTTTATGTAGTTTAGTGTTCTTTAGTTTATATTAGTTCAGTTTTGTTTAGTTTCCTTTAGCTAAGGTTATGTTACATTAGGTTAGCTTAGGTTAGCTTAGTTTACTCTAGTTTATTTTAGGTTAGGTTAGGTTAGAATAGGTCAGTTAAGTTTAGTTTAGTTTAGTTTAGTTAGGTTTAGTTTAGTTTATAGTTTAGTTTAGTTTAGTTTATAGTTTAGTTTAGTTTAGTTTAGTTTAATTTAGTTTAGCTTTCTTTTTTCGGTTAGAGTACTTTAGTTTAGGGTATGTTATGTTAGGTTAGCTTGGTTAGTTTAGTTAAGTTTAGGTTAGGTTAGGTTAGGTTAAGTTAGGTTAGTTTAGAATAGTTTAGTTTAGTTAAGTTTAGTTTATAGTTTAGTTTATAGTTTAGTTTGTAGATTTATTTTAGTTTAGTTTAGTTTAGGTTAAGTTATGTTAGGTTCGTTTAGTTTAATTTAGTTTAGATTAGGTTAGATTATGTTAGGTTAGGTTAGGTTAGGTTAGGTTAGGGTAGTTTAGTTTAGTTTAGTTGAATTTATTTTAGTTTAGTTCAGTTTAGGTTAGTTTAGTTTAGGTTAGGTTAGGTTAGTTTGGTTTAGTTTAGTCTAGTTAAGTTTAGTATAGTTTATACTTTAGTTTAGTTTAGTTTATTTTATAGTTTAGTTAAGTTTTGTTTATACTTTAGTTTGCAGTTTAGTATAGTTTAGTTTAGTTTAATTTAGTTTCGTCTAGTTTATAGTTTTGTTTATAGTTTAGCTTAGTTTAGTTTAGTTTAGTTTAGTTTAGGTTAAGTTATGTTAGGGTCGTTTAGTTTAATTTAGTTTAGATTAGGATAGGTTAGGTTAGGGTAGTTAAGTTTAGTTTAGTTGAATTTAGTTTAATTTAGTTCAGTTTAGGTTACGTTAGGTTAGTTTAGTTTAGTTTAGTTTAGGTTAGGTTAGGTTAAATTAGTTTAGTTTATTTAAGTGTAGTTTAGTTTATAGTTCAGTTTAGTTTAGTTTGGTTTAATTTAGTTTAGTTTATAGTTTAGTTGAGTTTAGGTTGGTTTAGTTGAGTTTAGTTTGGTTTAGTTTATTTTAGATTAGGTTAGTTTAGGTTAGTTTAGGTTGGGTTATGTTAGATTAGGTTAGGTTAGGTTAGTTTGGCTAAGTTTAGTCTAGTTAAGTTTAGTTAAGTTTACACTTAAGTTTAGTTTAGTTTATAGTTTAGTTTAGTTTTGTTTATAGTTTAGTTTATAGTTTAGTATAGTTTAGTTTAGTTTAATTTAGTTTAGCTAAGTTTAGTTTAGTTTAGTTTTGGGTGGGTTATGTTAGGTTAGGTTAGGTTAGTTTAGTGTAATTTAGGTTAGGTTAGGTTAGGTTAGTTTAGTTTAGTTGAGTTTAGTTTAGTTTAGATTAGGTTAAGTAAGATTAGGTTAGGTTAGGTTAGGTTAGTTTAGTTTTGTTTATAGTTTAGTTTAGTTTAGTTTACATTTTCTTTATAGTTTAGTTAGTTTAGTTTATAGTTTAATTTAGTTTAGTTTAGTTTAGTTTTCATTAATTTAGGTTAATTTGTTTAGTTTAGTTTAGTTTAGGTTAGGTTAAGTTAGGTTAGGTTAGGTTAGTTTAGTTTACTATAGTTTAGTTTAGTTTAAAATATAGTATCTTTAGTTTATAATTTAGTTCATAGTTTTCCTTAGATTAGTTTATTTTCGGTTAGGTTAGAGTAATTTAGTTTAGTTTAGTTTAGTTTAGGTTAGATTAGGTTAGTTTAATGTAGTTTAGTTTAATTTAGTTTAGTTGAATTTAATTTAGTTTAGTTTAGGTTAGGTTAGGTTTGTTTAGGTTAGATTAGGTTAGGTTATGTTAGATTAGGTTAGGTTAGGTTAGCTTAGTTTAGTTTAGTTTAGTTTCCGTTAGGTTGGGTTAGGTTAGGTTAGTTAAGTTTATTTCAGTTTAGTTTAGTTAAGTATAGTTTAGTTTATAGTTTACTTTAGTTTAATTTATAGCTTAGTTTATAGCTTAGTTTAGTTCATAGTTTAATTTATATTTAGGTTTAGTTTAGTATAGTAAAGTTTATTTTAGGGTAGCTTATGTTAGGTTAGGTTAGGTTAGTATAGTTTATAGTTTAATTTATAGTTTACTTTAGTTTATAATTTAGTTTATAGTTTAGTTTAGTTTAGTTTAGTTTATAATAGTTTAGTTTAGTTTAGTTTAGGTCAGGTTAAGATATTTTAGTTTAGTTTAGTTTAGGTTAGGTTAGGCTAGGTTAAGTTATATTTGGTTAGTTTAGATTAGTTTAGTTTAGTTTAGTTTATAGTTTAGATTAGTTTATTATTTATTTTAGTTTAGTTTAGTTTATAGTTTCGTTTATAGTTTAGTTTGGTTTAGTTTAGTTTAATTTAGTTTACATTAGATTAGTTTAGTTAGTTTTAGTTTAGGTTAGGTTAGATGAGGTTAGTTTAGTTTAGTTTAGTTCAATTTAGTTTATTTTAGTTTATAGATTAGTTTAGTTTAGTTTATAGTTCAATTTATTGTTTAGTTTAGTTTAGTTTATCGTTTAGTTTAGTTTAGTATAGTTTAGTTTAGTTTAGGTTACAGTAGGTTAGTTTAGATTAGTTTAGTTTACCGCAGTTTAGGTTAGATTAAGTTAGGTTATTTTGTTTAGTTTAGTTTAGTTTAGTTTAGTTTATAGTTTAGTTTATAGTTTAGTTTATAGTTTAGCTTAGATTAGTGTAGTTTATTTTGGTTCAGTTTATTTTAGTTTAGTTTAGTTTAGTTTCGTTTAGCTTAGGTTATGTTATATTAGGTTAGCTTAGGTTAGCTTAGTTTACCCTAGTTTAGTTTGGGTTAGGTAAGGTTAAAATAGGTTAGTTAAATTTAGTTTAGTTTAGTTTAGTTAGGTTTAGTTTAGTTTATAGTTTTGTTTAGTTTAGTTATAGTTTAGTTTATAGTTTAATTTAGATTATAATTTAATTTATAGTTAAGTTTAGTTTACTTTAGTTTAATTTAGTTTAGCTTTCTTTAGTTTCCTTTAGATTACTGTAGTTTAGGATATGTTAGGTTAGGTTAATTTAGTTTAGTTTAATTAAGGTTAATTTAGTTTAATTTAGTTTAATTTAGGTTAGGTTAGGTTAGTTAAGTTTAGTGTATTTTAGTTTAGTTTAAAATATAGTATCTTTAGTTTATAGATTAGTTCATATTTTTGTTTAGTTTAGTTTAGGTTATGTTAGAGTAGTTTAGTTTAGTTTAGTTTACTTTAGGTTAGAATAGGTTAGGTTAGTGTAGATTAATTTAGTTTAGTTTAGTTGAATTTAATTTAGTTTTGTTTAATTTAGTTTAGGTTAGTTTAGTTTAGTATAGGTTAGGTTAAGTTAGGTTAGCTTAGTTTAGTTTATAGTTTAGTTTAGTTTAGTTTATAGTGTGGTTTATACTTTAGTTTATATTTTAGTTTATAGTTTAGTTTAGTTTAGTGTAGTTTAGTTTGGTTTAGTTTTGTTTAGTTTAGTTTAAATTAGTTTCGTTTAGGTTAGGTTAAGTTAGAATAGGTTAGGTTAGGTAAGCTTAGTTTAGTTTATAGTTTAGTTCAGTTTAGTTTATAGCTTAGTTTATAGTTTAGTTTAGTTTATAGTTTCATTTATAGTTAAGTTTAGTTTAGTTTAGTTTAATTTACTTTAGTTTAGTTTATTTTAGGGTAGCTTATGTTAGGTTAGGTTAGTTTATAGTTTAATTTATAGTTTAGTTTAGTTTATAGTTTAGTTTATAGTTCAGTTTATAATAGTTTAGTTTAGGTTAGGTTAGGTTACGTTAGTTTAGTTTAGTTTAGTTTAGGTTAGGTTTGGCTATGTTAGGTTAGGATAGGTTAGTTTAGATTAGTTTAGTTTAGTTTAGTTTATAGTTTATTTTATTTTAGTTTATTATTTAATTTAGTGTAGTTTAGTTTATAGTTTCGTTTATAGTTTAGTTTGGTTTAGTTTAGTTTATTTTAGTTTAGCTTAGATTAGTTTAGTTTGTCTTAGGTTAGGTTAGGTTAGGTTAAGTGAGATTAGTTTAGTTTAGTACAGTTTAATTTAGTTTGGTTTAGTTTATATTTTAGTTTAGTTTAGTTCATAGTTCAATTTATGGATTAGTTTAGTTTATAGTTTATGTTATCGTTTAGTTTAGTTTAGATTAGTTTAGTTTAGGTCAGTTTAGGTTAGGTTAAGTTAGGTTAGGTTAGTTTAGATTAGTTTAGTTTAATTTAGTTTAGTTTATAGTTTAGTTTATTTTAGTTTAGAGATTAATTTAATTTAGTTTAGTTTAGTTTAGGTTAGGTTAGGTTAGGTTAGGTTAATTTAGTTAAGTTTAGGTTAGGTTAGGTTAGGTAAGGTTAATTTACTTTAGTAAAGTTTCGTTTAGTTTATTTCAGTTCAGTTTATAGTTTAGTTGAGTTTATAGTTTAGTTTACAATTTTGTTTCGTTTAGTTTAGTTTAGTTTAGTATAGTTAAGGTAAGGTTGGGTTAGGTTAGGTTAGTTTAGTTTAGTTTAGTTTATAGTTTAGTTTAATTTAGTTTACAGTTTAGTGTATTCTTTAGTTTATAGTGTAGTTTATAGTTTATTTTAATTTAGTGTAGTTTAGTTTGGTTTAGTTTAGTATAGTTTTGTTTAGTTTAGAATAGGTTAGGTTAGGTTAGGTTAGTTTAGTTAACTTTGGTTTAGTTTAGTTTAGTTTTGTTTAGTTTATAGTTTAGTTTATAGTTTAGTTTAGTTTAGTTTATAGTTTAATTTATAATTTGGTTTATTTTTGTTTAATTTGGTTTATAGTAGGTTAGGTTAGGTTAGTTTAGTTTAGTTTAGGTTAGGTTAAGTTAGGTTAGTTTAGGTTAATTTAGTTTAGTTGAGTTTAATTTAGTTTAGTTTATAGTTTAATTTATAGTTTAGTTTACCTTATAGTTTAGTTTAATTAATTTATAGTTTAATTTAGTTTAGTTTAGTTCATAGTTTTGTTTATAGTTTAGTTTAGTTTAGTTTAGTTTAAGTTATGTTAGGTTAGTTTAGTTTAGTTTAGTTTAGGTTAGGTTAGGCTAGGTTAGGTAAGTTTAATTTAGTTTAGTTTAGTTTAGTTAAGTTTAGTTTATAGTTTAGTTTATAGTTTAGTTTGTAGTTTAGTGTAGTTTAGTTTGGTTTAGTTTAGTTAAGGTTAAGTAATGTTAGGTTCGTTTAGTTTAATTTAGTTTAGATTAGGTTACGTTAGATTAGGTTATAGTAGTTAGGTTTAGTTTAGTTGAATTTAGTTTATAGTTTAATTTATAGTTTAGTTTAGTTTACTTTATAGTTTAGTTTAGTTATTTTACAGTTTAATTTAGTTTAGTTTAGTCTAGTTTTGTTTACTTTAGGTTAGGTGAGATTATGTTAGGTTAGGTTCGCTTACTTTAGTTTAGTTTAGTTTAGTTTAGTTTAGGTTAGGTTAGGTTAGGTTAGGTTAGGTTAGTTTAGTTAACTTTGGTTTAGTTTAGTTTAGTTTTGTTTAGTTTATATTTTAGTTTATAGTTTAGTTTAGTTTAGTTTATAGTTTAATTTATAATTTGGTTTATTTTTGTTTAATTTAGTTTATAGTAGGTTAGGTTAGGTTAGGTTAGTTTAGTTTAGTTTAGGTTAGGTTAAGTTAGGTTAGTTTAGGTTAATTTAGTTTAGTTGAGTTTAATTTAGTTTAGTTTAGTTTATAGTTTAATTTATAGTTTAGTTTACCTTATAGTTTAGTTTAATTAATTTATAGTTTAATTTAGTTTAGTTTAGTTTAATTTAGTTTAGTTTAGTTCATAGTTTTGTTTATAGTTTAGTTTAGTTTAGTTTAGTTTAAGTTATGTTAGGTTAGTTTAGTTTAGTTTAGTTTAGGTTAGGTTAGGCTAGGTTAGGTAAGTTTCATTTAGTTTAGTTTAGTTAAGTTTAGTTTATAGTTTAGTTTGTAGTTTAGTTTAGTTTAGTTTAGTTTGGTTTAGTTTAGTTAAGGTTAAGTAATATTAGGTTCGTTTAGTTTAATTTAGTTTAGATTAGGTTACGTTAGATTAGGTTAGGGTAGTTAGGTTTAGTTTAGTTGAATTTAGTTTATAGTTTAATTTATAGTTTAGTTTAGTTTACTTTATATTTTAGTTTAGTTATTTTATAGTTTAATTTAGTTTAGTTTAGTCTAGTTTAATTTAGTTTACTTTAGTTTAAAGTTTTGTTTATAGTTTAGTTTAGTTTAGTTTAGGTTAATTTATGTTAGGTTAGTTTAGTTTAGTTTATTTTAGGTTAGGTTAGGTTAGGTTAGGTTAGTGTAGTTTAGTTTAGTTTAGCTGAATTTTGTTTAGTTTAGTTTAGTTTAGGTTACGTTAGGTTAGTTTAGTTTAGTTTATTTTAGTGTATGTTAGGTTAGGTTAGGTTAGTTTAATTTAGTTTAGTTTATTTTTGTTTATAGTTTAGTTTAGTTTAGTTTATAATTTATTATATAATTTAGTATACTTTAGTTTATAGATTAGTTTATAGTTTAGTTAATATTTTAGTTTATTTTATTTTACGTTAGGTTAGGGAAGTTTAAGTTAGGTTAGGTTAGGTTAGTTTAGTTTAGTTTAGTTTATGTAAGGTTAGGTTAGGTTAGTTTGGTATAGTTTAGTTTAGTTTAGTTTTGTTTATATTTAGTTTAGTTTAATTTATTGTTCAGTTTATAGTTTAGTTTAGTTTAGTTTAGGTTAGGTTGGGTTAGTTTAGTTTAGGTTAGGTTAGCTTAAGTTAGGTTAATTTAGTTTAGTATAGTTTAGTTTAGTTTAGTTTAGTTTATAGTTTAGTTCATTTTATTTTATAGTTTAGTTTATAGTTTTGTTTAGTTTAGTTTAGTTTAGTTAATTTAGGTTAGGTTAGGTTAGGTTAGAGTAGTTTAGTTTAGGTTAGATTATGATAGGTTAGTGCAGTTTAATTTAATTTTGTTTAGTTTAGTTGAATTAAATTTAGTTTAGTTAGGTCAGTTTAGGTAGGTTAGGTTAGTCTAGTTTAGTATAGGTTAGGTTACGTTAGGTAAGTTTAATTTTGTTTAGTTTAGTTTAGTTTATAGTTTAATTTATAGTTTTGCTTATAGTTATTTAGTTTTGTTTAGATAAGTTTAGTTAAGGTTAAATTATGAGAGGTTAGTTTAGTTTAGTTTAGTTTAGGTTAGGTTAGGTTGGGTTAGGTTAGTGAAGTTTCATTTAGTTTAGTTTATTTTAGTTTAGTTTAGTATGTAGTTCAGTTCAGTTTTGTTTTGTTTAATTTAGTTTAGTTTATAGTTTAGTTGAGTTTAGGTTAGTTTAGTTGAGTTTAGTTTAGTTTAGTTTAGGTTAGGTTAGGTTAGTTTAGTTTAGTTTAGGATAGGTTATGATAGATTAGGTTAGGTTAGGTTAGTTTGGTTTAGTTTAGTCTAGTTAAGTTTAGTTTAGTTTATACTTTAGTTTAGTTTAGTTTATTTTATAGTTTAGTGAAGTTTTGTTTATAGTTTAGTTTGCAGTTTAGTATAGTTTAGTTTAGTTTAATTTAGTTTAGCTAAGTTAAGTATAGTGTAGTTTAGTTTAGTTTATAGTTTAATTTATAATTTAGTTTAGTTTAGTTTAGTTTACTTTAGTTTAGGTTAGGTTAGGTTAGGTTAGGTTAGTTTAATTTATTTGAGATTAATTTAGTTTAGTTTATAGTTTAATTTATAGTTTAGTTTATTTTACTTTATAGTTTAGTTTAGTTAATTTATAGTTTAATTTAGTATAGTTTAGTTTAATTTAGTTTCGTTTAGTTTATAGTTTTGTTTATAGTTTAGCTTAGATTAGTTTAGTTTAGTTTAGTTTAGGTTAAGTTATGTTAGGTTAGTTTAGTTTAGTTTAGTTCAGGTTCATTTAGGTTAGGATAGGTAAGTTTAATTTAGTTCAGTTTAGTTTATAGTTTAGTTTATAGTTTAGTATGTAGTTTTGTTTAGTTTAGTTTAGTTTAGTTTAGGTTAAGTTATGTTAGGTTAGTTTAGTTTAATTTAGTTTAGATTAGGTTAGGTTAGGTTAGGTTAGGTTAGGTTACGGTATTTAAGTTTAGGTTAGGCAAATTTAGTTTAGTTTAGTTCAGTTTAGTTTAGTTTATTTTATAGTTTATTTTTGTTATGTTGATAGTTTTGTTTGCAGTTTAGTATAGTTTTGTTTAGTTTAATTTAGATTAGGTTAAGTAAGGTTAAGGTTAGGTTAGTTTAGTTTAGTTTAGTTTATGTTAGGTTAGATTAGTTTAGTTTAGTTTTGTTTATAGTTTAGTTTAATTTATTTTATAATTTAGTTTATAGTTTAGTTTAGTTTAGTTTGTAGTTTAATTTAGTTTAGTTTAGTTTAGTTTAATTTAGTTTACTTTAGTTTAGGTTACGTTATGTTAGTTTAGTGTAGTATAGTTTAGTTTAGTTTAAAATATAGTATCTTTAGTTTATAGTTTAGTTCATAGTTTTGTTTAGTTTAGTTTAGATTAGTTTAGGTTAGATTAGAGTAGTTTAATTTAGTTTAGTTTAGGTTAGAATAGGTTAGGTTAGTGTAGTTTAGTTTAGTTTAGTTGAATTTAATTTAGTTTTCTTCAGTTTAGTTTAGGTTAGGTTAGGTTAGTTTAGTTTAGTATTGGTTAGGTTAAGTTAGGTAATGGTAGTTTAGTTTATAGTTTAGTTTAGTTTAGTTTAGTTTATAGTGTAGTTTATACTTTAGATTATATTTTAGTTTATAGTTTAGTTTATTTTAGTGTAGTTTAGTTTGGTTTAGTTTGGATTAGATTAGTTTAAATTAGTTTCGTTTAGGTTAGGTTATGTTGCATTAGGTTATGTTAGGTAAGCTTAGTTTAGTTTAGTTTAGTTTAGGTTAGGTTAGGTTAGGTTATGTTAGGTTAGGTTAGTTAAGTTCAGTTTAGTTTAGTTTAGTTAAGTTTAGTTTATAGCTTAGTTTATAGTATAGTTTAGTTTATACTTTAATTTATAGTTAAGTTTAGTTTAGATTAATTTAGTTTAGTTTAGTTTATTTTAGGGTATCTTATGTTAGGTTAGGTTAGGTTAGTTTAGTTTATAGTTTAATTTATAGTTTAGTTTAGTTTAGTTTATAGTTTAGTTTAGTTTATAATAGTTTAGTTTATGTTAGGTTAGGTTAGGTTAGTTTAGCTTAGTTTAGTTTAGGTTAGGTTTCGCTAGGTTAAGTTAGGTTGGGTTAGTTTACATTAGTTTATATTAATTTAGTTTATAGTTTAGTTTACTTTAGTTTATTATTTAATTTAGTGTAGTTTAGTTTATAGTTTCGTTTATAGTTTAGTTTGGTTTAGTTTAGTTTTTTTTTGTTTAGCTTAGATTAGTTTAGTTTATCTTAGGTTAGGTTAGGTGAGATTAGTTTAATTTAGTTGAGTTTAATTTAGTTTATTTAAGTTTATAGTTTAGTTTAGTTTAGTCTATAGTTCAATTTATAGTTTAGTTTAGTTTAGTTTATAGTTTAGGTTATCGTTTAGTTTATTTTAGATTAATTTAGTTTAGGTCAATTTAGGTTAGGTTAACTTAGGTTAGGTTAGTTTAGATTAGTTTAGTTTAATTTAGTTTAGTTTATAGTTTAGTTTATTTTAGTTTATAGTTTAATTTAGTTTAGTTTAGTTTAGTGTAGTTTAGTTTAGGTTAGGTTAGGTTAGGTTAATTTAGTTTAGTTTACGTTAGGTTAGGTAATTTTAATTTAGTTTGTTTGGTTATGTTTAATTTTTAGTTTATTTTGTAATTTTGTTTATTGTTTAGTTTAGTTTATACTTTAATTTACATTAGTTTAGTTTAGTTTAGTTTATTTTAGTTTAATTTAGGTTTTTTTAGGTTAGTTTAGTTTAGTTTAGTTTATGTTAGGTTAGGTTAGGTTAATTTACTTTAGTATAGTTTAGTTTAGTTTATTTTAGTTTAGTTTATAGCTTACTTTACAGTTTAGTTTAGTTTAGTTTAGTTTAGTTTGGGTTAGGTTAGGTTAGGTTAGTTTAGTTTAGTTTAGTTTAAAGTTTAGTTTAGTTTAGTTTACAGTTTAGCTTATCCTTTAGAATATAGTGTGGTTTATAGTTTAGTTTAATTTAGTGTAGTTTAGTTTGGTGTAGTTTAGTATAGTTTTGTTTACCTTAGGTTAGGTGAGATTATGTTAGGTTAGGTTAGCTTACTTTAGTTTAGTTTAGTTTAGGTTAGGTTAGATTAGGTTAATTTAGTTAACTTTGGTTTAGTCTAGTTTAGTTAGTTTAGTTTATAATTTAGTTTATAGTTATGTTTTGTTTAGTTTATAGTTTAATTTATAATTTAGTTTAGTTTAGTTTAGTTTAATTTAGTTTAGAGTAGGTTAGGTTAGGTTAGGTTAATTTAGTTTAGTTGAGTTTAATTTAGTTTAGTTTAGTTTAGTTTATAATTTAAATTATAGTTTAGTTTAGTTTACTTTATAGTTTATTTTAGTTAATTTATAGTTTAATTTAGTTTAATTTAGTTTAATTTAGTTTAGTTTAGTTTATAGTTTTGTTTATAGTTTAGTTTATTTTAGGTTAAATTATGTTAAGTTCGTTTAGTTTAATTTAGTTTTGATTAGGTTACGTTATATTAGGTTAGGGTAGTTAAGTTTGCTTTAGTTGCATTTAGTTTATAGTTTAATTTATAGTTAAGTTTAGTTTATTTTATAGTTTAGTTTAGTTAATTTACAGTTTAATTTATTTTAGTTTAGTCTAGTTTAATTTAGTTTACTTTATTTAAAGTTTTGTTTATAGTTTAGTTTAGTTTAGTTTAGTTTAGGTTAATTTATGTTAGGTTAGTTTAGTTTAGTTTAGGTTAGGTTAGGTTAGGTTAGGTTAGGCTAGTGTAGTTTAGTTTAGTTTAGCTAAATTTTGTTTAGTTTAGTTTAGTTTAGGATACGTTAGGTTAGTTTAGTTGAGTTTAGTTAAGTGTATGTTAGGTTAGGTTAGGTTAGTGTAGTTTAGTTTAGTTTATTTTAGTTTATAGTTTAGTTTAGTTTAGTTTATAATTTATTTTATAGTTTAGTATACTTTAGTTTATAGATTAGTTTATAGTTTAGTTAATATTTTAGTTTAGTTTAGTTTAGATTAGGTTAGGGAAGGTTAGGTTAGGTTAGTTTATTTTAGTTTAGCTTATGTAAGGTTAGGTTAGGTTAGTTTGGTATAAATTAGTTTAATTTAGTTTTGTTTAAGTTTAGTTTAGTTTATAGTTCAGTTTATAGTTTAGTTTAGTTTAGTTTAGGTTAGGTTAGGTTAGGTTAAGTTAGGTTAGTTTAGTTTAGTATAGTTTTTTTTATTTTAGTTTAGTTTAGTTAGTTTAGGCTAGGTTAAGTTAGTATAGAGTAGTTTAATTTAGGTTAGGTTATGATAGGTTAGTGCAGTTTAATTTAATTATTTTAGTTTAGTTGAATTTAATTTATTTTAGTTAGGTCAGTTTAGGTAAGTTAGGTTAGTTTAGTTTAGTATAGGTTAGGTTAGGTTAGGTTGGGTTAAGTTAGTGTAGTTTAATTTAGTTTGGTTTATTTTAGTTTAGTTTAATATGAGGTTCCGTTTAGTTTAGTTTTGTTTAATTTAGTTTAGTTTATAGTTTAGTTGAGTTTAGGTTAGTTTAGTTGAGTTTAGTATATTTTAGTTTAGTTTAGGTTACGTTAGGTTAGGTTAGATTAACTTTGTTTAGGATAGGTTATGTTAGATTAGGTTAGGTTAGTTTGGTTTAGTTTAGTCCAGTTAAGTTTAGTTTAGTTTATACTTTAGTTTAGTTTAGTTTATTTTATAGTTTAGTTAAGTTTCGTTTATAGATTAGTTTGCAGTTTAGTATAGTTTAGTTAAGTTTAATTTAGTTTAGCTAAGTTTAGTTTAGTTTAGTTTATAGTTTAATTTATAATTTAGTTTAGTTTAGTTTAATTTAGTTTAGTTTAGGTTAGGTTAGGTTAGTTTAAATTAGTTGAGTTTAATTTAATTTAGTTTAGTTTATAGTTTAATTTATAGTTTAGTTTAGTTTACTTTATAGTTTAGTTTAGTTAATTTATAGTTTAATTTAGTTTAGTTTAGTTTAATTTAGTTTTGTTTAGTTTATAGTTTTGTATATAGTTTAGCTTAGATCAGTTTAGTTTAGTTAAGGTTAAGTTATGTTAGGTTAGTTTAGTTTAGTTTAGGTTCGGTTAGGTTAGGTTAGGTAAGTTTAATTTAGTTCAGTTTAGTTTAGTTAAGTTTAGTTTATAGTTTAGTTTATAGTATAGTTTAGGTTAAGTTATGTTAGGGTCGTTTAGTTTAATTTAGTTTAGATTAGGTTAGGTTAGGTTAGGGTAGTTAAGTTTAGTTTAGTTGAATTTAGTTTAGTTTAGTTCAGTTTATTTTACGTTAGGTTAGTTTAGTTTAGTTTAGTTTAGGTTAGGTTAGGTTAGGTTAGTTTAGTTTAGTTTATTTAAGTGTAGTTTAGTTTATAGTTCAGTTTAGTTTAGTTTTGTTTAATTTAGTTTAGTTTATAGTTTAGTTGAGTTTAGGTTAGTTTAGTTGAGTTTAGTTTAGTTTAGTTTATTTTAGATTAGGTTCGGTTAGGTTAGTTTAGTTTAGTTTAGGTTGGGTTATGTTAGATTAGGTTAGGTTAGGTTAGTTTGGCTTAGTTTAGTTTAGTTAAGTTTAGTTTATTTTATACTTTAGTTTAGTTTAGTTTATAGTTTAGTTTAGTTTTGTTTATAGTTTAGTTTATAGTTTAGTATAGTTTAGTTTAATTTAATTTAGTTTAACTAAGTTTAGTTTAGTTTAGTTTTGGGTAGGTTATGTTAGGTTAGGTTAGTTTAGTTTAGGTTAGGTTAGGTTAGGGTAGGTTAGTTTAGTTTAGTTGAGTTTAGTTTAGTTTAGATTAGGTGAAGTAGGATTAGGTTAGGTTAGGTTAGTTTAGTTTTGTTTATAGTTTAGTTTAGTTTAGTTTATAGTTTACTTTATAGTTCAATTAGTTTAGTTTAATGTTTAATGTAGTTTAGTTTAGTTTAGTTCAGTTTAGTTTCATTTAGGTTAATTTAGTTTAGGTTAGGTTAAGTTAGGTTAGGATAGGTTAGTTTAGTTTAGTATAGTTTAGTTTAGTTTAAAATATAGTATCTTTAGTTAATAGTTTAGTTCATAGTTTTCTTTAGATTAGTTTACTTTAGGTTAGGTTAGAGTAGTTTAGTTTACTTTAGGTTAGATTAGGTTAGGTTAATGTAGTTTAGTTTAATTTTATTTAGTTGAATTTAATTTAGTTTAGTTTAGTTTAGGTTAATTTAGGTTCGTTTAGGTTAGATTAGGTTAGGTTATGTTAGATTAGGTTAGGTTAGGTTAGCTTAGTTTAGTTTAGTTTAGTTTCGGTTAGGTTGGGTTAGGTTAGTTTACTTAAGTTTAGTTTAGTTTAGTTTAGTTATGTATAGTTTAGTTTATAGTTTAGTTCAGTTCATAGTTTAATTTATATTTAGGTTTAGTTTAGTTTAATTTAGTTTAGCTTATTTAGTTTAGTTTAGTTTATTTTACGGTAGCTTATGTTAGGTTAGGTTAGGTTAGTATAGTTTATAGTTTAATTTATAGTTTACTTTAGTTTATAGTTTAGTTTATAATTTAGTTTAGTTTAGTTTAGTTTTATAATAGTTTAGTTTAGCTTAGTTTAGGTTAAGATAGTTTAGTTTAGTTTAGTTTAGGTTAGGTTAGGCTAGGTTAAGTTATATTAGGTTAGTTTAGATTAGTTTAGTTTAGTTTATAGTTTAGTTTACTTAATTTATTATTTTGTTTAGTTTAGTTTAGTTTATAGTTTCGTTTATAGTTTATTTTGATTTAGTTTAGTTTAATTTAGTTTACCTTAGATTAGTTTAGTTAGTTTTAGGTTAGGTTAGGTTAGGTGAGGTTAGTTTAGTTTAGTTTGGTTTAATTTAGTTTAGTTTAGTTTATAGTTTAGTTTAGTTTATAGTTCAATTTATAGTTTAGTTTAGTTTAGTTTATCGTTTAGTTTAGTTTAGTATAGTTTAGTTTAGGTTAGAGTAGGTTAGTTTAGATTAGTTTAGTTTAGTGCAGTTTAGGTTACGTTAAGTTAGGTTATTTTATTTAGTTTAGTTTAGTTTATTTTATAGTTTAGTTTATAGTTTAGTTTATAGTTTAGTTTAGATTAGTGTAGTTTAGTTTGGTTTAGTTTATTTTAGTTTAGTTTCGTTTAGCTTAGGTTATATTATATTAGGTGAGCTTAGGTTAGCTTAGTTTACCCTAGTTTAGTTTAGGTTAGGTAATGTTAGAATAGGTTAGTTAAATTTAGTTTAGTTTAGTTTAGCTAGGTTTAGTTTAGTTTATAGTTTAGTTTAGTTTAGTTATAGTTTAGTTTATAGTTTAGTTTAGGTTATAATTTAATTTATAGTTTAGTTTAGTTTAGTTTAATTTAGTTTAGCTTTCTTTAGTTTCCTTTAGATTATTTTAGATTAGGATATGTTAGGTTAGGTTAGTTTAGTTTAGTTTAATTTATAGTTTATTTTATAGTTTTGTTTATAGTTTAGTTTAGTTTATAGTTTAATTTAGTTTAGTTTAGTTTAATTTAGGTTAGGTTAGTTTAGTTTAGTTTAGTTTAGGTTAGGTTAGGTTAGGTTAGGTTAATTTACTTTAGTATAGTTTAGATTAGTTTATTTTAGTTTAGTTTCTGGTTTAGTTTAATTTATAGTTTTGTTTACAGTTTAGTTTAGTTTAGTTTAATTTAGTTTATTTTGGGTTAGGTTAGGTTAGTTTAGTTTAGTTTAGTTTAGTTTATAGTTTAGTTTAGTTTAGTTTACAGTTTAGTTTATCCTTTAGTTTATAGTGTAGTTTATAGTTTAGTTTAATTTATGTAATTTAGTTTGGTTTAGTTTAGTATAGTTTTGTTTACTTTAGGTTAGGTGAGATTATGTTAGGTTAGGTTAGTTTACTTTAGTTTAGTTTAGTATAGTTTAGGTTAGGTTAGGTTAAGTTAGTTTAGTTTAGTTTAGTTTGTACTTTAGTTTAATTTAGTTTACAGTTTACTTTATCCTTTAGTTTATAGTGTAGTTTATAGTTTAGTTTAATTTAGTGTAGTGAAGTTTGGTTTAGTTTAGTATAGTTTTAATTACTTTAGGTTAGGTTAGATTATGATAGGTTTGGATAGCTTACATTAGTTTATATTAGGTTAGGTTAGGTTAGTTTAGTTTAGTTAACTTTGGTTTAGTTTAGTTTACAGTTTAGTTTATAGTTTAGTTTAGTTAAGTTTATAGTTTAATTTATAATTTAGTTTAGTTTAGTTTAATTTAGTTTAGAGTAGGTTAGGTTAGGTTAGTTTAGTTTAGTTTAGGTTAGGTTAGGTTAGGTTATGTTAGGTTAATTTAGTTTAGTTGAGTTTAATTTAGTATAGTTTATTTTAGTTAATAGTTTAATTTATAGTTTAGTTTAGTTTTTTTATACTTTAGTTTAGTTAATTTAAAGTTTAATTTAGTTTAGTTTAGTTTAATTTAATTTAGTTTGTAGTTTAGTTTAGTTTAGTTTAGGTTAGGTTAGGTTAGGTTAGAGTAGTTTAGTTTAGGTTAGGTTATGATAGGTTAGTGCAGTTTAATTTAATTTAGTTTAGTTTAGTTGAATTTAATTTAGTTTAGTTAGGTTAGTTTAGATAAGTTAGGTTAGTTTAGTTTACTTTAGTTTATGTAAGGTTAGGTTAGGTTAGTTTAGTATTATTTAGTTTACTTTTGCTAATAGTTCAGTTTAGTTTAGTTTATATATCAGTTTATAGTTCAGTTCAGTTTAGTTTAGTTTAGGTTACGTTGGGTTAGTTTTGTTTAGTATAGGTTAGGTTAGGGTAGGTAAGTTTAATTCAGTTTAGTGTAGTTTAGTTTATAGTTTAATTTATAGGTTGGTTTATAGTTAATTTAGTTTAGTTTAGTTTAGGTTAAATTGTGTTAGGTTAGTTAAGTTTAGTTTAGGTTAGGTTAGGTTGGGATAGGTTAGTGTAGTTTAATTTAATTTAGTTGAATTTAGTTTAGTTAAGTTTAGCTTAGGTTACGTTAGGTTAGTTTAGTTTAGTTTAGTTTAGGTGAGGTTAGGTTAGGTTAGTTTAGTTCTGTTAATTTATTTTAGTTTATACATTAGTTTAGTTTATAGTTTAGTTTAATTTAGTGTAGTTTAATTTTGTTTAAGTTAGGTTAGGTTAGGTTAGTTTGGCTTAGTTTAGTTTAGGTTAGGTTATGTTATATTAGGTTAGGTTAGGTTAGTTTGGTTTCGTTTAGTCAAGTTAAGTTTAGTTTAGTTTATTTTATAGTTTAGTTTAGTTTTGTTTATAGTTTAGTTTGCAGTTTAGTATAGTTTAGTTTAGTTTAATTTAGTTTAGGTTAAGTAAGGTTAGGTTAGGTTAGTTTAGTTTAGTTTAATTTATGTTAGGTTAGGTTAGGTTAGGTTAGGGTAGTTTAGTTTACTTTAGTTGAATTTAGTTTAGTTTAGTTCAGTTTAGGTTACGTTAGGTTCCTTTAGTTTAGTTTAGGTTAGGTTAGGTTACGTTACGTTAGGTTAGATTAGTTTAGTTAAGTTTATTTTAGTTTAGTTTAATTTATAGTTCAGTTTAATTTAGTTTTGTTTAATTTAGTTTAGTTTATAGTTTAGTTCAGTTTAGGTTAGGTTAGTTGAGTTTAGTTTAGTTTAGTTTAGTGTAGTTTAGCTTAGGTTAGTTTAGTTTAGTTTATTTAGTTTTGTTTAATTTAGGTTAATTTAGTTTAGTTAATTTAGTTTAGTTTAGTTTAGTTTAGGTTAAGTTAGTTTAGGTTACGTTAGGTTAGGTTAGGTTAAGTTAGTTCAGTTTAGTATAGTTTACTTTATTTTAAAATATAGTATCTTTAGTTTATAGTTTAGTTTATAGCTTTGTTTAGTTCAGTTTAGTTTAATTTAGTTATTTAGAGTAGTTTAGTTTAGTTCAGTTTAGGTTAGATTAGGTTAGGTTACTGTTGTTTAGTTTAGTTTAGTTTAGTTGAATTTAGTTTAGTTTAATTTAGGTTAGGTTAGGTTGTTTTGGTTTAGTATAGGTTAGGTTCAGTTAGGTTAGGTTAGTTTAGTTTAGTTTAGTTTATAGTTTAGTTTATAGTTTAGTTTAGTTTAGTGTAGTTTAGTTTGGTTTATTTTATTTCAGTTTAGTTTAGTTTAGTTTCGTTTAGCTTAGGTTATGTTACATTAGGTTAGCTTAGGTTAGCTTAGTTTACTCTAGTTTAGTTTAGGTTAGGTTAGGTTAGAATAGGTTAGTTAAGTTTAGTTTAGTTTAGTTTAGTTAGGTTTAGTTTAGTTTATAGTTTAGTTTAGTTTTGTTTATAGTTTAGTTTAGTTTAGTTGTTTAATTTAGTTTACCTTTCTTTTTTCGGTTAGAGTACTTTAGTTTAGGGTATGTTATGTTAGGTTAGCTTGGTTAGTTTAGTTTAGTTTAAGTTAGGTTAGGTTACCTTAGGTTAGGTTAGGTTAGGTTAATTTAGGTTAGTTTAGAATAGTTTAGTTTAGTGTAATTTAGTTTATAGTTTAGTTTAGTGTAGTTTATAGTTTAATTTAGTTTAGTTTAGTTGAATTTAGTTTAGTTTATTTTAGTTTAGGTTAGGTTAACTAAGTTTAATTTAGTTTAGTTTAGTTTAATTAAGTTTAGTTTATAGTTTAGTATATAGTTTAGTTTGTAGTTTTATTTTAGTTTAGTTTAGTTTAGGTTAAGTTATATTAGCTTCATTTAGCTTAATTTAGTTTAGATTAGTTTACGTTATATTAGGTTAGAGTAGTTAAGTTTAGTTTAGTTGAATTTAGTTTATAGTTTAATTTATAGTTTAGTTTAGTTTACTTTATAGTTTAGTTTAGTTAATTTATAGTTTAATTTACTTTAGTTTAGTCTAGTTTAATTTAGTTTACTTTAATTAATAGTTTTGTTTATAGTTTAGTTTAGTTTAGGTTAGGTTATGTTAGATTAGGTTAGGTTAGGTTAGTTTGGTTTAGTTTAGTCTAGTTAAGTTTAGTTTAGTTTATTTTATACTTTAGTTAATTTTGTTGATAGTTTGGTTTGCAGTTTAGTATAGTTTAGTTTAGTTTAATTTAGATTAGGTTAAGAAAGGTTAGGGTAGGTTGGTTTAGTTTAGTTTAGTTTATGTTATGTTAGGTTAGTTTAGTTTAGTTTTGTTTATAGTTTAGTTTAATTTATATTATAATTTAGTTTATAGTTTATTTTAGTTTAGTTTGTAGTTTAATTTAGTTTAGTTTAATTTAGTTTAATTTAGGTTAGATTAGGTTAGGTTAGGTTAGGTTAGTCTAGTTTAGTATAGTTTAGTTTAGTTTAAAATATAGTATCTTTAGTTTATAGTTTAGTTCATAGTTTTATTAAGTTTTATTTAGTTTCGTTTAGGTTAGGTTAGAGTAGCTTAGTTTAGTTTAGTTTAGGTTAGAATAGGTTAGGTTAGTGTAGTTTAGTTTAGTCTAGTTTAATTTAGTTTACTTTAATTTATAGTTTTGTTTAAAATTTAGTTTAGTTTAGTTTAGTTTAGTTTAGGTTAAATTATGTTAGGTTAGGTTAGTTTAGTTTATTTTAGGTTAGGTTAAGTTAGGTTAGTGTAGTTTAGTTTAGTTTAGCTAAATTTTGTTTAGTTTAGTTTAGTTTAGGATACGTTAGGTTAGTTTAGTTTAGTTTAGTTTAGTTTAGTGTATGTTAGGTTAGGTTAGGCTAGATTAATTTAGTTTAGTTTATTTTAGTTTATAGTTTAGTTTAGTTTAGTTTATAATTTATTTTATAGTTTAGTATACTTTAGTTTATAGATTAGTTTATAGTTTAGTTAACATTTTAGTTTAGTTTAGTTTAGATTAGGTTACAGAAGTTTAGGTTAGGTTAGTTTATTTTAGTTTAGTTTATGTAAGCTTAGATTAGGTTAGTTTGGTATAGTTTAGTTTAATTTAGTTCATTTTATAGTTTAGTTTAGTTTAGTTTATAGTTCAGTTTATAGTTTAGTATTGTTTAATTTAGTTTAGGTTAGGTTGGGTTAGTTTAGTTTAGTTTAGGTTAGGTTAGGTTAAGTTAGGTTAGTTTAGTTTAGTATAGTTAAGTTTAGTTTAGTTTAGTTTATAGTTTAGTTTATTTTATTTTATAGTTTAGTTTATAGTTTTGTTTAGCTTAGTTTAATTTAGTTAGTTTAGGTTAGGTTAGGTTAGATTATTTTAGTTTAGGTTAGGTTATGATAGGTTAGTGCAGTTTAATTTAATTTAGTTTAGTTTAGTTGAATTTAATTTATTTTTGTTAGGTCAGTTTAGGTAAGTTAGGTTAGTTTAGTTTAGTATAGGTTAGGTTAGGTTAGGTAAGTTTATTTCAGTATAGTTTAGTTTAGTTTATAGTTTAATTTATAGTTTTGTTTATAGTTAGTTTAGTTTAGTTTGATTTAGGTTAAATTATGTTAGGTTAGTTTAGTTTAGTTTAATTTATGTTAGGTTAGGTTGGGTTAAGTTAGTGTAGTTTCATTTAGTTTGGTTTATTTTAGTTTAGTTTAATATGTTGTTCCGTTTAGTTTAGTTTTGTTTAATTTAGTTTAGTTTATAGTTTAGTTGAGTTTAGTTTAGGTTTGGTTAGGTTAGGTTAGATTAGTTTTGTTTAGGATAGGTTATGTTAGATTAGGTTAGGTTAGGTTAGTTTGGTTTAGTTTAGTCTAGTTAAGTTTAGTATAGTTTATACTTTAGTTTAGTTTAGTTTATTTTATAGTTTAGTTAAGTTTTGTTTATACTTTAGTTTGCAGTTTAGTATAGTTTAGTTTAGTTTAATTTAGTTTAGTTTAGTTTAATTTAGTTTCGTCTAGTTTATGGTTTTGTTTATAGTTTAGGTTAGTTTAGTTTAGTTTAGTTTAGTTTAGGTTATGTTAGATTAGGTTACGTTAGGTTAGGTTAGGTTAAATTAGTTCAGTTTAGTATAGTTTAGTTTAGTTTAAATTATAGTATCTTTAGTTTATAGTTTAGTTCATAGCTTTGTTTAATTTAGTTTAGTTTAGTTTAGTTAGGTTACAGTAGTTTAGTATAGTTTAGTTTAGTTTAGGGTAGGTTAAGTTGGTTTAGTTTAGTATAGGTTAGGTTCAGTTAGGTTACGTTAATTTAGTTTAGTTTAGTTTATAGTTTAGTTTAGTTTAGTTTATAGTTTACTTTAGTTTAGTTTATAGTTTAGTTTAGTTTTATGTAGTTTAGTGTTCTTTATTTTATATTAGTTCAGTTTTGTTTAGTTTCCTTTAGCTAAGGTTATGTTACATTAGGTTAGCTTAGGTTAGCTTAGTTTACTCTAGTTTATTTTAGGTTAGGTTAGGTTAGAATAGGTCAGTTAAGTTTAGTTTAGTTAGGTTTAGTTTAGTTTATAGTTTAGTTTAGTTTAGTTTATAGTTTAGTTTAGTTTAGTTTAGTTTAATTTAGTTTAGCTTTCTTTTTTCGGTTAGAGTACTTTAGTTTAGGGTATGTTATGTTAGGTTAGCTTGGTTAGTTTAGTTAAGTTTAGGTTAGGTTAGGTTAGGTTAAGTTAGGTTAGTTTAGAATAGTTTAGTTTAGTTAAGTTTAGTTTATAGTTTAGTTTATAGTTTAGTTTGTAGATTTATTTTAGTTTAGTTTAGTTTAGGTTAAGTTATGTTAGGTTCGTTTAGTTTAATTTAGTTTAGATTAGGTTAGATTAGGTTAGGTTAGGTTAGGTTAGGTTAGGTTAGGGTAGTTTAGTTTAGTTTAGTTGAATTTAGTTTAGTTTAGTTCAGTTTAGGTTAGTTTAGTTTAGGTTAGGTTAGGTTAGTTTGGTTTAGTTTAGTCTAGTTAAGTTTAGTATAGTTTATACTTTAGTTTAATTTAGTTTATTTTATAGTTTAGTTAAGTTTTGTTTATACTTTAGTTTGCAGTTTAGTATAGTTTAGTTTAGTTTAATTTAGTTTAGTTTAGTTTAATTTAGTTTCGTCTAGTTTATAGTTTTGTTTATAGTTTAGCTTAGTTTAGTTTAGTTTAGTTTAGTTTAGGTGAAGTTATGTTAGGGTCGTTTAGTTTAATTTAGTTTAGATTAGGATAGGTTAGGTTAGGGTAGTTAGGTTTAGTTTAGTTGAATTTAGTTTAATTTAGTTCAGTTTAGGTTACGTTAGGTTAGTTTAGTTTAGTTTAGTTTAGGTTAGGTTAGGTTAGTTTAGTTTAGTTTATTTAAGTGTAGTTTAGTTTATAGTTCAGTTTAGTTTAGTTTGGTTTAATTTAGTTTAGTTTATAGTTTAGTTGAGTTTAGGTTAGTTTAGTTGAGTTTAGTTTGGTTTAGTTTATTTTAGATTAGGTTAGTTTAGGTTAGTTTAGTTTAGTTTAGGTTGGGTTATGTTAGATTAGGTTAGGTTAGGTTAGTTTGGCTTAGTTTAGTCTAGTTATGTTTAGTTAAGTTTACACTTAAGTTTAGTTTCGTTTATAGTTTAGTTTAGTTTTGTTTATAGTTTAGTTTATAGTTTAGTATAGTTTAGTTTAGTTTAATTTAGTTTAGCTAAGTTTAGTTTAGTTTAGTTTTGGGTGGGTTATGTTAGGTTAGGTTAGGTTAGTTTAGTGTAATTTAGGTTAGGTTAGGTTAGGTTAGGTTAGTTTAGTTTAGTTGAGTTTAGTTTAGTTTAGATTAGGTTAAGTAAGATTAGGTTAGGTTAGGTTAGGTTAGTTTAGTTTTGTTTATAGTTTAGTTTAGTTTACATTTTCTTTATAGTTTAGTTAGTTTAGTTTATAGTTTAATTTAGTTTAGTTTAGTTTAGTTTTCATTAATTTAGGTTAATTTGTTTAGTTTAGTTTAGTTTAGGTTAGGTTAAGTTAGGTTAGGTTAGGTTAGTTTAGTTTACTATAGTTTAGTTTAGTTTAAAATATAGTATCTTTAGTTTATAATTTAGTTCATAGTTTTCCTTAGATTAGTTTATTTTCGGTTAGGTTAGAGTAGTTTAGTTTGGTTTAGTTTAGTTTAGGTTAGATTAGGTTAGTTTAATGTAGTTTAGTTTAATTTAGTTTAGTTGAATTTAATTTAGTTTAGTTTAGGTTAGGTTAGGTTTGTTTAGGTTAGATTAGGTTAGGTTATGTTAGATTAGGTTAGGTTAGGTTAGCTTAGTTTAGTTTAGTTTAGTTTCCGTTAGGTTGGGTTAGGTTAGGTTAGTTAAGTTTATTTCAGTTTAGTTTAGTTAAGTATAGTTTAGTTTATAGTTTAATTTAGTTTAATTTATAGCTTAGTTTATAGCTTAGTTTAGTTCATAGTTTAATTTATATTTAGGTTTAGTTTAGTTTAGTAAAGTTTATTTTAGGGTAGCTTATGTTAGGTTAGGTTAGGTTAGTATAGTTTATAGTTTAATTTATAGTTTACTTTAGTTTATAGTTTAGTTTATAGTTTAGTTTAGTTTAGTTTAGTTTATAATAGTTTAGTTTAGTTTAGTTTAGGTCAGGTTAAGATATTTTAGTTTAGTTTAGTTTAGGTTAGGTTAGGCTAGGTTAAGTTATATTTGGTTAGTTTAGATTAGTTTAGTTTAGTTTAGTTTATAGTTTAGATTAGTTTATTATTTATTTTAGTTTAGTTTAGTTTATAGTTTCGTTTATAGTTTAGTTTGGTTTAGTTTAGTTTAATTTAGTTTACATTAGATTAGTTTAGTTAGTTTTAGTTTAGGTTAGGTTAGATGAGGTTAGTTTAGTTTAGTTTAGTTCAATTTAGTTTATTTTAGTTTATAGATTAGTTTAGTTTAGTTTATAGTTCAATTTATTGTTTAGTTTAGTTTAGTTTATCGTTTAGTTTAGTTTAGTATAGTTTAGTTTAGTTTAGGTTACAGTAGGTTAGTTTAGATTATTTTAGTTTAGCGCAGTTTAGGTTAGATTAAGTTAGGTTATTTTGTTTAGTTTAGTTTAGTTTAGTTTAGTTTATAGTTTAGTTTATAGTTTAGTTTATAGTTTAGCTTAGATTAGTGTAGTTTAGTTTGGTTCAGTTTATTTTAGTTTAGTTTAGTTTAGTTTCGTTTAGCTTAGGTTATGTTATATTAGGTTAGCTTAGGTTAGCTTAGTTTACCCTAGTTAAGTTTGGGTTAGGTAAGGTTAAAATAGGTTAGTTAAATTTAGTTTAGTTTAGTTTAGTTAGGTTTAGTTTAGTTTATAGTTTTGTTTAGTTTAGTTATAGTTTAGTTTATAGTTTAGTTTAGATTATAATTTAATTTATAGTTAAGTTTAGTTTACTTTAGTTTAATTTAGTTTAGCCTTCTTTAGTTTCCTTTAGATTACTCTAGTTTAGGATATGTTAGGTTAGGTTAGTTTAGTTTAGTTTAATTAGGGTAATTTAGTTTAATTTTGTTTAATTTAGGTTAGGTTATGTTAGGTTAGTTAAGTTTAGTGTAGTTTAGTTTAGTTTAAAATATAGTATCTTTAGTTTATAGATTAGTTCATATTTTTGTTTAGTTTAGTTTAGGTTATGTTAGAGTAGTTTAGTTTAGTTTAGTTTACTTTAGGTTAGAATAGGTTAGGTTAGTGTAGATTAATTTAGTTTAGTTTAGTTGAATTTAATTTAGTTTTGTTTAGTTTAGTTTAGGTTAGTTTAGTTTAGTATAGGTTAGGTTACGTTAGGTTAGCTTAGTTTAGTTTATAGTTTAGTTTAGTTTAGTTTAGTTTATAGTGTGGTTTATACTTTAGTTTTTTATTTTAGTTTATAGTTTAGTTTAGTTTAGTGTAGTTTAGTTTGGTTTAGTTTTGTTTAGTTTAGTTTAAATTAGTTTCGTTTAGGTTAGGTTAAGTTAGAATAGGTTAGGTTAGGTAAGCTTAGTTTAGTTTAGTTTTGGTTAGGTTAGGTTAGGTTAGGTTGGTTAAGTTCAGTTTAGTTTAGTTTAGTTAAGTTTAGTTTAATTTATAGATTAGTTCAGTTTAGTTTATAGCTTAGTTTATAGTTTAGTTTAGTTTATAGTTTCATTTATAGTTAAGTTTAGTTTAGTTTAGTTTAATTTACTTTAGTTTAGTTTATTTTAGGGTAGCTTATGTTAGGTTAGGTTAGTTTATAGTTTAATTTATAGTTTAGTTTAGTTTATAGTTTAGTTTATAGTTCAGTTTATAATAGTTTAGTTTAGGTTAGGTTAGGTTAGGTTAGTTTAGTTCAGTTTAGTTTAGGTTAGGTTTGGCTATGTTAGGTTAGGATAGGTTAGTTTAGATTAGTTTAGTTTAGTTTAGTTTATAGTTTATTTTATTTTAGTTTATTATTTAATTTAGTGTAGTTTAGTTTATAGTTTCGTTTATAGTTTAGTTTGGTTTAGTTTAGTTTATTTTAGTTTAGCTTAGATTAGTTTAGTTTGTCTTAGGTTAGGTTAGGTTAGGTTAGGTGAGATTAGTTTAGTTTAGTACAGTTTAATTTAGTTTGGTTTAGTTTATATTTTAGTTTAGTTTAGTTCATAGTTCAATTTATGGATTAGTTTAGTTTATAGTTTATGTTATCGTTTAGTTTAGTTTAGATTAGTTTAGTTTAGGTCAGTTTAGGTTAGGTTAAGTTAGGTTAGGTTAGTTTAGATTAGTTTAGTTTAATTTAGTTTAGTTTATAGTTTAGTTTATTTTAGTTTAGAGATTAATTTAATTTAGTTTAGTTTAGTTTAGGTTAGGTTACGTTAGGTTAGGTTAATTTAGTTTAGTTTAGGTTAGGTTAGGTTAGGTAAGGTTAATTTACTTTAGTAAAGTTTCGTTTAGTTTATTTCAGTTCAGTTAATAGTTTAGTTGAGTTTATAGTTTAGTTTACAATTTTGTTTCGTTTAATTTAGTTTAGTTTAGTATAGTTAAGGTAAGGTTGGGTTAGGTTAGGTTAGTTTAGTTTAGTTTAGTTTATAGTTTAGTTTAATTTAGTTTACAGTTTAGTGTATTCTTTAGTTTATAGTGTAGTTTATAGTTTATTTTAATTTAGTGTAGTTTAGTTTGGTTTAGTTTAGTATAGTTTTGTTTAGTTTAGGTTAGGTTAGGTTAGGTTAGGTTTGTTTAGTTAACTTTGGTTTAGTTTAGTTTAGTTTTGTTTAGTTTATAGTTTAGTTTATAGTTTAGTTTAGTTTAGTTTATAGTTTAATTTATAATTTGGTTTATTTTTGTTTAATTTGGTTAAAGTAGGTTAGGTTAGGTTAGTTTAGTTTAGTTTAGGTTAGGTTAAGTTAGGTTAGTTTAGGTTAATTTAGTTTAGTTGAGTTTAATTTAGTTTAGTTTATAGTTTAATTTATAGTTTAGTTTACCTTATAGTTTAGTTTAATTAATTTATAGTGTAATTTAGTTTAGATTAGTTTAATTTAGTTCAGTTTAGTTCATAGTTTTGTTTATAGTTTAGTTTAGTTTAGTTTAGTTTAAGTTATGTTAGGTTAGTTTAGTTTAGTTTAGTTTAGGTTAGGTTAGGCTAGGTTAGGTAAGTTTAATTTAGTTTAGTATAGTTTAGTTAAGTTTACTTTATAGTTTAGTTTATAGTTTAGTTTGTAGTTTAGTGTAGTTTAGTTTGGTTTAGTTTAGTTAAGGTTAAGTAATGTTAGGTTCGTTTAGTTTAATTTAGTTTAGATTAGATTACGTTAGATTAGGTTATAGTAGTTAGGTTTAGTTTAGTTGAATTTAGTGTATAGTTTAATTTATAGTTTAGTTTAGTTTACTTTATAGTTTAGTTTAGTTATTTTATAGTTTAATTTAGTTTAGTTTAGTCTAGTTTAATTAGGTTTACTTTAGTTTATAGTTTTGTTTATAGTTTAGTTTAGTTTAGTTTAGGTTAATTTATGTTAGGTTAGTTTACTTTAGTTTAGTTTAGGTTAGGTTAGGTTAGGTTAGGTTAGTGTAGTTTAGTTTAGTTTAGCTGAATTTTGTTTAGTTTAGTTTAGTTTAGGTTACGTTAGGTTAGTTTAGTTTAGTTTAGTTTAGTGTATGTTAGGTTAGGTTAGGTTAGTTTAATTTAGTTTAGTTTATTTTAGTTTATAGTTTAGTTTAGTTTATAATTTATTTTATAATTTAGTATACTTTAGTTTATAGATTAGTTTATAATTTAGTTAATATTTTAGTTTATTTTAGTTTACGTTAGGTTAGGGAAGTTTAAGTTAGGTTAGGTTGGGTTAGTTTAGTTTAGTTTAGTTTATGTAAGGTTAGGTTAGGTTAGTTTGGTATAGTTTAGTTTAGTTTAGTTTTGTTTATATTTAGTTTAGTTTAATTTATTGTTCAGTTTATAGTTTAGTTTAGTTTAGTTTAGGTTAGGTTGGGTTAGTTTAGTTTAGTTTAGGTTAGGTCAGCTTAAGTTAGGTTAATTTAGTTTAGTATAGTTTAGTTTAGTTTAGTTTATAGTTTAGTTCATTTTATTTCATAGTTTAGTTTATAGTTTTGTTTAGTTTAGTTTAGTTTAGTTAATTTGGGTTAGGTTAGGTTAGATAAGCTTATGTTAGGTTAGTTTGGTTTAGTTTAGTCTAGTTAAGTTTAGTTTACTTTATACTTTAGTTTAGTTTAGTTTATTTTACAGTTTAGTTTAGTTTTGTTTATAGTTTAGTTTGCAGTTTAGTATCGTTTAGTTTAATTTAATTTAGTTTAGGTTAGGTAACCTTAGGCTAGGTTAGGTTAGTTGAGTTTAGTTTATGTTAGGTTAGGTTAGTTTAGATTAGTTTAGGTTATTTTATAGTTTAGTTTAGTTAGGTTTAGTTTATTTTATAGTTTAGTTTAGTTTAGTTTATAATTCAGTTTATAGTTTAGTTTAGATTATAGTTTAATTTATAATTTTGTAATTTAGTTTAGCTTTCTTTAGTTTCGTTTAGTTTACTTTAGTTTAAGGTTTGTTTAAGTTAGGTTAGGTTAGGTTAGTTTAGTTTAGTTTAGGTTAGGTTGTGTTACCTTATGTTAGGTTAGGTTAGGTTAGGTTAAGTTAAGTTAGGTTAGCTTAGTTTAGAATGATTTAGTTTAGTATAATTTAGTTTATAGCTTAGTTTATTTGAGTTTATAGTTTAATTTAGTTTAGTTTAGTTTAATATAGTTTAGTTTAGTTTAGTTTAGGTTAAGTTATGTTAGGTTCGTTTAGTTTAGTTTAGATTTGGTTAGGTTAGGTTAGGTTAGGTTAGGGTAGTTTAGTTTAGTTTAGTTGAATTTAGTTTAGTTTAGTTCAGTTTAGGTTAGATTAGTTTAGGTTACTTTATTTTAGTTTAGGTTAGGTTATGTTAGATTAGGTTAGGTTAGGTTAGTTTGGTTTAGTTTAGTTTAGTTAAATTTAGTATATTTTATATTTTAGTTTAGTTTAGTTTAGTTTAGTTAATAGTGTAGTTTAGTTTAGTTTATACTTTAGTTTATAGTTTAGTATAGTTTAGTTTAGTTTAATTTTGGTTTAGTTTAGGGTAGGTTATGTTAGGTTAGGTTAGTTTAATTCAGTTTAGTTTAGGTTAGGTTACGTTAGGTTAGTTTAGTTCAGTTGAGTTTAATTTAGTTTAGTTTAGATTATAGTTTAATTTATAGTTTAGTTTACTTTAGGTTAGATTAGGTTAGGTTAAGTAAGGTTAGGTTTGGTTAGGTTAGTTTAGTTTAGTTTAGTTTAGTTTATGTTGAGTTAGGTTAGTTTAGTTTAGTTTAGTTTTGTTTATGGTATAGTTTAGTTTATAGTTTAGTTTAGAATTAAGTTTAATTTAGTTTATAGTTTAAGTTAGTTTAGTTTAGCTTAATTAATTTATAGTTTAGTTTAGTTTAGTTTAATTTAGTGTTGTTTAGTTTGGTTTAGTTTAGTATAGTTTTGTTTACTTTAGGTTAGTTTAGATTATGTTAGGTTTGGATAGCTTACTTTAGTTTAGTTTAGTTTAGGTTAGGTTAGGTTAGGTTACTTTAGTTTAATTAACTTTGGTTTAGTTTAGTTTAGTTTAGTTTATAGTTTAGTTTATAGTTTAGTTTAGTTAAGTTTATAGTTTAATTTATAATTTAGTTTAGTTTAGTTTAGTTTAATTTAGTATAGAGTAGGTTAGGTAAGGTTAGTTTAGTTTAGTTTAGGTTAGGTTAGGTTAGGTTAGGTTAATTTAGTTTAGTTGAGTTTAATTTATTTTAGTTAATTTAGTTAATAGTTTAATTTATAGTTTAGTTTACTTTTTTTATAGTTTAATTTAATTAATTTATAGTTTAATTTAGTTTAGTTTAGTTTAATTTAGTTTAGTTTAGTTTGTAGTGTAGTTTAGTTTAGTTTAGGTTAAGTTATGTTAGGTTCATTTAGTTTAATTAAGTTTAGATTTGGTTAGGTTAGATTACGTTAGGGTAGTTAAGTTTAGTTTAGTTGAATTTAGGCTATAGTTTGATTTATAGTTTAGTTTAGTTTACTTTATAGTTTAGTTTAGTTAATTTATAGTTATTTAACTTTAGTTTAGTTTAGTTTAATATAGTTTACTTTAGTTTATAGTATTGTTTATAGGTTAGTTTAGTTTAGTTTAGTTTAGGTTATGTTAGGTTAGTTTAGTTTATTTTAGTTTAGTGTATGTTAGTTTATAGTTTAGTTTAGTTTAGTTTATAGTTTAGTTTAATTTAGTGTAGTTTAATTTTGTTTAGGTTAGGTTAGGTTAATTTAGTTTAGTTTAGATTAGGTTATGTTAGATTAGGTTAGGTTTGGTTAGTTTGGTTTAGTTTAGTCTAGTTAAGTTTAGTTTAGTTTATTTTATAGTTTAGTTTAGTTTTGTTTATAGTTTAGTTTGCAGTTTAGTATAGTTTAGTTTAGTTTAATTTAGTTTAGGTTAAGTAAGTTTAGGTTAGGTTAGTTTAGTTTAGTTTAGTTTATGTTAGGTTAGGTTAGTTTAGTTTTGTTTAGTTTTGTTTATAGTTTAGTTTAATTTATTTTATAATTTAGTTTATAGTTTAATTTAGTTTAGTTTGTAGTTTAATTTAGTTCAGTTTAGTTTAGTTTAGTTTAATTTAGTTTAGATTAGGTTAGAGTAGTTTAGTTTAGTTTAGTTTAGTTTAGGTTAGAATAGGTTAGGTTAGTGTAGTTTAGTTTAGTTTAGTTGAATTTAATTTAGTTTTGTTTTGTTTAGTTTAGGTTAGGTTAGGTTAGTTTAGTTTAGTATAGGTTAGGTTAAGTTAGGTAAGGGTAATTTAGCTTATAGTTTAATTTAGTTTAGTTTAGTTTAGGTTAAGTTATGTTAATTTCGTTTAGTTTAATTTAGTTTAGATTAGGTTACGTTAGATTAGGTTAGGGTAGTTAAGTTTAGTTTAGTTGAATATAGCTTATAGTTTAATTTATAGTTTAGTTTAGTTCACTTTATAGTTTAGTTTATTTAATTTATAGTTTAATTTACTTTAGTTTAGTCTAGTTTAATTTAGTTTACTTTAATTTATAGTTTTGTTTATAGTTTAGTTTATTTTAGTTTAGTTTAGTTTAGGTTAATTTATGTTAGGTTAGTTTAGTTTAGTTTAGGTTAGGTTAGGTTAGGTTAGGTTAGGTTAGTGTAGTTTAGTTTAGTTTAGCTAAATTTTGTTTAGTTTAGTTTAGTTTAGGATACGTTAGGTTAGTTTAGATTAGTTTAGTTTAGTTTATTGTATGTTAGGTTAGGTTAGGTTAGTTTAATTTAGTTTAGTTTATTTTAGTTTATAGTTTAGTTTAGTTTAGTTTATAATTTATTTTATAGTTTAGTACACTTTAGTTTATAGATTAGTTTATAGTTTAGTTAATATTTTAGTTTAGTTTAGTTTGGATTAGGTTAGGGAAGGTTAGGTTAGGTTAGGTTAGTTTATTTTAGTTTAGTTTATGTAAGCTTAGGTTAGGTTAGTTTGGTATAGTTTGGTTTAGTTTAGTTTTGTTTATAGTTTAGTTTAGTTTATAGTTCAGTTTATAGTTTAGTTTAGTTTAGGTTAGGTTGGGTTAGTTTAGTTTAGTTTAGGTTAGGTTAAGTTAAGTTAGGTTAGTTTAGTTTAGTATAGTTTAGTTTAGTTTAGTTTTATTTATAGTTTAGTTTATTTTATTTTATAGTTTAGTTTATAGTTTTGTTTAGTTTAGTTTAGTTTAGTTTAGTTTAGATAGTTTAGGTTAGGTGAGGTTAGGTTAGGTTAGGTTAGACTAGTTTAGTTTAAGTTAGGTTATGATAGGTTAGTGCAGTTTAATTTAATTTAGTTTAGTTTAGTTGAATTTAATTTATTTTTGTTAGTTCAGTTTAGGTAAGTTAGGTTAGTTTAGTTTAGTATAGGTTAGGTTAGGTTAGGTAAGTTTAATTCAGAATAGTTTAGTTTAGTTTATGGTTTAATTTCTAGTTTTGTTTATAGTTAATTTAGTTTAGTTTAGTTTAGGTTAAATTATGTTAGGTTAGTTTAGTTTAGTTTAATTTATGTTAGGTTAGGTTGGGTTAAGTTAGTGTAGTTTCATTTAGTTTGGTTTATTTTAGTTTAGTTTAATATGTTGTTCCGTTTAGTTTAGTTTTGTTTAATTTAGTTTAGTTTATAGTTTAGTTGAGTTTAGGTTAGTTTAGTTGAGTTTAGTTTAGTTTAGTTTAGTTAAGGTTTGGTTAGGTTAGGTTAGATTAGTTTTGTTTAGGATAGGTTATGTTAGATTAGGTTAGGTTAGGTTAGTTTGGTTTAGTTTAGCCTAGTTAAGTTTAGTTTAGTTTATACTTTAGTTTAGTTTAGTTTATTTTATAGTTTAGTTAAGTTTTGTTTATAGTTTAGTTTGCGGTTTAGTATAGTTTAGTTTAGTTTAATTTAGTTTAGCTAAGTTTAGTTTAGTTTATGGTTTAATTTATAATTTAGTTTAGTTTAGTTTAATTTAGTTTAGGTTAGGTTAGGTAGGTTTAATTTAGTTCAGTTTAATTTAGTTAAGTTTAGTTTATAGTTTAGTTTATAGTATAGTTTAGGTTAAGTTATGTTAGGGTCGTTTAGTTTAATTTAGTTTAGATTAGGTTAGGTTAGGTTAGGTTAGGGTAGTTAAGTTTAGTTTAGTTGAATTTAGTTTAGTTTAGTTCAGTTAACGTTACGTTAGGTTAGTTTAGTTTAGTTCATTTTAGGTTAAGTTAGGTTAGTTTAGTTTAGTTTAGTTTATTTAAGTGTAGTTTAGTTTATAGTTCAGTTTAGTTTAGTTTTGTTTAATTTAGTTTAGTTTATAGTTTAGTTGAGTTTAGGTTAGTTTAGTTGAGTTTAGTTTAGTTTATTTTAGATTATTTTAGGTTAGGTTAGTTTAGTTTAGTTTAGGTTGGGTTATGTTAGATTAGGTTAGGTTAGGTTAGTTTGGCTTAGTTTAGTCTAGTTAAGTTTAGTTTATTTTATACTTTAGTTTAGTTTTGTTTATAGTTTAGTTTATAGTTTAGTATAGTTTAGTTTATTTTAATTTAATTTAGCTAAGTTAGGTTAGTTTAGTTTTGGGTAGGTTATGTTAGGTTAGGTTAGTTTAGTTTAGTTTAGGTTAGGTTAGGTTAGGTTAGTTTAGTTTAGTTGAGTTCAGTTTAGTTTAGATTAGGTTAAGTAAGATTAGGTTAGGTTAGGTTAGGTTAGTTTAGTTTTGTTTATAGTTTAGTTTAGTTTAGTTTATGGTTTACTTTATAGTTTAGTTAGTTTAGTTTATAGTTTAATTTAGTTTAGTTTAGTTTAGTTTAGTTTAGGTTAATTTAGTTTAGTTTAGTTTAGTTTAGGTTAGGTTAAGTTAGGTTAGGTTAGGTTAGTTTAGTTTAGTATAGTTTAATTTAGTTTAAAATATAGTATCTTTAGTTTATAGTTTAGTTCATAGTTTTCTTTTGATTAGTTTAGTTTAGGTTAGAGTACTTTAGTTTAGTTTAGTTTAGTTTAGTTTAGGTTAGATTAGGTTAGGTTAATATAGTTTAGTTTAATTTTGTTTAGTTGAATTTAATTTAGTTTAGTTTAGTTTAGGTTAGGTTAGGTTTGTTTAGGTTAGATTAGGTTAGGCTATGTTAGATTAGGTTAGGTTAGGTTAGCTTAGTTTAGTTTAGTTTAGTTTCGGTTAGGTTGGGTTAGGTTAGTTTACTTAAGTTTAGTTTAGTTTAGTTTAGTTAAGTATAGTTTAGTTTATAGTTTAGTTCAGTTTAGTTTATAGCTTAGTTTTTAGCTTAGTTTAGTTCATAGTTTAATTTATATTTAGGTTTAGTTTAGTTTAATTTAGTTTAGCTTAGTTTAGTTTAGTTTAGTTTAGTTTATTTTAGGGTAGCTTATGTAAGGTTAGGTTAGTATAGTTTATAGTTTAATTTATAGTTTACTTTAGTTTATAATTTAGTTTATAGTTTAGTTTAGTTTAGTTTAGCTTTATAATAGTTTAGTTTAGTTTAGTTTTGTTTAGGTTAAGATAGTTTAGTTTACTTTAATTTAGTTATGTTAGGCTAGGTTAAGTTATATTAGGTTAGTTTAGATTAGTTTAGTTTACTTTTGTTTATAGTTTAATTTACTTTAGTTTATTATTTAATTTAGTTTGGTTTAGTTTATAGTTTCGTTGATAGATTAGTTTGGTTTAGTTTAGTTTAATTTAGTTTACCTTAGATTAATTATTTAGTTTTAGGTTAGGTTAGGTTAGGTGACGTTAGTTTAGTTTAGTTTAGTTTAGTTTAGTTTAGTTTATAGTTTAGTTTAGTTTAGTTTATAGTTCAATTTATAGTTAAGTTTAGTTTAGTTTATCGTTTAGTTTAGTTTAGTATAGTTTAGTTTAGTTTAGGTTAGAGTAGGTTAGTTTAGATTAGTTTAGTTTAGGGCAGTATAGGTTAGGTTAAGTTAAGTCATTTTGTTTAATTTAGTTTAGTTTAGTTTAGTTTAGTTTATAGTTTAGTTTAGTTTATAGTTTAGTTTATAATTTAGTTTATAGTTTAGTTTAAATTAGTGTAGTTTTGTTTGGTTTAGTTTATTATCGTTTAGTTTAGTTTCGTTTAGCTTACGTTATGTTATATTAGGTGTGCTTAGGTTAGCTTAGTTTACCCTAGTTTAGTTTAGGTTAGGTAAGGTTAGAATAGGTTAGTTAAATTTAGTTTAGTTTAGTTTAGTTAGATTTAGTTTAGTTTATAGTTTAGTTTAGTTTAGTTATAGTTTAGTTTATAGTTTAGTTTAGATTATAATTTAATTTATAGTTTACTTTAGTTTAGTTTAATTTAGTTTAGCTTTCTTTAGTTTCCTTTAGATTACTTTAGTTTAGGATATGTTAGGTTAGTTTAGTTTAGTTTAATTAAGGTTAATTTAGTTTAATTTAGTTTAGTTTAGGTTAGGTTAGGTTAGTTTAGTTTAGTATAGTTTAGTTTAAAATATAGTATCTTTAGTTTATAGTTTAGTTCATAGTTTTGTTTAGTTTAGTTTAGTTTAGTTTAGGTTAGGTTGGAGTATTTTAGTTTAGTTTAGTTTAGTTTAGGTTAGAATAGGTTAGGTTAGTCTAGTTTAATTTAGTTTAGTTTAGTTGAATTTAATTTAGTTTTGTATAGTTTAGTTTAGGTTAGGTTAGTTTCGTTTAGTATAGGTTAGGTTAAGTTAGGTTAGCTTAGTTTAGTTTATAGTTTAGTGTAGTTTAGTTTAGTTTATAGTGTGGTTTATACTTTAGTTTATATTTTAGTTTATAGTTTGGTTTAGTTTAGTTTAGTTTAGTTTAGGTTATTTTAGGTTAGGTTAGAGTAATTTAGTTTAGTTTAGTTTAGTTGAATTTAATTTAGTTTAGTTTAATTTAGGTTAAATAAGTTTAGTTTAGTTTAGGTTAGGTTAATTTAGGTAAGGTTAGTTTAGTAAAGTTTAATTTAGTTTAGTTTGGTTTAGTTTACAGTTTAGTTTATCGTTTGGTTTGTAGTTTAGTTTATAGTTTAGTTTAGTTTAGTGCAGTTTATTTTGGTTAGTTTAGTATAGTTTCGTTTACGTTAGGTTATGTTAGATTAGGTTAGGTTGGGTTAGCTTACTTTAGTTTAGTTTAGTTTAGTTTAGGTTAAGTTATGTTAGGTTCGTTTAGTTTAATTTAGTTTAGATTAGGTTAGGTTAGTTTAGGTCAGGTTAGGGTAGTTTAGTTTAGTTTAGTTGAATTTAGTTTTGTTTAGTTCAGTTTAGGTTACGTTAGGTTACTTTATATTAGTTTAGGTTAGGTTAGGTTAGGTTTGTTTAGTTTAGTTAAGTTTATTTTAGTTTAGTTTAGTATATAGTTCAGTTTAATTTAGTTTTGTTTAATTTAGTTTAGTTTATAGTTTAGTTCAGTTTAGGTTAGTTTAGTTGAGTTTAGTTTAGTTTAGTTTAGTTTAGTTTAGTTTAGATTAGTTTAGTTTAGGTTAGGTTAGTTTAGTTTAGTTGAGTTTAGTTTAGTTTTGATTAGGTTAAGTAAGGTTAGGTTAGGTTAGGTTAGGTTAGTTTAGTTTAGTCTAGTTTATGTTAGGTTAGGTTAGTTTAGTTTAGTTTAGTTTTCTTTAATTTAGGTTAATTTAGTTTAGTTTAGTTTAGTTTAGGTTATGTTAGATTAGGTTACGTTAGGTTAGGTTAGGTTAAGTTAGTTCAGTTTAGTATAGTTTAGTTTACTTTAAATTATAGTATCTTTAGTTTATAGTTTAGTTCATAGCTTTGTTTAATTTAGTTTAGTTTAGTTTAGTTAGGTTACAGTAGTTTAGTATAGTTTAGTTTAGTTTAGGGTAGGTTAGGTTGGTTTAGTTTAGTATAGGTTAGGTTCAGTTAGGTTACGTTAGTTTAGTTTAGTTTAGTTTATAGTTTAGTTTAGTTTAGTTTATAGTTTACTTTAGTTTAGTTTATAGTTTAGTTTAGTTTTATGTAGTTTAGTGTTCTTTAGTTTATATTAGTTCAGTTTTGTTTAGTTTCCTTTAGCTAAGGTTATGTTACATTAGGTTAGCTTAGGTTAGCTTAGTTTACTCTAGTTTATTTTAGGTTAGGTTAGGTTAGAATAGGTCAGTTAAGTTTAGTTTAGTTTAGTTTAGTTAGGTTTAGTTTAGTTTATAGTTTAGTTTAGTTTAGTTTATAGTTTAGTTTAGTTTAGTTTAGTTTAATTTAGTTTAGCTTTCTTTTTTCGGTTAGAGTACTTTAGTTTAGGGTATGTTATGTTAGGTTAGCTTGGTTAGTTTAGTTAAGTTTAGGTTAGGTTAGGTTAGGTTAAGTTAGGTTAGTTTAGAATAGTTTAGTTTAGTTAAGTTTAGTTTATAGTTTAGTTTATAGTTTAGTTTGTAGATTTATTTTAGTTTAGTTTAGTTTAGGTTAAGTTATGTTAGGTTCGTTTAGTTTAATTTAGTTTAGATTAGGTTAGATTATGTTAGGTTAGGTTAGGTTAGGTTAGGTTAGGGTAGTTTAGTTTAGTTTAGTTGAATTTATTTTAGTTTAGTTCAGTTTAGGTTAGTTTAGTTTAGGTTAGGTTAGGTTAGTTTGGTTTAGTTTAGTCTAGTTAAGTTTAGTATAGTTTATACTTTAGTTTAGTTTAGTTTATTTTATAGTTTAGTTAAGTTTTGTTTATACTTTAGTTTGCAGTTTAGTATAGTTTAGTTTAGTTTAATTTAGTTTCGTCTAGTTTATAGTTTTGTTTATAGTTTAGCTTAGTTTAGTTTAGTTTAGTTTAGTTTAGGTTAAGTTATGTTAGGGTCGTTTAGTTTAATTTAGTTTAGATTAGGATAGGTTAGGTTAGGGTAGTTAAGTTTAGTTTAGTTGAATTTAGTTTAATTTAGTTCAGTTTAGGTTACGTTAGGTTAGTTTAGTTTAGTTTAGTTTAGGTTAGGTTAGGTTAAATTAGTTTAGTTTATTTAAGTGTAGTTTAGTTTATAGTTCAGTTTAGTTTAGTTTGGTTTAATTTAGTTTAGTTTATAGTTTAGTTGAGTTTAGGTTGGTTTAGTTGAGTTTAGTTTGGTTTAGTTTATTTTAGATTAGGTTAGTTTAGGTTAGTTTAGGTTGGGTTATGTTAGATTAGGTTAGGTTAGGTTAGTTTGGCTAAGTTTAGTCTAGTTAAGTTTAGTTAAGTTTACACTTAAGTTTAGTTTAGTTTATAGTTTAGTTTAGTTTTGTTTATAGTTTAGTTTATAGTTTAGTATAGTTTAGTTTAGTTTAATTTAGTTTAGCTAAGTTTAGTTTAGTTTAGTTTTGGGTGGGTTATGTTAGGTTAGGTTAGGTTAGTTTAGTGTAATTTAGGTTAGGTTAGGTTAGGTTAGTTTAGTTTAGTTGAGTTTAGTTTAGTTTAGATTAGGTTAAGTAAGATTAGGTTAGGTTAGGTTAGGTTAGTTTAGTTTTGTTTATAGTTTAGTTTAGTTTAGTTTACATTTTCTTTATAGTTTAGTTAGTTTAGTTTATAGTTTAATTTAGTTTAGTTTAGTTTAGTTTTCATTAATTTAGGTTAATTTGTTTAGTTTAGTTTAGTTTAGGTTAGGTTAAGTTAGGTTAGGTTAGGTTAGTTTAGTTTACTATAGTTTAGTTTAGTTTAAAATATAGTATCTTTAGTTTATAATTTAGTTCATAGTTTTCCTTAGATTAGTTTATTTTCGGTTAGGTTAGAGTAATTTAGTTTAGTTTAGTTTAGTTTAGGTTAGATTAGGTTAGTTTAATGTAGTTTAGTTTAATTTAGTTTAGTTGAATTTAATTTAGTTTAGTTTAGGTTAGGTTAGGTTTGTTTAGGTTAGATTAGGTTAGGTTATGTTAGATTAGGTTAGGTTAGGTTAGCTTAGTTTAGTTTAGTTTAGTTTCCGTTAGGTTGGGTTAGGTTAGGTTAGTTAAGTTTATTTCAGTTTAGTTTAGTTAAGTATAGTTTAGTTTATAGTTTACTTTAGTTTAATTTATAGCTTAGTTTATAGCTTAGTTTAGTTCATAGTTTAATTTATATTTAGGTTTAGTTTAGTATAGTAAAGTTTATTTTAGGGTAGCTTATGTTAGGTTAGGTTAGGTTAGTATAGTTTATAGTTTAATTTATAGTTTACTTTAGTTTATAATTTAGTTTATAGTTTAGTTTAGTTTAGTTTAGTTTATAATAGTTTAGTTTAGTTTAGTTTAGGTCAGGTTAAGATATTTTAGTTTAGTTTAGTTTAGGTTAGGTTAGGCTAGGTTAAGTTATATTTGGTTAGTTTAGATTAGTTTAGTTTAGTTTAGTTTATAGTTTAGATTAGTTTATTATTTATTTTAGTTTAGTTTAGTTTATAGTTTCGTTTATAGTTTAGTTTGGTTTAGTTTAGTTTAATTTAGTTTACATTAGATTAGTTTAGTTAGTTTTAGTTTAGGTTAGGTTAGATGAGGTTAGTTTAGTTTAGTTTAGTTCAATTTAGTTTATTTTAGTTTATAGATTAGTTTAGTTTAGTTTATAGTTCAATTTATTGTTTAGTTTAGTTTAGTTTATCGTTTAGTTTAGTTTAGTATAGTTTAGTTTAGTTTAGGTTACAGTAGGTTAGTTTAGATTAGTTTAGTTTACCGCAGTTTAGGTTAGATTAAGTTAGGTTATTTTGTTTAGTTTAGTTTAGTTTAGTTTAGTTTATAGTTTAGTTTATAGTTTAGTTTATAGTTTAGCTTAGATTAGTGTAGTTTATTTTGGTTCAGTTTATTTTAGTTTAGTTTAGTTTAGTTTCGTTTAGCTTAGGTTATGTTATATTAGGTTAGCTTAGGTTAGCTTAGTTTACCCTAGTTTAGTTTGGGTTAGGTAAGGTTAAAATAGGTTAGTTAAATTTAGTTTAGTTTAGTTTAGTTAGGTTTAGTTTAGTTTATAGTTTTGTTTAGTTTAGTTATAGTTTAGTTTATAGTTTAATTTAGATTATAATTTAATTTATAGTTAAGTTTAGTTTACTTTAGTTTAATTTAGTTTAGCTTTCTTTAGTTTCCTTTAGATTACTGTAGTTTAGGATATGTTAGGTTAGGTTAATTTAGTTTAGTTTAATTAAGGTTAATTTAGTTTAATTTAGTTTAATTTAGGTTAGGTTAGGTTAGTTAAGTTTAGTGTATTTTAGTTTAGTTTAAAATATAGTATCTTTAGTTTATAGATTAGTTCATATTTTTGTTTAGTTTAGTTTAGGTTATGTTAGAGTAGTTTAGTTTAGTTTAGTTTACTTTAGGTTAGAATAGGTTAGGTTAGTGTAGATTAATTTAGTTTAGTTTAGTTGAATTTAATTTAGTTTTGTTTAATTTAGTTTAGGTTAGTTTAGTTTAGTATAGGTTAGGTTAAGTTAGGTTAGCTTAGTTTAGTTTATAGTTTAGTTTAGTTTAGTTTATAGTGTGGTTTATACTTTAGTTTATATTTTAGTTTATAGTTTAGTTTAGTTTAGTGTAGTTTAGTTTGGTTTAGTTTTGTTTAGTTTAGTTTAAATTAGTTTCGTTTAGGTTAGGTTAAGTTAGAATAGGTTAGGTTAGGTAAGCTTAGTTTAGTTTATAGTTTAGTTCAGTTTAGTTTATAGCTTAGTTTATAGTTTAGTTTAGTTTATAGTTTCATTTATAGTTAAGTTTAGTTTAGTTTAGTTTAATTTACTTTAGTTTAGTTTATTTTAGGGTAGCTTATGTTAGGTTAGGTTAGTTTATAGTTTAATTTATAGTTTAGTTTAGTTTATAGTTTAGTTTATAGTTCAGTTTATAATAGTTTAGTTTAGGTTAGGTTAGGTTACGTTAGTTTAGTTTAGTTTAGTTTAGGTTAGGTTTGGCTATGTTAGGTTAGGATAGGTTAGTTTAGATTAGTTTAGTTTAGTTTAGTTTATAGTTTATTTTATTTTAGTTTATTATTTAATTTAGTGTAGTTTAGTTTATAGTTTCGTTTATAGTTTAGTTTGGTTTAGTTTAGTTTATTTTAGTTTAGCTTAGATTAGTTTAGTTTGTCTTAGGTTAGGTTAGGTTAGGTTAAGTGAGATTAGTTTAGTTTAGTACAGTTTAATTTAGTTTGGTTTAGTTTATATTTTAGTTTAGTTTAGTTCATAGTTCAATTTATGGATTAGTTTAGTTTATAGTTTATGTTATCGTTTAGTTTAGTTTAGATTAGTTTAGTTTAGGTCAGTTTAGGTTAGGTTAAGTTAGGTTAGGTTAGTTTAGATTAGTTTAGTTTAATTTAGTTTAGTTTATAGTTTAGTTTATTTTAGTTTAGAGATTAATTTAATTTAGTTTAGTTTAGTTTAGGTTAGGTTAGGTTAGGTTAGGTTAATTTAGTTAAGTTTAGGTTAGGTTAGGTTAGGTAAGGTTAATTTACTTTAGTAAAGTTTCGTTTAGTTTATTTCAGTTCAGTTTATAGTTTAGTTGAGTTTATAGTTTAGTTTACAATTTTGTTTCGTTTAGTTTAGTTTAGTTTAGTATAGTTAAGGTAAGGTTGGGTTAGGTTAGGTTAGTTTAGTTTAGTTTAGTTTATAGTTTAGTTTAATTTAGTTTACAGTTTAGTGTATTCTTTAGTTTATAGTGTAGTTTATAGTTTATTTTAATTTAGTGTAGTTTAGTTTGGTTTAGTTTAGTATAGTTTTGTTTAGTTTAGAATAGGTTAGGTTAGGTTAGGTTAGTTTAGTTAACTTTGGTTTAGTTTAGTTTAGTTTTGTTTAGTTTATAGTTTAGTTTATAGTTTAGTTTAGTTTAGTTTATAGTTTAATTTATAATTTGGTTTATTTTTGTTTAATTTGGTTTATAGTAGGTTAGGTTAGGTTAGTTTAGTTTAGTTTAGGTTAGGTTAAGTTAGGTTAGTTTAGGTTAATTTAGTTTAGTTGAGTTTAATTTAGTTTAGTTTATAGTTTAATTTATAGTTTAGTTTACCTTATAGTTTAGTTTAATTAATTTATAGTTTAATTTAGTTTAGTTTAGTTCATAGTTTTGTTTATAGTTTAGTTTAGTTTAGTTTAGTTTAAGTTATGTTAGGTTAGTTTAGTTTAGTTTAGTTTAGGTTAGGTTAGGCTAGGTTAGGTAAGTTTAATTTAGTTTAGTTTAGTTTAGTTAAGTTTAGTTTATAGTTTAGTTTATAGTTTAGTTTGTAGTTTAGTGTAGTTTAGTTTGGTTTAGTTTAGTTAAGGTTAAGTAATGTTAGGTTCGTTTAGTTTAATTTAGTTTAGATTAGGTTACGTTAGATTAGGTTATAGTAGTTAGGTTTAGTTTAGTTGAATTTAGTTTATAGTTTAATTTATAGTTTAGTTTAGTTTACTTTATAGTTTAGTTTAGTTATTTTACAGTTTAATTTAGTTTAGTTTAGTCTAGTTTTGTTTACTTTAGGTTAGGTGAGATTATGTTAGGTTAGGTTCGCTTACTTTAGTTTAGTTTAGTTTAGTTTAGTTTAGGTTAGGTTAGGTTAGGTTAGGTTAGGTTAGTTTAGTTAACTTTGGTTTAGTTTAGTTTAGTTTTGTTTAGTTTATATTTTAGTTTATAGTTTAGTTTAGTTTAGTTTATAGTTTAATTTATAATTTGGTTTATTTTTGTTTAATTTAGTTTATAGTAGGTTAGGTTAGGTTAGGTTAGTTTAGTTTAGTTTAGGTTAGGTTAAGTTAGGTTAGTTTAGGTTAATTTAGTTTAGTTGAGTTTAATTTAGTTTAGTTTAGTTTATAGTTTAATTTATAGTTTAGTTTACCTTATAGTTTAGTTTAATTAATTTATAGTTTAATTTAGTTTAGTTTAGTTTAATTTAGTTTAGTTTAGTTCATAGTTTTGTTTATAGTTTAGTTTAGTTTAGTTTAGTTTAAGTTATGTTAGGTTAGTTTAGTTTAGTTTAGTTTAGGTTAGGTTAGGCTAGGTTAGGTAAGTTTCATTTAGTTTAGTTTAGTTAAGTTTAGTTTATAGTTTAGTTTGTAGTTTAGTTTAGTTTAGTTTAGTTTGGTTTAGTTTAGTTAAGGTTAAGTAATGTTAGGTTCGTTTAGTTTAATTTAGTTTAGATTAGGTTACGTTAGATTAGGTTAGGGTAGTTAGGTTTAGTTTAGTTGAATTTAGTTTATAGTTTAATTTATAGTTTAGTTTAGTTTACTTTATATTTTAGTTTAGTTATTTTATAGTTTAATTTAGTTTAGTTTAGTCTAGTTTAATTTAGTTTACTTTAGTTTAAAGTTTTGTTTATAGTTTAGTTTAGTTTAGTTTAGGTTAATTTATGTTAGGTTAGTTTAGTTTAGTTTATTTTAGGTTAGGTTAGGTTAGGTTAGGTTAGTGTAGTTTAGTTTAGTTTAGCTGAATTTTGTTTAGTTTAGTTTAGTTTAGGTTACGTTAGGTTAGTTTAGTTTAGTTTATTTTAGTGTATGTTAGGTTAGGTTAGGTTAGTTTAATTTAGTTTAGTTTATTTTTGTTTATAGTTTAGTTTAGTTTAGTTTATAATTTATTATATAATTTAGTATACTTTAGTTTATAGATTAGTTTATAGTTTAGTTAATATTTTAGTTTATTTTATTTTACGTTAGGTTAGGGAAGTTTAAGTTAGGTTAGGTTAGGTTAGTTTAGTTTAGTTTAGTTTATGTAAGGTTAGGTTAGGTTAGTTTGGTATAGTTTAGTTTAGTTTAGTTTTGTTTATATTTAGTTTAGTTTAATTTATTGTTCAGTTTATAGTTTAGTTTAGTTTAGTTTAGGTTAGGTTGGGTTAGTTTAGTTTAGGTTAGGTTAGCTTAAGTTAGGTTAATTTAGTTTAGTATAGTTTAGTTTAGTTTAGTTTAGTTTATAGTTTAGTTCATTTTATTTTATAGTTTAGTTTATAGTTTTGTTTAGTTTAGTTTAGTTTAGTTAATTTAGGTTAGGTTAGGTTAGGTTAGAGTAGTTTAGTTTAGGTTAGATTATGATAGGTTAGTGCAGTTTAATTTAATTTTGTTTAGTTTAGTTGAATTAAATTTAGTTTAGTTAGGTCAGTTTAGGTAGGTTAGGTTAGTCTAGTTTAGTATAGGTTAGGTTACGTTAGGTAAGTTTAATTTTGTTTAGTTTAGTTTAGTTTATAGTTTAATTTATAGTTTTGCTTATAGTTATTTAGTTTTGTTTAGATAAGTTTAGTTAAGGTTAAATTATGAGAGGTTAGTTTAGTTTAGTTTAGTTTAGGTTAGGTTAGGTTGGGTTAGGTTAGTGAAGTTTCATTTAGTTTAGTTTATTTTAGTTTAGTTTAGTATGTAGTTCAGTTCAGTTTTGTTTTGTTTAATTTAGTTTAGTTTATAGTTTAGTTGAGTTTAGGTTAGTTTAGTTGAGTTTAGTTTAGTTTAGTTTAGGTTAGGTTAGGTTAGTTTAGTTTAGTTTAGGATAGGTTATGATAGATTAGGTTAGGTTAGGTTAGTTTGGTTTAGTTTAGTCTAGTTAAGTTTAGTTTAGTTTATACTTTAGTTTAGTTTAGTTTATTTTATAGTTTAGTGAAGTTTTGTTTATAGTTTAGTTTGCAGTTTAGTATAGTTTAGTTTAGTTTAATTTAGTTTAGCTAAGTTAAGTATAGTGTAGTTTAGTTTAGTTTATAGTTTAATTTATAATTTAGTTTAGTTTAGTTTAGTTTACTTTAGTTTAGGTTAGGTTAGGTTAGGTTAGGTTAGTTTAATTTATTTGAGATTAATTTAGTTTAGTTTATAGTTTAATTTATAGTTTAGTTTATTTTACTTTATAGTTTAGTTTAGTTAATTTATAGTTTAATTTAGTATAGTTTAGTTTAATTTAGTTTCGTTTAGTTTATAGTTTTGTTTATAGTTTAGCTTAGATTAGTTTAGTTTAGTTTAGTTTAGGTTAAGTTATGTTAGGTTAGTTTAGTTTAGTTTAGTTCAGGTTCATTTAGGTTAGGATAGGTAAGTTTAATTTAGTTCAGTTTAGTTTATAGTTTAGTTTATAGTTTAGTATGTAGTTTTGTTTAGTTTAGTTTAGTTTAGTTTAGGTTAAGTTATGTTAGGTTAGTTTAGTTTAATTTAGTTTAGATTAGGTTAGGTTAGGTTAGGTTAGGTTAGGTTACGGTATTTAAGTTTAGGTTAGGCAAATTTAGTTTAGTTTAGTTCAGTTTAGTTTAGTTTATTTTATAGTTTATTTTTGTTATGTTGATAGTTTTGTTTGCAGTTTAGTATAGTTTTGTTTAGTTTAATTTAGATTAGGTTAAGTAAGGTTAAGGTTAGGTTAGTTTAGTTTAGTTTAGTTTATGTTAGGTTAGATTAGTTTAGTTTAGTTTTGTTTATAGTTTAGTTTAATTTATTTTATAATTTAGTTTATAGTTTAGTTTAGTTTAGTTTGTAGTTTAATTTAGTTTAGTTTAGTTTAGTTTAATTTAGTTTACTTTAGTTTAGGTTACGTTATGTTAGTTTAGTGTAGTATAGTTTAGTTTAGTTTAAAATATAGTATCTTTAGTTTATAGTTTAGTTCATAGTTTTGTTTAGTTTAGTTTAGATTAGTTTAGGTTAGATTAGAGTAGTTTAATTTAGTTTAGTTTAGGTTAGAATAGGTTAGGTTAGTGTAGTTTAGTTTAGTTTAGTTGAATTTAATTTAGTTTTCTTCAGTTTAGTTTAGGTTAGGTTAGGTTAGTTTAGTTTAGTATTGGTTAGGTTAAGTTAGGTAATGGTAGTTTAGTTTATAGTTTAGTTTAGTTTAGTTTAGTTTATAGTGTAGTTTATACTTTAGATTATATTTTAGTTTATAGTTTAGTTTATTTTAGTGTAGTTTAGTTTGGTTTAGTTTGGATTAGATTAGTTTAAATTAGTTTCGTTTAGGTTAGGTTATGTTGCATTAGGTTATGTTAGGTAAGCTTAGTTTAGTTTAGTTTAGTTTAGGTTAGGTTAGGTTAGGTTATGTTAGGTTAGGTTAGTTAAGTTCAGTTTAGTTTAGTTTAGTTAAGTTTAGTTTATAGCTTAGTTTATAGTATAGTTTAGTTTATACTTTAATTTATAGTTAAGTTTAGTTTAGATTAATTTAGTTTAGTTTAGTTTATTTTAGGGTATCTTATGTTAGGTTAGGTTAGGTTAGTTTAGTTTATAGTTTAATTTATAGTTTAGTTTAGTTTAGTTTATAGTTTAGTTTAGTTTATAATAGTTTAGTTTATGTTAGGTTAGGTTAGGTTAGTTTAGCTTAGTTTAGTTTAGGTTAGGTTTCGCTAGGTTAAGTTAGGTTGGGTTAGTTTACATTAGTTTATATTAATTTAGTTTATAGTTTAGTTTACTTTAGTTTATTATTTAATTTAGTGTAGTTTAGTTTATAGTTTCGTTTATAGTTTAGTTTGGTTTAGTTTAGTTTTTTTTTGTTTAGCTTAGATTAGTTTAGTTTATCTTAGGTTAGGTTAGGTGAGATTAGTTTAATTTAGTTGAGTTTAATTTAGTTTATTTAAGTTTATAGTTTAGTTTAGTTTAGTCTATAGTTCAATTTATAGTTTAGTTTAGTTTAGTTTATAGTTTAGGTTATCGTTTAGTTTATTTTAGATTAATTTAGTTTAGGTCAATTTAGGTTAGGTTAACTTAGGTTAGGTTAGTTTAGATTAGTTTAGTTTAATTTAGTTTAGTTTATAGTTTAGTTTATTTTAGTTTATAGTTTAATTTAGTTTAGTTTAGTTTAGTGTAGTTTAGTTTAGGTTAGGTTAGGTTAGGTTAATTTAGTTTAGTTTACGTTAGGTTAGGTAATTTTAATTTAGTTTGTTTGGTTATGTTTAATTTTTAGTTTATTTTGTAATTTTGTTTATTGTTTAGTTTAGTTTATACTTTAATTTACATTAGTTTAGTTTAGTTTAGTTTATTTTAGTTTAATTTAGGTTTTTTTAGGTTAGTTTAGTTTAGTTTAGTTTATGTTAGGTTAGGTTAGGTTAATTTACTTTAGTATAGTTTAGTTTAGTTTATTTTAGTTTAGTTTATAGCTTACTTTACAGTTTAGTTTAGTTTAGTTTAGTTTAGTTTGGGTTAGGTTAGGTTAGGTTAGTTTAGTTTAGTTTAGTTTAAAGTTTAGTTTAGTTTAGTTTACAGTTTAGCTTATCCTTTAGAATATAGTGTGGTTTATAGTTTAGTTTAATTTAGTGTAGTTTAGTTTGGTGTAGTTTAGTATAGTTTTGTTTACCTTAGGTTAGGTGAGATTATGTTAGGTTAGGTTAGCTTACTTTAGTTTAGTTTAGTTTAGGTTAGGTTAGATTAGGTTAATTTAGTTAACTTTGGTTTAGTCTAGTTTAGTTAGTTTAGTTTATAATTTAGTTTATAGTTATGTTTTGTTTAGTTTATAGTTTAATTTATAATTTAGTTTAGTTTAGTTTAGTTTAATTTAGTTTAGAGTAGGTTAGGTTAGGTTAGGTTAATTTAGTTTAGTTGAGTTTAATTTAGTTTAGTTTAGTTTAGTTTATAATTTAAATTATAGTTTAGTTTAGTTTACTTTATAGTTTATTTTAGTTAATTTATAGTTTAATTTAGTTTAATTTAGTTTAATTTAGTTTAGTTTAGTTTATAGTTTTGTTTATAGTTTAGTTTATTTTAGGTTAAATTATGTTAAGTTCGTTTAGTTTAATTTAGTTTTGATTAGGTTACGTTATATTAGGTTAGGGTAGTTAAGTTTGCTTTAGTTGCATTTAGTTTATAGTTTAATTTATAGTTAAGTTTAGTTTATTTTATAGTTTAGTTTAGTTAATTTACAGTTTAATTTATTTTAGTTTAGTCTAGTTTAATTTAGTTTACTTTATTTAAAGTTTTGTTTATAGTTTAGTTTAGTTTAGTTTAGTTTAGGTTAATTTATGTTAGGTTAGTTTAGTTTAGTTTAGGTTAGGTTAGGTTAGGTTAGGTTAGGCTAGTGTAGTTTAGTTTAGTTTAGCTAAATTTTGTTTAGTTTAGTTTAGTTTAGGATACGTTAGGTTAGTTTAGTTGAGTTTAGTTAAGTGTATGTTAGGTTAGGTTAGGTTAGTGTAGTTTAGTTTAGTTTATTTTAGTTTATAGTTTAGTTTAGTTTAGTTTATAATTTATTTTATAGTTTAGTATACTTTAGTTTATAGATTAGTTTATAGTTTAGTTAATATTTTAGTTTAGTTTAGTTTAGATTAGGTTAGGGAAGGTTAGGTTAGGTTAGTTTATTTTAGTTTAGCTTATGTAAGGTTAGGTTAGGTTAGTTTGGTATAAATTAGTTTAATTTAGTTTTGTTTAAGTTTAGTTTAGTTTATAGTTCAGTTTATAGTTTAGTTTAGTTTAGTTTAGGTTAGGTTAGGTTAGGTTAAGTTAGGTTAGTTTAGTTTAGTATAGTTTTTTTTATTTTATTTTAGTTTAGTTAGTTTAGGCTAGGTTAAGTTAGTATAGAGTAGTTTAATTTAGGTTAGGTTATGATAGGTTAGTGCAGTTTAATTTAATTATTTTAGTTTAGTTGAATTTAATTTATTTTAGTTAGGTCAGTTTAGGTAAGTTAGGTTAGTTTAGTTTAGTATAGGTTAGGTTAGGTTAGGTTGGGTTAAGTTAGTGTAGTTTAATTTAGTTTGGTTTATTTTAGTTTAGTTTAATATGAGGTTCCGTTTAGTTTAGTTTTGTTTAATTTAGTTTAGTTTATAGTTTAGTTGAGTTTAGGTTAGTTTAGTTGAGTTTAGTATATTTTAGTTTAGTTTAGGTTACGTTAGGTTAGGTTAGATTAACTTTGTTTAGGATAGGTTATGTTAGATTAGGTTAGGTTAGTTTGGTTTAGTTTAGTCCAGTTAAGTTTAGTTTAGTTTATACTTTAGTTTAGTTTAGTTTATTTTATAGTTTAGTTAAGTTTCGTTTATAGATTAGTTTGCAGTTTAGTATAGTTTAGTTAAGTTTAATTTAGTTTAGCTAAGTTTAGTTTAGTTTAGTTTATAGTTTAATTTATAATTTAGTTTAGTTTAGTTTAATTTAGTTTAGTTTAGGTTAGGTTAGGTTAGTTTAAATTAGTTGAGTTTAATTTAATTTAGTTTAGTTAATAGTTTAATTTATAGTTTAGTTTAGTTTACTTTATAGTTTAGTTTAGTTAATTTATAGTTTAATTTAGTTTAGTTTAGTTTAATTTAGTTTTGTTTAGTTTATAGTTTTGTATATAGTTTAGCTTAGATCAGTTTAGTTTAGTTAAGGTTAAGTTATGTTAGGTTAGTTTAGTTTAGTTTAGGTTCGGTTAGGTTAGGTTAGGTAAGTTTAATTTAGTTCAGTTTAGTTTAGTTAAGTTTAGTTTATAGTTTAGTTTATAGTATAGTTTAGGTTAAGTTATGTTAGGGTCGTTTAGTTTAATTTAGTTTAGATTAGGTTAGGTTAGGTTAGGGTAGTTAAGTTTAGTTTAGTTGAATTTAGTTTAGTTTAGTTCAGTTTATTTTACGTTAGGTTAGTTTAGTTTAGTTTAGTTTAGGTTAGGTTAGGTTAGGTTAGTTTAGTTTAGTTTATTTAAGTGTAGTTTAGTTTATAGTTCAGTTTAGTTTAGTTTTGTTTAATTTAGTTTAGTTTATAGTTTAGTTGAGTTTAGGTTAGTTTAGTTGAGTTTAGTTTAGTTTAGTTTATTTTAGATTAGGTTCGGTTAGGTTAGTTTAGTTTAGTTTAGGTTGGGTTATGTTAGATTAGGTTAGGTTAGGTTAGTTTGGCTTAGTTTAGTTTAGTTGAGTTTAGTTTATTTTATACTTTAGTTTAGTTTAGTTTATAGTTTAGTTTAGTTTTGTTTATAGTTTAGTTTATAGTTTAGTATAGTTTAGTTTAATTTAATTTAGTTTAACTAAGTTTAGTTTAGTTTAGTTTTGGGTAGGTTATGTTAGGTTAGGTTAGTTTAGTTTAGGTTAGGTTAGGTTAGGGTAGGTTAGTTTAGTTTAGTTGAGTTTAGTTTAGTTTAGATTAGGTGAAGTAGGATTAGGTTAGGTTAGGTTAGTTTAGTTTTGTTTATAGTTTAGTTTAGTTTAGTTTATAGTTTACTTTATAGTTCAATTAGTTTAGTTTAATGTTTAATGTAGTTTAGTTTAGTTTAGTTCAGTTTAGTTTCATTTAGGTTAATTTAGTTTAGGTTAGGTTAAGTTAGGTTAGGATAGGTTAGTTTAGTTTAGTATAGTTTAGTTTAGTTTAAAATATAGTATCTTTAGTTAATAGTTTAGTTCATAGTTTTCTTTAGATTAGTTTACTTTAGGTTAGGTTAGAGTAGTTTAGTTTACTTTAGGTTAGATTAGGTTAGGTTAATGTAGTTTAGTTTAATTTTATTTAGTTGAATTTAATTTAGTTTAGTTTAGTTTAGGTTAATTTAGGTTCGTTTAGGTTAGATTAGGTTAGGTTATGTTAGATTAGGTTAGGTTAGGTTAGCTTAGTTTAGTTTAGTTTAGTTTCGGTTAGGTTGGGTTAGGTTAGTTTACTTAAGTTTAGTTTAGTTTAGTTTAGTTATGTATAGTTTAGTTTATAGTTTAGTTCAGTTCATAGTTTAATTTATATTTAGGTTTAGTTTAGTTTAATTTAGTTTAGCTTATTTAGTTTAGTTTAGTTTATTTTACGGTAGCTTATGTTAGGTTAGGTTAGGTTAGTATAGTTTATAGTTTAATTTATAGTTTACTTTAGTTTATAGTTTAGTTTATAATTTAGTTTAGTTTAGTTTAGTTTTATAATAGTTTAGTTTAGCTTAGTTTAGGTTAAGATAGTTTAGTTTAGTTTAGTTTAGGTTAGGTTAGGCTAGGTTAAGTTATATTAGGTTAGTTTAGATTAGTTTAGTTTAGTTTATAGTTTAGTTTACTTAATTTATTATTTTGTTTAGTTTAGTTTAGTTTATAGTTTCGTTTATAGTTTATTTTGATTTAGTTTAGTTTAATTTAGTTTACCTTAGATTAGTTTAGTTAGTTTTAGGTTAGGTTAGGTTAGGTGAGGTTAGTTTAGTTTAGTTTGGTTTAATTTAGTTTAGTTTAGTTTATAGTTTAGTTTAGTTTATAGTTCAATTTATAGTTTAGTTTAGTTTAGTTTATCGTTTAGTTTAGTTTAGTATAGTTTAGTTTAGGTTAGAGTAGGTTAGTTTAGATTAGTTTAGTTTAGTGCAGTTTAGGTTACGTTAAGTTAGGTTATTTTATTTAGTTTAGTTTAGTTTATTTTATAGTTTAGTTTATAGTTTAGTTTATAGTTTAGTTTAGATTAGTGTAGTTTAGTTTGGTTTAGTTTATTTTAGTTTAGTTTCGTTTAGCTTAGGTTATATTATATTAGGTGAGCTTAGGTTAGCTTAGTTTACCCTAGTTTAGTTTAGGTTAGGTAATGTTAGAATAGGTTAGTTAAATTTAGTTTAGTTTAGTTTAGCTAGGTTTAGTTTAGTTTATAGTTTAGTTTAGTTTAGTTATAGTTTAGTTTATAGTTTAGTTTAGGTTATAATTTAATTTATAGTTTAGTTTAGTTTAGTTTAATTTAGTTTAGCTTTCTTTAGTTTCCTTTAGATTATTTTAGATTAGGATATGTTAGGTTAGGTTAGTTTAGTTTAGTTTAATTTATAGTTTATTTTATAGTTTTGTTTATAGTTTAGTTTAGTTTATAGTTTAATTTAGTTTAGTTTAGTTTAATTTAGGTTAGGTTAGTTTAGTTTAGTTTAGTTTAGGTTAGGTTAGGTTAGGTTAGGTTAATTTACTTTAGTATAGTTTAGATTAGTTTATTTTAGTTTAGTTTCTGGTTTAGTTTAATTTATAGTTTTGTTTACAGTTTAGTTTAGTTTAGTTTAATTTAGTTTATTTTGGGTTAGGTTAGGTTAGTTTAGTTTAGTTTAGTTTAGTTTATAGTTTAGTTTAGTTTAGTTTACAGTTTAGTTTATCCTTTAGTTTATAGTGTAGTTTATAGTTTAGTTTAATTTATGTAATTTAGTTTGGTTTAGTTTAGTATAGTTTTGTTTACTTTAGGTTAGGTGAGATTATGTTAGGTTAGGTTAGTTTACTTTAGTTTAGTTTAGTATAGTTTAGGTTAGGTTAGGTTAAGTTAGTTTAGTTTAGTTTAGTTTGTACTTTAGTTTAATTTAGTTTACAGTTTACTTTATCCTTTAGTTTATAGTGTAGTTTATAGTTTAGTTTAATTTAGTGTAGTTAAGTTTGGTTTAGTTTAGTATAGTTTTAATTACTTTAGGTTAGGTTAGATTATGATAGGTTTGGATAGCTTACATTAGTTTATATTAGGTTAGGTTAGGTTAGTTTAGTTTAGTTAACTTTGGTTTAGTTTAGTTTACAGTTTAGTTTATAGTTTAGTTTAGTTAAGTTTATAGTTTAATTTATAATTTAGTTTAGTTTAGTTTAATTTAGTTTAGAGTAGGTTAGGTTAGGTTAGTTTAGTTTAGTTTAGGTTAGGTTAGGTTAGGTTATGTTAGGTTAATTTAGTTTAGTTGAGTTTAATTTAGTATAGTTTATTTTAGTTAATAGTTTAATTTATAGTTTAGTTTAGTTTTTTTATACTTTAGTTTAGTTAATTTAAAGTTTAATTTAGTTTAGTTTAGTTTAATTTAATTTAGTTTGTAGTTTAGTTTAGTTTAGTTTAGGTTAGGTTAGGTTAGGTTAGAGTAGTTTAGTTTAGGTTAGGTTATGATAGGTTAGTGCAGTTTAATTTAATTTAGTTTAGTTTAGTTGAATTTAATTTAGTTTAGTTAGGTTAGTTTAGATAAGTTAGGTTAGTTTAGTTTACTTTAGTTTATGTAAGGTTAGGTTAGGTTAGTTTAGTATTATTTAGTTTACTTTTGCTAATAGTTCAGTTTAGTTTAGTTTATATATCAGTTTATAGTTCAGTTCAGTTTAGTTTAGTTTAGGTTACGTTGGGTTAGTTTTGTTTAGTATAGGTTAGGTTAGGGTAGGTAAGTTTAATTCAGTTTAGTGTAGTTTAGTTTATAGTTTAATTTATAGGTTGGTTTATAGTTAATTTAGTTTAGTTTAGTTTAGGTTAAATTGTGTTAGGTTAGTTAAGTTTAGTTTAGGTTAGGTTAGGTTGGGATAGGTTAGTGTAGTTTAATTTAATTTAGTTGAATTTAGTTTAGTTAAGTTTAGCTTAGGTTACGTTAGGTTAGTTTAGTTTAGTTTAGTTTAGGTGAGGTTAGGTTAGGTTAGTTTAGTTCTGTTAATTTATTTTAGTTTATACATTAGTTTAGTTTATAGTTTAGTTTAATTTAGTGTAGTTTAATTTTGTTTAAGTTAGGTTAGGTTAGGTTAGTTTGGCTTAGTTTAGTTTAGGTTAGGTTATGTTATATTAGGTTAGGTTAGGTTAGTTTGGTTTCGTTTAGTCAAGTTAAGTTTAGTTTAGTTTATTTTATAGTTTAGTTTAGTTTTGTTTATAGTTTAGTTTGCAGTTTAGTATAGTTTAGTTTAGTTTAATTTAGTTTAGGTTAAGTAAGGTTAGGTTAGGTTAGTTTAGTTTAGTTTAATTTATGTTAGGTTAGGTTAGGTTAGGTTAGGGTAGTTTAGTTTACTTTAGTTGAATTTAGTTTAGTTTAGTTCAGTTTAGGTTACGTTAGGTTCCTTTAGTTTAGTTTAGGTTAGGTTAGGTTACGTTACGTTAGGTTAGATTAGTTTAGTTAAGTTTATTTTAGTTTAGTTTAATTTATAGTTCAGTTTAATTTAGTTTTGTTTAATTTAGTTTAGTTTATAGTTTAGTTCAGTTTAGGTTAGGTTAGTTGAGTTTAGTTTAGTTTAGTTTAGTGTAGTTTAGCTTAGGTTAGTTTAGTTTAGTTTATTTAGTTTTGTTTAATTTAGGTTAATTTAGTTTAGTTAATTTAGTTTAGTTTAGTTTAGTTTAGGTTAAGTTAGTTTAGGTTACGTTAGGTTAGGTTAGGTTAAGTTAGTTCAGTTTAGTATAGTTTACTTTATTTTAAAATATAGTATCTTTAGTTTATAGTTTAGTTTATAGCTTTGTTTAGTTCAGTTTAGTTTAATTTAGTTATTTAGAGTAGTTTAGTTTAGTTCAGTTTAGGTTAGATTAGGTTAGGTTACTGTTGTTTAGTTTAGTTTAGTTTAGTTGAATTTAGTTTAGTTTAATTTAGGTTAGGTTAGGTTGTTTTGGTTTAGTATAGGTTAGGTTCAGTTAGGTTAGGTTAGTTTAGTTTAGTTTAGTTTATAGTTTAGTTTATAGTTTAGTTTAGTTTAGTGTAGTTTAGTTTGGTTTATTTTATTTCAGTTTAGTTTAGTTTAGTTTCGTTTAGCTTAGGTTATGTTACATTAGGTTAGCTTAGGTTAGCTTAGTTTACTCTAGTTTAGTTTAGGTTAGGTTAGGTTAGAATAGGTTAGTTAAGTTTAGTTTAGTTTAGTTTAGTTAGGTTTAGTTTAGTTTATAGTTTAGTTTAGTTTTGTTTATAGTTTAGTTTAGTTTAGTTGTTTAATTTAGTTTACCTTTCTTTTTTCGGTTAGAGTACTTTAGTTTAGGGTATGTTATGTTAGGTTAGCTTGGTTAGTTTAGTTTAGTTTAAGTTAGGTTAGGTTACCTTAGGTTAGGTTAGGTTAGGTTAATTTAGGTTAGTTTAGAATAGTTTAGTTTAGTGTAATTTAGTTTATAGTTTAGTTTAGTGTAGTTTATAGTTTAATTTAGTTTAGTTTAGTTGAATTTAGTTTAGTTTATTTTAGTTTAGGTTAGGTTAACTAAGTTTAATTTAGTTTAGTTTAGTTTAATTAAGTTTAGTTTATAGTTTAGTATATAGTTTAGTTTGTAGTTTTATTTTAGTTTAGTTTAGTTTAGGTTAAGTTATATTAGCTTCATTTAGCTTAATTTAGTTTAGATTAGTTTACGTTATATTAGGTTAGAGTAGTTAAGTTTAGTTTAGTTGAATTTAGTTTATAGTTTAATTTATAGTTTAGTTTAGTTTACTTTATAGTTTAGTTTAGTTAATTTATAGTTTAATTTACTTTAGTTTAGTCTAGTTTAATTTAGTTTACTTTAATTAATAGTTTTGTTTATGGTTTAGTTTAGTTTAGGTTAGGTTATGTTAGATTAGGTTAGGTTAGGTTAGTTTGGTTTAGTTTAGTCTAGTTAAGTTTAGTTTAGTTTATTTTATACTTTAGTTAATTTTGTTGATAGTTTGGTTTGCAGTTTAGTATAGTTTAGTTTAGTTTAATTTAGATTAGGTTAAGAAAGGTTAGGGTAGGTTGGTTTAGTTTAGTTTAGTTTATGTTATGTTAGGTTAGTTTAGTTTAGTTTTGTTTATAGTTTAGTTTAATTTATATTATAATTTAGTTTATAGTTTATTTTAGTTTAGTTTGTAGTTTAATTTAGTTTAGTTTAATTTAGTTTAATTTAGGTTAGATTAGTTTAGGTTAGGTTAGGTTAGTCTAGTTTAGTATAGTTTAGTTTAGTTTAAAATATAGTATCTTTAGTTTATAGTTTAGTTCATAGTTTTATTAAGTTTTATTTAGTTTCGTTTAGGTTAGGTTAGAGTAGCTTAGTTTAGTTTAGTTTAGGTTAGAATAGGTTAGGTTAGTGTAGTTTAGTTTAGTCTAGTGTAATTTAGTTTACTTTAATTTATAGTTTTGTTTAAAATTTAGTTTAGTTTAGTTTAGTTTAGGTTAAATTATGTTAGGTTAGGTTAGTTTAGTTTATTTTAGGTTAGGTTAAGTTAGGTTAGTGTAGTTTAGTTTAGTTTAGCTAAATTTTGTTTAGTTTAGTTTAGTTTAGGATACGTTAGGTTAGTTTAGTTTAGTTTAGTTTAGTTTAGTGTATGTTAGGTTAGGTTAGGCTAGATTAATTTAGTTTAGTTTATTTTAGTTTATAGTTTAGTTTAGTTTAGTTTATAATTTATTTTATAGTTTAGTATACTTTAGTTTATAGATTAGTTTATAGTTTAGTTAACATTTTAGTTTAGTTTAGTTTAGATTAGGTTACAGAAGTTTAGGTTAGGTTAGTTTATATTAGTTTAGTTTATATAAGCTTAGATTAGGTTAGTTTGGTATAGTTTAGTTTAATTTAGTTCATTTTATAGTTTAGTTTAGTTTAGTTTATAGTTCAGTTTATAGTTTAGTATTTTTTAATTTAGTTTAGGTTAGGTTGGGTTACTTTAGTTTAGTTTAGGTTAGGTTAGGTTAAGTTAGGTTAGTTTAGTTTAGTATAGTTAAGTTTAGTTTAGTTTAGTTTATAGTTTAGTTTATTTTATTTTATAGTTTAGTTTATAGTTTTGTTTAGCTTAGTTTAATTTAGTTAGTTTAGGTTAGGTTAGGTTAGATTATTTTAGTTTAGGTTAGGTTATGATAGGTTAGTGCAGTTTAATTTAATTTAGTTTAGTTTAGTTGAATTTAATTTATTTTTGTTAGGTCAGTTTAGGTAAGTTAGGTTAGTTTAGTTTAGTATAGGTTAGGTTAGGTTAGGTAAGTTTAATTCAGTATAGTTTAGTTTAGTTTATAGTTTAATTTATAGTTTTGTTTATAGTTAGTTTAGTTTAGTTTAGTTTAGGTTAAATTATGTTAGGTTAGTTTAGTTTAGTTTAATTTATGTTAGGTTAGGTTGGGTTAAGTTAGTGTAGTTTCATTTAGTTTGGTTTATTTTAGTTTAGTTTAATATGTTGTTCCGTTTAGTTTAGTTTTGTTTAATTTAGTTTAGTTTATAGTTTAGTTGAGTTTAGTTTAGGTTTGGTTAGGTTAGGTTAGATTAGTTTTGTTTAGGATAGGTTATGTTAGATTAGGTTAGGTTAGGTTAGTTTGGTTTAGTTTAGTCTAGTTAAGTTTAGTATAGTTTATACTTTAGTTTAGTTTAGTTTATTTTATAGTTTAGTTAAGTTTTGTTTATACTTTAGTTTGCAGTTTAGTATAGTTTAGTTTAGTTTAATTTAGTTTAGTTTAGTTTAATTTAGTTTCGTCTAGTTTATGGTTTTGTTTATAGTTTAGGTTAGTTTAGTTTAGTTTAGTTTAGTTTAGGTTATGTTAGATTAGGTTACGTTAGGTTAGGTTAGGTTAAGTTAGTTCAGTTTAGTATAGTTTAGTTTAGTTTAAATTATAGTATCTTTAGTTTATAGTTTAGTTCATAGCTTTGTTTAATTTAGTTTAGTTTAGTTTAGTTAGGTTACAGTAGTTTAGTATAGTTTAGTTTAGTTTAGGGTAGGTTAAGTTGGTTTAGTTTAGTATAGGTTAGGTTCAGTTAGGTTACGTTAGTTTAGTTTAGTTTAGTTTATAGTTTAGTTTAGTTTAGTTTATAGTTTACTTTAGTTTAGTTTATAGTTTAGTTTAGTTTTATGTAGTTTAGTGTTCTTTATTTTATATTAGTTCAGTTTTGTTTAGTTTCCTTTAGCTAAGGTTATGTTACATTAGGTTAGCTTAGGTTAGCTTAGTTTACTCTAGTTTATTTTAGGTTAGGTTAGGTTAGAATAGGTCAGTTAAGTTTAGTTTAGTTTAGTTTAGTTAGGTTTAGTTTAGTTTATAGTTTAGTTTAGTTTAGTTTATAGTTTAGTTTAGTTTAGTTTAGTTTAATTTAGTTTAGCTTTCTTTTTTCGGTTAGAGTACTTTAGTTTAGGGTATGTTATGTTAGGTTAGCTTGGTTAGTTTAGTTAAGTTTAGGTTAGGTTAGGTTAGGTTAAGTTAGGTTAGTTTAGAATAGTTTAGTTTAGTTAAGTTTAGTTTATAGTTTAGTTTATAGTTTAGTTTGTAGATTTATTTTAGTTTAGTTTAGTTTAGGTTAAGTTATGTTAGGTTCGTTTAGTTTAATTTAGTTTAGATTAGGTTAGATTAGGTTAGGTTAGGTTAGGTTAGGTTAGGTTAGGGTAGTTTAGTTTAGTTTAGTTGAATTTAGTTTAGTTTAGTTCAGTTTAGGTTAGTTTAGTTTAGGTTAGGTTAGGTTAGTTTGGTTTAGTTTAGTCTAGTTAAGTTTAGTATAGTTTATACTTTAGTTTAGTTTAGTTTATTTTATAGTTTAGTTAAGTTTTGTTTATACTTTAGTTTGCAGTTTAGTATAGTTTAGTTTAGTTTAATTTAGTTTAGTTTAGTTTAATTTAGTTTCGTCTAGTTTATAGTTTTGTTTATAGTTTAGCTTAGTTTAGTTTAGTTTAGTTTAGTTTAGGTTAAGTTATGTTAGGGTCGTTTAGTTTAATTTAGTTTAGATTAGGATAGGTTAGGTTAGGGTAGTTAGGTTTAGTTTAGTTGAATTTAGTTTAATTTAGTTCAGTTTAGGTTACGTTAGGTTAGTTTAGTTTAGTTTAGTTTAGGTTAGGTTAGGTTAGTTTAGTTTAGTTTATTTAAGTGTAGTTTAGTTTATAGTTCAGTTTAGTTTAGTTTGGTTTAATTTAGTTTAGTTTATAGTTTAGTTGAGTTTAGGTTAGTTTAGTTGAGTTTAGTTTGGTTTAGTTTATTTTAGATTAGGTTAGTTTAGGTTAGTTTAGTTTAGTTTAGGTTGGGTTGTTAGATTAGGTTAGGTTAGGTTAGGTTAGTTTAGTGTAATTTAGGTTAGGTTAGGTTAGGTTAGGTTAGTTTAGTTTAGTTGAGTTTAGTTTAGTTTAGATTAGGTTAAGTAAGATTAGGTTAGGTTAGGTTAGGTTAGTTTAGTTTTGTTTATAGTTTAGTTTAGTTTAGTTTACATTTTCTTTATAGTTTAGTTAGTTTAGTTTATAGTTTAATTTAGTTTAGTTTAGTTTAGTTTTCATTAATTTAGGTTAATTTGTTTAGTTTAGTTTAGTTTAGGTTAGGTTAAGTTAGGTTAGGTTAGGTTAGTTTAGTTTACTATAGTTTAGTTTAGTTTAAAATATAGTATCTTTAGTTTATAATTTAGTTCATAGTTTTCCTTAGATTAGTTTATTTTCGGTTAGGTTAGAGTAGTTTAGTTTGGTTTAGTTTAGTTTAGGTTAGATTAGGTTAGTTTAATGTAGTTTAGTTTAATTTAGTTTAGTTGAATTTAATTTAGTTTAGTTTAGGTTAGGTTAGGTTTGTTTAGGTTAGATTAGGTTAGGTTGTGTTAGATTAGGTTAGGTTAGGTTAGCTTAGTTTAGTTTAGTTTAGTTTCCGTTAGGTTGGGTTAGGTTAGGTTAGCTAAGTTTATTTCAGTTTAGTTTAGTTAAGTATAGTTTAGTTTATAGTTTACTTTAGTTTAATTTATAGCTTAGTTTATAGCTTAGTTTAGTTCATAGTTTAATTTATATTTAGGTTTAGTTTAGTTTAGTAAAGTTTATTTTAGGGTAGCTTATGTTAGGTTAGGTTAGGTTAGTATAGTTTATAGTTTAATTTATAGTTTACTTTAGTTTATAGTTTAATTTATAGTTTAGTTTAGTTTAGTTTAGTTTATAATAGTTTAGTTTAGTTTAGTTTAGGTCAGGTTAAGATATTTTAGTTTAGTTTAGTTTAGGTTAGGTTAGGCTAGGTTAAGTTATATTTGGTTAGTTTAGATTAGTTTAGTTTAGTTTAGTTTATAGTTTAGATTAGTTTATTATTTATTTTAGTTTAGTTTAGTTTATAGTTTCGTTTATAGTTTAGTTTGGTTTAGTTTAGTTTAATTTAGTTTACATTAGATTAGTTTAGTTAGTTTTAGTTTAGGTTAGGTTAGATGAGGTTAGTTTAGTTTAGTTTAGTTCAATTTAGTTTATTTTAGTTTATAGATTAGTTTAGTTTAGTTTATAGTTCAATTTATTGTTTAGTTTAGTTTAGTTTATCGTTTAGTTTAGTTTAGTATAGTTTAGTTTAGTTTAGGTTACAGTAGGTTAGTTTAGATTAGTTTAGTTTAGCGCAGTTTAGGTTAGATTAAGTTAGGTTATTTTGTTTAGTTTAGTTTAGTTTAGTTTAGTTTATAGTTTAGTTTATAGTTTAGTTTATAGTTTAGCTTAGATTAGTGTAGTTTAGTTTGGTTCAGTTTATTTTAGTTTAGTTTAGTTTAGTTTCGTTTAGCTTAGGTTATGTTATATTAGGTTAGCTTAGGTTAGCTTAGTTTACCCTAGTTAAGTTTGGGTTAGGTAAGGTTAAAATAGGTTAGTTAAATTTAGTTTAGTTTAGTTTAGTTAGGTTTAGTTTAGTTTATAGTTTTGTTTAGTTTAGTTATAGTTTAGTTTATAGTTTAGTTTAGATTATAATTTAATTTATAGTTAAGTTTAGTTTACTTTAGTTTAATTTAGTTTAGCTTTCTTTAGTTTCCTTTAGATTACTCTAGTTTAGGATATGTTAGGTTAGGTTAGTTTAGTTTAGTTTAATTAGGGTAATTTAGTTTAATTTAGTTTAATTTAGGTTAGGTTATGTTAGGTTAGTTAAGTTTAGTGTAGTTTAGTTTAGTTTAAAATATAGTATCTTTAGTTTATAGATTAGTTCATATTTTTGTTTAGTTTAGTTTAGGTTATGTTAGAGTAGTTTAGTTTAGTTTAGTTTACTTTAGGTTAGAATAGGTTAGGTTAGTGTAGATTAATTTAGTTTAATTTAGTTGAATTTAATTTAGTTTTGTTTAGTTTAGTTTAGGTTAGTTTAGTTTAGTATAGGTTAGGTTACGTTAGGTTAGCTTAGTTTAGTTTATAGTTTAGTTTAGTTTAGTTTAGTTTATAGTGTGGTTTATACTTTAGTTTTTTATTTTAGTTTATAGTTTAGTTTAGTTTAGTGTAGTTTAGTTTGGTTTAGTTTTGTTTAGTTTAGTTTAAATTAGTTTCGTTTAGGTTAGGTTAAGTTAGAATAGGTTAGGTTAGGTAAGCTTAGTTTAGTTTAGTTTTGGTTAGGTTAGGTTAGGTTAGGTTGGTTAAGTTCAGTTTAGTTTAGTTTAGTTAAGTTTAGTTTAATTTATAGATTAGTTCAGTTTAGTTTATAGCTTAGTTTATAGTTTAGTTTAGTTTATAGTTTCATTTATAGTTAAGTTTAGTTTAGTTTAGTTTAATTTACTTTAGTTTAGTTTATTTTAGGGTAGCTTATGTTAGGTTAGGTTAGTTTATAGTTTAATTTATAGTTTAGTTTAGTTTATAGTTCAGTTTATAATAGTTTAGTTTAGGTTAGGTTAGGTTAGTTTAGTTCAGTTTAGTTGAGTTTAGTTTAGTTTAGATTAGGTGAAGTAGGATTAGGTTAGGTTAGGTTAGTTAATTTTGTTTATAGTTTAGTTTAGTTTAGTTTATAGTTTACTTTATAGTTCAATTAGTTTAGTTTAATGTTTAATGTAGTTTAGTTTAGTTTAGTTCAGTTTAGTTTCATTTAGGTTAATTTAGTTTAGGTTAGGTTAAGTTAGGTTAGGTTAGGTTAGTTTAGTTTAGTATAGTTTAGTTTAGTTTAAAATATAGTATCTTTAGTTAATAGTTTAGTTCATAGTTTTCTTTAGATTAGTTTACTTTAGGTTAGGTTAGAGTAGTTTAGTTTACTTTAGGTTAGATTAGGTTAGGTTAATGTAGTTTAGTTTAATTTTGTTTAGTTGAATTTAATTTAGTTTAGTTTAGTTTAGTTTAGGTTAATTTAGGTTCGTTTAGGTTAGATTAGGTTAGGTTATGTTAGATTAGGTTAGGTTAGGTTAGCTTAGTTTAGTTTAGTTTAGTTTCGGTTAGGTTGGGTTAGGTTAGTTTACTTAAGTTTAGTTTAGTTTAGTTTAGTTATGTATAGTTTAGTTTATAGTTTAGTTCAGTTCATAGTTTAATTTATATTTAGGTTTAGTTTAGTTTAATTTAGTTTAGCTTATTTAGTTTAGTTTAGTTTATTTTACGGTAGCTTATGTTAGGTTAGGTTAGGTTAGTATAGTTTATAGTTTAATTTATAGTTTACTTTAGTTTATAGTTTAGTTTATAATTTAGTTTAGTTTAGTTTAGTTTTATAATAGTTTAGTTTAGCTTAGTTTAGGTTAAGATAGTTTAGTTTACTTTAGTTTAGGTTAGGTTAGGCTAGGTTAAGTTATATTAGGTTAGTTTAGATTAGTTTAGTTTAGTTTAGTTTATAGTTTAGTTTACTTAATTTATTATTTTGTTTAGTTTAGTTTAGTTTATAGTTTCGTTTATAGTTTATTTTGATTTAGTTTAGTTTAATTTAGTTTACCTTAGATTAGTTTAGTTAGTTTTAGGTTAGGTTAGGTTAGGTGAGGTTAGTTTAGTTTAGTTTAGTTTAATTTAGTTTAGTTTAGTTTATAGTTTAGTTTAGTTTATAGTTCAATTTATAGTTTAGTTTAGTTTAGTTTATCGTTTAGTTTAGTTTAGTATAGTTTAGTTTAGGTTAGAGTAGGTTAGTTTAGATTAGTTTAGTTTAGTGCAGTTTAGGTTACGTTAAGTTAGGTTATTTTATTTAGTTTAGTTTAGTTTAGTTTATATTTTAGTTTATAGTTTAGTTTATAGTTTAGTTTAGATTAGTGTAGTTTAGTTTGGTTTAGTTTATTTTAGTTTAGTTTCGTTTAGCTTAGGTTATATTATATTAGGTGAGCTTAGGTTAGCTTAGTTTACCCTAGTTTAGTTTAGGTTAGGTAATGTTAGAATAGGTTAGTTAAATTTAGTTTAGTTTAGTTTAGCTAGGTTTAGTTTAGTTTATAGTTTAGTTTAGTTTAGTTATAGTTTAGTTTATAGTTTAGTTTAGGTTATAATTTAATTTATAGTTTAGTTTAGTTTAGTTTAATTTAGTTTAGCTTTCTTTAGTTTCCTTTAGATTATTTTAGTTTAGGATATGTTAGGTTAGGTTAGTTTAGTTTAGTTTAATTTATAGTTTATTTTATAGTTTTGTTTATAGTTTAGTTTAGTTTATAGTTTAATTTAGTTTAGTTTAGTTTAATTTAGGTTAGGGTAGTTTAGTTTAGTTTAGTTTAGGTTAGGTTAGGTTAGGTTAGGTTAATTTACTTTAGTATAGTTTAGATTAGTTTATTTTAGTTTAGTTTCTGGTTTAGTTTAATTTATAGTTTTGTTTACAGTTTAGTTTAGTTTAGTTTAATTTAGTTTATTTTGGGTTAGGTTAGGTTAGTTTAGTTTAGTTTAGTTTAGTTTATAGTTTAGTTTAGTTTAGTTTACAGTTTAGTTTATCCTTTAGTTTATAGTGTAGTTTATAGTTTAGTTTAATTTATGTAATTTAGTTTGGTTTAGTTTAGTATAGTTTTGTTTACTTTAGGTTAGGTGAGATTATGTTAGGTTAGGTTAGCTTACTTTAGTTTAGTTTAGTATAGTATAGGTTAGGTTAGGTTAAGTTAGTTTAGTTTAGTTTAGTTTGTACTTTAGTTTAATTTAGTTTACAGTTTACTTTATCCTTTAGTTTATAGTGTAGTTTATAGTTTAGTTTAATTTAGTGTAGTTAAGTTTGGTTTAGTTTAGTATAGTTTTAATTACTTTAGGTTAGGTTAGATTATGATAGGTTTGGATAGCTTACATTAGTTTATATTAGGTTAGGTTAGGTTAGTTTAGTTTAGTTAACTTTGGTTTAGTTTAGTTTACAGTTTAGTTTATAGTTTAGTTTAGTTAAGTTTATAGTTTAATTTATAATTTAGTTTAGTTTAGTTTAATTTAGTTTAGAGTAGGTTAGGTTAGGTTAGTTTAGTTTAGTTTAGGTTAGGTTAGGTTAGGTTATGTTAGGTTAATTTAGTTTAGTTGAGTTTAATTTAGTATAGTTTATTTTAGTTAATAGTTTAATTTATAGTTTAGTTTAGTTTTTTTATACTTTAGTTTAGTTAATTTAAAGTTTAATTTAGTTTAGTTTAGTTTAATTTAATTTAGTTTGTAGTTTAGTTTAGTTTAGTTTAGGTTAGGTTAGGTTAGGTTAGAGTAGTTTAGTTTAGGTTAGGTTATGATAGGTTAGTGCAGTTTAATTTAATTTAGTTTAGTTTAGTTGAATTTAATTTACTTTAGTTAGGTTAGTTTAGATAAGTTAGGTTAGTTTAGTTTACTTTAGTTTATGTAAGGTTAGGTTAGGTTAGTTTAGTATTATTTAGTTTACTTTTGCTAATAGTTCAGTTTAGTTTAGTTTATATATCAGTTTATAGTTCAGTTCAGTTTAGTTTAGTTTAGGTTACGTTGGGTTAGTTTTGTTTAGTATAGGTTAGGTTAGGGTAGGTAAGTTTAATTCAGTTTAGTGTAGTTTAGTTTATAGTTTAATTTATAGGTTGGTTTATAGTTAATTTAGTTTAGTTTAGTTTAGGTTAAATTGTGTTAGGTTAGTTAAGTTTAGTTTAGGTTAGGTTAGGTTGGGATAGGTTAGTGTAGTTTAATTTAATTTAGTTGAATTTAGTTTAGTTAAGTTTAGCTTAGGTTACGTTAGGTTAGTTTAGTTTAGTTTAGTTTAGGTGAGGTTAGGTTAGGTTAGTTTAGTTCTGTTAATTTATTTTAGTTTATACATTAGTTTAGTTTATAGTTTAGTTTAATTTAGTGTAGTTTAATTTTGTTTAAGTTAGGTTAGGTTAGGTTAGTTTGGCTTAGTTTAGTTTAGGTTAGGTTATGTTATATTAGGTTAGGTTAGGTTAGTTTGGTTTCGTTTAGTCAAGTTAAGTTTAGTTGTGTTTATTTTATAGTTTAGTTTAGTTTTGTTTATAGTTTAGTTTGCAGTTTAGTATAGTTTAGTTTAGTTTAATTTAGTTTAGGTTAAGTAAGGTTAGGTTAGGTTAGTTTAGTTTAGTTTAATTTATGTTAGGTTAGGTTAGGTTAGGTTAGGTTAGGGTAGTTTAGTTTACTTTAGTTGAATTTAGTTTAGTTTAGTTCAGTTTAGGTTACGTTAGGTTCCTTTAGTTTAGTTTAGGTTAGGTTAGGTTACGTTACGTTAGGTTAGATTAGTTTAGTTAAGTTTATTTTAGTTTAGTTTAATTTATAGTTCAGTTTAATTTAGTTTTGTTTAATTTAGTTTAGTTTATAGTTTAGTTCAGTTTAGGTTAGTTTAGTTGAGTTTAGTTTAGTTTAGTTTAGTGTAGTTTAGCTTAGGTTAGTTTAGTTTAGTTTATTTAGTTTTGTTTAATTTAGGTTAATTTAGTTTAGTTAATTTAGTTTAGTTTAGTTTAGTTTAGGTTAAGTTAGTTTAGGTTACGTTAGGTTAGGTTAGGTTAAGTTAGTTCAGTTTAGTATAGTTTACTTTATTTTAAAATATAGTATCTTTAGTTTATAGTTTAGTTTATAGCTTTGTTTAGTTCAGTTTAGTTTAATTTAGTTATTTAGAGTAGTTTAGTTTAGTTCAGTTTAGGTTAGATTAGGTTAGGTTACTGTTGTTTAGTTTAGTTTAGTTTAGTTGAATTTAGTTTAGTTTAATTTAGGTTAGGTTAGGTTGTTTTGGTTTAGTATAGGTTAGGTTCAGTTAGGTTAGGTTAGTTTAGTTTAGTTTAGTTTATAGTTTAGTTTATAGTTTAGTTTAGTTTAGTGTAGTTTAGTTTGGTTTATTTTATTTCAGTTTAGTTTAGTTTAGTTTCGTTTAGCTTAGGTTATGTTACATTAGGTTAGCTTAGGTTAGCTTAGTTTACTCTAGTTTAGTTTAGGTTAGGTTAGGTTAGAATAGGTTAGTTAAGTTTAGTTTAGTTTAGTTTAGTTAGGTTTAGTTTAGTTTATAGTTTAGTTTAGTTTTGTTTATAGTTTAGTTTAGTTTAGTTGTTTAATTTAGTTTACCTTTCTTTTTTCGGTTAGAGTACTTTAGTTTAGGGTATGTTATGTTAGGTTAGCTTGGTTAGTTTAGTTTAGTTTAAGTTAGGTTAGGTTACCTTAGGTTAGGTTAGGTTAGGTTAATTTAGGTTAGTTTAGAATAGTTTAGTTTAGTGTAATTTAGTTTATAGTTTAGTTTAGTTTAGTGTAGTTTATAGTTTAATTTAGTTTAGTTTAGTTGAATTTAGTTTAGTTTATTTTAGTTTAGGTTAGGTTAACTAAGTTTAATTTAGTTTAGTTTAGTTTAATTAAGTTTAGTTTATAGTTTAGTATATAGTTTAGTTTGTAGTTTTATTTTAGTTTAGTTTAGTTTAGGTTAAGTTATATTAGCTTCATTTAGCTTAATTTAGTTTAGATTAGTTTACGTTATATTAGGTTAGAGTAGTTAAGTTTAGTTTAGTTGAATTTAGTTTATAGTTTAATTTATAGTTTAGTTTAGTTTACTTTATAGTTTAGTTTAGTTAATTTATAGTTTAATTTACTTTAGTTTAGTCTAGTTTAATTTAGTTTACTTTAATTAATAGTTTTGTTTATAGTTTAGTTTAGTTTAGGTTAGGTTATGTTAGATTAGGTTAGGTTAGGTTAGTTTGGTTTAGTTTAGTCTAGTTAAGTTTAGTTTAGTTTATTTTATACTTTAGTTAATTTTGTTGATAGTTTGGTTTGCAGTTTAGTATAGTTTAGTTTAGTTTAATTTAGATTAGGTTAAGAAAGGTTAGGGTAGGTTGGTTTAGTTTAGTTTAGTTTATGTTATGTTAGGTTAGTTTAGTTTAGTTTTGTTTATAGTTTAGTTTAATTTATATTATAATTTAGTTTATAGTTTATTTTAGTTTAGTTTGTAGTTTAATTTAGTTTAGTTTAATTTAGTTTAATTTAGGTTAGATTAGTTTAGGTTAGGTTAGGTTAGTCTAGTTTAGTATAGTTTAGTTTAGTTTAGTTTAAAATATAGTATCTTTAGTTTATAGTTTAGTTCATAGTTTTATTAAGTTTTATTTAGTTTCGTTTAGGTTAGGTTAGAGTAGCTTAGTTTAGTTTAGTTTAGGTTAGAATAGGTTAGGTTAGTGTAGTTTAGTTTAGTCTAGTTTAATTTAGTTTACTTTAATTTATAGTTTTGTTTAAAATTTAGTTTAGTTTAGTTTAGTTTAGTTTAGGTTAAATTATGTTAGGTTAGGTTAGTTTAGTTTATTTTAGGTTAGGTTAAGTTAGGTTAGTGTAGTTTAGTTTAGTTTAGCTAAATTTTGTTTAGTTTAGTTTAGTTTAGGATACGTTAGGTTAGTTTAGTTTAGTTTAGTTTAGTTTAGTGTATGTTAGGTTAGGTTAGGCTAGATTAATTTAGTTTAGTTTATTTTAGTTTATAGTTTAGTTTAGTTTAGTTTATAATTTATTTTATAGTTTAGTATACTTTAGTTTATAGATTAGTTTATAGTTTAGTTAACATTTTAGTTTAGTTTAGTTTAGATTAGGTTACAGAAGTTTAGGTTAGGTTAGTTTATTTTAGTTTAGTTTATATAAGCTTAGATTAGGTTAGTTTGGTATAGTTTAGTTTAATTTAGTTCATTTTATAGTTTAGTTTAGTTTAGTTTATAGTTCAGTTTATAGTTTAGTATTGTTTAATTTAGTTTAGTTTAGGTTGGGTTAGTTTAGTTTAGTTTAGGTTAGGTTAGGTTAAGTTAGGTTAGTTTAGTTTAGTATAGTTAAGTTTAGTTTAGTTTAGTTTATAGTTTTGTTTATTTTATTTTATAGTTTAGTTTATAGTTTTGTTTAGCTTAGTTTAATTTAGTTAGTTTAGGTTAGGTTAGGTTAGATTATTTTAGTTTAGGTTAGGTTATGATAGGTTAGTGCAGTTTAATTTAATTTAGTTTAGTTTAGTTGAATTTAATTTATTTTTGTTAGGTCAGTTTAGGTAAGTTAGGTTAGTTTAGTTTAGTATAGGTTAGGTTAGGTTAGGTAAGTTTAATTCAGTATAGTTTAGTTTAGTTTATAGTTTAATTTATAGTTTTGTTTATAGTTAGTTTAGTTTAGTTTAGTTTAGGTTAAATTATGTTAGGTTAGTTTAGTTTAGTTTAATTTATGTTAGGTTAGGTTGGGTTAAGTTAGTGTAGTTTCATTTAGTTTGGTTTATTTTAGTTTAGTTTAATATGTTGTTCCGTTTAGTTTAGTTTTGTTTAATTTAGTTTAGTTTATAGTTTAGTTGAGTTTAGTTTAGGTTTGGTTAGGTTAGGTTAGATTAGTTTTGTTTAGGATAGGTTATGTTAGATTAGGTTAGGTTAGGTTAGTTTGGTTTAGTTTAGTCTAGTTAAGTTTAGTATAGTTTATACTTTAGTTTAGTTTAGTTTATTTTATAGTTTAGTTAAGTTTTGTTTATACTTTAGTTTGCAGTTTAGTATAGTTTAGTTTAGTTTAATTTAGTTTAGTTTAGTTTAATTTAGTTTCGTCTAGTTTATGGTTTTGTTTATAGTTTAGGTTAGTTTAGTTTAGTTTAGTTTAGTTTAGGTTATGTTAGATTAGGTTACGTTAGGTTAGGTTAGGTTAAGTTAGTTCAGTTTAGTATAGTTTAGTTTAGTTTAAATTATAGTATCTTTAGTTTATAGTTTAGTTCATAGCTTTGTTTAATTTAGTTTAGTTTAGTTTAGTTAGGTTACAGTAGATTAGTATAGTTTAGTTTAGTTTAGGGTAGGTTAAGTTGGTTTAGTTTAGTATAGGTTAGGTTCAGTTAGGTTACGTTAGTTTAGTTTAGTTTAGTTTAGTTTATAGTTTACTTTAGTTTAGTTTATAGTTTAGTTTAGTTTTATGTAGTTTAGTGTTCTTTATTTTATATTAGTTCAGTTTTGTTTAGTTTCCTTTAGCTAAGGTTATGTTACATTAGGTTAGCTTAGGTTAGCTTAGTTTACTCTAGTTTATTTTAGGTTAGGTTAGGTTAGAATAGGTCAGTTAAGTTTAGTTTAGTTTAGTTTAGTTAGGTTTAGTTTAGTTTATAGTTTAGTTCATTTTATTTTATAGTTTAGTTTATAGTTTTTTTTAGTTTAGTTTAGTTTAGTTAATTTAGGTTAGGTTAGGTTAGGTTAGAGTAGTTTAGTTTAGGTTAGATTATGATAGGTTAGTGCAGTTTAATTTAATTTGGTTTAGTTTAGTTGAATTAAATTTAGTTTAGTTAGGTCAGTTTAGGTAAGTTAGGTTATTTTAGTTTAGTATAGGTTAGGTTACGTTAGGTAAGTTTAATTCAGTTTAGTTTAGTTTAGTTTATAGTTTAATTTATAGTTTTGCTTATAGTTATTTAGTTTTGTTTAGATAAGTTTAGTTTAGGTTAAATTATGAGAGGTTAGTTTAGTTTAGTTTAGTTTAGGTTAGGTTAGGTTGGGTTAGGTTAGTGAAGTTTCATTTAGTTTAGTTTATTTTAGTTTAGTTTAGTATGTAGTTCAGTTCAGTTTTGTTTTGTTTAATTTAGTTTAGTTTATAGTTTAGTTGAGTTTAGGTTAGTTTAGTTGAGTTTAGTTTAGTTTAGTTTAGGTTAGGTTAGGTTAGTTTAGTTTAGTTTAGGATAGGTTATGATAGATTAGGTTAGGTTAGGTTAGTTTGGTTTAGTTTAGTCTAGTTAAGTTTAGTTTAGTTTATACTTTAGTTTAGTTTAGTTTATTTTATAGTTTAGTTAAGTTTTGTTTATAGTTTAGTTTGCAGTTTAGTATAGTTTAGTTTAGTTTAATTTAGTTTAGCTAAGTTAAGTATAGTGTAGTTTAGTTTAGTTTATAGTTTAATTTATAATTTAGTTTAGTTTAGTTTAGTTTACTTTAGTTTAGGTTAGGTTAGGTTAGGTTAGGCTAGGTTAGTTTAATTTATTTGAGATTAATTTAGTTTAGTTTATAGTTTAATTTATTTTACTTTATAGTTTAGTTTAGTTAATTTATAGTTTAATTTAGTATAGTTTAGTTTAATTTAGTTTCGTTTAGTTTATAGTTTTGTTTATAGTTTAGCTTAGATTAGTTTAGTTTAGTTTAGTTTAGGTTAAGTTATGTTAGGTTAGTTTAGTTTAGTTTAGTTCAGGTTCGTTTAGGTTAGGATAGGTAAGTTTAATTTAGTTCAGTTTAGTTTATAGTTTAGTTTATAGTTTAGTATGTAGTTTTGTTTAGTTTAGTTTAGTTTAGTTTAGTTTAGGTTAAGTTAGGTTAGGTTAGTTTAGTTTAATTTAGTTTAGATTAGGTTAGGTTAGGTTAGGTTAGGTTAGGTTACGGTATTTAAGTTTAGGTTAGGCAAATTTAGTTTAGTTTAGTTCAGTTTAGTTTAGTTTATTTTATAGTTTATTTTTGTTTTGTTGATAGTTTTGTTTGCAGTTTAGTATAGTTTAGTTTAGTTTAATTTAGATTAGGTTAAGTAAGGTTAAGGTTAGGTTAGTTTAGTTCAGTTTAGTTTATGTTAGGTTAGATTAGTTTAGTTTAGTTTTGTTTATAGTTTAGTTTAATTTATTTTATAATTTAGTTTATAGTTTAGTTTAGTTTAGTTTGTAGTTTAATTTAGTTTAGTTTAGTTTAATTTAGTTTACTTTAGTTTAGGTTAGGTTATGTTAGTTTAGTGTAGTATAGTTTAGTTTAGTTTAAAATATAGTATCTTTAGTTTATAGTTTAGTTCATAGTTTTGTTTAGTTAAGTTTAGATTAGTTTAGGTTAGATTAGAGTAGTTTAGTTTAGTTTAGTTTAGGTTAGAATAGGTTAGGTTAGTGTAGTTTAGTTTAGTTTAGTTGAATTTAATTTAGTTTTCTTCAGTTTAGTTTAGGTTAGGTTAGGTTAGTTTAGTTTAGTATAGGTTAGGTTAAGTTAGGTAATGGTAGTATAGTTTATAGTTTAGTTTAGTTTAGTTTAGTTTATAGTGTAGTTTATACTTTAGATTATATTTTAGTTTATAGTTTAGTTTATTTTAGTGTAGTTTAGTTTGGTTTAGTTTGGATTAGATTAGTTTAAATTAGTTTCGTTTAGGTTAGGTTATGTTACATTAGGTTATGTTAGGTAAGCTTAGTTTAGTTTAGTTTAGTTTAGGTTAGGTTAGGTTAGGTTATGTTAGGTTAGGTTAGTTAAGTTCAGTTTAGTTTATAGCTTAGTTTATAGTTTAGTTTAGTTTATACTTTAATTTATAGTTAAGTTTAGTTTAGATTAATTTAGTTTAGTTTAGTTTATTTTAGGGTATCTTATGTTAGGTTAGGTTAGGTTAGTTTAGTTTATAGTTTAATTTATAGTTTAGTTTAATTTAGTTTATAGTTTAGTTTAGTTTATAATAGTTTAGTTTATGTTAGGCTAGGTTAGGTTAGTTTAGCTTAGTTTAGTTTAGGTTAGGTTTCGCTAGGTTAAGTTAGGTTGGGTTAGTTTACATTAGTTTATATTAATTTAGTTTATAGTTTAGTTTACTTTAGTTTATTATTTAATTTAGTGTAGTTTAGTTTATAGTTTCGTTTATAGTTTAGTTTGGTTTAGTTTAGTTTTTTTTTGTTTAGCTTAGATTAGTTTAGTTTATCTTAGGTTAGGTTAGGTGAGATTAGTTTAATTTAGTTGAGTTTAATTTAGTTTATTTAAGTTTATAGTTTAGTTTAGTTTAGTCTATAGTTCAATTTATAGTTTAGTTTAGTTTAGTTTATAGTTTAGGTTATCGTTTAGTTTATTTTAGATAAATTTAGTTTAGGTCAATTTAGGTTAGGTTAACTTAGGTTAGGTTAGTTTAGATTAGTTTAGTTTAATTTAGTTTAGTTTATAGTTTAGTTTATTTTAGTTTATAGTTTAATTTAGTTTAGTTTAGTTTAGTGTAGTTTAGTTTAGGTTAGGTTAGGTTAGGTTAATTTAGTTTAGTTTACGTTAGGTTAGGTATTTTTAATTTAGTTTGTTTGGTTATGTTTAATTTTTAGTTTATTTTGTAATTTTGTTTATTGTTTAGTTTAGTTTATACTTTAATTTACATTAGTTTAGTTTAGTTTAGTTTAGTTTAATTTAGGTTTTTTTAGGTTAGTTTAGTTTAGTTTAGTTTAGGTTAGGTTAGGTTAGGTTAATTTACTTTAGTATAGTTTAGTTTAGTTTATTTTAGTTTAGTTTATAGCTTACTTTACAGTTTAGTTTAGTTTAGTTTAGTTTAGTTTGGGTTAGGTTAGGTTAGGTTAGTTTAGTTTAGTTTAGTTTAAAGTTTAGTTTAGTTTAGTTTACAGTTTAGCTTATCCTTTAGAATATAGTGTGGTTTATAGTTTAGTTTAATTTAGTGTAGTTTAGTTTGGTGTAGTTTAGTATAGTTTTGTTTACCTTAGGTTAGGTGAGATTATGTTAGGTTAGGTTAGCTTACTTTAGTTTAGTTTAGTTTAGGTTAGGTTAGATTAGGTTAATTTAGTTTAGTTTACTTTAGGTTAGAATAGGTTAGGTTAGTGTAGATTAATTTAGTTTAGTTTAGTTGAATTTAATTTAGTTTTGTTTAGTTTAGTTTAGGTTAGTTTAGTTTAGTATAGGTTAGGTTAAGTTAGGTTAGCTTAGTTTAGTTTATAGTTTAGTTTAGTTTATAGTGTGGTTTATACTTTAGTTTATATTTTAGTTTATAGTTTAGTTTAGTTTAGTGTAGTTTAGTTTGGTTTAGTTTTGTTTAGTTTAGTTTAAATTAGTTTCGTTTAGGTTAGGTTAAGTTAGAATAGGTTAGGTTAGGTAAGCTTAGTTTAGTTTAGTTTTGATTAGGTTCGGTTAGGTTAGGTTGGTTAAGTTCAGTTTAGTTTAGTTTAGTTAAGTTTAGTTTAGTTTATAGTTTAGTTCAGTTTAGTTTATAGCTTAGTTTATAGTTTAGTTTAGTTTATAGTTTCATTTATAGTTAAGTTTAGTTTAGTTTAGTTTAATTTACTTTAGTTTAGTTTATTTTAGGGTAGCTTATGTTAGGTTAGGTTAGTTTATAGTTTAATTTATAGTTTAGTTTAGTTTATAGTTTAGTTTATAGTTCAGTTTATAATAGTTTAGTTTAGGTTAGGTTAGGTTAGGTTAGTTTAGTTTAGTTTAGGTTAGGTTTGGCTATGTTAGGTTAGGATAGGTTAGTTTAGATTAGTTTAGTTTAGTTTAGTTTATAATTTATTTTATTTTAGTTTATTATTTAATTTAGTGTAGTTTAGTTTATAGTTTCGTTTATAGTTTAGTTTGGTTTAGTTTAGTTTATTTTAGTTTAGCTTAGATTAGTTTAGTTTGTCTTAGGTTAGGTTAGGTTAGGTTAGGTGAGATTAGTTTAGTTTAGTACAGTTTAATTTAGTTTGGTTTAGTTTATATTTTAGTTTAGTTTAGTTCATAGTTCAATTTATGGATTAGTTTAGTTTATAGTTTATGTTATCGTTTAGTTTAGTTTAGATTAGTTTAGTTTAGGTCAGTTTAGGTTAGGTTAAGTTAGGTTAGGTTAGTTTAGATTAGTTTAGTTTAATTTAGTTTAGTTTATAGTTTAGTTTATTTTAGTTTAGAGATTAATTTAATTTAGTTTAGTTTAGGTTAGGTTACGTTAGGTTAGGTTAATTTAGTTTAGTTTAGGTTAGGTTAGGTTAGGTAAGGTTAATTTACTTTAGTAAAGTTTCGTTTAGTTTATTTCAGTTCAGTTTATAGTTTAGTTGAGTTTATAGTTTAGTTTACAATTTTGTTTCGTTTAGTTTAGTTTAGTTTAGTATAGTTAAGGTAAGGTTGGGTTAGGTTAGGTTAGTTTAGTTTAGTTTAGTTTATAGTTTAGTTTAATTTAGTTTACAGTTTAGTGTATTCTTTAGTTTATAGTGTAGTTTATAGTTTATTTTAATTTAGTGTAGTTTAGTTTGGTTTAGTTTAGTATAGTTTTGTTTAGTTTAGGTTAGGTTAGGTTAGGTTAGGTTAGTTTAGTTAACTTTGGTTTAGTTTAGTTTACAGTTTAATTTATAATTTGGTTTATTTTTGTTTAATTTGGTTTATAGTAGGTTAGGTTAGGTTAGTTTAGTTTAGTTTAGGTTAGGTTAAGTTAGGTTAGTTTAGGTTAATTTAGTTTAGTTGAGTTTAATTTAGTTTAGTTTATAGTTTAATTTATAGTTTAGTTTACCTTATAGTTTAGTTTAATTAATTTATAGTTTAATTTAGTTTAGTTTAGTTTAGTTCATAGTTTTGTTTATAGTTTAGTTTAGTTTAGTTTAGTTTAAGTTATGTTAGGTTAGTTTAGTTTAGTTTAGTTTAGGTTAGGTTAGGCTAGGTTAGGTAAGTTTAATTTAGTTTAGTTTAGTTTAGTTAAATTTAGTTTATAGTTTAGTTTATAGTTTAGTTTGTAGTTTAGTGTAGTTTAGTTTGGTTTAGTTTAGTTAAGGTTAAGTAATGTTAGGTTCGTTTAGTTTAATTTAGTTTAGATTAGGTTACGTTAGATTAGGTTATAGTAGTTAGGTATAGTTTAGTTGAATTTAGTTTATAGTTTAATTTATAGTTTAGTTTAGTTTACTTTATAGTTTAGTTTAGTTATTTTATAGTTTAATTTATTTTAGTTTAGTCTAGTTTAATTAGGTTTACTTTAGTTTATAGTTTTGTTTATAGTTTAGTTTAGTTTAGGTTAATTTATGTTAGGTTAGTTTAGTTTAGTTTAGTTTAGGTTAGGTTAGGTTAGGTTAGGTTAGTGTAGTTTAGTTTAGTTTAGCTGAATTTTGTTTAGTTTAGTTTAGTTTAGGTTACGTTAGGTTAGTTTAGTTTAGTTTAGTTTAGTGTATGTTAGGTTAGGTTAGGTTAGGTTAGTTTAATTTAGTTTAGTTTATTTTAGTTTATAGTTTAGTTTAGTTTAGTTTATTATTTATTTTATAATTTAGTATACTTTAGTTTATAGATTAGTTTATAGTTTAGTTAATATTTTAGTTTATTTTAGTTTATGTTAGGTTAGGGAAGTTTAAGTTAGGTTAGGTTAGGTTAGTTTAGTTTAGTTTAGTTTATGTAAGGTTAGGTTAGGTTAATTTGGTATAGTTTAGTTTAGTTTAGTTTTGTTTATATGTAGTTTAGTTTAATTTATTGTTCAGTTTATAGTTTAGTTTAGTTTAGTTTAGGTTAGGTTGGGTTAGTTTAGTTTAGGTTAGGTTAGCTTAAGTTAGGTTAATTTAGTTTAGTATAGTTTAGTTTAGTTTAGTTTAGTTTATAGTTTAGTTCATTTTATTTTAAAGTTTAGTTTATAGTTTTGTTTAGTTTAGTTTAGTTTAGTTAATTTAGGTTAGGTTAGGTTAGGTTAGAGTAGTTTAGTTTAGGTTAGATTATGATAGGTTAGTGCAGTTTAATTTAATTTTGTTTAGTTTAGTTGAATTAAATTTAGTTTAGTTAGGTCAGTTTAGGTAAGTTAGGTTAGTTTAGTTTAGTATAGGTTAGGTTACGTTAGGTAAGTTTAATTCAGTTTAGTTTAGTTTAGTTTATAGTTTAATTTATAGTTTTGCTTATAGTTATTTAGTTTTGTTTAGATAAGTTTAGTTTAGGTTAAATTATGAGAGGTTAGTTTAGTTTAGTTTAGTTTAGGTTAGGTTAGGTTGGGTTAGGTTAGTGAAGTTTCATTTAGTTTAGTTTATTTTAGTTTAGTTTAGTATGTAGTTCAGTTCAGTTTTGTTTTGTTTAATTTAGTTTAGTTTATAGTTTAGTTGAGTTTAGGTTAGTTTAGTTGAGTTTAGTTTAGTTTAGTTTAGGTTAGGTTAGGTTAGTTTAGTTTAGTTTAGGATAGGTTATGATAGATTATGTTAGGTTAGGTTAGTTTGGTTTAGTTTAGTCTAGTTAAGTTTAGTTTAGTTTATACTTTAGTTTAGTTTAGTTTATTTTATAGTTTAGTTAAGTTTTGTTTATAGTTTAGTTTGCAGTTTGGTATAGTTTAGTTTAGTTTAATTTAGTTTAGCTAAGTTTAGTATAGTGTAGTTTAGTTTAGTTTATAGTTTAATTTATAATTTAGTTTAGTTTAGTTTAGTTTAATTTAGTTTAGAGTATGTTAGGTTAGGTTAGGTTAGGTTAGTTTAGTTTAGTTTAGTTTAGGTTAGGTTAGGTTAGGTTAGGTTATTTTAATTTATTTGAGATCAATTTAGTTTAGTTTATAGTTTAATTTATAGTTTAGTTTAGTTTACTTTATGGTTTAGTTTAGTTAATTTTTGTTTAATTTAGTATAGTTTAGTTTAATTTAGTTTCGTTTAGTTTATAGTTTTGTTTATAGTTTAGCTTAGATTAGTTTAGTTTAGTTTAGTTTAGGTTAAGTTATGTTAGGTTAGTTTAGTTTAGTTTAGTTCAGTTTCGTTTAGGTTAGGATAGGTAAGTTTAATTTAGTTCAGTTTAGTTTAGTTAAGTTTAGTTTATAGTTTAGTTTATAGTTTAGTATGTAGTTTAGTTTAATTTAGTTTAGATTAGGTTAGGTTAGGTTAGGTTAGGTTAGGGTATTTAAGTTTAGTTTAGGCAAATTTAGTTTAGTTTAGTTTATTTTATAGTTTAGTTTTTTTTTTGTTGATAGTTTTGTTTGCAGTTTAGTATAGTTTAGTTTAGTTTAATTTAGATTAGGTTAAGTAAGGTTAAGGTTAGGTTAGTTTAGTTTAGTTTAGTTTATGTTAGGTTAGGTTAGTTTAGTTTAGTTTTGTTTATAGTTTAGTTTAATTTATTTTACAATTTAGTTTATAGTTTAGTTTAGTTTAGTTTGTAGTTTAATTTAGTTTAGTTTAGTTTAGTTTAGTTTACTTTAGTTTAGGTTAGGTTAGGTTAGTTTAGTGTAGTATAGTTTAGTTTAGTTTAAAATATAGTATCTTTAGTTTATAGTTTAATTCATAGTTTTGTTTAGTTTAGTTTAGTTTAGTGTAGGTTAGGTTAGAGTAGTTTAGTTTAGTTTAGTTTAGGTTAGAATAGGTTAGGTTAGTGTAGTTTAGTTTAGTTTAGTTGAATTTAATTTAGTTTTGTTCAGTTTAGTTTAGGTTAGGTTAGGTTAGTTTAGTTTAGTATAGGTTAGGTTAAGTTAGGTAATGGTAGTTTAGTTTATAGTTTAGTTTAGTTTAGTTTAGTTTATAGTGTAGTTTATACTTTAGATTATATTTTAGTTTATAGTTTAGTTTATTTTAGTGTAGTTTAGTTTGGTTTAGTTTGGATTAGATTAGTTTAAATTAGTTTCGTTTAGGTTAGGTTATGTTACATTAGGTTATGTTAGGTAAGCTTAGTTTAGTTTAGTTTAGTTTAGGTTAGGTTAGGTTAGGTTAGGTTAGGTTAGTTAAGTTCAGTTTAGTTTAGTTTAGTTAAGTTTAGTTTATAGCTTAGTTTATAGTTTAGTTTTGTTTATACTTTAATTTATAGTTAAGTTTAGTTTAGTTTAATTTAGTTTAGTTAAGTTTATTTTAGGGTATCTTATGTTAGGTTAGGTTAGTTTAGTTTAGTTTAGTTTAGGTTAGCTTAGGTTAGTTTAAGTTATTATAGTTTAGTTTAGTTTAAAATATAGTATCTTTAGTTTGTAGTTTAGTTCATAGTTTTGTTTAGTTTAGTTTAGTTTAGTTTAGTTTAGGTTAGAGTGGTTTAGTTTAGTTTAGTTTAGTTTAGGTTAGAATAGGTTAGGTTAGTGTAGTTTAATTTAGTTTAGTTTAGTTGAATTTAATTTAGTTTTGTTTAGTTTAGTTTAGGTTAGGTTAGGTTGGTTTAGTTTAGTATAGGTTAGGTTAAGTTAGGTTAGCTTAGTTTAGTTTATAGTTTAGTTTAGTTTAGTTTAGTTTATAGTGTGGTTTATACTTTAGTTTATATTTTAGTTTATAGTTTAGTTTAGTTTAGTGTAGTTTAGTTCGGTATAGTTTGGTTTAGTTTAGTTTAAATTAGTTTCGTTTAGGTTAGGTTATGTTAGAATAGGTTAGGTTAGGTAAGCTTAGTTTAGTTTTGTTTAGTTTAGGTTAGGTTAGGTTAGATTAGGTTAGGTTAGTTTATAATAGTTTAGTTTAGTTTAGTTGAGTTTAGTTTAGTTTAGTTAAGTTTAGTTTAGTTTATAGTTTAGTTCAGTTTAGTTTATAGCTTAGTTTATAGTTTAGTTTAGTTTATAGTTTAATTTATAGTTAAGTTTATTTTAGTTTAGTTAAATTTAGTTTAGTTTAGTTTATTTTAGGGTATCTTATGTTAGGTTAGGTTAGTTTGTAGTTTAATTTATAGTTTAGTTAATTTATAGTTTAGTTTATAGTTTAGTTCAGTTTATAATAGTTTAGTTTAGGTTAGGTTAGGTTAGGTTAGTTTAGTTTAGTTTAGGTTAGGTTTGGCTAGGTTAGGTTAGGATAGGTTAGTTTAGATTAGTTTAGTTTAGTTTAGTTTATTATTTAATTTAGTGTAGTTTAGTTTATAGCTTCGTTTATAGTTTAGTTTGGTTTAGTTTAGTTTATTTTAGTTTAGCTTAGATTAGTTTAGTTTGTCTTAGGTTAGGTTGCGTTAGGTGATATTAGTTTAGTTTAGTTGAGTTTAATTTAGTTTAGTTTAGTTTATAGTTTAATTTAGTTTAGTTTATAGTTCAATTTATAGATTAGTTTAGTTTATAGTTTATGTTATCGTTTAGTTTAGTTTAGATTAGTTTAGTTTAGGTTAGTTTAGGTTGAGTTAAGTTAGGTTAGGTTAGTTTAGATTAGTTTAGTTTAATTTAGTTTAGTTTATAGTTTAGTTTATTTTAGTTTATAGTTTAATTTAATTTAGTTTATTTTAGAGAAGTTTAGGTTTGGTTACGTTAGGTTAGGTTAATTTAGTTTAGTTTAGGTATGGCTAGGTTAGGTAAGGTTAATTTACTTTAGTAAAGTTTAGTTTTTTTTAGTTTAGTTTATATTTTAGTTTAGTTTATAGTTTAGTTTACAATTTTGTTTAGTTTAGTTAAGTTTATTTTAGTTTGGGTTAGGTTGGGTTAGGTTAGGTTAGTTTAGTTTAGTTTAGTTTATAGTTTAGTTTAATTTAGTTTACAGTTTAGTGTATCCTTTAGTTTATAGTGTAGTTTATAGTTTATTTTAATTTAGTGTAGTATAGTTTGGTTTAGTTTAGTATAGTTTTGTTTACTTTAGGTTAGGTGAGATTATGTTAGGTTAGGTTCGCTTACTTTAGTTTAGTTTAGTTTAGTTTAGTTTAGTTTAGGTTAGGTTAGGTTAGGTTATGTTAGGTTAGTTTAGTTAACTTTGGTTTAGTTTAGTTTAGTTTATAGTTTAGTTTATAGATTAGTTTAGTTTAGTTTATTGTTTAATTTAGTTTTGTTTATAGTTTAGTTTATAGTTTAGTATAGTTTAGTTTAATTTAGTTTATCTAATTTTAGTTTAGTTTAGTTTAGTTTTGGGTAGGTTATGTTAGGTTAGGTTAGATTAGTTGAGTTTAGTTTAGGTTAGCTTAGGTAAGGTTAGGTTAGGTTAGTTTAGGTTAGTTTAGTTTAGTCTAGTTTATGTTAGGTTAGGTTAGTTTAGTTTAGTTTAATTTTGTTTATATTTTAGTTTAGTTTAGTTTATAGTTTAGTTTATGGTTTTGTTTAGGTTAGTTTAGTTTAGTTTAGTTTAGTTAGTTTAGGTTAGGTTAGGTTAGGTTAGGTTAGAGTAGTTTAGTTTAGGATAGGTTATGATAGGTTAGTGCAGTTGAAATTAATTTAGTTTAGTTTAGTTGAATTTAATTTATTTTAGTTAGGTCAGTTTAGGTAAGTTAGGTTAGTTTAGTTTAGTATAGGTTAGGTTAGGGTAGGTAAGTTTAATTCAGTATATGTTAGTTTAGTTTATAGTTAAATTTATAGTTTTGTTTATAGTTAATTTAGTTTGGTTTACTTTAGTTTATGTTAAATTATGTTAGGTTAGTTTAGTTTAGTTTAGTTTAGGTTAGGTTAGGTTGGGTTAAGTTAGTGTAGTTTCATTTAGTTTGGTTTATTTTACTTTAGTTTAATATGTGGTTCCGTTTAGTTTAGTTTTGTTTAATTTAGTTTAGTTTAGTTGAGGTTGGGTTATGTTAGATTAGGTTAGGTTAGGTTAGTTTGGCTAAGTTTAGTCTAGTTAAGTTTAGTTTAGTTTACACTTTAGTATAGTTTAGTTTATAGTTTAGTTTAGTTTTGTTTATATTTTAGTTTATAGTTTAGTATAGTTTAGTTTACTTTAATTTAGTTTAGCTAAGTTTAGTTTAGTTTATTTTATTTTGGATAGGTTATGTTAGGTAAGGTTAGTTTAGTTTAGTTTAGGTTAGGTTAGGTTAGGTTAGGTTAGGTTAGTTTAGTTTAGTTGAGTTTAGTTTAGTTTAGATTAGGTTAAGTAAGATTAGGTTAGGTTAGGTTAGGTTATTTTAGTTTTGTTTATAGTTTAGTTTAGTTTAGTTTATAATTTACTTTATAGTATAGTTAGTTTAGTTTATGGTTTAATTTAGTTTAGTTTAGTTTAGTTTAGTTTAATTTAGGTTAATTTAGTTTAGTTTAGTTTAGGTTAGGTTAAGTTAGGTTAGGTTAGGTTAGTTTAGTTTAGTATAGTTTAGTTTAGTTTAAAATATAGTATCTTTAGTTTATAGTTTAGTTCATAGTTTTCTTTAGATTAGTTTAGTTTAGGTTAGGTTAGAGTAGTTTAGTTTAGTTTAGTTAAGGTTAGATTAGGTTAGGTTAGGTTAATGTAGTTTAGTTTAATTTTGTTTAGTTGAATTTAATTTAGTTTAGTTTAGGTTAGGTTAGGTTTGTTTAGGTTAGATTAGGTTAGGTTATGTTACATTAGGTTAGGTTAGGTTAGCTTAGTTTAGTTTAGTTTAGTTTCGGTTAGGTTGGGTTAGGTTAGGTTAGTTAAGTTTAGTTTAGTTTAGTTTAGTTAAGTATAGTTTAGTTTATAGTTTAGTTCAGTTTAGTTTATAGCTTAGTTTATAGCTTAGTTTAGTTTAGTGTAGTTTAATTTTGTTTAGGTTAGGTTAGGTTAGGTTAGTTTAGTTTAATTTAGGTTAGGTTATGTTAGATTAGCTTAGGTTAGGTTAGTTTGGTTTAGTTTAGTCTAGTTAAGTTTAGTTTACTTTATACTTTAGTTTAGTTTAGTTTATTTTACAGTTTAGTTTAGTTTTGTTTATAGTTTAGTTTGCAGTTTAGTATCGTTTAGTTTAATTTAATTTAGTTTAGGTTAGGTAACCTTAGGCTAGGTTAGGTTAGTTGAGTTTAGTTTATGTTAGGTTAGGTTAGTTTAGATTAGTTTAGGTTATTTTATAGTTTAGTTTAGTTAGGTTTAGTTTATTTTATAGTTTAGTTTAGTTTAGTTTATAATTCAGTTTATAGTTTAGTTTAGATTATAGTTTAATTTATAATTTAGTTTTTTTTTTGTAATTTAGTTTAGCTTTCTTTAGTTTCGTTTAGTTTACTTTAGTTTAGGGTTTGTTTAAGTTAGGTTAGGTTAGGTTAGTTTAGTTTAGTTTAGGTTAGGTTGTGTTACCTTATGTTAGGTTAGGTTAGGTTAGGTTAAGTTAAGTTAGGTTAGCTTAGTTTAGAATGATTTAGTTTAGTATAATTTAGTTTATAGCTTAGTTTATTTGAGTTTATAGTTTAATTTAGTTTAGTTTAGTTTAATATAGTTTAGTTTAGTTTAGTTTAGGTTAGTTTAGGTAAGTTTAATTTACTTTAGTTTAGTTTAGTTAAGTTTAGTTTATAGTTTAGTTTATAGTTTAGTTTGTAGTTTGGTTTAGTTTAGTTTAGTTTAGGTTAAGTTATGTTAGGTTCGTTTAGTTTAGTTTAGATTTGGTTAGGTTAGGTTAGGTTAGGTTAGGGTAGTTTAGTTTAGTTTAGTTGAATTTAGTTTAGTTTAGTTCAGTTTAGGTTAGATTAGTTTAGGTTACTTTATTTTAGTTTAGGTTAGGTTATGTTAGATTAGGTTAGGTTAGGTTAGTTTGGTTTAGTTTAGTTTAGTTAAATTTAGTATATTTTATATTTTAGTTTAGTTTAGTTTAGTTTAGTTAATAGTGTAGTTTAGTTTAGTTTATACTTTAGTTTATAGTTTAGTATAGTTTAGTTTAGTTTAATTTTGGTTTAGTTTAGGGTAGGTTATGTTAGGTTAGGTTAGTTTAATTCAGTTTAGTTTAGGTTAGGTTACGTTAGGTTAGTTTAGTTCAGTTGAGTTTAATTTAGTTTAGTTTAGATTATAGTTTAATTTATAGTTTAGTTTACTTTAGGTTAGATTAGGTTAGGTTAAGTAAGGTTAGGTTTGGTTAGGTTAGTTTAGTTTAGTTTAGTTTAGTTTATGTTGAGTTAGGTTAGTTTAGTTTAGTTTAGTTTTGTTTTTGGTATAGTTTAGTTTATAGTTTAGTTTAGAATTAAGTTTAATTTAGTTTATAGTTTAAGTTAGTTTAGTTTAGCTTAATTAATTTATAGTTTAGTTTAGTTTAGTTTAATTTAGTGTTGTTTAGTTTGGTTTAGTTTAGTATAGTTTTGTTTACTTTAGGTTAGTTTAGATTATGTTAGGTTTGGATAGCTTACTTTAGTTTAGTTTAGTTTAGGTTAGGTTAGGTTAGTTTAGTTTAATTAACTTTGGTTTAGTTTAGTTTAGTTTAGTTTATAGTTTAGTTTATAGTTTAGTTTAGTTAAGTTTATAGTTTAATTTATAATTTAGTTTAGTTTAGTTTAGTTTAATTTAGTATAGAGTAGGTTAGGTAAGGTTAGTTTAGTTTAGTTTAGGTTAGGTTAGGTTAGGTTAGGTTAATTTAGTTTAGTTGAGTTTAATTTATTTTAGTTAATTTAGTTAATAGTTTAATTTATAGTTTAGTTTACTTTTTTTATAGTTTAATTTAATTAATTTATAGTTTAATTTAGTTTAGTTTAGTTTAATTTAGTTTAGTTTAGTTTGTAGTTTAGTTTAGTTTAGTTTAGGTTAAGTTATGTTAGGTTCATTTAGTTTAATTAAGTTTAGATTTGGTTAGGTTAGATTACGTTAGGGTAGTTAAGTTTAGTTTAGTTGAATTTAGGCTATAGTTTGATTTATAGTTTAGTTTAGTTTACTTTATAGTTTAGTTTAGTTAATTTATAGTTTATTTAACTTTAGTTTAGTTTAGTTTAATATAGTTTACTTTAGTTTATAGTATTGTTTATAGGTTAGTTTAGTTTAGTTTAGTTTAGGTTATGTTAGGTTAGTTTAGTTTATTTTAGTTTAGTGTATGTTAGTTTATAGTTTAGTTTAGTTTAGTTTATAGTTTAGTTTAATTTAGTGTAGTTTAATTTTGTTTAGGTTAGGTTAGGTTAATTTAGTTTAGTTTAGATTAGGTTATGTTAGATTAGGTTAGGTTTGGTTAGTTTGGTTTAGTTTAGTCTAGTTAAGTTTAGTTTAGTTTATTTTATAGTTTAGTTTAGTTTTGTTTATAGTTTAGTTTGCAGTTTAGTATAGTTTAGTTTAGTTTAATTTAGTTTAGGTTAAGTAAGTTTAGGTTAGGTTAGTTTAGTTTAGTTTAGTTTATGTTAGGTTAGGTTAGTTTAGTTTTGTTTAGTTTTGTTTATAGTTTAGTTTAATTTATTTTATAATTTAGTTTATAGTTTAATTTAGTTTAGTTTGTAGTTTAATTTAGTTCAGTTTAGTTTAGTTTAGTTTAATTTAGTTTAGATTAGGTTAGAGTAGTTTAGTTTAGTTTAGTTTAGTTTAGGTTAGAATAGGTTAGGTTAGTGTAGTTTAGTTTAGTTTAGTTGAATTTAATTTAGTTTTGTTTTGTTTAGTTTAGGTTAGGTTAGGTTAGTTTAGTTTAGTATAGGTTAGGTTAAGTTAGGTAAGGGTAGTTTAGCTTATAGTTTAGTTTAGTTTAGTTTAGTTTAGGTTAAGTTATGTTAATTTCGTTTAGTTTAATTTAGTTTAGATTAGGTTACGTTAGATTAGGTTAGGGTAGTTAAGTTTAGTTTAGTTGAATATAGCTTATAGTTTAATTTATAGTTTAGTTTAGTTGACTTTATAGTTTAGTTTAGTTAATTTATAGTTTAATTTACTTTAGTTTAGTCTAGTTTAATTTAGTTTACTTTAATTTATAGTTTTGTTTATAGTTTAGTTTATTTTAGTTTAGTTTAGTTTAGGTTAATTTATGTTAGGTTAGTTTAGTTTAGTTTAGCTTAGGTTAGGTTAGGTTAGGTTAGGTTAGTGTAGTTTAGTTTATTTTAGCTAAATTTTGTTTAGTTTAGTTTAGTTTAGGACACGTTAGGTTAGTTTAGATTAGTTTAGTTTAGTTTATTGTATGTTAGGTTAGGTTAGGTTAGTTTAATTTAGTTTAGTTTATTTTAGTTTATAGTTTAGTTTAGTTTAGTTTATAATTTATTTTATAGTTTAGTACACTTTAGTTTATAGATTAGTTTATAGTTTAGTTAATATTTTAGTTTAGTTTAGTTTGGATTAGGTTAGGGAAGGTTAGGTTAGGTTAGGTTAGTTTATTTTAGTTTAGTTTATGTAAGCTTAGGTTAGGTTAGTTTGGTATAGTTTGGTTTAGTTTAGTTTTGTTTATAGTTTAGTTTAGTTTATAGTTCAGTTTATAGTTTAGTTTAGTTTAGGTTAGGTTGGGTTAGTTTAGTTTAGTTTAGGTTAGGTTAAGTTAAGTTAGGTTAGTTTAGTTTAGTATAGTTTAGTTTAGTTTAGTTTTATTTATAGTTTAGTTTATTTTATTTTATAGTTTAGTTTATAGTTTTGTTTAGTTTAGTTTAGTTTAGTTTAGTTTAGATAGTTTAGGTTAGGTGATGTTAGGTTAGGTTAGGTTAGACTAGTTTAGTTTAAGTTAGGTTATGATAGGTTAGTGCAGTTTAATTTAATTTAGTTTAGTTTAGTTGAATTTAATTTATTTTTGTTAGTTCAGTTTAGGTAAGTTAGGTTAGTTTAGTTTAGTATAGGTTAGGTTAGGTTAGGTAAGTTTAATTCAGAATAGTTTAGTTTAGTTTATGGTTTAATTTCTAGTTTTGTTTATAGTTAATTTAGTTTAGTTTAGTTTAGGTTAAATTATGTTAGGTTAGTTTAGTTTAGTTTAATTTATGTTAGGTTAGGTTGGGTTAAGTTAGTGTAGTTTCATTTAGTTTGGTTTATTTTAGTTTAGTTTAATATGTTGTTCCGTTTAGTTTAGTTTTGTTTAATTTAGTTTAGTTTATAGTTTAGTTGAGTTTAGGTTAGTTTAGTTGAGTTTAGTTTAGTTTAGTTTAGTTAAGGTTTGGTTAGGTTAGGTTAGATTAGTTTTGTTTAGGATAGGTTATGTTAGATTAGGTTAGGTTAGGTTAGTTTGGTTTAGTTTAGTCTAGTTAAGTTTAGTTTAGTTTATACTTTAGTTTAGTTTAGTTTATTTTATAGTTTAGTTAAGTTTTGTTTATAGTTTAGTTTGCGGTTTAGTATAGTTTAGTTTAGTTTAATTTAGTTTAGCTAAGTTTAGTTTAGTTTATGGTTTAATTTATAATTTAGTTTAGTTTAGTTTAATTTAGTTTAGGTTAGGTTAGGTTAGGTAAGTTTAATTTAGTTCAGTTTAATTTAGTTAAGTTTAGTTTATAGTTTAGTTTATAGTATAGTTTAGGTTAAGTTATGTTAGGGTCGTTTAGTTTAATTTAGTTTAGATTAGGTTAGGTTAGGTTAGGTTAGGGTAGTTAAGTTTAGTTTAGTTGAATTTAGTTTAGTTTAGTTCAGTTAACGTTACGTTAGGTTAGTTTAGTTTAGTTCATTTTAGGTTAAGTTAGGTTAGTTTAGTTTAGTTTAGTTTATTTAAGTGTAGTTTAGTTTATAGTTCAGTTTAGTTTAGTTTTGTTTAATTTAGTTTAGTTTATAGTTTAGTTGAGTTTAGGTTAGTTTAGTTGAGTTTAGTTTAGTTTATTTTAGATTATTTTAGGTTAGGTTAGTTTAGTTTAGTTTAGGTTGGGTTATGTTAGATTAGGTTAGGTTAGGTTAGTTTGGCTTAGTTTAGTCTAGTTAAGTTTAGTTTATTTTATACTTTAGTTTAGTTTTGTTTATAGTTTAGTTTATAGTTTAGTATAGTTTAGTTTATTTTAATTTAATTTAGCTAAGTTAGGTTAGTTTAGTTTTGGGTAGGTTATGTTAGGTTAGGTTAGTTTAGTTTAGTTTAGGTTAGGTTAGGTTAGGTTAGTTTAGTTTAGTTGAGTTCAGTTTAGTTTAGATTAGGTTAAGTAAGATTAGGTTAGGTTAGGTTAGGTTAGTTTAGTTTTGTTTATAGTTTAGTTTAGTTTAGTTTATGGTTTACTTTATAGTTTAGTTAGTTTAGTTTATAGTCTAATTTAGTTTAGTTTAGTTTAGTTTAGTTTAGGTTAATTTAGTTTAGTTTAGTTTAGTTTAGGTTAGGTTAAGTTAGGTTAGGTTAGGTTAGTTTAGTTTAGTATAGTTTAATTTAGTTTAAAATATAGTATCTTTAGTTTATAGTTTAGTTCATAGTTTTCTTTTGATTAGTTTAGTTTAGGTTAGAGTACTTTAGTTTAGTTTAGTTTAGTTTAGTTTAGGTTAGATTAGGTTAGGTTAATATAGTTTAGTTTAATTTAGTTTAGTTGAATTTAATTTAGTTTAGTTTAGGTTAGGTTAGGTTTGTTTAGGTTAGATTAGGTTAGGTTATGTTAGATTAGGTTAGGTTAGGTTAGCTTAGTTTAGTTTAGTTTAGTTTCCGTTAGGTTGGTTTAGGTTAGGTTAGTTAAGTTTATTTCAGTTTAGTTTAGTTAAGTATAGTTTAGTTTATAGTTTACTTTAGTTTAATTTATAGCTTAGTTTATAGCTTAGTTTAGTTCATAGTTTAATTTATATTTAGGTTTAGTTTAGTTTAGTAAAGTTTATTTTAGGGTAGCTTATGTTAGGTTAGGTTAGGTTAGGTTAGTATAGTTTATAGTTTAATTTATAGTTTACTTTAGTTTATAATTTAGTTTATAGTTTAGTTTAGTTTAGTTTAGTTTATAATAGTTTAGTTTAGTTTAGTTTAGGTCAGGTTAAGATTTTTTAGTTTAGTTTAGTTTAGGTTAGGTTAGGCTAGGTTAAGTTATATTTGGTTAGTTTAGATTAGTTTAGTTTAGTTTAGTTTATAGTTTAGATTAGTTTATTATTTATTTTAGTTTAGTTTAGTTTATAGTTTCGTTTATAGTTTAGTTTGGTTTAGTTTAGTTTAATTTAGTTTACATTAGATTAGTTTAGTTACTTTTAGTTTAGGTTAGGTTAGATGAGGTTAGTTTAGTTTAGTTTAGTTCAATTTAGTTAATTTTAGTTTATAGATTAGTTTAGTTTAGTTTATAGTTCAATTTATTGTTTAGTTTAGTTTAGTTTATCGTTTAGTTTAGTTTAGTATAGTTTAGTTTAGTTTAGGTTACAGTAGGTTAGTTTAGATTAGTTTAGTTTAGCGCAGTTTAGGTTAGATTAAGTTAGGTTATTTTGTTTAGTTTAGTTTAGTTTAGTTTAGTTTGTAGTTTAGTTTATAGTTTAGTTTATAGTTTAGCTTAGATTAGTGTAGTTTAGTTTGGTTCAGTTTATTTTAGTTTAGTTTAGTTTAGTTTCGTTTAGCTTAGGTTATGTTATATTAGGTTAGCTTAGGTTAGCTTAGTTTACCCTAGTTAAGTTTGGGTTAGGTAAGGTTAAAATAGGTTAGTTAAATTTAGTTTAGTTTAGTTTAGTTAGGTTTAGTTTAGTTTATAGTTTTGTTTAGTTTATTTATAGTTTAGTTTATAGTTTAGTTTAGATTATAATTTAATTTATAGTTAAGTTTAGTTTACTTTAGTTTAATTTAGTTTAGCTTTCTTTAGTTTCCTTTAGATTACTCTAGTTTAGGATATGTTAGGTTAGGTTAGTTTAGTTTAGTTTAATTAGGGTAATTTAGTTTAATTTAGTTTAATTTAGGTTAGGTTATGTTAGGTTAGTTAAGTTTAGTGTAGTTTAGTTTAGTTTAAAATATAGTATCTTTAGTTTATAGATTAGTTCATATTTTTGTTTAGTTTAGTTTAGGTTATGTTAGAGTAGTTTAGTTTAGTTTAGTTTACTTTAGGTTAGAATAGGTTAGGTTAGTGTAGATTAATTTAGTTTAGTTTAGTTGAATTTAATTTAGTTTTGTTTAGTTTAGTTTAGGTTAGTTTAGTTTAGTATAGGTTAGGTTACGTTAGGTTAGCTTAGTTTAGTTTATAGTTTAGTTTAGTTTAGTTTATAGTGTGGTTTATACTTTAGTTTTTTATTTTAGTTTATAGTTTAGTTTAGTTTAGTGTAGTTTAGTTTGGTTTAGTTTTGTTTAGTTTAGTTTAAATTAGTTTCGTTTAGGTTAGGTTAAGTTAGAATAGGTTAGGTTAGGTAAGCTTAGTTTAGTTTAGTTTTGGTTAGGTTAGGTTAGGTTAGGTTGGTTAAGTTCAGTTTAGTTTAGTTTAGTTAAGTTTAGTTTAATTTATAGATTAGTTCAGTTTAGTTTATAGCTTAGTTTATAGTTTAGTTTAGTTTATAGTTTCATTTATAGTTAAGTTTAGTTTAGTTTAGTTTAATTTACTTTAGTTTAGTTTATTTTAGGGTAGCTTATGTTAGGTTAGGTTATTTTATAGTTTAATTTATAGTTTAGTTTAGTTTATAGTTTAGTTTATAGTTCAGTTTATAATAGTTTAGTTTAGGTTAGGTTAGGTTAGGTTAGTTTAGTTCAGTTTAGTTGAGTTTAGTTTAGTTTAGATTAGGTGAAGTAGGATTAGGTTAGGTTGGGTTAGTTTAGTTTTGTTTATAGTTTAGTTTAGTTTAGTTTATAGTTTACTTTATAGTTCAATTAGTTTAGTTTAATGTTTAATGTAGTTTAGTTTAGTTTAGTTCAGTTTAGTTTCATTTAGGTTAATTTAGTTTAGGTTAGGTTAAGTTAGGTTAGGTTAGGTTAGTTTAGTTTAGTATTGTTTTGTTTAGTTTAAAATATAGTATCTTTAGTTAATAGTTTAGTTCATAGTTTTCTTTAGATTAGTTTACTTTAGGTTAGGTTAGAGTAGTTTAGTTTACTTTAGGTTAGATTAGGTTAGGTTAATGTAGTTTAGTTTAATTTTGTTTAATTGAATTTAATTTAGTTTAGTTTAGTTTAGGTTAATTTAGGTTCGTTTAGGTTAGATTAGGTTAGGTTATGTTAGATTAGGTTAGGTTAGGTTAGCTTAGTTTAGTTTAGTTTAGTTTCGGTTAGGTTGGGTTAGGTTAGTTTACTTAAGTTTAGTTTAGTTTAGTTTAGTTATGTATAGTTTAGTTTATAGTTTAGTTCAGTTCATAGTTTAATTTATATTTAGGTTTAGTTTAGTTTAATTTAGTTTAGCTTATTTAGTTTAGTTTAGTTTATTTTACGGTAGCTTATGTTAGGTTAGGTTAGGTTAGTATAGTTTATAGTTTAATTTATAGTTTACTTTAGTTTATAGTTTAGTTTATAATTTAGTTTAGTTTAGTTTAGTTTTATAATAGTTTAGTTTAGCTTAGTTTAGGTTAAGATAGTTTAGTTTACTTTAGTTTAGGTTAGGTTAGGCTAGGTTAAGTTATATTAGGTTAGTTTAGATTAGTTTAGTTTAGTTTAGTTTATAGTTTAGTTTACTTAATTTATTATTTTGTTTAGTTTAGTTTAGTTTATAGTTTCGTTTATAGTTTATTTTGATTTAGTTTAGTTTAATTTAGTTTACCTTAGATTAGTTTAGTTAGTTTTAGGTTAGGTTAGGTTAGGTTAGGTGAGGTTAGTTTAGTTTAGTTTAGTTTAATTTAGTTTAGTTTAGTTTATAGTTTAGTTTAGTTTATAGTTCAATTTATAGTTTAGTTTAGTTTTGTTTATCGTTTAGTTTAGTTTAGTATAGTTTAGTTTAGGTTAGAGTAGGTTAGTTTAGATTAGTTTAGTTTAGTGCAGTTTAGGTTACGTTAAGTTAGGTTATTTTATTTAGTTTAGTTTAGTTTAGTTTAGTTTATAGTTTAGTTTATAGTTTAGTTTATAGTTTAGTTTAGATTAGTGTAGTTTAGTTTGGTTTAGTTTATTTTAGTTTAGTTTCGTTTAGCTTAGGTTATATTATATTAGCTGAGCTTAGGTTAGCTTAGTTTACCCTAGTTTAGTTTAGGTTAGGTAATGTTAGAATAGGTTAGTTAAATTTAGTTTAGTTTAGTTTAGCTAGGTTTAGTTTAGTTTATAGTTTAGTTTAGTTTAGTTATAGTTTAGTTTATAGTTTAGTTTAGGTTATAATTTAATTTATAGTTTAGTTTAGTTTAGTTTAATTTAGTTTAGCTTTCTTTAGTTTCCTTTAGATTATTTTAGTTTAGGATATGTTAGGTTAGGTTAGTTTAGTTTAGTTTAATTTATAGTTTATTTTATAGTTTTGTTTATAGTTTAGTTTAGTTTATAGTTTAATTTAGTTTAGTTTAGTTTAATTTAGGTTAGGTTAGTTTAGTTTAGTTTAGTTTAGGTTAGGTTAGGTTAGGTTAGGTTAATTTACTTTAGTATAGTTTAGATTAGTTTATTTTAGTTTAGTTTCTGGTTTAGTTTAATTTATAGTTTTGTTTACAGTTTAGTTTAGTTTAGTTTAATTTAGTTTATTTTGGGTTAGGTTAGGTTAGTTTAGTTTAGTTTAGTTTAGTTTATAGTTTAGTTTAGTTTAGTTTACAGTTTAGTTTATCCTTTAGTTTATAGTGTAGTTTATAGTTTAGTTTAATTTATGTAATTTAGTTTGGTTTAGTTTAGTATAGTTTTGTTTACTTTAGGTTAGGTGAGATTATGTTAGGTTAGGTTAGCTTACTTTAGTTTAGTTTAGTATAGTTTAGGTTAGGTTAGGTTAAGTTAGTTTAGTTTAGTTTAGTTTGTACTTTAGTTTAATTTAGTTTACAGTTTACTTTATCCTTTAGTTTATAGTGTAGTTTATAGTTTAGTTTAATTTAGTGTAGTTAAGTTTGGTTTAGTTTAGTATAGTTTTAATTACTTTAGGTTAGGTTAGATTATGATAGGTTTGGATAGCTTACATTAGTTTATATTAGGTTAGGTTAGGTTAGTTTAGTTTAGTTAACTTTGGTTTAGTTTAGTTTACAGTTTAGTTTATAGTTTAGTTTAGTTAAGTTTATAGTTTAATTTATAATTTAGTTTAGTTTAGTTTAATTTAGTTTAGAGTAGGTTAGGTTAGGTTAGTTTAGTTTAGTTTAGGTTAGGTTAGGTTAGGTTGTGTTAGGTTAATTTAGTTTAGTTGAGTTTAATTTAGTATAGTTTATTTTAGTTAATAGTTTAATTTATAGTTTAGTTTAGTTTTTTTATACTTTAGTTTAGTTAATTTAAAGTTTAATTTAGTTTAGTTTAGTTTAATTTAATTTAGTTTGTAGTTTAGTTTAGTTTAGTTTAGGTTAGGTTAGGTTAGGTTAGAGTAGTTTAGTTTAGGTTAGGTTATGATAGGTTAGTGCAGTTTAATTTAATTTAGTTTAGTTTAGTTGAATTTAATTTAGTTTAGTTAGGTTAGTTTAGATAAGTTAGGTTAGTTTAGTTTACTTTAGTTTATGTAAGGTTAGGTTAGGTTAGTTTAGTATTATTTAGTTTACTTTTGCTAATAGTTCAGTTTAGTTTAGTTTATATATCAGTTTATAGTTCAGTTCAGTTTAGTTTAGTTTAGGTTACGTTGGGTTAGTTTTGTTTAGTATAGGTTAGGTTAGGGTAGGTAAGTTTAATTCAGTTTAGTGTAGTTTAGTTTATAGTTTAATTTATAGGTTGGTTTATAGTTAATTTAGTTTAGTTTAGTTTAGGTTAAATTGTGTTAGGTTAGTTAAGTTTAGTTTAGGTTAGGTTAGGTTGGGATAGGTTAGTGTAGTTTAATTTAATTTAGTTGAATTTAGTTTAGTTAAGTTTAGCTTAGGTTACGTTTAGTTAGTTTAGTTTAGTTTAGTTTAGGTGAGGTTAGGTTAGGTTAGTTTAATTCTGTTAATTTATTTTAGTTTATACATTAGTTTAGTTTATAGTTTAGTTTAATTTAGTGTAGTTTAATTTTGTTTAAGTTAGGTTAGGTTAGGTTAGTTTGGCTTAGTTTAGTTTAGGTTAGGTTATGTTATATTAGGTTAGGTTAGGTTAGTTTGGTTTCGTTTAGTCAAGTTAAGTTTAGTTTAGTTTATTTTATAGTTTAGTTTAGTTTTGTTTATAGTTTAGTTTGCAGTTTAGTATAGTTTAGTTTAGTTTAATTTAGTTTAGGTTAAGTAAGGTTAGGTTAGGTTAGTTTAGTTTAGTTTAATTTATGTTAGGTTAGGTTAGGTTAGGTTAGGTTAGGGTAGTTTAGTTTACTTTAGTTGAATTTAGTTTAGTTTAGTTCAGTTTAGGTTACGTTAGGTTCCTTTAGTTTAGTTTAGGTTAGGTTAGGTTACGTTACGTTAGGTTAGATTAGTTTAGTTAAGTTTATTTTAGTTTAGTTTAATTTATAGTTCAGTTTAATTTAGTTTTGTTTAATTTAGTTTAGTTTATAGTTTAGTTCAGTTTAGGTTACGTTAGGTTAGGTTAAGTTAGTTCAGTTTAGTATAGTTTACTTTATTTTAAAATATAGTATCTTTAGTTTATAGTTTAGTTTATAGCTTTGTTTAGTTCAGTTTAGTTTAATTTAGTTATTTAGAGTAGTTTAGTTTAGTTCAGTTTAGGTTAGATTAGGTTAGGTTACTGTTGTTTAGTTTAGTTTAGTTTAGTTGAATTTAGTTTAGTTTAATTTAGGTTAGGTTAGGTTGTTTTGGTTTAGTATAGGTTAGGTTCAGTTAGGTTAGGTTAGTTTAGTTTAGTTTAGTTTATAGTTTAGTTTATAGTTTAGTTTAGTTTAGTGTAGTTTAGTTTGGTTTATTTTATTTCAGTTTAGTTTAGTTTAGTTTCGTTTAGCTTAGGTTATGTTACATTAGGTTAGCTTAGGTTAGCTTAGTTTACTCTAGTTTAGTTTAGGTTAGGTTAGGTTAGAATAGGTTAGTTAAGTTTAGTTTAGTTTAGTTTAGTTAGGTTTAGTTTAGTTTATAGTTTAGTTTAGTTTTGTTTATAGTTTAGTTTAGTTTAGTTGTTTAATTTAGTTTACCTTTCTTTTTTCGGTTAGAGTACTTTAGTTTAGGGTATGTTATGTTAGGTTAGCTTGGTTAGTTTAGTTTAGTTTAAGTTAGGTTAGGTTACCTTAGGTTAGGTTAGGTTAGGTTAATTTAGGTTAGTTTAGAATAGTTTAGTTTAGTGTAATTTAGTTTATAGTTTAGTTTAGTTTAGTGTAGTTTATAGTTTAATTTAGTTTAGTTTAGTTGAATTTAGTTTAGTTTATTTTAGTTTAGGTTAGGTTAACTAAGTTTAATTTAGTTTAGTTTAGTTTAATTAAGTTTAGTTTATAGTTTAGTATATAGTTTAGTTTGTAGTTTTATTTTAGTTTAGTTTAGTTTAGGTTAAGTTATATTAGCTTCATTTAGCTTAATTTAGTTTAGATTAGTTTACGTTATATTAGGTTAGAGTAGTTAAGTTTAGTTTAGTTGAATTTAGTTTATAGTTTAATTTATAGTTTAGTTTAGTTTACTTTATAGTTTAGTTTAGTTAATTTATAGTTTAATTTACTTTAGTTTAGTCTAGTTTAATTTAGTTTACTTTAATTAATAGTTTTGTTTATAGTTTAGTTTAGTTTAGGTTAGGTTATGTTAGATTAGGTTAGGTTAGGTTAGTTTGGTTTAGTTTAGTCTAGTTAAGTTTAGTTTAGTTTATTTTATACTTTAGTTAATTTTGTTGATAGTTTGGTTTGCAGTTTAGTATAGTTTAGTTTAGTTTAATTTAGATTAGGTTAAGAAAGGTTAGGGTAGGTTGGTTTAGTTTAGTTTAGTTTATGTTATGTTAGGTTAGTTTAGTTTAGTTTTGTTTATAGTTTAGTTTAATTTATATTATAATTTAGTTTATAGTTTATTTTAGTTTAGTTTGTAGTTTAATTTAGTTTAGTTTAATTTAGTTTAATTTAGGTTAGATTAGGTTAGGTTAGGTTAGGTTAGTCTAGTTTAGTATAGTTTAGTTTAGTTTAAAATATAGTATCTTTAGTTTATAGTTTAGTTCATAGTTTTATTAAGTTTTATTTAGTTTCGTTTAGGTTAGGTTAGAGTAGCTTAGTTTAGTTTAGTTTAGGTTAGAATAGGTTAGGTTAGTGTAGTTTAGTTTAGTCTAGTTTAATTTAGTTTACTTTAATTTATAGTTTTGTTTAAAATTTAGTTTAGTTTAGTTTAGTTTAGGTTAAATTATGTTAGGTTAGGTTAGTTTAGTTTATTTTAGGTTAGGTTAAGTTAGGTTAGTGTAGTTTAGTTTAGTTTAGCTAAATTTTGTTTAGTTTAGTTTAGTTTAGGATACGTTAGGTTAGTTTAGTTTAGTTTAGTTTAGTTTAGTGTATGTTAGGTTAGGTTAGGCTAGATTAATTTAGTTTAGTTTATTTTAGTTTATAGTTTAGTTTAGTTTAGTTTATAATTTATTTTATAGTTTAGTATACTTTAGTTTATAGATTAGTTTATAGTTTAGTTAACATTTTAGTTTAGTTTAGTTTAGATTAGGTTACAGAAGTTTAGGTTAGGTTAGTTTATTTTAGTTTAGTTTATGTAAGCTTAGATTAGGTTAGTTTGGTATAGTTTAGTTTAATTTAGTTCATTTTATAGTTTAGTTTAGTTTAGTTTATAGTTCAGTTTATAGTTTAGTATTGTTTAATTTAGTTTAGGTTAGGTTGGGTTAGTTTAGTTTAGTTTAGGTTAGGTTAGGTTAAGTTAGGTTAGTTTAGTTTAGTATAGTTAAGTTTAGTTTAGTTTAGTTTATAGTTTAGTTTATTTTATTTTATAGTTTAGTTTATAGTTTTGTTTAGCTTAGTTTAATTTAGTTAGTTTAGGTTAGGTTAGGTTAGATTATTTTAGTTTAGGTTAGGTTATGATAGGTTAGTGCAGTTTAATTTAATTTAGTTTAGTTTAGTTGAATTTAATTTATTTTTGTTAGGTCAGTTTAGGTAAGTTAGGTTAGTTTAGTTTAGTATAGGTTAGGTTAGGTTAGGTAAGTTTATTTCAGTATAGTTTAGTTTAGTTTATAGTTTAATTTATAGTTTTGTTTATAGTTAGTTTAGTTTAGTTTGATTTAGGTTAAATTATGTTAGGTTAGTTTAGTTTAGTTTAATTTATGTTAGGTTAGGTTGGGTTAAGTTAGTGTAGTTTCATTTAGTTTGGTTTATTTTAGTTTAGTTTAATATGTTGTTCCGTTTAGTTTAGTTTTGTTTAATTTAGTTTAGTTTATAGTTTAGTTGAGTTTAGTTTAGGTTTGGTTAGGTTAGGTTAGATTAGTTTTGTTTAGGATAGGTTATGTTAGATTAGGTTAGGTTAGGTTAGTTTGGTTTAGTTTAGTCTAGTTAAGTTTAGTATAGTTTATACTTTAGTTTAGTTTAGTTTATTTTATAGTTTAGTTAAGTTTTGTTTATACTTTAGTTTGCAGTTTAGTATAGTTTAGTTTAGTTTAATTTAGTTTAGTTTAGTTTAATTTAGTTTCGTCTAGTTTATGGTTTTGTTTATAGTTTAGGTTAGTTTAGTTTAGTTTAGTTTAGTTTAGGTTATGTTAGATTAGGTTACGTTAGGTTAGGTTAGGTTAAATTAGTTCAGTTTAGTATAGTTTAGTTTAGTTTAAATTATAGTATCTTTAGTTTATAGTTTAGTTCATAGCTTTGTTTAATTTAGTTTAGTTTAGTTTAGTTAGGTTACAGTAGTTTAGTATAGTTTAGTTTAGTTTAGGGTAGGTTAAGTTGGTTTAGTTTAGTATAGGTTAGGTTCAGTTAGGTTACGTTAGTTTAGTTTAGTTTAGTTTATAGTTTAGTTTAGTTTAGTTTATAGTTTACTTTAGTTTAGTTTATAGTTTAGTTTAGTTTTATGTAGTTTAGTGTTCTTTATTTTATATTAGTTCAGTTTTGTTTAGTTTCCTTTAGCTAAGGTTATGTTACATTAGGTTAGCTTAGGTTAGCTTAGTTTACTCTAGTTTATTTTAGGTTAGGTTAGGTTAGAATAGGTCAGTTAAGTTTAGTTTAGTTAGGTTTAGTTTAGTTTATAGTTTAGTTTAGTTTAGTTTATAGTTTAGTTTAGTTTAGTTTAGTTTAATTTAGTTTAGCTTTCTTTTTTCGGTTAGAGTACTTTAGTTTAGGGTATGTTATGTTAGGTTAGCTTGGTTAGTTTAGTTAAGTTTAGGTTAGGTTAGGTTAGGTTAAGTTAGGTTAGTTTAGAATAGTTTAGTTTAGTTAAGTTTAGTTTATAGTTTAGTTTATAGTTTAGTTTGTAGATTTATTTTAGTTTAGTTTAGTTTAGGTTAAGTTATGTTAGGTTCGTTTAGTTTAATTTAGTTTAGATTAGGTTAGATTAGGTTAGGTTAGGTTAGGTTAGGTTAGGTTAGGGTAGTTTAGTTTAGTTTAGTTGAATTTAGTTTAGTTTAGTTCAGTTTAGGTTAGTTTAGTTTAGGTTAGGTTAGGTTAGTTTGGTTTAGTTTAGTCTAGTTAAGTTTAGTATAGTTTATACTTTAGTTTAATTTAGTTTATTTTATAGTTTAGTTAAGTTTTGTTTATACTTTAGTTTGCAGTTTAGTATAGTTTAGTTTAGTTTAATTTAGTTTAGTTTAGTTTAATTTAGTTTCGTCTAGTTTATAGTTTTGTTTATAGTTTAGCTTAGTTTAGTTTAGTTTAGTTTAGTTTAGGTGAAGTTATGTTAGGGTCGTTTAGTTTAATTTAGTTTAGATTAGGATAGGTTAGGTTAGGGTAGTTAGGTTTAGTTTAGTTGAATTTAGTTTAATTTAGTTCAGTTTAGGTTACGTTAGGTTAGTTTAGTTTAGTTTAGTTTAGGTTAGGTTAGGTTAGTTTAGTTTAGTTTATTTAAGTGTAGTTTAGTTTATAGTTCAGTTTAGTTTAGTTTGGTTTAATTTAGTTTAGTTTATAGTTTAGTTGAGTTTAGGTTAGTTTAGTTGAGTTTAGTTTGGTTTAGTTTATTTTAGATTAGGTTAGTTTAGGTTAGTTTAGTTTAGTTTAGGTTGGGTTATGTTAGATTAGGTTAGGTTAGGTTAGTTTGGCTTAGTTTAGTCTAGTTATGTTTAGTTAAGTTTACACTTAAGTTTAGTTTCGTTTATAGTTTAGTTTAGTTTTGTTTATAGTTTAGTTTATAGTTTAGTATAGTTTAGTTTAGTTTAATTTAGTTTAGCTAAGTTTAGTTTAGTTTAGTTTTGGGTGGGTTATGTTAGGTTAGGTTAGGTTAGTTTAGTGTAATTTAGGTTAGGTTAGGTTAGGTTAGGTTAGTTTAGTTTAGTTGAGTTTAGTTTAGTTTAGATTAGGTTAAGTAAGATTAGGTTAGGTTAGGTTAGGTTAGTTTAGTTTTGTTTATAGTTTAGTTTAGTTTAGTTTACATTTTCTTTATAGTTTAGTTAGTTTAGTTTATAGTTTAATTTAGTTTAGTTTAGTTTAGTTTTCATTAATTTAGGTTAATTTGTTTAGTTTAGTTTAGTTTAGGTTAGGTTAAGTTAGGTTAGGTTAGGTTAGTTTAGTTTACTATAGTTTAGTTTAGTTTAAAATATAGTATCTTTAGTTTATAATTTAGTTCATAGTTTTCCTTAGATTAGTTTATTTTCGGTTAGGTTAGAGTAGTTTAGTTTGGTTTAGTTTAGTTTAGGTTAGATTAGGTTAGTTTAATGTAGTTTAGTTTAATTTAGTTTAGTTGAATTTAATTTAGTTTAGTTTAGGTTAGGTTAGGTTTGTTTAGGTTAGATTAGGTTAGGTTATGTTAGATTAGGTTAGGTTAGGTTAGCTTAGTTTAGTTTAGTTTAGTTTCCGTTAGGTTGGGTTAGGTTAGGTTAGTTAAGTTTATTTCAGTTTAGTTTAGTTAAGTATAGTTTAGTTTATAGTTTAATTTAGTTTAATTTATAGCTTAGTTTATAGCTTAGTTTAGTTCATAGTTTAATTTATATTTAGGTTTAGTTTAGTTTAGTAAAGTTTATTTTAGGGTAGCTTATGTTAGGTTAGGTTAGGTTAGTATAGTTTATAGTTTAATTTATAGTTTACTTTAGTTTATAGTTTAGTTTATAGTTTAGTTTAGTTTAGTTTAGTTTATAATAGTTTAGTTTAGTTTAGTTTAGGTCAGGTTAAGATATTTTAGTTTAGTTTAGTTTAGGTTAGGTTAGGCTAGGTTAAGTTATATTTGGTTAGTTTAGATTAGTTTAGTTTAGTTTAGTTTATAGTTTAGATTAGTTTATTATTTATTTTAGTTTAGTTTAGTTTATAGTTTCGTTTATAGTTTAGTTTGGTTTAGTTTAGTTTAATTTAGTTTACATTAGATTAGTTTAGTTAGTTTTAGTTTAGGTTAGGTTAGATGAGGTTAGTTTAGTTTAGTTTAGTTCAATTTAGTTTATTTTAGTTTATAGATTAGTTTAGTTTAGTTTATAGTTCAATTTATTGTTTAGTTTAGTTTAGTTTATCGTTTAGTTTAGTTTAGTATAGTTTAGTTTAGTTTAGGTTACAGTAGGTTAGTTTAGATTATTTTAGTTTAGCGCAGTTTAGGTTAGATTAAGTTAGGTTATTTTGTTTAGTTTAGTTTAGTTTAGTTTAGTTTATAGTTTAGTTTATAGTTTAGTTTATAGTTTAGCTTAGATTAGTGTAGTTTAGTTTGGTTCAGTTTATTTTAGTTTAGTTTAGTTTAGTTTCGTTTAGCTTAGGTTATGTTATATTAGGTTAGCTTAGGTTAGCTTAGTTTACCCTAGTTAAGTTTGGGTTAGGTAAGGTTAAAATAGGTTAGTTAAATTTAGTTTAGTTTAGTTTAGTTAGGTTTAGTTTAGTTTATAGTTTTGTTTAGTTTAGTTATAGTTTAGTTTATAGTTTAGTTTAGATTATAATTTAATTTATAGTTAAGTTTAGTTTACTTTAGTTTAATTTAGTTTAGCCTTCTTTAGTTTCCTTTAGATTACTCTAGTTTAGGATATGTTAGGTTAGGTTAGTTTAGTTTAGTTTAATTAGGGTAATTTAGTTTAATTTTGTTTAATTTAGGTTAGGTTATGTTAGGTTAGTTAAGTTTAGTGTAGTTTAGTTTAGTTTAAAATATAGTATCTTTAGTTTATAGATTAGTTCATATTTTTGTTTAGTTTAGTTTAGGTTATGTTAGAGTAGTTTAGTTTAGTTTAGTTTACTTTAGGTTAGAATAGGTTAGGTTAGTGTAGATTAATTTAGTTTAGTTTAGTTGAATTTAATTTAGTTTTGTTTAGTTTAGTTTAGGTTAGTTTAGTTTAGTATAGGTTAGGTTACGTTAGGTTAGCTTAGTTTAGTTTATAGTTTAGTTTAGTTTAGTTTAGTTTATAGTGTGGTTTATACTTTAGTTTTTTATTTTAGTTTATAGTTTAGTTTAGTTTAGTGTAGTTTAGTTTGGTTTAGTTTTGTTTAGTTTAGTTTAAATTAGTTTCGTTTAGGTTAGGTTAAGTTAGAATAGGTTAGGTTAGGTAAGCTTAGTTTAGTTTAGTTTTGGTTAGGTTAGGTTAGGTTAGGTTGGTTAAGTTCAGTTTAGTTTAGTTTAGTTAAGTTTAGTTTAATTTATAGATTAGTTCAGTTTAGTTTATAGCTTAGTTTATAGTTTAGTTTAGTTTATAGTTTCATTTATAGTTAAGTTTAGTTTAGTTTAGTTTAATTTACTTTAGTTTAGTTTATTTTAGGGTAGCTTATGTTAGGTTAGGTTAGTTTATAGTTTAATTTATAGTTTAGTTTAGTTTATAGTTTAGTTTATAGTTCAGTTTATAATAGTTTAGTTTAGGTTAGGTTAGGTTAGGTTAGTTTAGTTCAGTTTAGTTTAGGTTAGGTTTGGCTATGTTAGGTTAGGATAGGTTAGTTTAGATTAGTTTAGTTTAGTTTAGTTTATAGTTTATTTTATTTTAGTTTATTATTTAATTTAGTGTAGTTTAGTTTATAGTTTCGTTTATAGTTTAGTTTGGTTTAGTTTAGTTTATTTTAGTTTAGCTTAGATTAGTTTAGTTTGTCTTAGGTTAGGTTAGGTTAGGTTAGGTGAGATTAGTTTAGTTTAGTACAGTTTAATTTAGTTTGGTTTAGTTTATATTTTAGTTTAGTTTAGTTCATAGTTCAATTTATGGATTAGTTTAGTTTATAGTTTATGTTATCGTTTAGTTTAGTTTAGATTAGTTTAGTTTAGGTCAGTTTAGGTTAGGTTAAGTTAGGTTAGGTTAGTTTAGATTAGTTTAGTTTAATTTAGTTTAGTTTATAGTTTAGTTTATTTTAGTTTAGAGATTAATTTAATTTAGTTTAGTTTAGTTTAGGTTAGGTTACGTTAGGTTAGGTTAATTTAGTTTAGTTTAGGTTAGGTTAGGTTAGGTAAGGTTAATTTACTTTAGTAAAGTTTCGTTTATTTTATTTCAGTTCAGTTAATAGTTTAGTTGAGTTTATAGTTTAGTTTACAATTTTGTTTCGTTTAATTTAGTTTAGTTTAGTATAGTTAAGGTAAGGTTGGGTTAGGTTAGGTTAGTTTAGTTTAGTTTAGTTTATAGTTTAGTTTAATTTAGTTTACAGTTTAGTGTATTCTTTAGTTTATAGTGTAGTTTATAGTTTATTTTAATTTAGTGTAGTTTAGTTTGGTTTAGTTTAGTATAGTTTTGTTTAGTTTAGGTTAGGTTAGGTTAGGTTAGGTTTGTTTAGTTAACTTTGGTTTAGTTTAGTTTAGTTTTGTTTAGTTTATAGTTTAGTTTATAGTTTAGTTTAGTTTAGTTTATAGTTTAATTTATAATTTGGTTTATTTTTGTTTAATTTGGTTAAAGTAGGTTAGGTTAGGTTAGTTTAGTTTAGTTTAGGTTAGGTTAAGTTAGGTTAGTTTAGGTTAATTTAGTTTAGTTGAGTTTAATTTAGTTTAGTTTATAGTTTAATTTATAGTTTAGTTTACCTTATAGTTTAGTTTAATTAATTTATAGTGTAATTTAGTTTAGATTAGTTTAATTTAGTTCAGTTTAGTTCATAGTTTTGTTTATAGTTTAGTTTAGTTTAGTTTAGTTTAAGTTATGTTAGGTTAGTTTAGTTTAGTTTAGTTTAGGTTAGGTTAGGCTAGGTTAGGTAAGTTTAATTTAGTTTAGTATAGTTTAGTTAAGTTTACTTTATAGTTTAGTTTATAGTTTAGTTTGTAGTTTAGTGTAGTTTAGTTTGGTTTAGTTTAGTTAAGGTTAAGTAATGTTAGGTTCGTTTAGTTTAATTTAGTTTAGATTAGATTACGTTAGATTAGGTTATAGTAGTTAGGTTTAGTTTAGTTGAATTTAGTGTATAGTTTAATTTATAGTTTAGTTTAGTTTACTTTATAGTTTAGTTTAGTTATTTTATAGTTTAATTTAGTTTAGTTTAGTCTAGTTTAATTAGGTTTACTTTAGTTTATAGTTTTGTTTATAGTTTAGTTTAGTTTAGTTTAGGTTAATTTATGTTAGGTTAGTTTACTTTAGTTTAGTTTAGGTTAGGTTAGGTTAGGTTAGGTTAGTGTAGTTTAGTTTAGTTTAGCTGAATTTTGTTTAGTTTAGTTTAGTTTAGGTTACGTTAGGTTAGTTTAGTTTAGTTTAGTTTAGTGTATGTTAGGTTAGGTTAGGTTAGTTTAATTTAGTTTAGTTTATTTTAGTTTATAGTTTAGTTTAGTTTATAATTTATTTTATAATTTAGTATACTTTAGTTTATAGATTAGTTTATAGTTTAGTTAATATTTTAGTTTATTTTAGTTTACGTTAGGTTAGGGAAGTTTAAGTTAGGTTAGGTTGGGTTAGTTTAGTTTAGTTTAGTTTATGTAAGGTTAGGTTAGGTTAGTTTGGTATAGTTTAGTTTAGTTTAGTTTTGTTTATATTTAGTTTAGTTTAATTTATTGTTCAGTTTATAGTTTAGTTTAGTTTAGTTTAGGTTAGGTTGGGTTAGTTTAGTTTAGTTTAGGTTAGGTTAGCTTAAGTTAGGTTAATTTAGTTTAGTATAGTTTAGTTTAGTTTAGTTTATAGTTTAGTTCATTTTATTTCATAGTTTAGTTTATAGTTTTGTTTAGTTTAGTTTAGTTTAGTTAATTTGGGTTAGGTTAGGTTAGATAAGTTTAGTTTAGGTTAGATTATGATAGGTTAGTGCAGTTTAATTTAATTTTGTTTAGTTTAGTTGAATTAAATTTAGTTTAGTTTGGTCAGTTTATGTAACTTAGGTTAGTTTAGTTTAGTATAGGTTAGGTTACGTTAGGTAAGTTTAATTCTGTTTAGTTTAGTTTAGTTTATAGTTTAATTTATAGTTTTGCTTATAGTTATTTATTTTTGTTTAGATAAGTTTAGTTTAGGTTAAATTATGTTAGGTTAGTTTAGTTTAGTTTAGTTTAGTTTAGGTTAAGTTATGTTAGGTTAGTTTAGTTTAGTTTAGTTCACGTTCGTTTAGGTTAGGATAGGTAAGTTTAATTTAGTTCAGTTTAGTTTAGTTAAGTTTAGTTTATAGTTTAGTTTATAGTTTAGTATGTAGTTTAGTTTAGTTTAGTTTAGTTTAGATTAAGTTATGTTAGGTTCGTTTAGTTTAATTTAGTTTAGATTAGGTTAGGTTAGGTTAGGTTAGGTTAGGTTAGGGTATTTAAGTTTAGTTTAGGCAAATTTAGTTTAGTTTAGTTTATTTTATAGTTTAGTTTTGTTTTGTTGATAGTTTTGTTTGCAGTTTAGTATAGTTTAGTTTAATTTAATTTAGATTAGGTTAAGTAAGGTTAAGGTTAGGTTAGTTTAGTTTAGTTTAGTTTATGTTAGGTTAGGTTAGTTTAGTTTAGTTTTGTTTATAGTTTAGTTTAATTTATTTTACAATTTAGTTTATAGTTTAGTTTAGTTTAGTTTGTAGTTTAATTTAGTTTAGTTTAGTTTAGTTTAGTTTAGTTTAAAATATAGTATCTTTAGTTTATAGTTTAGTTCATAGTTTTGTTTAGTTTAGTTTAGTTTAGTGTAGGTTAGGTTAGAGTAGTTTAGTTTAGTTAGGTTAGAATAGGTTAGGTTAGTGTAGTTTAGTTTAGTTTAGTTGAATTCAATTTAGTTTTGTTCAGTTTAGTTTAGGTTAGGTTAGGTTAGTTTAGTTTAGTATAGGTTAGGTTAAATTAGGTAATGGTAGTTTAGTTTATAGTTTAGTTTAGTTTAGTTTAGTTTATAGTGTAGTTTATACTTTAGATTATATTTTAGTTTATAGTTTAGTTTATTTTAGTGTAGTTTAGTTTGGTTTAGTTTGGATTAGATTAGTTTAAATTAGTTTCGTTTAGGTTAGGTTATGTTACATTAGGTTATGTTAGGTAAGCTTAGTTTAGTTTAGTTTAGTTTAGGTTAGGTTAGGTTAGGTTAGGTTAGGTTAGCTAAGTTCAGTTTAGTTTAGTTTAGTTAAGTTTAGTTTATAGCTTAGTTTATAGTTTAGTTTAGTTTATACTTTAATTTATAGTTAAGTTTAGTTTAGTTTAATTTAGTTAAGTTTAGTTTATTTTAGGGTATCTTATGTTAGGTTAGGTTAGTTTAGTTTAGTTTAGTTTAGGTTAGCTTAGGTTAGTTTAAGTTAGTATAGTTTAGTTTAGTTTAAAATATAGTATCTTTAGTTTATAGTTTAGTTCATAGTTTTGTTTAGTTTAGTTTAGTTTAGTTTAGTTTAAGTTAGAGTGGTTTAGTTTAGTTTAGTTTAGTTTAGGTTAGAATAGGATAGGTTAGTGTAGTTTAATTTAGTTTAGTTTAGTTGAATTTAATTTAGTTTTGTTTAGTTTAGTTTAGGTTAGGTTAGGTTGGTTAGTTTAGTATAGGTTAGGTTAAGTTAGGTTAGCTTAGTTTAGTTTATAGTTTAGTTTAGTTTAGTTTATAGTGTGGTTTATACTTTAGTTTATATTTTAGTTTATAGTTTAGTTTAGTTTAGTGTAGTTTAATTCGGTTCAGTTTGGTTTAGTTTAGTTTAAATTAGTTTCGTTTAGGTTAGGTTATGTTAGAATAGGTTAGGTTAGGTAAGCTTGGTTTAATTTTGTTTAGTTTAGGTTAGTTTAGGTTAGATTAGGTTAGGTTAGTTTATAATAGTTTAGTTTAGTTTAGTTCAGTTTAGTTTAGTTTAGTTAAGTTTAGTTTAGTTTATAGTTTAGTTCAGTTTAGTTTATAGCTTAGTTTATAGTTTAGTTTAGTTTATAGTTTAATTTATAGTTAAGTTTATTTTAGTTTAGTTAAATTTAGTTTAGTTTAGTTTATTTTAGGGTATCTTATGTTAGGTTAGGTTAGTTTGTAGTTTAATTTATAGTTTAGTTAATTTATAGTTTAGTTTATAGTTTAGTTCAGTTTATAATAGTTTAGTTTAGGTTAGGTTAGGTTAGGTTAGGTTAGTTTAGTTTAGTTTAGGTTAGGTTTGGCTAGGTTAGGTTAGGATAGGTTAGTTTAGATTAGTTTAGTTTAGTTTAGTTTGTTATTTAATTTAGTGTAGTTTAGTTTATAGCTCCGTTTATAGTTTAGTTTGGTTTAGTTTAGTTTATTTTAGTTTAGCTTAGATTAGTTTAGTTTGTCTTAGGTTAGGTTACGTTAGGTGATATTAGTTTAGTTTAGTTGAGTTTAATTTAGTTTAGTTTAGTTTATAGTTTAATTTAGTTTAGTTTATAGTTCAATTTATAGATTAGTTTAGTTTATAGTTTATGTTATCGTTTAGTTTAGTTTAGATTAGTTTAGTTTAGGTTAGTTAAGTTAGGTTAAGTTAGGTTAGGTTAGTTTAGATTAGTTTAGTTTAATTTAGTTTAGTTTATAGTTTAGTTTATTTTAGTTTATAGTTTAATTTAATTTAGTTTAGTTTAGAGTAGTTTAGGTTTGGTTACGTTAGGTTAGGTTAATTTAGTTTAGTTTAGGTATGGTTAGGTTAGGTAAGATTAATTTACTTTAGTAAAGTTTAGTTTTTTTTAGTTTAGTTTATATTTTAGTTTAGTTTATAGTTTAGTTTACAATTTTGTTTAGTTTAGTTAAGTTTAGTTTAGTTTGGGTTAGGTTGGGTTAGGTTAGGTTAGTTTAGTTTAGTTTAGTTTATAGTTTAGTTTAATTTAGTTTACAGTTTAGTGTATCCTTTAGATTATATTGTAGTTTATAGTTTATTTTAATTTAGTGTAGTTTAGTTTGGTTTAGTTTAGTATAGTTTTGTTTACTTTAGGTTAGGTGAGATTATGTTAGGTTAGGTTCGCTTACTTTAGTTTAGTTTAGTTTAGTTTAGTTTAGGTTAGGTTAGGTTAGGTTATGTTAGGTTAGTTTAGTTAACTTTGGTTTAGTTTAGTTTAGTTTATAGTTTAGTTTATAGATTAGTTTAGTTTAGTTTAGTTTATTGTTTAATTTAGTTTTGTTTATAGTTTAGTTTATAGTTTAGTATAGTTTAGTTTAATTTAGTTTATCTAATTTTAGTTTAGTTTAGTTTAGTTTTGGGTAGGTTATATTAGGTTAGGTTAGATTAGTTGAGTTTAGTTTAGTTTAGGTTAGCTTAGGTAAGGTTAGGTTAGGTTAGTTTAGGTTAGTTTAGTTTAGTCTAGTTTATGTTAGGTTAGGTTAGTTTAGTTTAGTTTAATTTTGTTTATATTTTAGTTTAGTTTAGTTTATAGTTTAGTTTACAGTTTAGTTTATTTTATTATATAGTTTAATTTAGTTTAGTTTAGTTTAGTTAGGTTTAGTTTAATTTAGGTTAATTTAATTTAGTTTAGTTTAGGTTAGGTTAGGTTAGGTTAGGTTAGTTTAGTTTAGTATATTTAAGTTTAATTTAAAATATAGTATCTTTAGTCTATAGTATAGTTCATAGTTTTGTTTAGTTTAGTTTAGTTTAGTTTAGGTTAGGTTAGAGTAGTTTAGTTAGTTTATTTTAGTTTAGGTTAGATTAGGTTAGGTTAGTGTAGTTTAGTTTAGTTTAGTTTAGTTGAATTTAATTTAGTTGAATTTAGTTTAGTTTAGTATAGGTTAGGTTAAGTTAGGTTAGGTTAGTTTAGTTTAGTTTCGTTTAGTTTAGTTTATAGTTTAGTTTATTGTTTAGTTTATACTTTAGTTTTTTTTTTTGGTTTAAGTTTAGTTTAGTTTAGTTTCGTTTAGGTTAGGTTATGTTACATAATGTTAGGTTAGGTAAGCTTAGTTTAGTTTAGTTTAGTTTAGGTTAGTTTAGGTAAAGTTAGTTTAGTTTAGTTTAGTTTAGTGTATGTTAGGTTAGGTAAGTTTATTTTTATTTAGTTTAGTTTATTTTAGTTTATAGTTTAGTTTAGTTTAGTTTATAATTTATTTTATAGTTTAGTATACATTAGTTTATAGTTTAGTTAATATTTTGGTTTAGTTTAGTTTAAGTTAGGTTAGGGAATGTTAGGTTAGGTTGGGTTAGTTTATTTTAGTTTAGTTTATGTAAGGTTAGGTTAGTTTGGTATAGTTTAGTTTAGTTTAGTTTAGTTTATAGTTTAGTTTAGTTTAGTTTATGGCTCAGTTTATACTTTAGTTTAGTTTAGTTTAGTTTATTTCAGTTCAGTTTATAGTTTAGTTGAGTTTATAGTTTAGTTTACAATTTTGTTTCGTTTAGTTTAGTTTAGTTTAGTATAGTTAAGGTAAGGTTGGGTTAGGTTAGGTTAGTTTAGTTTAGTTTAGTTTATAGTTTAGTTTAATTTAGTTTACAGTTTAGTGTATTCTTTAGTTTATAGTGTAGTTTATAGTTTATTTAATTTAGTGTAGTTTAGTTTGGTTTAGTTTAGTATAGTTTTGTTTAGTTTAGGTTAGGTTAGGTTAGGTTAGTTTAGTTAACTTTGGTTTAGTTTAGTTTAGTTTTGTTTAGTTTATAGTTTAGTTTATAGTTTAGTTTAGTTTAGTTTATAGTTTAATTTATAATTTGGTTTATTTTTGTTTAATTTGGTTTATAGTAGGTTAGGTTAGGTTAGTTTAGTTTAGTTTAGGTTAGGTTAAGTTAGGTTAGTTTAGGTTAATTTAGTTTAGTTGAGTTTAATTTAGTTTAGTTTATAGTTTAATTTATAGTTTAGTTTACCTTATAGTTTAGTTTAATTAATTTATAGTTTAATTTAGTTTAGTTTAGTTTAATTTAGTTTAGTTTAGTTCATAGTTTTGTTTATAGTTTAGTTTAGTTTAGTTTAGTTTAAGTTATGTTAGGTTAGTTTAGTTTAGTTTAGGTTAGGTTAGGCTAGGTTATTTAAGTTTAATTTAGTTTAGTTTAGTTTAGTTAAGTTTAGTTTATAGTTTAGTTTATAGTTTAGTTTGTAGTTTAGTGTAGTTTAGTTTGGTTTAGTTTAGTTAAGGTTAAGTAATGTTAGGTTCGTTAAGTTTAATTTAGTTTAGATTAGGTTACGTTAGATTAGGTTATAGTAGTTAGGTTTAGTTTAGTTGAATTTAGTTTATAGTTTAATTTATAGTTTAGTTTAGTTTACTTTATAGTTTAGTTTAGTTATTTTACAGTTTAATTTAGTTTAGTTTAGTCTAGTTTTGTTTACTTTAGGTTAGGTGAGATTATGTTAGGTTAGGTTCGCTTACTTTAGTTTAGTTTAGTTTAGTTTAGTTTAGGTTAGATTAGGTTAGGTTAGGTTAGTTTAGTTAACTTTGGTTTAGTTTAGTTTAGTTTTGTTTAGTTTATATTTTAGTTTATAGTTTAGTTTAGTTTAGTTTATAGTTTAATTTATAATTTGGTTTATTTTTGTTTAATTTAGTTTATAGTAGGTTAGGTTAGGTTAGGTTAGTTTAGTTTAGTTTAGGTTAGGTTAAGTTAGGTTAGTTTAGGTTAATTTAGTTTAGTTGAGTTTAATTTAGTTTAGTTTAGTTTATAGTTTAATTTATAGTTTAGTTTACCTTATAGTTTAGTTTAATTAATTTATAGTTTAATTTAGTTTAGTTTAGTTTAATTTAGTTTAGTTTAGTTCATAGTTTTGTTTATAGTTTAGTTTAGTTTAGTTTAGTTTAAGTTATGTTAGGTTAGTTTAGTTTAGTTTAGTTTAGGTTAGGTTAGGCTAGGTTAGGTAAGTTTCATTTAGTTTAGTTTAGTTAAGTTTAGTTTATAGTTTAGTTTGTAGTTTAGTTTAGTTTAGTTTATTTTGGTTTAGTTTAGTTAAGGTTAAGTAATGTTAGGTTCGTTTAGTTTAATTTAGTTTAGATTAGGTTACGTTAGATTAGGTTAGGGTAGTTAGGTTTAGTTTAGTTGAATTTAGTTTATAGTTTAATTTATAGTTTAGTTTAGTTTACTTTATAGTTTAGTTTAGTTATTTTATAGTTTAATTTAGTTTAGTTTAGTCTAGTTTAATTTAGTTTACTTTAGTTTAAAGTTTTGTTTATAGTTTAGTTTAGTTTAGTTTAGGTTAATTTATGTTAGGTTAGTTTAGTTTAGTTTAGTTTAGGTTAGGTTAGGTTAGGTTAGGTTAGTGTAGTTTAGTTTAGTTTAGCTGAATTTTGTTTAGTTTAGTTTAGTTTAGGTTACGTTAGGTTAGTTTAGTTTAGTTTATTTTAGTGTATGTTAGGTTAGGTTAGGTTAGTTTAATTTAGTTTAGTTTATTTTAGTTTATAGTTTAGTTTAGTTTAGTTTATAATTTATTATATAATTTAGTATACTTTAGTTTATAGATTAGTTTATAGTTTAGTTAATATTTTAGTTTATTTTATTTTACGTTAGGTTAGGGAAGTTTAAGTTAGGTTAGGTTAGGTTAGTTTAGTTTAGTTTAATTTATGTAAGGTTAGGTTAGGTTAGTTTGGTATAGTTTAGTTTAGTTTAGTTTTGTTTATATTTAGTTTAGTTTAATTTATTGTTCAGTTTATAGTTTAGTTTAGTTTAGTTTAGGTTAGGTTGGGTTAGTTTAGTTTAGGTTAGGTTAGCTTAAGTTAGGTTAATTTAGTTTAGTATAGTTTAGTTTAGTTTAGTTTAGTTTATAGTTTAGTTCATTTTATTTTATAGTTTAGTTTATAGTTTTGTTTAGTTTAGTTTAGTTTAGTTAATTTAGGTTAGGTTAGGTTAGGTTAGAGTAGTTTAGTTTAGGTTAGATTATGATAGGTTAGTTTAGTTTAATTTAATTTTGTTTAGTTTAGTTGAATTAAATTTAGTTTAGTTAGGTCAGTTTAGGTAAGTTAGGTTAGTTTAGTTTAGTATAGGTTAGGTTACGTTAGGTAAGTTTAATTCAGTTTAGTTTAGTTTAGTTTATAGTTTAATTTATAGTTTTGCTTATAGTTATTTAGTTTTGTTTAGATAAGTTTAGTTTAGGTTAAATTATGAGAGGTTAGTTTAGTTTAGGTTAGGTTAGGTTGGGTTAGGTTAGTGAAGTTTCATTTAGTTTAGTTTATTTTAGTTTAGTTTAGTATGTAGTTCAGTTCAGTTTTGTTTTGTTTAATTTAGTTTAGTTTATAGTTTAGTTGAGTTTAGGTTAGTTTAGTTGAGTTTAGTTTAGTTTAGTTTAGGTTAGGTTAGGTTAGTTTAGTTTAGTTTAGGATAGGTTATGATAGATTAGGTTAGGTTAGTTTGGTTTAGTTTAGTCTAGTTAAGTTTAGTTTAGTTTATACTTTAGTTTAGTTTAGTATATTTTATAGTTTAGTTAAGTTTTGTTTATAGTTTAGTTTGCAGTTTAGTATAGTTTAGTTTAGTTTAATTTAGTTTAGCTAAGTTAAGTATAGTGTAGTTTAGTTTAGTTTATAGTTTAATTTATAATTTAGTTTAGTTTAGTTTAGTTTACTTTAGTTTAGGTTAGGTTAGGTTAGGTTAGGTTAGGGTAGTTTAATTTATTTGAGATTAATTTAGTTTAGTTTATAGTTTAATTTATAGTTTAGTTTATTTTACTTTATAGTTTAGTTTAGTTAATTTATAGTTTAATTTAGTATAGTTTAGTTTAATTTAGTTTCGTTTAGTTTATAGTTTTGTTTATAGTTTAGCTTAGATTAGTTTAGTTTAGTTTAGTTTAGGTTAAGTTATGTTAGGTTAGTTTAGTTTAGTTTAGTTCAGTTTCGTTTAGGTTAGGATAGGTAAGTTTAATTTAGTTCAGTTTAGTTTATAGTTTAGTTTATAGTTTAGTATGTAGTTTTGTTTAGTTTAGTTTAGTTTAGTTTAGGTTAAGTTATGTTAGGTTAGTTTAGTTTAATTTAGTTTAGATTAGGTTAGGTTAGGTTAGGTTAGGTTAGGTTACGGTATTTAAGTTTAGGTTAGGCAAATTTAGTTTAGTTTAGTTCAGTTTAGTTTAGTTTATTTTATAGTTTATTTTTGTTATGTTGATAGTTTTGTTTGCAGTTTAGTATAGTTTTGTTTAGTTTAATTTAGATTAGGTTAAGTAAGGTTAAGGTTAGGTTAGTTTAGTTTAGTTTAGTTTATGTTAGGTTAGATTAGTTTAGTTTAGTTTTGTTTATAGTTTAGTTTAATTTATTTTATAATTTAGTTTATAGTTTAGTTTAGTTTAGTTTGTAGTTTAATTTAGTTTAGTTTAGTTTAGTTTAATTTAGTTTACTTTAGTTTAGGTTAGGTTATGTTAGTTTAGTGTAGTATAGTTTAGTTTAGTTTAAAATATAGTATCTTTAGTTTATAGTTTAGTTCATAGTTTTGTTTAGTTTAGTTTAGATTAGTTTAGGTTAGATTAGAGTAGTTTAGTTTAGTTTAGTTTAGGTTAGAATAGGTTAGGTTAGTGTAGTTTAGTTTAGTTTAGTTGAATTTAATTTAGTTTTCTTCAGTTTAGTTTAGGTTAGGTTAGGTTAGTTTAGTTTAGTATTGGTTAGGTTAAATTAGGTAATGGTAGTTTAGTTTATAGTTTAGTTTAGTTTAGTTTAGTTTATAGTGTAGTTTATACTTTAGATTATATTTTAGTTTATAGTTTAGTTTATTTTAGTGTAGTTTAGTTTGGTTTAGTTTGGATTAGATTAGTTTAAATTAGTTTCGTTTAGGTTAGGTTATGTTACATTAGGTTATGTTAGGTAAGCTTAGTTTAGTTTAGTTTAGTTTAGGTTAGGTTAGGTTAGGTTATGTTAGGTTAGGTTAGTTAAGTTCAGTTTAGTTTAGTTTAGTTAAGTTTAGTTTATAGCTTAGTTTATAGTTTAGTTTAGTTTATACTTTAATTTATAGTTAAGTTTAGTTTAGATTAATTTAGTTTAGTTTAGTTTATTTTAGGGTATCTTATGTTAGGTTAGGTTAGGTTAGTTTAGTTTATAGTTTAATTTATAGTTTAGTTTAGTTTAGTTTATAGTTTAGTTTAGTTTATAATAGTTTAGTTTATGTTAGGTTAGGTTAGGTTAGGTTAGTTTAGCTTAGTTTAGTTTAGGTTAGGTTTCGCTAGGTTAAGTTAGGTTTGGTTAGTTTACATTAGTTTATATTAATTTAGTTTATAGTTTAGTTTACTTTAGTTTATTATTTAATTTAGTGTAGTTTAGTTTATAGTTTCGTTTATAGTTTAGTTTGGTTTAGTTTAGTTTTTTTTTGTTTAGCTTAGATTAGTTTAGTTTATCTTAGGTTAGGTTAGGTGAGATTAGTTTAATTTAGTTGAGTTTAATTTAGTTTATTTAAGTTTATAGTTTAGTTTAGTTTAGTCTATAGTTCAATTTATAGTTTAGTTTAGCTTAGTTTATAGTTTAGGTTATCGTTTAGTTTATTTTAGATTAATTTAGTTTAGGTCAATTTAGGTTAGGTTAACTTAGGTTAGGTTAGTTTAGATTAGTTTAGTTTAATTTAGTTTAGTTTATAGTTTAGTTTATTTTAGTTTATAGTTTAATTTAGTTTAGTTTAGTTTAGTGTAGTTTAGTTTAAGTTAGGTTAGGTTAGGTTAATTTAGTTTAGTTTACGTTAGGTTAGGTAATTTTAATTTAGTTTGTTTGGTTATGTTTAATTTTTAGTTTATTTTGTAATTTTGTTTATTGTTTAGTTTAGTTTATACTTTAATTTAGATTAGTTTAGTTTAGTTTAGTTTAGTTTAGTTTAATTTAGGTTTTTTTAGGTTAGTTTAGTTTAGTTTAGTTTAGGTTAGGTTAGGTTAGGTTAATTTACTTTAGTATAGTTTAGTTTAGTTTATTTTAGTTTAGTTTATAGCTTACTTTACAGTTTAGTTTAGTTTAGTTTGGGTTAGGTTAGGTTAGGTTAGTTTAGTTTAGTTTAGTTTAAAGTTTAGTTTAGTTTAGTTTACAGTTTAGCTTATCCTTTAGAATATAGTGTGGTTTATAGTTTAGTTTAATTTAGTGTAGTTTAGTTTGGTGTAGTTTAGTATAGTTTTGTTTACCTTAGGTTAGGTGAGATTATGTTAGGTTAGGTTAGCTTACTTTAGTTTAGTTTAGTTTAGGTTAGGTTAGATTAGGTTAATTTAGTTAACTTTGGTTTAGTCTAGTTTAGTTAGTTTAGTTTATAATTTAGTTTATAGTTATGTTTTGTTTAGTTTATACTTTAATTTATAATTTAGTTTAGTTTAGTTTAGTTTAGTTTAGTTTAATTTAGTTTAGAGTAGGTTAGGTTAGGTTAGGTTTATTTAGTTTAGTTGAGTTTAATTTAGTTTAGTTTAGTTTAGTTTATAATTTAAATTATAGTTTAGTTTAGTTTACTTTATAGTTTATTTTAGTTAATTTATAGTTTAATTTAGTTTAATTTAGTTTAATTTAGTTTAGTTTAGTTTATAGTTTTGTTTATAGTTTAGTTTATTTTAGGTTAAATTATGTTAAGTTCGTTTAGTTTAATTTAGTTTTGATTAGGTTACGTTATATTAGGTTAGGGTAGTTAAGTTTGGTTTAGTTGCATTTAGTTTATAGTTTAATTTATAGTTAAGTTTAGTTTATTATATAGTTTAGTTTAGTTAATTTACAGTTTAATTTATTTTAGTTTAGTCTAGTTTAATTTAGTTTACTTTATTTATAGTTTTGTTTATAGTTTAGTTTAGTTTAGTTTAGTTTAGGTTAATTTATGTTAGGTTAGTTTAGTTTAGTTTAGGTTAGGTTAGGTTAGGTTAGGTTAGGCTAGTGTAGTTTAGTTTAGTTTAGCTAAATTTTGTTTAGTTTAGTTTAGTTTAGGATACGTTAGGTTAGTTTAGTTGAGTTTAGTTAAGTGTATGTTAGGTTAGGTTAGGTTAGTGTAGTTTAGTTTAGTTTATTTTAGTTTATAGTTTAGTTTAATTTAGTTTATAATTTATTTTATAGTTTAGTATACTTTAGTTTATAGATTAGTTTATAGTTTAGTTAATATTTTAGTTTAGTTTAGTTTAGATTAGGTTAGGGAAGGTTAGGTTAGTTTATTTTAGTTTAGCTTATGTAAGGTTAGGTTAGGTTAGTTTGGTATAAATTAGTTTAATTTAGTTTTGTTTAAGTTTAGTTTAGTTTATAGTTCAGTTTATAGTTTAGTTTAATTTAGTTTAGGTTAGGTTAGGTTAGGTTAAGTTAGGTTAGTTTAGTTTAGTATAGTTTTTTTATTTTAGTTTAGTTTAGTTAGTTTAGGCTAGGTTAGGTTAGTATAGAGTAGTTTAATTTAGGTTAGGTTATGATAGGTTAGTGCAGTTTAATTTAATTATTTTAGTTTAGTTGAATTTAATTTATTTTAGTTAGGTCAGTTTAGGTAAGTTAGGTTAGTTTAGTTTGGTATAGGTTAGGTTAGGTTAGGTTGGGTTAAGTTAGTGTAGTTTCATTTAGTTTGGTTTATTTTAGTTTAGTTTAATATGAGGTTCCGTTTAGTTTAGTTTTGTTTAATTTAGTTTAGTTTATAGTTTAGTTGAGTTTAGGTTAGTTTAGTTGAGTTTAGTATATTTTAGTTTAGTTTAGGTTACGTTAGGTTAGGTTAGATTAACTTTGTTTAGGATAGGTTATGTTAGAATAGGTTAGGTTAGTTTGGTTTAGTTTAGTCCAGTTAAGTTTAGTTTAGTTTATACTTTAGTTTAGTTTAGTTTATTTTATAGTTTAGTTAAGTTTCGTTTATAGATTAGTTTGCAGTTTAGTATAGTTTAGTTAAGTTTAATTTAGTTTAGCTAAGTTTAGTTTAGTTTAGTTTATAGTTTAATTTATAATTTAGTTTAGTTTAGTTTAATTTAGTTTAGTTTAGGTTAGGTTAGGTTAGTTTAATTTAGTTGAGTTTAATTTAATTTAGTTTAGTTTATAGTTTAATTTATAGTTTAGTTTAGTTTACTTTATAATTTAGTTTAGTTAATTTATAGTTTAATTTAGTTTAGTTTAGTTTAATTTAGTTTTGTTTAGTTTATAGTTTTGTATATAGTTTAGCTTAGATCAGTTTAGTTTAGTTAAGGTTAAGTTATGTTAGGTTAGTTTAGTTTAGTTTAGGTTCGGTTAGGTTAGGTTAGGTAAGTTTAATTTAGTTCAGTTTAGTTTAGTTAAGTTTAGTTTATAGTTTAGTTTATAGTATAGTTTAGGTTAAGTTATGTTAGGGTCGTTTAGTTTAAATTTAGTTTAGTTTAGTTCAGTTTATTTTACGTTAGGTTAGTTTAGTTTAGTTTAGTTTAGGTTAGGTTAGGTTAGGTTAGTTTAGTTTAGTTTAGTTTATTTAAGTGTAGTTTAGTTTATAGTTCAGTTTAGTTTAGTTTTGTTTAATTTAGTTTAGTTTATAGTTTAGTTGAGTTTAGGTTAGTTTAGTTGAGTTTAGTTTAGTTTAGTTTATTTTAGATTAGGTTCGGTTAGGTTAGTTTAGTTTAGTTTAGGTTGGGTTATGTTAGATTAGGTTAGGTTAGGTTAGTTTGGCTTAGTTTAGTTTAGTTAAGTTTAGTTTATTTTATACTTTAGTTTACTTTAGTTTATAGTTTAGTTTAGTTTTGTTTATAGTTTAGTTTATAGTTTAGTATAGTTTAGTTTAATTTAATTTAGTTTAACTAAGTTTAGTTTAGTTTAGTTTTGGGTAGGTTATGTTAGGTTAGGTTAGTTTAGTTTAGGTTAGGTTAGGTTAGGGTAGGTTAGTTTAGTTTAGTTGAGTTTAGTTTAGTTTAGATTAGGTGAAGTAGGATTAGGTTAGGTTAGGTTAGGTTAGTTTAGTTTTGTTTATAGTTTAGTTTAGTTTAGTTTATAGTTTACTTTATAGTTCAATTAGTTTAGTTTAATGTTTAATGTAGTTTAGTTTAGTTTAGTTCAGTTTAGTTTCATTTAGGTTAATTTAGTTTAGGTTAGGTTAAGTTAGGTTAGGTTAGGTTAGTTTAGTTTAGTATAGTTTAGTTTAGTTTAAAATATAGTATCTTTAGTTAATAGTTTAGTTCATAGTTTTCTTTAGATTAGTTTACTTTAGGTTAGGTTAGAGTAGTTTAGTTTACTTTAGGTTGGATTAGGTTAGGTTAATGTAGTTTAGTTTAATTTTGTTTAGTTGAATTTAATTTAGTTTAGTTTAGTTTAGTTTAGGTTAATTTAGGTTCGTTTAGGTTAGATTAGGTTAGGTTATGTTAGATTAGGTTAGGTTAGGTTAGCTTAGTTTAGTTTAGTTTAGTTTCGGTTAGGTTGGGTTAGGTTAGTTTACTTAAGTTTAGTTTAGTTTAGTTTAGTTATGTATAGTTTAGTTTATAGTTTAGTTCAGTTCATAGTTTAATTTATATTTAGGTTTAGTTTAGTTTAATTTAGTTTAGCTTATTTAATTTAGTTTAGTTTATTTTACGGTAGCTTATGTTAGGTTAGGTTAGGTTAGTATAGTTTATAGTTTAATTTATAGTTTACTTTAGTTTATAGTTTAGTTTATAATTTAGTTTAGTTTAGTTTAGTTTTATAATAGTTTAGTTTAGCTTAGTTTAGGTTAAGATAGTTTAGTTTACTTTAGTTTAGGTTAGGTTAGGCTAGGTTAAGTTATATTAGGTTAGTTTAGATTAGTTTAGTTTAGTTTAGTTTATAGTTTAGTTTACTTAATTTATTATTTTGTTTAGTTTAGTTTAGTTTATAGTTTCGTTTATAGTTTATTTTGATTTAGTTTAGTTTAATTTAGTTTACCTTAGATTAGTTTAGTTAGTTTTAGGTTAGGTTAGGTTAGGTGAGGTTAGTTTAGTTTAGTTTAGTTTAATTTAGTTTAGTTTAGTTTATAGTTTAGTTTAGTTTATAGTTCAATTTATAGTTTAGTTTAGTTTAGTTTATCGTTTAGTTTAGTTTAGTATAGTTTAGTTTAGGTTAGAGTAGGTTAGTTTAGATTAGTTTAGTTTAGTGCAGTTTAGGTTACGTTAAGTTAGGTTAAATTTATTTAGTTTAGTTTAGGATAGTTTAGTTTATAGTTTAGTTTATAGTTTAGTTTATAGTTTAGTTTAGATTAGTGTAGTTTAGTTTGGTTTAGTTTATTTTAGTTTAGTTTCGTTTAGCTTAGGTTATATTATATTAGGTGAGCTTAGGTTAGCTTAGTTTACCCTAGTTTAGTTTAGGTTAGGTAATGTTAGAATAGGTTAGTTAAATTTAGTTTAGTTTAGTTTAGCTAGGTTTAGTTTAGTTTATAGTTTAGTTTAGTTTAGTTATAGTTTAGTTTATAGTTTAGTTTAGGTTATAATTTAATTTATAGTTTAGTTTAGTTTAGTTTAATTTAGTTTAGCTTTCTTTAGTTTCCTTTAGATTATTTTAGTTTAGGATATGTTAGGTTAGGTTAGTTTAGTTTAGTTTAATTTATAGTTTATTTTATAGTTTTGTTTATAGTTTAGTTTAGTTTATAGTTTAATTTAGTTTAGTTTAATTAAGGTTAGGTTAGTTTAGTTTAGTTTAGTTTAGGTTAGGTTAGGTTAGGTTAGGTTAATTTACTTTAGTATAGTTTAGATTAGTTTATTTTAGTTTAGTTTCTGGTTTAGTTTAATTTATAGTTTTGTTTACAGTTTAGTTTAGTTTAGTTTAATTTAGTTTATTTTGGGTTAGGTTAGGTTAGTTTAGTTTAGTTTAGTTTAGTTTATAGTTTAGTTTAGTTTAGTTTACAGTTTAGTTTATCCTTTAGTTTATAGTGTAGTTTATAGTTTAGTTTAATTTATGTAATTTAGTTTGGTTTAGTTTAGTATAGTTTTGTTTACTTTAGGTTAGGTGAGATTATGTTAGGTTAGGTTAGCTTACTTTAGTTTAGTTTAGTATAGTTTAGGTTAGGTTAGGTTAAGTTAGTTTAGTTTAGTTTAGTTTGTACTTTAGTTTAATTTAGTTTACAGTTTACTTTATCCTTTAGTTTATAGTGTAGTTTATAGTTTAGTTTAATTTAGTGTAGTTAAGTTTGGTTTAGTTTAGTATAGTTTTAATTACTTTAGGTTAGGTTAGATTATGATAGGTTTGGATAGCTTACATTAGTTTATATTAGGTTAGGTTAGGTTAGTTTAGTTTAGTTAACTTTGGTTTAGTTTAGTTTACAGTTTAGTTTATAGTTTAGTTTAGTTAAGTTTATAGTTTAATTTATAATTTAGTTTAGTTTAGTTTAATTTAGTTTAGAGTAGGTTAGGTTAGGTTAGTTTAGTTTAGTTTAGGTTAGGTTAGGTTAGGTTAGGTTAGGTTAATTTAGTTTAGTTGAGTTTAATTTAGTATAGTTTATTTTAGTTAATAGTTTAATTTATAGTTTAGTTTAGTTTTTTTATACTTTAGTTTAGTTAATTTAAAGTTTAATTTAGTTTAGTTTAGTTTAATTTAATTTAGTTTGTAGTTTAGTTTAGTTTAGTTTAGGTTAGGTTAGGTTAGGTTAGAGTAGTTTAGTTTAGGTTAGGTTATGATAGGTTAGTGCAGTTTAATTTAATTTAGTTTAGTTTAGTTGAATTTAATTTAGTTTAGTTAGGTTAGTTTAGATAAGTTAGGTTAGTTTAGTTTACTTTAGTTTATGTAAGGTTAGGTTAGGTTAGTTTAGTATTATTTAGTTTACTTTTGCTAATAGTTCAGTTTAGTTTAGTTTATATATCAGTTTATAGTTCAGTTCAGTTTAGTTTAGTTTAGGTTACGTTGGGTTAGTTTTGTTTAGTATAGGTTAGGTTAGGGTAGGTAAGTTTAATTCAGTTTAGTGTAGTTTAGTTTATAGTTTAATTTATAGGTTGGTTTATAGTTAATTTAGTTTAGTTTAGTTTAGGTTAAATTGTGTTAGGTTAGTTAAGTTTAGTTTAGGTTAGGTTAGGTTGGGATAGGTTAGTGTAGTTTAATTTAATTTAGTTGAATTTAGTTTAGTTAAGTTTAGCTTAGGTTACGTTAGGTTAGTTTAGTTTAGTTTAGTTTAGGTGAGGTTAGGTTAGGTTAGTTTAGTTCTGTTAATTTATTTTAGTTTATACATTAGTTTAGTTTATAGTTTAGTTTAATTTAGTGTAGTTTAATTTTGTTTAAGTTAGGTTAGGTTAGGTTAGTTTGGCTTAGTTTAGTTTAGGTTAGGTTATGTTATATTAGGTTAGGTTAGGTTAGTTTGGTTTCGTTTAGTCAAGTTAAGTTTAGTTTAGTTTATTTTATAGTTTAGTTTAGTTTTGTTTATAGTTTAGTTTGCAGTTTAGTATAGTTTAGTTTAGTTTAATTTAGTTTAGGTTAAGTAAGGTTAGGTTAGGTTAGTTTAGTTTAGTTTAATTTATGTTAGGTTAGGTTAGGTTAGGTTAGGTTAGGGTAGTTTAGTTTACTTTAGTTGAATTTAGTTTAGTTTAGTTCAGTTTAGGTTACGTTCGGTTCCTTTAGTTTAGTTTAGGTTAGGTTAGGTTACGTTACGTTAGGTTAGATTAGTTTAGTTAAGTTTATTTTAGTTTAGTTTAATTTATAGTTCAGTTTAATTTAGTTTTGTTTAATTTAGTTTACTTTATAGTTTAGTTCAGTTTAGGTTAGTTTAGTTGAGTTTAGTTTAGTTTAGTTTAGTGTAGTTTAGCTTAGGTTAGTTTAGTTTAGTTTATTTAGTTTTGTTTAATTTAGGTTAATTTAGTTTAGTTAATTTAGTTTAGTTTAGTTTAGGTTAAGTTAGTTTAGGTTACGTTAGGTTAGGTTAGGTTAAGTTAGTTCAGTTTAGTATAGTTTACTTTATTTTAAAATATAGTATCTTTAGTTTATAGTTTAGTTTATAGCTTTGTTTAGTTCAGTTTAGTTTAATTTAGTTATTTAGAGTAGTTTAGTTTAGTTCAGTTTAGGTTAGATTAGGTTAGGTTACTGTTGTTTAGTTTAGTTTAGTTTAGTTGAATTTAGTTTAGTTTAATTTAGGTTAGGTTAGGTTGTTTTGGTTTAGTATAGGTTAGGTTCAGTTAGGTTAGGTTAGTTTAGTTTAGTTTAGTTTATAGTTTAGTTTATAGTTTAGTTTAGTTTAGTGTAGTTTAGTTTGGTTTATTTTATTTCAGTATAGTTTACTTTAGTTTCGTTTAGCTTAGGTTATGTTACATTAGGTTAGCTTAGGTTAGCTTAGTTTACTCTAGTTTAGTTTAGGTTAGGTTAGGTTAGAATAGGTTAGCTAAGTTTAGTTTAGTTTAGTTTAGTTAGGTTTAGTTTAGTTTATAGTTTAGTTTAGTTTTGTTTATAGTTTAGTTTAGTTTAGTTGTTTAATTTAGTTTACCTTTCTTTTTTCGGTTAGAGTACTTTAGTTTAGGGTATGTTATGTTAGGTTAGCTTGGTTAGTTTAGTTTAGTTTAAGTTAGGTTAGGTTACCTTAGGTTAGGTTAGGTTAGGTTAATTTAGGTTAGTTTAGAATAATTTAGTTTAGTGTAATTTAGTTTATAGTTTAGTTTAGTTTAGTGTAGTTTATAGTTTAATTTAGTTTAGTTTAGTTGAATTTAGTTTAGTTTATTTTAGTTTAGGTTAGGTTAACTAAGCTTAATTTAGTTTAGTTTAGTTTAATTAAGTTTAGTTTATAGTTTAGTATATAGTTTAGTTTGTAGTTTTATTTTAGTTTAGTTTAGTTTAGGTTAAGTTATATTAGCTTCATTTAGCTTAATTTAGTTTAGATTAGTTTACGTTATATTAGGTTAGAGTAGTTAAGTTTAGTTTAGTTGAATTTAGTTTATAGTTTAATTTATAGTTTAGTTTAGTTTACTTTATAGTTTAGTTTAGTTAATTTATAGTTTAATTTACTTTAGTTTAGTGTAGTTTAATTTAGTTTACTTTAATTAATAGTTTTGTTTATAGTTTAGTTTAGTTTAGGTTAGGTTATGTTAGATTAGGTTAGGTTAGGTTAGTTTGGTTTAGTTTAGTCTAGTTAAGTTTAGTTTAGTTTATTTTATACTTTAGTTAATTTTGTTGATAGTTTGGTTTGCAGTTTAGTATAGTTTAGTTTAGTTTAATTTAGATTAGGTTAAGAAAGGTTAGGGTAGGTTGGTTTAGTTTAGTTTAGTTTATGTTATGTTAGGTTAGTTTAGTTTAGTTTTGTTTATAGTTTACTTTAATTTATATTATAATTTAGTTTATAGTTTATTTTAGTTTAGTTTTTAGTTTAATTTAGTTTAGTTTAATTTAGTTTAATTTAGGTTAGATTAGGTTAGGTTAGGTTAGGTTAGTATAGTTTAGTATAGTTTAGTTTAGTTTAAAATATAGTACCTTTAGTTTATAGTTTAGTTCATAGTTTTATTAAGTTTTATTTAGTTTCGTTTAGGTTAGGTTAGAGTAGCTTAGTTTAGTTTAGTTTAGGTTAGAATAGGTTAGGTTAGTGTAGTTTAGTTTAGTCTAGTTTAATTTAGTTTACTTTAATTTATAGTTTTGTTTAAAATTTAGTTTAGTTTAGTTTAGTTTAGTTTAGGTTAAATTATGTTAGGTTAGGTTAGTTTAGTTTATTTTAGGTTAGGTTAAGTTAGGTTAGTGTAGTTTAGTTTAGTTTAGCTAAATTTTGTTTAGTTTAGTTTAGTTTAGGATACGTTAGGTTAGTTTAGTTTAGTTTAGTTTAGTTTAGTGTATGTTAGGTTAGGTTAGGCTAGATTAATTTAGTTTAGTTTATTTTAGTTTATAGTTTAGTTTAGTTTAGTTTATAATTTATTTTATAGTTTAGTATACTTTAGTTTATAGATTAGTTTATAGTTTAGTTAACATTTTAGTTTAGTTTAGATTAGGTTAGAGAAGTTTAGGTTATGTTAGTTTAATTTAGTTTAGTTTATGTAAGCTTAGATTAGGTTAGTTTGGTATAGTTTAGTTTAATTTAGTTCATTTTATAGTTTAGTTTAGTTTAGTTTATAGTTCAGTTTATAGTTTAGTATTGTTTAATTTAGTTTAGGTTAGGTTGGGTTAGTTTAGTTTAGTTTAGGTTAGGTTAGGTTAAGTTAGGTTAGTTTAGTTTAGTATAGTTAAGTTTAGTTTAGTTTAGTTTATAGTTTAGTTTATTTTATTTTATAGTTTAGTTTATAGTTTTGTTTAGCTTAGTTTAATTTGGTTAGTTTAGGTTAGGTTAGGTTAGATTATTTTAGTTTAGGTTAGGTTATGATAGGTTAGTGCAGTTTAATTTAATTTAGTTTAGTTTAGTTGAATTTAATTTATTTTTGTTAGGTCAGTTTAGGTAAGTTAGGTTAGTTTAGTTTAGTATAGGTTAGGTTAGGTTAGGTAAGTTTAATTCAGTATAGTTTAGTTTAGTTTATAGTTTAATTTATAGTTTTGTTTATAGTTAGTTTAGTTTAGTTTAGGTTAAATTATGTTAGGTTAGTTTAGTTTAGTTTAATTTATGTTAGGTTAGGTTGGGTTAAGTTAGTGTAGTTTCATTTAGTTTGGTTTATTTTAGTTTAGTTTAATATGTTGTTCCGTTTAGTTTAGTTTTGTTTAATTTAGTTTAGTTTATAGTTTAGTTGAGTTTAGTTTAGGTTTGGTTAGGTTAGGTTAGATTAGTTTTGTTTAGGATAGGTTATGTTAGATTAGGTTAGGTTAGGTTAGTTTGGTTTAGTTTAGTCTAGTTAAGTTTAGTATAGTTTATACTTTAGTTTAGTTTAGTTTATTTTATAGTTTAGTTAAGTTTTGTTTATACTTTAGTTTGCAGTTTAGTATAGTTTAGTTTAGTTTAATTTAGTTTAGTTTAGTTTAATTTAGTTTCGTCTAGTTTATGGTTTTGTTTATAGTTTAGGTTAGTTTAGTTTAGTTTAGTTTAGTTTAGGTTATGTTAGATTAGGTTACGTTAGGTTAGGTTAGGTTAAGTTAGTTCAGTTTAGTATAGTTTAGTTTAGTTTAAATTATAGTATCTTTAGTTTATAGTTTAGTTCATAGCTTTGTTTAATTTAGTTTAGTTTAGTTTAGTTAGGTTACAGTAGTTTAGTATAGTTTAGTTTAGTTTAGGGTAGGTTAAGTTGGTTTAGTTTAGTATAGGTTAGGTTCAGTTAGGTTACGTTAGTTTAGTTTAGTTTAGTTTATAGTTTAGTTTAGTTTAGTTTATAGTTTACTTTAGTTTAGTTTATAGTTTAGTTTAGTTTTATGTAGTTTAGTGTTCTTTATTTTATATTAGTTCAGTTTTGTTTAGTTTCCTTTAGCTAAGGTTATGTTACATTAGGTTAGCTTAGGTTAGCTTAGTTTACTCTAGTTTATTTTAGGTTAGGTTAGGTTAGAATAGGTCAGTTAAGTTTAGTTTAGTTTAGTTTAGTTAGGTTTAGTTTAGTTTATAGTTTAGTTTAGTTTAGTTTATAGTTTAGTTTAGTTTAGTTTAGTTTAATTTAGTTTAGCTTTCTTTTTTCGGTTAGAGTACTTTAGTTTAGGGTATGTTATGTTAGGTTAGCTTGGTTAGTTTAGTTAAGTTTAGGTTAGGTTAGGTTAGGTTAAGTTAGGTTAGTTTAGAATAGTTTAGTTTAGTTAAGTTTAGTTTATAGTTTAGTTTATAGTTTAGTTTGTAGATTTATTTTAGTTTAGTTTAGTTTAGGTTAAGTTATGTTGGGTTCGTTTAGTTTAATTTAGTTTAGATTAGGTTAGATTAGGTTAGGTTAGGTTAGGTTAGGTTAGGTTAGGGTAGTTTAGTTTAGTTTAGTTGAATTTAGTTTAGTTTAGTTCAGTTTAGGTTAGTTTAGTTTAGGTTAGGTTAGGTTAGTTTGGTTTAGTTTAGTCTAGTTAAGTTTAGTATAGTTTATACTTTAGTTTAGTTTAATTTATTTTATAGTTTAGTTAAGTTTTGTTTATACTTTAGTTTGCAGTTTAGTATAGTTTAGTTTAGTTTAATTTAGTTTAGTTTAGTTTAATTTAGTTTCGTCTAGTTTATAGTTTTGTTTATAGTTTAGCTTAGTTTAGTTTAGTTTAGTTTAGTTTAGGTTAAGTTATGTTAGGGTCGTTTAGTTTAATTTAGTTTAGATTAGGATAGGTTAGTTTAGTTTAGTTTATTTAAGTGTAGTTTAGTTTATAGTTCAGTTTAGTTTAGTTTGGTTTAATTTAGTTTAGTTTATAGTTTAGTTGAGTTTAGGTTAGTTTAGTTGAGTTTAGTTTGGTTTAGTTTATTTTAGATTAGGTTAGTTTAGGTTAGTTTAGTTTAGTTTAGGTTGGGTTATGTTAGATTAGGTTAGGTTAGGTTAGTTTGGCTTAGTTTAGTCTAGTTATGTTTAGTTAAGTTTACACTTAAGTTTAGTTTAGTTTATAGTTTAGTTTAGTTTTGTTTATAGTTTAGTTTATAGTTTAGTATAGTTTAGTTTAGTTTAATTTAGTTTAGCTAAGTTTAGTTTAGTTTAGTTTTGGGTGGGTTATGTTAGGTTAGGTTAGGTTAGTTTAGTGTAATTTAGGTTAGGTTAGGTTAGGTTAGGTTAGTTTAGTTTAGTTGAGTTTAGTTTAGTTTAGATTAGGTTAAGTAAGATTAGGTTAGGTTAGGTTAGGTTAGTTTAGTTTTGTTTATAGTTTAGTTTAGTTTAGTTTACATTTTCTTTATAGTTTAGTTAGTTTAGTTTATAGTTTAATTTAGTTTAGTTTAGTTTTCATTAATTTAGGTTAATTTGTTTAGTTTAGTTTAGTTTAGGTTAGGTTAAGTTAGGTTAGGTTAGGTTAGTTTAGTTTACTATAGTTTAGTTTAGTTTAAAATATAGTATCTTTAGTTTATAATTTAGTTCATAGTTTTCCTTAGATTAGTTTATTTTCGGTTAGGTTAGAGTAGTTTAGTTTAGTTTAGTTTAGTTTAGGTTAGATTAGGTTAGTTTAATGTAGTTTAGTTTAATTTAGTTTAGTTGAATTTAATTTAGTTTAGTTTAGGTTAGGTTAGGTTTGTTTAGGTTAGATTAGGTTAGGTTATGTTAGATTAGGTTAGGTTAGGTTAGCTTAGTTTAGTTTAGTTTAGTTTCCGTTAGGTTGGGTTAGGTTAGGTTAGTTAAGTTTATTTCAGTTTAGTTTAGTTAAGTATAGTTTAGTTTATAGTTTACTTTAGTTTAATTTATAGCTTAGTTTATAGCTTAGTTTAGTTCATAGTTTAATTTATATTTAGGTTTAGTTTAGTTTAGTAAAGTTTATTTTAGGGTAGCTTATGTTAGGTTAGGTTAGGTTAGTATAGTTTATAGTTTAATTTATAGTTTACTTTAGTTTATAGTTTAGTTTATAGTTTAGTTTAGTTTAGTTTAGTTTATAATAGTTTAGTTTAGTTTAGTTTAGGTCAGGTTAAGATATTTTAGTTTAGTTTAGTTTAGGTTAGGTTAGGCTAGGTTAAGTTATATTTGGTTAGTTTAGATTAGTTTAGTTTAGTTTATAGTTTAGATTAGTTTATTATTTATTTTAGTTTAGTTTAGTTTATAGTTTCGTTTATAGTTTAGTTTGGTTTAGTTTAGATTAATTTAGTTTACATTAGATTAGTTTAGTTACTTTTAGTTTAGGTTAGGTTAGATGAGGTTAGTTTAGTTTAGTTTAGTTCAATTTAGTTTATTTTAGTTTATAGATTAGTTTAGTTTAGTTTATAGTTCAATTTATTGTTTAGTTTAGTTTAGTTTATCGTTTAGTTTAGTTTAGTATAGTTTAGTTTAGTTTAGGTTACAGTAGGTTAGTTTAGATTAGTTTAGTTTAGCGCAGTTTAGGTTAGATTAAGTTAGGTTATTTTGATTAGTTTAGTTTAGTTTAGTTTAGTTTATAGTTTAGTTTATAGTTTAGTTTATAGTTTAGCTTAGATTAGTGTAGTTTAGTTTGGTTCAGTTTATTTTAGTTTAGTTTAGTTTAGTTTCGTTTAGCTTAGGTTATGTTATATTAGGTTAGCTTAGGTTAGCTTAGTTTACCCTAGTTAAGTTTGGGTTAGGTAAGGTTAAAATAGGTTAGTTAAATTTAGTTTAGTTTATTTTAGTTAGGTTTAGTTTAGTTTATAGTTTTGTTTAGTTTAGTTATAGTTTAGTTTATAGTTTAGTTTAGATTATAATTTAATTTATAGTTAAGTTTAGTTTACTTTAGTTTAATTTAGTTTAGCTTTCTTTAGTTTCCTTTAGATTACTCTAGTTTAGGATATGTTAGGTTAGGTTAGTTTAGTTTAGTTTAATTAGGGAAATTTAGTTTAATTTAGTTTAATTTAGGTTAGGTTATGTTAGGTTAGTTAAGTTTAGTGTAGTTTAGTTTAGTTTAAAATATAGTATCTTTAGTTTATAGATTAGTTCATATTTTTGTTTAGTTTAGTTTAGGTTATGTTAGAGTAGTTTAGTTTAGTTTAGTTTACTTTAGGTTAGAATAGGTTAGGTTAGTGTAGATTAATTTAGTTTAGTTTAGTTGAATTTAATTTAGTTTTGTTTAGTTTAGTTTAGGTTAGTTTAGTTTAGTATAGGTTAGGTTACGTTAGGTTAGCTTAGTTTAGTTTATAGTTTAGTTTAGTTTAGTTTAGTTTATAGTGTGGTTTATACATTAGTTTTTTATTTTAGTTTATAGTTTAGTTTAGTTTAGTGTAGTTTAGTTTGGTTTAGTTTTGTTTAGTTTAGTTTAAATTAGTTTCGTTTAGGTTAGGTTAAGTTAGAATAGGTTAGGTTAGGTAAGCTTAGTTTAGTTTAGTTTTGGTTAGGTTAGGTTAGGTTAGGTTGGTTAAGTTCAGTTTAGTTTAGTTTAGTTAAGTTTAGTTTAATTTATAGATTAGTTCAGTTTAGTTTATAGCTTAGTTTATAGTTTAGTTTAGTTTATAGTTTCATTTATAGTTAAGTTTAGTTTAGTTTAGTTTAATTTACTTTAGTTTAGTTTATTTTAGGGAAGCTTATGTTAGTTAGGTTAGTTTATAGTTTAATTTATAGTTTAGTTTAGTTTATAGTTTAGTTTATAGTTCAGTTTATAATAGTTTAGTTTAGGTTAGGTTAGGTTAGGTTAGTTTAGTTTAGTTTAGTTTAGGTTAGGTTTGGCTATGTTAGGTTAGGATAGGTTAGTTTAGATTAGTTTAGTTTAGTTTAGTTTATAGTTTATTTTATTTTAGTTTATTATTTAATTTAGTGTAGTTTAGTTTATAGTTTCGTTTATAGTTTAGTTTGGTTTAGTTTAGTTTATTTTAGTTTAGCTTAGATTAGTTTAGTTTGTCTTAGGTTAGGTTAGGTTAGGTTAGGTGAGATTAGTTTAGTTTAGTACAGTTTAATTTAGTTTGGTTTAGTTTATATTTTAGTTTAGTTTAGTTCATAGTTCAATTTATGGATTAGTTTAGTTTATAGTTTATGTTATCGTTTAGTTTAGTTTAGATTAGTTTAGTTTAGGTCAGTTTAGGTTAGGTTAAGTTAGGTTAGGTTAGTTTAGATTAGTTTAGTTTAATTTAGTTTAGTTTATAGTTTAGTTTATTTTAGTTTAGAGATTAATTTAATTTAGTTTAGTTTAGTTTAGGTTACGTTAGGTTAGGTTAATTTAGTTTAGTTTAGGTTAGGTTAGGTTAGGTAAGGTTAATTTACTTTAGTAAAGTTTCGTTTAGTTTATTTCAGTTCAGTTAATAGTTTAGTTGAGTTTATAGTTTAGTTAACAATTTTGTTTCGTTTAGTTTAGTTTAGTTTAGTATAGTTAAGGTAAGGTTGGGTTAGGTTAGGTTAGTTTAGTTTAGTTTAGTTTATAGTTTAGTTTAATTTAGTTTACAGTTTAGTGTATTCTTTAGTTTATAGTGTAGTTTATAGTTTATTTTAATTTAGTGTAGTTTAGTTTGGTTTAGTTTAGTATAGTTTTGTTTAGTTTAGGTTAGGTTAGGTTAGGTTAGGTTAGTTTAGTTAACTTTGGTTTAGTTTAGTTTAGTTTTGTTTAGTTTATAGTTTAGTTTATAGTTTAGTTTAGTTTAGTTTATAGTTTAATTTATAATTTGGTTTATTTTTGTTTAATTTGGTTTATAGTAGGTTAGGTTAGGATAGTTTAGTTTAGTTTAGGTTAGGTTAAGTTAGGTTAGTTTAGGTTAATTTAGTTTAGTTGAGTTTAATTTAGTTTAGTTTATAGTTTAATTTGTAGTTTAGTTTACCTTATAGTTTAGTTTAATTAATTTATAGTTTAATTTAGTTTAGTTTAGTTTAATTTAGTTCAGTTTAGTTCATAGTTTTGTTTATAGTTTAGTTTAGTTTAGTTTAGTTTAAGTTATGTTAGGTTAGTTTAGTTTAGTTTAGTTTAGGTTAGGTTAGGCTAGGTTAGGTAAGTTTAATTTAGTTTAGTTTAGTTTAGTTAAGTTTACTTTATAGTTTAGTTTATAGTTTAGTTTGTAGTTTAGTGTAGTTTAGTTTGGTTTAGTTTAGTTAAGGTTAAGTAATGTTAGGTTCGTTTAGTTTAATTTAGTTTAGATTAGGTTACGTTAGATTAGGTTATAGTAGTTAGGTTTAGTTTAGTTGAATTTAGTTTATAGTTTAATTTATAGTTTAGTTTAGTTTACTTTATAGTTTAGTTTAGTTATTTTATAGTTTAATTTAGTTTAGTTTAGTCTAGTTTAATTAGGTTTACTTTAGTTTATAGTTTTGTTTATAGTTTAGTTTAGTTTAGTTTAGGTTAATTTATGTTAGGTTAGTTTAGTTTAGTTTAGTTTAGGTTAGGTTAGGTTAGGTTAGTGTAGTTTAGTTTAGTTTAGCTGAATTTTGTTTAGTTTAGTTTAGTTTAGGTTACGTTAGGTTAGTTTAGTTTAGTTTAGTTTAGTGTATGTTAGGTTAGGTTAGGTTAGTTTAATTTAGTTTAGTTTATTTTAGTTTATAGTTTAGTTTAGTTTATAATTTATTTTATAATTTAGTATACTTTAGTTTATAGATTAGTTTATAGTTTAGTTAATATTTTAGTTTATTTTAGTTTACGTTAGGTTAGGGAAGTTTAAGTTAGGTTAGGTTAGGTTAGTTTAGTTTAGTTTAGTTTATGTAAGGTTAGGTTAGGTTAGTTTGGTATAGTTTAGTTTAGTTTAGTTTTGTTTATATTTAGTTTAGTTTAATTTATTGTTCAGTTTATAGTTTAGTTTAGTTTAGTTTAGGTTAGGTTGGGTTAGTTTAGTTTAGTTTAGGTTAGGTTAGCTTAAGTTAGGTTAATTTAGTTTAGTATAGTTTAGTTTAGTTTAGTTTAGTTTATAGTTTAGTTCATTTTATTTTATAGTTTAGTTTATAGTTTTGTTTAGTTTAGTTTAGTTTAGTTAATTTGGGTTGGGTTAGGTTAGGTTAGATAAGTTTAGTTTAGGTTAGATTATGATAGGTTAGTGCAGTTTAATTTAATTTTGTTTAGTTTAGTTGAATTAAATTTAGTTTAGTTAGGTCAGTTTATGTAACTTAGGTTAGTTTAGTTTAGTATAGGTTAGGTTACGTTAGGTAAGTTTAATTCAGTTTAGTTTAGTTTAATTTATAGTTTAATTTATAGTTTTGCTTATAGTTATTTAGTTTTGTTTAGATAAGTTTAGTTTAGGTTAAATTATGTTAGGTTAGTTTAGTTTAGTTTAGTTTAGTTTAGGTTAAGTTATGTTAGGTTAGTTTAGTTTAGTTTAGTTCACGTTCGTTTAGGTTAGGATAGGTAAGTTTAATTTAGTTCAGTTTAGTTTAGTTAAGTTTAGTTTATAGTTTAGTTTATAGTTTAGTATGTAGTTTAGTTTAGTTTAGTTTAGTTTAGATTAAGTTATGTTAGGTTCGTTTAGTTTAATTTAGTTTAGATTAGGTTAGGTTAGGTTAGGTTAGGTTAGGTTAGGGTATTTAAGTTTAGTTTAGGCAAATTTAGTTTAGTTTAGTTTATTTTATAGTTTAGTTTTGTTTTGTTGATAGTTTTGTTTGCAGTTTAGTATAGTTTAGTTTAGTTTAATTTAGATTAGGTTAAGTAAGGTTAAGGTTAGGTTAGTTTAGTTTAGTTTAGTTTATGTTATGTTAGGTTAGTTTAGTTTAGTTTTGTTTATAGTTTAGTTTAATTTATTTTACAATTTAGTTTATAGTTTAGTTTAGTTTAGTTTGTAGTTTAATTTAGTTTAGTTTAGTTTAGTTTAGTTTACTTTAGTTTAGGTTAGGTTAGGTTAGTTTAGTGTAGTATAGTTTAGTTTAGTTTAAAATATAGTATCTTTAGTTTATAGTTTAGTTCATAGTTTTGTTTAGTTTGGTTTAGTTTAGTTTAGTTAGTTTAGGTTAGGTTAGGTTAGGCTAGGTTAGAGTAGTTTAGTTTAGGATAGGTTATGATAGGTTAGTGCAGTTGAAAATAATTTAGTTTAGTTTAGTTGAATTTAATTTATTTTAGTTAGGTCAGTTTAGGTAAGTTAGGTTAGTTTAGTTTAGTATAGGTTAGGTTAGGGTAGGTAAGTTTAATTCAGTATATGTTAGTTTAGTTTATAGTTAAATTTATAGTTTTGTTTATAGTTAATTTAGTTTGGTTTACTTTAGTTTATGTTAAATTATGTTAGGTTAGTTTAGTTTAGTTTAGTTTAGGTTAGGTTAGGTTGGGTTAAGTTAGTGTAGTTTCATTTAGTTTGGTTTATTTTACTTTAGTTTAATATGTGGTTCCGTTTAGTTTAGTTTTGTTTAATTTAGTTTAGTTTCGTTGAGGTTGGGTTATGTTAGATTAGGTTAGGTTAGGTTAGTTTGGCTAAGTTTAGTCTAGTTAAGTTTAGTTTAGTTTACACTTTAGTTTAGTTTAGTTTATAGTTTAGTTTAGTTTTGTTTATAGTTTAGTTTATAGTTTAGTATAGTTTAGTTTACTTTAATTTAGTTTAGCTAAGTTTAGTTTAGTTTATTTTAGTTTTGGATAGGTTATGTTAGGTAAGGTTAGTTTAGTTTAGGTTAGGTTAGGTTAGGTTAGGTTAGGTTAGTTTAGTTTAGTTGAGTTTAGTTTAGTTTAGATTAGGTTAAGTAAGATTAGGTTAGGTTAGGTTAGGTTAGTTTAGTTTTGTTTATAGTTTAGTTTAGTTTAGTTTATAGTTTACTTTATAGTTTAGTTAGTTTAGTTTATGGTTTAATTTAGTTTAGTTTAGTTTAGTTTAGTTTAATTTAGGTTAATTTAGTTTAGTTTAGTTTAGGTTAGGTTAAGTTAGGTTAGGTTAGGTTAGTTTAGTTTAGTATAGTTTAGTTTAGTTTAAAATATAGTATCTTTAGTTTATAGTTTAGTTCATAGTTTTCTTCAGATTAGTTTAGTTTAGGTTAGAGTAGTTTAGTTTAGTTTAGTTTAGTTAAGGTTAGATTAGGTTAGGTTAGGTTAATGTAAATTAGTTTAATTTTGTTTAGTTGAATTTAATTTAGTTTAGTTTAGGTTAGGTTAGGTTTGTTTAGGTTAGATTAGGTTAGGTTATGTTACATTAGGTTAGGTTAGGTTAGCTTAGTTTAGTTTAGTTTAGTTTCGGTTAGGTTGGTTTAGATTAGGTTAGTTAAGTTTAGTTTAGTTTAGTTAAGTATAGTTTAGTTTATAGTTTAGTTCAGTTTAGTTTATAGCTTAGTTTATAGCTTAGTTTAGTTTAGTGTAGTTTAGGTTTGTTTAGGTTAGGTTAGGTTAGGTTAGTTTAGTTTAATTTAGGTTAGGTTATGTTAGATTAGCTTAGGTTAGGTTAGTTTGGTTTAGTTTAGTCTAGTTAAGTTTAGTTTACTTTATACTTTAGTTTAGTTTAGTTTATTTTACAGTTTAGTTTAGTTTTGTTTATAGTTTAGTTTGCAGTTTAGTATCGTTTAGTTTAATTTAATTTAGTTTAGGTTAGGTAACCTTAGGCTAGGTTAGGTTAGTTGAGTTTAGTTTATGTTAGGTTAGGTTAGTTTAGATTAGTTTAGGTTATTTTATAGTTTAGTTTAGTTAGGTTTAGTTTATTTTATAGTTTAGTTTAGTTTAGTTTATAATTCAGTTTATAGTTTAGTTTAGATTATAGTTTAATTTATAGTTTAGTTTTTTTTTTGTAATTTAGTTTAGCTTTCTTTAGTTTCGTTTAGTTTACTTTAGTTTAGGGTATGTTTAAGTTAGGTTAGGTTAGGTTAGTTTAGTTTAGTTTAGGTTAGGTTGTGTTACCTTATGTTAGGTTAGGTTAGGTTAGGTTAAGTTAAGTTAGGTTAGCTTAGTTTAGAATGATTTAGTTTAGTATAATTTAGTTTATAGTTTAGTTTATTTGAGTTTATAGTTTAATTTAGTTTAGTTTAGTTTAATTTAGTTTAGTTTAGTTTAGTTTAGGTTAGTTTAGGTAAGTTTAATTTACTTTAGTTTAGTTTAGTTAAGTTTAGTTTATAGTTTAGTTTATAGTTTAGTTTGTAGTTTAGTTTAGTTTAGGTTAGGTTAAGTTAGGTTAGGTTAGGTTAGTTTAGTTTACTATAGTTTAGTTTAGTTTAAAATATAGTATCTTTAGTTTATAATTTAGTTCATAGTTTTCCTTAGATTAGTTTATTTTCGGTTAGGTTAGAGTAGTTTAGTTTAGTTTAGTTTAGTTTAGGTTAGAATAGGTTAGTTTAGGTTAGATTAGGTTAGGTTATGTTAGATTAGGTTAGGTTAGGTTAGCTTAGTTTAGTTTAGTTTAGTTTCCGTTAGGTTGGGTTAGGTTAGGTTAGTTAAGTTTATTTTAGTTTAGTTTAGTTAAGTATAGTTTAGTTTATAGTTTACTTTAGTTTAATTTATAGCTTAGTTTATAGCTTAGTTTAGTTCATAGTTTAATTTATATTTAGGTTTAGTTTAGTTTAGTAAAGTTTATTTTAGGGTAGCTTATGTTAGGTTAGGTTAGGTTAGTATAGTTTATATTTTAATTTATAGTTTACTTAAGTTTATAGTTTAGTTTATAGTTTAGTTTAGTTTAGTTTAGTTTATAATAGTTTAGTTTAGTTTAGTTTAGGTCAGGTTAAGATATTTTAGTTTAGTTTAGTTTAGGTTAGGTTAGGCTAGGTTAAGTTATATTTGGTTAGTTTAGATTAGTTTAGTTTAGTTTAGTTTATAGTTTAGATTAGTTTATTATTTATTTTAGTTTAGTTTAGTTTATAGTTTCGTTTATAGTTTAGTTTGGTTTAGTTTAGTTTAATTTAGTTTACATTAGATTAGTTTAGTTAGTTTTAGTTTAGGTTAGGTTAGATGAGGTTAGTTTAGTTTAGTTCAATTTAGTTTATTTTAGTTTATAGATTAGTTTAGTTTAGTTTATAGTTCAAATTATAGTTTAGTTTAGTTTAGTTTATCGTTTAGTTTAGTTTAGTATAGTTTAGTTTAGTTTAGGTTACAGTAGGTTAGTTTAGATTAGTTTAGTTTAGCGCAGTTTAGGTTAGATTAAGTTAGGTTATTTTGTTTAGTTTAGTTTAGTTTAAATTAGTTTATAGTTTAGTTTATAGTTTAGTTTATAGTTTAGCTTAGATTAGTGTAGTTTAGTTTGGTTCAGTTTATTTTAGTTTAGTTTAGTTTAGTTTCGTTTAGCTTAGGTTATGTTATATTAGGTTAGCTTAGGTTAGCTTAGTTTACCCTAGTTTAGTTTGGGTTAGGTAAGGTTAAAATAGGTTAGTTAAATTTAGTTTAGTTTAGTTTAGTTAGGTTTAGTTTAGTTTATAGTTTTGTTTAGTTTAGTTATAGTTTAGTTTATAGTTTAGTTTAGATTATAATTTAATTTATAGTTAAGTTTAGTTTACTTTAGTTTAATTTAGTTTAGCTTTCTTTAGTTTCCTTTAGATTACTCTAGTTTAGGATATGTTAGGTTAGGTTAGTTTAGTTTAGTTTAATTAGGGTAATTTAGTTTAATTTAGTTTAGTTTAGGTTAGGTTAGGTTAGGTTAGTTAAGTTTAGTGTAGTTTAGTTTAGTTTAAAATATAGTATTTTTAGTTTATAGATTAGTTCATATTTTTGTTTAGTTTAGTTTAGGTTATGTTAGAGTAGTTTAGTTTAGTTTAGTTTACTTTAGGTTAGAATAGGTTAGGTTAGTGTAGATTAATTTAGTTTAGTTTAGTTGAATTTAATTTAGTTTTGTTTAGTTTAGTTTAGGTTAGTTTAGTTTAGTATAGGTTAGGTTACGTTAGGTTAGCTTAGTTTAATTTATAGTTTAGTTTAGTTTAGTTTAGTTTATAGTGTGGTTTATACTTTAGTTTTTTATTTTAGTTTATAGTTTAGTTTAGTTTAGTGTAGTTTAGTTTGGTTTAGTTTTGTTTAGTTTAGTTTAAATTAGTTTCGTTTAGGTTAGGTTAAGTTAGAATAGGTTAGGTTAGGTAAGCTTAGTTTAGTTTAGTTTTGGTTAGGTTAGGTTAGGTTAGGTTGGTTAAGTTCAGTTTAGTTTAGTTTAGTTAAGTTTAGTTTAATTTATAGATTAGTTCAGTTTAGTTTATAGCTTAGTTTATAGTTTAGTTTAGTTTATAGTTTCATTTATAGTTAAGTTTAGTTTAGTTTAGTTTAATTTACTTTAGTTTAGTTTATTTTAGGGTAGCTTATGTTAGGTTAGGTTAGTTTATAGTTTAATTTATAGTTTAGTTTAGTTTATAGTTTAGTTTATAGTTCAGTTTATAATAGTTTAGTTTAGGTTAGGTTAGGTTAGGTTAGTTTAGTTTAGTTTAGTTTAGGTTAGGTTTGGCTATGTTAGGTTAGGATAGGTTAGTTTAGATTAGTTTAGTTTAGTTTAGTTTATAGTTTATTTTATTTTAGTTTATTATTTAATTTAGTGTAGTTTAGTTTATAGTTTCGTTTATAGTTTAGTTTGGTTTAGTTTAGTTTATTTTAGTTTAGCTTAGATTAGTTTAGTTTGTCTTAGGTTAGGTTAGGTTAGGTTAGGTGAGATTAGTTTAGTTTAGTACAGTTTAATTTAGTTTGGTTTAGTTTATATTTTAGTTTAGTTTAGTTCATAGTTCAATTTATGGATTAGTTTAGTTTATAGTTTATGTTATCGTTTAGTTTAGTTTAGATTAGTTTAGTTTAGGTCAGTTTAGGTTAGGTTAAGTTAGGTTAGGTTAGTTTAGATTAGTTTAGTTTAAGTTAGTTTAGTTTATAGTTTAGTTTATTTTAGTTTAGGGATTAATTTAATTTAGTTTAGTTTAGTTTAGGTTAGGTTACGTTAGGTTAGGTTAATTTAGTTTAGTTTAGGTTAGGTTAGGTTAGGTAAGGTTAATTTACTTTAGTAAAGTTTCGTTTAGTTTATTTCAGTTCAGTTAATAGTTTAGTTGAGTTTATAGTTTAGTTTACAATTTTGTTTCGTTTAGTTTAGTTTAGTTTAGTATAGTTAAGGTAAGGTTGGGTTAGGTTAGGTTAGTTTAGTTTAGTTTAGTTTATAGTTTAGTTTAATTTAGTTTACAGTTTAGTGTATTCTTTAGTTTATAGTGTAGTTTATAGTTTATTTTAATTTAGTGTAGTTTAGTTTGGTTTAGTTTAGTATAGTTTTGTTTAGTTTAGGTTAGGTTAGGTTAGGTTAGGTTAGTTTAGTTAACTTTGGTTTAGTTTAGTTTAGTTTTGTTTAGTTTATAGTTTAGTTTATAGTTTAGTTTAGTTTAGTTTATAGTTTAATTTATAATTTGGTTTATTTTTGTTTAATTTGGTTTATAGTAGGTTAGGTTAGGTTAGTTTAGTTTAGTTTAGGTTAGGTTAAGTTAGGTTAGTTTAGGTTAATTTAGTTTAGTTGAGTTTAATTTAGTTTAGTTTATAGTTTAATTTATAGTTTAGTTTACCTTATAGTTTAGTTTAATTAATTTATAGTTTAATTTAGTTTAGTTTAGTTTAATTTAGTTCAGTTTAGTTCATAGTTTTGTTTATAGTTTAGTTTAGTTTAGTTTAGTTTAAGTTATGTTAGGTTAGTTTAGTTTAGTTTAGTTTAGGTTAGGTTAGGCTAAGTTAGGTAAGTTTAATTTAGTTTAGTTTAGTTTAGTTAAGTTTACTTTATAGTTTAGTTTATAGTTTAGTTTGTAGTTTAGTGTAGTTTAGTTTGGTTTAGTTTAGTTAAGGTTAAGTAATGTTAGGTTCGTTTAGTTTAATTTAGTTTAGATTAGGTTACGTTAGATTAGGTTATAGTAGTTAGGTTTAGTTTAGTTGAATTTAGTTTATAGTTTAATTTATAGTTTAGTTTAGTTTACTTTATAGTTTAGTTTAGTTATTTTATAGTTTAATTTAGTTTAGTTTAGTCTAGTTTAATTAGGTTTACTTTAGTTTATAGTTTTGTTTATAGTTTAGTTTAGTTTAGTTTAGGTTAATTTATGTTAGGTTAGTTTAGTTTAGTTTAGTTTAGGTTAGGTTAGGTTAGGTTAGGTTAGTGTAGTTTAGTTTAGTTTAGCTGAATTTTGTTTAGTTTAGTTTAGTTTAGGTTACGTTAGGTTAGTTTAGTTTAGTTTAGTTTAGTTTAGTGTATGTTAGGTTAGGTTAGGTTAGTTTAATTTAGTTTAGTTTATTTTAGTTTATAGTTTAGTTTAGTTTATAATTTATTTTATAATTTAGTATACTTTAGTTTATAGATTAGTTTATAGTTTAGTTAATATTTTAGTTTATTTTAGTTTACGTTAGGTTAGGGAAGTTTAAGTTAGGTTAGGTTAGGTTAGTTTAGTTTAGTTTAGTTTATGTAAGGTTAGGTTAGGTTAGTTTGGTATAGTTTAGTTTAGTTTAGTTTTGTTTATATTTAGTTTAGTTTAATTTATTGTTCAGTTTATAGTTTAGTTTAGTTTAGTTTAGGTTAGGTTGGGTTAGTTTAGTTTAGTTTAGGTTAGGTTAGCTTAAGTTAGGTTAATTTAGTTTAGTATAGTATAGTTTAGTTTAGTTTATAGTTTAGTTCATTTTATTTTATAGTTTAGTTTATAGTTTTGTTTAGTTTAGTTTAGTTTAGTTAATTTGGGTTAGGTTAGGTTAGGTTAGATAAGTTTAGTTTAGGTTAGATTATGATAGGTTAGTGCAGTTTAATTTAATTTTGTTTAGTTTAGTTGAATTAAATTTAGTTTAGTTAGGTCAGTTTATGTAACTTAGGTTAGTTTAGTTTAGTATAGGTTAGGTTACGTTAGGTAAGTTTAATTCAGTTTAGTTTAGTTTAGTTTATAGTTTAATTTATAGTTTTGCTTATAGTTATTTAGTTTTGTTTAGATAAGTTTAGTTTAGGTTAAATTATGTTAGGTTAGTTTAGTTTAGTTTAGTTTAGTTTAGGTTAAGTTATGTTAGGTTAGTTTAGTTTAGTTTAGTTCACGTTCGTTTAGGTTAGGATAGGTAAGTTTAATTTAGTTCAGTTTAGTTTAGTTAAGTTTAGTTTATAGTTTAGTTTATAGTTTAGTATGTAGTTTAGTTTAGTTTAGTTTAGTTTAGATTAAGTTATGTTAGGTTCGTTTAGTTTAATTTAGTTTAGATTAGGTTAGGTTAGGTTAGGTTAGGTTAGGGTATTTAAGTTTAGTTTAGGCAAATTTAGTTTAGTTTAGTTTATTTTATAGTTTAGTTTTGTTTTGTTGATAGTTTTGTTTGCAGTTTAGTATAGTTTAGTTTAATTTAATTTAGATTAGGTTAAGTAAGGTTAAGGTTAGGTTAGTTTAGTTTAGTTTAGTTTATGTTAGGTTAGGTTAGTTTAGTTTAGTTTTGTTTATAGTTTAGTTTAATTTATTTTACAATTTAGTTTATAGTTTAGTTTAGTTTAGTTTGTAGTTTAATTTAGTTTAGTTTAGTTTAGTTTAGTTTACTTTAGTTTAGGTTAGGTTAGGTTAGTTTAGTGTAGTATAGTTTAGTTTAGTTTAAAATATAGTATCTTTAGTTTATAGTTTAGTTCATAGTTTTGTTTAGTTTAGTTTAGTTTAGTGTAGGTTAGGTTAGAGTAGTTTAGTTTAGTTAGGTTAGAATAGGTTAGGTTAGTGTAGTTTAGTTTAGTTTAGTTGAATTTAATTTAGTTTTGTTCAGTTTAGTTTAGGTTAGGTTAGGTTAGTTTAGTTTAGTATAGGTTAGGTTAAATTAGGTAATGGTAGTTTAGTTTATAGTTTAGTTTAGTTTAGTTTAGTTTATAGTGTAGTTTATACTTTAGATTATATTTTAGTTTATAGTTTAGTTTATTTTAGTGTAGTTTAGTTTGGTTTAGTTTGGATTAGATTAGTTTAAATTAGTTTCGTTTAGGTTAGGTTATGTTACATTAGGTTATGTTAGGTAAGCTTAGTTTAGTTTAGTTTAGTTTAGGTTAGGTTAGGTTAGGTTAGGTTAGGTTAGTTAAGTTCAGTTTAGTTTAGTTTAGTTAAGTTTAGTTTATAGCTTAGTTTATAGTTTAGTTTAGTTTATACTTTAATTTATAGTTAAGTTTAGTTTAGTTTAATTTAGTTTAGTTTAGTATATTTTAGGGTATCTTATGTTAGGTTAGGTTAGTTTAGTTTAGTTTAGTTTAGGTTAGCTTAGGTTAGTTTAAGTTAGTATAGTTTAGTTTAGTTTAAAATATAGTATCTTTAGTTTATAGTTTAGTTCATAGTTTTGTTTAGTTTAGTTTAGTTTAGTTTAGTTTAAGTTAGAGTGGTTAATTTAGTTTAGTTTAGTTTAGGTTAGAATAGGATAGGTTAGTGTAGTTTAATTTAGTTTAGTTTAGTTGAATTGAATTTAGTTTTGTTTAGTTTAGTTTAGGTTAGGTTAGGTTGGTTTAGTTTAGTATAGGTTAGGTTAAGTTAGGTTAGCTTAGTTTAGTTTATAGTTTAGTTTAGTTTAGTTTAGTTTAGTTTATAGTGTGGTTTATACTTTAGTTTATATTTTAGTTTATAGTTTAGTTTAGTTTAGTGTAGTTTAATTCGGTTCAGTTTGGTTTAGTTTAGTTTAAATTAGTTTCGTTTAGGTTAGGTTATGTTAGAATAGGTTAGGTTAGGTAAGCTTAGTTTAGTTTTGTTTAGTTTAGGTTAGGTTAGGTTAGATTAGGTTAGGTTAGTTTATAATAGTTTAGTTTAGTTTAGTTCAGTTTAGTTTAGTTTAGTTAAGTTTAGTTTAGTTTATAGTTTAGTTCAGTTTAGTTTATAGCTTAGTTTATAGTTTAGTTTAGTTTATAGTTTAATTTATAGTTAAGTTTATTTTAGTTTAGTTAAATTTAGTTTAGTTTAGTTTATTTTAGGGTATCTTATGTTAGGTTAGGTTGGTTTGTAGTTTAATTTATAGTTTAGTTAATTTATAGTTTAGTTTATAGTTTAGTTCAGTTTATAATAGTTTAGTTTAGGTTAGGTTAGGTTAGGTTAGGTTAGGTTAGTTTAGTTTAGGTTAGGTTTGGCTAGGTTAGGTTAGGATAGGTTAGTTTAGATTAGTTTAGTTTAGTTTAGTTTATTATTTAATTTAGTGTAGTTTAGTTTATAGCTCCGTTTATAGTTTAGTTTGGTTTAGTTTAGTTTATTTTAGTTTAGCTTAGATTAGTTTAGTTTGTCTTAGGTTAGGTTACGTTAGGTGATATTAGTTTAGTTTAGTTGAGTTTAATTTAGTTTAGTTTAGTTTATAGTTTAATTTAGTTTAGTTTATAGTTCAATTTATTGATTAGTTTAGTTTATAGTTTATGTTATCGTTTAGTTTAGTTTAGATTAGTTTAGTTTAGGTTAGTTTAGGTTAGGTTAAGTTAGGTTAGGTTAGTTTAGATTAGTTTAGTTTAATTTAGTTTAGTTTATAGTTTAGTTTATTTTAGTTTATAGTTTAATTTAATTTAGTTTAGTTTAGAGTAGTTTAGGTTTGGTTACGTTAGGTTAGGTTAATTTAGTTTAGTTTAGGTATGGTTAGGTTAGGTAAGGTTAATTTACTTTAGGAAAGTTTAGTTTTTTTTAGTTTAGTTTATATTTTAGTTTAGTTTATAGTTTAGTTTACAATTTTGTTTAGTTTAGTTAAGTTTAGTTTAGTTTGGGTTAGGTTGGGTTAGGTTAGGTTAGTTTAGTTTAGTATAGTTTATAGTTTAGTTTCATTTAGTTTACAGTTTAGTGTATCCTTTAGTTTATATTGTAGTTTATAGTTTATTTTAATTTAGTGTAGTTTAGTTTGGTTTAGTTTAGTATAGTTTGGTTTACTTTAGGTTAGGTGAGATTATGTTAGGTTAGGTTCGCTTACTTTAGTTTAGTTTAGTTTAGTTTAGGTTAGGTTAGGTTAGGTTATGTTAGGTTAGTTTAGTTAACTTTGGTTTAGTTTAGTTTAGTTTATAGTTTAGTTTATAGATTAGTTTAGTTTAGTTTAGTTTATTGTTTAATTTAGTTTTGTTTATAGTTTAGTTTATAGTTTAGTATAGTTTAGTTTAATTTAGTTTATCTAATTTTAGTTTAGTTTAGTTTAGTTTTGGGTAGGTTATGTTAGTTTAGGTTAGATTAGTTGAGTTTAGTTTAGTTTAGGTTAGCTTAGGTAAGGTTAGGTTAGGTTAGTTTAGGTTAGTTTAGTTTAGTCTAGTTTATGTTAGGTTAGGTTAGTTTAGTTTAGTTTAATTTTGTTTATATTTTAGTTTAGTTTATAGTTTAGTTTACAGTTTAGTTTATTTTATTATATAGTTTAATTTAGTTTAGTTTAGTTTAGTTAGGTTTAGTTTAATTTAGGTTAATTTAATTTAGTTTAGTTTAGGTTAGGTTAGGTTAGGTTAGGTTAGTTTAGTTTAGTATATTTAAGTTTAGTTTAAAATATAGTATCTTTAGTCTATAGTATAGTTCATAGTTTTGTTTAGTTTAGTTTAGTTTAGTTTAGGTTAGGTTAGAGTAGTTTAGTTAGTTTATTTTAGTTTAGGTTAGATTAGGTTAGGTTAGTGTAGTTTAGTTTAGTTTAGTTTAGTTTAATTTAATTTAGTTGAATTTAGTTTAGTTTAGTATAGGTTAGGTTAAGTTAGGTTAGGTTAGTTTAGTTTAGTTTCGTTTAGTTTAGTTTATAGTTTAGTTTATTGTTTAGTTTATACTTTAGTTTTTTTTTTTTGGTTTAAGTTTAGTTTAGTTTAGTTTCGTTTAGGTTAGGTTATGTTACATTAGGTTAGGTTAGGTAAGCTTAGTTTAGTTTAGTTTAGTTTAGGTTAGTTTAGGTAAAGTTAGTTTAGTTTAGTTTAGTTTAGTGTATGTTAGGTTAGGTAAGTTTATTTTTATTTAGTTTAGTTTATTTTAGTTTATAGTTTAGTTTAGTTTAGTTTATAATTTATTTTATAGTTTAGTATACATTAGTTTATAGTTTAGTTAATATTTTGGTTTAGTTTAGTTTAAGTTAGGTTAGGGAATGTTAGGTTAGGTTGGGTTAGTTTATTTTAGTTTAGTTTATGTAAGGTTAGGTTAGTTTGGTATAGTTTAGTTTAGTTTAGTTTAGTTTATAGTTTAGTTTAGTTTAGTTTATCGTTCAGTTTATACTTTAGTTTAGTTTAGTTTAGTTTAGGTTAGGTTGGGTTAGTTTAGTTTAGTTTAGGTTAGATTAGGTTAAGTTAGGTTAATTTAGTTTAGTATAGTTTAGTTTACTTTAGTTTAGTTTATAATTTAGTTTATTTTATTTTATAGTTTAGTTTATAGTTTTGTTTAGTTTGGTTTAGTTTAGTTTAGTTAGTTTAGGTTAGGTTAGGTTAGGCTAGGTTAGAGTAGTTTAGTTTAGGATAGGTTATGATAGGTTAGTGCAGTTGAAATTAATTTAGTTTAGTTTAGTTGAATTTAATTTATTTTAGTTAGGTCAGTTTAGGTAAGTTAGGTTAGTTTAGTTTAGTATAGGTTAGGTTAGGGTAGGTAAGTTTAATTCAGTATATGTTAGTTTAGTTTATAGTTAAATTTATAGTTTTGTTTATAGTTAATTTAGTTTGGTTTACTTTAGTTTATGTTAAATTATGTTAGGTTAGTTTAGTTTAGTTTAGTTTAGGTTAGGTTAGGTTGGGTTAAGTTAGTGTAGTTTCATTTAGTTTGGTTTATTTTACTTTAGTTTAATATGTGGTTCCGTTTAGTTTAGTTTTGTTTAATTTAGTTTAGTTTCGTTGAGGTTGGGTTATGTTAGATTAGGTTAGGTTAGGTTAGTTTGGCTAAGTTTAGTCTAGTTAAGTTTAGTTTAGTTTACACTTTAGTTTAGTTTAGTTTATAGTTTAGTTTAGTTTTGTTTATAGTTTAGTTTATAGTTTAGTATAGTTTAGTTACTTTAATTTAGTTTAGCTAAGTTTAGTTTAGTTTATTTTAGTTTTGGATAGGTTATGTTAGGTAAGGTTAGTTTAGTTTAGGTTAGGTTAGGTTAGGTTAGGTTAGGTTAGTTTAGTTTAGTTGAGTTTAGTTTAGTTTAGATTAGGTTAAGTAAGATTAGGTTAGGTTAGGTTAGGTTAGTTTAGTTTTGTTTATAGTTTAGTTTAGTTTAGTTTATAGTTTACTTTATAGTTTAGTTAGTTTAGTTTATGGTTTAATTTAGTTTAGTTTAGTTTAGTTTAATTTAATTTAGGTTAATTTAGTTTAGTTTAGTTTAGGTTAGGTTAAGTTAGGTTAGGTTAGGTTAGTTTAGTTTAGTATAGTTTAGTTTAGTTTAAAATATAGTATCTTTAGTTTATAGTTTAGTTCATAGTTTTCTTTAGATTAGTTTAGTTTAGGTTAGGTTAGAGTAGTTTAGTTTAGTTTAGTTTAGTTAAGGTTAGATTAGGTTAGGTTAGGTTAATGTAGTTTAGTTTAATTTTGTTTAGTTGAATTTAATTTAGTTTAGTTTAGGTTAGGTTAGGTTTGTTTAGGTTAGATTAGGTTAGGTTATGTTACATTAGGTTAGGTTAGGTTAGCTTAGTTTAGTTTAGTTTAGTTTCGGTTAGGTTGGGTTAGATTAGGTTAGTTAAGTTTAGTTTAGTTTAGTTAAGTATAGTTTAGTTTATAGTTTAGTTCAGTTTAGTTTATAGCTTAGTTTATAGCTTAGTTTAGTTTAGTGTAGTTTAGTTTTGTTTAGGTTAGTTTAGGTTAGGTTAGTTTAGTTTAATTTAGGTTAGGTTATGTTAGATTAGCTTAGGTTAGGTTAGTTTGGTTTAGTTTAGTCTAGTTAAGTTTAGTTTACTTTATACTTTAGTTTAGTTTAGTTTATTTTACAGTTTAGTTTAGTTTTGTTTATAGTTTAGTTTGCAGTTTAGTATCGTTTAGTTTAATTTAATTTAGTTTAGGTTAGGTAACCTTAGGCTAGGTTAGGTTAGTTGAGTTTAGTTTATGTTAGGTTAGGTTAGTTTAGATTAGTTTAGGTTATTTTATAGTTGAGTTTAGTTAGGTTTAGTTTATTTTATAGTTTAGTTTAGTTTAGTTTATAATTCAGTTTATAGTTTAGTTTAGATTATAGTTTAATTTATAGTTTAGTTTTTTTTTTGTAATTTAGTTTAGCTTTGTTTAGTTTCGTTTAGTTTACTTTAGTTTAGGGTATGTTTAAGTTAGGTTAGGTTAGGTTAGTTTAGTTTAGTTTAGGTTAGGTTGTGTTACCTTATGTTAGGTTAGGTTAGGTTAGGTTAAGTTAAGTTAGGTTAGCTTAGTTTAGAATGATTTAGTTTAGTATAATTTAGTTTATAGTTTAGTTTATTTGAGTTTATAGTTTAATTTAGTTTAGTTTAGTTTAATTTAGTTTAGTTTAGTTTAGTTTAGGTTAGTTTAGGTAAGTTTAATTTACTTTAGTTTAGTTTAGTTAAGTTTAGTTTATAGTTTAGTTTATAGTTTAGTTTGTAGTTTAGTTTAGTTTAGGTTAGGTTAAGTTAAGTTAGGTTACGTTAGTTTAGTTTACTATAGTTTAGTTTAGTTTAAAATATAGTATCTTTAGTTTATAATTTAGTTCATAGTTTTCCTTAGATTAGTTTATTTTCGGTTAGGTTAGAGTAGTTTAATTTAGTTTAGTTTAGTTTAGGTTAGATTAGGTTAGTTTAGGTTAGATTAGGTTAGGTTATGTTAGATTAGGTTAGGTTAGGTTAGCTTAGTTTAGTTTAGTTTAGTTTCCGTTAGGTTGGGTTAGGTTAGGTTAGTTAAGTTTATTTTAGTTTAGTTTAGTTAAGTATAGTTTAGTTTATAGTTTACTTTAGTTTAATTTATAGCTTAGTTTATAGCTTAGTTTAGTTCATAGTTTAATTTATATTTAGGTTTAGTTTAGTTTAGTAAAGTTTATTTTAGGGTAGCTTATGTTAGGTTAGGTTAGGTTAGTATAGTTTATAGTTTAATTTATAGTTTACTTAAGTTTATAGTTTAGTTTAATGTTTAGTTTAGTTTAGTTTAGTTTATAATAGTTTAGTTTAGTTTAGTTTAGGTCAGGTTAAGATATTTTAGTTTAGTTTAGTTTAGGTTAGGTTAGGCTAGGTTAAGTTATATTTGGTTAGTTTAGATTAGTTTAGTTTAGTTTAGTTTATAGTTTAGATTAGTTTATTATTTATTTTAGTTTAGTTTAGTTTATAGTTTCGTTTATAGTTTAGTTTGGTTTAGTTTAGTTTAATTTAGTTTACATTAGATTAGTTTAGTTAGTTTTAGTTTAGGTTAGGTTAGATGAGGTTAGTTTAGTTTAGTTTAGTTCAATTTAGTTTATTTTAGTTTATAGATTAGTTTAGTTTAGTTTATAGTTCAATTTATAGTTTAGTTTAGTTTAGTTTATCGTTTAGTTTAGTTTAGTATAGTTTAGTTTAGTTTAGGTTACAGTAGGTTAGTTTAGATTAGTTTAGTTTAGCGCAGTTTAGGTTAGATTAAGTTAGGTTATTTTGTTTAGTTTAGTTTAGTTTAAATTAGTTTATTTTTTAGTTTATAGTTTAGTTTATAGTTTAGCTTAAATTAGTGTAGTTTAGTTTGGTTCAGTTTATTTTAGTTTAGTTTAGTTTAGTTTCGTTTAGCTTAGGTTATGTTATATTAGGTTAGCTTAGGTTGGCTTAGTTTACCCTAGTTTAGTTTGGGTTAGGTAAGGTTAAAATAGGTTAGTTAAATTTAGTTTAGTTTAGTTTAGTTAGGTTTAGTTTAGTTTATAGTTTGGTTTAGTTTAGTTATAGTTTAGTTTATAGTTTAGTTTAGATTATAATTTAATTTATAGTTAAGTTTAGTTTACTTTAGTTTAATTTAGTTTAGCTTTCTTTAGTTTCCTTTAGATTACTCTAGTTTAGGATATGTTAGGTTAGGTTAGTTTAGTTTAGTTTAATTAAGGATAATTTAGTTTAATTTAGTTTAGTTTAGGTTAGGTTAGGTTAGGTTAGTTAAGTTTAGTGTAGTTTAGTTTAGTTTAAAATATAGTATCTTTAGTTTATAGATTATTTCATATTTTTGTTTAGTTTAGTTTAGGTTATGTTAGAGTAGTTTAGTTTAGTTTAGTTTACTTTAGGTTAGAATAGGTTAGGTTAGTGTAGATTAATTTAATTTAGTTTAGTTGAATTTAATTTAGTTTTGTTTAGTTTAGTTTAGGTTAGTTTAGTTTAGTATAGGTTAGGTTAAATTAGGTTAGCTTAGTTTAATTTATAGTTTAGTTTAGTTTAGTTTAGTTTATAGTGTGGTTTATACTTTAGTTTTTTATTTTAGTTTATAGTTTAGTTTAGTTTAGTGTAGTTTAGTTTGGTTTAGTTTTGTTTAGTTTAGTTTAAATTAGTTTCGTTTAGGTTAGGTTAAGTTAGAATAGGTTAGGTTAGGTAAGCTTAGTTTAGTTTACTTTTGGTTAGGTTAGGTTAGGTTAGGTTGGTTAAGTTCAGTTTAGTTTAGTTTAGTTAAGTTTAGTTTAATTTATAGTTTAGTTCAGTTTAGTTTATAGCTTAGTTTATAGTTTAGTTTAGTTTATAGTTTCATTTATAGTTAAGTTTAGTTTAGTTTAGTTAATTTACTTTAGTTTAGTTTATTTTAGGGTAGCTTATGTTAGGTTAGGTTAGTTTATAGTTTAATTTATAGTTTAGTTTAGTTTATAGTTTAGTTTATAGTTCAGTTTATAATAGTTTAGTTTAGGTTAGGTTACGTTAGGTTAGTTTAGTTTAGTTTAGGTTAGGTTTGGCTATGTTAGGTTAGGATAGGTTAGTTTAGATTAGTTTAGTTTAGTTTAGTTTATAGTTTATTTTATTTTAGTTTATTATTTAATTTAGTGTAGTTTAGTTTAAGGTTTCGTTTATAGTTTAGTTTGGTTTAGTTTAGTTTATTTTAGTTTAGCTTAGATTAGTTTAGTTTGTCTTAAGTTAGGTTAGGTTAGGTTAGGTGAGATTAGTTTAGTTTAGTACAGTTTAATTTAGTTTGGTTTAGTTTATATTTTAGTTTAATTTAGTTCATAGTTCAATTTATGGATTAGTTTAGTTTATAGTTTATATTATCGTTTAGTTTAGTTTAGATTAGTTTAGTTTAGGTCAGTTTAGGTTAGGTTAAGTTAGGTTAGGTTAGTTTAGATTAGTTTAGTTTAATTTAGTTTAGTTTATAGTTTAGTTTATTTTAGTTTAGAGATTAATTTAATTTAGTTTAGTTTAGTTTAGGTTAGGTTAGGTTAGGTTAGGTTAATTTAGTTTAGTTTAGGTTAGGTTAGGTTAGGTAAGGTTAATTTACTTTAGTAAAGTTTCGTTTAGTTTATTTCAGTTCAGTTTATAGTTTAGTTGAGTTTATAGTTTAGTTTACAATTTTGTTTCGTTTAGTTTAGTTTAGTTTAGTATAGTTAAGGTAAGGTTGGGTTAGGTTAGGTTAGTTTAGTTTAGTTTAGTTTATAGTTTAGTTTAATTTAGTTTACAGTTTAGTGTATTCTTTAGTTTATAGTGTAGTTTATAGTTTATTTTAATTTAGTGTAGTTTAGTTTGGTTTAGTTTAGTATAGTTTTGTTTAGTTTAGGTTAGGTTAGGTTAGGTTAGTTTAGTTAACTTTGGTTTAGTTTAGTTTAGTTTTGTTTAGTTTATAGTTTAGTTTATAGTTTAGTTTAGTTTAGTTTATAGTTTAATTTATAATTTGGTTTATTTTTGTTTAATTTGGTTTATAGTAGGTTAGGTTAGGTTAGTTTAGTTTAGTTTAGGTTAGGTTAAGTTAGGTTAGTTTAGGTTAATTTAGTTTAGTTGAGTTTAATTTAATTTAGTTTATAGTTTAATTTATAGTTTAGTTTACCTTATAGTTTAGTTTAATTAATTTATAGTTTAATTTAGTTTAGTTTAGTTTAATTTAGTTTAGTTTAGTTCATAGTTTTGTTTATAGTTTAGTTTAGTTTAGTTTAGTTTAAGTTATGTTAGGTTAGTTTAGTTTAGTTTAGTTTAGGTTAGGTTAGGCTAGGTTAGGTAAGTTTAATTTAGTTTAGTTTAGTTTAGTTAAGTTTAGTTTATAGTTTAGTTTATAGTTTAGTTTGTAGTTTAGTGTAGTTTAGTTTGGTTTAGTTTAGTTAAGGTTAAGTAATGTTAGGTTCGTTTAGTTTAATTTAGTTTAGATTAGGTTACGTTAGATTAGGTTATAGTAGTTAGGTTTAGTTTAGTTGAATTTAGTTTATAGTTTAATTTATAGTTTAGTTTAGTTTACTTTATAGTTTAGTTTAGTTATTTTATAGTTAATTTATTTTAGTTTAGTCTAGTTTAATTAGGTTTACTTTAGTTTATAGTTTTGTTTATAGTTTAGTTTAGTTTAGTTTAGGTTAATTTATGTTAGGTTAGTTTAGTTTAGTTTAGTTTAGGTTAGGTTAGGTTAGGTTAGGTTAGTTTAATTTAGTTTAGTTTATTTTAGTTTATAGTTTAGTTTAGTTTAGTTTATAATTTATTTTATAATTTAGTATACTTTAGTTTATAGATTAGTTTATAGTTTAGTTAATATTTTAGTTTATTTTAGTTTACGTTAGGTTAGGGAAGTTTAAGTTAGGTTAGGTTAGGTTAGTTTAGTTTAGTTTAGTTTATGTAAGGTTAGGTTAGGTTAGTTTGGTATAGTTTAGTTTAGTTTAGTTTTGTTTATATTTAGTTTAGTTTAATTTATTGTTCAGTTTATAGTTTAGTTTAGTTTAGTTTAGGTTAGGTTGGGTTAGTTTAGTTTAGTTTAGGTTAGGTTAGCTTAAGTTAGGTTAATTTAGTTTAGTATAGTTTAGTTTAGTTTAGTTTAGTTTATAGTTTAGTTCATTTTATTTTATAGTTTAGTTTATAGTTTTGTTTAGTTTAGTTTAGTTTAGTTAATTTGGGTTAGGTTAGGTTAGGTTAGATAAGTTTAGTTTAGGTTAGATTATGATAGGTTAGTGCAGTTTAATTTAATTTTGTTTAGTTTAGTTGAATTAAATTTAGTTTAGTTAGGTCAGTTTAGGTAAGTTAGGTTAGTTTAGTTTAGTATAGGTTAGGTTACGTTAGGTAAGTTTAATTCAGTTTAGTTTATTTTAGTTTATAGTTTAATTTATAGTTTTGCTTATAGTTATTTAGTTTTGTTTAGATAAGTTTAGTTTAGGTTAAATTATGTTAGGTTAGTTTAATTTAGTTTAGTTTAGGTTAGGTTAGGTTGGGTTAGGTTAGTGAAGTTTCATTTAGTTTAGTTTATTTTAGTTTAGTTTAGTATGTAGTTCAGTTCAGTTTTGTTATGTTTAATTTAGTTTAGTTTATAGTTTAGTTCAGTTTAGGTTAGTTTAGTTGAGTTTAGTTTAGTTTAGTTTAGGTTAGGTTAGGTTAGTTTAGTTTAGTTTAGGATAGGTTATGATAGATTAGGTTAGGTTAGGTTAGTTTGGTTTAGTTTAGTCTAGTTAAGTTTAGTTTAGTTTATACTTTAGTTTAGTTTAGTTTATTTTATAGTTTAGTTAAGTTTTGTTTATAGTTTAGTTTGCAGTTTGGTATAGTTTAGTTTAGTTTAAATTAGTTTCGCTAAGTTTAGTATAGTGTAGTTTAGTTTAGTTTATAGTTTAATTTATAATTTAGTTTAGTTTAGTTTAGTTTAATTTAGTTTAGAGTATGTTAGGTTAGGTTAGGTTAGTTTAGTTTAGTTTAGTTTAGTTTAGGTTAGGTTAGGTTATGTTAGGTTAGGTTAGGTTATTTTAATTTATTTGAGATCAATTTAGTTTAGTTTATAGTTTAATTTATAGTTTAGTTTAGTTTACTTTATGGTTTATTTAGTTAATTTATAGTTTAATTTAGTATAGTTTAGTTTAATTTAGTTTCGTTTAGTTTATAGTTTTGTTTATAGTTTAGCTTAGATTAGTTTAGTTTATTTTAGTTTAGGTTAAGTTATGTTAGGTTAGTTTAGTTTAGTTTAGTTCAGGTTCGTTTAGTTAAGTTTAGGTTAGGTTAGGTTAGTTTAGTTTAGTATAGGTTAGGTTAAGTTAGGTAATGGTAGTTTAGTTTATAGTTTAGTTTAGTTTAGTTTAGTTTATAGTGTAGTTTATACTTTAGATTATATTTTAGTTTATAGTTTAGTTTATTTTAGTGTAGTTTAGTTTGGTTTAGTTTGGATTAGATTAGTTTAAATTAGTTTCGTTTAGGTTAGGTTATGTTACATTAGGTTATGTTAGGTAAGCTTAGTTTAGTTTAGTTTAGTTTAGGTTAGGTTAGGTTAGGTTAGGTTAGGTTAGGTAAGTTAAGTTCAGTTTAGTTTAGTTTAGTTAAGTTTAGTTTATAGCTTAGTTTATAGTTTAGTTTAGTTTATACTTTAATTTATAGTTAAGTTTAGTTTAGTTTAGTTTAGTTTAGTTTAGTTTATTTTAGGGTATCTTATGTTAGGTTAGGTTAGTTTAGTTTAGTTTAGTTTAGGTTAGCTTAGGTTAGTTTAAGTTAGTATAGTTTAGTTTAGTTTAAAATATAGTATCTTTAGTTTGTAGTTTAGTTCATAGTTTTGTTTAGTTTAGTTTAGTTTAGTTTAGTTTAGGTTAGAGTGGTTTAGTTTAGTTTAGTTTAGTTTAGGTTAGAATAGGTTAGGTTAGTGTAGTTTAATTTAGTTTAGTTTAGTTGAATTTAATTTAGTTTTGTTTAGTTTAGTTTAGGTTAGGTTAGGTTGGTTTAGTTTAGTATAGGTTAGGTTAAGTTAGGTTAGCTTAGTTTAGTTTATAGTTTAGTTTAGTTTAGTTTAGTTTATAGTGTGGTTTATACTTTAGTTTATATTTTAGTTTATAGTTTAGTTTAGTTTAGTGTAGTTTAGTTCGGTTTAGTTTGGGTTAGTTTAGTTTAAATTAGTTTCGTTTAGGTTAGGTTATGTTAGAATAGGTTAGGTTAGGTAAGCTTAGTTTAGTTTTGTTTAGTTTATGTTAGGTTAGGTTAGATTAGGTTAGGTTAGTTTATAATAGTTTAGTTTAGTTTAGTTCAGTTTAGTTTAGTTTAGTTAAGTTTAGTTTAGTTTATAGTTTAGTTCAGTTTAGTTTATAGCTTAGTTTATAGTTTAGTTTAGTTTATAGTTTAATTTATAGTTAAGTTTATTTTAGTTTAGTTAAATTTAGTTTAGTTTATTTTATTTTAGGGTATCTTATGTTAGGTTAGGTTAGTTTGTAGTTTAATTTATAGTTTAGTTAATTTATAGTTTAGTTTATAGTTTAGTTCAGTTTATAATAGTTTAGTTTAGGTTAGGTTAGGTTAGGTTAGGTTAGTTTAGTTTAGGTTAGGTTTGGCTAGGTTAGGTTAGGATAGGTTAGTTTAGATTAGTTTAGTTTAGTTTAGTTTATTATTTAATTTAGTGTAGTTTAGTTTATAGCTTCGTTTATAGTTTAGTTTGGTTTAGTTTACTTTATTTTAGTTTAGCTTAGATTAGTTTAGTTTGTCTTAGGTTAGGTTACGTTAGGTGATATTAGTTTAGTTTAGTTGAGTTTAATTTAGTTTAGTTTAGTTTATAGTTTAATTTAGTTTAGTTTATAGTTCAATTTATAGATTAGTTTAGTTTATAGTTTATGTTATCGTTTAGTTTAGTTTAGATTAGTTTAGTTTAGGTTAGTTTAGGTTGAGTTAAGTTAGGTTAGGTTAGTTTAGATTAGTTTAGTTTAATTTAGTTTAGTTTATAGTTTAGTTTATTTTAGTTTATAGTTTAATTTAATTTAGTTTAGTTTAGAGTAGTTTAGGTTTGGTTACGTTAGGTTAGGTTAATTTAGTTTAGTTTAGGTATGGTTAGGTTAGGTAAGGTTAATTTACTTTAGTAAAGTTTAGTTTTTTTTAGTTTAGTTTATATTTTAGTTTAGTTTATAGTTTAGTTTACAATTTTGTTTAGTTTAGTTAAGTTTATTTTAGTTTGGGTTAGGTTGGGTTAGGTTAGGTTAGTTTAGTTTAGTTTAGTTTATAGTTTAGTTTAATTTAGTTTACAGTTTAGTGTATCCTTTAGTTTATAGTGTAGTTTATAGTTTATTTTAATTTAGTGTAGTTTAGTTTGGTTTAGTTTAGTATAGTTTTGTTTACTTTAGGTTAGGTGTGATTATGTTAGGTTAGGTTCGCTTACTTTAGTTTAGTTTAGTTTAGTTTAGTTTAGGTTAGGTTAGGTTAGGTTATGTTAGGTTAGTTTAGTTAACTTTGGTTTAGTTTAGTTTAGTTTATAGTTTAGTTTATAGATTAGTTTAGTTTAGTTTAGTTTATTGTTTAATTTAGTTTTGTTTATAGTTTAGTTTATAGTTTAGTATAGTTTAGTTTAATTTAGTTTATCTAATTTTAGTTTAGTTTAGTTTAGTTTTGGGTAGGTTATGTTAGGTTAGGTTAGATTAGTTGAGTTTAGTTTAGTTTAGGTTAGCTTAGGTAAGGTTAGGTTAGGTTAGTTTAGGTTAGTTTAGTTTAGTCTAGTTTATGTTAGGTTAGGTTAGTTTAGTTTAGTTTAATTTTGTTTATATTTTAGTTTAGTTTAGTTTATAGTTTAGTTTACAGTTTAGTTTATTTTATTATATAGTTTAATTTAGTTTAGTTTAGTTTAGTTAGGTTTAGTTTAATTTAGGTTAATTTAATTTAGTTTAGTTTAGGTTAGGTTAGGTTAGGTTAGGTTAGGTTAGTTTAGTTTAGTATATTTAAGTTTAGTTTAAAATATAGTATCTTTAGTCTATAGTATAGTTCATAGTTTTGTTTAGTTTAGTTTAGTTCAGTTTAGGTTAGGTTAGAGTAGTTTAGTTAGTTTAGTTTAGTTTAGGTTAGATTAGGTTAGGTTAGGGTAGTTAAGTTTAGTTTAGTTGAATATAGCTTATAGTTTAATTTATAGTTTAGTTTAGTTCACTTTATAGTTTAGTTTAGTTAATTTATAGTTTAATTTACTTTAGTTTAGTCTAGTTTAATTTAGTTTACTTTAATTTATAGTTTTGTTTATAGTTTAGTTTATTTTAGTTTAGTTTAGTTTAGGTTAAATTATGTTAGGTTAGTTTAGTTTAGTTTAATTTATGTTAGGTTAGGTTGGGTTAAGTTAGTGTAGTTTCATTTAGTTTGGTTTATTTTAGTTTAGTTTAATATGTTGTTCCGTTTAGTTTAGTTTTGTTTAATTTAGTTTAGTTTATAGTTTAGTTGAGTTTAGGTTAGTTTAGTTGAGTTTAGTTTAGTTTAGTTTAGTTAAGGTTTGGTTAGGTTAGGTTAGATTAGTTTTGTTTAGGATAGGTTATGTTAGATTAGGTTAGGTTAGGTTAGTTTGGTTTAGTTTAGTCTAGTTAAGTTTAGTTTAGTTTATACTTTAGTTTAGTTTAGTTTATTTTATAGTTTAGTTAAGTTTTGTTTTTAGTTTAGTTTGCGGTTTAGTATAGTTTAGTTTAGTTTAATTTAGTTTAGCTAAGTATAGTTTAGTTTATGGTTTAATTTATAATTTAGTTTAGTTTAGTTTAATTTAGTTTAGGTTAGGTTAGGTTAGGTAAGTTTAATTTAGTTCAGTTTAATTTAGTTAAGTTTAGTTTATAGTTTAGTTTATAGTATAGTTTAGGTTAAGTTATGTTAGGGTCATTTAGTTTAATTTAGTTTAGATTAGGTTAGGTTAGGTTAGATTAGGGTAGTTAAGTTTAGTTTAGTTGAATTTAGTTTAGTTTAGTTCAGTTAACGTTACGTTAGGTTAGTTTAGTTTAGTTCATTTTAGGTTAGGTTAGGTTAGTTTAGTTTAGTTTAGTTTATTTAAGTGTAGTTTAGTTTATAGTTCAGTTTAGTTTAGTTTTGTTTAATTTAGTTTACTTTATAGTTTAGTTGAGTTTAGGTTAGTTTAGTTGAGTTTAGTTTAGTTTATTTTAGATTATTTTAGGTTAGGTTAGTTTAGTTTAGTTTAGGTTGGGTTATGTTAGATTAGGTTAGGTTAGGTTAGTTTGGCTTATTTTAGTCTAGTTAAGTTTAGTTTATTTTATACTTTGGTTTAGTTTAGTTTATAGTTTAGTTTAGTTTTGTTTATAGTTTAGTTTATAGTTTAGTATAGTTTAGTTTATTTTAATTCAATTTAGCTAAGTTAGGTTAGTTTAGTTTTGGGTAGGTTATGTTAGGTTAGGTTAGTTTAGTTTAGTTTAGGTTAGGTTAGGTTAGGTTAGGTTAGTTTAGTTTAGTTGAGTTCAGTTTAGTTTAGATTAGGTTAAGTAAGATTAGGTTAGGTTAGGTTAGGTTAGTTTAGTTTTGTTTATAGTTTAGTTTAGTTTAGTTTATGGTTTACTTTATAGTTTAGTTAGTTTAGTTTATAGTTTAATTTAGTTTAGTTTAGTTTAGTTTAATTTAGGTTAATTTAGTTTAGTTTAGTTTAGTTTAGGTTAGGTTAAGTTAGGTTAGGTTAGGTTAGTTTAGTTTAGTATAGTTTAATTTAGTTTAAAATATAGTATATTTAGTTTATAGTTTAGTTCATAGTTTTCTTTTGATTAGTTTAGTTTAGGTTAGGTTAGAGTACTTTAGTTTAGTTTAGTTTAGTTTAGGTTAGATTAGGTTAGGTTAATATAGTTTAGTTTAATTTTGTTTAGTTGAATTTAATTTAGTTTAGTTTAGTTTAGGTTAGGTTAGGTTTGTTTAGGTTAGATTAGGTTAGGCTATGTTAGATTAGGTTAGGTTAGGTTAGCTTAGTTTAGTTTAGTTTAGTTTCGGTTAGGTTGGGTTAGGTTAGTTTACTTAAGTTTAGTTTAGTTTAGTTAACTATAGTTTAGTTTATAGTTTAGTTCAGTTTAGTTTATAGCTTAGTTTTTAGCTTAGTTTAGTTCATAGTTTAATTTATATTTAGGTTTAGTTTAGTTTAATTTAGTTTAGCTTAGTTTAGTTTAGTTTAGTTTATTTTAGGGTAGCTTATGTTAGGTTAGGTTAGTATAGTTTATAGTTTAATTTATAGTTTACTTTAGTTTATAGTTTAGTTTATAGTATAGTTTAGTTTAGTTTAGCTTTATAATAGTTTAGTTTAGTTTAGTTTTGTTTAGGTTAAGATAGTTCAGTTTACTTTAATTTAGTTATGTTAGGCTAGGTTAAGTTATATTAGGTTAGTTTAGATTAGTTTAGTTTAGTTTAGTTTATAGTTTAGTTTACTTTAGTTTATTATTTAATTTAGTTTGGTTTAGTTTATAGTTTCGTTGATAGATTAGTTTGGTTTAGTTTAGTTTAATTTAGTTTACCTTAGATTAATTATTTAGTTTTAGGTTAGGTTAGGTTAGGTGACGTTAGTTTAGTTTAGTTTAGTTGAATTTAGTTTAGTTTATAGTTTAGTTTAGTTTAGTTTATAGTTCAATTTATAGTTTAGTTTAGTTTAGTTTATCGTTTAGTTTAGTTTAGTATAGTTTAGTTTAGTTTAGGTTAGAGTAGGTTAGTTTAGATTAGTTTAGTTTAGGGCAGTATAGGTTAGGTAAAGTTAAGTTATTTTGTTTAATTTAGTTTAGTTTAGTTTAGTTTAGTTTATAGTTTAGTTTAGTTTATAGTTTAGTTTATAATTTAGTTTATAGTTTAGTTTAGATTAGTGTAGTTTAGTTTGGTTTAGTTTATTATCGTTTAGTTTAGTTTCGTTTAGCTTAGGTTATGTTATATTAGGTGTGCTTAGGTTAGCTTAGTTTACCCTAGTTTAGTTTAGGTTAGGTAAGGTTAGAATAGGTTAGTTAAATTTAGTTTAGTTTAGTTTAGTTAGATTTAGTTTAGTTTATAGTTTAGTTTAGTTTAGTTATAGTTTAGTTTATAGTTTAGTTTAGATTATAATTTAATTTATAATTTAGTTTAGTTTAATTTAGTTTAGCTTTCTTTAGTTTCCTTTAGATTACTTTAGTTTAGGATATGTTAGGTTAGTTTAGTTTAGTTTAATTAAGGTTAATTTAGTTTAATTTAGTTTAGTTTAGGTTAGGTTAGGTTAGTTTAGTTTAGTATAGTTTAGTTTAAAATATAGTATCTTTAGTTTATAGTTTAGTTCATAGTTTTGTTTAGTTTAGTTTAGTTTAGTTTAGGTTAGGTTGGAGTAGTTTAGTTTAGTTTAGTTTAGTTTAGGTTAGAATAGGTTAGGTTAGTCTAGTTTAATTTAGTTTAGTTTAGTTGAATTTAATTTAGTTTTGTATAGTTTATTTTAGGTTAGGTTAGTTTCGTTTAGTATAGGTTAGGTTAAGTTAGGTTAGCTTAGTTTAGTTTATAATTTAGTGTAGTTTAGTTTAGTTTATAGTGTGGTTTATACTTTAGTTTATATTTTAGTTTATAGTTTGGTTTAGTTTAGTTTAGTTAGAGTAATTTAGTTTAGTTTAGTTTAGTTGAATTTAATTTAGTTTAGTTTAGTTTAGGTTAAATAAGTTTAGTTTAGTTTAGGTTAGGTTAATTTAGGTTAGGTTAGTTTAGTAAAGTTTAATTTAGTTTAGTTTAGTTTAGTTTACAGTTTAGTTTATCGTTTGGTTTGTAGTTTAGTTAATAGTTTAGTTTAGTTTAGTGCAGTTTATTTTGGTTAGTTTAGTATAGTTTCGTTTACGTTAGGTTATGTTAGATTAGGTTAGGTTGGGTTAGCTTACTTTAGTTTAGTTTAGTTTAGTTTAGGTTAAGTTATTTTAGGTTCGTTTAGTTTAATTTAGTTTAGATTAGGTTAGGTTAGGTTAGGTCAGGTTAGGGTAGTTTAGTTTAGTTTAGTTGAATTTAGTTTTGTTTAGTTCAGTTTAGGTTACGTTAGGTTACTTTATATTAGTTTAGGTTAGGTTAGGTTAGGTTTGTTTAGTTTAGTTAAGTTTATTTTAGTTTAGTTTAGTATATAGTTCAGTTTAATTTAGTTTTGTTTAATTTAGTTTAGTTTATAGTTTAGTTCAGTTTAGGTTAGTTTAGTTGAGTTTAGTTTAGTTTAGTTTAGTTTAGTTTAGATTAGTTTAGTTTAGGTTAGGTTAGTTTAGTTTAGTTGAGTTTAGTTTAGTTTTGATTAGGTTAAGTAAGGTTAGGTTAGGTTAAATTAGGTTAGTTTAGTTTAGTCTAGTTTATGTTAGGTTAGGTTAGTTTAGTTTAGTTTAGTTTTCTTTAATTTAGGTTAATTTAGTTTAGTTTAGTTTAGTTTAGTTTAATTTAGGTTAATTTAGTTTAGTTTAGTTTAGTTTAGGTTATGTTAGATTAGGTTACGTTAGGTTAGGTTAGGTTAAGTTAGTTCAGTTTAGTATAGTTTAGTTTAGTTTAAATTATAGTATCTTTAGTTTATAGTTTAGTTCATAGCTTTGTTTAATTTAGTTTAGTTTAGTTTAGTTAGGTTACAGTAGTTTAGTTTAGGGTAGGTTAGGTTGGTTTAGTTTAGTATAGGTTAGGTTCAGTTAGGTTACGTTAGTTTAGTTTAGTTTAGTTTATAGTTTAGTTTAGTTTAGTTTATAGTTTACTTTAGTTTAGTTTATATTTTAGTTTAGTTTAATGTAGTTTAGTGTTCTTTAGTTTATATTAGTTCAGTTTTGTTTAGTTTCCTTTAGCTAAGGTTATGTTACATTAGGTTAGCTTAGGTTAGCTTAGTTTACTCTAGTTTAGTTTAGGTTAGGTTAGGTTAGAATAGGTCAGTTAAGTTTAGTTTAGTTTAGTTTAGTTAGGTTTAGTTTAGTTTATAGTTTAGTTTAGTTTAGTTTATAGTTTAGTTTAGTTTAGTTTAGTTTAATTTAGTTTAGCATTCTTTTTTCGGTTAGAGTACTTTAGTTTAGGGTATGTTATGTTAGGTTAGCTTGGTTAGTTTAGTTAAGTTTAGGTTAGGTTAGGTTAGGTTAAATTAGGTTAGTTTAGAATAGTTTAGTTTAGTTAAGTTTAGTTTATAGTTTAGTTTATAGTTTAGTTTGTAGATTTATTTTAGTTTAGTTTAGTTTAGGTTAAGTTATGTTAGGTTCGTTTAGTTTAATTTAGTTTAGATTAGGTTAGATTAGGTTAGGTTAGGTTAGGTTAGGTTAGGTTAGGGTAGTTTAGTTTAGTTTAGTTGAATTTAGTTTAGTTTAGTTCAGTTTAGGTTAGTTTAGTTTAGGTTAGGTTAGGTTAGTTTGGTTTAGTTTAGTCTAGTTAAGTTTAGTATAGTTTTTACTTTAGTTTAGTTTAGTTTATTTTATAGTTTAGTTAAGTTTTGTTTATACTTTAGTTTGCAGTTTAGTATAGTTTAGTTTAGTTTAATTTAGTTTAGTTTAGTTTAATTTAGTTTCGTCTAGTTTATAGTTTTGTTTATAGTTTAGCTTAGTTTAGTTTAGTTTAGTTTAGTTTAGGTTAAGTTATGTTAGGGTCGTTTAGTTTAATTTAGTTAAGATTAGGATAGGTTAGGTTAGGGTAGTTAAGTTTAGTTTAGTTGAATTTAGTTTAATTTAGTTCAGTTTAGGTTACGTTAGGTTAGTTTAGTTTAGTTTAGTTTAGGTTAGGTTAGGTTAGTTTAGTTTAGTTTTTTTAAGTGTAGTTTAGTTTATAGTTCAGTTTAGTTTAGTTTGGTTTAATTTAGTTTAGTTTATAGTTTAGTTGAGTTTAGGTTAGTTTAGTTGAGTTTAGTTTGGTTTAGTTTATTTTAGATTAGGTTAGTTTAGGTTAGTTTAGTTTAGTTTAGGTTGGGTTATGTTAGATTAGGTTAGGTTAGGTTAGTTTGGCTTAGTTTAGTCTAGTTAAGTTTAGTTAAGTTTACACTTAAGTTTAGTTTAGTTTATAGTTTAGTTTAGTTTTGTTTATAGTTTTGTTTATAGTTTAGTATAGTTTAGTTTAGTTTAATTTAGTTTAGCTAAGTTTAGTTTAGTTTAGTTTTGGGTGGGTTATGTTAGGTTAGGTTAGGTTAGTTTAGTGTAGTTTAGGTTAGGTTAGGTTAGGTTAGGTTAGGTTAGTTTAGTTTAGTTGAGTTTAGTTTAGTTTAGATTAGGTTAAGTAAGATTAGGTTAGGTTAGGTTAGGTTAGTTTAGTTTTGTTTATAGTTTAGTTTAGTTTAGTTTACATTTTCTTTATAGTTTAGTTAGTTTAGTTTATAGTTTAATTTAGTTTAGTTTAGTTTAGTTTTCATTAATTTAGGTTAATTTGTTTAGTTTAGTTTAGTTTAGGTTAGGTTAAGTTAGGTTAGGTTAGGTTAGTTTAGTTTACTATAGTTTAGTTTAGTCTAAAATATAGTATCTTTAGTTTATAATTTAGTTCATAGTTTTCCTTAGATTAGTTTATTTTCGGTTAGGTTAGAGTAGTTTAGTTTAGTTTAGTTTAGGTTAGATTAGGTTAGTTTAATGTAGTTTAGTTTAATTTAGTTTAGTTGAATTTAATTTAGTTTAGTTTAGGTTAGGTTAGGTTTGTTTAGGTTAGATTAGGTTAGGTTATGTTAGATTAGGTTAGGTTAGGTTAGCTTAGTTTAGTTTAGTTTAGTTTCCGTTAGGTTGGGTTAGGTTAGGTTAGTTAAGTTTATTTTAGTTTAGTTTAGTTAAGTATAGTTTAGTTTATAGTTTACTTTAGTTTAATTTATAGCTTAGTTTATAGCTTAGTTTAGTTCATAGTTCAATTTATATTTAGGTTTAGTTTAGTTTAGTAAAGTTTATTTTAGGGCATTTTATGTTAGGTTAGGTTAGGTTAGTATAGTTTATAGTTTAATTTATAGTTTACTTTAGATTATAGTTTAGTTTATAGTTTAGTTTAGTTTAGTTTAGTTTATAATAGTTTAGTTTAGTTTAGTTTAGGTCAGGTTAAGATATTTTAGTTTAGTTTAGTTTAGGTTAGGTTAGGCTAGGTTAAGTTATATTTGGTTAGTTTAGATTAGTTTAGTTTAGTTTAGTTTATAGTTTAGATTAGTTTATTATTTATTTTAGTTTAGTTCAGTTTATAGTTTCGTTTATAGTTTAGTTTGGTTTAGTTTAGTTTAATTTAGTTTACATTGGATTAGTTTAGTTAGTTTTAGTTTAGGTTAGGTTAGATGAGGTTAGTTTAGTTTAGTTTAGTTCAATTTAGTTTATTTTAGTTTATAGATTAGTTTAGTTTAGTTTATAGTTCAATTTATATTTTAGTTTAGTTTAGTTTATCGTTTAGTTTAGTTTAGTATAGTTTAGTTTAGGTTAGATTACAGTAGGTTAGTTTAGATTAGTTTAGTTTAGCGCAGTTTAGGTTAGATTAAGTTAGGTTATTTTGTTTAGTTTAGTTTAGTTTAGTTTATAGTTTATAGTTTAGTTTATAGTTTAGCTTAGATTAGTGTAGTTTAGTTTGGTTCAGTTTATTTTAGTTTAGTTTAGTTTAGTTTCGTTTAGCTTAGGTTATGTTATATTAGGTTAGCTTAGGTTAGCTTAGTTTACCCCAGTTTAGTTTGGGTTAGGTAAGGTTAAAATAGGTTAGTTAAATTTAGTTTAGTTTAGTTTAGTTAGGTTTAGTTTAGTTTATAGTTTTGTTTAGTTTAGTTATAGTTTAGTTTATAGTTTAGTTTAGATTATAATTTAATTTATAGTTAAGTTTAGTTTACTTTAGTTTAATTTAGTTTAGCTTTCTTTAGTTTCCTTTAGATTACTCTAGTTTAGGATATGTTAGGTTAGGTTAGTTTAGTTTAGTTTAATTAAGGTTAGTTTAGTTTAATTTAGTTTAATTTAGGTTAGGTTAGGTTAGGTTAGGTTAGTTAAGTTTAGTGTAGTTTAGTTTAGTTTAAAATATAGTATCTTTAGTTTATAGATTAGTTCATATTTTTGTTTAGTTTAGTTTAGGTTATGTTAGAGTAGTTTAGTTTAGTTTAGTTTACTTTAGGTTAGAATAGGTTAGGTTAGTGTAGATTAATTTAGTTTAGTTTAGTTGAATTTAATTTAGTTTTGTTTAGTTTAGTTTAGGTTAGTTTAGTTTAGTATAGGTTAGGTTAAGTTAGGTTAGCTTAGTTTAGTTTATAGTTTAGTTTAGTTTATAGTGTGGTTTATACTTTAGTTTATATTTTAGTTTATAGTTTAATTTAGTTTAGTGTAGTTTAGTTTGGTTTAGTTTTCTTTAGTTTAGTTTAAATTAGTTTTGTTTAGGTTAGGTTAAGTTAGAATAGGTTAGGTTAGGTAAGCTTAGTTTAGTTTAGTTTTGGTTAGGTTAGGTTAGGTTAGGTTGGTTAAGTTCAGTTTAGTTTAGTTTAGTTAAGTTTAGTTTAGTTTATAGTTTAGTTCAGTTTAGTTTTTAGCTTAGTTTATAGTTTAGTTTAGTTTATAGTTTCATTTATAGTTAAGTTTAGTTTAGTTTAGTTTAATTTACTTTAGTTTAGTTTATTTTAGGGTAGCTTATGTTAGGTTAGGTTAGTTTATAGTTTAATTTATAGTTTAGTTTAGTTTATAGTTTAGTTTATAGTTCAGTTTATAATAGTTTAATTTAGGTTAGGTTAGGTTAGGTTAGTTTAGTTTAGTTTAGTTTAGGTTAGGTTTGGCTATGTTAGGTTAGGATAGGTTAGTTTAGATTAGTTTAGTTTAGTTTAGTTTATAGTTTATTTTATTTTAGTTTATTATTTAATTTAGTGTAGTTTAGTTTATAGTTTCGTTTATAGTTTAGTTTGGTTTAGTTTAGTTTATTTTAGTTTAGCTTAGATTAGTTTAGTTTGTCTTAGGTTAGGTTAGGTTAGGTTAGGTGAGATTAGTTTAGTTTAGTACAGTTTAATTTAGTTTGGTTTAGTTTATATTTTAGTTTAGTTTAGTTCATAGTTCAATTTATGGATTAGTTTAGTTTATAGTTTATGTTATCGTTTAGTTTAGTTTAGATTAGTTTAGTTTAGGTCAGTTTAGGTTAGGTTAAGTTAGGTTAGGTTAGTTTAAATTAGTATAGTTTAATTTAGTTTAGTTTATAGTTTAGTTTATTTTAGTTTAGAGATTAATTTAATTTAGTTTAGTTTAGTTTAGGTTAGGTTACGTTAGGTTAGGTTAATTTAGTTTAGTTTAGGTTAGGTTAGGTTAGGTAAGGTTAATTTACTTTAGTAAAGTTTCGTTTAGTTTATTTCAGTTCAGTTAATAGTTTAGTTGAGTTTATAGTTTAGTTTACAATTTTGTTTCGTTTAGTTTAGTTTAGTTTAGTATAGTTAAGGTAAGGTTGGGTTAGGTTAGGTTAGTTTAGTTTAGTTTAGTTTATAGTTTAGTTTAATTTAGTTTACAGTTTAGTGTATTCTTTAGTTTATAGTGTAGTTTATAGTTTATTTTAATTTAGTGTAGTTTAGTTTGGTTTAGTTTAGTATAGTTTTGTTTAGTTTAGGTTAGGTTAGGTTAGGTTAGGTTAGTTTAGTTAACTTTGGTTTAGTTTAGTTTAGTTTTGTTTAGTTTATAGTTTAGTTTATAGTTTAGTTTAGTTTAGTTTATAGTTTAATTTATAATTTGGTTTATTTTTGTTTAATTTGGTTTATAGTAGGTTAGGTTAGGTTAGTTTAGTTTAGTTTAGGTTAGGTTAAGTTAGGTTAGTTTAGGTTAATTTAGTTTAGTTGAGTTTAATTTAGTTTAGTTTATAGTTTAATTTATAGTTTAGTTTACCTTATAGTTTAGTTTAATTAATTTATAGTTTAATTTAGTTTAGTTTAGTTTAATTTAGTTCAGTTTAGTTCATAGTTTTGTTTATAGTTTAGTTTAGTTTAGTTTAGTTTAAGTTATGTTAGGTTAGTTTAGTTTAGTTTAGTTTAGGTTAGGTTAGGCTAGGTTAGGTAAGTTTAATTTAGTTTAGTTTAGTTTAGTTAAGTTTAGTTTATAGTTTAGTTTATAGTTTAGTTTGTAGTTTAGTGTAGTTTAGTTTGGTTTAGTTTAGTTAAGGTTAAGTAATGTTAGGTTCGTTTAGTTTAATTTAGTTTAGATTAGGTTACGTTAGATTAGGTTATAGTAGTTAGGTTTAGTTTAGTTGAATTTAGTTTATAGTTTAATTTATAGTTTAGTTTAGTTTACTTTATAGTTTAGTTTAGTTATTTTATAGTTTAATTTAGTTTAGTTTAGTCTAGTTTAATTAGGTTTACTTTAGTTTATAGTTTTGTTTATAGTTCAGTTTAGTTTAGTTTAGGTTTATTTATGTTAGGTTAGTTTAGTTTAGTTTAGTTTAGGTTAGGTTAGGTTAGGTTAGGTTAGTGTAGTTTAGTTTAGTTTAGCTGAATTTTGTTTAGTTTAGTTTAGTTTAGGTTACGTTAGGTTAGTTTAGTTTAGTTTAGTTTAGTGTATGTTAGGTTAGGTTAGGTTAGTTTAATTTAGTTTAGTTTATTTTAGTTTATAGTTTAGTTTAGTTTATAATTTATTTTATAATTTAGTATACTTTAGTTTATAGATTAGTTTATAGTTTAGTTAATATTTTAGTTTGTTTTAGTTTACGTTAGGTTAGGGAAGTTTAAGTTAGGTTAGGTTAGGTTAGTTTAGTTTAGTTTAGTTTATGTAAGGTTAGGTTAGGTTAGTTTGGTATAGTTTAGTTTAGTTTAGTTTTGTTTATATTTAGTTTAGTTTAATTTATTGTTCAGTTTATAGTTTAGTTTAGTTTAGTTTAGGTTAGGTTGGGTTAGTTTAGTTTAGTTTAGGTTAGGTTAGCTTAAGTTAGGTTAATTTAGTTTAGTATAGTTTAGTTTAGTTTAGTTTAGTTTATAGTTTAGTTCATTTTATTTTATAGTTTAGTTTATAGTTTTGTTTAGTTTAGTTTAGTTTAGTTAATTTGGGTTAGGTTAGGTTAGGTTAGATAAGTTTAGTTTAGGTTAGATTATGATAGGTTAGTGCAGTTTAATTTAATTTTGTTTAGTTTAGTTGAATTAAATTTAGTTTAGTTAGGTCAGTTTAGGTAAGTTAGGTTAGTTTAGTTTAGTATAGGTTAGGTTACGTTAGGTAAGTTTAATTCAGTTTAGTTTAGTGTAGTTTATAGTTTAATTTATAGTTTTGCTTATAGTTATTTAGTTTTGTTTAGATAAGTTTAGTTTAGGTTAAATTATGTTAGGTTAGTTTAGTTTAGTTTAGTTTAGTTTAGTTTAGGTTAAGTTATGTTAGGTTAGTTTAGTTTAGTTTAGTTCACGTTCGTTTAGGTTAGGATAGGTAAGTTTAATTTAGTTCAGTTTAGTTTAGTTAAGTTTAGTTTATAGTTTAGTTTATAGTTTAGTATGTAGTTTAGTTTAGTTTAGTTTAGTTTAGTTTAGGTTAAGTTATGTTAGGTTCGTTTAGTTTAATTTAGTTTAGATTAGGTTAGGTTAGGTTAGGTTAGGTTAGGGTATTTAAGTTTAGTTTAGGCAAATTTAGTTTAGTTTAGTTTATTTTATAGTTTAGTTTTGTTTTGTTGATAGTTTTGTTTGCAGTTTAGTATAGTTTAGTTTAGTTTAATTTAGATTAGGTTAAGTAAGGTTAAGGTTAGGTTAGTTTAGTTTAGTTTATGTTAGGTTAGGTTAGTTTAGTTTAGTTTTGTTTATAGTTTAGTTTAATTTATTTTACAATTTAGTTTATAGTTTAGTTTAGTTTAGTTTGTAATTTAATTTAGTTTAGTTTAGTTTAGTTTACTTTAGTTTAGGTTAGGTTAGGTTAGTTTAGTGTAGTATAGTTTAGTTTAGTTTAAAATATAGTATCTTTAGTTTATAGTTTAGTTCATAGTTTTGTTTAGTTTAGTTTAGTTTAGTGTAGGTTAGGTTAGAGTAGTTTAGTTTAGTTTAGTTTAGGTTAGAATAGGTTAGGTTAGTGTAGTTTAGTTTAGTTGAATTTAATTTAGTTTTGTTCAGTTTAGTTTAGGTTAGGTTAGGTTAGTTTAGTTTAGTATAGGTTAGGTTAAGTTAGGTAATGGTAGTTTAGTTTATATTTTAGTTTAGTTTAGTTTAGTTTATAGTGTAGTTTATACTTTAGATTATATTTTAGTTTATAGTTTAGTTTATTTTAGTGTAGTTTAGTTTGGTTTAGTTTGGATTAGATTAGTTTAAATTAGTTTCGTTTAGGTTAGGTTATGTTACATTAGGTTATGTTAGGTAAGCTTAGTTTAGTTTAGTTTAGTTTAGGTTAGGTTAGGTTAGGTTAGGTTAGGTTAGGTTAGTTAAGTTCAGTTTAGTTTAGTTTAGTTAAGTTTAGTTTATAGCTTAGTTTATAGTTTAGTTTAGTTTATACTTTAATTTATAGTTAAGTTTAGTTTAGTTTAATTTAGTTTAGTTTAGTTTATTTTAGGGTATCTTATGTTAGGTTAGGTTAGTTTAGTTTAGTTTAGTTTAGGTTAGCTTAGGTTAGTTTAAGTTAGTATAGTTTAGTTTAGTTTAAAATATAGTATCTTTAGTTTGTAGTTTAGTTCATAGTTTTGTTTAGTTTAGTTTAGTTTAGTTTAGTTTAGGTTAGAGTGGTTTAGTTTAGTTTAGTTTAGTTTAGGTTAGAATAGGTTAGGTTAGTGTAGTTTAATTTAGTTTAGTTTAGTTGAATTTAATTTAGTTTTGTTTAGTTTAGTTTAGGTTAGGTTAGGTTGGTTTAGTTTAGTATAGGTTAGGTTAAGTTAGGTTAGCTTTGTTTAGTTTATAGTTTAGTTTAGTTTAGTTTAGTTTATAGTGTGGTTTATACTTTAGTTTATATTTTAGTTTATAGTTTAGTTTAGTTTAGTGTAGTTTAGTTCGGTTTAGTTTGGTTTAGTTTAGTTTAAATTAGTTTCGTTTAGGTTAGGTTATGTTAGAATAGGTTAGGTTAGGTAAGCTTAGTTTAGTTTTGTTTAGTTTAGGTTAGGTTAGGTTAGATTAGGTTAGGTTAGTTTATAATAGTTTAGTTTAGTTCAGTTTAGTTTAGTTTAGTTAAGTTTAGTTTAGTTTATATTTTAGTTCAGTTTAGTTTATAGCTTAGTTTATAGTTTAGTTTAGTTTATAGTTTAATTTATAGTTAAGTTTATTTTAGTTTAGTTAAATTTAGTTTAGTTTAGTTTATTTTAGGGTATCTTATGTTAGGTTAGGTTAGTTTGTAGTTTAATTTATAGTTTAGTTAATTTATAGTTTAGTTTATAGTTTAGTTCAGTTTATAATAGTTTATTTTAGGTTAGGTTAGGTTAGGTTAGGTTAGTTTAGTTTAGTTTAGGTTAGGTTTGGCTAGGTTAGGTTAGGATAGGTTAGTTTAGATTAGTTTAGTTTAGTTTAGTTTATTATTTAATTTAGTGTAGTTTAGTTTATAGCTTCGTTTATAGTTTAGTTTGGTTTAGTTTAGTTTATTTTAGTTTAGCTTAGATTAGTTTAGTTTGTCTTAGGTTAGGTTACGTTAGGTGATATTAGTTTAGTTTAGTTGAGTTTAATTTAGTTTAGTTTAGTTTATAGTTTAATTTAGTTTAGTTTATAGTTCAATTTATAGATTAGTTTAGTTTATAGTTTATGTTATCGTTTAGTTTAGTTTAGATTAGTTTAGTTTAGGTTAGTTTAGGTTGAGTTAAGTTAGGTTAGGTTAGTTTAGATTAGTTTAGTTTAATTTAGTTTAGTTTATAGTTTAGTTTATTTTAGTTTATAGTTTAATTTAATTTAGTTTAGTTTAGAGTAGTTTAGGTTTAGTTACGTTAGGTTAGGTTAATTTAGTTTAGTTTAGGTATGGTTAGGTTAGGTAAGGTTAATTTACTTTAGTAAAGTTTAGTTTTTTTTAGTTTAGTTTATATTTTAGTTTAGTTTATAGTTTAGTTTACAATTTTGTTTAGTTTAGTTAAGTTTATTTTAGTTTGGGTTAGGTTGGGTTAGGTTAGGTTAGTTTAGTTTAGTTTATAGTTTAGTTTAATTTAGTTTACAGTTTAGTGTATCCTTTAGTTTATAGTGTAGTTTATAGTTTATGTTAATTTAGTGTAGTTTAGTTTGGTTTAGTTTAGTATAGTTTTGTTTACTTTAGGTTAGGTGAGATTATGTTAGGTTAGGTTCGCTTACTTTAGTTTAGTTTAGTTTAGTTTAGTTTAGGTTAGGTTAGGTTAGGTTATGTTAGGTTAGTTTAGTTAACTTTGGTTTAGTTTAGTTTAGTTTATAGTTTAGTTTATAGATTAGTTTAGTTTAGTTTAGTTTATTGTTTAATTTAGTTTTGTTTATAGTTTAGTTTATAGTTTAGTATAGTTTAGTTTAATTTAGTTTATCTAATTTTAGTTTAGTTTAGTTTAGTTTTGGGTAGGTTATGTTAGGTTAGGTTAGATTAGTTGAGTTTAGTTTAGTTTAGGTTAGCTTAGGTAAGGTTAGGTTAGTTTAGGTTAGTTTAGTTTAGTCTAGTTTATGTTAGGTTAGGTTAGTTTAGTTTAGTTTAATTTTGTTTATATTTTAATTTAGTTTAGTTTATAGTTTAGTTTACAGTTTAGTTTATTTTATTATATAGTTTAATTTAGTTTAGTTTAGTTAGGTTTAGTTTAATTTAGGTTAATTTAATTTAGTTTAGTTTAGGTTAGGTTAGGTTAGGTTAGGTTAGTTTAGTTTAGTATATTTAAGTTTAGTTTAAAATATAGTATCTTTAGTCTATAGTATAGTTCATAGTTTTGTTTAGTTTAGTTTAGTTCAGTTTAGGTTAGGTTAGAGTAGTTTAGTTAGTTTAGTTTAGTTTAGGTTAGATTAGGTTAGGTTAGGGTAGTTAAGTTTAGTTTAGTTGAATATAGCTTATAGTTTAATTTATAGTTTAGTTTAGTTCACTTTATAGTTTAGTTTAGTTAATTTATAGTTTAATTTACTTTAGTTTAGTCTAGTTTATTTTAGTTTACTTTAATTTATAGTTTTGTTTATAGTTTAGTTTATTTTAGTTTAGTTTAGTTTAGGTTAAATTATGTTAGGTTAGTTTAGTTTAGTTTAATTTATGTTAGGTTAGGTTGGGTTAAGATAGTGTAGTTTCATTTAGTTTGGTTTATTTTAGTTTAGTTTAATATGTTGTTCCGTTTAGTTTAGTTTTGTTTAATTTAGTTTAGTTTATAGTTTAGTTGAGTTTAGGTTAGTTTAGTTGAGTTTAGTTTAGTTTAGTTTAGTTAAGGTTTGGTTAGGTTAGGTTAGATTAGTTTTGTTTAGGATAGGTTATGTTAGATTAGGTTAGGTTAGGTTAGTTTGGTTTAGTTTAGTCTAGTTAAGTTTAGTTTATTTTATACTTTAGTTTAGTTTAGTTTAGTTTAGGTTAGAATAGGTTAGGTTAGTCTAGTTTAATTTAGTTTAGTTTAGTTGAATTTAATTTAGTTTTGTATAGTTTATTTTAGGTTAGGTTAGTTTCGTTTAGTATAGGTTAGGTTAAGTTAGGTTAGCTTAGTTTAGTTTATAATTTAGTGTAGTTTAGTTTAGTTTATAGTGTGGTTTATACTTTAGTTTATATTTTAGTTTATAGTTTGGTTTAGTTTAGTTTAGTTAGAGTAATTTAGTTTAGTTTAGTTTAGTTGAATTTAATTTAGTTTAGTTTAGTTTAGGTTAAATAAGTTTAGTTTAGTTTAGGTTAGGTTAATTTAGGTTAGGTTAGTTTAGTAAAGTTTAATTTAGTTTAGTTTAGTTTAGTTTACAGTTTAGTTTATCGTTTGGTTTGTAGTTTAGTTAATAGTTTAGTTTAGTTTAGTGCAGTTTATTTTGGTTAGTTTAGTATAGTTTCGTTTACGTTAGGTTATGTTAGATTAGGTTAGGTTGGGTTAGCTTACTTTAGTTTAGTTTAGTTTAGTTTAGGTTAAGTTATTTTAGGTTCGTTTAGTTTAATTTAGTTTAGATTAGGTTAGGTTAGGTTAGGTCAGGTTAGGGTAGTTTAGTTTAGTTTAGTTGAATTTAGTTTTGTTTAGTTCAGTTTAGGTTACGTTAGGTTACTTTATATTAGTTTAGGTTAGGTTAGGTTAGGTTTGTTTAGTTTAGTTAAGTTTATTTTAGTTTAGTTTAGTATATAGTTCAGTTTAATTTAGTTTTGTTTAATTTAGTTTAGTTTATAGTTTAGTTCAGTTTAGGTTAGTTTAGTTGAGTTTAGTTTAGTTTAGTTTAGTTTAGTTTAGATTAGTTTAGTTTAGGTTAGGTTAGTTTAGTTTAGTTGAGTTTAGTTTAGTTTTGATTAGGTTAAGTAAGGTTAGGTTAGGTTAGGTTAGGTTAGTTTAGTTTAGTCTAGTTTATGTTAGGTTAGGTTAGTTTAGTTTAGTTTAGTTTTCTTTAATTTAGGTTAATTTAGTTTAGTTTAGTTTAGTTTAGTTTAATTTAGGTTAATTTAGTTTAGTTTAGTTTAGTTTAGGTTATGTTAGATTAGGTTACGTTAGGTTAGGTTAGGTTAAGTTAGTTCAGTTTAGTATAGTTTAGTTTAGTTTAAATTATAGTATCTTTAGTTTATAGTTTAGTTCATAGCTTTGTTTAATTTAGTTTAGTTTAGTTTAGTTAGGTTACAGTAGTTTAGTTTAGGGTAGGTTAGGTTGGTTTAGTTTAGTATAGGTTAGGTTCAGTTAGGTTACGTTAGTTTAGTTTAGTTTAGTTTATAGTTTAGTTTAGTTTAGTTTATAGTTTTCTTTAGTTTAGTTTATATTTTAGTTTAGTTTAATGTAGTTTAGTGTTCTTTAGTTTATATTAGTTCAGTTTTGTTTAGTTTCCTTTAGCTAAGGTTATGTTACATTAGGTTAGCTTAGGTTAGCTTAGTTTACTCTAGTTTAGTTTAGGTTAGGTTAGGTTAGAATAGGTCAGTTAAGTTTAGTTTAGTTTAGTTTAGTTAGGTTTAGTTTAGTTTATAGTTTAGTTTAGTTTAGTTTATAGTTTAGTTTAGTTTAGTTTAGTTTAATTTAGTTTAGCATTCTTTTTTCGGTTAGAGTACTTTAGTTTAGGGTATGTTATGTTAGGTTAGCTTGGTTAGTTTAGTTAAGTTTAGGTTAGGTTAGGTTAGGTTAAGTTAGGTTAGTTTAGAATAGTTTAGTTTAGTTAAGTTTAGTTTATAGTTTAGTTTATAGTTTAGTTTGTAGATTTATTTTAGTTTAGTTTAGTTTAGGTTAAGTTATGTTAGGTTCGTTTAGTTTAATTTAGTTTAGATTAGGTTAGATTAGGTTAGGTTAGGTTAGGTTAGGTTAGGTTAGGGTAGTTTAGTTTAGTTTAGTTGAATTTAGTTTAGTTTAGTTCAGTTTAGGTTAGTTTAGTTTAGGTTAGGTTAGGTTAGTTTGGTTTAGTTTAGTCTAGTTAAGTTTAGTATAGTTTATACTTTAGTTTAGTTTAGTTTATTTTATAGTTTAGTTAAGTTTTGTTTATACTTTAGTTTGCAGTTTAGTATAGTTTAGTTTAGTTTAATTTAGTTTAGTTTAGTTTAATTTAGTTTCGTCTAGTTTATAGTTTTGTTTACAGTTTAGCTTAGTTTAGTTTAGTTTAGTTTAGTTTAGGTTAAGTTATGTTAGGGTCGTTTAGTTTAATTTAGTTAAGATTAGGATAGGTTAGGTTAGGGTAGTTAAGTTTAGTTTAGTTGAATTTAGTTTAATTTAGTTCAGTTTAGGTTACGTTAGGTTAGTTTAGTTTAGTTTAGTTTAGGTTAGGTTAGGTTAGTTTAGTTTAGTTTTTTTAAGTGTAGTTTAGTTTATAGTTCAGTTTAGTTTAGTTTGGTTTAATTTAGTTTAGTTTATAGTTTAGTTGAGTTTAGGTTAGTTTAGTTGAGTTTAGTTTGGTTTAGTTTATTTTAGATTAGGTTAGTTTAGGTTAGGTTAGTTTCGTTTAGTATAGGTTAGGTTAAGTTAGGTTAGCTTAGTTTAGTTTATAATTTAGTGTAGTTTAGTTTAGTTTATAGTGTGGTTTATACTTTAGTTTATATTTTAGTTTATAGTTTGGTTTAGTTTAGTTTAGTTAGAGTAATTTAGTTTAGTTTAGTTTAGTTGAATTTAATTTAGTTTAGTTTAGTTTAGGTTAAATAAGTTTAGTTTAGTTTAGGTTAGGTTAATTTAGGTTAGGTTAGTTTAGTAAAGTTTAATTTAGTTTAGTTTAGTTTAGTTTACAGTTTAGTTTATCGTTTGGTTTGTAGTTTAGTTAATAGTTTAGTTTAGTTTAGTGCAGTTTATTTTGGTTAGTTTAGTATAGTTTCGTTTACGTTAGGTTATGTTAGATTAGGTTAGGTTGGGTTAGCTTACTTTAGTTTAGTTTAGTTTAGTTTAGGTTAAGTTATTTTAGGTTCGTTTAGTTTAATTTAGTTTAGATTAGGTTAGGTTAGGTTAGGTCAGGTTAGGGTAGTTTAGTTTAGTTTAGTTGAATTTAGTTTTGTTTAGTTCAGTTTAGGTTACGTTAGGTTACTTTATATTAGTTTAGGTTAGGTTAGGTTAGGTTTGTTTAGTTTAGTTAAGTTTATTTTAGTTTAGTTTAGTATATAGTTCAGTTTAATTTAGTTTTGTTTAATTTAGTTTAGTTTATAGTTTAGTTCAGTTTAGGTTAGTTTAGTTGAGTTTAGTTTAGTTTAGTTTAGTTTAGTTTAGATTAGTTTAGTTTAGGTTAGGTTAGTTTAGTTTAGTTGAGTTTAGTTTAGTTTTGATTAGGTTAAGTAAGGTTAGGTTAGGTTAGGTTAGGTTAGTTTAGTTTAGTCTAGTTTATGTTAGGTTAGGTTAGTTTAGTTTAGTTTAGTTTTCTTTAATTTAGGTTAATTTAGTTTAGTTTAGTTTAGTTTAGTTTAATTTAGGTTAATTTAGTTTAGTTTAGTTTAGTTTAGGTTATGTTAGATTAGGTTACGTTAGGTTAGGTTAGGTTAAGTTAGTTCAGTTTAGTATAGTTTAGTTTAGTTTAAATTATAGTATCTTTAGTTTATAGTTTAGTTCATAGCTTTGTTTAATTTAGTTTAGTTTAGTTTAGTTAGGTTACAGTAGTTTAGTTTAGGGTAGGTTAGGTTGGTTTAGTTTAGTATAGGTTAGGTTCAGTTAGGTTACGTTAGTTTAGTTTAGTTTAGTTTATAGTTTAGTTTAGTTTAGTTTATAGTTTACTTTAGTTTAGTTTATATTTTAGTTTAGTTTAATGTAGTTTAGTGTTCTTTAGTTTATATTAGTTCAGTTTTGTTTAGTTTCCTTTAGCTAAGGTTATGTTACATTAGGTTAGCTTAGGTTAGCTTAGTTTACTCTAGTTTAGTTTAGGTTAGGTTAGGTTAGAATAGGTCAGTTAAGTTTAGTTTAGTTTAGTTTAGTTAGGTTTAGTTTAGTTTATAGTTTAGTTTAGTTTAGTTTATAGTTTAGTTTAGTTTAGTTTAGTTTAATTTAGTTTAGCATTCTTTTTTCGGTTAGAGTACTTTAGTTTAGGGTATGTTATGTTAGGTTAGCTTGGTTAGTTTAGTTAAGTTTAGGTTAGGTTAGGTTAGGTTAAGTTAGGTTAGTTTAGAATAGTTTAGTTTAGTTAAGTTTAGTTTATAGTTTAGTTTATAGTTTAGTTTGTAGATTTATTTTAGTTTAGTTTAGTTTAGGTTAAGTTATGTTAGGTTCGTTTAGTTTAATTTAGTTTAGATTAGGTTAGATTAGGTTAGGTTAGGTTAGGTTAGGTTAGGTTAGGGTAGTTTAGTTTAGTTTAGTTGAATTTAGTTTAGTTTAGTTCAGTTTAGGTTAGTTTAGTTTAGGTTAGGTTAGGTTAGTTTGGTTTAGTTTAGTCTAGTTAAGTTTAGTATAGTTTATACTTTAGTTTAGTTTAGTTTATTTTATAGTTTAGTTAAGTTTTGTTTATACTTTAGTTTGCAGTTTAGTATAGTTTAGTTTAGTTTAATTTAGTTTAGTTTAGTTTAATTTAGTTTCGTCTAGTTTATAGTTTTGTTTACAGTTTAGCTTAGTTTAGTTTAGTTTAGTTTAGTTTAGGTTAAGTTATGTTAGGGTCGTTTAGTTTAATTTAGTTAAGATTAGGATAGGTTAGGTTAGGGTAGTTAAGTTTAGTTTAGTTGAATTTAGTTTAATTTAGTTCAGTTTAGGTTACGTTAGGTTAGTTTAGTTTAGTTTAGTTTAGGTTAGGTTAGGTTAGTTTAGTTTAGTTTTTTTAAGTGTAGTTTAGTTTATAGTTCAGTTTAGTTTAGTTTGGTTTAATTTAGTTTAGTTTATAGTTTAGTTGAGTTTAGGTTAGTTTAGTTGAGTTTAGTTTGGTTTAGTTTATTTTAGATTAGGTTAGTTTAGGTTAGTTTAGTTTAGTTTAGGTTGGGTTATGTTAGATTAGGTTAGGTTAGGTTAGTTTGGCTTAGTTTAGTCTAGTTAAGTTTAGTTAAGTTTACACTTAAGTTTAGTTTAGTTTATAGTTTAGTTTAGTTTTGTTTATAGTTTTGTTTATAGTTTAGTATAGTTTAGTTTAGTTTAATTTAGTTTAGCTAAGTTTAGTTTAGTTTAGTTTTGGGTGGGTTATGTTAGGTTAGGTTAGGTTAGTTTAGTGTAGTTTAGGTTAGGTTAGGTTAGGTTAGGTTAGGTTAGTTTAGTTTAGTTGAGTTTAGTTTAGTTTAGATTAGGTTAAGTAAGATTAGGTTAGGTTAGGTTAGGTTAGTTTAGTTTTGTTTATAGTTTAGTTTAGTTTAGTTTACATTTTCTTTATAGTTTAGTTAGTTTAGTTTATAGTTTAATTTAGTTTAGTTTAGTTTAGTTTTCATTAATTTAGGTTAATTTGTTTAGTTTAGTTTAGTTTAGGTTAGGTTAAGTTAGGTTAGGTTAGGTTAGTTTAGTTTACTATAGTTTAGTTTAGTCTAAAATATAGTATCTTTAGTTTATAATTTAGTTCATAGTTTTCCTTAGATTAGTTTATTTTCGGTTAGGTTAGAGTAGTTTAGTTTAGTTTAGCTTAGGTTAGATTAGGTTAGTTTAATGTAGTTTAGTTTAATTTAGTTTAGTTGAATTTAATTTAGTTTAGTTTAGGTTAGGTTAGGTTTGTTTAGGTTAGATTAGGTTAGGTTATGTTAGATTAGGTTAGGTTAGGTTAGCTTAGTTTAGTTTAGTTTAGTTTCCGTTAGGTTGGGTTAGGTTAGGTTAGTTAAGTTTATTTTAGTTTAGTTTAGTTAAGTATAGTTTAGTTTATAGTTTACTTTAGTTTAATTTATAGCTTAGTTTATAGCTTAGTTTAGTTCATAGTTCAATTTATATTTAGGTTTAGTTTAGTTTAGTAAAGTTTATTTTAGGGCATCTTATGTTAGGTTAGGTTAGGTTAGTATAGTTTATAGTTTAATTTATAGTTTACTTTAGATTATAGTTTAGTTTATAGTTTAGTTTAGTTTAGTTTAGTTTATAATAGTTTAGTTTAGTTTAGTTTAGGTCAGGTTAAGATATTTTAGTTTAGTTTAGTTTAGGTTAGGTTAGGCTAGGTTAAGTTATATTTGGTTAGTTTAGATTAGTTTAGTTTAGTTTAGTTTATAGTTTAGATTAGTTTATTATTTATTTTAGTTTAGTTCAGTTTATAGTTTCGTTTATAGTTTAGTTTGGTTTAGTTTAGTTTAATTTAGTTTACATTGGATTAGTTTAGTTAGTTTTAGTTTAGGTTAGGTTAGATGAGGTTAGTTTAGTTTAGTTTAGTTCAATTTAGTTTATTTTAGTTTATAGATTAGTTTAGTTTAGTTTATAGTTCAATTTATATTTTAGTTTAGTTTAGTTTATCGTTTAGTTTAGTTTAGTATAGTTTAGTTTAGGTTAGATTACAGTAGGTTAGTTTAGATTAGTTTAGTTTAGCGCAGTTTAGGTTAGATTAAGTTAGGTTATTTTGTTTAGTTTAGTTTAGTTTAGTTTAGTTTATAGTTTATAGTTTAGTTTATAGTTTAGCTTAGATTAGTGTAGTTTAGTTTGGTTCAGTTTATTTTAGTTTAGTTTAGTTTAGTTTCGTTTAGCTTAGGTTATGTTATATTAGGTTAGCTTAGGTTAGCTTAGTTTACCCCAGTTTAGTTTGGGTTAGGTAAGGTTAAAATAGGTTAGTTAAATTTAGTTTAGTTTAGTTTAGTTAGGTTTAGTTTAGTTTATAGTTTTGTTTAGTTTAGTTATAGTTTAGTTTATAGTTTAGTTTAGATTATAATTTAATTTATAGTTAAGTTTAGTTTACTTTAGTTTAATTTAGTTTAGCTTTCTTTAGTTTCCTTTAGATTACTCTAGTTTAGGATATGTTAGGTTAGGTTAGTTTAGTTTAGTTTAATTAAGGTTAGTTTAGTTTAATTTAGTTTAATTTAGGTTAGGTTAGGTTAGGTTAGTTAAGTTTAGTGTAGTTTAGTTTAGTTTAAAATATAGTATCTTTAGTTTATAGATTAGTTCATATTTTTGTTTAGTTTAGTTTAGGTTATGTTAGAGTAGTTTAGTTTAGTTTAGTTTACTTTAGGTTAGAATAGGTTAGGTTAGTGTAGATTAATTTAGTTTAGTTTAGTTGAATTTAATTTAGTTTTGTTTAGTTTAGTTTAGGTTAGTTTAGTTTAGTATAGGTTAGGTTAAGTTAGGTTAGCTTAGTTTAGTTTATAGTTTAGTTTAGTTTATAGTGTGGTTTATACTTTAGTTTATATTTTAGTTTATAGTTTAATTTAGTTTAGTGTAGTTTAGTTTGGTTTAGTTTTCTTTAGTTTAGTTTAAATTAGTTTTGTTTAGGTTAGGTTAAGTTAGAATAGGTTAGGTTAGGTAAGCTTAGTTTAGTTTAGTTTTGGTTAGGTTAGGTTAGGTTAGGTTGGTTAAGTTCAGTTTAGTTTAGTTTAGTTAAGTTTAGTTTAGTTTATAGTTTAGTTCAGTTTAGTTTTTAGCTTAGTTTATAGTTTAGTTTAGTTTATAGTTTCATTTATAGTTAAGTTTAGTTTAGTTTAGTTTAATTTACTTTAGTTTAGTTTATTTTAGGGTAGCTTATGTTAGGTTAGGTTAGTTTATAGTTTAATTTATAGTTTAGTTTAGTTTATAGTTTAGTTTATAGTTCAGTTTATAATAGTTTAATTTAGGTTAGGTTAGGTTAGGTTAGTTTAGTTTAGTTTAGTTTAGGTTAGGTTTGGCTATGTTAGGTTAGGATAGGTTAGTTTAGATTAGTTTAGTTTAGTTTAGTTTATAGTTTATTTTATTTTAGTTTATTATTTAATTTAGTGTAGTTTAGTTTATAGTTTCGTTTATAGTTTAGTTTGGTTTAGTTTAGTTTATTTTAGTTTAGCTTAGATTAGTTTAGTTTGTCTTAGGTTAGGTTAGGTTAGGTTAGGTGAGATTAGTTTAGTTTAGTACAGTTTAATTTAGTTTGGTTTAGTTTATATTTTAGTTTAGTTTAGTTCATAGTTCAATTTATGGATTAGTTTAGTTTATAGTTTATGTTATCGTTTAGTTTAGTTTAGATTAGTTTAGTTTAGGTCAGTTTAGGTTAGGTTAAGTTAGGTTAGGTTAGTTTAGATTAGTTTAGTTTAATTTAGTTTAGTTTATAGTTTAGTTTATTTTAGTTTAGAGATTAATTTAATTTAGTTTAGTTTAGTTTAGGTTAGGTTACGTTAGGTTAGGTTAATTTAGTTTAGTTTAGGTTAGGTTAGGTTAGGTAAGGTTAATTTACTTTAGTAAAGTTTCGTTTAGTTTATTTCAGTTCAGTTAATAGTTTAGTTGAGTTTATAGTTTAGTTTACAATTTTGTTTCGTTTAGTTTAGTTTAGTTTAGTATAGTTAAGGTAAGGTTGGGTTAGGTTAGGTTAGTTTAGTTTAGTTTAGTTTATAGTTTAGTTTAATTTAGTTTACAGTTTAGTGTATTCTTTAGTTTATAGTGTAGTTTATAGTTTATTTTAATTTAGTGTAGTTTAGTTTGGTTTAGTTTAGTATAGTTTTGTTTAGTTTAGGTTAGGTTAGGTTAGGTTAGGTTAGTTTAGTTAACTTTGGTTTAGTTTAGTTTAGTTTTGTTTAGTTTATAGTTTAGTTTATAGTTTAGTTTAGTTTAGTTTATAGTTTAATTTATAATTTGGTTTATTTTTGTTTAATTTGGTTTATAGTAGGTTAGGTTAGGTTAGTTTAGTTTAGTTTAGGTTAGGTTAAGTTAGGTTAGTTTAGGTTAATTTAGTTTAGTTGAGTTTAATTTAGTTTAGTTTATAGTTTAATTTATAGTTTAGTTTACCTTATAGTTTAGTTTAATTAATTTATAGTTTAATTTAGTTTAGTTTAGTTTAATTTAGTTCAGTTTAGTTCATAGTTTTGTTTATAGTTTAGTTTAGTTTAGTTTAAGTTATGTTAGGTTAGTTTAGTTTAGTTTAGTTTAGGTTAGGTTAGGCTAGGTTAGGTAAGTTTAATTTAGTTTAGTTTAGTTTAGTTAAGTTTAGTTTATAGTTTAGTTTATAGTTTAGTTTGTAGTTTAGTGTAGTTTAGTTTGGTTTAGTTTAGTTAAGGTTAAGTAATGTTAGGTTCGTTTAGTTTAATTTAGTTTAGATTAGGTTACGTTAGATTAGGTTATAGTAGTTAGGTTTAGTTTAGTTGAATTTAGTTTATAGTTTAATTTATAGTTTAGTTTAGTTTACTTTATAGTTTAGTTTAGTTATTTTATAGTTTAATTTAGTTTAGTTTAGTCTAGTTTAATTAGGTTTACTTTAGTTTATAGTTTTGTTTATAGTTTAGTTTAGTTTAGTTTAGGTTTATTTATGTTAGGTTAGTTTAGTTTAGTTTAGTTTAGGTTAGGTTAGGTTAGGTTAGGTTAGTGTAGTTTAGTTTAGTTTAGCTGAATTTTGTTTAGTTTAGTTTAGTTTAGGTTACGTTAGGTTAGTTTAGTTTAGTTTAGTTTAGTGTATGTTAGGTTAGGTTAGGTTAGTTTAATTTAGTTTAGTTTATTTTAGTTTATAGTTTAGTTTAGTTTATAATTTATTTTATAATTTAGTATACTTTAGTTTATAGATTAGTTTATAGTTTAGTTAATATTTTAGTTTATTTTAGTTTACGTTAGGTTAGGGAAGTTTAAGTTAGGTTAGGTTAGGTTAGTTTAGTTTAGTTTAGTTTATGTAAGGTTAGGTTAGGTTAGTTTGGTATAGTTTAGTTTAGTTTAGTTTTGTTTATATTTAGTTTAGTTTAATTTATTGTTCAGTTTATAGTTTAGTTTAGTTTAGTTTAGGTTAGGTTGGGTTAGTTTAGTTTAGTTTAGGTTAGGTTAGCTTAAGTTAGGTTAATTTAGTTTAGTATAGTTTAGTTTAGTTTAGTTTAGTTTATAGTTTAGTTCATTTTATTTTATAGTTTAGTTTATAGTTTTGTTTAGTTTAGTTTAGTTTAGTTAATTTGGGTTAGGTTAGGTTAGGTTAGATAAGTTTAGTTTAGGTTAGATTATGATAGGTTAGTGCAGTTTAATTTAATTTTGTTTAGTTTAGTTGAATTAAATTTAGTTTAGTTAGGTCAGTTTAGGTAAGTTAGGTTAGTTTAGTTTAGTATAGGTTAGGTTACGTTAGGTAAGTTTAATTCAGTTTAGTTTAGTTTAGTTTATAGTTTAATTTATAGTTTTGCTTATAGTTATTTAGTTTTGTTTAGATAAGTTTAGTTTAGGTTAAATTATGTTAGGTTAGTTTAGTTTAGTTTAGTTTAGTTTAGTTTAGGTTAAGTTATGTTAGGTTAGTTTAGTTTAGTTTAGTTCACGTTCGTTTAGGTTAGGATAGGTAAGTTTAATTTAGTTCAGTTTAGTTTAGTTAAGTTTAGTTTATAGTTTAGTTTATAGTTTAGTATGTAGTTTAGTTTAGTTTAGTTTAGTTTAGGTTAAGTTATGTTAGGTTCGTTTAGTTTAATTTAGTTTAGATTAGGTTAGGTTAGGTTAGGTTAGGTTAGGGTATTTAAGTTTAGTTTAGGCAAATTTAGTTTAGTTTAGTTTATTTTATAGTTTAGTTTTGTTTTGTTGATAGTTTTGTTTGCAGTTTAGTATAGTTTAGTTTAGTTTAATTTAGATTAGGTTAAGTAAGGTTAAGGTTAGGTTAGTTTAGTTTAGTTTATGTTAGGTTAGGTTAGTTTAGTTTAGTTTTGTTAATAGTTTAGTTTAATTTATTTTACAATTTAGTTTATAGTTTAGTTTAGTTTAGTTTGTAATTTAATTTAGTTTAGTTTAGTTTAGTTTACTTTAGTTTAGGTTAGGTTAGGTTAGTTTAGTGTAGTATAGTTTAGTTTAGTTTAAAATATAGTATCTTTAGTTTATAGTTTAGTTCATAGTTTTGTTTAGTTTAGTTTAGTTTAGTGTAGGTTAGGTTAGAGTAGTTTAGTTTAGTTTAGTTTAGGTTAGAATAGGTTAGGTTAGTGTAGTTTAGTTTAGTTGAATTTAATTTAGTTTTGTTCAGTTTAGTTTAGGTTAGGTTAGGTTAGTTTAGTTTAGTATAGGTTAGGTTAAGTTAGGTAATGGTAGTTTAGTTTATATTTTAGTTTAGTTTAGTTTAGTTTATAGTGTAGTTTATACTTTAGATTATATTTTAGTTTATAGTTTAGTTTATTTTAGTGTAGTTTAGTTTGGTTTAGTTTGGATTAGATTAGTTTAAATTAGTTTCGTTTAGGTTAGGTTATGTTACATTAGGTTATGTTAGGTAAGCTTAGTTTAGTTTAGTTTAGTTTAGGTTAGGTTAGGTTAGGTTAGGTTAGGTTAGGTTAGTTAAGTTCAGTTTAGTTTAGTTTAGTTAAGTTTAGTTTATAGCTTAGTTTATAGTTTAGTTTAGTTTATACTTTAATTTATAGTTAAGTTTAGTTTAGTTTAATTTAGTTTAGTTTAGTTTATTTTAGGGTATCTTATGTTAGGTTAGGTTAGTTTAGTTTAGTTTAGTTTAGGTTAGCTTAGGTTAGTTTAAGTTAGTATAGTTTAGTTTAGTTTAAAATATAGTATCTTTAGTTTGTAGTTTAGTTCATAGTTTTGTTTAGTTTAGTTTAGTTTAGTTTAGTTTAGGTTAGAGTGGTTTAGTTTAGTTTAGTTTAGTTTAGGTTAGAATAGGTTAGGTTAGTGTAGTTTAATTTAGTTTAGTTTAGTTGAATTTAATTTAGTTTTGTTTAGTTTAGTTTAGGTTAGGTTAGGTTGGTTTAGTTTAGTATAGGTTAGGTTAAGTTAGGTTAGCTTTGTTTAGTTTATAGTTTAGTTTAGTTTAGTTTAGTTTATAGTGTGGTTTATACTTTAGTTTATATTTTAGTTTATAGTTTAGTTTAGTTTAGTGTAGTTTAGTTCGGTTTAGTTTGGTTTAGTTTAGTTTAAATTAGTTTCGTTTAGGTTAGGTTATGTTAGAATAGGTTAGGTTAGGTAAGCTTAGTTTAGTTTTGTTTAGTTTAGGTTAGGTTAGGTTAGATTAGGTTAGGTTAGTTTATAATAGTTTAGTTTAGTTCAGTTTAGTTTAGTTTAGTTAAGTTTAGTTTAGTTTATATTTTAGTTCAGTTTAGTTTATAGCTTAGTTTATAGTTTAGTTTAGTTTATAGTTTAATTTATAGTTAAGTTTATTTTAGTTTAGTTAAATTTAGTTTAGTTTAGTTTATTTTAGGGTATCTTATGTTAGGTTAGGTTAGTTTGTAGTTTAATTTATAGTTTAGTTAATTTATAGTTTAGTTTATAGTTTAGTTCAGTTTATAATAGTTTATTTTAGGTTAGGTTAGGTTAGGTTAGGTTAGTTTAGTTTAGTTTAGGTTAGGTTTGGCTAGGTTAGGTTAGGATAGGTTAGTTTAGATTAGTTTAGTTTAGTTTAGTTTATTATTTAATTTAGTGTAGTTTAGTTTATAGCTTCGTTTATAGTTTAGTTTGGTTTAGTTTAGTTTATTTTAGTTTAGCTTAGATTAGTTTAGTTTGTCTTAGGTTAGGTTACGTTAGGTGATATTAGTTTAGTTTAGTTGAGTTTAATTTAGTTTAGTTTAGTTTATAGTTTAATTTAGTTTAGTTTATAGTTCAATTTATAGATTAGTTTAGTTTATAGTTTATGTTATCGTTTAGTTTAGTTTAGATTAGTTTAGTTTAGGTTAGTTTAGGTTGAGTTAAGTTAGGTTAGGTTAGTTTAGATTAGTTTAGTTTAATTTAGTTTAGTTTATAGTTTAGTTTATTTTAGTTTATAGTTTAATTTAATTTAGTTTAGTTTAGAGTAGTTTAGGTTTGGTTACGTTAGGTTAGGTTAATTTAGTTTAGTTTAGGTATGGTTAGGTTAGGTAAGGTTAATTTACTTTAGTAAAGTTTAGTTTTTTTTAGTTTAGTTTATATTTTAGTTTAGTTTATAGTTTAGTTTACAATTTTGTTTAGTTTAGTTAAGTTTATTTTAGTTTGGGTTAGGTTGGGTTAGGTTAGGTTAGTTTAGTTTAGTTTAGTTTATAGTTTAGTTTAATTTAGTTTACAGTTTAGTGTATCCTTTAGTTTATAGTGTAGTTTATAGTTTATGTTAATTTAGTGTAGTTTAGTTTGGTTTAGTTTAGTATAGTTTTGTTTACTTTAGGTTAGGTGAGATTATGTTAGGTTAGGTTCGCTTACTTTAGTTTAGTTTAGTTTAGTTTAGTTTAGGTTAGGTTAGGTTAGGTTATGTTAGGTTAGTTTAGTTAACTTTGGTTTAGTTTAGTTTAGTTTATAGTTTAGTTTATAGATTAGTTTAGTTTAGTTTAGTTTATTGTTTAATTTAGTTTTGTTTATAGTTTAGTTTATAGTTTAGTATAGTTTAGTTTAATTTAGTTTATCTAATTTTAGTTTAGTTTAGTTTAGTTTTGGGTAGGTTATGTTAGGTTAGGTTAGATTAGTTGAGTTTAGTTTAGTTTAGGTTAGCTTAGGTAAGGTTAGGTTAGGTTAGTTTAGGTTAGTTTAGTTTAGTCTAGTTTATGTTAGGTTAGGTTAGTTTAGTTTAGTTTAATTTTGTTTATATTTTAATTTAGTTTAGTTTATAGTTTAGTTTACAGTTTAGTTTATTTTATTATATAGTTTAATTTAGTTTAGTTTAGTTAGGTTTAGTTTAATTTAGGTTAATTTAATTTAGTTTATTTTAGGTTAGGTTAGGTTAGGTTAGGTTAGTTTAGTTTAGTATATTTAAGTTTAGTTTAAAATATAGTATCTTTAGTCTATAGTATAGTTCATAGTTTTGTTTAGTTTAGTTTAGTTCAGTTTAGGTTAGGTTAGAGTAGTTTAGTTAGTTTAGTTTAGTTTAGGTTAGATTAGGTTAGGTTAGGGTAGTTAAGTTTAGTTTAGTTGAATATAGCGTATAGTTTAATTTATAGTTTAGTTTAGTTCACTTTATAGTTTAGTTTAGTTAATTTATAGTTTAATTTACTTTAGTTTAGTCTAGTTTAATTTAGTTTACTTTAATTTATAGTTTTGTTTATAGTTTAGTTTATTTTAGTTTAGTTTAGTTTAGGTTAAATTATGTTAGGTTAGTTTAGTTTAGTTTAATTTATGTTAGGTTAGGTTGGGTTAAGATAGTGTAGTTTCATTTAGTTTGGTTTATTTTAGTTTAGTTTAATATGTTGTTCCGTTTAGTTTAGTTTTGTTTAATTTAGTTTAGTTTATAGTTTAGTTGAGTTTAGGTTAGTTTAGTTGAGTTTAGTTTAGTTTAGTTTAGTTAAGGTTTGGTTAGGTTAGGTTAGATTAGTTTTGTTTAGGATAGGTTATGTTAGATTAGGTTAGGTTAGGTTAGTTTGGTTTAGTTTAGTCTAGTTAAGTTTAGTTTATTTTATACTTTAGTTTAGTTTAGTTTATAGTTTAGTTTAGTTTTGTTTATAGTTTAGTTTATAGTTTAGTATAGTTTAGTTTATTTTAATTTAATTTAGCTAAGTTAGGTTAGTTTAGTTTTGGGTAGGTTATGTTAGGTTAGGTTAGTTTAGTTTAGTTTAGGTTAGGTTAGGTTAGGTTAGGTTAGTTTAGTTTAGTTGAGTTCAGTTTAGTTTAGATTAGGTTAAGTAAGATTAGGTTAGGTTAGTTTAGTTTTGTTTATAGTTTAGTTTAGTTTAGTTTATGGTTTACTTTATAGTTTAGTTAGTTTAGTTTATAGTTTAATTTAGTTTAGATTAGTTTAGTTTAATTTAGGTTAATTTAGTTTAGTTTAGTTTAGTTTAGGTTAGGTTAAGTTAGGTTAGGTTAGGTTAGTTTAGTTTAGTATAGTTTAATTTATTTTAAAATATAGTATCTTTAGTTTATAGTTTAGTTCATAGTTTTCTTTTGATTAGTTTAGTTTAGGTTAGGTTAGAGTACTTTAGTTTAGTTTAGTTTAGTTTAGGTTAGATTAGGTTAGGTTAATATAGTTTAGTTTAATTTTGTTTAGTTGAATTTAATTTAGTTTAGTTTAGTTTAGGTTAGGTTAGGTTTGTTTAGGTTAGATTAGGTTAGGCTATGTTAGATTAGGTTAGGTTAGGTTAGCTTAGTTTAGTTTAGTTTAGTTTCGGTTAGGTTGGGTTAGGTTAGTTTACTTAAGTTTAGTTTAGTTTAGTTTAGTTAAGTATAGTTTAGTTTATAGTTTAGTTCAGTTTAGTTTATAGCTTAGTTTTTAGCTTAGTTTAGTTCATAGTTTAATTTATATTTAGGTTTAGTTTAGTTTAATTTAGTTTAGCTTAGTTTAGTTTAGTTTAGTTTATTTTAGGGTAGCTTATGTTAGGTTAGGTTAGTATAGTTTATAGTTTAATTTATAGTTTACTTTAGTTTATAGTTTAGTTTATAGTATAGTTTAGTTTAGTTTAGCTTTATAATAGTTTAGTTTAGTTTAGTTTTGTTTAGGTTAAGATAGTTCAGTTTACTTTAATTTAGTTATGTTAGGCTAGGTTAAGTTATATTAGGTTAGTTTAGATTAGTTTAGTTTAGTTTAGTTTATAGTTTAGTTTACTTTAGTTTATTATTTAATTTAGTTTGGTTTAGTTTATAGTTTCGTTGATAGATTAGTTTGGTTTAGTTTAGTTTAATTTAGTTTACCTTAGATTAATTATTTAGTTTTAGGTTAGGTTAGGTTAGGTGACGTTAGTTTAGTTTAGTTTAGTTTAATTTAGTTTAGTTTAGTTTATAGTTTAGTTTAGTTTAGTTTATAGTTCAATTTATAGTTTAGTTTAGTTTAGTTTATCGTTTAGTTTAGTTTAGTATAGTTTAGTTTAGTTTAGGTTAGAGTAGGTTAGTTTAGATTAGTTTAGTTTAGGGCAGTATAGGTTAGGTAAAGTTAAGTTATTTTGTTTAATTTAGTTTAGTTTAGTTTAGTTTAGTTTATAGTTTAGTTTAGTTTATAGTTTAGTTTATAATTTAGTTTATAGTTTAGTTTAGATTAGTGTAGTTTAGTTTGGTTTAGTTTATTATCGTTTAGTTTAGTTTCGTTTAGCTTAGGTTATGTTATATTAGGTGTGCTTAGGTTAGCTTAGTTTACCCTAGTTTAGTTTAGGTTAGGTAAGGTTAGAATAGGTTACTTAAATTTAGTTTAGTTTAGTTTAGTTAGATTTAGTTTAGTTTATAGTTTAGTTTAGTTTAGTTATAGTTTAGTTTATAGTTTAGTTTAGATTATAATTTAATTTATAGTTTAGTTTAGTTTAATTTAGTTTAGCTTTCTTTAGTTTCCTTTAGATTACTTTAGTTTAGGATATGTTAGGTTAGTTTAGTTTAGTTTAATTAAGGTTAATTTAGTTTAATTTAGTTTAGTTTAGGTTAGGTTAGGTTAGTTTAGTTTAGTTTAGTTTAGGTTAGAATAGGTTAGGTTAGTCTAGTTTAATTTAGTTTAGTTTAGTTGAATTTAATTTAGTTTTGTATAGTTTAGTTTAGGTTAGGTTAGTTTCGTTTAGTATAGGTTAGGTTAAGTTAGGTTAGCTTAGTTTAGTTTAGTTTATAGTGTGGTTTATACTTTAGTTTATATTTTAGTTTATAGTTTGGTTTAGTTTAGTTTAGTTTAGTTTAGGTTATTTTAGGTTAGGTTAGAGTAATTTAGTTTAGTTTAGTTTAGTTGAATTTAATTTAGTTTAGTTTAGTTTAGATTAAATAAGTTTAGTTTAGTTTAGGTTAGGTTAATTTAGGTTAGGTTAGTTTAGTAAAGTTTAATTTAGTTTAGTTTAGTTTAGTTTACAGTTTAGTTTATCGTTTGGTTTGTAGTTTAGTTTATAGTTTAGTTTAGTTTAGTGCAGTTTATTTTGGTTAGTTTAGTATAGTTTCGTTTACGTTAGGTTATGTTAGGTTAGGTTAGGTTGGGTTAGCTTACTTTAGTTTAGTTTAGTTTAGTTTAGGTTAAGTTATGTTAGGTTCGTTTAGTTTAATTTAGTTTAGATTAGGTTAGGTTAGGTTAGGTCAGGTTAGGGTAGTTTAGTTTAGTTTAGTTGAATTTAGTTTTGTTTAGTTCAGTTTAGGTTACGTTAGGTTACTTTATATTAGTTTAGGTTAGGTTAGGTTAGGTTTGTTTAGTTTAGTTAAGTTTATTTTAGTTTAGTTTAGTATATAGTTCAGTTTAATTTAGTTTTGTTTAATTTAGTTTAGTTTATAGATTAGTTCAGTTTAGGTTAGTTTAGTTGAGTTTAGTTTAGTTTAGTTTAGTTTAGTTTAGATTAGTTTAGTTTAGGTTAGGTTAGTTTAGTTTAGTTGAGTTTAGTTTAGTTTTGATTAGGTTAAGTAAGGTTAGGTTAGGTTAGGTTAGGTTAGTTTAGTTTAGTCTAGTTTATGTTAGGTTAGGTTAGTTTAGTTTAGTTTAGTTTTCTTTAATTTAGGTTAATTTAGTTTAGTTTAGTTTAGTTTAGTTTAATTTAGGTTAATTAAGTTTAGTTTAGTTTAGTTTAGGTTATGTTAGATTAGGTTACGTTAGGTTAGGTTAGGTTAAGTTAGTTCAGTTTAGTATAGTTTAGTTTAGTTTAAATTATAGTATCTTTAGTTTATAGTTTAGTTCATAGCTTTGTTTAATTTAGTTTAGTTTAGTTTAGTTAGGTTACAGTAGTTTAGTTTAGGGTAGGTTAGGTTGGTTTAGTTTAGTATAGGTTAGGTTCAGTTAGGTTACGTTAGTTTAGTTTAGTTTAGTTTATAGTTTAGTTTAGTTTAGTTTATAGTTTACTTTAGTTTAGTTTATAGTTTAGTTTAGTTTAATGTAGTTTAGTGTTCTTTAGTTTATATTAGTTCAATTTTGTTTAGTTTCCTTTAGCTAAGGTTATGTTACATTAGGTTAGCTTAGGTTAGCTTAGTTTACTCTAGTTTAGTTTAGGTTAGGTTAGGTTAGAATAGGTCAGTTAAGTTTAGTTTAGTTTAGTTTAGTTAGGTTTAGTTTAGTTTATAGTTTAGTTTAGTTTAGTTTATAGTTTAGTTTAGTATAGTTTAGTTTAATTTAGTTTAGCTTTCTTTTTTCGGTTAGAGTACTTTAGTTTAGGGTATGTTATGTTAGGTTAGCTTGGTTAGTTTAGTTAAGTTTAGGTTAGGTTAGGTTAGGTTAAGTTAGGTTAGTTTAGAATAGTTTAGTTTAGTTAAGTTTAGTTTATAGTTTAGTTTATAGTTTAGTTTGTAGATTTATTTTAGTTTAGTTTAGTTTAGGTTAAGTTATGTTAGGTTCGTTTAGTTTAATTTAGTTTAGATTAGGTTAGATTAGGTTAGGTTAGGTTAGGTTAGGTTAGGTTAGGGTAGTTTAGTTTAGTTTAGTTGAATTTAGTTTAGTTTAGTTCAGTTTAGGTTAGTTTAGTTTAGGTTAGGTTAGGTTAGTTTAGTTTAGTTAAGTTTAGTTTATAGTTCAGTTTAGTTTAGTTTTGTTTAATTTAGTTTAGTTTATAGTTTAGTTGAGTTTAGGTTAGTTTAGTTGAGTTTAGTTTAGTTTAGTTTAGGTTAGGTTAGGTTAGGTAGTTTAGTTTACTTTAGGTTGGGTTATGTTATATTAGGTTAGGTTAGGTTAGTTTGGTTTAGTTTAGTCTAGTTAAGTTTAGTTTAGTTATACTTTAGTATAGTTCAGTTTAGCTTATAGTTTAGTTTTGTTTATAGTTTAGTTTCTAGTTTAGTATTCTTTAGTTTTGTTTAATTTAGTTTAACTAAGTTTAGTTTAGTTTAGTTTAGTTTAGTTTATTTTAGGGTAGCATATGTTAGGTTAGGTTAGGTTAGTATAGTTTATAGTTTAATTTATAGTTTACTTTGTTTATAGTTTAGTTTATAGTTTAGTTTAGTTTAGTTTATAATAGTTTTGTTTAATTTAGTTTAGGTTAGGTTAAGACAGTTTAGTTTAGTTTAGGTTAGGTTAGGCTAGGTTAAGTTATATTAGGTTAGTTTAGATTAGTTTAGTTTAGTTTAGTTTATAGTTTAGTTTAGTTTATTATTTAATTTAGGTAAGTTTAGTTTATAGTTTCGTTTATAGTTTAGTTTGGTTTAGTTTAGTTTAATTTAGTTTACCTTAGATTAGTTTAGTTAATTTTAGGTTAGGTTAGGTTAGGTGAGGTTAGTTTAGTTTAGTTTAGTTCAATTTAGTTTATTTTAGTTTATAGTTTAGTTTAGTTTAGTTTCTAATTCAATTTATATTTTAGTTTAGTTCAGTTTATCGTTTAGTTTAGTTTAGTATAGTTTAGTTTAGTTTAGATTAGTGTAGTTTAGTTTGGTTTAGTTTATTTTAGTTTAGTTTAGTTTAGTTTCGTTTAGCTTAGGTTATGTTATATTAGGTTAGCTTAGGTTAGCTTAGTTCACCCTAGTTTAGTTTAGGTTAGGTAAGGTTAAAATAGGTTAGTTAAATTTAGTTTAGTTTAGTTTAGTTAGGTTTAGTTTAGTTTATAGTTTTGTTTAGTTCAGTTATAGTTTAGTTTATAGTTTACTTTAGATTGTAATTTAATTTATAGTTAAGTTTAGTTTAGTTTAGTTTAATTTAGTTTAGCTTTCTTTAGTTTCCTTTAGATTACTCTAGTTTAGGATATTTTAGGTTAGTTTAGTTTAGTTTAGTGTAGTTTAATTAAGGTTAATTTAGTTTAATTTAGTTTAGTTTAGGTTAGGTTTGGTTAGGTTAGTTTAGTTTAGTTTAAATTTTGTATCTTTAGTTTATAGTTTAGTTCATATTTTTGTTTAGTTTAGTTTAGTTTAGGTTAGGATAGAGTAGTTTAGTTTAGTTTAGTTTAGGTTAGAATAGGTTAGGTTAGTGTAGTTTAATTTAGTTTAGTTCAGTTAAATTTAATTTAGTTTTGTTAAGTTTAGTTTATGTTAGGTTAGGTTAGTTTAGTTTAGTATAGGTTAGGATAAGTTAGGTTAGCTTAGTTTAGTTTATAGTTTAGTTTAGTTAGTTTAGTTTATAGTGTGGTTTATACTTTAGTTTATATTTTAGTTTATAGTTTAGTTTAGTTTAGTGTAGTTTAGTTTGGTTAAGTTTGGTTTAGTTTAGTTTAAATTAGTTTCGTTTAGGTTGGGTTAAGTTAGAATAGGTTAGGTTAGGTAAGCTTAGTTTAGTTTAGTTTAGCTTAGGTTAGGTTACGTTAGGTTAGTTTAAGTAGGTTAAGTTCAGTTTAGTTTAGTTTAGATAAGTTTAGTTTAGTTTATAGTTTAGTTCAGCTTAGTTTATAGCTTAGTTTATAGTTTAGTTTAGTTTATAGTTTAATTTATAGTTAAGTTTAGTTTAGTTTAGTTTAATTATTTTAGTTTAGTTTATTTTACGGTAGCTTATGTTAGGTTAGGTTAGTTTATAGTTTAATTTATAGTTTAGTTTAGTTTATAGTTTAGTTCAGTTTATAATAGTTTAGTTTAGGTTAGGTTAGGTTAGGATAGTTTAGTTTAATTTAGTTTAGGTTAGGTTTGGCTAGGTTAGGTTAGGATAGGTTAGTTTAGATTAGTTTAGTTTAGTTTAGTTTATAGTTTAGTTTACTTTAGTTTATTATTTAATTTAGTATAGATTAGTTTATAGTTTCGTTTATAGTTTAGTTTGGTTTAGTTTAGTTTATTTTAGTTTAGCTTAGATTAGTTTTGTTTATCTTAGGTTAGGTTAGGTTAGGTGAGATTAGTTTAGTTTAGTAGATTTTAATTTAGTTTAGTTTAGTTTATAGTTTAGTTTAGTTTAATTTATAGTTCAATTTATAGATTAGTTTAGTTTATAGTTTATGTTATCGTTTAGTTTAGTTTAGATTAGTTTAGTTTAGGTTAGTTTAGGTTGAGTTAAGTTAGGTTAGGTTAGTTTAGATTAGTTTAGTTTAATTTAGTTTAGTTTATAGTTTAGTTTATTTTAGTTTATAGTTTAATTTAATTTAGTTTAGTTTAGAGTAGTTTAGGTTTGGTTACGTTAGGTTAGGTTAATTTAGTTTAGTTTAGGTATGGTTAGGTTAGGTAAGGTTAATTTACTTTAGTAAAGTTTAGTTTTTTTTAGTTTAGTTTATATTTTAGTTTAGTTTATAGTTTAGTTTACAATTTTGTTTAGTTTAGTTAAGTTTATTTTAGTTTGGGTTAGGTTGGGTTAGGTTAGGTTAGTTTAGTTTAGTTTAGTTTATAGTTTAGTTTAATTTAGTTTACAGTTTAGTGTATCCTTTAGTTTATAGTGTAGTTTATAGTTTATGTTAATTTAGTGTAGTTTAGTTTGGTTTAGTTTAGTATAGTTTTGTTTACTTTAGGTTAGGTGAGATTATGTTAGGTTAGGTTCGCTTACTTTAGTTTAGTTTAGTTTAGTTTAGTTTAGGTTAGGTTAGGTTAGGTTATGTTAGGTTAGTTTAGTTAACTTTGGTTTAGTTTAGTTTAGTTTATAGTTTAGTTTATAGATTAGTTTAGTTTAGTTTAGTTTATTGTTTAATTTAGTTTTGTTTATAGTTTAGTTTATAGTTTAGTATAGTTTAGTTTAATTTAGTTTATCTAATTTTAGTTTAGTTTAGTTTAGTTTTGGGTAGGTTATGTTAGGTTAGGTTAGATTAGTTGAGTTTAGTTTAGTTTAGGTTAGCTTAGGTAAGGTTAGGTTAGGTTAGTTTAGGTTAGTTTAGTTTAGTCTAGTTTATGTTAGGTTAGGTTAGTTTAGTTTAGTTTAATTTTGTTTATATTTTAATTTAGTTTAGTTTATAGTTTAGTTTACAGTTTAGTTTATTTTATTATATAGTTTAATTTAGTTTAGTTTAGTTAGGTTTAGTTTAATTTAGGTTAATTTAATTTAGTTTAGTTTAGGTTAGGTTAGGTTAGGTTAGTTTAGTTTAGTATATTTAAGTTTAGTTTAAAATATAGTATCTTTAGTCTATAGTATAGTTCATAGTTTTGTTTAGTTTAGTTTAGTTCAGTTTAGGTTAGGTTAGAGTAGTTTAGTTAGTTTAGTTTAGTTTAGGTTAGATTAGGTTAGGTTAGGGTAGTTAAGTTTAGTTTAGTTGAATATAGCTTATAGTTTAATTTATAGTTTAGTTTAGTTCACTTTATAGTTTAGTTTAGTTAATTTATAGTTTAATTTACTTTAGTTTAGTCTAGTTTAATTTAGTTTACTTTAATTTATAGTTTTGTTTATAGTTTAGTTTATTTTAGTTTAGTTTAGTTTAGGTTAAATTATGTTAGGTTAGTTTAGTTTAGTTTAATTTATGTTAGGTTAGGTTGGGTTAAGATAGTGTAGTTTCATTTAGTTTGGTTTATTTTAGTTTAGTTTAATATGTTGTTCCGTTTAGTTTAGTTATGTTTAATTTAGTTTAGTTTATAGTTTAGTTGAGTTTAGGTTAGTTTAGTTGAGTTTAGTTTAGTTTAGTTAAGGTTTGGTTAGGTTAGGTTAGATTAGTTTTGTTTAGGATAGGTTATGTTAGATTAGGTTAGGTTAGGTTAGTTTGGTTTAGTTTAGTCTAGTTAAGTTTAGTTTATTTTATACTTTAGTTTAGTATAGTTTATAGTTCAGTTTAGTTTTGTTTATAGTTTAGTTTATAGTTTAGTATAGTTTAGTTTATTTTAATTTAATTTAGCTAAGTTAGGTTAGTTTAGTTTTGGGTAGGTTATGTTAGGTTAGGTTAGTTTAGTTTAGTTTAGTTTAATTTAGTTTAATTTATATTTTAGTTTATTTTAGTTTATAGTTTAATTTAGTTTAGTTTAGTTTAGTTTAGTTTAGGTTAGGTTACGTTAGGTTAGGTTAATTTAGTTTAGTTTAGGTTAGGTTAGGTTAGGTAAGGTTAATTTACTTTAGTAAAGTTTAGTTTAGTTTATTTTAGTTTAGTTTATAGTTTAGTTTACAATTTTGTTTCGTTTAGTTTAGTTTAGTTTAGTTTAATTTGGGTTAGGTTGGAATAGGTTAGGTTAGTTTAGTTTAGTTTATAGTTTAGTTAATTTAGTTTACAGTTTAGTGTATCCTTTAGTTTATAGTGTAATTTATAGTTTAGTTTAATTTAGTGTAGTTTAGTTTGGTTTAGTTTAGTATAGTTTTGTTTACTTTAGGTTAGGTGAGATTATGTTAGGTTAGGTTAGGTTAGTTTAGTTAACTTTGGTTTAGTTTACTTTAGTTTAGTTTATTTTATAGTTTAGTTTAGTTTAGTTTATAGTTTAATTTATAATTTAGTTTTCTTTAGTTTAATTTAGTTTAGAGTAGATTAGGTTAGGTTAGGTTAGGTTAGTTTAGTTTAGTTTAGGTTACGTTAAGTTAGGTTAGGTTAGGTTAATTTAGTTTAGTTGAGTTTAATTTAGTTTAGTTTAGTTTATAGTTTAATTTATAGTTTAGTTTACCTTATAGTTTAGTTTAGTTAATTTATAGTTTAATTTAGTTTAGTTTAGTTTAATTTAGTTTAGTTTAGATCTTAGTTTTGTTTATAGTTTAGTTTAGTTTAGTTTAGGTTATTTTAGGTTAGTATAGTTTAGTTTAGTTTAGGTTAGGTTAGGTTAGGTTAGGTAAGATTAATTTAGTTTAGTTTAGTTTATTTAAGTTTAGTTTATAGTTTAGTTTATAGTTTAGTTTGTAGATTAGTTTAGTTTAGTTTAGTTTGGTTTAGTTTAGTTTAGGTTAAGTAATGTTAGGTTCGTTAAGTTTAATTTAGTTATATTAGGTTACGTTAGATTAGGTTAGGGTAGTTAAGTTTAGTTTAGTTGAATTTAGTTTATAGTTTAATTTATAGTTTAGTTTACTTTATAGTTTAGTTTAGTTAATTTATATTTTAATTTAGTTTAGTTTAGTCTAGTTTAATTTAGTTTACTTTAGTTTATAGTTTTGTTTATAGTTTAGTTTAGTTTAGTTTAGGTTAATTTATATAAGGTTAGTTTAGTTTAGTTTAGTTTAGTTTAGGTTAGGTTAGGTTAGTGTAGTTTAGTTTAGTTTAGCTGAATTTTGTTTAGTTTAGTTTAGTTTAGGTTACGTTAGTTTAGTTTAGTTTAGTTTAGTTTAGTGTATGTTAAGTTAGGTTAAGTTAGTTTAATTTAGTTTAGTTTATTTTAGTTTATAGTTTAGTTTAGTTGAGTTTATAATATATTTGGTAATTTTGGTATACTTTAGTTTATAGATTAGTTTATAGTTTAGGTAATATTTTAGTTTATTTTATTTTACTTTAGGTTAGGTTAGGGAAGGTTAAGTTAGGTTAGGTTAGGTTAGTTTAGTTTATAGTTTAATTTATAGTTTACTTAAGTTTATAGTTTAGTTTATAGTTTAGTTTAGTTTAGTTTAGTTTATAATAGTTTAGTTTAGTTTAGTTTAGGTCAGGTTAAGATATTTTAGTTTAGTTTAGTTTAGGTTAGGTTAGGCTAGGTTAAGTTATATTTGGTTAGTTTAGATTAGTTTAGTTTAGTTTAGTTTATAGTTTAGATTAGTTTATTATTTATTTTAGTTTAGTTTAGTTTATAGTTTCGTTTATAGTTTAGTTTGGTTTAGTTTAGTTTAATTTAGTTTACATTAGATTAGTTTAGTTAGTTTTAGTTTAGGTTAGGTTAGATGAGGTTAGTTTAGTTTAGTTTAGTTCAATTTAGTTTATTTTAGTTTATAGATTAGTTTAGTTTAGTTTATAGTTCAATTTATAGTTTAGTTTAGTTTAGTTTATCGTTTAGTTTAGTTTAGTATAGTTTAGTTTAGTTTAGGTTACAGTAGGTTAGTTTAGATTAGTTTAGTTTAGCGCAGTTTAGGTTAGATTAAGTTAGGTTATTTTGTTTAGTTTAGTTTAGTTTAAATAAGTTTATAGTTTAGTTTATAGTTTAGTTTATAGTTTAGCTTAGATTAGTGTAGTTTAGTTTGGTTCAGTTTATTTTAGTTTAGTTTAGTTTAGTTTCGTTTAGCTTAGGTTATGTTATATTAGGTTAGCTTAGGTTAGCTTAGTTTACCCTAGTTTAGTTTGGGTTAGGTAAGGTTAAAATAGGTTAGTTAAATTTAGTTTAGTTTAGTTTAGTTAGGTTTAGTTTAGTTTATAGTTTTGTTTAGTTTAGTTATAGTTTAGTTTATAGTTTAGTTTAGATTATAATTTAATTTATAGTTAAGTTTAGTTTACTTTAGTTTAATTTAGTTTAGCTTTCTTTAGTTTCCTTTAGATTACTCTAGTTTAGGATATGTTAGGTTAGGTTAGTTTAATTTAGTTTAATTAAGGTTAACTTAGTTTAATTTAGTTTAGTTTAGGTTAGGTTAGGTTAGGTTAGTTAAGTTTAGTGTAGTTTAGTTTAGTTTAAAATATAGTATCTTTAGTTTATAGATTAGTTCATATTTTTGTTTAGTTTAGTTTAGGTTATGTTAGAGTAGTTTAGTTTAGTTTAGTTTACTTTAGGTTAGAATAGGTTAGGTTAGTGTAGATTAATTTAATTTAGTTTAGTTGAATTTAATTTAGTTTTGTTTAGTTTAGTTTAGGTTAGTTTAGTTTAGTATAGGTTAGGTTAAGTTAGGTTAGCTTAGTTTAGTTTATAGTTTAGTTTAGTTTAGTTTAGTTTATAGTGTGGTTTATACTTTAGTTTATATTTTAGTTTATAGTTTAGTTTAGTTTAGTGTAGTTTAGTTCGGTTTAGTTTGGGTTAGTTTAGTTTAAATTAGTTTCGTTTAGGTTAGGTTATGTTAGAATAGGTTAGGTTAGGTAAGCTTAGTTTAGTTTTGTTTAGTTTATGTTAGGTTAGGTTAGATTAGGTTAGGTTAGTTTATAATAGTTTAGTTTAGTTTAGTTCAGTTAAGTTTAGTTTAGTTAAGTTTAGTTTAGTTTATAGTTTAGTTCAGTTTAGTTTATAGCTTAGTTTATAGTTTAGTTTAGTTTATAGTTTAATTTATAGTTAAGTTTATTTTAGTTTAGTTAAATTTAGTTTAGTTTATTTTATTTTAGGGTATCTTATGTTAGGTTAGGTTAGTTTGTAGTTTAATTTATAGTTTAGTTAATTTATAGTTTAGTTTATAGTTTAGTTCAGTTTATAATAGTTTAGTTTAGGTTAGGTTAGGTTAGGTTAGGTTAGTTTAGTTTAGGTTAGGTTTGGCTAGGTTAGGTTAGGATAGGTTAGTTTAGATTAGTTTAGTTTAGTTTGGTTTATTATTTAATTTAGTGTAGTTTAGTTTATAGCTTCGTTTATAGTTTAGTTTGGTTTAGTTTACTTTATTTTAGTTTAGCTTAGATTAGTTTAGTTTGTCTTAGGTTAGGTTACGTTAGGTGATATTAGTTTAGTTTAGTTGAGTTTAATTTAGTTTAGTTTAGTTTATAGTTTAATTTAGTTTAGTTTATAGTTCAATTTATAGATTAGTTTAGTTTATAGTTTATGTTATCGTTTAGTTTAGTTTAGATTAGTTTAGTTTAGGTTAGTTTAGGTTGAGTTAAGTTAGGTTAGGTTAGTTTGGATTAGTTTAGTTTAATTTAGTTTAGTTTATAGTTTAGTTTATTTTAGTTTATAGTTTAATTTAATTTAGTTTAGTTTAGAGTAGTTTAGGTTTGGTTACGTTAGGTTAGGTTAATTTAGTTTAGTTTAGGTATGGTTAGGTTAGGTAAGGTTAATTTACTTTAGTAAAGTTTAGTTTTTTTTAGTTTAGTTTATATTTTAGTTTAGTTTATAGTTTAGTTTACAATTTTGTTTAGTTTAGTTAAGTTTATTTTAGTTTGGGTTAGGTTGGGTTAGGTTAGGTTAGTTTAGTTTAGTTTAGTTTATAGTTTAGTTTAATTTAGTTTACAGTTTAGTGTATCCTTTAGTTTATAGTGTAGTTTATAGTTTATTTTAATTTAGTGTAGTTTAGTTTGGTTTAGTTTAGTATAGTTTTGTTTACTTTAGGTTAGGTGTGATTATGTTAGGTTAGGTTCGCTTACTTTAGTTTAGTTTAGTTTAGTTTAGTTTAGGTTAGGTTAGGTTAGGTTATGTTAGGTTAGTTTAGTTAACTTTGGTTTAGTTTAGTTTAGTTTATAGTTTAGTTTATAGATTAGTTTAGTTTAGTTTAGTTTATTGTTTAATTTAGTTTTGTTTATAGTTTAGTTTATAGTTTAGTATAGTTTAGTTTAATTTAGTTTATCTAATTTTAGTTTAGTTTAGTTTAGTTTTGGGTAGGTTATGTTAGGTTAGGTTAGATTAGTTGAGTTTAGTTTAGTTTAGGTTAGCTTAGGTAAGGTTAGGTTAGGTTAGTTTAGGTTAGTTTAGTTTAGTCTAGTTTATGTTAGGTTAGGTTAGTTTAGTTTAGTTTAATTTTGTTTATATTTTAGTTTAGTTTAGTTTATAGTTTAGTTTACAGTTTAGTTTATTTTATTATATAGTTTAATTTAGTTTAGTTTAGTTTAGTTAGGTTTAGTTTAATTTAGGTTAATTTAATTTAGTTTAGTTTAGGTTAGGTTAGGTTAGGTTAGGTTAGGTTAGGTTAGTTTAGTTTAGTATATTTAAGTTTAGTTTAAAATATAGTATCTTTAGTCTATAGTATAGTTCATAGTTTTGTTTAGTTTAGTTTAGTTCAGTTTAGGTTAGGTTAGAGTAGTTTAGTTAGTTTAGTTTAGTTTAGGTTAGATTAGGTTAGGTTAGGGTAGTTAAGTTTAGTTTAGTTGAATATAGCTTATAGTTTAATTTATAGTTTAGTTTAGTTCACTTTATAGTTTAGTTTAGTTAATTTATAGTTTAATTTACTTTAGTTTAGTCTAGTTTAATTTAGTTTACTTTAATTTATAGTTTTGTTTATAGTTTAGTTTATTTTAGTTTAGTTTAGTTTAGGTTAAATTATGTTAGGTTAGTTTAGTTTAGTTTAATTTATGTTAGGTTAGGTTGGGTTAAGGTAGTGTAGTTTCATTTAGTTTGGTTTATTTTAGTTTAGTTTAATATGTTGTTCCGTTTAGTTTAGTTTTGTTTAATTTAGTTTAGTTTATAGTTTAGTTGAGTTTAGGTTAGTTTAGTTGAGTTTAGTTTAGTTTAGTTTAGTTAAGGTTTGGTTAGGTTAGGTTAGATTAGTTTTGTTTAGGATAGGTTATGTTAGATTAGGTTAGGTTAGGTTAGTTTGGTTTAGTTTAGTCTAGTTAAGTTTAGTTTAGTTTATACTTTAGTTTAGTTTAGTTTATTTTATAGTTTAGTTAAGTTTTGTTTTTAGTTTAGTTTGCGGTTTAGTATAGTTTAGTTTAGTTTAATTTAGTTTAGCTAAGTATAGTTTAGTTTATGGTTTAATTTATAATTTAGTTTAGTTTAGTTTAATTTAGTTTAGGTTAGGTTAGGTTAGGTAAGTTTAATTTAGTTCAGTTTAATTTAGTTAAGTTTAGTTTATAGTTTAGTTTATAGTATAGTTTAGGTTAAGTTATGTTAGGGTCGTTTAGTTTAATTTAGTTTAGATTAGGTTAGGTTAGGTTAGATTAGGGTAGTTAAGTTTAGTTTAGTTGAATTTAGTTTAGTTTAGTTCAGTTAACGTTACGTTAGGTTAGTTTAGTTTAGTTCATTTTAGGTTAGGTTAGGTTAGTTTAGTTTAGTTTAGTTTATTTAAGTGTAGTTTAGTTTATAGTTCAGTTTAGTTTAGTTTTGTTTAATTTAGTTTAGTTTATAGTTTAGTTGAGTTTAGGTTAGTTTAGTTGAGTTTAGTTTAGTTTATTTTAGATTATTTTAGGTTAGGTTAGTTTAGTTTAGTTTAGGTTGGGTTATGTTAGATTAGGTTAGGTTAGGTTAGTTTGGCTTAGTTTAGTCTAGTTAAGTTTAGTTTATTTTATACTTTAGTTTAGTTTAGTTTATAGTTTAGTTTAGTTTTGTTTATAGTTTAGTTTATAGTTTAGTATAGTTTAGTTTATTTTAATTCAATTTAGCTAAGTTAGGTTAGTTTAGTTTTGGGTAGGTTATGTTAGGTTAGGTTAGTTTAGTTTAGTTTAGGTTAGGTTAGGTTAGGTTAGGTTAGTTTAGTTTAGTTGAGTTCAGTTTAGTTTAGATTAGGTTAAGTAAGATTAGGTTAGGTTAGGTTAGGTTAGTTTAGTTTTGTTTATAGTTTAGTTTAGTTTAGTTTATGGTTTACTTTATAGTTTAGTTAGTTTAGTTTATAGTTTAATTTAGTTTAGTTTAGTTTAGTTTAATTTAGGTTAATTTAGTTTAGTTTAGTTTAGTTTAGGTTAGGTTAAGTTAGGTTAGGTTAGGTTAGTTTCGTTTAGTATAGTTTAATTTAGTTTAAAATATAGTATATTTAGTTTATAGTTTAGTTCATAGTTTTCTTTTGATTAGTTTAGTTTAGGTTAGGTTAGAGTACTTTAGTTTAATTTAGTTTAGTTTAGGTTAGATTAGGTTAGGTTAATATAGTTTAGTTTAATTTTGTTTAGTTGAATTTAATTTAGTTTAGTTTAGTTTAGGTTAGGTTAGGTTTGTTTAGGTTAGATTAGGTTAGGCTATGTTAGATTAGGTTAGGTTAGGTTAGCTTAGTTTAGTTTAGTTTAGTTTCGGTTAGGTTGGGTTAGGTTAGTTTACTTAAGTTTAGTTTAGTTTAGTTTAGTTAACTATAGTTTAGTTTATAGTTTAGTTCAGTTTAGTTTATAGCTTAGTTTTTAGCTTAGTTTAGTTCATAGTTTAATTTATATTTAGGTTTAGTTTAGTTTAATTTAGTTTAGCTTAGTTTAGTTTAGTTTAGTTTATTTTAGGGTAGCTTATGTTAGGTTAGGTTAGTATAGTTTATAGTTTAATTTATAGTTTACTTTAGTTTATAGTTTAGTTTATAGTATAGTTTAGTTTAGTTTAGCTTTATAATAGTTTAGTTTAGTTTAGTTTTGTTTAGGTTAAGATAGTTCAGTTTACTTTAATTTAGTTATGTTAGGCTAGGTTAAGTTATATTAGGTTAGTTTAGATTAGTTTAGTTTAGTTTAGTTTATAGTTTAGTTTACTTTAGTTTATTATTTAATTTAGTTTGGTTTAGTTTATAGTTTCGTTGATAGATTAGTTTGGTTTAGTTTAGTTTAATTTAGTTTACCTTAGATTAATTATTTAGTTTTAGGTTAGGTTAGGTTAGGTGACGTTAGTTTAGTTTAGTTTAGTTGAATTTAGTTTAGTTTATAGTTTAGTTTAGTTTAGTTTATAGTTCAATTTATAGTTTAGTTTAGTTTAGTTTATCGTTTAGTTTAGTTTAGTATAGTTTAGTTTAGTTTAGGTTAGAGTAGGTTAGTTTAGATTAGTTTAGTTTAGGGCAGTATAGGTTAGGTAAAGTTAAGTTATTTTGTTTAATTTAGTTTAGTTTAGTTTAGTTTAGTTTATAGTTTAGTTTAGTTTATAGTTTAGTTTATAATTTAGTTTATAGTTTAGTTTAGATTAGTGTAGTTTAGTTTGGTTTAGTTTATTATCGTTTAGTTTAGTTTCGTTTAGCTTAGGTTATGTTATATTAGGTGTGCTTAGGTTAGCTTAGTTTACCCTAGTTTAGTTTAGGTTAGGTAAGGTTAGAATAGGTTAGTTAAATTTAGTTTAGTTTAGTTTAGTTAGATTTAGTTTAGTTTATAGTTTAGTTTAGTTTAGTTATAGTTTAGTTTATAGTTTAGTTTAGATTATAATTTAATTTATAATTTAGTTTAGTTTAATTTAGTTTAGCTTTCTTTAGTTTCCTTTAGATTACTTTAGTTTAGGATATGTTAGGTTAGTTTAGTTTAGTTTAATTAAGGTTAATTTAGTTTAATTTAGTTTAGTTTAGTTTAGTTTAGGTTAGGTTAGGTTAGGTTATGTTAGGTTAGTTTAGTTAACTTTGGTTTAGTTTAGTTTAGTTTATAGTTTAGTTTATAGATTAGTTTAGTTTAGTTTAGTTTATTGTTTAATTTAGTTTTGTTTATAGTTTAGTTTATAGTTTAGTATAGTTTAGTTTAATTTAGTTTATCTAATTTTAGTTTAGTTTAGTTTAGTTTTGGGTAGGTTATGTTAGGTTAGGTTAGATTAGTTGAGTTTAGTTTAGTTTAGGTTAGCTTAGGTAAGGTTAGGTTAGGTTAGTTTAGGTTAGTTTAGTTTAGTCTAGTTTATGTTAGGTTAGGTTAGTTTAGTTTAGTTTAATTTTGTTTATATTTTAATTTAGTTTAGTTTATAGTTTAGTTTACAGTTTAGTTTATTTTATTATATAGTTTAATTTAGTTTAGTTTAGTTAGGTTTAGTTTAATTTAGGTTAATTTAATTTAGTTTAGTTTAGGTTAGGTTAGGTTAGGTTAGGTTAGTTTAGTTTAGTATATTTAAGTTTAGTTTAAAATATAGTATCTTTAGTCTATAGTATAGTTCATAGTTTTGTTTAGTTTAGTTTAGTTCAGTTTAGGTTAGGTTAGAGTAGTTTAGTTAGTTTAGTTTAGTTTAGGTTAGATTAGGTTAGGTTAGGGTAGTTAAGTTTAGTTTAGTTGAATATAGCTTATAGTTTAATTTATAGTTTAGTTTAGTTCACTTTATAGTTTAGTTTAGTTAATTTATAGTTTAATTTACTTTAGTTTAGTCTAGTTTAATTTAGTTTACTTTAATTTATAGTTTTGTTTATAGTTTAGTTTATTTTAGTTTAGTTTAGTTTAGGTTAAATTATGTTAGGTTAGTTTAGTTTAGTTTAATTTATGTTAGGTTAGGTTGGGTTAAGATAGTGTAGTTTCATTTAGTTTGGTTTATTTTAGTTTAGTTTAATATGTTGTTCCGTTTAGTTTAGTTTTGTTTAATTTAGTTTAGTTTATAGTTTAGTTGAGTTTAGGTTAGTTTAGTTGAGTTTAGTTTAGTTTAGTTTAGTTAAGGTTTGGTTAGGTTAGGTTAGATTAGTTTTGTTTAGGATAGGTTATGTTAGATTAGGTTAGGTTAGGTTAGTTTGGTTTAGTTTAGTCTAGTTAAGTTTAGTTTATTTTATACTTTAGTTTAGTTTAGTTTATAGTTTAGTTTAGTTTTGTTTATAGTTTAGTTTATAGTTTAGTATAGTTTAGTTTATTTTAATTTAATTTAGCTAAGTTAGGTTAGTTTAGTTTTGGGTAGGTTATGTTAGGTTAGGTTAGTTTAGTTTAGTTTAGGTTAGGTTAGGTTAGGTTAGGTTAGTTTAGTTTAGTTGAGTTCAGTTTAGTTTAGATTAGGTTAAGTAAGATTAGGTTAGGTTAGGTTAGGTTAGTTTAGTTTTGTTTATAGTTTAGTTTAGTTTAGTCTATGGTTTACTTTATAGTTTAGTTAGTTTAGTTTATAGTTTAATTTAGTTTAGATTAGTTTAGTTTAATTTAGGTTAATTTAGTTTAGTTTAGTTTAGTTTAGGTTAGGTTAAGTTAGGTTAGGTTAGGTTAGTTTAGTTTAGTATAGTTTAATTTATTTTAAAATATAGTATCTTTAGTTTATAGTTTAGTTCATAGTTTTCTTTTGATTAGTTTAGTTTAGGTTAGGTTAGAGTACTTTAGTTTAGTTTAGTTTAGTTTAGGTTAGATTAGGTTAGGTTAATATAGTTTAGTTTAATTTTGTTTAGTTGAATTTAATTTAGTTTAGTTTAGTTTAGGTTAGGTTAGGTTTGTTTAGGTTAGATTAGGTTAGGCTATGTTAGATTAGGTTAGGTTAGGTTAGCTTAGTTTAGTTTAGTTTAGTTTCGGTTAGGTTGGGTTAGGTTAGTTTACTTAAGTTTAGTTTAGTTTAGTTTAGTTAAGTATAGTTTAGTTTATAGTTTAGTTCAGTTTAGTTTATAGCTTAGTTTTTAGCTTAGTTTAGTTCATAGTTTAATTTATATTTAGGTTTAGTTTAGTTTAATTTAGTTTAGCTTAGTTTAGTTTAGTTTAGTTTATTTTAGGGTAGCTTATGTTAGGTTAGGTTAGTATAGTTTATAGTTTAATTTATAGTTTACTTTAGTTTATAGTTTAGTTTATAGTATAGTTTAGTTTAGTTTAGCTTTATAATAGTTTAGTTTAGTTTAGTTTTGTTTAGGTTAAGATAGTTCAGTTTACTTTAATTTAGTTATGTTAGGCTAGGTTAAGTTATATTAGGTTAGTTTAGATTAGTTTAGTTTAGTTTAGTTTATAGTTTAGTTTACTTTAGTTTATTATTTAATTTAGTTTGGTTTAGTTTATAGTTTCGTTGATAGATTAGTTTGGTTTAGTTTAGTTTAATTTAGTTTACCTTAGATTAATTATTTAGTTTTAGGTTAGGTTAGGTTAGGTGACGTTAGTTTAGTTTAGTTTAGTTTAATTTAGTTTAGTTTAGTTTATAGTTTAGTTTAGTTTAGTTTATAGTTCAATTTATAGTTTAGTTTAGTTTAGTTTATCGTTTAGTTTAGTTTAGTATAGTTTAGTTTAGTTTAGGTTAGAGTAGGTTAGTTTAGATTAGTTTAGTTTAGGGCAGTATAGGTTAGGTAAAGTTAAGTTATTTTGTTTAATTTAGTTTAGTTTAGTTTAGTTTAGTTTATAGTTTAGTTTAGTTTATAGTTTAGTTTATAATTTAGTTTATAGTTTAGTTTAGATTAGTGTAGTTTAGTTTGGTTTAGTTTATTATCGTTTAGTTTAGTTTCGTTTAGCTTAGGTTATGTTATATTAGGTGTGCTTAGGTTAGCTTAGTTTACCCTAGTTTAGTTTAGGTTAGGTAAGGTTAGAATAGGTTACTTAAATTTAGTTTAGTTTAGTTTAGTTAGATTTAGTTTAGTTTATAGTTTAGTTTAGTTTAGTTATAGTTTAGTTTATAGTTTAGTTTAGATTATAATTTAATTTATAGTTTAGTTTAGTTTAATTTAGTTTAGCTTTCTTTAGTTTCCTTTAGATTACTTTAGTTTAGGATATGTTAGGTTAGTTTAGTTTAGTTTAATTAAGGTTAATTTAGTTTAATTTAGTTTAGTTTAGGTTAGGTTAGGTTAGTTTAGTTTAGTTTAGTTTAGGTTAGAATAGGTTAGGTTAGTCTAGTTTAATTTAGTTTAGTTTAGTTGAATTTAATTTAGTTTTGTATAGTTTAGTTTAGGTTAGGTTAGTTTCGTTTAGTATAGGTTAGGTTAAGTTAGGTTAGCTTAGTTTAGTTTAGTTTATAGTGTGGTTTATACTTTAGTTTATATTTTAGTTTATAGTTTGGTTTAGTTTAGTTTAGTTTAGTTTAGGTTATTTTAGGTTAGGTTAGAGTAATTTAGTTTAGTTTAGTTTAGTTGAATTTAATTTAGTTTAGTTTAGTTTAGATTAAATAAGTTTAGTTTAGTTTAGGTTAGGTTAATTTAGGTTAGGTTAGTTTAGTAAAGTTTAATTTAGTTTAGTTTAGTTTAGTTTACAGTTTAGTTTATCGTTTGGTTTGTAGTTTAGTTTATAGTTTAGTTTAGTTTAGTGCAGTTTATTTTGGTTAGTTTAGTATAGTTTCGTTTACGTTAGGTTATGTTAGGTTAGGTTAGGTTGGGTTAGCTTACTTTAGTTTAGTTTAGTTTAGTTTAGGTTAAGTTATGTTAGGTTCGTTTAGTTTAATTTAGTTTAGATTAGGTTAGGTTAGGTTAGGTCAGGTTAGGGTAGTTTAGTTTAGTTTAGTTGAATTTAGTTTTGTTTAGTTCAGTTTAGGTTACGTTAGGTTACTTTATATTAGTTTAGGTTAGGTTAGGTTAGGTTTGTTTAGTTTAGTTAAGTTTATTTTAGTTTAGTTTAGTATATAGTTCAGTTTAATTTAGTTTTGTTTAATTTAGTTTAGTTTATAGATTAGTTCAGTTTAGGTTAGTTTAGTTGAGTTTAGTTTAGTTTAGTTTAGTTTAGTTTAGATTAGTTTAGTTTAGGTTAGGTTAGTTTAGTTTAGTTGAGTTTAGTTTAGTTTTGATTAGGTTAAGTAAGGTTAGGTTAGGTTAGGTTAGGTTAGTTTAGTTTAGTCTAGTTTATGTTAGGTTAGGTTAGTTTAGTTTAGTTTAGTTTTCTTTAATTTAGGTTAATTTAGTTTAGTTTAGTTTAGTTTAGTTTAATTTAGGTTAATTTAGTTTAGTTTAGTTTAGTTTAGGTTATGTTAGATTAGGTTACGTTAGGTTAGGTTAGGTTAAGTTAGTTCAGTTTAGTATAGTTTAGTTTAGTTTAAATTATAGTATCTTTAGTTTATAGTTTAGTTCATAGCTTTGTTTAATTTAGTTTAGTTTAGTTTAGTTAGGTTACAGTAGTTTAGTTTAGGGTAGGTTAGGTTGGTTTAGTTTAGTATAGGTTAGGTTCAGTTAGGTTACGTTAGTTTAGTTTAGTTTAGTTTATAGTTTAGTTTAGTTTAGTTTATAGTTTACTTTAGTTTAGTTTATAGTTTAGTTTAGTTTAATGTAGTTTAGTGTTCTTTAGTTTATATTAGTTCAATTTTGTTTAGTTTCCTTTAGCTAAGGTTATGTTACATTAGGTTAGCTTAGGTTAGCTTAGTTTACTCTAGTTTAGTTTAGGTTAGGTTAGGTTAGAATAGGTCAGTTAAGTTAAGTTTAGTTTAGTTTAGTTAGGTTTAGTTTAGTTTATAGTTTAGTTTAGTTTAGTTTATAGTTTAGTTTAGTATAGTTTAGTTTAATTTAGTTTAGCTTTCTTTTTTCGGTTAGAGTACTTTAGTTTAGGGTATGTTATGTTAGGTTAGCTTGGTTAGTTTAGTTAAGTTTAGGTTAGGTTAGGTTAGGTTAAGTTAGGTTAGTTTAGAATAGTTTAGTTTAGTTAAGTTTAGTTTATAGTTTAGTTTATAGTTTAGTTTGTAGATTTATTTTAGTTTAGTTTAGTTTAGGTTAAGTTATGTTAGGTTCGTTTAGTTTAATTTAGTTTAGATTAGGTTAGATTAGGTTAGGTTAGGTTAGGTTAGGTTAGGTTAGGGTAGTTTAGTTTAGTTTAGTTGAATTTAGTTTAGTTTAGTTCAGTTTAGGTTAGTTTAGTTTAGGTTAGGTTAGGTTAGTTTAGTTTAGTTAAGTTTAGTTTATAGTTCAGTTTAGTTTAGTTTTGTTTAATTTAGTTTAGTTTATAGTTTAGTTGAGTTTAGGTTAGTTTAGTTGAGTTTAGTTTAGTTTAGTTTAGGTTAGGTTAGGTTAGGTAGTTTAGTTTACTTTAGGTTGGGTTATGTTATATTAGGTTAGGTTAGGTTAGTTTGGTTTAGTTTAGTCTAGTTAAGTTTAGTTTAGTTATACTTTAGTATAGTTCAGTTTAGCTTATAGTTTAGTTTAGTTTTGTTTATAGTTTAGTTTCTAGTTTAGTATAGTTTAGTTTAGTTTAAATTAGTTTAACTAAGTTTAGTTTAGTTTAGTTTAGTTTAGTTTATTTTAGGGTAGCATATGTTAGGTTAGGTTAGGTTAGTATAGTTTATAGTTTAATTTATAGTTTACTTTGTTTATAGTTTAGTTTATAGTTTAGTTTAGTTTAGTTTAGTTTATAATAGTTTAGTTTAATTTAGTTTAGGTTAGGTTAAGACAGTTTAGTTTAGTTTAGGTTAGGTTAGGCTAGGTTAAGTTATATTAGGTTAGTTTAGATTAGTTTAGTTTAGTTTAGTTTATAGTTTAGTTTAGTTTATTATTTAATTTAGGTAAGTTTAGTTTATAGTTTCGTTTATAGTTTAGTTTGGTTTAGTTTAGTTTAATTTAGTTTACCTTAGATTAGTTTAGTTAATTTTAGGTTAGGTTAGGTTAGGTGAGGTTAGTTTAGTTTAGTTTAGTTCAATTTAGTTTATTTTAGTTTATAGTTTAGTTTAGTTTAGTTTCTAATTCAATTTATATTTTAGTTTAGTTCTGTTTATCGTTTAGTTTAGTTTAGTATAGTTTAGTTTAGTTTAGATTAGTGTAGTTTAGTTTGGTTTAGTTTATTTTAGTTTAGTTTAGTTTAGTTTCGTTTAGCTTAGGTTATGTTATATTAGGTTAGCTTAGGTTAGCTTAGTTCACCCTAGTTTAGTTTAGGTTAGGTAAGGTTAAAATAGGTTAGTTAAATTTAGTTTAGTTTAGTTTAGTTAGGTTTAGTTTAGTTTATAGTTTTGTTTAGTTCAGTTATAGTTTAGTTTATAGTTTACTTTAGATTGTAATTTAATTTATAGTTAAGTTTAGTTTAGTTTAGTTTAATTTAGTTTAGCTTTCTTTAGTTTCCTTTAGATTACTCTAGTTTAGGATATTTTAGGTTAGTTTAGTTTAGTTTAGTGTAGTTTAATTAAGGTTAATTTAGTTTAATTTAGTTTAGTTTAGGTTAGGTTAGGTTAGGTTAGTTTAGTTTAGTTTAAATTTTGTATCTTTAGTTTATAGTTTAGTTCATATTTTTGTTTAGTTTAGTTTAGTTTAGGTTAGGTTAGAGTAGTTTAGTTTAGTATAGTTTAGGTTAGAATAGGTTAGGTTAGTGTAGTTTAATTTAGTTTAGTTCAGTTAAATTTAATTTAGTTTTGTTAAGTTTAGTTTATGTTAGGTTAGGTTAGTTTAGTTTAGTATAGGTTAGGATAAGTTAGGTTAGCTTAGTTTAGTTTATAGTTTAGTTTAGTTAGTTTAGTTTATAGTGTGGTTTATACTTTAGTTTATATTTTAGTTTATAGTTTAGTTTAGTTTAGTGTAGTTTAGTTTGGTTAAGTTTGGTTTAGTTTAGTTTAAATTAGTTTCGTTTAGGTTGGGTTAAGTTAGAATAGGTTAGGTTAGGTAAGCTTAGTTTAGTTTAGTTTAGCTTAGGTTAGGTTACGTTAGGTTAGTTTAAGTAGGTTAAGTTCAGTTTAGTTTAGTTTAGATAAGTTTAGTTTAGTTTATAGTTTAGTTCAGCTTAGTTTATAGCTTAGTTTATAGTTTAGTTTAGTTTATAGTTTAATTTATAGTTAAGTTTAGTTTAGTTTAGTTTAATTATTTTAGTTTAATTTATTTTACGGTAGCTTATGTTAGGTTAGGTTAGTTTATAGTTTAATTTATAGTTTAGTTTAGTTTATAGTTTAGTTCAGTTTATAATAGTTTAGTTTAGGTTAGGTTAGGTTAGGATAGTTTAGTTTAATTTAGTTTAGGTTAGGTTTGGCTAGGTTAGGTTAGGATAGGTTAGTTTAGATTAGTTTAGTTTAGTTTAGTTTATAGTTTAGTTTACTTTAGTTTATTATTTAATTTAGTGTAGATTAGTTTATAGTTTCGTTTATAGTTTAGTTTGGTTTAGTTTAGTTTATTTTAGTTTAGCTTAGATTAGTTTTGTTTATCTTAGGTTAGGTTAGGTTAGGTGAGATTAGTTTAGTTTAGTAGATTTTAATTTAGTTTAGTTTAGTTTATAGTTTAGTTTAGTTTAATTTATAGTTCAATTTCTAGATTAGTTTAGTTTATAGTTTATGTTATCGTTTAGTTTAGTTTAGATTAGTTTAGTTTAGGTCAGTTTAGGTTAGGTTAAGTTAGGTTAGGTTAGTTTAGATTAGTTTAGTTTAATTTAGTTTAATTTATATTTTAGTTTATTTTAGTTTATAGTTTAATTTAGTTTAGTTTAGTTTAGTTTAGGTTAGGTTACGTTAGGTTAGGTTAATTTAGTTTAGTTTAGGTTAGGTTAGGTTAGGTAAGGTTAATTTACTTTAGTAAAGTTTAGTTTAGTTTATTTTAGTTTAGTTTATAGTTTAGTTTACAATTTTGTTTCGTTTAGTTTAGTTTAGTTTAGTTTAATTTGGGTTAGGTTGGAATAGGTTAGGTTAGTTTAGTTTAGTTTATAGTTTAGTTAATTTAGTTTACAGTTTAGTGTATCCTTTAGTTTATAGTGTAATTTATAGTTTAGTTTAATTTAGTGTAGTTTAGTTTGGTTTAGTTTAGTATAGTTTTGTTTACTTTAGGTTAGGTGAGATTATGTTAGGTTAGGTTAGGTTAGTTTAGTTAACTTTGGTTTAGTTTACTTTAGTTTAGTTTAGTTTATAATTTAGTTTAGTTTAGTTTATAGTTTAATTTATAATTTAGTTTTCTTTAGTTTAATTTAGTTTAGAGTAGATTAGGTTAGGTTAGGTTAGGTTAGTTTAGTTTAGTTTAGGTTACGTTAAGTTAGGTTAGGTTAGGTTAATTTAGTTTAGTTGAGTTTAATTAAGTTTAGTTTAGTTTATAGTTTAATTTATAGTTTAGTTTACCTTATAGTTTAGTTTAGTTAATTTATAGTTTAATTTAGTTTAGTTTAGTTTAATTTAGTTTAGTTTAGATCTTAGTTTTGTTTATAGTTTAGTTTAGTTTAGTTTAGGTTATGTTAGGTTAGTATAGTTTAGTTTAGTTTAGGTTAGGTTAGGTTAGGTTAGGTAAGATTAATTTAGTTTAGTTTAGTTTATTTAAGTTTAGTTTATAGTTTAGTTTATAGTTTAGTTTATAGTTTTGTTTATAGTTTAGTTTAGTTTAGTTTAGTTTACGTTAAGTTATGTTAGCTTTGTTTAGTTGAATTTAGTTTAGATTAGGTTACGTTAGATTAGGTTAGGGTAGTTAAGTTTAGTTTAGTTGAATTTAGTTTATAGTTTAATTTATAGTTTAGTTTACTTTATAGTTTAGTTTAGTTAATTTATATTTTAATTTAGTTTAGTTTAGTCTAGTTTAATTTAGTTTACTTTAGTTTATAGTTTTGTTTATAGTTTAGTTTAGTTTAGTTTAGGTTAATTTATATAAGGTTAGTTTAGTTTAGTTTAGTTTAGTTTAGGTTAGGTTAGGTTAGTGTAGTTTAGTTTAGTTTAGCTGAATTTTGTTTAGTTTAGTTTAGTTTAGGTTACGTTAGTTTAGTTTAGTTTAGTTTAGTTTAGTGTATGTTAAGTTAGGTTAGGTTAGGTTAGTTTAATTTAGTTTAGTTTATTTTAGTTTATAGTTTAGTTTAGTTGAGTTTATAATATATTTTGTAATTTTGGTATACTTTAGTTTATAGATTAGTTTATAGTTTAGGTAATATTTTAGTTTATTTTATTTTACTTTAGGTTAGGTTAGGGAAGGTTAAGTTAGGTTAGGTTAGGTTAGTTTAGTTTAGTTTAGTTTATGTAAGGTTAGGTTAGGTTAGTTTGGTATAGTTTAGTTAAGTTTAGTTTTGTTTATATTTAGTTTAGTTTATTGTACAGTTTATAGTTTAGTTTAGTTTAGTTTAGTTTAGCTTAGGTTGGGTTAGTTTAGTTTAGTTTAGGTTAGGTTAAGTTAGGTTAATTTAGTTTAGTATAGTTTAGTTTAGTTTAGCTTATAGTTTAGTTCATTTTATTTTATAGTTTAGTTTATAGTTTTGTTTAGTTTAGTTTAGTTTAGTTTAGTTAATATAGGTTAGGTTAGGTTAGGTTAGAGTAGTTTAGTTTATGTTAGGTTAGGTTAGTTTAGTTTAGTTTAGTTTTGTTTATAGTTTAGATTAATTTATTCTATAATTTAGTTTATAGTTTAGTTTAGTTTAGTTTGTAGTTTAATTTAGTTTAGTTTAGTTTACTTTAGGTTAGGTTATGTTAGGTTAGTTTAGTTTAGTATAGTTTAGTTTAGTTCAGGTTAGGTTAGAGTAGTTTAGTTTAGTTTAGGTTAGTTTAGGTTAGAATAGGTTAGGTTAGTGTAGGTTAGTTTAGTTTAGTTGAATTTAATTTAGTTTTGTTTAGTTTAGTTTAGGTTAGGTTAGGGTAGTTTAGTTTATAGTTTAATTTAGTTTAGTTTAGTTTATAGTGTAGTTTATACTTTAGATTATATTTTAGTTTATAATTTAGTTTAGTTTAGTGTAGTTTAGTTTTGTTTAGTTTTGTTTAGTTTAGTTGAAATTAGTTTCGTTTAGGTTAGGTTATGTTACATTAGGTTAGGTTAGGTAAGCTTAGTTTAGTTTAGTTTAGTAAGGTTAGGTTAGGTTAGGTTAGGTTAGTGTTGTTTAGTTTAGTTTAGCTAAATTTTGTTTAGTTTAGTTTAGTTTAGGAAAAGTTAGGTTAGTTTAGTTTAGTTTAGTTTAGTGTATGTTAGGTTGGGTTTATTTAGTTTAATTTAGTTTAGTTTGTTTTAGTTTATAGTTTAGTTTATTTTAGTTTATAATTTATTTTATAGTTTAGTGTACATTAGTTTATAGATTAGTTTATAGTTTAGTTAATATTTTGGTTTAGTTTAGTTTAAGTTAGGCTAGGGAATGTTAGGTTAGTTTGGGTTAGTTTATTTTAGTTTAGTTTATGTAAGGTTAGGTTAGTTTGGTATAGTTTAGTTTAGTTTAGTTTAGTTTAGTTTATAGTTTAGTTTAGTTTAGTTTATAGTTCAGTTTATACTTTAGTTTAGTTTAGTTTTGTTTAGGTTAGGTTGGGTTAGTTTAGTTTAGTTAAGGTTAAGTTAGGTTAAGTTAGGTTAGTTTAGTTTAGTATAGTTTAGTTTACTTTAGTTTAGTTTATAGTTTAGTTTATTTTATTTTATAGTTAATTTATAGTTTTGTTTAGTTTAGTTTATTTTAATTTAGTTAGTTTAGGTTAGGTTAGGTTAGGTTAGGTTAGAGTAGTTTAATTTAGGTTAAATTGTGATAGGTTAGTTAGTTTAGTTGAATTTAATTTATTTTAGTTAGGTCAGTTTAGGTAAGTTAGGTTAGTTTAGTTTAGTATAGGTTAGGTTAGGTTAGGTAAGTTTAATTCAGTATAGTTTAGTTTAGTTTATAGTTTAATTTATAGTTTTGTTAAAGTTAATTTAGTTTGATTTACTTTAGTTTAGGTTAAATTATGTTAGTTTAGTTTAGTTTAGTTTAGTTTAGGTTAGGTTAGGTTGGGTTAAGTTAGTGTAGTTTCATTTAGTTTGGTTTATTTTAGTTTAGTTAAATATGTGGTTCCGTTTAGTTTAGTTTTGTTTAATTTAGTTTAGTTTATAGTTTAGTTGAGTTTAGTTTAGGTTAGTTTGGTTTAGTTTAGTCTAGTTAAGTTTAGTTTAGTTTATACTTTAGTTTAGTTTAGTTTATTTTATAGTTTAGTTTAGTTTTGTTTATAGTTTAGTTTGCAGTTTAGTATCGTTTAGTTTAATTTAATTTAGTTTAGGTTAAGTAACGTTATGTTCGGTTAGGTTAGTTGAGTTTCGTTTATGTTAGGTTAGGTTAGTTTAGATTAGCTTAGGTTATTTTATAGTTTAGTTTAGTTAGGTTTAGTTTAGTTTATAGTTTACTTTAGTTTAGGGTATGTTTAAGTTAGGTTAAGTTAGGTTAGTTTAGTTTAGTTTAGGTTAGGTTGTGTTACCTTGTGTTAGGTTAGATTAGGTTAGGTTAAGTTAAGTTAGGTTAGCTTAGTTTAGAATAATTTAGTTTAATATAATTTAGTTTATAGTTTAGTTTAGTTTAGTTTATAGTTTAATTTAGTTTAGTTTACTTTAATTTAGTTTAGTTTAGTTTAGTTTAGGTTAGTTTAGGTAAGTTTAATTTAGTTTAGTTTAGTTTAGATAAGTTTAGTTTTAGTTTAGTTTATAGTTTAATTTGTAGTTTAGTTTAGTTTAGTTTAGTTTAGGTTAAGTTATGTTAGGTTCGTTTAGTTTAGTTTAGATTAGGTTAGGTTAGTTTAGTTTAGGGTAGTTTAGTTTAGTTTAGTTGAATTTAGTTTAGTTTAGTTCAGTTTAGGTTAGATTAGTTTAAGTTACTTTATTTTAGTTTAGGTTAGGTTATGTTAGATTAGGTTAGGTTACGTTAGTTTGGTTTAGTTAAGTTTAGTTAAGTTTAGTATATTTTATACTTTAGTTTAGTTTAGTTTAGTTAATAGTTTAGTTTAGTTTAGTTTATACTTTAGTTTATATTTTAGTATAGATTAGTTTAGTTTAATTTTGGTTTAGTTTAGGGTAGGTTATGTTAGGTTAGGTTAGTTTAGTTCAGTTTAGTTTAGGTTAGATTAGGTTAGTTTAGTTTAGTTGAGTTTAATTTAGTTTAGTTTAGTTTATAGTTTATTTTAGTTTAGTTTATAGTTTAATTTATAGTTTAGTTTACTTTACGTTAGATTAGGTTGGGTTAAGTAAGGTTAGGTTAGGTTAGGTTAGGTTAGTTTAGTTTAGTTTAGTTTAGTTTATGTTAGGTTAGGTTAGTTTAGTTTAGTTTAGTTTTGTTTATAATTTAGTTTAGTTTATAGTTTAGTTTAGAATTTAGTTTAATTTAGTTTATAGTTTAAGTTAGTTTAGTTTAGTTTAGTTTAGTTTATTGTTTAGTTTAGTTTAGTTTACAGTTTAATTTATTCTTTAGTTTATAGTGTAGTTTATAGTTTAGTTTAATATAGTGTTGTTTAGTTTGGTTTAGTTTAGTATAGTTTTGTTTACTTTAGGTTAGGTTAGATTATGTTAGGTTTGAATAGCTTACTTTAGTTTAGTTTAGTTTAGGTTAGGTTAGGTTAGGTTAGTTTAGTTTAGTTAACTTTGGTTTAGTTTAGTTTATAGTTTAGTTTATAGTTTAGTTTAGTTAAGTTTATAGTTTAATTTATAATTTAGTTTAGTTTAGTTTAGTTTAATTTAGTTTAGAGTTGGTTAGGTTAGGTTAGGTTAGTTTAGTTTAGTTTAGGTTAGGTTAGGTTAGGTTAATTTAGTTTAGTTGAGTTTAGTTTAGTTTAGTTTAGTTTAGTTAATAGCTTAATTTATAGTTTAGTTTAGTTTTTTTATAGCTTAGTTTAATTAACTTATAGTTTAATTTAGTTTAGTTTAATTTAGTTTAGTTTAAATTGTAGTTTAGTTTAGTTTAGTTTAGTTTTAAGTTAAGATATGTTAGGTTCGTTTGGTTTAATTTAGTTTAGATTAGGTTAGGTTACATTACGTTATGGTAGTTAAGTTTAGTTTAGTTGAATTTAGGTTATAGTTTGATGTATAGTTTAGTTTAGTTTACTTTATACTTTAGTTTAGTTAATTTATAGTTTATTTAACTTTAGTTTAGTTTAGTTTAATATAGTTTACTTTAGTTTATAGTATTGTTTATACGTTAGTTTAGTTTAGTTTAATTTAGGTTATGTTAGGTTAGTTTAGTTTTGTTTAGTGTATGTTAGGTTAGGTTAGGTTAGTTTAGTTTAGTTTATTTTAGTTTATAATTTATATTAGTTTAGTTTATAATTTATTTTATAATTTAGTATACTTTAATTTATAGATTAGTTTATAGTTTAGTTAAAATTTTAGTTTAGTTTAGTTTAGGTTAGGTTAGGGAAGGTTAGGTTAAGTTAGGTTAGTTTAGTTTAATTTAGTTTATGTAAGGTTAGATTAGGTTAGTTTAGTATAGTTTAGTTTACTTTTGTTTACAGTTTAGTTTAGTTTAGTTTATAGTTCAGTTTATAGTTTAGTTTAGTTAAGTTAGGTTGGGTTAGTTTAGTTTAGTTTGGGTTAGGTTAGGTTAGGTTAGTTTAGTTTAGTATAGTTTACTTTAGTTTAGTTTAGTTTATAGTTTAGTTTATTTCATTTTATAGTTTACTTTATAGTTTTATTTAATTTAGTTAAGTTTAGTTATTTTAGGTTAGGTTAGGTTAGAGTAGTTTAATTTAATTTAGTTGAATTTAGTTTAGTTAAGTTAAGTTTAGGTTACGTTAGGTTAGTTTAGTTTAGTTTAGTTTAGGTGAGGTTAGGTTAGGTTAGTTTAGTTCTGTTTAGTTTATTTTAGTTTAGTTTATTTGAATTTAATTTAGTTTAGTTAAGTTAGTTTAGATAATTTAGGTTATTTTAGTTTACTTTAGTTTATGTAAGGTTATGTTAGGTTAGTTTAGTATGGTTTAGTTTACTTTTGTTTATAGTTTAGTTTAGTTTAGTTTATAGTTCAGTTTATAGTTTAGTTTAGTTTAGTTTAATTTAGGTTAGGTTGGGTTAGTTTAGTTTAGTATAGGTTAGATTATATTAGGTAAGTTTAATTCAGTTTAGTTTAGTTTAGTTTATAGTTTAATTTATAGGTTTGTTTATAGTTAATTTAGTTTAGTTTAGTTTAGTTTAGGTTAAATTATATTAGGTTAGTTAAGTTTAGTTTAGTTTAGGTTAGGTTAGGTTGGGTTAGGTTAGTGTAGTTTAATTTAATTTAGTTGAATTTAGTTTAGTTAAGTTAAGTTTAAGTTACGTTACGTTAGTTTAGTTTAGTTTAGTTTAGGTGAGGTTAGTTTAGCTGTGTTTAGTTCTGTTTAGTTTATTTTAGTTTATAGTTTAGTTTAGTTTAATTTATAGCTTAGTTTAATTTAGTGTAGTTTAATTTTGTTTAGGTTAGGTTAGGTTAGGTTAATTTAGTTTATTTTAGTTTAGGTTAGATTATGTTACAATAGGTTAGGTTAGGTTAGTTTGGTTTAGTTTAGTCTAGTTAAGTTTAGTTTAGTTTATTTTATAGTTTAGTTTAGTTTTGTTTATAGTTTAGTTTGCAGTTTAGTATAGTTTAGTTTAGTTTAATTTAGTTTAGGTTAAGTATGTTTAGGTTAGGTTAGATTAGTTTAGTTTAGTTTATGTTAGGTTAGGTTAGTTTAGTTTTGTTTGGTTTTGTTTATAGTTTAGTTTAATTTATTTTCTAATTTAGTTTATAGTTTAGTTTAGTTTAGTTTGTAGTTTAATTTAGTTCAGTTTAGTTTAGTTTAGTTTAGTTCATTTAGGTTGGGATAGGTTAGGTTAGGTTAGGTTAGGTTAGTTTAGTTTAGTTTAAAATATAGTATATTTAGTTTATAGTTTAGTTCATAGTTTTGTTTAATTTAGTTTAGTTTAGTTTAGTTTAGGTTAGAATAGGTTAGGTTAGTGTAGTTTAGTTTAGTTTAGTTGAATTTAATTTAGTTTTGTTTAGTTTAGTTTAGGTTAGGTTAGGTTAGTTTAGTTTAGTATAGGTTAGGTTAAGTTAGATTAGGGCAGTTTAGTTTATAGTTTAGTATAGTTTAGTTTAGTTTATAGTGTAGTTTATACTTTAGTTTATAGTTTAGTTTAGTTTAGTGTAGTTTAGTTTGGTTTATTTTTATTTAGTTTAGTTTAAATTAGTTTCGTTTAGGTTAGGTTATGTTAGATTAGGTTAGATTAGGTAAGCTTAGTTTAGTTTAGTTTGGTTTAGTTAAGTTTAGTTTATAGTTTAGTTTAGTTTAGGTTAGGTTAGGTTAGGTTAGTTTAGTTAACTTTGGTTTAGTTTAGTTTAGTTTAGTTTAGTTTATAGTTTAGTTTATAGTTATGTTTAGTTTAGTTTATAGTTTAATTTATAATTTAGTTTAGTTTAGTTTAGTTTAATGATTTTAGAGTAAGTTAGGTTAGGTTAGGCTAGTTTAGTTTAGTTTAGATTAGCTTAGGTTAGGGTAGGTTAGGTTAATATAGTTTAGTTGAGTTTAATTTAGTTTAGTTTAGTTTATAGTTTATTTTATAGTTTAGTTTAGTTTACTTTACAGTTTAGTTTAGTTAATTTATAGTTTAATTTAGTTTAGTTTAGTTTAATTTAGTTTAGTTTAGTTTATAGTTTTGTTTATAGTTTAGTTTAGTTTAGTTTAGTTTACGTTAAGTTATGTTAGGTTTGTTTAGTTGAATTTAGTTTAGATTAGGTTACGTTAGATTAGGTTAGAGTAGTTATGTATAGTTTAGTTGAATTTAGTTTATAGTTTAATTTATAGTTTAGTTTAGTTTACTTTATAGTTTAGTTTAGTTAATTTATAGTTTCATTTACATTAGTTTAGTCTAGTTTAATTTAGTTTACTTTAATTAATAGTTTTGTTTATAGTTTAGTTTAGTTTAGTTTAGTTTAGGTTAGGTTATGTTAGATTATGTTAGGTTAGGTTAGTTTGGTTTAGTTTAGTCTAGTTAAGTTTAGTTTAGTTTATTTTATACTTTAGTTTAGTTTTGTTGATAGTTTGGTTTGCAGTTTAGTATAGTTTAGTTTAGTTTAATTTAGATTAGGTTAAGAAAGTTTTGGGTAGGTTAGTTTAGTTTAGTTTAGTTTATGTTAGGTTAGGTTAGTTTAGTTTAGTTTTCCTTATAGTTTAGTTTAATTTATATTATAATTTAGTTTATAGTTTAGTTTAGTTTGTAGTTTAATTTAGTTTAGTTTAGTTTAGTTTAGTTTAGGTTAGGTTAGGTTAGGTTAATTTAGTTTAGTATAGTTTAGTTTATTTTAAAATATAGTATCTTTAGTTTATTGTGTAGATCATAGTTTTGTTTAGTTTAGTTTAGTTTAGTTTAGGTTAGGTTAGAGTAGTTTAGTTTAGTTTAGTTTAGTTTAGGTTAGAATAGGTTAGGTTAGTGTAGTTTAGTTTAGTTTAGTTGAATTTAATTTAGTTTTGTTTAGTTTAGTTTAGGTTAGGTTAGGTTAGTTTAGTTTAGTATAGGTTAGGTTAAGTTAGGTAAGGGTAGTTTAGCCTATAGTTTAGTTTAGTTTAGTTTAGTTTAGGTTAAGTTATGTTAATTTCGTTTAGTTTAATTTAGTTTAGATTAGGTTACGTTAGATTAGGTTAGGGTAGTTAAGTTTAGTTTAGTTGAATATAGTTTATAGTTTAATTTATAGTTTAGTTTAGTTCACTTTATAGTTTAGTTTAGTTAATTTATAGTTTAATTTACTTTAGTTTAGTCTAGTTTAGTTTAGTTTACTTTAATTTATAGTTTTGTTTATAGTTTAGTTTATTTTAGTTTAGTTTAGTTTAGGTTAATTTATGTTAGGTTAGTTTAGTTTAGTTTAGGTTAGGTTAGGTTAGGTTAGGTTAGTGTGTTTAGTTTAGTTTAGCTAAATTTTGTTTTGTTTAGTTTAGTTTAGGATACGTTAGGTTAGTTTAGATTAGTTTAGTTTAGTTTATTGTATGTTAGGTTAGGTTAGGTTAGTTTAATTTGGTTTAGTTTATTTTAGTTTATAGTTTAGTTTAGTTTAGTTTATAATTTATTTTATAGTTTAGTACACTTTAGTTTATAGATTAGTTTATAGTTTAGTTAATATTTTAGTTTAGTTTAGTTTAGATTAGGTTAGGGAAGGTTAGGTTAGGTTAGGTTAGTTTATTTTAGTTTAGTTTATGTAAGCTTAGGTTAGGTTAGTTTGGTATAGTTTGGTTTAGTTTAGTTTTGTTTATAGTTTAGTTTAGTTTAGTTTATAGTTCAGTTTATAGTTTAGTTTAGTTTAGGTTAGGTTGGGTTAGTTTAGTTTAGTTTAGGTTAGGTTAAGTTAAATTAGGTTAGTTTAGTTTAGTATAGTTTAGTTTAGTTTAGTTTATAGTTTAGTTTATTTTATTTGATAGTTTAGTTTATAGTTTTGTTTAGTTTAGTTTAGTTTAGTTTAGATAGTTTAGGTTAGGTGAGGTTAGGTTAGGTTAGACTGGTTTAGTTTAGGTTAGGTTATGATAGGTTAGTGCAGTTTAATTTAATTTAGTTTAGTTTAGTTGAATTTAATTTATTTTTGTTAGTTCAGTTTAGGTAAGTTAGGTTAGTTTAGTTTAGTATAGGTTAGGTTAGGTTAGGTAAGTTTAATTCAGAATAGTTTAGTTTAGTTTATGGTTTAATTTCTAGTTTTGTTTATAGTTAATTTAGTTTAGTTTAGTTTAGGTTAAATTATGTTAGGTTAGTTTAGTTTAGTTTAATTTATGTTAGGTTAGGTTGGGTTAAGTTAGTGTAGTTTCATTTAGTTTGGTTTATTTTAGTTTAGTTTAATATGTTGTTCCGTTTAGTTTAGTTTTGTTTAATTTAGTTTAGTTTATAGTTTAGTTGAGTTTAGGTTAGTTTAGTTGAGTTTAGTTTAGTTTAGTTTAGTTTAGGTTTGGTTAGGTTAGGTTAGATTAGTTTTGTTTAGGATAGGTTATGTTAAATTAGGTTAGGTTATGTTAGTTTGGTTTAGTTTAGTCTAGTTAAGTTTAGTTTAGTTTATACTTTAGTTTAGTTTAGTTTATTTTATAGTTTAGTTAAGTTTTGTTTATAGTTTAGTTTGCGGTTTAGTATAGTTTAGTTTAGTTTAATTTAGTTTAGCTAAGTTTAGTTTAGTTTATGGTTTAATTTATAATTTAGTTTAGTTTAGTTTAATTTAGTTTAGGTTAGGTTAGGTTAGGTAAGTTTAATTTAGTTCAGTTTAATTTAGTTAAGTTTAGTTTATAGTTTAGTTTATAGTATAGTTTAGGTTAAGTTATGTTAGGGTCGTTTAGTTTAATTTAGTTTAGATTAGGTTAGGTTAAGTTAGGTTAGGGTAGTTAAGTTTAGTTTAGTTGAATTTAGTTTAGTTTAGTTCAGTTTACGTTACGTTAGGTTAGTTTAGTTTAGTTTATTTTAGGTTAGGTTAGGTTAGTTTAGTTTAGTTTAGTTTATTTAAGTGTAGTTTAGTTTATAGTTCAGTTTAGTTTAGTTTTGTTTAATTTAGTTTAGTTTATAGTTTAGTTGAGTTTAGGTTAGTTTAGTTGAGTTTAGTTTAGTTTATTTTAGATTATTTTAGGTTAGGTTAGTTTAGTTTAGTTTAGGTTGGGTTATGTTAGATTAGGTTAGGTTAGGTGAGTTTGGCTTAGTTTAGTCTAGTTAAGTTTAGTTTATTTTATACTTTAGTTTAGTTTAGTTTATAGTTTAGTTTAGTTTTGTTTATAGTTTAGTTTATAGTTTAGTATAGTTTAGTTTATTTTAATTTAATTTAGCTAAGTTAGGTTAGTTTAGTTTTGGGTAGGTTATGTTAGGTTAGGTTAGTTTTGTTTAGTTTAGGTTAGGTTAGGTTAGGTTAGGTTAGTTTAGTTTAGTTGAGTTTAGTTTAGTTTAGATTAGGTTAAGTAAGATTAGGTTAGGTTAGGTTAGGTTAGTTTAGTTTTGTTTATAGTTTAGTTTAGTTTAGTTTATGGTTTACTTTATAGTTTAGTTAGTTTAGTTTATAGTTTAATTTAGTTTAGTTTAGTTTAGTTTAGTTTAATTTAGGTTAATTTAGTTTAGTTTAGTTTAGTTTAGGTTAGGTTAAGTTAGGTTAGGTTAGGTTAGTTTAGTTTAGTATAGTTTAGTTTAGTTTAAAATATAGTATCTTTAGTTTATAGTTTAGTTCATAGTTATCTTTAGATTAGTTTAGTTTAGGTTAGGTTAGAGTACTTTAGTTTAGTTTAGTTTAGTTTAGTTTAGGTTAGATTAGGTTAGGTTAATATAGTTTAGTTTAATTTTGTTAAGTTGAATTTAATTTAGTTTAGTTTAGTTTAGGTTAGGTTAGGTTTGTTTAGGTTAGATTAGGTTAGTATAGTTTAGTTTATTTTAATTTAATTTAGCTAAGTTAGGTTAGTTTAGTTTTGGGTAGGTTATGTTAGGTTAGGTTAGTTTTGTTTAGTTTAGGTTAGGTTAGGTTAGGTTAGGTTAGTTTAGTTTAGTTGAGTTTAGTTTAGTTTAGATTAGGTTAAGTAAGATTAGGTTAGGTTAGGTTAGGTTAGTTTAGTTTTGTTTATAGTTTAGTTTAGTTTAGTTTATGGTTTACTTTATAGTTTAGTTAGTTTAGTTTATAGTTTAATTTAGTTTAGTTTAGTTTAGTTTAGTTTAATTTAGGTTAATTTAGTTTAGTTTAGTTTAGGTTAGGTTAAGTTAGGTTAGGTTAGGTTAGTTTAGTTTAGTATAGTTTAGTTTAGTTTAAAATATAGTATCTTTAGTTTATAGTTTAGTTCATAGTTATCTTTAGATTAGTTTAGTTTAGGTTAGGTTAGAGTACTTTAGTTTAGTTTAGTTTAGTTTAGTTTAGGTTAGATTAGGTTAGGTTAATATAGTTTAGTTTAATTTTGTTAAGTTGAATTTAATTTAGTTTAGTTTATTTTAGGTTAGGTTAGGTTTGTTTAGGTTAGATTAGGTTAGGCTATGTTAGATTAGGTTAGGTTAGGTTAGCTTAGTTTAATTTAGTTTAGTTTCGGTTAGGTTGGGTTAGGTTAGGTTACTTAAGTTTAGTTTAGTTTAGTGTAGTTAAGTATACTTTAGTTTATAGTTTTGTTCAGTTTAGTTTATAGCTTAGTTTTTAGCTTAGTTTAGTTCATAGTTTAATTTATATTTAGGTTTAGTTTAGTTTAATTTAGTTTAGCTTAGTTTAGTTTAGTTTAGTTTATTTTAGGGTAGCTTATGTTAGGTTAGGTTAGGTTAGTATAGTTTATAGTTTAATTTATAGTTTACTTTAGTTTATAGTTTAGTTTATAGTTTAGTTTAGTTTAGTTTAGCTTTATAACAGTTTAGTTTAGTTTAGTTTTGGTTAGGTTAAGATAGTTTAGTTTACTTTAGTTTAGTTATGTTAGGCTAGGTTAAGTTATATTAGGTTAGTTTAGATTAGTTTAGTTTAGTTTAGTTTATAGTTTAGTTTACTTTAGTTTATTATTTAATTTAGTTTGGTTTAGTTTATAGTTTCGTTGATAGATTAGTTTGGTTTAGTTTAGTTTAATTTAGTTTACCTTAGATTAATTTAGTTAGTTTTAGGTTAGGTTAGGTGACGTTAGTTTAGTTTAGTTTAGTTTAATTTAGTTTAGTTTAGTTTATAGTTTAGTTTAGTTTAGTTTATAGTTCAATTTATAGTTTAGTTTAGTTTAGTTTATCGTTTAGTTTAGTTTAGTATAGTTTAGTTTAGTTTAGCTTAGAGTAGGTTAGTTTAGATTAGTTTAGTTTAGGGCAGTATAGGTTAGGTTAAGTTAGGTTATTTTGTTTAATTTAGTTTAGTTTAGTTTAGTTTAGTTTATAGTTTAGTTTAGTTTATAGTTTAGTTTATAATTTAGTTTATAGTTTAGTTTAGATTAGTGTAGTTTAGTTTGGTTTAGTTTATTTTAGTTTAGTTTATTTTCGTTTAGCTTAGGTTATGTTATATTAGGTGAGCTTAGGTTAGCTTCGTTTACCCTAGTTTAGTTTAGGTTAGGTAATGTTAGAATAGGTTAGTTAAATTTAGTTTACTTTAGTTTAGTTAGATTTAGTTTAGTTTATAGTTTAGTTTAGTTTAGTTATAGTTTAGTTTATAGTTTAGTTTAGATTATAATTTAATTTATAGTTTAGTTTAGTTTAGTTTAATTTAGTTTAGCTTTCTTTAGTTTCCTTTAGATTACTTTAGTTTAGGATATGTTAGGTTAGTTTAGTTTAGTTTAATTAAGGTTAATTTAGTTTAATTTAGTTTAGTTTAGGTTAGGTTAGTTTAGTTTAGTATAGTTTAGTTTAAAATACAGTATCTTTAGTTTATAGTTTAGTTCATAGTTTTGTTTAGTTTAGTTTAGTTTAGTTTAGGTTAGGTTGGAGTAGTTTAGTTTAGTTTAGTTTAGTTTAGGTTAGAATAGGTTAGGTTAGTCTAGTTTAATTTAGTTTAGTTTAGTTGAATTTAATTTAGTTTTGTATATTTTAGTTTAGGTTAGGTTAGTTTAGTTTAGTATAGGTTAGGTTAAGTTAGGTTAGCTTAGTTTAGTTTATAGTTTAGTGTAGTTTAGTTTAGTTTATATTGTGGTTTATACTTTAGTTTATATTTAAGTTTATAGTTTGGTTTAATTTAGTTTAGTTTAGGTTATTTTAGGTTAGGTTAGAGTAGTTTAGTTTAGTTTAGTTTAGTTGAATTTAATTTAGTTTAGTTTAGTTTAGGTTAGGTTAGGTTAGGTTAAATAAGTTTAGTTTAGTTTAGTTTAGGTTAGGTTAATTTAGGTTAGGTTAGTTTAGTAAAGTTTAATTTAGTTTAGTTTAGTTTAGTTTACAGTTTAGTTTATCGTTTGGTTTGTAGTTTACTTTATAGTTTAGTTTAGTTTAGTGCAGTTTATTTTGGTTAGTTTAGTATAGTTTCGTTTACGTTAGGTTATGTTAGATTAGGTTAGGTTGGGTTAGCTTACTTTGGTTTAGTTTAGTTTAGTTTAGGTTAAGTTATGTTAGGTTCGTTTAGTTTAATTTAGTTTAGATTAGGTTAGGTTAGGTTAGGTCAGGTTAGGGTAGTTTAGTTTAGTTTAGTTGAATTTAGTTTTGTTTAGTTCAGTTTAGGTTACGTTAGGTTACTTTATATTAGTTTAGGTTAGGTTAGGTTAGGTTTGTTTAGTTTAGTTAAGTTTATTTTAGTTTAGTTTAGTATATAGTTCAGTTTAATTTAGTTTTGTTTAATTTAGTTTAGTTTATAGTTTAGTTCAGTTTAGGTTAGTTTAGTTGAGTTTAGTGTAGTTTAGTTTAGTTTAGTTTAGATTAGTTTAGTTTAGGTTAGGTTAGTTTAGTTTAGTTGAGTTTAGTTTAGTTTTGATTAGGTTAAGTAAGGTTAGGTTAGGTTAGGTTAGGTTAGTTTAGTTTAGTCTAGTTTATGTTAGGTTAGGTTAGTTTAGTTTTCTTTAATTTAGGTTAATTTAGTTTAGTTTAGTTTAGTTTAGTTTAATTTACGTTAATTTAGTTTAGTTTAGTTTAGTTTAGGTTAAGTTAGATTAGGTTACGTTAGGTTAGGTTAGGTTAAGTTAGTTCAGTTTAGTATAGTTTAGTTTAGTTTAAATTATAGTATCTTTAGTTTATAGTTTAGTTCATAGCTTTGTTTAATTTAGTTTAGTTTAGTTTAGTTAGGTTAGAGTAGTTTAGTTTAGTTTAGTTTAGTTTAGGTTAGATTAGGTTAGGTTAGTGTTGTTTAGTTTAGATTAGTTTAGTTGAATTTAGTTTAGTTTAGTTTAGTTTAGGGTAGGTTAGGTTGGTTTAGTTTAGTATAGGTTAGGTTCTGTTAGGTTACGTTAGTTTAGTTTAGTTTATAGTTTAGTTTAGTTTAGTTTATAGTTTACTTTAGTTTAGTTTATAGTTTAGTTTAGTTTAGTGTAGTTTAGTGTTCTTTAGTTTATATTAGTTCAGTTTTGTTTAGTTTCCTTTAGCTAAGGTTATGTTACATTAGGTTAGCTTAGGTTAGCTTAGTTTACTCTAGTTTAGTTTAGGTTAGGTTAGGTTAGAATAGGTTATTTAAGTTTAGTTTAGTTTAGTTTAGTTAGGTTTAGTTTAGTTTATAGTTTAGTTTAGTTTAGTTTATAGTTTAGTTTAGTTTAGTTTAGTTTAGTTTAATTTAGTTTAGCTTTCTTTTTTCGGTTAGAGTACTTTAGTTTAGGGTATGTTATGTTAGGTTAGCTTGGTTAGTTTAGTTAAGTTTAGGTTAGGTTAGGTTAGGTTAAGTTAGGTTAGTTTAGAATAGTTTAGTTTAGTTAAGATTAGTTTATAGTTTAGTTTATAGTTTAGTTTGTAGATTTATTTTAGTTTAGTTTAGTTTAGGTTAAGTTATGTTAGGTTCGTTTAGTTTAATTTAGTTTAGATTAGGTTAGATTAGGTTAGGTTAGGTTAGGTTAGGTTAGGGTAGTTTAGTTTAGTTTAGTTGAATTTAGTTTAGTTTAGTTCAGTTTAGGTTAGTTTAGTTTAGGTTAGGTTAGGTTAGTTTAGTTTAGTTAAGTTTAGTTTATAGTTCAGTTTAGTTTAGTTTTGTTTAATTTAGTTTAGTTTATAGTGTAGTTGAGTTTAGGTTAGTTTAGTTGAGTTTAGTTTAGTTTAGTTTAGGTTAGGTTAGGTTAGGTAGTTTAGTTTACTTTAGGTTGGGTTATGTTATATTAGGTTAGGTTATGTTAGTTTGGTTTAGTTTAGTCTAGTTAAGTTTAGTTTAGTTATACTTTAGTATAGTTCAGTTTAGCTAATAGTTTTGTTCAGTTTTGTTTATAGTTTAGTTTCTAGTTTAGTATAGTTTAGTTTAGTTTAATTTAGTTTAACTAAGTTTAGTTTAGTTTAGTTTATTTTAGTTTATTTTAGGGTAGCATATGTTAGGTTAGGTTAGGTTAGTATAGTTTATAGTTTAATTTATAGTTTACTTTGTTTATAGTTTAGTTTATAGTTTAGTTTATTTTAGTTTAGTTTATAATAGTTTAGTTTAGTTTAGTTTAGGTTAGGTTAAGACAGTTTAGTTTAGTTTAGGTTAGGTTAGGCTAGGTTAAGTTATATTATGTTAGTTTAGATTAGTTTAGTATAGTTTAGTTTATAGTTTAGTTTAGTTTATTATTTAATTTAGTTTAGTTTAGTTTATAGTTTCGTTTATAGTTTAGTTTGGTTTAGTTTAGTTTAATTTAGTTTACCTTAGATTAGTTTAGTTAGTTTTAGGTTAGATTAGGTTAGGTGAGGTTAGTTTAGTTTAGTTCAATTTAGTTTATTTTAGTTTAGTTCAGTTTATCGTTTAGTTTAGTTTAGTATAGTTTAGTTTAGTTTAGGTTAGAGTAGGTTAGTTTAGATTAGTTTAGTTTAGCGCAGTTTAGTTTAGGTTAAGTTAGGTTATTTTGATTAGTTTAGTTTAGTTTAGTTTAGTTTAGTTTATAGTTTAGTTTAGTTTATAGTTTAGTTTATAGTTTAGTTTATAGTTTAGTTTAGATTAGTGCAGTTTAGTTTGGTTTAGTTTATTTTAGTTTAGTTTAGTTTAGTTTCGTTTACCTTAGGTTATGTTATATTAGGTTAGCTTAGGTTAGCTTAGTTCACCCTAGTTTAGTTTAGGTTAGGTAAGGTTAGAATAGGTTAGTTAAATTTAGTTTAGTTTAGTTTAGTTAGGTTTAGTTTAGTTTATAGTTTTGTTTAGTTTAGTTATAGTTTAGTTTATAGTTTAGTTTAGATTATAATTTAATTTATAGTTAAGTTTAGTTTAGTTTATTTTAATTTAGTTTAGCTTTCTTTAGTTTCCTTTAGATTACTCTAGTTTAGGATATGTTAGGTTAGGTTAGTTTAGTTTAGTTTAGTTTAATTAAGGTTAATTTAGTTTAATTTAGTTTAGTTTAGGTTAGGTTAGGTTAGTTTAGTTTAGTATAGTTTAGTTTAGTTTAAAATATAGTATCTTTAGTTTATAGTTTAGTTCATATTTTTGTTCAGTTTAGTTTAGTTTAGGTTAGGTTAGAGTAGTTTAATTTAGTTTAGTTTAGTTGAATTTAATTTAGTTTTGTTAAGTTTAGTTTATGTTAGGTTAGGTTAGTTTAGTTTAGTATAGGTTAGGATAAGTTAGGTTAGCTTAGTTTAGTTTATAGTTTAGTTTAGTTAGTTTAGTTTATAGTGTGGTTTATACTTTAGTTTATATTTTAGTTTATAGTTTAGTTTAGTTTAGTGTAGTTTAATTTGGTTAAGTTTGGTTTAGTTTAGTTTAAATTAGTTTCGTTTAGGTTGGGTTAAGTTAGAATAGTTTAGGTTAGGTAAGCTTAGTTTAGTTTAGTTTAGTTTAGGTTAGGTTAGGTTAGGTTAAGTTGGTTAAGTTCAGTTTAGTTTAGTTTAGATAAGTTTAGTTTAGTTTATAGTTTAGTTCAGCTTAGTTTATAGCTTAGTTTATAGTTTAGTTTAGTTTATAGTTTAATTTATAGTTAAGTTTAGTTTAGTTTAGTTTAATTATTTTAGTTTAGTTTATTTTACGGTAGCTTATGTTAGTTAGGTTAGTTTATAGTTTAATTTATAGTTTAGTTTAGTTTATAGTTTAGTTTATAGTTTAGTTCAGTTTATAATAGTTTAGTTTAGGTTAGGTTAGGTTAGGATAGTTTAGTTTAATTTAGTTTAGGTGAGGTTTGGCTAGGCTAGGTTAGGATAGGTTAGTTTAGATTAGTTTAGTTTAGTTTAGTTTATAGTTTAGTTTACTTTAGTTTATTTTTTAATTTAGTGTAGATTAGTTTATAGTTTCGTTTATAGTTTAGTTTGGTTTAGTTTAGTTTATTTTAGTTTAGCTTAGATTAGTTTAGTTTATGTTAGGTTAGGTTAGGTTAGGTGAGATTAGTTTAGTTTAGTAGATTTTAATTTAGTTTAGTTTAGTTTATAGTTTAGTTTAGTTTAGTTTATAGTTCAATTTATAGATTAGTTTAGTTTATAGTTTATGTTATCGTTTAGTTTAGTTTAGATTAGTTTAGTTTAGGTCAGTTTAGGTTAGGTTAAGTTAGGTTAGGTTAGTTTAGATTAGTTTAGTTTAATTTAGTTTAATTTATATTTTAGTTTATTTTAGTTTATAGTTTAATTTAGTTTAGTTTAGTTTAGTTTAGGTTATGTTACGTTAGGTTAGGTTAATTTAGTTTAGTTTAGGTTAGGTTAGGTTAGGTAAGGTTAATTTACTTTAGTAAAGTTTAGTTTAGTTTATTTTAGTTTAGTTTATAGTTTAGTTTACAATTTTGTTTCGTTTAGTTTAGTTTGGGTTAGGTTGGAATAGGATAGGTTAGGTTAGTTTAGTTTAGTTTATAGTTTAGTTAATTTAGTTTACAGTTTAGTGTATCCTTTAGTTTATAGTGTAGTTTATAGTTTAGTTTAATTTAGTGTAGTTTAGTTTGGTTTAGTTTAGTATAGTTTTGTTTACTTTAGGTTAGGTGAGATTATGTTAGGTTAGGTTAGGTTAGTTTAGTTAACTTTGGTTTAGTTTACTTTAGTTTAGTTTAGTTTATAGTTTAGTTTAGTTTAGTTTATAGTTTAATTTATAATTTAGTTTTCTTTAGTTTAATTTAGTTTAGAGTAGATTAGGTTAGGTTAGGTTAGGTTAGTTTAGTTTAGTTTAGGTTACGTTAAGTTAGGTTAGGTTAGGTTAAGTTAGTTTAGTTGAGTTTAATTTAGTTTAGTTTAGTTTATAGTTTAATTTATAGTTTAGTTTACCTTATAGTTTAGTTTAGTTAATTTATAGTTTAATTTAGTTTAGTTTAGTTTAATTTAGTTTAGTTTAGATCATAGTTTTGTTTATAGTTTAGTTTAGTTTAGTTTAGGTTATGTTAGGTTAGTATAGTTTAGTTTAGTTTAGGTTAGGTTAGGTAAGATTAATTTAGTTTAGTTTAGTTTATTTAAGTTTAGTTTATAGTTTAGTTTATAGTTTAGTTTGTAGTTTAGTTTAGTTTAGTTTAGTTTGGTTTAGTTTAGTTTAGGTTAAGTAATGTTAGGTTCGTTAAGTTTAATTTAGTTTAGATTAGGTTACGTTAGATTAGGTTAGGGTAGTTAAGTTTAGTTTAGTTGAATTTAGTTTATAGTTTAATTTATAGTTTAGTTTACTTTATAGTTTAATTTAGTTAATTTATATTTTAATTTAGTTTAGTTTAGTCTAGTTTAATTTAGTTTACTTTAGTTTATAGCTTTGTTTATAGTTTAGTTTAGTTTAGTTTAGGTTAATTTATGTTAGGTTAGTTTAGTTTAGTTTAGTTTAGGTTAGGTTAGGTTAGTGTAGTTTAGTTTAGTTTAGCTGAATTTTGTTTAGTTTAGTTTAGTTTAGGTTACGTTAGTTTAGTTTAGTTTAGTTTAGTTTAGTGTATGTTAAGTTAGGTTAGGTTAGTTTAATTTAGTTTAGTTTATTTTAGTTTATAGTTTAGTTTAGTTGAGTTTATAATTTATTTTATAATTTAGTATACTTTAGTTTATAGATTAGTTTATAGTTTAGGTAATATTTTACTTTATTTTATTTTACTTTAGGTTAGGTTAGGGAAGGTTAAGCTAGGTTAGGTTAGGTTAGTTTAGTTTAGTTTAGTTTATGTAAGGTTAGGTTAGGTTAGTTTGGTATAGTTTATTTTAGTTTAGTTTTGTTTATATTTAGTTTACTTTAGTTTTTTGTACAGTTTATAGTTTAGTTTAGTTTAGTTTAGTTTAGGTTATGTTGGGTTAGTTTAGTTTAGTTTAGGTTAGGTTAAGTTAGGTTAATTTAGTTTAGTATAGTTTAGTTTAGTTTAGTTTATAGTTTAGTTCATTTTATTTTATAGTTTAGTTTATAGTTTTGTTTAGTTTAGTTTAGTTTAGTTTAGTTAATTTAGGTTAGGTTAGGTTAGGTTAGAGTAGTTTAGTTTAGGTTAGGTTATGATAGGTTAGTGCAGTTTAATTTAATTTAGTTTAGTTTAGTTGAATTAAAATTAGTTTAGTTAGGTCAGTTTAGGTAAGTTAGGTTAGTTTAATTTAGTATAGGTTATGTTACGTTAGGTAAGTTTAATTCAGTTTAGTTTAGTTTAGTTTATAGTTTAAATTAGAGTTTTGCTTATAGTTATTTTGTTTTGTTTAGTTTAGTTTAGGTTAAATTATGTTAGGATAGTTTAGTTTAGTTTAGTTTAGGTTAGGTTAGGTTGGGTTAGGTTAGTTTAGTTTCATTTAGTTTAGTTTATTTTAGTTTAGTTTAGTATGTAGTTCAGTTCAGTTTTGTTTTGTTTAATTTACTTTAGTTTATAGTTTAGTTGAGTTTAGGTTAGTTTAGTTGAGATTAGTTTAGTTTAGGTTAGGTTAGGTTAGGTTAGTTTAGTTTAGTTTAGGATAGGTTATGATAGATTAGGTTAGGTTAGGTTAGTTTGGTTTAGTTTAGTCTAGTTAAGTTTAGTTTAGTTTATACTTTAGTTTAGTTTAGTTTATTTTATAGTTTAGTTAAGTTTTGTTGATAGTTTTGTTTGCAGTTTAGTATAGTTTAGTTTAGTTTAATTTAGTTTAGCTAAGTTTAGTATAGTTTAGGTTAGTTTAGTTTATAGTTTAATTTATAATTTAGTTTAGTTTAGTTTATTTTAATTTAGTTTAGAGTATGTTAGGTTAGGTTAGGTTAGTTTAGTTTAGTTTAGTTTCGTTTAGTTTATAGTTTTGTTTATAGTTTAGCTTAGATTAGTTTAGTTTAGTTTAGTTTAGGTTAAGTTATGTTAGGTAGGTTTAGTTTAGTTTAGTTCAGGTTCGGTTAGGTTAGGTTAGGTAAGTTTAATTTAGTTCAGTTTAGTTTAGTTAAGTTTAGTTTATAGTTTAGTATGTAGTTTAGTTTAGTTTAGTTTAGTTTAGGTTAAGTTTTGTTAGGTTCGTTTAGTTTAATTTAGTTTAGATTAGGTTAGGTTAGGTTAGGTTAGGTTAGGGTATTTAAGTTTAGTTTAGTTGAATTTAGTTTAGTTTAGTTCAGTTTAGTTTAGTTTATTTTATAGTTTAGTTTTGATTTGTTGATAGTTTTGTTTGCAGTTTAGTATAGTTTAGTTTACTTTAATTTAGATTAGGTTAAGTAAGGTTAGGTTAGGTTAGTTTAGTTCAGTTTAGTTTATGTGAGGTTAGGTTAGCTTAGTTTAGTTTTGTTTATAATTTAGTTTAATATATTTTAAAATTTAGTTTATAGTTTAGTTTATTTTAGTTTAGTTTAGTTTAGGTTAGGTTAGGTTAGTTTAGTGTAGTATAATTTAGTTTACTTTAAAATATAGTATCTTTAATTTATAGTTTAGTTCATAGTTTTGTTTAGTTTAGTTTAGTTTAGTTTAGGTTAGGTTAGAGTAGTTTAGTTTAGTTGAGGTTAGAATAGGTTAGGTTAGTGTAGTTTAGTTTAGTTGAATTTAATTTAGTTTTATTTAGTTTAGTTTAGGTTAGGTTAGGTTAGTTTAGTTTAGTATAGGTTAGGTTAAGTTAGGTAAAGGTAGTTTAGTTTATAGTTTAGTTTAGTTTAGTTTAGTTTATAGTGTAGTTTATACTTTAGATTATATTTTAGTTTATAGTTTAGTTTAGTTTAGTGTAGTTAAGTTTCGATTAGTTTTGTTTAGTTTAGTTTAAATTATTTTGGTTAGGTTAGGTTATGTTACATTAGGTTAGGTTAGGTAAGCTTATTTAAGTTTAGTTTAGTTTAGGTTAGGTTATGTTAGGTTAGGTTAGGTTAGTTAAGTTCAGTTTAATTTAGTTTAGTTAAGTTTAGTTTATAGCTTAGTTTATAGTTTAGTTTAGTTTATAGTTTAATTTATAGTTAAGTTTAGTTTAGTTAAGTTTATTTTAGGGTATCTTATGTTAGGTTAGGTTAGGTTAGTTTAGTTTATAGTTTAATTTATAGTTTAGTTTAGTTTATAGTTTAGTTTAGTTTATGATAGTTTAGTTTAGGTTAGGTTAGGTTAGGTTAGTTTAGTTTAGTTTAGTTTGGGTTAGGTTTCGCTAGGTTAAGTTAGGTTATTTTAGTTTACATTAGTTTACATTAATTTAGTTTATAGTTGAGTTTACTTTAGTTTATTATTTAATTTAGTTTGTTTTAATTTACAGTTTCGTTGATAGTTTAGTTTGGTTTAGTTTAGTTTAATTTAGTTTACCTTAGATTAATTTAGTTAGTTTTAAGTTAGGTTAGGTTAGGTGAGGTTAGTTTAGTTTAGTTTAGTTTAATTTAGTTTAGTTTAGTTTATAGTTTAGTTTAGTTTAGTTTATAGTTCAATTTATAGTTTAGTTTAGTTTAGTTTATCTTTTAGTTTAGTTTAGTATAGTTTAATTTAGTTTAGGTTAGAGTAGGTTAGTTTAGATTAGTTTAGTTTAGGGCAGTTTAGGTTAGGTTAAGTTAGATTATTTTGTTTAATTTAGTTTAGTTTAGTTTAGTTTATAGTTTAGTTTATAATTTAGTTTATAGTTTAGTTTAGATTAGTGTAGTTTAGTTTGGTTTGGTTTATTTTAGTTTAGTTTAGTTTAGTTTAGTTTCGTTTAGCTTAGGTTATGTTATATTAGGTGAGCTTAGGTTAGCTTAGTTTACCCTAGTTTAGTTTAGGTTAGGTAAGGTTGGAGTAGGTTAGTTAAATTTAGTTTAGTTTAGTTTAGTTAGGTTTAGTTTAGTTTATAGTTTAGTTTAGTTTAGTTATAGTTTAGTTTATAGTTTAGTTTAGATTATAATTTAATTTATAGTTTAGTTTAGTTTAGTTTAGTTTAATTTATTTTAGCTTTCTTTAGTTTCCTTTAGATTACTTTAGTTTAGGATATGTTAGGTTAGGTTAGTTTAGTTTAGTTTAGTTTAATTAAGATTAATTTAGTTTAATTTAGTTTAGTTTAGGATAGGTAAGGTTAGTTTAGTTTAGTATAGTTTAGTTTAAAATATAGTATCTATAGTTTATAGTTTAGTTCATAGTTTTGTTTAGTTTAGTTTAGTTTAGTTTAGTTTAGGTTAGGTTGGAGTAGTTTAGTTTAGTGTAGTTTAGTTTAGTTTAGGTTGGAATAGGTTAGGTTAGTGTAGTTTAATTTAGTTTAGTTTAGTTGAATTTAATTTAGTTTTGTTTAGTTTAGTTTAGGTTAGGTTAGTTTAGTTTAGTATAGGTTAGGTTAGGTTAACTTAGGTTAGCTTAGTTTAGTTTATAGTTTAGTTTAGTTTAGTTTACTTTATAGTGTGGTTTATACTTTAGTTTATATTTTAGTTTATAGTTTAGTTTAGTTTTGGTTAGTTTAGGTTATTTTAGGTTAGGTTAGAGTAGTATAGTTTAGTTTAGTTTAGTTGAATTTAATTTAGTTTAGTTTAGTTTAGGTTAGGTTAGGTTAGGTTAAATAAGTTTAGTTTAGGTTAGGTTAATTTCGGTTAGGTTAGTTTAGTTTAGTTTAATTTAGTTTAGTTTAGTTTAGTTTACAGTTTAGTTTATCGTTTGGTTTGTAGTTTAGTTTATAGTTTAGTTTAGTTTAGTGCAGTTTATTTTGGTTAGTTTAGTATAGTTTCGTTTACGTTAAGTTATGTTAAATTAGGTTAGGTTCGGTTAGCTTACTTTAGTTTAGTTTAGTTTAGTTTAGGTTAAGTTATGTTAGGTTCGTTTAGTTTAATTTAGTTTAGATTAGGTTAGGTTAGGTTAGGTCAGGTTAGGGTAGTTTAGTTTAGTTTAGTTCAATTTAGTTTTGTTTAGTTCAGTTTAGGTTACGTTAGGTTACTTTAGTTTAGTTTAGGTTAGGTTAGGTTAGGTTTGTTTGGTTTGGTTAAGTTTATTTTAGTTTAGTTTAGTATATAGTTCAGTTTAATTTAGTTTTGTTTAATTTAGTTTAGTTTATAGTTTAGTTCAGTTTAGGTTAGTTTAGTTGAGTTTAGTTTAGTTTAGTTTAGTTTAGTTTAGATTAGGTTAGTTTAGTTTAGTTGAGTTTAGTTTAGTTTTGATTAGGTTAAGTAAGGTTAGGTTAGGTTAGGTTAGGTTAGTTTAGTTTAGTCTAGTTTATGTTAGGTTAGGTTAGTTTAGTTTAGTTTAGTTTTCTTTAATTTAAGTTAGTTTAGTTTAGTTTAGTTTAGTTTAGTTTAATTTAGGTTAATTTGGTTTAGTTTAGTTTAGTTTAGGTTAAGTTAGTTTAGGTTACGTTAGGTTAGGTTAGGTTAAATTAGTTCAGTTTAGTATAGTTTAGTTTAGTTTAAATTATAGTATCTTTAGTTTATATTTATTTCATAGCTTTGATAATTTAGTTTAGTTTAGTTAGGTTAGAGTAGTTTAGTTTAGTTTAATTTAGTTTAGGTTAGATTAGGTTAGGTTAGTGTTGTTTAGTTTAGATTAGTTTAGTTGAATTTAGTTTAGTTTAGTTTAGTTTAGGGTAGGTTAGGTTGGTTTAGTTTAGTATAGGTTAGGTTCAGTTAGGTTAGGTTAGTTTAGTTTAGTTTAGTTTATAGTTTAGTTTAGTTTAGTTTATAGTTTAGTTTAGTTTATAGTTTAGTTTATAGTTTAGTTTATAGTTTAGTTTAGTTTAGTTTAGTGTAGTTTAGTTTGGTTTAGTTTATTTTAGTTTAGTTTAGTTTAGTTTCCTTTAGGTTAGGTTATGTTACATTAGGTTAGCTTAGGTTAGCTTAGTTTACTTTAGTTTAGTTTAGGTTAGGTTAGGTTAGAATAGGTTAGTTAAGTTTAGTTTAGTTTAGTTTAGTTAGGTTTAGTATAGTTTATAGTTTATTTAGTTTAGTTTAGTTTAATTTAGTTTAGCTTTCTTTTTTCGGTTAGAGTACTTTAGTTTAGGGTATGTTATGTTAGGTTAGCTTGGTTAGTTTAGTTAAGTTTAGGTTAGGTTAGGTTACATTAGGTTAGGTTAGGTTAGGTTAGGTTAAGTTAGGTTAGTTTAGAATAGTTTAGTTTAGTTAGGTTTAGTTTATAATTTAGTTTATAGTTTAGTTTGTAGATTTATTTTAGTTTAGTTTAGTTTAGGTTAAGTTATGTTAGGTTCGTTTAGTTTAATTTAGTTTAGATTAGGTTAGATTAGGTTAGGTTAGGTTAGGGTAGTTTAGTTTAGTTTAGTTGAATTTAGTTTAGTTTAGTTCAGTTTAGGTTAGTTTAGTTTAGGTTAGGTTAGGTTAGTTTAGTTTAGTTAACTTAAGTTTATAGTTCAGTTTAGTTTAGTTTTGTTTAATTTAGTTTAGTTTATAGTTTAGTTGAGTTTAGGTTAGTTTTGTTGAGTTTAGTTTAGTTTAGTTTAGGTTAGGTTAGGTTACGTAGTTTAGTTTACTTTAGGTTGGGTTATGTTATATTAGGTTAGGTTAGGTTAGTTTGGTTTAGTTTAGTCTAGTTAAGTTTAGTTTAGTTATACTTTAGTATAGTTCAGTTTAGCTTATAGTTTAGTTTAGTTTTGTTTATAGTTTAGTTTCTAGTTTAGTATAGTTTAGTTTAGTTTAATTTAGTTTAACTAAGTTTAGTTTAGTTTAGTTTATTTTAGGGTAGCATATGTTAGGTTAGGTTAGGTTAGTATAGTTTATAGTTTAATTTTTAGTTTACTTTGTTTATAGTTTAGTTTAATTTATTTTCTAATTTAGTTTATAGTTTAGTTTAGTTTAGTTTGTAGTTTAATTTAGTTCAGTTTAGTTTAGTTTAGTTTAGTTCATTTAGGTTGGGATAGGTTAGGTTAGGTTAGGTTAGGTTAGTTTAGTTTAGTTTAAAATATAGTATATTTAGTTTATAGTTTAGTTCATAGTTTTGTTTAATTTAGTTTAGTTTAGTTTAGTTTAGGTTAGAATAGGTTAGGTTAGTGTAGTTTAGTTTAGTTTAGTTGAATTTAATTTAGTTTTGTTTAGTTTAGTTTAGGTTAGGTTAGGTTAGTTTAGTTTAGTATAGGTTAGGTTAAGTTAGATTAGGGCAGTTTAGTTTATAGTTTAGTATAGTTTAGTTTAGTTTATAGTGTAGTTTATACTTTAGTTTATAGTTTAGTTTAGTTTAGTGTAGTTTAGTTTGGTTTATTTTTATTTAGTTTAGTTTAAATTAGTTTCGTTTAGGTTAGGTTATGTTAGATTAGGTTAGATTAGGTAAGCTTAGTTTAGTTTAGTTTAGTTTAGTTAAGTTTAGTTTATAGTTTAGTTTAGTTTAGGTTAGGTTAGGTTAGGTTAGTTTAGTTAACTTTGGTTTAGTTTAGTTTAGTTTAGTTTAGTTTATAGTTTAGTTTATAGTTATGTTTAGTTTAGTTTATAGTTTAATTTATAATTTAGTTTAGTTTAGTTTAGTTTAATGATTTTAGAGTAAGTTAGGTTAGGTTAGGCTAGTTTAGTTTAGTTTAGATTAGCTTAGGTTAGGGTAGGTTCGGTTAATATAGTTTAGTTGAGTTTAATTTAGTTTAGTTTAGTTTAGTTTATAGTTTATTTTATAGTTTAGTTTAGTTTACTTTACAGTTTAGTTTAGTTAATTTATAGTTTAATTTAGTTTAGTTTAGTTTAATTTAGTTTAGTTTAGTTTATAGTTTTGTTTATAGTTTAGTTTAGTTTAGTTTAGTTTACGTTAAGTTATGTTAGGTTTGTTTAGTTGAATTTAGTTTAGATTAGGTTACGTTAGATTAGGTTAGAGTAGTTATGTATAGTTTAGTTGAATTTAGTTTATAGTTTAATTTATAGTTTAGTTTAGTTTACTTTATAGTTTAGTTTAGTTAATTTATAGTTTCATTTACATTAGTTTAGTCTAGTTTAATTTAGTTTACTTTAATTAATAGTTTTGTTTATAGTTTAGTTTAGTTTAGTTTAGTTTAGGTTAGGTTATGTTAGATTATGTTAGGTTAGGTTAGTTTGGTTTAGTTTAGTCTAGTTAAGTTTAGTTTAGTTTATTTTATACTTTAGTTTAGTTTTGTTGATAGTTTGGTTTGCAGTTTAGTATAGTTTAGTTTAGTTTAATTTAGATTAGGTTAAGAAAGTTTTGGGTAGGTTAGTTTAGTTTAGTTTAGTTTATGTTAGGTTAGGTTAGTTTAGTTTAGTTTTGCTTATAGTTTAGTTTAATTTATATTATAATTTAGTTTATAGTTTAGTTTAGTTTGTAGTTTAATTTAGTTTAGTTTAGTTTAGTTTAGTTTAGGTTAGGTTAGGTTAGGTTAATTTAGTTTAGTATAGTTTAGTTTAGTTTAAAATATAGTATCTTTAGTTTATTGTGTAGATCATAGTTTTGTTTAGTTTAGTTTAGTTTAGTTTAGGTTAGGTTAGAGTAGTTTAGTTTAGTTTAGTTTAGTTTAGGTTAGAATAGGTTAGGTTAGTGTAGTTTAGTTTAGTTTAGTTGAATTTAATTTAGTTTTGTTTAGTTTAGTTTAGGTTAGGTTAGGTTAGTTTAGTTTAGTATAGGTTAGGTTAAGTTAGGTAAGGGTAGTTTAGCCTATAGTTTAGTTTAGTTTAGTTTAGTTTAGGTTAAGTTATGTTAATTTCGTTTAGTTTAATTTAGTTTAGATTAGGTTACGTTAGATTAGGTTAGGGTAGTTAAGTTTAGTTTAGTTGAATATAGTTTATAGTTTAATTTATAGTTTAGTTTAGTTCACTTTATAGTTTAGTTTAGTTAATTTATAGTTTAATTTACTTTAGTTTAGTCTAGTTTAGTTTAGTTTACTTTAATTTATAGTTTTGTTTATAGTTTAGTTTATTTTAGTTTAGTTTAGTTTAGGTTAATTTATGTTAGGTTAGTTTAGTTTAGTTTAGGTTAGGTTAGGTTAGGTTAGGTTAGTGTGTTTAGTTTAGTTTAGCTAAATTTTGTTTTGTTTAGTTTAGTTTAGGATACGTTAGGTTAGTTTAGATTAGTTTAGTTTAGTTTATTGTATGTTAGGTTAGGTTAGGTTAGTTTAATTTGGTTTAGTTTATTTTAGTTTATAGTTTAGTTTAGTTTAGTTTATAATTTATTTTATAGTTTAGTACACTTTAGTTTATAGATTAGTTTATAGTTTAGTTAATATTTTAGTTTAGTTTAGTTTAGATTAGGTTAGGGAAGGTTAGGTTAGGTTAGGTTAGTTTATTTTAGTTTAGTTTATGTAAGCTTAGGTTAGGTTAGTTTGGTATAGTTTGGTTTAGTTTAGTTTTGTTTATAGTTTAGTTTAGTTTAGTTTATAGTTCAGTTTATAGTTTAGTTTAGTTTAGGTTAGGTTGGGTTAGTTTAGTTTAGTTTAGGTTAGGTTAAGTTAAATTAGGTTAGTTTAGTTTAGTATAGTTTAGTTTAGTTTAGTTTATAGTTTAGTTTATTTTATTTTATAGTTTAGTTTATAGTTTTGTTTAGTTTAGTTTAGTTTAGTTTAGATAGTTTAGGTTAGGTGAGGTTAGGTTAGGTTAGACTGGTTTAGTTTAGGTTAGGTTATGATAGGTTAGTGCAGTTTAATTTAATTTAGTTTAGTTTAGTTGAATTTAATTTATTTTTGTTAGTTCAGTTTAGGTAAGTTAGGTTAGTTTAGTTTAGTATAGGTTAGGTTAGGTTAGGTAAGTTTAATTCAGAATAGTTTAGTTTAGTTTATGGTTTAATTTCTAGTTTTGTTTATAGTTAATTTAGTTTAGTTTAGTTTAGGTTAAATTATGTTAGGTTAGTTTAGTTTAGTTTAATTTATGTTAGGTTAGGTTGGGTTAAGTTAGTGTAGTTTCATTTAGTTTGGTTTATTTTAGTTTAGTTTAATATGTTGTTCCGTTTAGTTTAGTTTTGTTTAATTTAGTTTAGTTTATAGTTTAGTTGAGTTTAGGTTAGTTTAGTTGAGTTTAGTTTAGTTTAGTTTAGTTTAGGTTTGGTTAGGTTAGGTTAGATTAGTTTTGTTTAGGATAGGTTATGTTAAATTAGGTTAGGTTATGTTAGTTTGGTTTAGTTTAGTCTAGTTAAGTTTAGTTTAGTTTATACTTTAGTTTAGTTTAGTTTATTTTATAGTTTAGTTAAGTTTTGTTTATAGTTTAGTTTGCGGTTTAGTATAGTTTAGTTTAGTTTAATTTAGTTTAGCTAAGTTTAGTTTAGTTTATGGTTTAATTTATAATTTAGTTTAGTTTAGTTTAATTTAGTTTAGGTTAGGTTAGGTTAGGTAAGTTTAATTTAGTTCAGTTTAATTTAGTTAAGTTTAGTTTATAGTTTAGTTTATAGTATAGTTTAGGTTAAGTTATGTTAGGGTCGTTTAGTTTAATTTAGTTTAGATTAGGTTAGGTTAAGTTAGGTTAGGGTAGTTAAGTTTAGTTTAGTTGAATTTAGTTTAGTTTAGTTCAGTTTACGTTACGTTAGGTTAGTTTAGTTTAGTTTATTTTAGGTTAGGTTAGTTTAGTTTAGTTTAGTTTATTTAAGTGTAGTTTAGTTTATAGTTCAGTTTAGTTTAGTTTTGTTTAATTTAGTTTAGTTTATAGTTTAGTTGAGTTTAGGTTAGTTTAGTTGAGTTTAGTTTAGTTTATTTTAGATTATTTTAGGTTAGGTTAGTTTAGTTTAGTTTAGGTTGGGTTATGTTAGATTAGGTTAGGTTAGGTGAGTTTGGCTTAGTTTAGTCTAGTTAAGTTTAGTTTATTTTATACTTTAGTTTAGTTTAGTTTATAGTTTAGTTTAGTTTTGTTTATAGTTTAGTTTATAGTTTAGTATAGTTTAGTTTATTTTAATTTAATTTAGCTAAGTTAGGTTAGTTTAGTTTTGGGTAGGTTATGTTAGGTTAGGTTAGTTTTGTTTAGTTTAGGTTAGGTTAGGTTAGGTTAGTTTAGTTTAGTTGAGTTTAGTTTAGTTTAGATTAGGTTAAGTAAGATTAGGTTAGGTTAGGTTAGGTTAGTTTAGTTTTGTTTATAGTTTAGTTTAGTTTAGTTTATGGTTTACTTTATAGTTTAGTTAGTTTAGTTTATAGTTTAATTTAGTTTAGTTTAGTTTAGTTTAGTTTAATTTAGGTTAATTTAGTTTAGTTTAGTTTAGTTTAGGTTAGGTTAAGTTAGGTTAGGTTAGGTTAGTTTAGTTTAGTATAGTTTAGTTTAGTTTAAAATATAGTATCTTTAGTTTATAGTTTAGTTCATAGTTATCTTTAGATTAGTTTAGTTTAGGTTAGGTTAGAGTACTTTAGTTTAGTTTAGTTTAGTTTAGTTTAGGTTAGATTAGGTTAGGTTAATATAGTTTAGTTTAATTTTGTTAAGTTGAATTTAATTTAGTTTAGTTTAGTTTAGGTTAGGTTAGGTTTATTTAGGTTAGATTAGGTTAGTATAGTTTAGTTTATTTTAATTTAATTTAGCTAAGTTAGGTTAGTTTAGTTTTGGGTAGGTTATGTTAGGTTAGGTTAGTTTTGTTTAGTTTAGGTTAGGTTAGGTTAGGTTAGGTTAGTTTAGTTTAGTTGAGTTTAGTTTAGTTTAGATTAGGTTAAGTAAGATTAGGTTAGGTTAGGTTAGGTTAGTTTAGTTTTGTTTATAGTTTAGTTTAGTTTAGTTTATGGTTTACTTTATAGTTTAGTTAGTTTAGTTTATAGTTTAATTTAGTTTAGTTTAGTTTAGTTTAGTTTAATTTAGGTTAATTTAGTTTAGTTTAGTTTAGGTTAGGTTAAGTTAGGTTAGGTTAGGTTAGTTTAGTTTAGTATAGTTTAGTTTAGTTTAAAATATAGTATCTTTAGTTTATAGTTTAGTTCATAGTTATCTTTAGATTAGTTTAGTTTAGGTTAGGTTAGAGTACTTTAGTTTAGTTTAGTTTAGTTTAGTTTAGGTTAGATTAGGTTAGGTTAATATAGTTTAGTTTAATTTTGTTAAGTTGAATTTAATTTAGTTTAGTTTAGTTTAGGTTAGGTTAGGTTTGTTTAGGTTAGATTAGGTTAGGCTATGTTAGATTAGGTTAGGTTAGGTTAGCTTAGTTTAGTTTAGTTTAGTTTCGGTTAGGTTGGGTTAGGTTAGGTTACTTAAGTTTAGTTTAGTTTAGTGTAGTTAAGTATACTTTAGTTTATAGTTTTGTTCAGTTTAGTTTATAGCTTAGTTTTTAGCTTAGTTTAGTTCATAG